>CM067338.1:124168819-126568819 GCA_034376525.1 Nicotiana benthamiana | reverse complement strand
CTCATATTCTGTCACTACAGGTATTATACTGGTTTGTCATAGAGATGTATCGGTTCTATTTGATCAAGGCTCCACTAATTCTTATGTGTCTTCATATTTTGCTCCGCGTTTGGGTATAGCTCGAGATTCCTTGAGTTCCCCTATTTATGTATCCACTTATGTGGGAGAGTTTATTATTGTGTACCACGTTTATCGGTCGTGTTTGGTTATTATTCGTGATTTTGAGAAGGATTTATTTTTACTCGGTGTGGTTGACTTTGATATTCTTTTGGGCATGGACTGGTTGTCACACCATCGTGCTATTCTTGATTGTCAGGCCAAGACCGTGCTGGCTATGCTAGGTATTTCGCATATTTATTGGAGTGGTACTTTAGATCACACTCCAGTCGAGTTATCTCTTTTCTTAAAGCTCAGTGTATGGTTGAGAAGGGGTGCGCCGCGCATTTAACTTATGTGAGAGATGTCAGTGTTGATACCCATTCTTTCGTTTCTATCCCAGTGGTACCAGATTATCCCGATGTGTTTCCAGCTTATATTCGGTGTATGCCACCTGATAGAGATATTGATGTTGGCATTGATTTGATGACGGGCACTCAGCCCATTTCCATTCATCTGTACCGTATGGCTCCTCCTGAGCTGAAGGAGTCGAATAATCAGTTACAGGAATTGCTTGATAAGGGTTTTATTCGACATGTGTTTCATCGTGGGGGGATCATGTCTTGTTTTTGAAGAAAAAAGATGGTTGTATGCGCATGTGCATCAATTATCATCATTTGAACAAGGTTATAGTGAAGAACCATTATCCTTTGCCTCGTATTGATGATCTACTTGACCGGCATCAGGGCGCACAGGTGTTTCCTAAGATTGATTTGCGCTTCAGGTTACAACCAATTGAAGATTTGGCAGTCGGATATCCCGAAGACTGCCTTCATGACTCAGTATGGTCATTTCGAGTTCATTGTTATGTCATTTGCATCGACCAATGCCCCAACAGCTTTTATGAATTTGATGCACGGTGTGTTCAGGCCCTGTCTCGACTCGTTCGTTATTGTTTTCATAGATGATATTCTTGTGTATTCCAGAGTCAGAAAGATCATGAGCATCACCCAGGGACGTGCTTCAGACCCTGAGAGAGAAGAAATATGCAAAATTCTCAAAATGTGAGTTTTGGATAAGTTCTATGGCATTCTTGGGCAACGTGGTATCGAGTGAGGAAATTCAGGTGGATTCGAAGAAGGTGAAGGCCATGCAGAGTTGGCCCAGGTCCTCCTCCGCTACTAATATTCGCGATTTCCTTGGATTGGTTGGTTATTACCGTTGTTTTATCGAGGGGTTTTCATCGATTGCAGCCCCTATAACTAGATTGCCCAGAAGGGTGCTCCCTTTCAGTGGATAGAGGAGTGTGAGGCGAGCTTTCAGAAGCTCAAGACATCTTTGACTACAGCCACTATTTTGATATTGCCCATTCGTTCAGGATCTTGTACAGTTTATTGTGATACCTCACGGGTTGGGCTTGGAGCGGTGTTGATGCAGGATGGTAGGATGATTGCCTACGCGTCCAAACAGCTGAAGATACATTAGATGAATTACTCTATCCACGATCTTAAATTAGCTGCTATTGTTCATGCCTTGAAGACTTGGCATCATTATTTATACGGTGTGCCTTGTGAGATTTGCACTAACCATCGGAGTTTGCAGCTCTTGTACAAGCAAAAGGATCTAAACTTGCTCCAGAGGAGGTGGTTGGAGTTGCTGAAGGATTATGATATTACTATTCTTTATCTCCTGGGCAAGGCCAATGTGGTAGCCGATGCCTTGAGTCATGGGCGGAGTGTTTGGGGAGTTTGGCCTATTTTCTAGATTCACAGAGGCCTATGGAGATTGATGTTCATGCCTTAGCCAGACAGTTCGGGAGATTGGATCTTTTGGAGCCCGATCAGGTTCTAGCCCGTGTGGTTTATCGGTATTCATTGTTCCATCGTATGAGAGAGCGGTAGTATGATGACCCTCATTTACTTGTACTCGGGTATACAGTTCAACACGACGATGCCAAGGATGTGACCATTAGAAATGACAGGGTATTGGGGATGTAGGGTCGGATTTGTGTGTCCAATGTTGATGGGCTTCGGGAGTTGATTTTAGCAGAGGCTCGTAGTTCGCGGTATTCCATCCATCTGGGTGTCGCGAAGATGTATCAGGACTAGAGGTAGCACTACTGGTGGAGGCAGATGAAGAAGGGCATAGAGGGT
The DNA here is from genome assembly GCA_034376525.1 of Nicotiana benthamiana. Lineage (NCBI taxonomy): Eukaryota > Viridiplantae > Streptophyta > Magnoliopsida > Solanales > Solanaceae > Nicotiana > Nicotiana benthamiana. The sequence goes on along the minus strand of CM067338.1, from coordinate 126,566,570 downwards.
ATTGTAGCTAGATACCTCAACTGTCAGCAGGTGAAGGATGAACACCAGAGACCGGGTGGGTTGCTTCAGCAAATGGAGATTTTGGAGTGGAAATGGGAGAGGATCACGATTTTGTAGTTGGTGTCCCTCATACTGCGAAGAAATTCAATGCCATTTGGGTTGTTGTAGATCGGTTGACCAAGTCTGCACACTTTATTCTTGTGTGTACTACTTATTCATCGGAGCGGTTGGTAGAGTTTTATATCATGGAGATTGTACGTCTGCATGGCATTCCATTTTCTATTATTTCGGACAGAGGTACTCAGTTCAAATCATGGTTTTGGAGAGCCGTTCGATATGAGTTGTGTACTCAGCTGACGATAAGCACAACATTTTACCCCCAGACGGACGGACAGTTTGAGCGCACTATTCATATTCTTGAGGATATTCCCTGTGCATGTGTGATTGAGTTTGGAGGGTCTTGCGATGAGTTCTTGCCATTGGTAGAGTTTGCTTACAACAATTGTTATCAGTCCAGCATTCAGATGGCCCCGTATAAGACTTTATATGGCAGGAGATGCAGATCTCCAGTGGGTTGGTTCGAGCTGGCTAAGGCGAGACTATTAGGCACAGACTTAGTTCAGGATGCGATGGAGAAGGTTAAGGTAATTTAGGACAGACTCTATATAGCCCAGTCCAGACAAAAGATACGCGGACCGAAAGGTTTGTAATATTTCCTATTTGGTTGGTGAACCGGTTCTGCTTCGGGTTTCACCTATGAAAGGCGTTATGAGATTTAGCAAGAAAGGGAAGTTGAGTTTGAGATTTATTGGTCCTTTTGAGATTTTGAGGCGAGTTAGGGGGGTTGCTTATGAACTTGACTTACCTCCCAGTTTGGTCGGGGATCATTCGATATTTTATATTTCGATGCTCCGGAGGTATCACGGTGATCCGCCGCACATGTTGGATTTCAGTTCAGTCCAGTTGGACAAGGATTTATCCTATGTTTAGGAGCCAGTGGCTATATTGGGCAGGCGCGTCAGAAAGTAGAGTTCAAAGAATATTGCTTCAGTAAAGGTTCAGTGGCGAGGTCAGCCAACTGAGGAGGCGACTTGGGAGATCGATCGGGATATTCTCAGCCAATATCCGCATCTTTTCACTTCTTCTATTATGTTATGCTCTTTCAAGGACGAAAAAATGTTTAAGTGTACGAAGATGTGACGAACCGGATGGTTGTTTTTTTGGAATTTAAGCCCTGATTCCCATTAACTGTTTTCCCTAAGTTAAATTCTACTATTTTGGTTTGCCAGGACATTCGGTGTTGGGTTTCGAAGAGTTTCGGGACACTTAGTCCCTAAATGAGAGCATAAGCGTTGGAAAATGGTCTGTAGTCGGAAAAGTGTGAAGTCAAGCTTGGAATAGAAAATCGATGGTCTTGTTAGCTTCGTTAGGTGATTTTGGGGTTGGGCGCGTGTCCGGAATGTATTATGGAAGTCTGTAGCTCATTTAGGCTTGAAATGCCGAAGTTTGAATTTTTGAAATTTCCCGTCTGATAGTGATTTTTTTATCCGACGGTTGGAACTGGATTCCGGAAGTTGCAGTAACACGTCATTTGGGATGTATGTGTAAAATTCAAGAGCATTCGGACGTGTTTTGGCTAGGTTATTGATCGACAACGTGTTTTGATGAAATTTAATGTTTCTTGGCTCAAGTCCTTGATTAATTCAGGCTTCCGATGTTGTGTAAGGTGCTTTAAGGATTGGTACAAGTTTGGATAACATATTAGTTATTGGTGCTTTTGGTTGAGGTCCAGGGGACCTCGGGATGGTGTCGGATGGGCGACGGAAGAATTTTTGAAGTTGGGAGGTAGCAGTTCTGCTGCTTTTGGTATTCTTTTCGCTTCTGCAGCTTAGGAACCGCAGAAGCGTCATTGTCATCGTAGAAGCGAGATTTGGCATATACTTCAGGAACGACAGAAGCAGTAGGAATTTCGCAGAAGCGGATCCGCTTCTGCGAGATGAGAAGCGCAGAAGCGGAATTTTGGATTTTTAAAGGAATCGCAGAAGTGGGACAATAGGAGCGGTCCCTTGACCGCAGAAGCAGTAATCACTGGATATAAAAAGGAAATTCGATGGTTAAGTTTCAAAAGTTGGAAAAAATCATATTTAAGCTCGGAAGAGGGCGATTTTGAGTGTGTTTTGAAGTTAAGATCATTGATTAACGTTTTATTAATCCTTATTATTTGTATTTAATCTATATATAGTTAAATCCATCATCTAAAATTGAATTGAGGATCAAAATTGTTGAAAATTGGAAGAAACTTTTAGACCAAGTTATGGGGTTTTGAGTGTGTGTTTGACCTCCGATTTGTGAGTTTTTTTATATGGTTAGACTCGTGAGAGTACAAGTATTCTGAAAATTTTGAAATTATTCAATTCTGAGATGTTAGCCTAAGGGGCATTTTGGTCATTTTACCTATTTTTGCACCTTAGCTTTTAATTTAATAGTGGAATCAGTTGCTTGCAATGTTATTTACGATATGTAATTGAATTGAATAGATTTGGGCCATTTGGAGTCGGATACTCGTGGCAAAGGCGTGGTTACTAGTTGAGTTTTGAGCGGGTTCGAGGTAAGTGGCTTGTTTTACCTCGTGTGGGGGTCATTTCCCCTTAGGATGTGACATCTTGTAATTGAATTCCTTATATGTGAGGTGACGAGCGCGTACTTGAGCTAATTATTGAAAATCCGATATTTACATAAAAAATATGAACTGAGTTTCTTTCGTATTTGCCTTATCCTACTTGCCATTATAGCCTGTGCTAGTTTAGAAACACATATTTAGCTGACCCAAATTGCCTAATTGCTTAATTTGCCTTAATTGCTATACGTGAAGCATGTTGCGCTAGAACTATAGGTTGTTTTTTTACTATTGTACTTATATTATGAATATTCTCTTATTTCGATTGCACATTTGTATTGGACTACGGATGTGGGATTCCGGTAGCTCCTCCCCCCCTCCCCCGCCCTTGTTTGTTTATTTTGGGACTACAGGTTAGATTTCCGGTAGATCCCCCTGCACGTTTACTTTGGGACTACATGTTAGATTTTCGGTAGCTCCCCTACACATTGATAGTTGGACTATGGGACGGTATCCTGGGAGATCCTTCGGATATACTCATATGATGGACTATGGGACGGTATCCCGGGAGCTCCTCGGAGAGATTGATGAAATGGACTACAGGACGGTATCCTATAACATCCTCATTATTGGTACTGAAATTGAGATGTTCTTCTTTAGTGTTATCTTATTCTCTATGCTTAAAGTGTTGTTTGAATAACCTGACTTACTTTATAGTTGTAATTCATTGTTTCTACTTATTACATGCTATTGTCAGCTTTATTATTATATTGTATCTCAGTTGGAGCCCTGACCTTCCTCATCACTACCCGACCGAAATTAGGCTTGACACTTAATAAATACTGTTGTGGTGTACTCATGCCTCTTCTGCGCATGTTTTTCATGTGCAGATCCAGGTACCTCCACTTAGGCGCACTATCAGTAGGACAGTGAGAGCTACAGAGACTTGAGGTATATCTGCCACGTCCGCAGACCAAAGAGTCTCCTTTTTATTCTATCTTGTAGCGTCTAGACTTTTGTCGTACTTTGATATAGATTATTCTGGAGTTTAGAGTTCTTATTGTGTTTTCCGTTAGCCTGTGTTGCCTGTGAGTTTCCGGCTTGTTTGTGTAAATTTGTAGACTTCCGCATTATTGAGTTGTATATGATGAGTGGCACTTATATACATTCTATTCTTCTAGCTGTTAAGCTTTAATTATTTAAATTCCGCAAATTTTATTGTTTTCTGCAATGTTAGGCTTACCTAGTCATAGGGACTAGGTGTCCTCGGGACATACTCACGAAGGGCGAACTGGGATCATGACAAAAGCGTAGCTTCACCAGGCGACGCGAGCGTGAAGGCTAAGATTCCATAGGCTCTGCTTCCCTCTTTCCTTCTATGCGTTCACAATTGTCCATTCGCGTTCACGTAGTCAACTCAGTCAACCCCTTCGCGTTCGCAACCATCACTTCGCATTTGTAAAGGCCAAATCCAGAAGCTTCCAATTTTCCTCTTCGCGAATGAGGGACTCTCATCGCGCTCGCAAAGAAGACATTATATACCAGATATCAACAGTTCCAACATAGCCCGAAATGATCCGAAACCACACCGAAACACATACAAGGCCCCCGGGACCCCGTCCATCACACAAACTAGTCCCATAATATAACACAGATCTGCTTGAGGCCTCAAATTACATCACACACTGCCAAAACATAGAATTGCACTCTAATTCAAGCTTAATGAACTTTAGAATTTCAAACTTTTTCATTCGATGCCGAAACCTATCAAACCACGTTTGATTGACCACAAATTTTTCACACAAGTCACATTTGACATTACAGACCTATTCCGACTTCTGAAATTGGAATTCGATCCCGATATCAAAAATATTACTTCCGGACAAATTTCATAAAACCTTCAAATTCCTATCTTTAGCTAAATGGCTCCAAAATTATCTACGGGCCTCCAGATCAACTTTTGATTGCGCTCCCAATACCATAATCACCCTACAAAGCCATTCCAAGACCCAAAATCCTAAACGGACATTGATAACACTAAAATGTGCTTCATCCTAGATTTATAAAATTCTTTCAAAAGTGTTAACTTCCATAGTAGGCGCTGAAACGCTCCCGGATCATCAAAAACTCGATCCCAAAATACGGCCAAGTCCAAAATAATCATACGAACCTGTTGGAACCTTCAAATTCTAATTCTGAGGTCGTTTACTCATAAAACAGTCCTTACTCAATTCTTTCAACTTTATGCTTCTGCAATGGGAATTTTCTTTCCAAATCAATTATGAGCTTCCTGAAATTCAATTTCGACCATGCGTACAAGTCATAATACCTTGAGTGAAGATGCCCATGGCCTCAAACTGTTGAATGACGTGCTAGAGGTACAAACAACCAATCAGGTCGTTACATTCTCTCCCACTTAAACATATGTTCGTCCTCGAACGTGATAAGAACTGCACTAGAGTTGTCCTAAATCATTGTTAAACACCTCGTACAACTACCTGTGCCACCATAACTAGTTGAGCGCATTAGCTCGAGCAAATCTGAAGATATTCTCCTTCATTTAAAGAAATAAGCATAGATCCAGATCCAACACCCAAAATTCTCGTCCAGACCTGCTTCTAGTATATGAACACGGTATCAATCACTACACGGTGTACCATAACATGACTGCATACATTTGCTGAATCCTCACCATGCATCACATCATTCTCAGGACCTTGATAACATTCTCTGATCATAATAACCGACACTTCCTGAATTTGATGCTCACAATGCACCCCATGGCATATATAAGTCTTGTTCCAACTCTTATAATACCAACACGATGGAAGATATGTGTAGAAATTCATACCCAACTGCCGAGCCAACAAATCAACGAGTCTATACTCCTGACAAGAATCATTACCTCATTCCGAACAAAATAATGGCATTTGGTCATTAATATACTTCATATAATCCAATCGCAATAATCCTAGATCCAATAATCGTTTCTTACCCAGAACTGCTCAGGCAAAAAGCTATCCCTGACATGACCAAAAGTCTCACATGATGCCACAATGTGCCAATAGGCTACCAAATCGAATGTGATACACAAAGAAAATGAACTTAGGAAGGAACTACCCAAGCCTCGCACTAATTAGATAACCGAAAAGGTATTATAAACCTTCCTTAGAAAAAAGAGAAACAAAACACACGAAATAGAATATAGGGGACTATACTCAATATCACACTGCTGTGGCGTGAAACCCAATCCAAACGACATACCCGTGGCGGCGTATCTCCCGATCCACATATAGAACTCACATAAGGAGATACACACCGAGCTAAATTGCTCATCACTACAGAATACCGAATATCGGTCACAAGCATGCTAAGTGCATAGTACCTATCACACCTCCTTTTTCACAATAACCCGGAAGGGTATAAAGGAGTTTTTCCATTTAAAGGACAATCGAAATGAGATTTATTATTAAAGATTTAGAGTCGCCACTTGGGAGATTTAGGGTGCCCAAGTCACCAGTTTAGAATCCCGAATCGAGGAAACAATGACTCTATTTAGTAGTCTGCGAATCAGAAATCTGAGTAAGGAATTCTTTTAACCTGGGAGAAGGTATTAGGCATTTCCGAGTTTTGTGGCTCTAGCACGGTCGCTCAGCTGTCATATTTGGCTTATTTATTCAATTTTAGAATATGTTTTAACCTATGTGCTTCTTAACTTTGAACCGCTTTTATTATTATTTTAAAGAGAATTGCAACATTATTAAAACACTTCTCGAACCACATCACATAAATGCACCCGTGGTTTTCGACATATTTAAACTTCGTTGGGATTTAGATTTGGGTCACATAAATGTACACACGAGTTTAGGAAGGTAATATTATTAAATTCCAGAACTAAAGCAACTAGCGTACTATTAACTTTGCGGGAAGCCATAAAATTCACTAAATGGCACATCCTGAGGTCTAAATATTTTTACAGAAACAGTTAAGAGAGCCATGCAAATTGTGATTTTATTTAGTGCGGCGCACCTCGTGTTATTTTAAGGACAACCTAAAATAATTATGTTCTGTCTCTAAAGCCTAATTAATTAGCATTATTTAGAAAGAACCTAACTCATGACATTGATTGTAATATCTTCTGGGCCTAATAACTTTGATTAATAAACGATATTTCAACTGGGATAAGCCTCAAAATAGCCCAAAGGAAGAACACAATGTTTCTGGGCTTCAATCGCATGCCCAAGTTTATTTGCACAAGAAATCGAACTGTCTGGGCTCGTAATAAGCCCAGAAACCTAATACTGATTCGATTTTGTAAAGGTATGCACAATATATTGAAATCAACATTAATTCTCAACCAACCAATTGACTCAATTCACTCAAATTGCTGATGCACGTTTAAATCAAATAATGGCTAATTGTTAAATGCAAATTTCTCAATGATATGATTTGCTACTAGAGTTTATGGAATTCAATGATCTAACCTAAATTGACTAACACTTACGTTGAAATATTAAACTCAAAGACTCAATACACTTGAAACGCAGGTTTTGATTTCAATAGCTAGACTACTAATGATACATACTGAAGTATAAGGTCATTTCAGATGTGCATTAAGCTTGTATTTAACATTGATTTGAACACAACAGGCTGATCTCAGAATCAATTTCAAATCCACATGATTTTTTTATTTTTTTATAAAGTTAAACTAAAACAGGAAACTAAACTATACTAAGGCTAGCATCATAGCTAAATAATCACAACTTTAATAGTCCAAACAGTCATGTCCATGTTAATTACAATGAAATATACTAAAGAAAACAACAGAAATCTGTAACAAAAATATGCTTCAACCTCATTTCATTTTTAGCTTGAGATCTACATCGTAATGAACTCAGGAAGTGTACCCGGAGGGTACAATAGTGAAGAAGAGAAGTTAGTAGCAGAAAAAAGAAAGTCACAGTAGCAAGGGAATAATTTGGACCGCAAAATAATGTCACTAAATCCCATAAACAAATGGTAAACGAACAACACCAATAAAACACTCAGAACAGCCCCGATTTAATCTAAACTCACTCAAACTAACCCAGAAAGCTTTTGAAAAACATCAGCAGTCAAACACACAATTTCAAGTCATTTTCCTCTTTAATCTAATCTAGACACTTGAATCTACAGATTAAACTTGAAGTTAAACTAGGAGCTTTAATAAAGGTGAATTTTTGGTATTTTTGTGTTGTTTTTGGTTTTTTTGGATGGTTTTTGATCTAGAATGAACTTTCCAACTCTAATAATTCAGATTTGGTTTTTGAATTTTAAATTCAAAATTTTCACATTGTAAACTTGTAAAAACTGTTGGGGGGAATTTTCATAAGCAAAACCTGTTAAAGAAGGCAATATGGACTGCCTTTTATAGGCAGAACTAAGGGAGCCCTCAGATTCCTATTTTACCCTTTGGTACGTCTTTTATTTCAGATTTTTAATTGATTATTCCTTCATTTGTTAGCTTGTTGCTCACGTCACACTATTAAGTTCTTAAAACTCTAATTAAAACACTATCTAGAAGCTTCTAGGGAATTCTATTTTAATTACTACAAGATTCCTTAATTTAAAAGCCTATATACCGTTGAATTAAATCTGAAATTACCAACTTATGTTTACTAACCCCCAGCCCTATTAATTAGACCAAGCTTAATGAATTACAAGCTAGAGAATAATCAACTATAACTAAAGAAAGCTCAAAATTAGAATTCACCAATCTAGCTAATTAAAACTGAATTTCAACTCTAACTAATATTATTCCTAAGACTAAAATTATCGTTAAACTAATGGAACAGTAAACTAACAATTAAAGCAAACAAATCCAATTGAACTGCAATCTAAAAAATAGCAAAACAAGCACAAAAAACTAATATTACGTATAAAAGTAACAATCTCGGAATTCAAATAAAACAAAACAGAATCCTAAAAAGAAACCCTAACTCCAACATGAAAATAAGAAATTCTAAGTAAAAATAAAAGAATGAAAAATAACAATCAGGAAGAAAAACGGAAAGAAAATTGAATAATGGAATACCTCGAAATTTCGACTTGGACTCGAACCCTGGCAAGATTTCTTGGACTATTTGGATTAAAACCATCTTTAATCATTTATTTTTCATGAGAAAACACATGATTAAAGGCTATTATAGCCTAAAATCAACAAATCCCTAAACATTAAGATATTAGGGTTCTAGACAACTTTCGATTTGATGGTGAGGATTTGAGGGACGGGGTTTGGGGATTTGGAAAGAGGAGAGCAAGGCCGTCCAGGGATGTTAATTTTGATGGGTTTGGATGAGTTAGGGTTTCTACCGGAAATTGGATTCAGGATTTGAAAAGTTTGGTTGTGATTTGAGGGAAAACAAACCCGGATAAGGAAAGAGGAGGTGGGGGAGTATCTATGGTGTAATTTTGGGGTCCATCAGATAATCGCTGCTCGCAGAGGCGATTTCTGGCCAACGGCGGACGGGGGAAGATGGTGGAAATATTAGGGGTGTTAGAGATGGCGATGAAAAGGGTAGAGGGATCGATAATTATATATGAAGTTTACCCTAGTTCTAAGCCGTTCATGAATCCTCGACGATCAGGATCAATTGCCGTTGAAACGACGCGTTTTGGGGCGTCCGCTGGAGTAGACTGGGTTGGGTTGTAGGTTTGGGCTAATACGAATGGGTTTGGGGATTTTGGGCTAGATTTTTGGCCCAAGACTGGATGTTCTAGTAAGACCAGTCTTTTTCTTTTAATTCTTTTTATTATTTTCTTTTCTTTTGTTTTTTATTTATATTTTTCTGATTTTTATTAAAAGAAAAATTTAAAAATAAAGACCCAATTTACTCTAAAATTATACTGCTTAATTTTCAAATACACTAATTCCTAATTTAAATGCAAACTAAGACAAATTAAAAGCATAAATGCAGAAGAATCATTTTTGTTATTTTTTTCTTTGTGAAGTAATTTAATTACCAATTAATCCTAAAATATAAAATTAAGCCCTAAATCCAAATGCCATTTTTGTATTTTTCTTAATAAAAATGCACAAAAAATGCAAAAAATTAACATAAAGTATTACAAAAATCTATAAAATTGTAAATATTAAAAGAAAATATTTTGTTTTGAAACTTTGGGAATAATTTATATAAGGCAAAAATCACGTGCTCAAACCTGCCCAACTTTGCTCGAAAACACAAAGAGTATTTGTACAAAGATAAGTGAGTGGATACGAGCGATTTTGCCCGTTTGAATATTCCGTTGTGAAGTATTTTTTAAAGAGTTGACCGCACCCTGCTTCAGAGGTTGCCTATATATCCTTGGCTAAAAAGGAATCAGGTTAGTGTAGTTCGGGAAGAGTTGGTAGCTGGGACTACCAAGAGCTGTGATTTCACTGCTGTTGTTGATACTACTGTTTGCGGACCTCCCTTATTACACCATGTAAAAATTAAAAAAATTAGACAAAGCTATGATCTATGAATTACAAAAATCCTATCAAGATTCTTCAAACTTGCCCTTGTATTTCTTGTTGCCTTATTGTCTTGTGTTCCCTCGGTGAAATCCATTGTTACCACTTCGAATTGCAAACTGAGATGTTTTCCCTTCTTCAGTTGGGTGCTTGACTGATGAACTTGAATGTATTCCACTGTTATACGGGCGGGCTCCTAACTTCTAAACTTGAAAATGTATGCCTCTGTTATACGGACAGGCTCCCGCCTTCAACACTTGAAAATGTATGCCTCTATTATACGGGAGCGCTTCCGACTTCAAAACTTGATAATGTATATCTATATTATACGGGCAGGCTCCGAACTTCAAAACTTGAAAATGTATGCCTCTGTTATACGGGCGGGTTCCTGACTTCCAAACTTGAAAATATATGCCTTTGTTATATGGGCGGGCTCCCGACTTCAAAACTTGAAAACATATGTGTCTGTTATACATGCGGGCTCCCGACTTCAAAACTTGAAAATGTATGCCTCTGTTATACGGGTGGGCTCCCGTCTTCAACACTTGAAAAAATATGCCTCAGTTATACGGGCGGACTCCAGAATTCAAACTTGAAAATATATTCCTATGTTATACGGGCTAGCTCCCGACTTCAAAACTTTAAAATGTATGCCTCTGTTATACGGGCGGGCTCCCAGATTCAATACTTGAAAACATATGCCTCTGTTATACGTGCGGGCTCCGGACTTCAAACTTGAAAATGTATGCCTCTGTTATACGGGCGAGCTCCTGACTTCCAAACATAAAAATATATGCCTCTGTTATACGGGCAGGCTCCCGAATTCCAAACTTAAAACTATATGCCTCTGTTATACGAGCGGGCTCCCGACTTCAAAAATTTAAAATATATGCCTATGTTATACGGTCGGACTCCCGACTTCAAAACTTGAAAACATATGCCTCTGTTATACGGCGGGCTCCTGACTTCAACACTTGAAAATGTATGCCTCTGTTATATGTGCGGGCTCGCGACTTCAAAACTTGAAATATATGCTTCTGCTCTCCACGCGGGCTCCTGACTTTAACGAAACTGACAAAAACAAGGAAACATTCCTGCCCCAGTTTGATATCCGGGCACATATTACTAGACTGTAATAAGAGTTTGAAACTTAAAACTTGAATTTTAACACCTCTGTTCTCCATACGCGCTCCTGACTGCTCAAACTTGAATCGTATGCCTCTGTTCTCCAGGAGGGCTTCTAACTTCAACAAAATAGACAAAATAAAAAAAAAATTCTGCCCCAATTTGGAAGCTGGGTACATGGGTGAGTGTTAAATGAACCATTCTACCAACTATTACTAAGAATTTGAAAGCTAAGTACTATTATCTAGGGAGTTCCTGACAACTCCTAACAATCACAAACCTAAGTTATATTTTCTGAAGGTATTACTCTCACTACATTATATTATCCACAAGGGTTTTTTAACTATATCCTATTATCCAGGAAGGTTCTGAAAACTCCAAATTAAATCTAGTCTTAAATATGCAAACTTTGAAGGAACGGGATTTCCACTGCTGCGGGTATCACTGCTTCGGTGCCATACACAAATGAATAAGGAGTTGCCCCTACTGAAGTTCAAACGGTGGTGCGGTACCCCAACAATGCAAAAGACAAGTTTTCATACCATTGTCTGGAACATTCCACTATTTTTCGAAGTATCTTCTTTATATTCTTGTTGGTCGCCTTAACTACTCATTTTGCCTTAGGGCGATATGGGGTAGAATTGCGAAGGGTAATCTTAAACTGCTCACATGTCTCTTTCATCAAATTATTATTGGGATTAGCTCCATTGTCTGTAATGATCACCTTTGGTATCCCAAACCGACATATAATGTTTGAATGCGCAAAGTCTACTACAACTTTCTTGGTTACGGATTTGAACGTTTTAGCCTCTATCTACTTGGTAAAATAATCTATAGCCACCAAAATGAACATGTGCCCATTTGACGCTGCTGCCTCAATTGGACCAATGACATCCATGCCCCATGTGACAAAAGGCCACGATGCAGACATCGTGTGTAATTATGATGATGGAGAATGAATCAAATCTACATGAACTTGGCACTGATGACATTTGCGTATGTAACTGATGCAATCTTACTTGATAGTAATCCAATAATACCATGATCGGAGAATCTTCTTTGCCAGAAAGTACCCACTCATATGCGGTCCAAAAACTCCAGAATGTACCTCAGTCATGATAGATGTGGCCTTCCTCACATCAATGCATCTTAACAGCCCAAGATCTGGAGTTCTTTTGTACAACACTCCTCCACTAAGGAAAAACACGCTTGCCGACCGTCAAATTGTTCATTTCTGATCACCTGTGGCCTGTAATGGATACACCTTCATCCTGATATATTCCTTGATATCATGAAGCCACGGCTCACTATCAAGTTCCTCTTCTCCCACATTACTGTAAGCATGATGATTGCGTCTGCAAAGGGTCCACGTAAGCCTTATCCGGATGATCCAAAATTGATGCCAAAGTAGTGAACTCATCCGCAACCTCATTATGAATCCTTGGAATGTACCTGAACTCTGTTGATTAAAACCGCTGAGAAAGATCATGCAAACATTGTCGGTGCAGTATGAGCTTCAAGTCCCGAGTTTCCCATTCTCCTTGAATTCTGTTTACCAGTAGGTCCGAGTCACCCATGACCAAGACTTCCGGACACCCATATCTAACCTCAGACCCAAGATACATGCCTCATATTCTGCCATACTGCTAGTACAATAGAAATGAAGTGAGCTGTAACAGGTAGCCCTATTTCAGAAATAAATACCGCTTCTATCCCCACGCCCTTCATGTTGGCAGCCCCGTCGAAGAAAAGTTTCCATCCCGGCTTCTCAACTTGTTCCAAATCCTCAATATGCATCACCTTTTCATCAGGGAAATAAGTTTTCAAAGGATCATAATACTCATCAAATGGATTCTCGGCCAAATGATCTACCAAGGCATGTGCTTTCATTGCAGTCCGAGTCACGTAGACAACGTCAAACTCTGTAAGCAAGATCTGCCCCTTTGCAAGCCTCCCTGTGGGCATAGGCTTCTGAAAGATATACCTCAATAAGTCCAGACGTGATATGAGGTACATAGTATAAGATGACAAATAATGTTTCAGCTTCTATGCCATCCAAGTTAGGGCGCAACATGTCCTCTCAAGATGAGTATAATTAACCTCGTAGGATGTGAATTTATTATTGAGATAATAGATAGCCTGCTCCTCTCTACCAGTAACATCATGTTTCTTCAGTAAACAACCAAATGAATTATCCAAAACCGTAATATATAGAATCAAAGGCCTCCCTGGTTCTAGCGGGACCTACACAGGTGGGTTCGATAAATACCCCTTTTGTCTTATAAAAAGCCTCCTGACATTCATCCGTCCACTTGACCGCATCATCTTTATTTAATAGTTTGAAGATTGCCTCACAGGTTATCGTGAGCTGAGCAATGAACATGCTGGTATAAATCAGTCTCCCCAACAAACGCATCACCTCAGTCTTGTTCCTCGGAGGTGGCGATTCCTGAATAGCCTTGGTCTTTGACAGCTCTAGTTCAATACCCCGGCGGCTGACTATAAATCTCATCAACTTTCCAGACGGCACCCCGAAATCACACTTTGCAAGATTAAGCTTCAGATTGTACTGCGAAGCCTTAGGAAGAACTTCCTCAAATCCCTGACATGGTCAGACTGCTTTCTAGACTTTACGATCACATTATCCACGTCCAGCTCAATTTCTTTGGGTATCATATCGTGGAATATAGTTGTCATTGCCCTCATATAGGTTGCCCAGCTTTTTTCAAATGAAATGGCATGACCCAATAATAGTATGTTCCCCACAGAATGATAAATTTTGTCTTTTCTGCATCTTCCTCATCCATTAAGATCGGGTGATAACACGTGTAACAATCCACAAAAGAACCACTCTCATGTTTGGCACAATTATCAATCAATATGTGGATGTTTGGCAGTGGAAAATTGTCTTTTGGACTTGCTTTGTTAAGATCGCAATAATCAACACGCACCCTAGTCCTGCCAATTTTTTGGGCACAGGCACAACATTGGCTAACCAAGTGGGATACCGCGTGACCCGAATGACTTTCGCATCGAACTGCTTGGTGATCTATTCTTTGTCTTTACACTCATATCCGTTTTTGAACTTTCTCAGCTTCTGCTTGACAGGAGGGAATCATGGGTCAGTGGGCAATTTGTGAACTATTAAATCAGTGCTTAGACCCGACATATTTCTTTATAATCGAATAGTGCTTTGATTATCTCCACCCTGAGTTGTGGTTCCTGATGAACACTAATTTCTTCATAGGCTTCGTCATCATCATATCCCAACTCATTCTTACACTCAATTTCTTGTATTATTATTTCTGAGTTAGATTGGCTTTTAACACTAGGACGAAGATTCCTCATGCATGTCATGTCATTGATATCAGCATAAAAAGAACAATACAAAGACGAAAAGAAAACAGAAATAAAATTAGGAATGAAGAAAGAAATATAATTGCATTTCATTGAATATAAAGAGAACATGGCTTTAACATATCCGACTGGACGGAACATAATATCTGAATTACAACCCCTGCAATAATCCAAAAAATAAAAGAAAATCAAAATCCACTAGCAAGACTCCCTCCGAGCAGGAAGAGAGGTAGCTTCCCAATTGTTGACTTTTGAACGTGGTCCGACGAACTGCACATCTGCCTTGCTTGACCCTTCCCCAGCCACCACCATGTTAACCTCGGCAAACAACCTTTCAAACCCTTTATCCAAGTCTCCATCAGCACCAATCAATGACCCCGGAACCTTTCACAACAGTTGCTTTCTGATACCCGGCCTGACGAAAGATCTGGATAGATGTGGGATTGGCTCGGGAAGGACCCATTCCCTTTTCTTCATTGTGCGGTTCCGTCATACGTCCGTTGCTATGGGCTTGAACCCCAGACCAAAAGTATCTAGATTCTTTGGAAGACAAACTGGATGCACAATGCCTTGAAGAGCAGCACCCAACCCATTATCCGAATTAAAGAATGAAATGAAAAATTCCGCATACATAGCACCCTCTGATCCTTACTAAATGTTCCGCAAAATTCTAAGGGCGGCCATGAATCCTTCACCACGGTCTGCGAAGTTCCCACTGCATCCGCGTTTCTCTACCGCAGCCGCACTTCCGAGATACATGACCTGCGACCCTGCAACTATCCAATACCAAATTTCTCTAAGTCTAGACATCCAGTAGCCTATCCGAAACTCGTTCGGACCGTCGGGGCTCCAAACCCAACACATAAACAAGTCTTAACAAATTATATGAACTTGCTTGGGCGATCAAATTACCAAAATAACACCTAGAACTACGAATTTAGCACCAAATTGCATGAAATTTTCAAGGAAGTTTCAAAAACTTCTATTTTCCAAAACCAAATGTCCGAATCACGTCAAATCAGTCTTGTTTCTTACCAAATTTCATAGTTAGGAGATATATATCATAACAGACCTGCAACGGGCTCCGGAACCAAAATACATGCCCGATACAA
The DNA here is from genome assembly GCA_034376525.1 of Nicotiana benthamiana. Lineage (NCBI taxonomy): Eukaryota > Viridiplantae > Streptophyta > Magnoliopsida > Solanales > Solanaceae > Nicotiana > Nicotiana benthamiana. The sequence continues at coordinate 126,550,864 of CM067338.1, read as the reverse complement.
ACAAGATCAAATTCTCTAAATTATTTAACTTTCGGTCTTTTCAATTTTCTTCAAAAATTTATTTTTCGGGTTAGGGATCTCGGAATTCGATTCCGGGCATATGCCCAGCTCCTGTATTTTTTTACGGACCCAGCAAGACCGTCAAAATAAGGGTCCAGATCTGTTTACCTAAAACGTTGATCCAAGTCAACCGAAATCAACTTTATAAGCCAAAAATTATTATTTTTCTTAATTTCCACATATAGGCTTTTTCGGAAATTCAGGCGGACTGCGTATGAAAATCGAGAAGGAATAAAATGAGATTTTAAAGGTCACGAAATACAGAATCGAGTTCTAAAACATAAGATGACCCCTTGGGTCATCAAATAGATACAAGAAGAAAAAAGAAAAGAAAAACAAAAGGGATGTGATTCATAGGTGTGGCCCAAAATGGCCCCCCTTTAAAACTTTCTTGATTTTTTCCGGAATTTCTCCATAGTCCATGGCCATAGGAAAGTAGAAGAAACTTTCCAACTCGCTTTTGTTCACATGTAAAATTCTTGTCCTCCTTAATTTCCACATCTTTTCCTCTAGATATCCCCTATCCTTCCATAGGTATTTAGCAATAATAACAGAGCCTTTATGTAGTTACATAGAACCTTCACTTCTCTTTTACTTTCTTCATTTGTCCTCTTATTTCTTGTCATTTAATGACCAATATTACTCATCTTTATAAAGCTTAGTTATCTCAAATACTCATTTGCCATTTGAACCTTTAACATATGTCCTTGTTTTCGAACACTCCCATTTAGTGCCTTTGGCATAACTTTTCTCATAAAAAAAAAAGAATAAATATTATAGGTTTATGCACTTCTGTTACTGAAGAATACCAAAATGGAGAAAGTTAAAGCTTGGGAAAAAAAGACACTGATCACCGAGCTTACTCAGGGGATGGAGTTTGTAGACAGGCTAAAAAGCAAGATTGATCCTTTGGCTTCACCAGAGGAATGCGATTTACTACTTTTGAAAGTACTTTCCTCCCTTGACAAATCATTGTCAATTCTGAATTTGAAAGCTGTTAGTGTAATTAGAGACCCATTTTGTTGTTCAAAGAATGATGGTTCTGACTTGGATTACTATTCAAGGGATCAAGGAAAAAATATAGTCTTTAAGAAAAGGTGAATTTAGGCCTCAATTTAACTATTTTCTATGGTTTCTTGAAATTAAGGCATTGGAATTTGTTCTAAATTTATTGGATTTGCAGAAAGTTATTGGAGAAATGGAGTAAGCAAGTTAGGATATCTGGGATTGAAGGTCCTAACTATGATGATGGGTATAGTTGGAGAAAATATGGACAGAAAGATTTTTTAGGAGCCAATCAACTATTCCTTTTTCTTCTGTTTCGTTTTTACTTTTTGATTTGTCTTAACTATTCTCTTCTTATGACAGCTACACTATATTTTGATAACATAATTTGCATTTCACTCTTAATTTGTATTACCAACATAATTTTTGAACTTTAAGACATGATTTCTTGAAACTTGAACTTTGAGGTTTAAACTTTAGGATATCGTATCCTCTAGTTTGAACGAACTGACTAATCATTTAATAAATTATAAATTGTGAATATATATCCGAAAATAGTACACAAAAAATTGCTTTATAAAAAATAGACCTTGGATTTGTATATCTAAGAAGAATTTTGCTTTGAAATTGCAGGGGTTATTACAGATGCACTCACAAGAATACACAGGGCTGCTTAGCAACAAAACAAGTTCAAAAATCAGATAAAGACCCACAAATCTTTGAGGTCACATATAAAGGAAAGCACAAGTACAAAGCCTCACAATCAGTAGATATTTCAGAAGAAACCCGAAAGGCAAATTATAACAAGAATCAATATGAGCCACAGAAACAGAATGTGGGAAATCCAGAAGCTGAAAATTTGAATAATATTAAAGAAGAAGAGTTTCCTTTCACACAACTAAAAGCAGAAAGTGAAAAATCCCAATTCTTTGCCAAGTCAATGGAGCCATTTACATCTCAAATAACCTCAGAATCCTTATACTTATCATTCTTTCCTACCCAAGAGGAGGAGATTGAAACGGATCAGATTCTTCATAGCTCAAAATTGAGTCATATTGAGTTTAGTACAACACCAACTTCAGTCATTAATTCGCCCTTTTGTTGGTACTCGGATTTATCAGTGGATGATCAAGTTGATAATATTGATCCTACCCCGATGATTGACATTTCTGAATTTTTCACCTAATCTGAGAGTAGTGGCGGTATCAGGAACATATGTATGGCGACTCAAAAGATACTTGTAGTACAATATTAGTCCTAGGATTTGAACCTATGACATAGTAATTGGTGACACCAACTTCAGTAATTAATTACCCATTTTATTAGTGGATGATATAGCTAATAGGCATATAACACTACTGTGCAAGATGCTTCAATTTTGTAACATGTGATCTTATATTAGATTCTGTAGGCTCCCATCTGTTGCAAAGTTTGTCTTGAACATTTACTTCAAGACACTTGCACTTTTTCCTTGTGGTAACTTCACTATCTCTCATATTTCATTCTTTACAAAAGATTTCATCTCTTCCGCCATTGCTTTCTATTATTCTTCTTTTTCATCTGTTTCTTCATGATTTATGAGATATGAAATAATAAAAGCAAATTGAAAAGATGCATGTCACAACCTAAAATTCACTAGCCGCAATTGCACCTAACTCAACTTGTTAGATAAGTAACTAATTACTATCCAATTTCAATAATATTAATATGACAATTAAATTAAGGTACTATCTGAATCTTATACATTTTTCAATGACTGGTAGTACAAATTATTAGCTTCTAAGAATAGAGATAACAAAGTTGATATGAAATAAATACATCATCTATTTGAAAAAAGTACATAAAGAGAGTTTTATAGTTCTAAGGCTACCATGAACAAGAGGCCGCTAGAATAGGGACGCAAGTACATCTTCCAATTCAACTCCCATCGAACACAGCAATGTCTGCATCCGAAATCTGCACACAATGTGCAGGAAGTGTAGTATAAGTACTACCGACCCCAGTACTTAATAAGTAACAAACCTAAACTTAAGTTGAAAGTAGTGACAAACTGGAACATAGGTCGGCTCCAACACCAATAACCAATAGCAATTCATAACAATGTAAAGCAAGCGAATAAAGAAGTAGCTTAGAGATATAATGTTCAGCCTTTTTCATAGTTTTACAAAAATAGTTTCGCTTTCTAAGTATATCCGTTAAAATCCAAATCCTTAATCGAAATCGTCAAAAATATGAGTAAGTTTGAAAACTTCATTAGTAACTATTTCATTTTAAGATATCATGTGGAAAGTATGTATTTAGGCCTACATGTCAATGATACAGGTCAAAATCGCGAATGTTACCAAGCCGGGCAACAAAAGAAAAATGCATCTCTATGCATGGATCTCAAGTGCGTATGTCAAAGGCAATGCCTCTTAGTGGTGACTCATGTACTCACACTCTCAGGGTGCTCAACCTCACTATCTAGCATTATCTCTTACTGTGCTATCAATCACTCAACGCTATATAATACCCGTTGCGGCATGCAACACGATCCATAAATATATACATAGTCGATTGCGCTCATTGAGGGTCTGTACACTACGGATGAATTCCTACAACCCAAGATCTATAATCCGTACGGACAGCTCGTGTCCTGCATGGACAACTCACGTGCTATAACATCAATATAAGAATCCACATGGACAACTCATGTGCCATAGTATCAAGATTGGAATCCGCTCAGACAACTCACGTGATGTAGGGAAAACTCATGTTCTGTAAGGAAAAAACACGTGCCATAGTCTTAATATCTCACACTCAGGCCCTCGGCTTCACTCATTCATCAATCTCTTCAATCTCACTCACATGCTAAGAATGTCATGAAACTAGCCCGACAACAATGATATAATGTATCAAAATATCAATTGAGACTAAGATATTATATGAATTTATGAATATGACTGAGTATAAAATATCAAGAAAATCAATAAGATAACAATAGGAAATAACCTCTATGAGTCCTAATCGTATCATCATAAATCCTAGACATTATATCAAGCATGATTTGACAACTCAATTACTTAATACCAATCACATAACACATAATTCGGGATTTTATACACTCAGTACTAAGTTTAGAAGATTTACTTTTCTTGAACAAGCCAATTCCAATACCAAGCAAGCCAAGCAATATTCTAAAAATGTGATCACGCACATAGCAATCTCTGAAGAGCTCAAAACTAGTCAAAAGTAACTCAAACACATCAGATAAAGCCCAAAGAAATAATTACAAATGATAAAGATCAAATCCTAAATCAAATCCCAAATCCGGCAAAAAACTACTCCTGGTCCCGCACTTTGAAATCTAATAAAACTAATAAAATCTGACAGCTCATTCTATTATGAGTTTTACCATACTAGTTTCACTCAAATCCGACTGCAAAGTAGTGTTCAAAACTCAAAAATTCATATCATAAAACTTAAGGCCAAAACCCCCAATTTGCTCTTTAAATTCATCAACTGATTGCTAAACTCGAAGATATATTCATGAAATATAACCAAAACCGCGTAGAGAACACTTATCCCAATTCATATTGTGAATATTACTTCAAAAATCGCCCTAATCAAGCTCCATAGTTTAAAAATGCAAAAATGGTCGAAACCCTCGAAATAGAGTACTTTATAATCCGCCAAGACATTTACCTTATGCTATTTTGGAAAAATTAATGTTATAGCGAAGCAACAAATTTTCTAGCCCCTTTTTTACTCTTTGGATCGCGGCCATTCTCTGGCGATCACGAAGAACAAATTTTTTCCCAACAACCTTTTCCGACTCCTCCGTATGACCTCTAGTATAATAGTAATAACGTTTTGTAAAAACTTCAAATTACAATTGGTTTAATGTTCTGAAATCTAGACATCAAGGGCTACAACTTTTATTTTTAGGTCATCTCCAAATTTCTTATAGATTATGAGATATAAGCTTTCAAATTCGTCTTAGTGCAGCAGAGATTTTACTCTATGCAATTGTGTGAATGCTTCCGCAATCGCATACCACAACTAGTTTTTCCTATTTTTATTTCTGCAAACGTAGTCAGATCTACGCTAACACACTGCACTCCTGAAGCCAAAAACTAACAACTTGAAATGCCCTATAAATGGTCTGAAAGCACCCCGAAACTCACCCGAGCTCCTCGGTACCCTATCGAAACATACCAACAAGTCTCAAAATATGTCCTAAACTTAGTCGATTGCTCAAATCACATCAAATAATGCTAAAAACGAATCACACCTCAATTCAAAATCAATGAACTTTGAAACTTAAAACATCCATAACCGATGCCGAAACCTATCAACTCACGGTCGATTGACCTCAAATTTTTTACACAAGTCACATTTAACATTACGGATTTGCTCCAACTGCTGAAATTGATATCCAACCCCGATATCTAAATTTCCAATCTTGGCCAAGAATTCTAATATTCCAACTTTCGCCATTTCAAGCCAAATTCTGCTACGGACCTTCAAATTGCAATATGGACACGCTCCTAAGTCCAAAATCTCCCCATAGAGCTAACAGAACCATCAAAAATTCAATCCGAGGTCGACTACTAAAAAGTCAAAGCTTCTAGATCAGGATCATTCATCCAAATTAATTTCGAATAACCTAAAAATCAAAGGCGATGATTCACATAAGTCATAATAAATCATACGGAGCTACTTATCCCCTCAAATAACCGTGCAAAGTCCTAGTTCTCGAAGTGACCGGTCAGGTCATTACATCCTCCACCACTTAAATATATGTTCGTCCTCAAACGAGCCCAGAGTTGTTCTCAAAGCTATCAAACTGAAGTGTAACCTTACCTTGTACGGTGATCCCACATTACGCTATCCAATATAGGTTTGATAACATATCATTACTGAAATTTCTTAATTCAACCTAGCCCATAAGCCTTAGAATACAATTTAAATCATCAGGAAATACTATAAGATAAGAACCCTGCATCTACACACTTTGTAAGACTGAAAAGGATGTATCAAGATATATCCAAAACCCAAGATGTAATCACATGGTATATCGAAAAACTCAAATACTCATAGTGTCACAACCCCAAACAAGCATCACTCATGTGCATGTATATATTTATTGCCTCTCGAGCTATCCTCTTAGTCACCCGTGACTTAAATCTTACTAATCGGCGCTCACACTCAGCACTCACGGTCAATAGGTACCATATAGTAACCACTGCAGCGTACAGCCCGATCCATATATTGTTGTGGCGTGCAGCCCGATCCATATATATAGTTGACAATGCTCACTGGGGTGTGCAGACTCCGGAGGGGCTCCTACAGACCAAGGGCTATATCGCTGCGATGTGCAACGCGATCCAACATATCGATGCGGCATTCAGCCCGATCCATATAAGTATTGTTCTGGCGTGCAGCCCGATCCATAGATATATAATCATTACAGCCAGGCCTTCTTCAGCCTCTCTCAGTCATTAACCTCACTATTAGACTCTTAGTCTATCTCAGTCATCAACCTCACAATCAGACCCTCGGTCTATCTCATTCATGAACTCACGATCATCAGACCATCAGTAAAACAGGGAACTCAGCCTAAATATTTTTCATTTTTTTTAAATAAACATAGTAATAGAACAAAATTAAAAAATAAACAGGTAAACAATGACTGAGGATATGCTATAAGCCAAAAATATAATATCAATCTCTAAAATATGGAATATCATAAGATTTCGAATCAAATACGCGACTTAACAGTCATATGGCACGGACCAAGTCATGATCCCCAACGGTCCAAAACTCTACTCTTGTCATCTAACGTGTGCGTCACCTCAAAGTAACACCACAATGTGTTATCCGGGGCTGCAAACCCTCAGGACGGTATTTATAATCATTACTTACCTCGATCCGATCCAAACTTTAGACGCGATGCCTTGCCCGCAGGAATCGACCTCGAGATGATCCAAATCTAGCCACAATCAGTACATATTCATTAAAATATGCAAAGGGAACGAAGTACACTTGGAAATATCCAATTTATCATCAAAATCCCGAAATTTCTCAAACGTGGCCCCGATCTCAGCATCTCGAAAATAGAAAAACTTTATACGAAGAAGTTCTTTATCGTCTCACGAGTCTGTACATATAAAGAATTCTAAAATCGGAGTTCATTTGACCCCTCAAATCATCTGTAGAAGATTTCATAATCTCAAGCCCTAACTACACCTTTATCTACGGATTTTCATGAATTTGCACTGATATTTTTGTACCTTAATCATAACTAATTAAGTTTTTAGGGTCCAAAATCCTTACCTCAATGAAGAACAGTGATTTTCTCTCTTCAAAATTGCCTCAAGGCTCTTTTTCTCATTAAAAATGGTGTAAAAAAGGTTCAAAGTTGTGGAACAGGTCTTTAAAATATTCTGCTCAGGTATATACTCTTCGCGATCGCGGAAAATGCTTTCCGATTGTGAAGCACGATTTTTCTCAGCCCATAATTTTCCCTTCGCGATCGTGAAGAACAAGTTCCTAGCTCCTCCGGATAGACTCTAATGTAATGGTCATAACGTTTTGCACACAACTCCAAATGATAAATGGTTTGATGTTATGAAAACTAGACACCAAGGGATATAATTTCATATATTTCTCATTGCCTGACTCTTTATAGATTGCGAGATATAAGCTTCGAAACTTAGTCCTATGCATTAGAGATTCCTAAACCCTTACCGAATAGCCTATAGTGCAACCACTATAACTTTTTTGTTCACAACTTAGAATTCTAATTAATTTACATTTCTGAAAACTAGACATAAAGGGTGACAATTACAACTTTCATTTTTTGATCATCTCCAAATTTATTATAGATTATGAGATATAAGCTTCCAAAATTGGGTCACTGCAGCAGAATATTTACTCTATGCGACTGTGAAAGTTCAACCGCAATCGCGGAGAAGCAACATTTTTTTCTGGTTTTACTTGTCGTGATCGCGTAGAACACTACTGTAGCCAAAAATCAGCAGCTAAAAATAGATTAGAAATGGTCCTGAACCACCCCGAACATGCCAACCAATACTAAAACATTATTCAAACTTGTTCCACCCTTCGAAACGCTCAAAATAATATCAAAATATCGAATCACCCTCGCATTCAAGCCTAAGAATTCCAAAACTTCCGAATTCCAAATTCGATCAAAAAGTATATCCAACCTTGTGCGAATGACCTTAGGTTTTGCACACACGTCACAAATGACACAATGGACTTACTCCAATTTCCGGAAATCCATTCCGATCCATATATCAAAATCTCACATATCAACCAAAAATGCCAAAATTTCAATTTTGCCCATTGAAGCCTAAATCTACCCCCGGCCTCCAAAACACATTCCTACCACGCTCTTAAGTCCCAAATCACCTGACAAAGCTAACCAAATCATAAAAATTTCAATTCGAGATTATATGCTAACAAGTCAAAACTTGGTCAAACGTTTTAAATTTTTAAGCTTCAAACTGAAAATTATTCTTCCAAATTCAGTCAGATCATCCTAAAAACCAAAATCGACGATTTAAATAAGTCATAATACATCACATAGGGCTAGTCATGCCCAAGAACTGGCGAGCAAAGTGCAAAAGCTCAAAAAGACCGGTTTGGTCCTTATTTCCTCCCCCACTTAAACATACGTTCGTCCTCGAACATGCCCAGAGTTGTTCCAAAAGCCAACCAATTACTGAATAACCTTACCATGCACATACCCAGGGGTGATTCCATGTCAACCTATTACATATATGTCCGATAACATAATGCAATTGAAATTTCACAATCCAACGTAGCCCAAAACCTTAGAACCATATTTCCACTCCTGAAATCATCCACAAGATTAAAATCTCACATGTATACTCCAAATAAGCCCGAATTGGCTGTAATAAGCCATGCCTGCAACCTCAGGTGCAATTACATGGTATACCACAGAACTGAACCACTTGTAGCGATAACTTCTAATCAGAACAGCTGCACACAACAACCGAATACTGTAGGAAAACCTCTTATCAACTAAAGGCTCATTCCATCACTTTCATATACTGCCAATGATAAACAAACTACACAGTAATACATAATCATTCCTCAGATCAACCATTCACTTCTCTTTTGGCAAAAACCATAATAAGTTTCGAGCCTAACCTCGATATTATCCTTTCTACATGCTAAAATCAAATCCGTTTGTATTCATTAAAGGCCCTAACGATCTCATCTAATACAACACAATTACTCTAGTGACATGACATATCGAAACATGCTGAAGTTGCAACTTGTGCAATCTGCGCACTAATAAGCAAAAATCCGAACATACTCAAATCATGAAAATGACTCAAAAGAAAGAGTTGTACCACAAGATCACCAGTATCACCACACACAATGCTGAGAACCTGTCACACATCATAGAAATTGAAAATACTAATCTAGCCCAAAGGGACATACCTCCACATAACTTTGCAGCAATGCACGACCCTATCCAAACGGTGGTCCACATGAGACACCACAAGTCACACTCAAAAATGACAACCATGTGCAATATGATGTCGGAAACCAAAGAAATCATCATAATCACCGCGAAGCAAATAACATACACCACATAAATCCGAAAGGACTTAATCGATACATCATTCACCGAGTAATACCCAATCACTCTTCCCGTTAAGCTTCCACTATGAAATCTCAATATAACCGCACCACATGTTCCTATAACCAACAAACCATAACGCCTCGCAACCCATGGAGGTAACTCAAGGATAATCTCTGAACTCGAATAGCCCCATAGTAATTGAATCAATATATCCCTCACCAAATGGCAAGTTGAAGTCAACAAGGCCGTATTTATGCAGAACATACATCCTTATGGGCCTACCAGTGAACCAGCATCAACTCTGGTCACCCACAATAGATAAATAATCCTCTAAAGGTTCACAATGACTGGATGGCACATACTAACATCTGACTAACTTACCCACATTTTGCCATACACAACCATGAGTTAACCTGTATATGAGAACTTCCAATCTCCGAGTCCATTAAGCACACGAATTACCATATCTGATCCCAATTATGCCGCTCACATATATAAAACCCCACTAGTACTCCATCATTCCACGAGAGATACTCTAAAATTCTTCTGTGCTATTAAGCAAATTTGAATATCAGCATTCGATCTGACAATAATTGATGCAATACTACCTAAGTACCATCAACTTAATCACATTGCCTCTTTCCTGAAACATATACCTGTTAGGATTTATGCTCGTCACTAGAGGGGGGTGAATAGTGCGGCACGAAAATATTGATAAATATTGCGGAATTAAAATGGCAGGAATAAAATAAATTCGGTAATTAAAATAGTAAGGAAAGAACACACCGAATTTATCCTGGTTCACCACAACTTGTGGTTAGTCCAGTCCCCGAGAGACTCTCTTGAGATTCCACTAACTCCGTTAAGCTTACGGGTGCCTAACAAACCGATACACTTGCTCGTAGATGTACACTCTACAAGACTTCAACTTTCTCGAGGATACCGCACCTCAAGACTTCACCTTGCTCGTGGATACCACACAACAAGACTTCAACCACTAAGATTGAGGGTACTTAGCAAACCTGACAATCAATGAGAAGATATGGTCTTCTCAAACACCTTTCTCTTTTACAACAAGAACTCTCTCAAAAGAGTAGATAAAGAGATACAAAATAAGCTCTATGAACAACTCAAAGTTGTCTCTCAAATGGCTCAACAAAAGCTCTAAAATGATGCACAAATATAATCAATATGTATATGAGAAATGAGAGGTGTTGTGTGTTTAAAATCAGCTCAAAAGACCTCTATTTATAGGGGTTAGAGGGTGTATGTCCGTTGCTTAATTGACAATCAATTATGCTGATTTTATGCAAGGATAATCGATTATTGGATTTAGATAATCGATTATTTGCTCTAACGTTCAAAAATCAGAAGCTGATTTTATGCTGGATAATCGATTATCAGATATGCATAATCGATTATTCTGTTACAGTGTTCAAACAATTGGCAACGGATACAAGATAATCGATTATGCACTTCTGATAATCGATTATTTTGTTGTTTTGTAAATTCCGGTTTACACTGTCTTAACATAATCGATTATCAACATAAGCATAATCGATTATTGCTGTCCAGCTTTGAAAGACATGTTTAAAATCCATTTTGGCTAAAATGAAAATGTTTGAAATCATTTTGTTTGAAGTATTTGAAATATGATTTGATAAAATGATTTTATGCATATTCATGATGACGTATTGTTGAGCCAAAAGACGAGATAACCTTAAACGTTGCTCTTACATTTGTTCTACCTAACGATCTACGCCTTGGGTCTTCGGTCTTGAACTTTTGAGCTCGTCTTTGGCTTGTCTATGCAATTCCGTCATCAATATGCTTCTCGGCATTCAATCTTGATTGTTTGTCATATAATAACTTTGTTCGATACTTGACTTCATTGTTTGTCATTCATCGACTTTGTTGTTTGTCATTCATCAAAACCTATAACTGAAAATCATGCTAATACAACCAAAGCACATATATCTTAGATAGAATGATTTTCTACAGTTTCTCCCTTTTTGATAATGACAAACAACAGGAGATATGCATATCGGATTCCCCCTAAATTCATGCTATATCTCAACATACAATTCATACAAATAATTCCCCTCAATGATAATTCCCCCTCAAATAAGGCATACTATAACGTAGATACATTCCCCCTTATTTGATGCATATCGCCTAAACTCTTCCCCCTTTTGGCATTAGCAAAAAGAGAATATAACAAGGCTATTTTCCCCTTTTGACACTTCCCCCTTTTGGTTATATCAATTGTTAGTGTCAATATAAGATAGGAAGTACAATGAGGAATATACATTGACGATATTTAAAAAAAATCATACCAACAGGAAATAATACCAAATGTTAGTAAAAATATAACAACCATATCAAAGGTTATTTTTAGCGAATATGCCTACTGTTATTCAAACTAGAAAGATATTCATCAAAACATCAATCATTATTTTTAACAAAAATAATTGATACCAATTGTTATTCAAGATAAAAATTATCAAAACATGAATCAACAAAAATAATTAATATCAATTGTTAACAAAGATATATTAATTGTTAACACATATCAACTATAACGTTTTAAAAAAAATGATAACTAATCAAAGTTCCCCCTCGATGCAATAAGGTTTCGTGCTTGGTGCATCTACTAAGATATTGTAGTCTTCAAGCACACCTGCAAGCGTACCTAAAAATAGGTTTTCGGTACCCAACTACTTTTGGGTCCTTGGGGTTAGGCAAGTAATAATCATAATCAAAAGATAAATCTCTATGTTTTGCAAAACATACAGGTGCTATGTGTCCTACCCGGTTGCAATAATTACATATAACATTCGGGTTGTGCATATGCCTTGGTTGAGCCAAATACGTTCTAGGTGATCTAAAGTCGTTATTCCTAGAAGCGTTGAAATTCCTAGAGTCATTTCTTGGTGGTCTAAAATTATTCATTCTAGACTCATTAATAAAATTCCTACAGTTGTTTCTAGGTGGTCTAAAATGATTCATTCTACACTCATTAATAAAATTCCTAGAGTTGTTTCTAGGTGGTCTAAAATGATTATTTTTAGACTCATTAATGAAATTCCTAGAGTCGTTTCTAGGTGGCCTAACTTCATTTCTATCATCCTTTTTAATATCTTCAATTGTTTTAGGATTATCAACACTACGTTTTTCTAGTGTGTTCCTAAGTTCTATGTTCTCTATTTTCAAAGACTTACAAGAAGAACAATTTGAACTTTGATCAATTGAAGAGGCTTCATTCATCTCCTTAATTTTATTTCTAAGATCAATATTGTCATTTTCCAAAAAGTTATTTTTCTCTTCTAAAACTTTAATTTTAGCCTTGGCCTCTTTGGAGATTTTTGAAGTCTTTTTCAATTCACCATATAAGTCATGAAAAGCTTCATGTAATTCTTCAAAAGAATAAGAGTTAGAATTACTTACCTCTTCTTCCTCGTTGGCCATGAGGCATAATGCGGCAGTTTCATCGCCCGAGCTGTCCGAATCCCATGTCACGCGCCTTTGGTGTTTCTTCTTTTTCCTGTCCTTGGGTTTTGGACAATGTGACCCGGTGTGGCCAAGTTTTCCACACTTGTGGCATGAAGGACTTGGTTCTTCCTTCTTTATTTCCTTTTTCATATACTTATAAAACTTTTCGATCAAGGCATTGGAAATATTATCATCATCGCTATCCGAATCACTTACCTCTTCTCTTTTAGAGGATGAGGCTTTGAAGGCAAGATTCAAACTTTTACTTCTAAGATAGGGATTAAGAATTGTGCTTTCATAAGTTTCGAGGTTACCTCTTAGTCCATCAATTGTGACATCCGTGATTCCTATCGACTCTTGGATGGTATTGACTTTTGAACGCCATTCGGGAGTGAGACTCCGTAGGATTTTCCGAACAAGATCTTTGTTCGTGTACACTTTCCCGAGAGCATGAAGATCGTTGACGATTTTTGAGAATCGTTCGAACATAGTACCGATAGGTTCTTTCTCCCTCATTTTAAAGAGTTCATATTCATGTGTTAGAAAATCAACTTTAGATTCTCGGACTTGAGACGTACCTTCATAAGTGATCTCGAGTTTATCCCACATCTCCTTGGCGGTTGTGCAACAAGAAATCTTCCGATAGTCATTCGGATTCACGGCACAGTATAATATATTAACGGCCTTGGCGTTGTTTTCAACTTTCTTCATATCCTCGGCATCATATTCATCTTCCTCCTTTGGAACCGTGGTTTCCCCAACTTTCTTTGTTGGCATTTGTTCACCGTTCTTGATGATTTGCCACAAGCGAAAGTTATTTGATTGAATGAAGATTCTCATCCGCTCTTTCCAATATGTGTAATTTGTTCCGTCAAATAGTGGAGGCATATAGGGGGAGTGTCCTTCGCTCATCATTCCTGCGTTCAATATTCTAAACAAAAAAAATATATCGTTCTCTCAACCGGATAAGGCTTTCAGAGAGTTAGGCTCTGATACCAATTGTTAGGATTTATGCCCGTCACTAGAGGGGGGGTGAATAGTGCGGCACGAGAATATTGATAAATATTGCGGAATTAAAATGGCAGGAATAAAATAAATTCGGTAATTAAAATAGTAAGGAAAGAACACACCGAATTTATCCTGGTTCACCACAACTTGTGGTTAGTCCAGTCCCCGAGAGACTCTCTCGAGATTCCACTAACTCCGTTAAGCTTACGGGTGCCTAACAAACCGTTACACTTGCTTGTAGACTACAAGACTTCAACTTGCTCGAGGATACCGCACCTCAAGACTTCACCTTGCTCGTGGATACCGCACCACAAGACTTCAACCACTAAGATTGAGGGTACTTAGCAAACCCGACAATCAATGAGAAGATATGGTCTTCTCAAACACCTTTCTCTTTTACAACAAGAACTCTCTCAAAAGAGTAGATAAAGAGATACAAAATAAGCTCTATGAACAACTCAAAGTTGTCTCTCAAATGGATCAACAAAAGCTCTAAAATGATGCACAAATATAATCAATATAAATATGAATAATGAGAGGTGTTGTGTGTTTAAAATCAGCTCAAAAGACCTCTATTTATAGGGGTTAGAGGATGTATGTCCGTTGCTTAATTGACAATCAATTATGCTGAATTTATGCAAGGATAATTGATTATTGGATTTAGATAATCGATTATTTGCTCTAACGTTCAAAAATCAGAAGCTGATTTTATGCTGGATAATCGATTATTAGATATGCATAATCGATTATTCTGTTACAGTGTTCAAAAACTTGGCAACGGATACAAGATAATCGATTATGCACTTCTGATAATCGATTATTTTGTTGTTTTGTAAATTCCGGTTTACACTGTCTTAACATAATTGATTATCAACATAAGCATAATCGATTATTGCTGTCCATCTTTGAAAGACATGTTTAAAATTCATTTTGGCTAAAATGAAAATGTTTGAAATCATTTTGTTTGAAGTATTTGAAATATGATTTGATAAAATGATTTTATGCATATTCATGATGACCTATTGTTGAGCCAAAAGATGAGATAACTTTAAACGTTGCTCTTACATTTGTTCTACCTAACGACCTACGCCTTGGGTCTTCGGTCTTGAACTTTTTAGCTCGTCTTTGGCTTGTCTATGCAATTCCATCATCAATATGCTTCTCGGTATTCAATCTTGATTGTCTGTCATATAATAACTTTGTTCGACACTTGACTTCATTGTTTGTCATTCATCGACTTCGTTGTTTGTCATTCATCAAAACCTATACCTGAAAATCATGCTAATACAACCAAAGCACATATATCATTGATAGAATGATTTCTACAATACCCTCGTCAAATCACCTCAAGAATTACCATTTCCTTAATCATCTAATGATCATTTCTCTAATTATATGAAACTGCCAGTGCTGCCTAATAATTCGACCTTCCTTTTAATTTTGAACTGTGACATTACACGCGCCAATATTAATCCCACACATCATACCGCATAAAGCGTACCATCCTAGGATAACCACAAGAACTTTGTATTCCTTCCGAGTATAAACTCCGTTAGGCATAAACATTCCATCGATCCTATACAGAAAGAAATCATTGTACATCCCATACTCCTCCCACTTGTAGAGAATATGCATCTCTAATCATGGTAGAAATCATCAAGAACTCTTTGTCTGCGTTTTTTCACAAAATCAGATCTTACACGACTGAATCCTTCTAACTCAACCATGCTACGCAAGCCTATTGGTACCCAAAATTTTCCTATATATTTTTATACTCACAGTAATTTCAAAATAGCATGTGTATGCATATATAAGCATGCCTAAGAGTTTTGGTAATTTTTTCTAATTTTTAATATTCTTAAAATAAATTTATTGTCTATTTTAGCAGTACAAAATACAGTAATTGCTCTCAAAATTATCATTTTCGTGAATAATTTATTTCCATTCAATTATTTGCACCAAAATATAATTAAGGCAATTTGTGCATATATTTTACAAATATATTTGACATTTTAAGTTAAATTGTATATATAATTGCAAGTATAGCCTATATTACGATTAACAACATTTTACAATCATAAAATCCTTTTTCGGATTTCTAGATTAATGGTTATATGTTATTAATTATTTCAATGCTTGAAATTTTTTTGTAAGATCATTTTATATTTTATATAAAATAAAAAGGGAAAATTGGCTATCTAACACATGGCACATTATTATTGGAATTTTAGCCTCAATTTAACCCAACTCTATCAGATTTAATTAAACCTAAACTAACCAAGCCCAATACATAAACTAACCCAGCCCAATCTCTAAGCCACCCAACCCAACTCCGAATTAATTTGAGACGTTGATCAAATAACATCAACGGCCCAGATCCCTTTTCGTTAATTAAATCATCAGTACCCCCTAACCCTTCACTCTTCAAGACAAGTCTCTCTCTCTCTCTCTCTCTCTCTCTCCCCCCCCCCCCCCTCTCTCTCTTTGTTCGTCTCTTCCTCTTCTCTTTCTCTCTAGAACCTTTTGGTTCTTTTTCTTCGATGGCCTTCACCATCTCTCTGGCCACCTCCAGCCTCACCCCTTTCAACCACTATCCGCTTGAAGCCTTATCTCATCGGTACCTTTCATTCCTGAGACTCTGTGGGTCTTCACCATGTAAGACAGTCACTGAAGCTTTTCTTGGGTTTGTTTCCGGACTTTCTCCGATGGGTTTTTGTTCGACAATGTTGTAACACACTATTATTCTTAAGTTTCATAGCTAGGTTTCTCTCACTCCTCTCTCTGGTTTCTAATGAAACCCTAATATCTACCCAAACCTCTCAGATCTCTGTATTTTTACTGATTTTGAACTCACACATTTATGTTTTGCACTATTTTCTACTCGATCTTTATTATTGTTCCAGTTTTAAAATGTTTTTGGTCCCTTTTTGAAACTAGGGTTTCTTAACCCCTTTCATAAATACTTTATCTTCTATTTGTGAGAACTGAGTCATGATTCTCAGTACTATTTCTAAACATTTTGCTTAAGTTGATGAAACCCTAGAGTTAGGGTTTATATTTGTATTATTGTCGTATTGTCTTGTTTGTGTGTTCTTCTGGGTTCTTCACTGAGTTCCGAGTTCTTGCTTTAATTTTTTTTCTAGTGTTTCATTCCCCTATGATTTTATTCTTTTCTTAAGGTTTCAATGATTGTCTACATGGTGATTTATACTGATTCTTATAAGCCCTCTTTAAGACTGTAATACTTGCCTTAAAATTGTGCTTTTGCGTATTGTCCCTATGGTTTGGTACTGATTTCGAATTGCTTCCTTAATTTACGGGATACTTTCCTCAATTAGTACTGATTTATTAGGTTTTCAATCTCGTTCATTATTTTTCGTGACTATTTTCCAGAATTAGAGTAGTATCCTGCCTTATATGTGTGCACAAATATGTTGATTGACTTGTCTGACATATTTTCCTAATTATGTATCATGCTCCTAGTCTTTATTGTATACCTTATTTTGTTTCCTTATGTGATCATGCCATGTTTTGTGATTTATTTGCTTTTAAATAACTGCTTCTCACTGTTTGACCTTGATTCTTTAATTAAAGGGGAGTCTATATGCTGATTTAATTATGATTTATAACTAGTTCCTTAAATTACTGATTGCTACATTGTTTGCTTACTCGTCTTCAGTACTATAAGTACCCCCCCCCCCCCATTTGCATGACACGAACACATTGTATATCACAAATAACCACATCAATACGCATTGCACTCTCTCTTGTGCTATTTCTCTCATTTTCTCTCTTACTACTCCCTACTCCTGACTGTTATTAGCCAGCTAAAAAGCTAAGGCTAATATTGTGCTTATACTTGGATCTTGCATTCTATTGTGTTCTCTTATTACTGGTATGTTCTGATTAATTTCAAAGTTCCAAAACCAATGTGGTTATTACTCTTTGAGTATGTTATATTCCTAATTGTTTTCTACTTATGCTTCTGTCGTGCAACATGTAATTAACTCCTTGGTTGCATGTTAACACTTGCATGCTCATGACCAGTGTTTGCTCATTACCTTGCATGTTATGACTATATTCTTTTACTATATACTTTTGTGTCTAAATCCAACTATTTCAGGGTCTCTTAAAACTCTTTTGATTTTGTGTACTCATGCTTAGTGAGCTTGCATAAATCTTTGTGTCCCTTGATGATATTTATGCGATCTATTTGTCCCTTTGCCGATTACCCTTGTGTGCAACTCTACAATTTTTTAAAACTATTTAAACTATGAATTTTCCTCTCCTTCCTGCACTTCACTACTCTTTGAAATTAGGTCCTACCCCCTTTGTGTGAACATTTCTTTGAGCACCCCTGAGTGCTTACAGAACTTTGACACACAAGGATGGTAATTCCACAACACCTCTCCAACATTTTGGTAAGTGTTTTGGGTGCTGGTTTTGCCCATGGACTCAATGGGGTCCCTAGGGAGCTTTGCCGCACCCTGACCAAGTCAAGACTGTGAAACTCTAAACGAGTGAGGTTGGAAGATTGGGTCTAATTGTAGGCTCTCTATAGAATAACTTATTATTTTACTTTTATTACTGTAATTCGGCTACCAGTGGTTTGTAATAACTTGTAACGAATGATTGGGCTTCTAATAAAATGGGGGGTTATGCATTCTGATTTTATGTAATGTGTAGCAAACATGATTATAGGATTTGTTTACTTATCCGCGCAATAGATAAAATGTATAGGAAATGTATCTCATACATTAGAGATCCTGCTATAGCCTCTTTACTTTCAGCTTGTTATACTCATTACGTAACCATGATCAATTAATAATAGGAAAATAAGTATTATAAGGCTATTGCTACATCCTCATTAGCATTTAGAGATCATGTTTTAGGAACTTCTATGTGCATTAGACATCCTGTTATTTAGGGTTTTATACTTGTCTTAGTTACAATTCTTAAACGCCACATTAGCATACATAATCTAATAATACGCGTATGGCCAACTGTATGTGTATACCTTTTAAAACATTATATTAACATGTATGTTCACCCTTTAAGACAATTAGGCAATACATTACAACACCTAGGCAAACTTTAGGCCTTATAAGAATTGATTAATCATGTTTTGCAGGCTTAGGACCAATCGATCTCCTTTAATATTTTGAACTCTATTTCTTGTTTGCCTATCTGAAGTCCACTCTACTTTACCAAAACTCTCACCCTATATTGAAACATATCTTGAAATTGTGCATTTGTTTACTCTCATTTATTTTCTGATGCTTGTTCTATTATGTTTTCAAACTACTGGGTTACCCATTTTTCCAAGAATCATACTATTTTGAATATGTGTCCTACGTCTCGTGAAATTACTACATCTTCAATGTCACTACTCTATTTTCAAAAACCATGTTTTAATAATTTTTATCTATATTTTACTAAATTCTAAACTATTGTATACTTCTAAATCTTACTGCTGTCCATACTTGTATTTCTGAAAATCGAGCATTCTTTCAGTCGCTCAGTCTTAATTGAACCTTTTGCTTTCACTGCAAATTTTCCATCTTGAAACTTAGCATTTTAACTTCAACATTCCTATGTTTAAACTCCCATCTTGGAGACCTTAAATGTATTTGAGACGTGCTAATTACGTGCTCACTTGTGGAGGGATCTGTGAGCCTTTATTTGTCTTTGTGTGATCCCTTATGTGTGGTCCTATTTGTTATTTATGTCGCGTAGCATTTTATCCTTTAAACCTAAGGGTTCAGCCTAGTCCTTATCTTGTAGGAATAGTGCTCGTAAATAACCTCCGAGACTTATAGGACGGGACGGATAATAGCATGCAATAAGCAATCGTGACTAACTCACTCATTTTAAATAACCATTACAGGGTAGGAAGGGTAGAATATGGAGATGCTGACCGATGGCTAATATCATGTGTGACCCCTCTTTTGAGGAGTGATTGCTGGTTATTGTATTGAAGTGATGCATATTAATAGTTAACCTGGGACCCCCCCCCCCCATACCCTCTTACTTTCTTTCATCAATTTCTATGTAGAATTATTTAAATATTTCATAAAATTTCTGCGCTCATTACTTTTCTCAACTTTCGATTTACTTGCAATATTGTATGTGAACCCTTTATATTTGAGCCCTTATTTGCCTACTTGATTATGTGAAGTCACAATATAACATGGTTGGGAACCACTCTAGTGGATCTTGAGGGGTGCCTAACACCTTGCCCTCGAGATAATTCTAGCCCAAACCCAAACTCTGGTTCTTCAAACTCACACTCTTCTTAGTGTCCTAATGCTCTTAATCATTAGGTAGCGACTCTTCAAATCAAAACCCAATTCCCAAAAGGTAACGAGTTGTCCTCCCAAATGTCATAAACCCAATTTTTCCTTAGAAAAAGGGGGCATCGACAAAAATGCTAAAACCTAATAGCATTGGCAGGAAACACCTATAGAAACTCATTACTCGGTAATCACCCAAAGACCTAATCATATCCTTACCATACCGATTCAGCCTATTACCCATCTACGCCATCTATCCGAATTCCTCTAATTTCACCTTCAATTTAATACTTCTTCTTTCTATAGCATCAAAATTCCTCAACCAAAACTCACCATATGATACCCGATCATAATACCCCACAGTCTAAGGCCCACAAGTCGTTGGATAATTTCTTAGATATTCCCGCAAGCAGCGCGTCGAAATACTTGCTGATGACATCCAAATCCACTACTAAAAAGTAAATGATCAATGTCGCATGCAATATAATTTACCCAACTATGAGTCGGAGTCGAACCCCAAATAGAATAATGTGTAGGCAATTAGGAATATAAGAAAATTATCGCTTATCGCGCAATGCCAAACACTAAGAATTTGATTTTAAAAATGTTTATACCTAAATACATAAATATAAACTAATCGAGAAATTAAGTAAAATGATCAATGTCTAAAAGTATGAACGAATCGGGAATTACACTCAAGTAATGCCCCAATGTATTTTATGATTTTACAAATATGAACGAGCTTATGTTAATTAGCCACGGATAATAATTCTTAATTAGCTTCTTTTAAGGACTAACAAGACTTCCTAATTGTATTATTCCTAAACAATCAAGAGATTATGCACACCCGGAATGGCTATAAGCCGTTCAATCCTAACCATATGTAGAATCGATAAAATAAGGATTAAAGCCTCAAGTTCTTGTTAATTAATCTTACCCAACCCCAAATTCTCTTTTCTAAAATTAATTCGGAGTTAATGGGTGAGTCATAGGGTTAGCTAATCCCTTTGAAAACATTAAAGAACAAGAATAATTAAAGTAACAATAACTCACTTCATATATAAATACAAATCATTCAATACATAAGCACAACAAGGTATTTAATCCACACTATAAATATGAATATTTCCATAAACAAGATTCAAGTGTTGGATAAAATACGACACACTTAAATATTCAATACAAAGCAAGAAAATGAAGAAATAAACATAAATTGGTAAGAAAATCATAACATAAAAGATTCAATCTTCAAGACCCAAGTGTATGTGCGCATCCCTAGCTTCAAGAATTTGTTCTTCTCTAGTATATGGGACTGAAAATAAGCCAAACGATATGCCAAAGATATGCTTGGATGAGTATAAAAATGGTTAGGGATTGTGAACTTGTGAAATGCAAATGTTACATTGGTCTGATGCCCGACTTCCGCACCTGCGGAAGGATAACAGTAGGTGCAGCTCCGCAGATGCGGAGCTTCAATCGCAGAAGCAGAATATTGAAATACACCTGCCATCGCAGATGCAGACTTCAAAATTGTAGATGCACTGCCGTAGAAGCGGCAAGTGACTCACTAATGCGATTTTTTCCAAGCCAGACCCCACCGTAGAAGCAGTTGTTCTCATGCAAAAGCGGAGTCGCATATGCGACAACTCCTCCGCAGATGCGTAATCACTGGAGGATTTTTGCAATGTTCTCACCCTATTTTTCTCAATTCCATTTTAATTCAATTTAAATCACTTCGTCACATAATTTAGTATAAAATCTAACAATCCACACCATAACGACCTCATATTATAGTTAAAGGACTTAAAAGCTAAGGAAAAGAGACTAGATTGAGTGGCAAAATCACCACTCATCAACACCCCCAGCTTAAAGTTTTTGCTTGTCCTCAAGCAAATCAAAAACAACACTTCAGTGAGGATTCACCATTCAAAACACAAATGGCATTGCTATTATTTACATATCACATTCTCCAATTTAAACATCATACTTATGGATTTGGTTGGTACTATAAATTGGGCTCAAGTATGTGCATCTTTCCCGAATGACTCCCTCATTTTTAAAAAAAACTTTAAGACTGTGCACGGGAATTTCAAAAACAATTACTTGACAAGAATAAGCCTCAAGAAGTGACTCAAAAGTATTAGTCCACTATATATGCTCAGCTTACTCCATTTCACCAATCCTTCCTAATTCATGTACCCTCACAAGAAAGAAAGTCCCGGAATTGCTATATTTACAATACAACATACGGACTAAATATTACAAAAACGCTTACTCTCATAAAGAATTTCAAGTGTTACAATATCTCATACCATAAGCTTGCCCTTATTTTTATTCATAGCCTATTCAAGATTGTTCGGTTGGAGGTCCCATAAGGACTTTTTAAGCTTGTAATGTAGGTTTAAGGAAGGGTCGGATAAGTATTTGGATACAAGTGACTTCATCCTCCTTGAACACTACTCACATTTGTCATTCTTTGTACGTTTTGTTTCTCTTCAACCCGCATAGCCTCATTGGCTTCTAGTTCCCAATATAGAAGAACCTTAAATACCTCTCTAATTTTCTTCGCGACTCCATAATTTATATACGTACAAATATTTCTTTCTCTTATTTTTGAATAGAAATTTTTATTTTGGAGCTCGAATAATTTAATACAAACACTTTGAGGTATATGATCCTATACTCAATTTACAACCCTACCAATTTCCACTTTGACACAACACCCCAACTTAGGCTTTTAGCCTGATTCTCAATGTTCAATGAGGGGCAGGTTCAAAAGAGGGAATTATTTTACAAAAGGAGAAAGGTTTGAAATGAGTTGGCCAAAGAAAAGGTTTAAAGGCTCAAATAGGGTACTAGTGGTATTATTTATGTAAAGGTAGCTTGAAAGGCTAAAGAGGTTCTGCAAATAAAACAAAGAATGCCTAAGATCATTCCTCCAACCAAACATACTATCATAAGCAATGAAAAATCAACCGGACAAGTTCTAGATGATAGAAGTCAACACAAGATTTATTTGTACAAAAACTAACACACATGGAACATGAATTAAACAAGACAGCTCAATAATTTTCTAATAAGATCGTCTAGAGCTATATTATTCAAACTAGTAGATAAAGAGTCACTAAAAGAGCCAAAATTTATAACAATAATTATTTTTCACCCTGCAACGTACTTGTTTTTGTTCAAAACAAAAATTCGAAGGGGTATTCTTAATTCACATTTTACATATGAGAGAGTAAGTTTTTTAGTACCAAATAATCCAAAAGTCTCCTCCTGGCAAAACAAGACTAATTTCCTTAAGAAAGTTGTCATGCCATATATCATAGGGAAATGTCACCCGGATCACTTCAAAAATGTTCCTTGGGAAAGAACGGTAGCACGAAGAAAACCCAAGGAAATAATAATTAAGGCAATGAAAATAAAAGAAGACAAAACTAATAAAAAGAGATACTAAAATAAAAGCATTAATACTATTAATAAAAAGCTACTAAAGAAGGTAAACAATGAAAGGAAAATACAAATAGACTAATCAAACCAAGCTCGGCAAGAGCTCCTGTTATACAAAATAGCCCGGCAAGGGCACACAATATCAACAACAGCACAATAATAAGCCCGACAAGGGCACACAATATCCATAGGAACAAAATAAGCCCGTCAAGGGCACACCTATATCAAAGTATGAATAACTATACTTCTACAGGCACTCCCAAAAAAAACATTGCAGTGTCCTCACTGCACAATGTCAAATATAAAGCATAAATAGTTTGAGGGTCACCCTGAGGTCTGTATCATGCTAGCAGACTATGGGAGGATGGCAAATCAATGTTGTGCACTGCTCGTGGCCTCATCAACATCAGTCTCCTTAGCATCATCATCACCACCATCACCAGCAGTTTCTGACATGATGGAATACTCTTCGCTATGATCTTTGGCTTCCACTAGTATCTTCTTGCTTGGGTTTTCCT
This sequence comes from Nicotiana benthamiana, assembly GCA_034376525.1. Lineage (NCBI taxonomy): Eukaryota > Viridiplantae > Streptophyta > Magnoliopsida > Solanales > Solanaceae > Nicotiana > Nicotiana benthamiana. The sequence goes on along the minus strand of CM067338.1, from coordinate 126,526,415 downwards.
ATTTGAAGTTGGCTTTTATTCCTCTCCACATTTTAATCATGAATTTTCCCTTCTTATTATTCTTCTTCTTCTCATTCTCGAAGTTTGACTAGTTGTCTACATACGCCTTCGCCAAAGTGTCGTATGCTCTCTCAAGTCTGGTGGCTCATGCTGCCATCTTCTTAAGAGAATCTTTCTAACGCTGTTGCGTATCTAAGTAACTCTGCATTTCATCCCTGAAGAAGTATGAAGGTCCAGGCTGAGAGGAAGAAGTCCCACTCAGAAGCTGTCATACTAACTCCCAAATAGATGCAAGCTCGGAGTTTAGCACTCCGAATGGGCCCTTAGGTGCAGCTGCATGTGAAGATAACTCTGAACCAACAGCCATGGTGGTGACATTCCTCTTCTTGCTCTTGACTGCACTACCCTCTCCTGTCATTCTTAGTGGATAAAAAGGTTTAGCAGCTCGTAGCCACCAATCGGTGCTACGTACATCAACCTCTGCTCTAATGCATAGTTGTGTGATCAATGAAGGGAACATCATCCATGCATTTTTTTCTCGCGAGTACTCCTTCATCTGCTGCTAGATATAGTACCCAACATTCACATGAATGTCGTCCAGGATGCAAGCGATAATCAATGCCTTGGTAAAGGAGACATCTGAGACGTTTCCACAAGGAGACACCCTGTTGCAAAGAATGTACAACCACATTTTCGCTTCAATAGTGAAGTCAATTGATTTCAACCATTTTCTCATGTTACCCCATTTGTCTCTCAAGCTTGGAGGGAAGAGTTTGGAGACAATCCAACTCCACGTTGTCATAATGATCTTTCTCTTGCACTGGCTCCATTGGATAGTTGTGAATTCCAATAGTGTCATTTATTTGCTCTATCCCAAACCTGACCAATTTTCATCTAATGATGATTTATGGGTTGGAAAAATCCTTGCGCCTTAGGTTAGCATGTAATTCATGAACCCACTTCTCATTATATTTGCATGAAGTGGGAATGAGGCATAACCATCTGGTTGTATGGAGACGAGCATAAGAATCGGGGATCTTCCCTGCCAATTTTTCTTCATTGATGCCCTTAGCACTATCCTTTGATTGACGAGGTCCTGCAAATACCGACGCTTATATGCAGCTGACAAGAAGCGTGATTCGTCATATGGTTCCTCAACTTCTTCGTTAATTTCCTGTTGTTTTCCACTCATGTTTGGGTCTATTTAACTCAAAACACCTACATAAAAAAAAAACCAAGTCAGTTGCGCATTAGAATCATGCAAAGAAATTCTAAACAATGCAATTGAGCCAAAAAAAATAGGTTGAAAGGGCCCGGGAAGACACTATTGCAAAGCTCTTGGAATTGGTTGTTCTGCCCAGTTTTCGCATCTACATGTTTTCATAGCTTTCTAGAAATCTCATATGCAAAAATTTGAATGCAGGTGCGATATTGCATCTGCGCAAATTTGCCCGCATCTGTGGATTTCGTCAAGTTCTTCAACTGCCCAGATTTTTTCAATTTTTTTATTCTCAAACTCAATTTTGGTACCTAATGAATACTTAAGACTTCTAAGTTAGTTCAGTTCATGAGATTATGATTCAATTAAGACCGATTTTGTTGCACTTAGCAAGAAAATTTCTTTTAAAAAATTTATCGAACATCTTGCAAGAACTTGAAAAAGACCTCTTCTTCAAACAAATCGGGTACTCAGATTTTTCACAAATTTGTGTTAATACTGTCAGCACACAATCATAAAATATCACTACCAATTTCTCTCACATCCTAAGACTAACAGCCATGGAATCAAAAAAATAAAAACTTCAAATAAAATAAAATAAAACAACTGTGGGATGTTGGCAATGAAGAAGAAGAGAGAAAGAAAAAGAGAGAGGAGAAATGGATGAGTATTCAGAGCACATTATGTGTCTTGTGCAAGAGAGGAAGAATTTAGAAGCAGTGAAGTTTTGGAGATTTGTTAGAGGTTGGGGGAGTTAGGGCTGGGGAAATAGTATGTAGAGATTACCTAAGCAAATGAGGTGTCTAATTTTTTTTTAAATCAAGACATGCTCGATTTTCGCATCTGCAGTATTTTTGCTACATCTGCAACATCGCTTGTGCGGACAATGTGCCACTTCTGCGAAATTTTACGCTTCTGCGTTCATTTTACGCTTATGCGAGATCGCATCTACGATCAAATATCTGTATATGCGGTTACACCAGGAAAGCTTTGCACAGATTCAGGAGCTATTGGCTTTGAACCTCCGGACCACTCTGACCCGCCATATCAACTTCAAAAAAATTCTAAAACTTGGCAGATTAGTCAAAAATAATATCTGAAGTTGTTCAAAAAAAGAAAATTATAAAAATAACTAATAAAATATAAAAATGATGGGTTGCCTCCCACAAAACAATTTTACCATCGCCACTTGGATGATATGAATTGGAGACCTAGCTTTGAATCAAGCTTGTGACCACGAGCGATGGGGGTGGTAAGTCGATTATCAAGCCAATCCGTAAATTCTTCATTTTGCACTTCTTGGCTCTCATGTGAGGAAATGTCATTTTGCTTTTTTGATTTCTCAAACTGTAAAATGTATGATTGCTACCTTTCCTCCTTGCAGTACCTCATTGACTCGTGTAGTTCAATTTCCATGTTACCACAAAATTCAATGTTGAAAAATTCTTAGAATCTGACATTAAACCTTTACTATGCAATTTTTCTCGGATTTTGACATCCTTTTTTTCCCCCAAACTAGGGTTAGTTTCAACCAATTTTCCATTTACACCGGATGACTCTAATTCCATATTTTTCTCGGCATCATCAATGTGCATGGAGTCGGTTGGCGGGTGTTCGATTCTTGAATCCTCAAAGTGAAGCTCACTTTCTTCCTCGGAATTGGAATCTTCTTGGCTTCCTTCCACACTCTCAAGTTGGTGGGAATAGTGAGCCTCAACCAATGTTTTCATTTGATCTTCCAAACTGCGGATGTGTTCATCATTGTAATTCAATCCTTGTTTCAAGTCCTCGAGTGCAAAGTTATACTTCTCCTCATTTTTTAGATTAGTCTCCAATATGTGCCTCATTTTCTCATTTTCAGCATTTGAGAGTTCTTCTTGCTTTTGATCAAGTGCCAAAGGAGGATTTTCGGCTTTTACATCTAACAAAAAATTCTTGGCTCTTATCAACTTCGAAGGCTTTTTGGATCTCTAAAGCTTCAAGCATTTCTCCCATTTGTGAGTGCAACCTCTCAAGTGCCAAGTCATTTTGGAGGTTGTTCTCCAAAAGCTCCTCCAAGGCACTTTGTTCTTTGCTTCCTCCTTCAAGTAGGCACTCCAACATGAGCTTGAACTCTCTATTTCGTCCATGCTCAACTTCTTCTACTTTCATAGCCCAATAATTTTCATCACAAAAGTAGAATCATCATAGTGGTGGCTTGGATAAGTGAAGGACAAATATGCACAATAATCCCAATGACCATTTTGAAAACCACACTTATCACAAATGCTCCATTCATGGGTATTGATTGTGTGCACAATCCACCCCCGGGAGAATTTAAATAATTTTTCCACGAGTGTGGTCCTCCATAATTAGGACAAGGGTCATCAAAGTATGAACAATCAGCATCCGAAAAATTTTCATTATATGATGCCATTTTTCAAAACTAAAAAAATAAACAAGAAACAAACCATAAAAATAGACCAAGGTAAGAAAAATAATTACACAAATATTTACAAGTTTGGACCAAAGCACTTACGCTTATTTCTCTAACAACCTAAATTACACCAAATAGTTCCCCGGCAACGGCGCTAATTTTGATGACATCCAAATTCACTACTAAAAATTAAATATGCACGGTCACATGCAATATAATTTATTCAACTATGAGTCGTGGCCGAATACCACAGAGATTAATGTGTAAGCGATTAGAAATGTAAAGAAAATTATCGCTTATCGCGCAATACCAAACACTATGAATTTTATTTGAAAATGTTTATACCTAAATGCGGAAATGTAAACAAACTTAGAAAGCAAGTAAAAGATCAATGGCTATAAGTATAAATGCATCAGGAAAAACACTCAAGTAATGGTCCAATATATTTTATGATTCAACAAATATGAGCGAGTTTAAGTTAATTAGCCAAGGATAACCGTTCTTAATTAGCTTCCTCCGAAGACTAACAAGACTTTCTAATTGAATTATCCATAAAACAATTAAGAGATTAAACACACCTGGAATGGCTACAAGTAGCTCAATCCTATCCCTAGGTAGAATCTATAAAATGAGGGTTAAAGCCTCAATTTCTTGTTAATTAATCTTTTCTAACCCCAAATTATCTTTTCCAAAATTAATTTGGAGTTAATGGGCGAGTCCTAGGGTTAGCTAATCCATTTGGAAATATTAAAGAACAAAAATAATTAAAGTAACACTAACTTACTTCATAAATAAATAAAAAACACTCAATACATAAGCGCAAGAATGTATTTAGTCATGACCTCAGTTCGTCATCCGTGAACATTGCGCAATGGCACCTAGTCCCTATGACTAGGTAAGCCTAAAAATGCAGAATTTACACAACTTGGGGAAAACAAACTAACTTGCGGAAAAATAAACTAACTTGCAGAAGCAAACAACTAAAAATTTTGCTCAAGAGAAAACTGAGTATATGTTCCAATTGGCACAATACAACCCATGTCACAAAATACGAAGAACACTCCCAAAACCCAGAAACTCACAGGAAACACAGGCTAATAGAAATGAAATACACTGCTCTAACTCTAGAATGTCTACACAACCAAAAGAAGGGAAAGTCATATAATAAAGATGAAATAAGATAGAGATTTCTAGTTCGCGGACGTGGCAGATATACCTCAAAGTCTCTGCTATATCTCTCCGCCGTGAGGATAGTGCGCCTGGGTGGAGGTACCAGGAGCTGCACATCAAAACATGTATAATAGAGGCATGAGTACACCATAGCGGCACTCAGTAAGTGTCAAACCTAACCTCGATTGGGTAGTGACGAGGAAGGTCAGGGCCATACTAAGATAAAATATAATAATAAGGCTGGCAACAGTATAAAAAAAGAAGAAATAATGATATACAAATATGTAATAAATCGGATTACACAACAACAGTTAACACGTAAAAAATAAGATAACACAGAGTAAACAACTCAATACCAGTACCAATAATGAGGATCTCCCAAGATACCTTCCTATCATGCATTTTATCAATCTGTATGAGGAGCTCCCGGGATACCCTCCCGCAGTCCACCGTATGAATATATCTGAAGGATCTTCTAGGATACCGTCTCGTAGTCCAACTATCAATATGTAGGGGGATCTACCGGGAATCTAACCTGTAGTCCCAATAAATATGCAGCGGCATCTATCGGAAATCGAACCCGCAACCCCAAAATAAATAAACAAGGGGGGGAGCTATCGAAATCCCACATCCGTTGTCCCAATGTAAATGCGCAACCAACATCAGAGAAATATTCAAAAATTGAAGTACAACAATACAAAGCAACAAATAATTCTGGCCTAACATGCTCCACGTAATTACAATTAAGTCAAATTAAGCAAATAGGCAATTTGGATCAATTGAACATGCTTTTCTATACTAGCACAGAGTATAATTGCAAGTAGAATAAAGCAAATACGAAAGAAACTTAGTTCAAGTATTTTAAGTAAAAATTCGGGTTTTCAACAATTAGCTCAAGTACATGCTCGTCACCTCATGTACAAGGCATTACCAAATATCATATCCAATGGGACAAAGTCCCCCACACAAGGTTAGACAAGCCACTTACCTCGAACAAGTGCAAGTCAACCCGAAACCACGCTTTTGCCATGAGTATCCGACTCCAAATATCTCAAATCTGTTCAATTAAATTGCATATTGTAAATAATAATTCATGTAATTGATTCTACAATTAAATTCTAAGCTAATACGCAAAATTATGTAAAATTACTAAAATACCCCTCGGACCCCACTTCTCGAAACTCAAAAGTTTTTACATAAATATGTTCCTTATCCCCTACGAGTCTAACCATACTAAAATTATCCAAATCCCATCATATTTCGACCCTCAAATCTGCGATTCTATGTAATTGGATTTTCTAAGCTTTTCCAACAAAATTTGCGGATCAAATGCCAAAACTAGTAATATATTCAAGTTATCTAACCAAAATCGAGTTAAGAGCACTTACCTCATTGCCCTCTCCGAAAATCTCCTGAAAAATCGCCTTAACCGAGCTCCAAATTGCCAAAAATGAAAAATGGGAACAAAGTCCTATTTCCAGTACTTAACATACTGCCAAGGTACGTTTTGCACGTTTGCGGTCAAATAACTGCTTCCGCGGTTCCGCTTATGCGGAAATAAGCTGCTTCTGCGTATTTCACTAAAGGTCGAACACCCGCTTCTGTGGATCAAACATTGCTTCTGCGATTCCGCTTTCGCAAAAAATATTCCGCTTCTGCGGAGGAGGGAGACCAAAGTCCGCTTCTGCCAGCTACTGGTCGCTTTTGCGACTTCCAAGCCGTTTTGTGGCTCCGCTTCTGCAGTTCCCAAGCCGCAGAAGCCAAAATACCAGAAGTCTGCTTATGCAATATGTTTTCAACACAGAAATGCTCCGTTAAGCATCCGAAAACACCCGATTTCCCCGGGCCTCAACCAAAAATATCAATACCTCCTAAAACATCATGCAAACTTTTTCCAATCATCAAAATGCCTCAAACGCCAAAACCATCAAATTACATTGAATTCAATACTAAGTTCTTCTAAATCTTCCAAAACATGCATTTGATCAAAAATCCAACCAAAACACGTCAGAATGACCTGAAATTTTGCACACATATACCAAATCACCTAACGAAACTACAGCAACTCTTGGAATTCTGTTCCGACTTTGGAATCAAAATCTCGCCTAAATAGCCCAAATACTAACTTTGCCAATTCAAAGCCTAAATTAGATAAGGATTTCAAAATTACATTCCGAAACTACTCCCAACCTCAAAGTCATCTAACAGAGCTAACGAAACCATCTGATTTCCATTCCGAGGCCGTTTTTACACTATTTTGACTACGAACCATTTTCCAACACTTATGCTCTTATTTAGGGATTAAATGACCCATATCTCTCCGAAACTCAATACTAAACGTCCCGACAAACCAAAATAGCAAAAATAAACTTAGGGGAAACAGTTAATAGGGGGTCGGGTATAAATTCTAAAATTCACCGGCCTGGTCGTTACATCCTCTCACACTTAAACATTCGTTCGTCCTAGAACGAGCATAGAACATATCTGAAGTAGTTAAATGATGAGGGTATCGTCTATGCATATCCCGCTCTGCCTCCCAAGGTGCCTCCTCGGTCGGCTGACCCAGCCGCTGAACTTTTACTGAAGCAATGTTCTTTGATCTCAACTTTCTGATTTTTCTATACAATATAGCCACTGGCTCCTCAACATTAGATAAATCCTTGTCCAACTGGACTAAGCTGAAATCCAACACGTGCGACGGGTCCCATGATATCTATGAAGCATCGAAACATGAAATACCAGATGAACTCTAGCCAAGTTCGGAGGTAGGGCAAGCTCGTAACAAACTTCTCCAAAACGCTTCAATATCTCAAAAGGACCAATAAACCTTGGACTCAATGTTCCTTTCTTCCAAAAACTCATAACTCCGTTCATAGGTGAAACCAAAAGCAAAACTCGCTCTCCGACCATATATGAGACATCATGAACCTTCATGTCCATATAACTCTTCTATATGGACTGGGCTGTACGGAGTCCATCCTGTATCACCTTAACCTTCTCCATCGCATCCTGAACCAAATATGTGCCAAACAGTCTAGCCTCACCTGGGTCAAACCAACCCACCGGAGACCTGCACCTTCTACCATATAGAGCCTCATACGGCGCCATTTGAACACTGGACTGATAGCTATTGTTGTAACCAAGCTCAACCAATGGCAAAAACTGATCCCAAGATCCTCCAAACTCAATCACACAAAAAAGAAGCATATCTTTAAGAATTTGAATAGTGAGTTCGGACTGTCCGTTTGGGGTAAAATGCGGGGCACATCGTAAACCGAGTACCCAACTCCTGCTGAACAGCTCTCCAGAACCGTGATATGAACTGAGTACCCTTGTCTGAAATAATAGAGACTGGAATAGCATGCAGACGAACAATCTCCCGGATATAAATCACTGCCAACCCCTCCGATGAATAAGTAGTACACACAGGAATGAAGTGCGAAGACTTGGTCAGCCGATCTACAACAACCCAAATGGCATTGAATTTCTTCAAAGTCTGAGGGAGACCAACTACAAAATTGATGGTGATCCGCTCCCATATCAACTCCGGGAATCTCTATCTGCTGCAGCAACCCACCTGCCCTCTTGTGCTCATACTTCACCTGCTAGTTGTTGAGGCATCTGGCTACATATTCAACTATATCCTTCTTCATCCGCCTCCACCAATAGTGTTTCCTCAAATCGTTATACATTTTCGCGGCACCTGGATGGATAGAATACCGGAACTATGGGCCTCTGCTAGAATCAATTCTCGAAACTCGTCAACATTGGGCACACAAATTCGACCTTGCATACTTAATACCCCATCATATCCAATGGTCACATCTCTAGCATTCCCATACTGAATCGTGTCCTTAAGGACCATTAAATGAGGATCATCATATTGTCACTCTCTGATAGGTCGAATAAAGAAGACCAAGAAACAACACAAGCTAGGACCCGACTGGGCTCCGTAAGATCTAATTTCACGAACTGACTGGCTAAGGCCTGAATATCCATCGCCATAGGCCTCTCTAAAGCTGGTAAATATGCTAAAATCCCCAAACTCTCTGCTCGGTAACTCAAGGCATCAACTACCACATTGGCCTTGTTCGGGTGATATGAAATAGTAATATCGTAATCTTTCAACAACTCTAACCACCTTCTCTGACGCAATTTTAGATCCTTTTGCTTGAACGGGTGCTATAAACTATTATAGTCAGTATAAATCTCACAAGGGACACCGTACAAATAATGACGCCGGATCTTCAAGGTGTGAACAATAGCATCTAGCTCAAGGTCGTCGAAGAGTAATTTTCTCGTGTATCTTCAACTGTCTGGATGCGTAGGCAATTACCCTACTGTCCTGCATCAACACGGCTCCAAGGCCAACTCGTGAGGCATCACAATAAACTGTATAATACACCAAACCAGTAGGCAATATCAAAGCTGGGGTTGTAGTCAAAGCTGTCTTGCGCTTCTGAAAGCTCGCCTCACACTCCTATGTCCACTAAAATACAGCACCCTTCTGAGTCAATCTAGTCATAGGAGTTGCAATCGATGAAAACCCCTCCACAAAATGATGGTAGTAACTTGCCAAGCTGAGGAAACAACGAATCTCTATAGCTGAGGATGGTCTAGGCCAACTCTGCACTGCCTCTATCTTCTTGTGATCCACCCGAATGCCCTGGCATAAGAATGCCACAGACACCAACTAAAACTCACATTTTGTGAACTTTGCATATAATTTATTCTCTCTCAGGGTCTAAAGTACTTTCCTTAGGTGCTTCTCGTGATCTTCCATACAGTGTTATACCAGAATATCATCGATGAAACAACCACAAACGAATCAAGATATGGCATGAATACATTGTGCATCAAATGCATAAAGGTTTCTGGGGCATTGGTTAGCCCAAATGACATAACAAGGAACTCGTAATGACCATACCAAGTCCTGGAAGCAGACTTTGGGATGTCTGGCTCTTGAATATTTAACTGATGGTAACCTAAACATAAATCACTTTTTGAAATACATGTGCGCTCTGAAGCTGGTCAAATAGATCATGAATACGAGGCAAAGGATAATGGTTCTTTACTATAGCCTTATTCAACTGGCATTAATCAATACACATACTCATAGAACCATCCTTTTTCTTCACAAACAAGACAAAAGCACCCCAAGGTGAAACACTGGGTCGAATAAAACCCTTATCAAGCAATTTCTGCAACTAATCCTTCAATTCCTTCAATTCAGGAGGAGCCATACGGTACGAAGGAATAGAAATGGGCTAAGCACCTGACAACAAACCAATGCCAAAATCAATATCTCTATCACGCGGCATGCCCGGAAGATCAACTGGAAACACATATGGATAATCTTGTACCTTTAGGACTGAGTCAACATAAGGTGTATCAACACTGACATCCTCACATAAGCTATGTAAGTGGCATACCCCTTCTCAACCAAACGCCGAGCTTTAAGAAAACAGATAACTATGCTGGGAGTGTGATCTAATGTACAACTCCACTCAACATGTAGAATACCTGGCATAGCCAGTGTCACGGTCTTGGCGTGACTATCAAGAATAGCATAATGGGGCAATAACTAGTCCATGCCCAAGATAATATCGAAATAAATCATGTTGAGTAATAATAAGTCTACTATGGTCTCAAAACCATGAATAATAACCAAACATGACCAATAAACATAGTCTACAACAAGAGAATCTCCCACAAGAGTAGAAACATAAATGGGAGAACTCAAAGAATCTTTAGGCACACCCAGATGTTGAGCAAAATAAGAAGAGACATATGAATAAGTAGATTCGGGATCGAATAGAACCAATGCCCTCTGAGATTGACCAGTATAGTACTTGTAATAATAAAATCAGAGGCAACAACCTTGGTACATGCAAAAATAGCATAATATCTAGCCCAGCCTCCCCCTTGAGGGTGACCTCTATCTCCCTGACCTCTGCCCCTAGCTACCTGGGCAGGTCGGGTAACAGCTAGAGCTGGAATTATAGCCTGAGAATTTTGAGGGGCACGTTGTGGCTGAGCAGTCTGTGAAGATACACCCCTACCAAGCCTAGGGCAGTCCCTAACCATATGGCGTGTATCGCCACACTTGAAACAAGCTCTGGGTGGACGTGGTGGCTATGACTAGTTGGGGACAGATCTGCTGGAGTGACCTTTGGAAGTACCCCGTGCAAGAGGCACGCTAGAAACAGAAGGTTTATAATAAGGCTCATGTGCTGTAGGCAGAGCTGGAATACTGCTGGTTGGAGGAAGAGCTGAATGAACGGTGCGACCCACATAACACCTGGCTTAACGACCTTCTGCTAGAGTACGGATACCAAAGTAGTGGCCCGACTCTCGAGACCTCTTGGCCTCTCTCTTCCCTTGCTCCCTAGCGAGCATACCCTAGATCCTCCCAGCAATGGTCACTACCTTATGATAAAGAATGTCCATCTCCAACTATCAATACATGCTAGATTTGATGGGTGGAATAACACCCTGATTGAACCGGCGAACTTTCTCGCGAAAAGTAGCAATCAATGTTGTGCATGCCTAGCCAATCGGGTATAACGAATAGCATATTTTGAAATGGTCTTTGCACCTGGCGCAAATTTTCAAACTCCGATCTCCATGTATACCTGAGACTTTGAGGAACAAATTCTCTAAGAAACATGTCTAAGAACTGTGTCCAGGTCAATGAAGCAGCCTCGTCTGAACTATCTATCTCATAAGTGCACCACCTATCTAAGGCGGCTCCCCAAAGCTAAAAGGCGGCAAAGGAAACCCCGCTGGACTCATTTCTCCCCATAGTGCAAAGAATACGATGACATTCTTCTAAAAATCACAATGCATCATCTGATGCTAACCCGCTGAAAACCGGAGGATCATAGTTATTGAAACTCTCAAGTCTCCGCTACACATCATCAAAAGCAACTGTCCCACTCTCGGGTTGAAGTGGAAATACAGGCTATACATGAATGATATGTGGGGCCTGCTTATCATGCACTCTCTGCTCGGGAGTGCGGGCGGTAGGAGTCTGTGCTCCTCCCCCAGCCTGGGATGTGGTTTCAACAAGGGGAAGTAACCCTGCTTGAGCCAACGTGGTGTACATGCTCATAAACTGTGCCAAAGTCTCCTGAAGAGCTGGAGTAGTAGTAACTGTATGCATGATCGATGTCGGAACTCCGACTGGATCTGCTCGCGGTACCTCAGTTGAAGCTCGCACAGGTTCTTGGCTACACCATGCGTGCATCCACAGCCTCAACTCGGGTAGCACGTGTCCTCACCATCTGTGAGAAAATAGAAGGTAGAAAATTTAGAATTGGTGTCAAAAAATATCGCACAATAAGGAAATCGAATGAAGTGAAGATTCTTCCTAAACAGATACATAGCCTCTCGTAGATAAAACAAACGTCTCTGTACGGATTAATGACACTCTAATAAACTGTCCTATGTTCTGTGACTCTCATGAACCTACAGCTCTGATACCAACTTTTCACGACCCCAGTTTACCCTCCGTGAATATGTCGTGATAGAACATAGTCCCTATGACTAGGTAAGCCTAAAAATGCAGAATTTACACAACTTCTGAGAAACAAACTAACTTGCAGAAAAATTAGACTAACTTGCGGAAGCAAACAACTGAAAATTTTAATGTCAAGAGAGAACTGTGTATAAGTGCCAATTGGCACAATACGACCCATGTAACAAAATACGAAGAACACTCTCGAAACCCAAAAACTCACAGGAAATGCAGGCTAATAGAATTGAAATACACTACTCTTACTCCAGAATGTCTACACCACCGAAATAAAAAAAAAGTCATATACTAAAGTTGGAATAAGATAGAGACTTCTGGTCTGCGAACATGGCAGATATACCTCAAAGTCTCTGCTAGATCTTTCCGCCGCGAGGATGTGCTTATGTGGAGGTAACTGGAACAGCACATGAAAAACATGCGCAAAGGAGGCATGAGTACACCACAACAGTACTCAGTAACTACCAAGCTTAACCTCGGATTGGGTAGTGACGAGGAAGGCCAGGGCCCTATTGAGATAAAATATAATAATAAGGCTAACAACAATATGAAATAAGCAGAAGTGATGATATACAACTATAAAATAAATCGGATTACAATAGAAATTAACACGTAGAAAATAAGATAACACAGAGTAAACAACTCAATACCAGTACCAATAATGAGGATCTCCTAGGATACCGTCCTATCATCCATTTTATCAATCTGTACAAGGAAATCCCAGGATACTGTCCCATAGTTCGCTGTATGAATATATCTGAAGGATTTCTTGGGATACCATCCCGTAGTCCAACTATCAATGTGTAGGGGGATCTACCGGGAATCTAACTCGTAGTCCCTAAATAAATGTGCAGAAGGATCTATCGGGAATTGAACCCGCAGTCGCAAAGTAAATTAACAAGGGGGCCTATCTGAATCCCACATCTGTAGTCCCAATGTAAATGCACAACCAACATCAGAGAAATATTCAAAAATTGAAGTACAACAATAGAAAGCAACAAATAATTTTGGCCTAACATGCTCCATGTAATTACAATTAAGGAAAATTAATCAAATAGGCAATTTGGATCAACTAAACATGCTTTTCTATGCTAGCACATACTATAATAGCAAGTAGAATAAAGCACATACGAAAGAAACTCAGCTCAAGTATTTTAAGTAAAAAATTGGGTTTTCAACAATTAGCTCAAGTACGCGCTCGTCACCTCACGTACAAGGCATTCAATTACCAAATATTACATCCGAAGGGACAAAGTCCCCCACAAAAGGTTAGACAAGTTACTTACCTTGAACTAGTCCAAGCCAACCCGAAACAACGCTTTTGCCAAGAGTATCCGAGTCCAAATGGATCAAATCTATTCAATTAAATTGCATATTATAAATAATAATTCAAGTAATTTATTCTACAATTAAATTCCATATGTTGCTCAGACTTAGACTAACGTATGCCATCAACAGCTCTTATTTCCCACCGGCTCCTCTTATTTTACTGCAGAATCCCCTCAAATGGGGTACCGGATCTCCTTGCCCATCATATAGATCTAATTTGGGAATCTTGATTCCTACCAGCAGTTAAACATCAAGAAGTAGACACAGATCTTTATAGGCACTCTAACCTGGCACCCTAGTCCCTGCATGTTTCTAAATGACTGTTCCAAGCTTATAACCTTCCTGAACATCTCCTACTATTCTAGATTTTTAAGTCGTTTTTCAGTATCAACAGGGGGGATCGAAATGAGAAGTGTATGGGTAAGGTTATAGGGCCTTGAATGTAGGCTCGGTGGGATAGTATTGATTATCTTAGGTCTAGAATAAAGGCTCACTGGAGGATCAGTGAAGTGCAGCAAGTGGGGGTGTCTGGTGGATGAGGGTATGGAACTGGTTTAGGTGGTGGAGCTTGTGGTGTTTGGGAAGTGGTGCCAAATATTGTGGTAAATGGGAAAGCTTGAGATAAATCAACAGTGGGAGTTTCCTGGTATTGAGCCAAAGGTGGGACAAAAGTAGGGTTGGCAGGGTAGGATGGTGGTGGATGTCCTTTCACCCATGACTGGTACATCTCTGTCATCTATTGTTTTAGCTTATATATTTCCTCTTTCAGATTGACATCAGACTCTTCCCCCTATCTCGATGGATCAATAACACTTGCATCCAGTTCTTAGTTAGTCATAATCAACTTGTTTTTAGGTCTGGTGTTGTACGTATGAGTTGCCAGAATACCGAACAAACTAACCACCTGCCTATATTGATTTTAAACAACAAACTTGTTAGCGGTTAGAGCTTAACATATAGGCAAATGCACATTGGGGATGCAATTCACCTAGGCAGTTAACCATTTCTATTATGCATTTGATGAGTTGCTACGTCATCCCAACTTTCCTTAATTTCCATTTTGCAACTTCTCCCTTTTCCACTTCTACCTTTCTTTGCTTGATCTTCAAAATTCTTGATTCCCTCATTTTCTCTCTTGTTATTCCATTATCTCCCTCCCATAGTTTCTTACTTTCTCTCTTTTATCGTATATTTTTCTCTCTTTTTTTTCTTTTTTGTTATGATCGAACCCTATGGAGATTGCCTACATATGAATCAGACCAAGCGTAGTTCTGGGGGATAAGTGTAAAAATAAATAATAAATATATTTTGGGATTTTCAAATTTTTCATAAAATAAAAATGTTTTGATTACAACGACTCATCCTACCAAATTTAATCGTAAAAACTAACAGACTCTGAAAGGGAAACTAACATACTCCAGTAGAAAGATGAAAATACAGACTCGGAAACAAAGTAACAGACTCCAAAAGAAAGAAAATACATACTCGAGTAAAAATCATGAATACATCAATGCCTCAAAATCTCCTAGGGCTCGCGGGACATCAGTCAGTCTGGCCAAGGGCCTACGTGCCAAATCCTATTAGAGACGATTGAGATCCTCCATTATATAGCGGACAAAGATCATTATACTAGCGAAAAATATGGATCTTGTCATGTCCTCACACTTACTCCATTTCATTGTGATGTAGTCGGCGATCCCTCTGAACCTTTCTCTTATGATGCCATTTTCTTGCAATAAACGCCCATCTGCTAGGCCCTAGCTTTCAAAGTTTGTTCAGCTGTATGGTTCTGTTCTTGAAGTTGTTGCAGATATCTTTCTAACTTTGCCATAGCTGCATAATAGTGTTCTCTTTATGCTTTATGGTCTTTTGCCTACTTGATCATTTTGTTCTCAAGGACAGTGATCTTTTCCTTCAAACCCACAACCTCATTGTCATATTTCTCTTTTAACTATTTAATTTAGCACGCTAGTTGCTCCTTATTCTTAGCCAATTTTGTTCGAGCCCTTGCTAGTTCACCCTCTGCCTTGTTCAGACCAATACCATACTCCCTCACCTTCCACCTAAGGTTATCTATAAGCATTCCATCTTTTGCACTTCTGGCGGGGTTTTCAGCTACTACTTTCATTTCCCGAATATGGGCTCGAAGGGAATTATTTTCTTTGGCGAGATTTTTCTTCTCACTCTCATCCACGGCGGCTTGCAAACCATTTTAAAATTGAAGAGCCTTGACTTGCTTTTCCAGCTTTCTCATGGTAGTCCTAGAATCATTTCTTTGGCCAACCAATCCCATTGCGCTTGTGATGCCTTGAAAAATTCTTGAACATGGGGTCTTTTGGCTGTTCTTCCAAATTCAACACTTCGTTTTTACCATGCAAGGTAACGGGGCGAGATGTCACCCTTCGATAAATCATGCACTTGGGTGCTTGCTCTCAAGTATTGACACTCTCTCTAGATCTGGCGAATTGTTGCTTCAAGAAATTGATTATTAAAACGATATCGACTACCTGAGTACTAAGGTCTTCATCCTTTGGAACTATTTGACATCACCCCAACTGCCTCAAAACCTGGTACATGGCATAAGGTTGTATACTTCTGAGACCTATCGAGAGGAAGTGAGGACCGGTAGCAGGCATGTATATGATTTCATCCACAGGGAGCCAACC
This sequence comes from Nicotiana benthamiana, assembly GCA_034376525.1. Lineage (NCBI taxonomy): Eukaryota > Viridiplantae > Streptophyta > Magnoliopsida > Solanales > Solanaceae > Nicotiana > Nicotiana benthamiana. Next base: position 126,510,081 of record CM067338.1, on the reverse strand, counting down.
CAACTTCCATTCTATTTTTCGGTAGTGACGGAGCGACGACGAGATATCAATTATGCGACCCCTTATGGCATGTTGAACCCGTCGACCCTTGCATAAAACTTCTCTATGCAGCTTTCTCTTGTTAACCCATGGTTCATGTTCTAGGGACAGTGACATAGATGCTCAATTATCCATATTTGTAGCAACAAGTTATACCCTTCGAAAAAGTCTGCCCCGTCCTTGCAGGCTGTGAGAGCTCGGAATATTTCGGACACTATCATGGGTGCGAGGGTGCTTTTGGCCTAGGTAAGAAACGTGCTGACAACTCCGGCTACACATACATCAATATTTCCATCCCTCCTGAGAAACACTAAAAGACCCAAAAATACTACCACGAAAGCGAAGCATCTATGCTCTTCCCATTTTAGTCGGATTCCCTTTGCTGCGAATTTTGCTCTCTGGGTTTTCGAATCCCCCTATGTGTCTGTACCACTGATATATTAACTATGGAGTAGAAATCCCAACCGTAAAATCTGCATATTCAGTCCCTTTCTTATTTTTAGCAAATCAAGAAACTTGTGAGAAGTGACGGCTCTCAAGGCAACCAGATATTTATATCTCAAAGCTTCGGTACTCCTAACATAACCGACAATCTCTTTTAAAGTGGGTGCGAGTTCAAAGTCCGATGAATGAAACACGTTATGTGCTGGATGCCAAAATGTAAACAATGTTTTTAATATGTCTCCTCTAACCTAATCTTCAATAACCCCGTGAGACCCCCCAAGTACTGGGTGACCAAATCTCGCGCTGATTCTCCTAAATCTTCCCACCACATGAACATTTCAAAACCAATCCTGGTCATGACCTTCATTGGCAAGCTTTGACTCATGCTCATTGTGCACATTTAGGTTAGGGCGATTGAATTACACACAAAGTGATTCTCATTTGAAAAACTGACAAAGGGGGTTATGTTTTGCAAAACAATTAATAAATAAGGGCTACTTTTGCGAATACGGAACTTCAACACATTCAAATCGAAGTTTTTTGTGTTGTGCTCGCTAAATGGCCAAAATTTGACAAAACACAGTCAACGACTATTCTTGCAAAAACAGCTTAATAGCGTCCCATCGGGACATGCTGCTATTTAGACAAGAACGACATGACCCATTTTATTCACGATGAAATGATGACACCTCATATATTTTCCCAAAAATTTCAAAAAGAGGGGTTAGACATACATCTAATAGATATCTCTTGGATAAAAGGGTAACTCTATCATTACTGCGACGATTAGGCAATTAAGTAAAACTTCTTAAGACCGTACTTACCAACCAGATATCAGAACCTATTGCACCCCCATGTGCACAATTGAGTGATCTCTCAATACTCCTACATTATCAATATCAATGACACGTGGGAACAATGGTTGAGCAAATTCTTGGCTTCCTTCTAATCCTTCTCTAGCTTTGTTCCCGGGAACCAAAGGGTCATCCAGCTTTGTAACATGTCCGAGCCACTTACTAACTTAAGGAATGAAACTAACAGAAGAGGAGTCATGCCAGTGTGAACATCCCCGAAGATGAGAGGAGAAAGGGTATCTTAGTAATTTATATACAGTTTAGATAATATCAAAGCGATTAAAAGCAACATTTAGCACATTAGTCCCAAACATGTAATTTAAACTAGATAATAGATAAAAGTCAAATATAATAATTATTCTGAGCTCAAATTCTTGAGCCCTAAACCAGAGATTATGGTTCCAACCCCAGCAAAGTTGCCAGAGTTGTCACACCTTCTTTTTCCTTCACCCGTAAGGGGCATAAGGGGTTTTTGTCACACTTAAAGTGAAAATTAAGACAAGATTATTTTTAAGTTCAGATTCATCACGTGGAATAATTAATGATGTCCCAAGTCACCAGTTTTAGAATCCTGAATCAAGGAAAAGATTGACTCTATTTTACAGTCCGCAAACACAGAAATCTGGGTAAGAAATTTTGTTAACCGGGGACAAGGTTTTAGGCATTTTCGGGTTTTGTGATTTTAGCACGGTCGCTCAACTTCTATTATTGGCCTAATATCTGATCTTAAAACATGTTTTAGCCTATGGAGATTTTAATTTGTTAACCGCTTTTAATTATTTTAAGGAGGATTTTGTATTTGGACCACGCCACATGAAATTCACCCGCGGTTTGCGATATATTTTATTTAACGTTGTTGAAATTTGGAATTGGATCACATAAAATGCACACCTAAGTTTAGGAAAGTAACTTTTTAAATAGTGCACCTAAAGCACTACGCACTTTTAAATTTGCAAGGGCCATGAAAAGCTTGCTAACGGCCCACCTCGATTTCTAAATGATTCAAATTAATTATTGGAGTGCCACAGGTTATCTATTTTTGTTTATGACATACCTCAACTCTAAATTCGAAAAGAATGCTGATTATTTAACTAAAAGACTAAGAGAATTCGTATCTTTTATTGCAAGCTAAATTTCACTAAACTTAATGCTTAATGGGTTGGCAATTAACATGAAACTGATCGCTTGGTTGTTTGGTGAGACTAAGGCCAACAGCAGGCCTTATAGCCTCAAACAGTCTAGGCCTGATTGTACAAGCAATATGTAAGGGGCCTATGAGTATGCCTAAGGAGACGACAACATAGCAGAACATGCCCAAGAGGCCCATTTCGATGTACTTCCTGTTGTATGCCTATGTTAAACCCCAAATTGATAACATGGAATGTATGGCATCAACCAAAAACGTCTAATACTATCATGATTTAAATAACCTGTTGCAGTTAAAACAGTGACCCTAAACTAAATTTGAAATTCTCAATTAAAAGTACTATGGGAATGCATAACTAGAACAAACCAAATTATGTATATTCAATAATCAATCTCAAACTGGTTTTAAATTAGCAATTTTGCAGATGAAAATCAACAATACTACCAATTACATATTTAACCACTGCACAATTTTCAAAGGACATGATGATTTAGACCACTAACATATTCCATAGTAGTTAAACATGTTAACATACTCAACAGTAGCTTGTCATGAGTGCACAACCAACAATACCTTAAGAAAGCAAACCCCAGTAGTTACAATCAACAACAGCAAATTATTAACACCTAAACAAGCTAGTACGAATTACATGATTAGACTTGAACTTCTATTACAGTGATCTCATGGCACATATTATCCAAATAACCATTTCAGTAACTTTGAACCTATATAATCATAACATCAATTCATTTGTATCCAAACCTCATACGCATACCCTCTCAGAATCAGACTAACAAATAAGCATGGATTTACTTTACAATATTTTAGCAACATGAGAAAGGGCCAAACTAACATGCATAATATATGATTACATACATAATAATACTGAAATGGATGAAATAGAAGAAATAAACTTGTGTCCAAAGCGTTTCACATTCAAAGTGCAGATTCACAGTCACATGTTGTATATGGTTCCAATACATACTTGAAATGCAAAGAAAGTAGGAAAAATGAGGGATCAGCAGCAATATAACGGTGTTAACAAAACTGAAACCAACCTAGACTTCCAACAATTAACTCCCGTCAACTCAAATCAAACTTATAAACCCAAGCTCGAGCCATTTTTCCACCCATATGCACAATTTTGGAATTTTTTCAGAAGGTCTAAATTAACAAAATATTCAGAGAAACAAAACCAAAAAAACCAAAACTAGTTCAAACAATTTTCAGCATTTCTTGGAATTCTTAGAAAGAAATTAGTTGCTTCTAAAATTCAGTATTTTTTATCTTTTCAGTCTTTTTTGGGTGTAAAAAATGTGTGTTAAGTGAAAGAAAGGCCTTATTTATAAGGTTGGGGTCTGTTATGTGCCTTCAAAGGGAAGATAATGTGATTTTCCCAAAATACCCTTCCAAGGCATCTTTTAAAACTGACTTTTGTATAGATGTTCTTTTATTTCAGATATTTTCATTTTTCAGCTTGTTTTCCATAACAATTTTGGGCAGCTGTCCATTTAGGAAGCCTCCCAATCACTTACTAAGGATTCCCTAAGGCTACACAATCCCCAAAATACACTTCCAAAGTTTAATTATTACATCCCCTAACAAAATTTTTTATGTGCACTTAGGTCCCTAGGGTTCTTAGTTATGGACAAATTAAGACTAACATCTTAAGGCCAGAATCACAATACAAAGAAGAATCAAGGAGAATGCCATTTGAGTAGATTAAACAGGAAATGAACTTAAATCTGATGAACAAAACCTCTAGCATGAATGCAATTTATTAAGCCTATGCCGAAGCAAATTAACACTGGAATCAATTGCAAGTCAATCTTCAACTTAAAACAATCATGATTTAATTTTTCTAAACACACAAAATTAAATTAGATGACTGACTGAAATCTCATGGAACCAGCGATTAAACAACAATAACATACCCAGTAAAATCCCACTAGTTGGGTCTGGGGAGGGTAGAATGTATGCAGACCTTACCCCCTACCCAGGAAGGATAGAGAGATTGTTTCCAGGAGACCCTCGGCTCAAATGAAAAGAAGAACCAGTGATTAACAATAACATTTTAACACTAACAAGACTGAAACCAGTAATTAACACTAACAAGAATGAAATCTAAAAGACGAAACAAATTAACTAAGGGGAAGATAAGAATCACAGAAATTACCTAGAACAATACGCATCAAGGTTTCAGAAGAAAATCAGAGTAACCTAAGCATGTGGTAAAAAACCTAAATAAAGGGAAGAAGAATTAAACTCTCAGAATCGTAAGAGGATAAAGCTTTAGCTGAGAACAAAATCAAGGGGTTCAAATCCCATTGGATTGATGCCACGGGCCGGAACTATCTTGAAATGATCGTAAATTGAGGCTAATTAGTTCTTCTTGCCAAAAATAACTAACCAACCTGTCTTTCCAGCTAGTTCAAAGCTTGAAAACAAATCGAGTACTTCTGACTTGTTGTAGATTCAGGACTTGGGGTTAATGGCAGGTTTTTTTGGCAAATCGATAATAAAATCACGATGAGGGAGCGTTAAGGACGACATGATTTGATTTTTGGGCAATTTAAGGAAGTTAGTCTTTTGATCAAGTTTTTCGATCCAAAAATTGAGCCAAACTACAGTGATTCGAGGGTAGTTGGTCAGAGATTTGAAAAGAGAAAGGTGAGAGGGCTTTGGGGTGTTAATTTTGGGTGGGTTAAAACAGGATAAGGCTGCGCCGCCATCGGCTATAAGGGTGGGTTTTTTAGGGCGGCGGGTTCTCTAGGGTTAGAAGTTTGGAGACGAAGGAGATTGAGGGGGGTTCTAAGGGGGTGGGGGATTTTCGGACAGTTATATACGTAGGGAATTTCAGTTCCAGTCCGTTGGATCTTGGTAATTCAACGGTTGAAGGGAGAAAGCTCAAACGGGGTCCTTTGGTCTCAGTGCGGGGCAGACCGGGTTGGGGGAATCATGAACTTGGGTGGAACGGGTTTGGCAAGGTTTGGGCGGGTTTTTGACCAGGTAATGAGTAAAATACAAACTTCATTTATGGTCATTCGGCACAAATTTTTGACAGCCGCTAGCCCACTATATTTAAATGCAAGTTATAGCCAAAAACTTATTACATTAGCTACACACTTGTAACCGTCTTCTTCTTTTTTTTCGTCTTCTTACGTCACCTCTTCCATCATCTTCTTCTTCCGATCAGTTGAATAACAAATAGAAAGCATTTTGTGAGGGCAAGTTTTTCGTATAATTTTTAAATGTATAATATATATCATTTAAGTATGATACTCCTTTTGACTTGTTTTGTGTGACAAACTTTTTTTTTTAGTCAGTTCAATTTTTTTTTTAAATCATTTAATCTTCATATCTTTAATTTATTTTTAATGCAATAAAGAGAAAACATAAAAAGACATGTAAAATTCGTAACGTTATCAAAAAATTAAATATATTTTTTATACAATTTTAACTTACTAATGAGAAATATCCTTAATTTCTTAAAAATTTGTGCGCAGCGAAATACATTTACATGAAATGCATCGAGAGAGTGTGATTAATTAGAATTTATTGAATTCCCTTATTTTATTTAGTGAACTTAGGTTACCAAAATACGTGGCGCAATGGTACGTAATTGCAAATGTGTAAGGAGAATGTGCAATGCGAGGAATTTACTAAAGCAAGGTATAATAGATCTGAATCCAGATATTTAAGCAGTATTTAGAGTGGAATAGTAATACATATCTATACTCCTATTATGCATAGAATATCTAAAATATTATTAAAAAATTCGTAAATTGAAGGTACTGTGAAGAAAATTTATTGGACAAATTGAAGATACTTTGATTCCTTCAGTGGTGCAAAAATTAAACAAAACAGACTATTACTATACAATTTATATATAATAGACAATCACTATAAAAATATATACAAAATAGATTGTCACTATATAAAATATATACTAAAAACCATTAATATACAAAACAGAATGTCACTATACAAAATAGACTGTCAATATACAAAAACTATATAAAACAGACTGTAATAATGCTTGATTCCTTCTTCAAAAAATTGCTGAATTGCATGATAATTATAATAGAAAAATATACGATAGAATGTCACTATACAATTTATATACAAATAGAGTGTCACTATACAAAATATATACAACAATAGATGTAACTATACAATTTATATACAAAATAGATGTAATTATACAAAATATATACAAAATAGGCTGTCATTATACTAAATATATACTAAATAGACTATCACTATGCAAAATAGATTTCACTATACAAAATAGACAGTCACTATACAAAAAATATACAAAACATATATTTTGGGCTACTAGATGCAATATGTTTGGGCCGAGCCATCTTTTTTAAATGGTCCAAAACATGGATTATTAAAATTTTTAGGGGCTATAAAGGTAGTTTTCTCTTTGAGGGGGGGGGGGGGGGGAGGGGGGGAGGGGATTTAACTAAAAGCAGCCCAAACAGACTTTCTCTTATTTCACTTATCTTCCTTTCAATTTTAAACTTTCTTTTCTTTTTTTTTAAATTAAAATAAAATAAATTAAATACTAAAAATTATCCCACTAAGTTAGATTAATTAGTAAAAATAATATTTACAAACAACTAATTAATTGCCATATTTAAAGTTAAAAAGTTAAAAATGCAAAATGAGTCATTTTTGTAATTTATTTCTATTTTTGTAGCACAACTAAATTATTAATTAATTTAAAAATATAAAATTAAATCTTAAATTCAAATGCAATGTATTTTTTGTATTTGCATGAACTAAATAAAATAAACGCGCACAGACAAAATGCAAGCAATTAAGAAAATGCTACAAAAATAAATTGCAAACAATGGAAAAATTTTACTTTATTTGAATTTATGAAAATAATTCAATAAGGATAAAATTACGTGCTCACGGTCTTTACCATCTTACTACCTCGACTACATTGGCTATTATCAAATTCAACTTCGAGTTGTATGCTACTGTCTTGCACACACAACGGACTGAAACAACTTGTAGCTTGGGCATTTTTATCCATAATGGAATCACCCTAATCATCTCTTGATTGAAATTAAATTCATCCCTCCATATTTTAGTGATTATTGGTTGATTATTCAGCATCAGTGGCACGAGTAGAGAACTTCATCGGTTTCCTCAATGATGTTAAATTTCACTAAGAAGTACCCATCATTATGGTAGTATGCTTTTGGTTGTGTGATGTACCTTCAATTGCTTGCTATGAACCTTTGCAGCCTAACATGTATAAAGATTGGAGCATACCTCCAGCTTGCAATTTCCGTCTCCACTTCCTTTTGTTCCAGTTCAGAAACTTTTTTCCCTTGTACAATGATCGGGGCAATATAGCTCAATTCCCTTCCCATAGCAGCTAATTTTTTCTCAATAAATAATTTTGCCCGCATTTTGGCACTTCTTGAGCTTGAGAAGGGTCTAATTACTTAGATGCTTCCACGGCCAGTGTCATTGGATCCAAGTTCTGTCATTCCCCCTTTGTGCCATCCACTTTCGTCCCGTTGTGCTTATTATCAAAACTGCTAAATTGATGTCGGCTTATGGCATTTCTACTGTGTTGTTTAAAGCTCTCACTGGCATTACCATATCTGTCTGCATTAGACCTTGAGTCTTAGGGCTTGGTGGAGGTTTCCGCAATTGGAATTGGGATTTCATTGCATAGTACCCCACATTTCTGACATCTACTGCCTCTTTCATGATTATCGCCGCATTCTACCACCGGTTTGGTCGCTTTGGATGGTCTGTTGAATATGTCAATACCATAGTCCCACATCGGTGGGTTTTCAATTTGGATTAGGAATTTCTCCCAATAAAGTAAGGTGTAATTTTTAAGATTTAAGCACATCTCTCATTTACTTTCTTATTTGTTCAATACATTTGTATTTTCTCTCTTTAATATTATTTCACTTGCATTTTTTGACTGGAATAAAATATTAGATGTGTTCGAGAAAATAGGGACAGTTGGTCGAACCTCGTAAATTTTGGTGTTTCTTTTATTGTTGCTTTATTGTCTTATTTATTATTTAGTGGTTTCCATAACTTTTTGGTATAGTGGTTGTGACTCATTCACACTATATACATTTAGGTTCCGTTACAATTAATATCAGAGCCAAGGTACTGTCTAAGTATGCTCTGTGGTTGCAGCTTAGTCTGATCTTCTACATCATAAAGAAAATAATCTTGATTTGTGTCGTTAGTTATTAAATAATATTTTTATCAAAAATGGGAGACGAGAAACAAGAAGAGTCAACATCAAGTGTCAACATACGTCATCATTGGCATCTTCGCATATGACAAGAATTATGTAAAATGCAAAATTTACGGTAGAAATTTTGACAGGTCAAAATATTTTGGGATGTAGCAACGTGAGGTTCTAGATGTCCTTTTTCAACAAAGGCTAGATCTGGCCTTTGAAGAAAAGAAACCAGATGTAATTGGAGAAGAAGATTGAAAGATTCTCAAATGTGTTGTTTGCGGTACCATTTGATATTACCTTGTGAAAAAGCAGAAATATCCATATACAAAGGAAACTTCTGCAAGTATGTTATGGAAAGCACTGGAGGATAAATTTTTGAAGAAAAATAGAAAAAATAAATTGTACATGAACAAAAGACTGTTTCACTTCACCTATGTTCCTGGTACCACGATTAATTAACATATCACCAGTTTCAATAAGTTGGTCACAGAAATGCAAAATATGGATACTACTTATGATGATGATGACTTGGTCTTGATATTGTTGGCGTCACTTCAGATGAGTACGAGCACCTTGAAACCACTCATGGAAATGACGAAGTTTCTCTCAGAGAAGTTTGTTCGGCTTTGTTCAGTTATGAACAAAGAAAGCAAAAAAACATAGTAGGGCAGAGAAGGAGAAGCATTGTATGTGAGGGTTCGTCCTCAAAATCAAACAAGGAAAAAGAAAGGAAGATCTAAGCCAAGATCTAAACCCAACAAAGATGAATGTGCCTTTTGTCGAGAAAAGGGAGACTGAAAGAAAGATTGTCCGAAGCTTAAGAATAAGGCCAAACATAACAATAGAAAGGCTATTATGGATTCAAATGCAGCTGATAGTGATGATTCAAACTTCTCATTAGTTACAACAGAGTCATCAACATCATTGTCACGTCCTGGATTTTTCTACCATCGGGAGTCGTGATGGGGCCTACTGTCGGAGCTAGGCAAGATAACCCTTTCTAAATATTTCACAAAAACTTTAATCTACAACAGTATAATAACTGAAATAATTAATTAAAACCATGCGGAAGACTTTTAGCAAAAACAACAATAGAAGAAAGCGGAAATTTGTAACATGTCTCTACCCAGTATCTTGTGTCACTACTCACTGACTGCTAAAAGAGTACTAAAACATCAGTCTGAAGGAAAATACATATTAAATCTGTTTCGATACAATGAAAACAAACAGAAAGAAATAGATGAGACTCAGGGCCCGCGAACGCCAACGAATTACCTCGAAGTCTCTAGACTGAAGGTTCGCTCCCTAGCTACTGTTGCGGTCCGTAAGTTGTGTCCTGACCTGTGCACAAAAGGCATAGAAGTGTAGCATCAGCACAACCAACCCTATGTGCTGGTAAGTGCCTGGCCTAACCCCGGCGAGGTAGTGACGAGCCTAGACCAGACCTACCATAATCAACCTGTACAGATATATGTGCAATAACAGAAAGATAACAAAATTTAAACAGATAATGGGAAGGGGCATGCTGTGGTGTGTAACAATTCAATTATAAGATCAACGAACAAGAATGGAAACTGAATATTCAACATCAATAAAAGGAAGCCAGTAAATCAACAACTGCATGGCATCGACCTTCGTGCTTTCACTCTTAAATATAGTGCATGGCATCACCCTTCATGTCTTCATCACCAAAACTGTCAAATATAGTGCACAGTATCACCCTTCGTGCATTTACTCTCAAATACAGTGCACGGCATTACCCTTCATGCTTTCCTCACATAACTCTCATATCAAGGCACGGAATGGCCTTTCGTGCTCAAATAATCAAGAACATGGCACGGAAAGACCCTTCGTGCATAATTATCAAAACATGCCACGGAAAGACCCTTCGTGCATAATCTCTCTCTTCCTCACCCAATCAATGGTCACAACAAAACGAGGAAAGGAATATATAACAAGATTAATTATCCCGGCAAGGGAGAACAATTCAACAACAACTCCCGGCAAGGGAGAACAACTCAATAGCAAGTCCCGGCAAGGGAAAATAGCTCAACAATAAGTCCCGACAAGGGAAAAATACCACGATTCCTTCTTTAGCTCATTTGTTTCTCAACTATCACTTCATAATTCATTTAACAAGTAATTAGCTCAATTGTTCACTTCTTTCGAATTTTAACAGCAATTATGACTCAAGGTCATGCTAGACTTGGGCGCATAGGTAACCGTCACCGTACCTATACATCGACTCCACATAGCACATAGCAAATATTATACTAATCATATTCCCTCAAGCCAAAGTTAGATCAAACACTTACCTCGAATCCGAAATAGCAACTCAAACCTCAACAATCTCCTTTCCTCTAGAATTTGACCCCGAGCCAACGACATATAACATAATTCGATTCAATATTATCAACAATAGCACAAGCATACACTTTCCTAGCTTAAAAATCCATTTTCTAACTTTTCTTCCAAAAACACCAAAATTCGACACCGGGCCCACATGGTCCAAACTCGAGGCTCGAACCAAAACCCAATCACCCAAAACCCTATGAGTCCAAATATATGATTGTTTTAAGATTCAACCCCAAATTGAGGTTGAACCGCCCAAAATCCTCAAAAACCTAACTCTACCCAAAAGCCCTAATTTCTACCATGATTTCATGTTTTAGGGTTAGAAAATTGATAATTAGATGAAGGAAGCCAGAAGAAATGAAGTTAGGATTACATACCCAAAGAACTATGAAGAAATGGGAGCTTGAATTTTGTCCAATGGAGGATTTTAAGAAGAGCTCGTGTGAGAACTTGGGAAGAAATCCCGTCACTGTTATATTTTTACGCTTTTAAAATCACTGGGCAAAATGCCCTTCGCGATCGCGGGAATGGGGATGCGATCGCGGTGAAGGAAGTCTGGGATCTAAGCGATCGCGTGAGGGTTGCTGCGATCGCGTAGAGGAAAAAGCACTGAGGGGTCACTTAGCCTATGCGATCATGTGGGCTGGTACGCAAACACGGAGAAGGGGAAGCTGGAAACTACGCGATTGCGTGAACGAAGATGCGATCGCGTAGAGGTACGAGCCAAAGCAGTGCGATCACGTGGTTGAGGCTGCGATTGCGTAGAACAAAATCACTGGAAAACAGTTGCAGAAAATCTACTAAGTTTTTAAGAACAAAACACCCCAAACCACCCCCGAAATCACTCCCGAGCCCTCGGGCTCCCAACCAACCACACACACTAACTCAATATCCTCCTACGAACTTGTTCGGGCGATCAAATCGCCAAAATAACATCAAAATCAAAGATGAACCTCTAAAACTCACGAATTTCATTTCAAAGTTCAAGACTTCCAAATTTTCCATTTTTTATCCGACACACATCAAATGACGTCCATTTTGAACCAAACTTTACAGGTAGTGCTTAACGCTAATTTAGGACTTGTACCGGGCATCGGAACCAAAATACGAGCCCGATACCATTACTTTTTTATCAAATCTCATTTTCATTTTTCCTTAAGCATTTTCAGAAAACAATTTCACGGAAAAATTCCGTACTCGGGCCTGGGACCTTGAATTTTGATTCCGGGAATACGCCCGGGTCCCATATTTTTCTACGGACCCTCCGGGACCGTCATATCACGGGTCTGGATCCGTTTACCCAAAATATTGACCAAAGTCAACTATAATAATATTATTATTAAAATTCATAGTTTTTAACACAGATTTCATATATTTCAACATAGAAAATTTCCGGCTTCGCGCTCGGACTGTGCATGCAAATCGAGGCAACCAAATAAGAGGTTTTCAAGGCCTCAAAAGCCCAAAGAATGGGAGAATTACGGTGATAACCCTTTGTCTCGTCACATCCTCCACCTCTAAAACAATTGTTCATCCTCGAATGTACAAAAGGAAGAAGTACCTGAGTCAGGAAATAGATAGGGACAACGGCTCCGCATATCGGACTCGGACTCCTAGTTCGACACCCCAGGAGGCTGACCTCCCCACTCAACAAGCACTGAAGGAAAATTTCGCGACTTCAACTGGCAAACCTGCCGGTCTAAAATAGCCACCGACTCCTCATATGACAGATCGTTGTCCAATTGGACAGTGCTAAAATCTAACACGTGGGCGGGATCATCGTGATACTTCCAAAGCATGGATACATGGAAAATCGGATGCACGACTGACAAGACAGGTGGCAAGGCAAGTCTATAAGCCACCTTCTCCACACGGTCAAGAATCTCAAATGGGCCAATAAACCTATGGCTAAGCTTGCCCTTTGTCCCAAATCTTATCACGTCCTTCATAGGCGATACACGGAGCAATAATCGCTCACCAACCATGAAAGAAACATCCCTGACCTTACGATCTACATAACTCTTCTACCTAGACTGAGCTGACCGAAGTTTGTCCTGAATGATCTTGACCTTATCCAAAGCCTCCTGTACCAAATCTGTACCGAATAACTGAGCCTCTTCTAGCTCAAACCATTCGACTGGGGGTTGACACCTCCTACCATAGAATGCCTCATACAAAGCCATCTGAATACTGGATTGGTAGTTGTTGTTGTAGGCAAACTCTGCTAAAGGCAAGAACTTATCCCACGAGCCTCCGAAATCAATTACACAGGCTTGGAGCATATCCTCAAGAATCTGAATAGTCCTCTCGGACTGACCGTCCGTCTGAGGGTGAAATGTTGTACTAAACTGGACCTAGGTTTCCAACTCATGTTGTATAGCTCTCCAAAAATGCAAGGCAAAATGCGGACCCCAGTCCGAAATAATAGATATGGGCACCCCATGAAGGGAAACGATCTCTCAGATATAAATCTCAACATACCTCTAGGATGAATAGGTGGTGGCAATTGGAATAAAATGCGCTGACTTGGTCAGCCTATCAACAATAACATGTATAGCATCAAACTTCTTCCGAGTCATCGGAAGGCCAATAACAAAATCCATGGTGATTCGCTCCCTCTTCCACTCGGGAAGCTCAATTCTCTGAAATAGACCACCGGGCCTCTGATGCTCGTACTTAACCTGCTGACAATTCATACAACGAGCCACATATGCAACAATGTCTTTCTTCATTCTGCGCCACCAATAATGTTGTCTTAAATCCTTATACATCTTCGCAGCGCCCAAGTGAATATAATACAGATAACTGTGGTCTTCTGCTTAGATCGACTCCTGAATACCATCAACATTGGGCACACAAACTCTCCCTTGCAATCTCAATACGTCGTCATCTCCTAAAGTCATCTCCCTGGCATCTCTCCGCTGCACCGTGTCTCTCAGAACAAACAAATGGGGATCATAAAACTGCCACTTCCGGATACGCTCCATCAATGACAAACGAGCAACCGTGCAAGCCAATAATGGGCTCAGATATATCCAATCTCACAAATCTATTGGCCAAGGCCTGAACATCCAAGGCAAGCAGTCTCTGCCTGACCGGAATATAGGCAAGACTACCTATGTTGTTGGACTTTCTACTCAATGTATCGGCCAGCACATTGACCTTCCCCGGTTGGTATAAAATATAAAACATCATAGTATTTCAACAACTCCAACCACCTCCGCTGTCTCAAATTCAACTCTTTCTGCTTGAACAAGTACTGAATGCTCTTGTGATCCGCGTACACGTCACACCATACAAATAATGCCTCCAGATCTTCAAGGCATGAACAATGGCTGCCAACTCTAGGTCATGAACTGGATAATCTTTCTCGTGGATCTTCAACTACCTCGAAGCGTATGCTATGACCTTGTCATTCTCCATCAACATTGTGCCAACCTCGATACGGTAAGCATTACAATAAATAGCATAAGGCCCAGATCCTGTGGTCAAAACCAATACCGGTGCCGTAGTCAGAGCTGTCTTGAGATTCTGAAAGCTCGCCTCGCACTCATCTGATCACCTGAACTGGGCACCCTTCTGGGTTAATCTAGTCATCGGGGCTGTGAAGGATGAAAACCCCTCCATGAAACGTCTATAGTAACCAGCTAACCCCAAGAAGCTCCGGATCCCTGTTGCTGAAGCTGGTCGAGGCCAGTTCTTAACTGCCTCTATGTTTTTCGAGTCCACCTGAATACCTTCTACTGATACGACATGACCCAGGAATGGACTGAAGTCAACCAAAACTCGCACTTTGTGAACTTGGTGTACAACTGACTATCCTTCAGCGTCTGAAAAACCACTCTGAAGTGCTGCTCATGCTCCTCTCAATTGCGGGAGTATATCAAGATGTTGTCAATGAATAAAATCACAAATAAATCCAAATATGGCCTGAACACTTGGTTCATCAACTCCATGAATGCTATCGGGGCGTTAGTCAACCCTAACGACATGACCAAAAACTCATAATGCCCATATCGAGTACGAAATGTTGTCGTAGGGACATCGAACGCTCTAATCCTCAGCTGATGATAATCAGACGTCAAATTTATCTTCGAGAACACCCTAGCACCCTAAAGCTGGTCAAATAAATTGTCAATCCTCGGTTTTAGATATTTGTTCTTTATCGCCACCTTGTTCAACTGTCGTTAATCAATACACATCCTCATCGACCCATCCTTTTTCTTCACAAATGACACCGCTGCACTGCAAGGTGATACACTGGGTCTAATCAAACCCTTATCAAGCAAGTCCTGTAGCTGCTCCTTCATTCCTTCAACTCTGGCGGGGCCATGCAATACGGCGGAACGGAAATAGGCTGAGTGGCAGGAGCCAGATCAATACAGAAATCAATATCCCTATCAGGCGGTATACCCGGCAGGTCTGAAGGGAAAACCTCGGGGAACTCCCGAACAATAGGAACAGAGTCAATATATGGAACCTCTATGTTGGAGTCGCGAACATACGCCAAATACGCTAGACACCCTTTCTCAACCATACGTCAAGCCTTGACATACAAAATAACACTACGGGTGGCATGACCTGGGGTCCCTCTCTACTCCGGTCGAGGAAAACCTGGCAAGGCTAAGGTCACGGTCTTGGCGTGACAATCCAGAATGGCATGATATGGGACAACCAGTCCATCCCCAATATAAAGTCAAAGTCCACCATGTCTAAAAACAATAAGTCGACACGGGTCTCAAGACTCTCAAATACAACCACACAAGAATGATGCACTCGGTCGACCACTATAGAATCACCAACCAGTGTGGACACATATACAGGAATACCCAAAGCCTCACTAGGCATAATCAAATATGGTGCAAAATAGGATGACACATAAGAATACGTAGATCTCAGATCAAATAATACTGAAGTTCTATCATAGACCAGTTGAGTACCTGTAATCACAGAATCAGATGACTCGGCCTCCACCCTAGCTGGAAATGCATAACAACGGGGCTGGCCCCCACCTCCCTGAACTTTATCTCTGGGACGATCCGCTACGGGCTAACCTCTGCCTCTGGCTGTCCGAGATCCACCTCTACGGTCTCTCCCTCCACCTTTATGATCCCTACCCCCGCCTCTAGCTGGCTGGGTGGCATATAGATTACATGCTGCCTGAATCGTAGGTCGAGGACTCTGCTGCTGAGAACTACTCGAGGCTAGAGGGAAAAACCTGAAAATATGACCTAGGTCACCACAGCTATAACATGCCCTCGGCTGCTAAGACTGTTGGCCCTGTCGACCGTTATGTCCTCCCCTGAAGCTCTAATGTGGCGGTGCACTAATGGGGGCTGGTGGTGCGCTGAAGGACTGCTGGTCCGAATGATACTACTGAGGGCTGCCACCGCCTAGAGTACCATGAGAAACCTGAAGTGCTGACTGGAAGGACCTCAGAGGATGGCCTCAATCATATGAATCCCTACCTCCAGATGAGGTACCACTAAATCTACCAGAATGTCGAGGCCTCTTTTCTGAACCCTGACTACCTCCTCGAACCAGTGCCATCTCTACCCGGCAGGCCGCATTCGCCGCATCCCAAAAGGAAATATCACTGCCAACTCCTAGAGCCATCTGAAGGCGAATCAGCTGAATCAATCCATCAATGAACATCCGGACCATCTCTTGCTCTGTAGGGAGTATAACAACTGCATGGCGTGCCAAATCAATAAATCTAGTCTCATACTGTGTAACTATCATTGAGCCCTGTTAGAGGCGCTCAAACTATTTGCGAAGTGCCTCCAGCTGAGTGACGGCGAGAAATATCTCCAAGAATAACTCCGCAATCTGATCCCATGTCAAAGATGGAGACCCTGCTGGTCTAGATAGGCGATATCTCTCCACCAAGTCTTGGCGGATCCTACAAGCCTGAAGGTTCAAAAATCGACCCCATTGGTGTCCACTATACCCATAGTCCTGAGGATCTCATGACAACTGAATAGGAAATCCTAGGGATCCTCCGATGAACCACCGATGAAAGTTGTGGTAAAAAGCTTGGATAATCGATAAAGTCTCCACAAAGAATCCAAAGACATGGTTGTCCCATCTCTGACCTGAGCTGTAATACCTGTCTGAGCTGCCACTACGGGCTGAACCACTGGAACCTGAGTACGGGGAGCTACCTGCTCCAGAGTACGTGTAGCAGGAGTCTGAACCCCTCCTCCAACCTGAGAAGTGGATGGTGCTACTGGCAGCAAATGCGCTCTAGCGACACTGTCCATAAAGCTTACTATACGGACAAGAGCACTCTGGAGATCCAGGGAAAATATAACCCCTCCCGGGACGTGAGTTGGGCCCACTAGAGCTGGTAGGGCTGGAATATCCTCATTAAAGTCAATATGAGGCTCCACCTCTAGAAATGGTGCCTGGGACTGAGCTCTACCCCTACCCCTCGCGGGAGCTGCTGCTGGGGGCTCGGGCTGCTGTGCAAAAGAAGAAGAAGCACGTGTTGTCGCCATCTACGAAAGAACAGAGTAGAACGACAATCAATATTTGAGAAATAGAATCGCACTACAAGAAAGAACAAAGTGATAATTTTCCTAACTCTGTAGCCTCTGGGGAATAAATATAGACGTCAACATACCGATCCCTCAGACCCTACCGAGCTTGTCTATGAGTTGTGAGACCCAACCTTGTGCTGTGATACCAACTTGTCACGACCAAGATCTTCCCACCATCGGGAGTCGTGATGGTGCCTACTGTCGGAGCTAGACAAGCCAACCATTTCTAAATATTTAACAAAAACTTTAACCTAAAATAGTATAATAAATGAAATAATTAATTAAAACCACGCGGAAGACTTTTAGCAAAACAACAATAGAAGAATGCGGAAAATTGTAACATGTCTCCACTAGCATTTGGTGTCATTACTCACGGACTACTAAAATAGTACTAAAAACATCAGTCTGAAGGAAAATACATAGTAAGTCTCTTTCGACACAATGAAAAGAAACGGAAAGAAATAGATGAACTCAGGGCCCACAAACGCAGCGAACTACCTCGGAGTCTCTAGACTGAAGGCTCTCTCCCTAGCTACTGCTGAGGTCCGTAAGCTGTGTCCTTACCTGTGCACAAAAGGCACAGAAGTGTAGCATCATCACAACCGACCCCATGTGCTGTTAAGTGCCTAGACTAACCCCGGCGAGATAGTGACGAGGCTAGACCAGACCTACCACAATCAACCTGTACAGATATATGTGCAATAACGGAAAGATAACAAAAATTAAACAGATAATGGGAAGGGGCATGCTAAGGGGTATAACAATTCAATTATAAGACCAACGAACAGGAATGGAAACTGAATATTCAACACCAATAAAAGGAAGCCAGTAAATCAACAACTGCACGGCATCGACCTTTGTGGTTTTACTCTAAAATATAGTGCATGGCATCACCCTTCATGCATTCCTCACCAAACTGTCAAATATAGTGCACGGCATCACCCTTCGTGCTTTTACTCTCAAATATAGTGCACGGCATCACCCTTCGTGCTTTCCTCACATAACTCTCACATCAAGACATGAAATTACCGTTCGTGCTTAAATAATCAAGAACATAGCATGGAAAGACCCTTCGTGCATAATTATCAAAACATGGCACAGAAAGACCATTCATGCATAATCTCTCCCTTCCTCACCCAATAAATGGTCACAACCAAACGGGGAAAGGAATATATAACAATATTAAATATCCCAGCAAGGATAACAACTCAACAACAAGTTCCGGCAAGGGAGAACAACTCAACAATAAGTCCCGGCAAGGGAAAACAGCTCAACAATAGGTCCCGGCAAGGGAAAAATACCACGATTCCTTCTTTAGCTCATTTGTTTCTCAACTATCACTTCATAATTCATTTAACAAGTAATTAACTCAATTGTTCTCTTCTTTTGAATTTTAACAGCAATTATGACTCAGGGTCATGCTAGACTCGGGCGCATAGGTAACTGTCACCATACCTATATACCAACTCCACATAGCACATAGCAAATATTATACTAACCCTATTCCCTCAAGCCAAAGTTAGATCAAACACTTACCTCGAATCCGAAAAAATAGCAACTCAAAGCTCAACAATCCTCTTTCCTCTAGAATTTGACCCCGAGCCAATGATATCTAACATAATTTGATTAAATATTATCAACAATAGCACAAGGATACAATTTCCTAGCTTAGAAATGCATTTTCTAACTTTTCTTCCAAAATACCAAAATCCGACACCGGGCCCACAAGGTCCAAACTCGAGGCTCGGACCAAAAACCCAATCACCTATAACCCCACAAGTCCAAATATATGATTTGTTTTAAGATTTGACCCCAAATTTAGGTTGAATCGCCCAAAATTCTCAAAAACCTAACTCTACCCAAAAGCCCTAATTTCTACCATGATTTCATGTTTTTGGGTTAGAAAATTGATGTTTACATAAAGGAAGCAAGAAGAAATGAAGTTAGGATTACTTACCCAAAGAGCTATGAAGAAATGGGAGCTTGAATTTGTCCAATTGAGGATTTTAGGACTAGCTCGTGTGAGAATTTGGGAAGAAATCCCATCACTGTTTTGTTTTTAGGCTTTTAATATCACTAGGCGACAAATGCCCTTCGCGAGTGCTGGAACGGAGAAGCGATCCCGGTGAAGGAAGTCTGGGAGCTGCGCGATCGTGTGAGGGTTGCTGCGATCGCGTAGAGGAAAAAGAACTGAGGGGTAAATTAGCCTATGCGATCGCGTGGGCTGGTACGCGAACGCGAAGAAGGGGAAGCTGGAGGCTACGCGATCGCCTGAACGAAGATGCGATCGCGCAGAGGTGCGAGCCAAAGCAATGACATCGCGTCGCTGAGGCCGCGATTGCGTAGAACAATATCACTGGGCGACAGTTGCAGAAAATCTGCTAAGTTTTCAAGAACAAAACACCTCGAACCACCTCCTAAATCACTCTCGAGCCCCCGGGGCTCCTAGCCAACCACACACACTAACTCAATATGCTCCAACGAACTTGTTCGGGCTATCAAATCGCCAAAATAACATCAAAATTAAAGAATCAACCTCTAAAACTCATGATTTTCATTTCCAAGTTCAAAACTTCCAAATTTTCCATTTTTAGTCCAAACCACGTCAAATGATGTCCGTTTTTAACCAAACTTTACAGATAGAACTTAACGCTCATTTAAGACTTGTATCGGGCATCGGAACCAAAAATATGAGCCCAATACCATTACCTTTTGATCAAATCTCATTTTCATTTTTCCTTAAGCATTTTCAAAAACAATTTCACGAAAAAATTCCGTACTCGGGCCTGGGACCTCGGATTTCGATTTCGGGAATACGCACGGGTATTATATTTTTCTACGGATCCTCCGGGACCGTCACATCACGGGTACAGGTCCATTTACCCAAAATATTGACCAAAATCAACTATAGCAATATTATTATCAAAATTCATAGTTTTAAACACAAATTTCATATATTCCAACATAAAAATTTTCCGGCTTCGTGCCCGGACTACGCATGCAAATCGAGGCAACTAAATAAGAGGTTTTTCAAGGCCTCGGAAGTACGAAGAAAGGGAGAATTACGATGATGACCCTTGGGGTCGTCACAATCATCAGACATATAGTTGATGGATCGGCTTATAGCTATCACATGTGTCCCTACAGGGACTGGTTCGTGGAATTTCAAGAAGTAGAATATGGAGTCATTCACACATCGTATAACAGCCCTCTTACCTCATATGTCATTAGTTCAATACGATTAAGGAACCATAATTGAATGATCAGAACATTAATAGATGTTCGATATGTACAGGATTTGAAGAAGAATCTCATCTCTGTGGGATCCCCAGAATCAAAATGGTTTAAAATCATTGCAGAAAATGGAGTGATGAGACTATGCTCTGGTGCACTAGTGGTAATAAAGGATAATTAGAAGAACAATAACGTGTACCGCTATCGTGTTAGTACAATTATTGGGACAGCGGCTGTGGCGTCCAGTGACGACAAAGAGGTAGGAGAAACCAGGCTATGGCATATGCGCTTGGGACATGTTGGAGGAAAATCCTTGAAGACATTATCAGATCAAGGATTGTTAAAAGGAGTAAAGACTTTCAACCTTGGAGTTTTGCGAGCATTGTGTCAAAGAAAAATAGACAAGGTTAAATTTGGTACAGTGATCAACAATACTAAAGGCGTTTTGGATTATGTACACTTTCATGTTTGGGGTCCTTCCAAAACACCTTCATCGGGTAGGAAGCACTATTTTGTAACCTTTGTTGATGATTTTTCAAGAAGAGTGTGGTGTATATAATGAAGAGCAAAGATGAATTGTTGAGAATTTTTCTCAAATGGAAGATGATGGTGGAGAATTAGACAGATAGGAGGATCAACTGTATGCGCACAGACAATAGAGGTGAATACAAAAATGATCGTTTCAATGAGGTTTGTTAAAATGATGGCACCTTCCGACAATTCACTATCATACATAGACCACAAGAAAATGGAGTGACAGAACGTATGAGTCGGACATTGCTAGAGAAGATACGGTGCATGTTGTCAAATGCTGGCTTGGGCAAAGAATTTTGGGCTGAGTCAATTACATATGCATGGCATCTTATTAATCATCTATCATCTGCTGCTATTGATAGCAAGACACCATTTGAAAAATGGTATGGAAAGCCTGATGTAGATTATGACTCTTTGCACGTATTTGGCTCAACTGCATATTATCATGTGATAGAGTCAAAATTTGATCTAAGGGCAAAGAAGGCTATTTTTATGGGGATTACTTTTGGAGTCAAAGGATATCGCTTATGGTGTCCTATGAAAAAGAAAGTAATATTCAGCAGGGATGTTACCTTTGAGGAATCTACTATAGTAAATAAGGTAACAGAAGATACCAAACAAAATGAAGGTGCTTCTAAGCAGGTGGAGTTGAGGGAAAATTGATTTTTCCTACACAAGAAGCAGAGGAGGAAACAAATGAAGATTATCCTTGATCCTCTAGAAGGAGAGCCAGTAAAGTAGATTCCAACTCATAAACCTCAACAACAACTTGAATCAATAGCAACTAGCAGGACAAAAACAACAATAACGAAACTTGTTCGTCTCATAGAGGAAGTTGCTTGTGCAACCGCAATTGTAGCTGATGATGTTCCTACCACTTATAAAGACGCAGTCCAAATTTTAGAAGAAGATAAGTGGAGGATTGCTATGAATGATGAAATACAGTCCTTGTATCAGAATCATACATGGAGATAGGCCAATCTCCTGAAAGGAAAGAAATCAATTGGGTGCAAATGGGTATTTGCAAATAAAGAAGGATTTCCTAACCAAGGCGATGTTCGCTACAAATCAAGATTGGTGGACAAAGGATATTCTCATATGAGGGAATTGATTACAATGAAGTTTTTTCTCCAGTTGTAAAATATTCTTCCATTGGAATTATGTTGGTTTTGGTAGCACAATTGGATTTGGAACTAGTTCAGATGAATGTAAAAACTGTGTTTTTACATGTAAACTTGGAAGAGGACATTGGCTTGGCCAGAAGGGTTCAAAGTTGCTGGAAAAGAAAAAATGGTGTGCAAACTTGAAAAATTATTGTACGGATTGAAACAATCTTCTTGACAATGGTACAAGTAATTTGACAAGTTTATGTTACAGCAAGGGTACAAGAGAAGCAAATACGATCATTGTGTACATTTGCACAAGCTTAAAGATGGTTCCTTTATATATCATCTCCTTTATGTTGATGATATGTTGACAACTTCCAAGTATTCGGAAGAAATTGATAAGTTGAAGATTCAACTAAAGAAGGAGTTCGAGATGAAGGATATGGGTGAGGCAAAGAAACTTCTTGGCATGGAGATAATAAGAGACAGACAATCAAAGAAACTCTGTTTATCTTAGAAAGAATATTTGAAGAGAGTACTACAACGTTTTAAAAGATGACAAGACTAGGCCAGTTAGTACTCCATTTGCTCTCCATTTTAAGCTAAGTACTACTATGTCGCCAAAGGATGAAGCAGAACGAGAGTATATATCAAAGGTACCATACACAATTGTTGTTGGTAGCGACATGTATACAATGGTCTGTACGAGACTTGACATTTCACAAGTTGTTGAAGTTATTAGCAAATATATGCATAATCTAGGAAAGTAGCATTGGCAAGTTGTGAAGTGAATTCTACGGTATATTCATAATACTGTAGATGTCGGGTTAATTTTTGAGTAGGAAGACTATCAGTGTGTAGTTAGATATTGTGACTCATATTTTGGGGGTATTCTGGACAAACGAAGATCAACTACTGGTTATATGTTTACTTTTGTAAAGGAACCTGTTAGTTGGAAGTCTACTTTGCAGTAAACAATTGCTTTGTCTACAACAGAGGCAGGCTGCGTATATGGCTATTACAGAGGCTGTGAAGGAGGAAATTTGGCTTGAAGGGATGCTAAAGGAGCTTGGTTGAGCAAAAAGGTATCACAATTTTTTGTGATAGTCAAAGTTCTATTCAATTACCGAAGAACAAAGTTTATCATGCAAGGACGAAGCACATTGATGTTCGGTATCATTTCGTACGAGAAATCATTGAAGAAGGTGGACTCACGGTGAAAAAAATTCATACTAAAGATAATCCTACTAATATGCTGACAAAAGTGCTAACTGCGATCAAGTTTCAATATTGTTTGGATTTGATCAACATTGTTGAACACTGAAGACTGAAGATGAAGACACAACTAAAATTTACTATAGAGAGAAAATTGAAGATGTGAAATTTTTGCCAAGGTGGAGATTTGTTGATTATGTCAAATCCATAGTCCCACATCGGGGGGTTTGCAATTTGGTTTGGGAATTTCTAATGTGTAGGACTTAAAGACACATCTCATTTGCCTTGGATCTGTTTAAGGCATTTGTATCTTCTCTTTAGTATTATTTCACTTGTATTTTTGGAGTGAAATAAAATATTGGTTGTGTCCGAGGAAGTAGGCACAGTTGGCCAAACCTCATAAATTCTGGTGTTTCTCTTATTATTGCTTTATTGTCTTATTTATTATTTAGTTGCTACAATAATTTTTTGGTATAGCGGTTGTGACTCATTCACACTATATACATTTGGCTTCCCCAACATGGTCGCCCTCTAGACATTTTTGCCAACCAGAGCACGTTAGTTCACCCGAGCATGAAACAACAACAACAACATCAGTGTAATTTACAAGTGTGATCTGGGGAGGGTAGTGTGCATACAAGCCTTACCCCTACCTTCAAGAAGACAGAGGAGTTATTTCCGGAAGACCCTCGGCTTAGAAGTTCACCCTAGCATGCGCCGAGAGGAAATTCTAGAGAGCACGCTAGTTCAAGACTGAATGTTGTTGTTATCATCGTCCTCCTCGTCTTTTATGCAACTTCACTCATATATTATATATCGTCACATTTATTTGATGGTACTTTAATGGATTTGGTGAAGTAGATTTGTTTAAAGTTATGGGGTTTCTTCTTGATTTGAATCCTTAAATTACATGATGATTTTTAGATATTGAAGCTGTTTGAAGCTTAAAAATCCATTATATAACATTGGTTAAAAATTGAATGGATTAGTTCGTTGAAAAAAGTAAAAGATGAGGGAAATTTGAACTAAATAACGACAGACCCATGAGCTGAATTGGGTCAAATGCGACCCTGAATCTGGTTGTTGTTGATTGAAGAAGCAGCTTTTGGTGCCCGAACCAAAGCCCAATAGCAGGCTGTAGAGCAGTAGAGGTCATTGATTAATAAATACAACTAACTGTTACATTTTCCTTGTCTTTGTCTTGATTATTTTTTAGACAAGAAATTTATTGATACATTTTAATATAATCCTGTAAAATGTTGCGCACACAAGAGCTAAACCAAACAAATTCCATGCAGAAACCGATGATTAAGCTGCTTTTGGAAGCCTAACAATTGAGTACACAATCAATACGACCTAGAGGGCCACATTTGTTAGTATCAGCGCAATTATTTGAAAGTCGCTTCGCATATGAAACTTCAAGATGCATGAAGGGGCAAAGTATTACGTACGAGTTCATTGGAATCCAATAGTTTTTGCTTATACTTTGTATATATGTTAAGAAATTCATTAAATATGTATAGGAAAATAAACTATAAACCCAATTGTTATTGTAGATAAATTTGAAATCGTTCAAGGAACCCAAACTTTAATTCTTGCATTGTTTCTAGATGCATGAGGTGCTTCATTGTTGCTTAAAGCTGCCAATCTTTCGGGCACAACTAACATTATCATCTAAGATCTTCTTCATCCCATACATGTACACGAAACCGTTGTCAACAAGCTTTTTCGATCCCCATTTGATTTCTCTCTTGGGGTCATTCAAGTACCTGAAATGGGAAGTTTTATGAGAGAAATTAAGAGGCAAAGGATAAAAAGAAATAATTTACATTCAAGACAGAATATTTTATATGGTATTCAAATTCATGTTCTTCGGGCTATTCAAATTTGAATTTCTTTTACTAAATCTTGTTATTTATCTTAAATGCAAAAAGTTCATCGCATTTAAAATATGTATTAGTTTCTAAATATTGAATAAAATTTCTATATGAAATTAATAGTACTGTCGTTTTTTCACCTCTAAAAGTTTTTGTCATATATGTAATTAGGAGGACACTATGTTTGAAACAAAAGAAGTAATGCATTATATTATACATATTGACAATATGTCTTATTTTAATTTATCATTGTAGTTTAACCTCATATATAAGAGTAGTCAGCGGTGGAGGAAGGCTCAAATATATGGAAGGGACAAAATCTAGTAGTTTTGACCCAAATCCTGTACAGATAAAAACAGGGGCGTACACAGAATTTATTGTAAGCGATGTCAACATTTAAAAAATAAAATAAAAGAACAACTATAATGGATATCATATTAATCAAACATAATATATTTAAAAAATACAATTTAAGCATCAAATAACAATACAAAAATCCAAAAAGGTGGGGCTCAAAAAAACATAAGAAAAATATGTTTGCTAGGAGATTCGACCACATAATCTCTTAAGGAAAAAGGAGGAACCCGACCAGGCGAGCTATAGTTCAAGAAACGACATTAGGGTCAATTCAAACTTTATTAACTATATTTTTTATTTGTAAACAATTTACATATATATTTATTATAAGTTTTCGACGAAGCCGTGTCGGATGACACCGCTTCAACCAAAGTGATTCCGCCCCTGGGTATAAAGAAATCCACTAAATTTGTATAAAAATTAAATCCACTAATTCTCCATTTTCTTGCGCTTCCGAGGCCTTGAAAACCTCTTATTTAGTTGTCTCGATTTGTGTGCACAGTCCGGATGCGGCGCCGAAAATTTTTTATGAGGAAATATATGAACTTTGTGGTAAAAAAACTATGAATTCTGATAATAATGTTGATATAGTCGACTTTGGTCAACATTTTGGGTAAACGGACCCGGACCCATGATGTGACGGCTCCGGAGGATCCGTAGAAAATATGGGACCCGAGCGTATTCCCGGAATCAAAATCCAAGTTCCAGGCCTGTGTACGGAATTTTTGAAAGAAATTGTTTATCTGAAATTAATATGAGAAATTGAAATGAAAATGAGTTAGAAAGTGATGGTATCGGGCTCGTATTTTGGTTCCGACACCCGGTACAGGTCTTAAATGAGCGTTAAGCGCTATCTGTAAAGTTAGACGTGTTTCGGACTAAAAATGGAAAATTTGGAAGTTATGAACTTTGAAATGAAATTCATGTGTTTTGAGGTTTGATACTATGTAAATAGAGTTATTTTGGCGATTTGATCGCACGAGTAAGTCTGTAGGATGCTATTCACTTAGTGTGTATGTTTGGTTGGGAGCCCCGAGGGCTCGGGAGTGATTCGGAGGTGGTCCGAGATGGTTTTCACTTAGAGGAAAAACAGTTCATGTGTTGTAGACACCAGCGCGGCCGCAATCATTTCTATGTGGTCCGCGCTAGAGTCGCGAGGCCGCGATGCATTTCAGTGCGCTCCGAGTGGCTTTGACCGAGGTACGGATTCCAAGGTGACCAACATGGTTGCGCACCAAAATAGTGGGGTCCGTGCTGGGAGGGTTCAGAGAGGCCAACCTTGTCTCTCACTCGGCGTTAAGCCGCAACACATTTTTGTGCAGTCCGCGCCATGTCCTCAGAAAGGTATATAAGTTCGAAATTTCAACCATTTTTTCCACTTTTCAAAAACCCAATACCTAAGAGGCGATTTTCCAAATGATTTTTTTCCTTCTAAACGATTGGTAAGTGATTTCTAACTTAATTTCCTTACTCCTTAACATCTTTTAACATGATTTCAGTTTCAATCAAAGGTCTTCATAAATGGAAATTTGGGGTTTTGGGTGGAACTTAAGTTTTTTAAAAATTTAGGGAGTTGGACCCCAATTAGAGGTCCAATTTCAAAACCAATTGTATGTTCGGATTCGCGGGGGAATGAGTAACCAGGTTTTGGTTCGAACCTCGAGTTTTGACCACGTGGGCCAGGGGAATTTTGGGAATTTTTTGGTAATACTTTGAGAAATCCATTCTTATACATTCAAATTGTTTTAACTAGCATTTGTTGATACATTTGAGTAAATTATGATTAGATTCGATCGATTTTGTGGAGAATTCGAGGGGTAAAGCTATCCTAGAGGCGTGAGTTGAGTTTGGAGATTTCGAGGTAAGTGTTTGATCTAACTTTGGCTTGAGGGAATAGGATTAGGACAATATTTGCTATGTGCTGTGTGGAGTCGGTATACAGGTATGGTGATGGTTACCTATGCACCCGAGTCTAGCATCACCGTGAGTCGTAATTGCTTTTAAAATTCGAAAGAGGTGAAACAATAGAGATAAGTACTGGTAAATGAATTATGAAGTGATAGTTGAAAAGCAAATGAGTTAAAGAAGGAAGTGTGGTATTTTTCACTCGCCGGGACTCGTTGTTCAATTGTTTTCCCTTGTCGGGACTTATTGTTGAATTTTTCTCCCTTGCAGGAATGATTAATCTTGTTGTATATTTCTTTCCCCCGATTGGTTGTGACCGTTGATTGGGTGACTGTGCACGAAGGGTCTTTCCGTGCCATGTTTTGATAATTATGCACGAATGGTCTTTTCATGCCATGTTTCTTGATTATTTGAGCACGAAGGGTCATTACGTGCCTTGATGTGAGAGTTATGTGAGGAAAGCACGAAGGGTGATGTCGTGCACTATATTTAAAAGCTTTGGTGAGGAAAACACGAAGGGTGATGTCATGCACTATATGTGACAGTTTTGGTTAGAATCGAGAGTAAAAGCACGAAGGTTGGTGCCGTGCAGTTGTTGTCCCCTCCCGATTATCTACTTAAATTTAGTATATCTTTCTGTTCTTGCACATATATCTCTACAAGTTGATTGTGGTAGGTCCGGTCTAGCCTCATCACTACTTCGCCGGGGTTAGGCCAGACACTTACCAGCACATGGGGTCGGTTGTGCTGATGCTGCACTTCTGTGCCTTTTGTGCACAGGTGAGGAGACAGCTTACGGACCACAGCAGTAGCTTGAGAGCGTAACTTCAGGACAGAGACTCCTAGGTAGTTTGCTGGCGTTTGCGGGCCCTGAGTTTCATCCATTTCAGTTCCGATTGATTTCATTATATCGAAACATATTTGTTTTCATTATATTGAAACAGAGTTCTTATGTATTTTCTTTCAGACTTGTATTTGTAATATCTTATAGTTGTCTGTGAGTATTGTGACAGTAAATTTTGGGTAGAGGATGATGTTAGTTATTTCATATTTTTATTGATTTAATATTAAATAAAGACTTCCGCTTGAATTTATTATTTTATTATTATCTTGTTGGAAATTAATTGAAAAGGGTATGTTTATGTTGGCTTGCCTAGCTATGATAGTAGGCGCCATCATGACTCCCGATGGTGGGAAATATCGGGTCGTGACAAGTTGGTATCAGAGCACTAGGTTACTTGGGTCTCACAACTCACAGACAAGCTCGGTAGAGTCTGAGGGATAGGTACGGACACGTCTGAATTTATCACCCAGAGGCTAAAGAGTTAGGACAAATTTCACTTAGTTCATTCTTGTCGTGTGATTCTATTTCTCAACTATTGATCATCGTTCTACTCGGTTCTTCCGCAGATGGCAAGAACACATGCGTCTTCTTCTACTGCTCAGCAGCCCGAGCTCCCAGTAGCAGCTCCCGCGAGAAGTAGGGGACGAGGCCGTGCCAGAGGTCGTGGTAAGGACAGAGCTCAGCCCTAGACAGCAGTTCTAGAGGTGGAGCCTCATATTGACTTTGATGAGGAGGTTCCAGCCCCAGCAGCTCCAGTGGGCCCAGCTCAGGTCCCAGGAGGGGTTAAGTTTCCCCCGAATCTCCATGATGTTCTCGTTCGTATAACATGCTTTATGGATAGTGTCACTAGAGCGGGTCTGCTGCCAATAGCACCAGCCACTTCTTAGGCTGGAGGAGAGGTTTAGACTCGTGCTACGCGTACTCCGGAGCATGTAGCTCCCCGCACTCAGGTTCCAATGGTTCAGCCTGCAATCGAAACTCAGACTGGTGTTAGAGCTCATGCCCCATGTCTTCGGATGCCTTGTGGAGACTTGATAGGTTCTCCCAGCTTTTCACTACCACTTTCAGCGGTACTTCATCGGAGAATCCCCAGAATTTTCTATTCAATTGTCATGAGATCCTCAAGACTATGGGTATAGTGGAGACCAATGGGGTCAATTTTTCAAACTTCAGGCTTGCAGAGTCCACCAAGACTTGGTGGAGAGATTATTGCCTATCTAGACCAGAAGGTCTCCAGCTTTGACATGTGATCACTCTGCAGAATTATTTTTGGAGAAGCTTCTCCTCGTCACTCAGCGGGAGGCACTTCGTAGACAGTTTTAGCGCCTCCATCAAGGCTCCATGATAGTTACACAGTATGAGACTAGATGCATTTATTTGGCACGCCATGCAGTTGTGATTCTCCCTACAGAGCGAGAGAGGGTCCGGAGATGTATTGATGGACTGATTTAGCCGATCCGTCTTCATACGGCCATGGGAGTAGGCAGTGATATATTCTTTCAGGAGGCGGCCAATGCATCCCGCCAGGTAGAGATGGCACTTGTTCGAGGAGGTAGTCAGGGGTCAGATAAGAGGCATCGCCATTATGGTAGGTTCAGTGGTACCTCATTTTAGAGATAGGGATGCATATGACAGAGGCCACTCTCAGAAGCCCTTCCAAGCGGTACTTCAGGTTTCTCATGGCACTCCAGGCGGTGGTGGTCCTCAGCAGTATTACTCGGATCAGTAGACTTTCAGCGCACCACCAGCCCCCATCAGTGCACCCCCACTCCAAAGCTTCAGGGGAGGACATACAGGTCGGCAGGGTCAGCAGTCTCAGCAACCGAGGGCATGTTATGGTTATGGTGACCCGAGTGAAATTGTTAGGTTTTTCCCTCGAGCCTCGAGTAGTTCTCAGCAACAGGGTCCTCGCCCTACAATTCAGGCAATAGGTGATCCACAGGCTTCCCAACCAGCTAGTGGTGGGGGTAGGTATCATAAAGGTGGAGGGAGAGACCATAGAGGTGAAGCTCGAACTGCCAGAGGCAGGGGTCAGCTCGCAGCGGATCGTCCCAAAGACACAGTTTAGGGAGGTGGGGGCCTTCCCTGTTGTTATGTATTGCCAGCCAGGCTGGAGGCCGAGTCATTGGATGTTGTGATTATAGGTACTATACCGATCTGTGATAGAGGTGCTTCAGTATTATTTGATCTGGGATCTACGTGTTCTTATGTGTCAGCCTATTTTGCACCCAATTTGATCATGCCTAGTGAGGCTTTGGGTATTCCTGTATATGTGTCCACACCGGTTGGTGATTCTATATTGGTCGACCGAGTGCATTGTTCGTGTGTGGTGGTATTTGAGGGTCTTGAGACCCGTGTTGACTTATTGCTTTTAGATATAGTGGACTTTGATGTTATATTGGGGATGGACTGGTTGTCCCCGTATCATGTTATTCTGGATTGTCACTCCAAGACCGTGACCTTGGCCTTGCCATATTTTCCCCGACTTAAGTGAAGAGGGACCCCAAGCCATGCCACCTGTAGTGTTATTTCGTATGTCAAGGCTCGACATATGGTCGAGAAGGGGTGTCTAGCATATCAAGCGTATGTTCGCGATTCCATCACAGAGCTTCCATCTATTTACTATGTTCCTATTTTTTGGGAGTTCCCCAAGGTTTTCCCTTCAGACCTGTCGGGTATGCCGCCCGACAGGGATATTGATTTCTGTATTGATCTGGCTCTTGGGACTCAGCCCATTTCCGTTCCTCCATATCGCATGGCCCCTCCAGAGTTGAAGGAGCAGCTTTAGGACTTTCTTGATAAGGGTTTCATTAGACCCAGTGTATCCCCTTTGGGTTGCACCAGTGTTATTCGTGAAGAAAAGGGATGGGTTGATGAGGATGTGGATTGATTATCGGCAGTTGAATAAGGTGATGATAAAGAACAAGTATCCACTACCGATGATTGACGATTTGTTCAACCAGCTTCAGGGTGCTAGGGTGTTCTCGAAGATAGATTTGAGATCTAGTTATCATCAGCTGAGGATTAGGGCGTCCGATGCCCCTAAGACATAATTTCGCACTCGGTATGGGCATTATGAGCTTTTAGTCATGTCATTTGGGTTTACCAATGCCCCGGTAGCATTCATGGAGTTGATGAACCGAGTGTTAAGGCCCCATTTGGGTTTGTTTGTGATTGTGTTCATTGACGACATCTTGATATACTCCCGCAGTCAGGAGGAACATGAGCAGCACCTCAGAGTGGTTCTTCAGACTGTAAAGGATAATCAGTTATACGCCAAGTTCTCGAAGTGCGAGTTTTGGTTTAGTTCAGTCGTATTCCTGGGTCATGTCGTATCAGCAGAGGGTATTTAGGTGGACCCAAAGAAGATATATGCAGTCAAGAACTAGCCTCGACCATCTTCAGCCACAGAGATCCGGAACTTCTTGGGGTTAGCCGGTTACTACAGATGTTTCGCGGAGGAGTTTTCATCCATCGCAGCCCCGATGACTAGATTGACCCAGAAGGGTGCCCAGTTCAGGTGGTCAGATGAGTGCGAGGCGAGCTTCAAGAAGCTCAAGACAGCTCTGACTACGGCACCGGTATTAGTTTTGCCCACGAGATCTAGACCTTATACTTTTTTATTGTGATGCTTCCCGTATCGGGCTTGGTGCAGTGTTGATGCAGACTAGCAAGGTCATAGCATATGCTTCGAGGCAATTGAAGATCCATAAGAAGAATTATCCAGTTCATGACCTAGAGTTGGCAGCCATTGTTCATGCCTTGAAGATCTGGAGGCATTATTTATATGGTGTGACGTGTGAGGTATACACGGATCACAAGAGCCTTCAGTACCTGTTCAAGAAGAAAGATTTGAATTTGAGACAACGGAGGTGGTTGAAGTTGCTGAAAGACTATGATGTTTCTATCTTATACTACCCGGGGAAGGCAAACGTGGTGGCCGATGCATTGAGTAGGAAGTCTGCCGACTTGGGTAGCTTTGCCTATATTCCGGTCAGCCAGAGACTGCTTGCCTTGGATGTTCATGCCTTGGCCAATCTATTTGTGAGATTGGATATTTGTGAGCCTAGCAGGGTGTTAGCCTACACGGTTGTTCGTTCATCATTGATGGAGCGTATTTGGGAGCGGCAGTTTAACGATCCCCATTTGTATGTCCTGAGAGACACGGTGCAGTGGGGAGGTGCCATGGAAATGACTTTAGGAGATGATGGCGTATTGAGATTGCGGGGGCGAGTTTGTGTGCCTAATTTTGATGGTATTCGGGAGTCGATCTTAGCGGAGGCCCACAGTTCTCGGCATTCCATTCACCTGGGCGCCACGAAGATGTATCAGGATTTGAGACGGCATTATTGGTGGTGCGGAATTAAGAAAGACATTATTGCATATGTGGTTCGTTGTCTAAATTGTCAGCAGGTTAAGTACGAGTATCAGAAGCCCGGTAGGATATTTCAGAGGATTGAACTTCCCGAGTGGAAGTGGGATAGAATGGCCATGGAATTTGTTACTAACCTTCCGTGACTCGGAAGAAGTTTGACGTTATATAGGTTATTGTTGATAGGCTGACCAAGTCAGCACATTTTATTCCAGTTGCCGCCATCTATTCATCCAAGAGATATGATGAGATTTATATTAGAGAGATTGTTCGCCTTCATGGGGTGCCCATATATTTCGGACCTGGGTCCGCAGGTTACTTCACATTTCCGGAGAGCGGTACAGCATGAGTTGGGCACCCAGGTTCAGTTGAGTACAACTTTTCACCCCCAGACAGATAGTTAGTCCGAGAGGACTATTAGATTCTTGAAGATATGCTCTGAGCCTGCATTAGTGATTTTGGAGGCTCATGGGACCAGTTCTTGCCTTTAGCAGAGTTTCCCTACAACAATAGCTACCAGTCTAGTTTTTAGATAGCTCTGTATGAGGCATTGTATAGTAGACGCTATCGGTCCCCAGTCGGATGGTTCGAGCCGGGAGAGGCTCGGTTATTGGGTACAGATCTAGTACAGGAGGCCTTGGATAAGGTCAAGATCATCCAGGACAGACTTCGGTCAGCTCAGTCCAGGCAGAAGAGTTATGCAGATCGTAAGGTCAGGGATATTGCTTTCATGGTTGGCGAGCGATTATTGCTCTGGGTATTGCCTATGAAAGGCGTGATGAGATTCGGGAAGAAAGTCAAGCTTGGACCTAAGTTTATTGGCTCATTTGAGATTCTTGATCGCGTGGGGAAGGTGGCTTATAGACTTGCCTTGCCTCCTAGCTTGTCAGTCGTGCATCCGGTATTTCACGTATCCATGCTTCGGAAGTATCACGGCGATCCCACCCACGTGTCAGATTTCAGTACTGTCCAATTGGACAAGGATTTGTCA
The DNA here is from genome assembly GCA_034376525.1 of Nicotiana benthamiana. Classification (NCBI taxonomy): domain Eukaryota; kingdom Viridiplantae; phylum Streptophyta; class Magnoliopsida; order Solanales; family Solanaceae; genus Nicotiana; species Nicotiana benthamiana. The sequence continues at coordinate 126,476,027 of CM067338.1, read as the reverse complement.
TATGAGAAGGAGTTGATGGCTATTTTAGACCGGCAGGTCCGACAGTTGAGGTCGCGGAGTTTTCCTTCAGTGCGTGTTCAGTGGAGAGGTCAGCCTCCTAATGCATCGACCTGGAAATCCGAGTATAATATGCAAAGTCGTTATCCCCATCTGTTTCCCGACTCAGGTACTTCTTTCTTTTGTCCGTTTGAGGACGAACAATTATTTTAGAGTGAAGGATGTGACGACCCAAAGGGGTCATCATCGTAATTCTCCATTTCTTTGTGCTTCCGAGGCCTTGAAGACCTCTTATTTGGTTGCCTCGATTTGCATGCGCAGTCCGGGCGCGGAGCCGAAAAAATTTTATATGGAAATATATGAATTTTGTGTAAAAGAAACCTATGAATTCTGATAATAATGTTGATATAGTTGATTTTGGTCAACATTTTGGGTAAACGGACTCGAACCCGTGATGTGAAGGTCCTGGAGGGTCCTTAGAAAAATATGGGACTCGGGTATATTCCGGAAATCGAAATCCGAGGTCCCAGGCCTGAGTATAGAATTTTTGAAAGGAATTATTTATCTGAAATTAACATGAGAAATTGAAATAAAAATGAGTTAGAAAGTGATGGTGTCGGGATCGTATTTTGGTTCCGACGCCCAGTACGGTTCTTAATTGAGCGTTAAGCGCTATCTGTAAAGTTTGGTTGAAAACGGGCGTCATTTGACGTATTTCGGACTAAATGGAAAATTTGGAAGTTATGAACTTTGAAATGAAAACTCATGTGTTTTGAGGTTTAATTCTATGCAAATGGTGTTATTTTGGCTATTTGATCGCACGAGTAAGACCGGGGGATGCTATTGAGTTAGTGTGTATGTTTGGTTGGAAGCCCCGAGGGCTCGGGGGTGATTCGGAGGTGGTCCAAGATGGTTTTCACTTAGAGGAAAACAATTAAGGTGTTGCAGACACCAGCGCGGCCGCAATCATTTTTGTGCGGTCCGCGCGGCCGCGATGCATTTCAGTGCGGTCTGTGTGGCTGTGTCCGAGGCAAGGATTCCAAGGTGACTAGCACGGCCGTGCACCAAAACGGTGTGGTCCGCGCGTTGTGAGGGTTCAAAGGAGCCCAACCTTATCTCTCACTCGGCGCGGCTGTAGCACATTTTTGTGCGGTTCGCGCCAGATCCTCATAAAGGTATATCAGTTCGAAATTTAAGCTATTTATTCCATTTTTCAAAAACCCAAAACCTAAGAGGCGATTTTCCAAACTATTTTTCTCCTTCTAAACGATTGGTAAGTTATTTCTAACTTAGTTTCCTTACTCATTAATATTTTTTAACATGATTTCAATTTCAATCAAAGGTCTTCACAAATGGGAATTCGGGGTTTTAGGTGGAACTTAAGTTTTTTCAAAATTTGGAGAGTTGGACCCCAATTGGAGGTCCGATTTAAAAACCAATTGTATATTCTGATTCGCGGGGGAATGCGTAACCGGGTTTTGGTTCGAACCTCGGGTTTTGACCATGTTGGCCCGGGGTCATTTTGGGATTTTTTGGGTAAAACTTTGGGAAATTCATTCTTATACATTCAAATTGTTTTAACTAGCATTTGTTGATACATTTGAGTAAATTGTGATTAGATTTGACCGATTTTGTGGCAAATTCGTGGGGTAAAGTTATCCTAGAGGCGTGAGTGTAGTTTGGAGCTTTCGAGGTAAGTGTTTGATCTGACTTTGGCTTGAGGGAATAGGATTAGAACAATATCTGCTATGTGTTGTGTGGAGTCGGTGTATAGGTATGATGACGGCTACCTATGCACCCGAATCTAGCATGACCGTGAGTCGTAATTGCTTTTAAAATTCGAAAGAGGTGAAACAATTGAGTTAATTACTAGTTAAATGAATTATGAAGTGATCCTTGAGAAGCAAATGAGTTAAAGAATGAAGTGTGGTATTTTTCCCTTGCCGGGGCTCGTTATTGAATTGGTTTACCTTGCTGGGACTTATTGTTGAATTGTTCTCTCCCTTTCCGGGATGATTAATCTTGCTATATATTCCTTTCCCCTGATCGGTTGTGACTGTTGATTGAGTGAGGAAGAGAGATTGTGCACGAAGGGTCTTTCCGGGCCATGTGTTGATAATTATGCACGAAGGGTCTTTCCGTGCCATGTTTCTTGATTATTTGAGCACGAAGGGTCATTCCGTGCCTTGATGTGAGAGTTATGTGAGGAAAGCACGAAGGGTGATGCCGTGCACTATATTTAACAGTTTTGGTGAGGAAAGCACGAAGTGTGATGCCGTGCACTATATATGACAGTTTTGGTGAGAATTGAGAGTAAAAACACGAACGTTGTACCGTGCAGTTGTTGATTTATTGGCTATCTTTTATTGATGTTAATTGTTCATCTTCCATTTCTTTGTTCGTTGGTCATATATATGAATTGTTACACCCCACAGAATGTCCCCTCCCTATTATCTGCTTAAATTTCGTACATCTTTCCGTTCTTGCACACATATCTATACAGGTTGATTGTGGTAGGTTCGGTCTAGCCTCGTCAATACTTCACCAGGGTTAGGACAGGTACTTACCAGCACATGGGATCGGTTGTGCTGATGCTACACTTCTGTGCCTTTTGTGCACAGCTCAGGAGACAGCTTACGGACCGCAGCAGTAGCTTGGGAGTGTGCCTTCAGGCCAGAGACTCCTAGGTAGTTCGCTAGCATTCTCGGGCCCTGAGTTTCATCCATTTCAGTTTCGTTTTTTTTCATTATATCAAAACATAATTCTTATATATTTCCTTTCAAACTCATATTTGTAGTATCTAATAGTAGTCCGTGAGTATTATGATACTAAATCTTGGGTAGAGGATGATGTTAGTTATTCCGCATTTTTATTTATTTAATGTTAAATTAAGACTTCCGCTTGAATTTATTATTTTATTTTTATCTTGTTGGAAATTAATTAAAAAGTTATGTTTAAGTTGGCTTGCCTAGCTCCGACAGTAGGCGCCATCACGACTCGCGATGGTGGGAAAATTCGGGTCATGACACTGTCCTAGAACCCTAAACCGATTATGTTAAAATCTTGAATATGTGCCTCTGAGGTTAGTTACCATTTTTATCAACTCACTAGAGAGTGTTTGGTTAAGCTAATAAGCTGGTCAAACTCGCTTATAAATATTTTTTGGCTTACCTACATATTTTGTAAAATTAAAAGTGTTCATAAGTTAAGTGCTTATAAGCCAAAAGTCATAAGTTGGTCTCCGCCAGCTTATCAGATTTAGCTTATAAGAACATTAGATTTGATCAATATATTTACTATTCTATACCTAAAATACTTCTTTTTAAAACATAACTCTTCATATACTCAATTCTTCAGTTGCTTATTATTAATTTCAGCACTTTTATCGAAACACGTAACTGCTTACTCTTTAAATCAGGTTCAACACTTAAAAGTGCTTTTCAGTACCTAATGATTGATTCGATTTGGCTTCCGTTGGTTCATCATTTTTGTATTTCTCAACAGTACCACTATTGCATGGTACTATTCCATTGCTGCTGGTTTTCCTTGCTTGTTCTTGAACTTTTCCATTCCCAGATCCACTTCCAGAAGCTTGATTAGCTGCAGGTATAGCTGCAATTGTCTTTGGTTTGTCCTTACTCCCCGATGGATCTGTTTCCTCTTTGTTCATCTCACTCTGCATGTTCCTCGGAGTGAGATTTCCAGCTAGGTCTTCAATTCGAGCTCCTTTGGGTGATACAAATAGCTCAAGTACTGCTTTTCTAGTTTTCGATGATCGTTGTTCCTCCACCTCATTCCACTGCTGGTTTTCTTTTTGGTCTGCCCCTCTCTCTCATGGCTTCCAAGCGCACGTTAGCTTGTCCACGTTAACGTGCGTCGAGAGATCCACTCAAATTCAATTTATCTCTTGACAGTTGTATACTTATTTATGCAGCCACGTTAGAGTATTGCTTATCGGTTACTCTAATTGATTAGCTAAGCCAAACGGGCTCTAAATAACACATATTTACGTTGTAGTTACTTAGTTATGGACCTGAGAATGCAAATAGCCAAATACTTTTTACACTATCAATGTATGAAACTTAAAATCAATGGATAGTGAAAGGTTGACACTCGATCTTACTCTTGGTTGACATTGAACTCTGGATAATGCTGTTGGTAGTAAAAGCCAATCTCTGCAGAAGAAACAAAGAAGCTAGCGCACAAGAAACGGCCATTGGCTGCAGCTTTCATTGAGAACAAGTGAGCTTCACATACATCTTCAATATGCACAATTGGCACTTTTCCAGTAAGCTCTTCTATAAACTTGAGTGTATTGTAGTGACGTTTCTCTTGAGTACTCAAAAGTGACAAATAGAAGGCAGTACTTGTTGGGGTATAAGGTAAGTAAGTTTCTCCCCCAACAAGACCGCAACATAATGTCACCACCACCATACCCTCCTTCCCACAGTTTAACATCTCTTTCTCGGCTAGCATCTTTGACTCTACATAATCCTGTTAATATAAAGAGTAATAAGTTATATGTGCCGATATTGTGAAGAATATTTCCGTGATGCCGGATTTTAGTGAATAAGCATTAAATAATTATTAAACTTGATAAAAATGATACTCCCTTCGTCCCAAATTAACATTTAATTTAGCTCAAAATTTATCTCAAAATAAGCAAAACTTTAGGAGTTTAAGACTAAATTATTAATTATTTTTAATTATACCCTTAATATTAAAGAAGTACTAGTTATTAAATTTTTAATACTGATTAATTCTCAAAAAATAATTAATAAAAAGTAACTTAGAAACTAAACAACAACTACCCAGTATACTCTCAACAGGTGGGGTTTGGGGAAACTTAGAAACTATACATTATATTTATTGCTTTTTAGCATGGATGAAAAGAGCTAAAACGACAGTTCAAATGGGACGAAAGAAATACTAACTTGCTATTACCAGTTAAACTGCACAAGAACTTTCTTGCAGCATATAGCAGTATAAATAAATACATTAGACTCACCCTAAGCCCCTCGTCGCCATAAGGATTTGAGAAATTGAGAGGAGTCCAACACGTTTCATCCATCAAATCCTTGAAATTAATCCCATCATCCTTCAATGGAGAAGCAGCAACCACAGATGCAGTATATATAAGCTTCTTTACTGTCCCAGATTTAAGGCAAGCCATTCCAATTTTCTTCACTGCAGCAACTGAAGCCTCAGTTTTATTTTTGTACTGTTTCATATGACAGCCAAAACAAAAATCAAAATAAAAAAAAATCTATAATTGGACTTTTACTTCTTTTGGTTTATATATATATATTACCTGTGTGTAAAACTTAAACTCAATCAAATTTGGGTATGGATGAGTGGCATAGTGAAAAGGGGGCATGGGCAGATCTACATTATAGGTTATGGTGCTTGAGCACCCATTACTTTTAGAACTAAATATACTCTCATATATATATTTTGAAAACGAAAACTAGAAAGTTTATACAAATGTATTAATTGAGCATCCAGTTTTAGTCGCAATATTATGATAAAAACTGGCTAAGCATTCATGATTTAAAAATTCTGGATCTGCCAATAACAGGGGATGCAGGATCTCCACGAACGGGATTAAAAAAAATTATATCTAGTAAAAATTGAATCTATGACCGTATGATGATATTGAACCCCCTGACAATTAAATTATACTTTTTGATTGTGTTAAGGGGGTTCAAAACTGAATATATAGAGATAATAAATAATTTTTACATTATATATACACTGTAATTTTTTGGCGGAAGGGGTTCGCCCGGAGGGCAAGACAAAAAATCATACGTGAAATCCTTCAGAATGCAACAAAGGGGTAGCAACATGGAAAACGAATTCACAGCCTTGAATAGCCTGCTCAAACTCTTCTGGTTTATAAATGTCAGCTTGAAATAATTTGAGTCTTTTATCTGAACCAGAGAAACTCTTTAACAGCCCCACCTTTGATTCATCCTCTGCACATGAGTGAAGTTAATTTGATCATTGACAAAATACAACCGGGTAGTTGTCAGATACTCTAAAAACGGTGATTTTTATAGGATCCGACACGAGTGAAGCAATAATAAGGAAATTAAAAACATACCCAAGTTCCTGAGGGTAGCGTGAACTGTGTAACCTTTATCCAAAAGTTTGTTTACAAGAGAAGAACCTATGTAACCTGCACCTCCTGTAACACACACCTTACACTTGCTTTTCTTCTCCATTTTTGGTGGACCTTTTATTTGCCTTATCTCTTCCTCGGACATTTCTATGTAAAATATGGGAAGTCTAAATGACAATACTAACCTTACCTAAAATGTTAGCCATGTGCCTTTTGTCATATATATATTTGCATTTTGATTAACTCAAATGGAGCATTGAAGAAAAAAATTGGAGTTCTAAAATTATTTTTAAATATAGAAAAAATCTAGCTATTCAAATTGGAAAGTAGTATCTTCCTAAAATAAAACTAAGTTTAAACGTATTAATTCAGATTTTATGTTGAAAATAATAGAAAAGCAAAAGTTAAGGGCTTATTACGTAAAATACAAAGTTATAATTATTTGACCTAAAATTTAGATCTAGGTATAAATAATTAGATTTTCGCAATGAAATAGGGTTAATTTTTGCCAATAATAATATTCACTAGATTATTAACTGGTGTCATGGCAAAAACATCGGAAGGTCTGTTGTTACAGTGATGGACATATAATAATACCACACTTATTGGCATAAATATGCATTAAATAGTAATAAATTGTGTATAATAGTATTTATGTAAACAAATATAACAAAGATGAGGGGAAAAAGAGATGACCATATATAATATTCCTTCTAACACTAATAAACGATTGATGAGCCTTTGAATATCCAGGTTTTTCGTGAATTATGGGAGAAAAACTAGACAGGGATCTCAAGGAAAAATAAGTGTCTGTTATATGTATGTAATAAAGCAAGAATCTTCAGAGAATGTCAAAGTGTTCTTTACAAAAGTGTGTTCAATATCCTTTATAACTGTATCTCTTTTTATTTATAAGGGGGCATGTGCCATAAAACCCTAATAATAGATATTATAGGAACATTCACTTGAATATTCTCTTTAAAGTTAGATCAACAAAACAAGACGTTACTGCTCCGTTAAGGAGGGTACTCGACTTCAATCTCGATCTCTGTTGATTCCTCGACCTAGGCCATATCTTTTGTCAGATTACTTCAGCCTTGAATTCATCTATTGCTGAAATCATATTAATGACATGTGGTAGCCTTCGTAGACTCTTCTAGTGCTAATGTGGCCTAAATATAACTAGAATAATTTTTGGCATGTACAGTTAGTCTCTCTATTCATTGACGTCATCCTTGTGGGTGAGTTCTATGAGCGGATAAGATCGCTCAAGGTCGTCTTCAAGGTCGAGATTATTGAATAGATAGCATCGATCATGGTCGTTGTAACGAGTAGGCGACATGTCTCTTTATGGGCCGCGTATTTCAAATCCCTTAAATTTTTGGGGCTCATTTGTTGGACACGTTTGGTCCAAGAGAGGTAGTGACGTCATGACGATGCTAGTTTCCGAAGCATTGCATCGATTTGCGGGTAACCTTTGTTTGGACCTACCATTTCGATTACGGTGCCAATTATAATAAGTTGCTCGGATATTGTGTCCATTATGACAAACTGTTTCGGTGCCTCGATCTCTACTAATATGTTTGACCAATTCTGAATTTGAACCTTTTATTCTTCCAAACTTTGAGACTTCAAACTTCCTCGCTAAACTTACCTTTTCTGTTTCGTTGCTCTATACTGCATCCCATACTTTCTTCCAAGTATTCTTCGTCACTTTCTCATAAATATACAAATTTACCATCTAATGTTTGTGAAGGGAGTCATGACGTTCCGTCGGCGGTTTTGTTCTCTGCTCACAGGGAGAACGTAGCTGCCACCGTAGAGGATGAAACTTTTCCATCGGTAGAGGATATCATCCCCCGTAACCCTGAAGCCAGGACCGATTTTGAATGATCGTCGGATACAACTTTGCCTCCACTATAGCATTTTTCCTGTTGATACCCTATTTTTCTCTATATATCTTTATACTAAAAATACTCTCAAATGGTATATATATGTATATATGAGCATCCCAAAAGATTTTGGAATTTTTAAGGATTTTTAAAATTAATTTATGGCTTATTTTACACCACAAATCCTAATCATTATTTCTCAAAACTTGCTATTTTAGAGAATAATTTATTTTGTCCTGACATTTACATAAAAATACAATTTACAGAATTTTTACATAATTTTATGAGTCTTTGGTATTTTTGAAATTAAATTGCATGTAATTTTAATTTTAGCCCATTTCCTTACTTAATAGCAATTTTAATTACAAAAGCAATACCAATATTTTTAATTTAGTACTTATATATTGTTTACTAACCTCGTGCTTTTAATTTGATTTTTAACATCTTTAAGTATTTTTATAAATTCAAAAGGAAAAAGTGGCTATTTCAGTTTTGGCCTCAAATTGCTTTCCATTGTAGGCCAATTGAGACCTCCACTCCGACCGCAATTAACCTAGTCAAACGACCCAATTACCCGACCCATTTCTAAACACACTCGGCCGTTGTTTAATCCAGGCCGTTGGCATTTTGATCAACGACCACGATCTCCACATTCCTTTTAAAATTCCTACACCCCAAACCCTACTTCATTTGTTACAAACCGCCACCCTCAAACCCTTTTCGTCATAAATTCTCTTTAGCCCCTTTGAAACCCTAGCCCTTCGAGGTTTTTCTATATTTCTTTAGATCCGCTCTAGATCTTTGCTTGTTTCAAGGTTTTCAAAACGATTTTCTTAAGTCTCTTTCAAAAGTTTGCTTTCAAAACTATTCATCTTCTCCGATTTAGGGTTTCATTTATTTTACTTGTTCTACTGTAATTTTGTGAGGTATTCTTATTGTATTTGTCCTATGTGACTCCTGTTTGTTCCTACTTTGACTCATGTGTGTTTCTTCTATTATGTTTCCTTCTATTTTTTCTTTTACTATAGTTTCTCTCAGCATGTTTTCACGGAACAATTAAGTTACTTTGTGTTTTTCTAAGTTTTGCTCTTGTCAGATTTGTCCATCTTCGTCCCTACACTGGACTAATGACGAAAACTCTAGAATTTGAGGGTTTTCAGATCATGTGTATGTGACTTGCATGTTCTCACCTCTGAACTGTTTGATTTCAATTTCTGAAAGTCATCTCTGTTTTCATATGGGTCTGACCTTTTTGCCAAAAGCTAGATTTTTCTTCTTTCATGTTTGAAGTGTTTGTATGCTCTTTATATACTATGAATTTCCCCCTAAAGTGGTTTTTCAAATTTGCAATTAGTTCAAAATTTCTTCTGAATATAACTTGATTGATTTCTTTTTCATTTTTGCCCGTGACTTGACCTAAGTAAAACCTTCCTCTTTTCTCAGACTTGATTCATTCATATTTACTATTTGTTAATTGATTTTCTTGCCTTATTTGCACAAACTATGTGTTTCAAAAAAAAACTTTGCCCTAAATAAGTTTTATGTATTCACCCTTATTTGTATTCTATGCACATGTTGTTTACTTGATCCCTTTTCCTTAAATATTTTTCGTCTTTTGCTGATCAAATTGGGATTCCTTAATCAAAGGAATCTCTGTTAGTTGATTGATCTTAATTGATACTCGACTAATTTTCTTTCCTTACTTGCATGTCTGATTTCAAGTATAAATACATGCTCTTCTTTTCACTTCATCGTCGAATTCTAAGTGAAATCCAAAATCATAATGCATCCCTCTTCTTTACTACTACTATTACTACTCTCTACTTCTCTGCACTACTACTGAGCATTCTACATCTGCGCTTCCTGCTGCTTGAACTCCCAAACACTTGGGGAGTTTTTCTTGAGTCTGTTCCTGTTGTTCTTGGCTGTCTGTTTGCTGCTACTATCCCGCTATTCTAAAATTTATAAATGGTATGTTCTTCTATGTTTAATAGCATCCTTGTTCAAATTCTCTACTTCTACCCCTTTCTTTGTGTGTTTATTATGCTTTCCTGTATTATTTAATTATCTTGAAACATGCTATGTCTCTTATGTTATGTTAATCCCTCTCCCTCTATTCCCCTTTTGCGAGTTTTGTCCTACGTCATAGCAGCACTACGGATTGATGTCTATGATCCAGAACTAGACTTTTTGAGTCTTTACTCGATTGATTTTCTATTCCCTTTCCCCTCAATGTGTTGAACCCTAATTTGGGCCTGTTGGTGTCCTGATCACCATTCAGACCCCAGTTTGACTCTATAAGAGTCTGCTCTTATTTGTTTGAATCTGAGCAAGAGGTTAGGGGTGTGCTAGTCTATGACATGGCTGGGTATAACCACCTCCTGCTAAGGTTCCTCTCTCACTTTACACATACTCCTAGCTCTTAAGTTCTAACCCCCCCTCCCCGGTAAGCCATGCTTAGGGACCCTAGAGCTCCCTCGGAACTTGGATGACTAAGGGTTGGTAATTCCACACATTGCACTACTCTGTTACAACATTCACTTTTTAGGGTGTAAGCATTGCCTGGGCTCTTGAAGCTCCTTGGAACTTTGAAACACACTAAGAGGATGCCTTAGAATCTCGAACTCTGATTTGATAAAACACATGTATTGGATATCAAGATTGCATTAGGCAGTTTAGATCTAGCTGTGGGCTATGATGTATTTTATTTTATTTTTGCTATGTAATAGTAAATTTGTAATAAAACTTGAGGAATATAGTAGTAAGGGGTATAGGAGGGGCTTTTAGTTATTTGCATATTAAAGGGTAGATATCATGCCTATGGGACTTTTATTACTTAGAATCACTTAGAAATCATACCTATAGGACTTTTACTAATTTGAATCACTTAGAAATCATGCCTATAGGACTTTTATTACTTCAAATCACTTAGAAATCATGCATACAGGACTTTTATTACTTCAAATCATTTAGCAGGAAAAATATCAAAGGAAATGAACAATATAACTTCAGCAAGAATTAACAATAACTAATCCTAATATTGAGCATTTTTTGGTATGAAATTTTCGAAAAAATGATAATAAAATACTTAGTGCAGACATTTTTAATTTAGCCAGTGTAGGAGCAAAATTTTAGCCCTCCTGGTTATGTTTTTAATAAATAACTAAAATACTTCAGCGAGTAGACCGAAGTTTTTTTGTGCATGATTTTTCAATTTAGCCACTTAAGGAAACAAATTCCGACCCTCCTGCTGAAGTTTTTAATAAATAACTAAAAAACTTCAGCAAGTAGGCCGAAGTTTTTTTGTGCATCATGATATTTTAATTTAACCACTTAAGGAAAAAAATTCGTCCCTCATGCTGAAGTTTTTAATAAATTAACTACAAAAACTTCAGCAAGTAGACCGAAATTTTTTGTGCTTCATGATTTTTTTAATTTAATCACTTAAGAAGGAAAACTTCGGCCTTCCTACTGAAGTTTTTAATAAATACTTCCTCCGTTCCAATTTATGTGAACCTGTTTGACTGTGCACGAAGTTTAAGAAAAAAATGAAGGCTTTTGGAATTTGTGGTCCTAAACAAGTCCAAATGGGCGCCAGAGTATTTGTGTGGTAAAAGCTTCTCATTAAGGGTAAAGTTGTAAGTTTAAGCTAAATTGTTACCAAATTTAGAAATGGTTCATTCTTTTTGGAAGGGACCAAAAAGGAAATAGGTTCACATAAACTGGAACAGATGGGGTAACTAAAAAACTTCAGCAGCTAGGCCGAAGTTTTTTTGTGCATTAATGTGTTTTTAATTTAGCCACTTAAGGAGGAAAACTTCGGCCCTCCTGCTGAAGTGCATTATAGTCAAAATAAATCATATAATTTCTTAATCAATGTATTCTTAATCATATTAAATTCAGCTTGTTAACTAAACAACTTCAGCTTAGAATGTTAGAATTCTTCTTCAAAGAGATGTAGAATTGCAAACAAAAACTTCAATCGATCAATCAGAAAATATATAATTCAAAAATTATTTTGAATTTCGGAGAAAATTTTGAATATTTACAATGTATTTGAATTTGAATTTGAAATTTGAATGTGAGATGCGTTCTCAGGAGAGATGGACTGATGGAGGAGATACGGAGGAGATTTGAAATTTGAATCTGGGAATGTGGAGGAGAGACAGACTTTTATATATTTTTGATGGGGTATAATAGTCATATTAACGGATTTTTTGTTAGTTGGTTACGAAATTAATAATTTTAGAAAATAAGTATAAGTTAAAATGTGGCATAAAAATAGAATAAGACTGCAAATCGCTCCCTCCGAAAGTGTTTGTTGTTGATTGAGGAAGAAGGTTTGGTGCCAGAACAAAACCCTAACAGGCTTAGAGCAGTAGAGGTTGTAAAGAGTTTTGGGAGAAGTGAATTTCTTGTATTGCTTACAAAAGTATATATAGAGTACAGAAGTATCAAATCCTACCAACTATAGGACTGTACAATAATGAAGGAAATCAAATCCTACCAACTATAGGACTGTACAATAATGAGAGAATATTCTACCAATAATAAAAAGATACACACAATTATATGGGAGGCACCAGAGTCCCGGATCCAATCGGATGCAGAGGGAATCGTCAGAGAGTGATGGGCTGTGTGAGCAGCCGGATAAGGCAGCGAAGCATAAGCTGGCCGCGGCAGTGGTCCACCGTAAGGGGGCTGATTGGCGCCGGAGATGGGATAGGACGGACAGCGGCGCGCGGAGTGGCCAAATTCACTGCAGAGCTGGCACTTCCCATTGTACCCGCGAGATTGGCCATTGCTGGAGTAACCACCGCGACCGGAGGCTGAACTGCGACTGCTATGGCCGCGCCTGTGGCTACCGAAGCGGTGACGGCCTGACTGCTGTCCGGCGACGAAGGCAGCCGACGGAGCCAAATCAGATGCGGCGGAGGTGGCCGGCACACGAGCAGTAATCTGAGCCTCCATGCTTAACAACTTGTCATGTAATTCAGCAAAAGAGATAGGAGATTCGCGGGCTTGGATGGCATGAGAGAGTTCCATATACGGATCATCAAGACCATTTAGAACCTAAATGACAAGATCCTCAGAATCAACAGTAACACCCAGGAGAGATAATTCATCCACAATCACACGAATACCGTGCATAAAGTCAGTAACAGATTTAGAACCTTTCACCGGATTATGGAGCTATTGTTTGAGAGCCATGATACGACCACGAGAAGCAGTGTCGTACGTGCGTGCGAGGATGTCCCAGGCCTCTTTAGAGCAGCGGTAATAAAGGAGATGATCGTCGGTATGATCGACGAGATGATGGCACTGAGAATAAGATTGTCCTGACGAATCCAGTAAGGATATGCTGGATTGGGGGAAGTCACCTCCTTGTCGACAATGGTGGCTGGTGGGCACGGCTTCGATCCGTCCAAGAAGCCGAGGAGGTCATAACCCGTAAGAAGGGTTCAAAATTGAAATTTCCACACCAGGTAATTAGTGGAGTCCAATTTGAGTGGGATCTGAGCCGATGCATTGATGGCAATCGGCTGGAGAAGCTCGTTTGACATCGTTGCGGCCATGAAGCGCAAGGCAAAGGAGAGGAAGCTCTGATCGACGTCGAGAGAGAGAGGGCTGCCGATTAGTGCAGCGGCGGCGGCGGCGGCGACGGGCTGCCGATAAGAGCAGGGTCGGCGGCGGCAGCGCGGGTAGGGTAGAATTAGGGTTTCTTTGGCGATAAGCCACTGGCGTATGATACTATGTAGAGAGTTTTGGGAGAAGTGAATTTCTTGTATTGCTCACAAAAGTATATATAGAGTACATAAGTATCAAATCCTACCAACTATAGGACTGTACAATAATGAGAGAATATTCTACCAATAATAAAAAGATACACACAATTATATTATAATAGAGGTCATTGATTATTAAATACAACTTACTGTTACATTTTTCTTATCTTTGTCTTGATTATTTTCCTTGGAGGGAAGGATGCCGAGGGTCTATTTGGAAATAGCCTCTCTACCCAAGGGTAGGGGTAAGGTCTACGTACATACTACCCTCCCCAAACCTCACTAAGTGGGATTATACCGAGTTGTTGTTATTGTAGTGTTATAATTACATAAACAACAAAGTCAAACACGAGAAAGTGCCACATGCTTTATGCCATAGGTTTTTAGTTTACTTGCATTGGCTGTTTTAATATAAAATTGACAGTGCAACTTAAAATATTGTCGAAGGACATCTGGCTGTTAGTAATTTAACAATTATTTATGCTAAGTACCAATAATTGAGGTTTAAATAAATATTGATAATGTAAACAAAAGTCACTATATAAAAGTCAATGCTCGCTGAGTTGGTCTGTTATATATGAACCCTTAAAATTTAGGCTAATTAATTATCGATTGGGGTCTATGCCAAATAGGGTGTTCAAAATCGAATTGAAATCGAAGGTTAATGGCTTATTGGTACTGGGTCAACAGTTTAACAGACAGGGATTAAATTGAAATTTTTTCATTAACTGCTTATCGATTTGAAGGCAAATTATTTAATTAACTTAACGGATAATTCGTTAACCCGTTAAGAACATATATATATATATATATATATATATATATATATATATATATCACTCGTTAGAAAGGTAGTGTCTGCCAAAGCTATATCTTCCTTGTCTCTGCCTAAAAGAACCAAGATTGAACTTGGATTATCAAGTGAGAAGTTTTAGGTTGACACCTCACTGTCAATAGTTAGAAAATTATGGTATAGCCGTTATTACTAGAAATTATATCTATCTATATTTATATTCTTATAAAAGCACAAATACAAGATTGATAGACCAAAATAACCTTAAAATAATTTTTACAGAAAGTCATAACAAGAGGACACAACTGGAAGTAATATACGTTAAAATAAAGAGTTGTAATTGTAATAGAAATTGTTCTTAGTATTTAAGATTTTGCCTGAAATATGCCTAATTTGTAATGGGTTAAAAAAAATATCAAGAACGCGTATTAACTATTTCAATAGTTTTTGTTTGATTAGGATTAAAAGGGTTTTTCGTCAGATTTTATTATTCTCTTCAATTTTAAAGCAAGATTCATGGCCTAAATAATGGATAAAATATCTTTTTATACATTATTCTTCACATAAGTTTTGTAGGTTATTTTGGTCAAAACAATATGAATAAAGTTCTATTAGATACTACTTCCGGATGAAATAGACTTTCTATATTGGAAATTGATGTTGGGCGTGAGTTGTGTCTTTTGGGGTGCTTTTTCTTTAGTTTATTTAAGCTTTTTCTTTTTTCTTTTCTTTTTTTCTTTTTTAACTTTTTGACAAGGCAAAGAATAATAAGTTAATCAAAGAAAATACAGAGTAAAATAACTTATTATTTTTATCATGTCAAATAGTAACGAATTAATTTTATATTCTTCAAAAGCTAATTATTCTTTTTATAAATTATTTTGTATCAGATAAAATTATAATATATAAAGTTCTAAAGTTAAGTAATGATAGATTTCATAAAATTATAATAAATATTTATTTTATTAAAGATTCAATTCCATGTAGAATAATATTTCCGAACTCATAATTACTTTTGACAAAAAAATATCAACTAAAAATTGTTATTTTCCTACAATTGTAACAACCAGAACAAAAATACTTACTTTTTTTAAAAAAAAAAAACTTCATTTCATATAATAGCATAACTTTTACAAACATAGTAGCTGCTTACCAGCTACTTTCCTCTCTCAGTCTATAGTGTTTTCACTCTCAAAATTTATACATACAGTGATATCTAAGGGTAGCTATCCAGTCTTCGCAATTCACTCTTACAGTGTTTACAAGAGTTCCCTTGTACATGTATGTGGACTGCTATTTCTTTGCATACAGCATTTATATCCAGTCTTCCGCCCTGGAATCTGATCTTGTTTCTTTCTCGCCATAGACAGTATACTAGTATCCCAAAAACACTGGTAGCAATTTCAGCACGCCCGTTTTTCCTTTTAGCAATGTTGCTGATCCATCGCACTTCGCTGTCCCAATCATTGATGCCCCTATGGTAGCCCAACCAGACAAGCAGTCTATTCCATAGTTCCCAAGCTGTCGGGCAAGTAAAAAAAAGATGGTCAAAGGATTCATCCACTTGCCTGCACAGTACACATTGTTGTGGGATCTGTATCCCAAAAGTCAGTAGCCTCTCCACTCTTGCTAGTCTTCTGTGCAGAGCTAGCCAGACAATAAAGTTGAATCGCAGGTGGAGTTTTGTCTGTAGTACAATGCTTTTCCAGTGTACTTTTGAGTATGAGGGATTTGCAAAAGATAGAGTTTTTTAATGCTAAATCGTTCACCTTTTTGTAGCAATTGCAATCTACATTCCAGATCCCCTTGAATGCCTTGTAGATTTGTGATCAATGATCGTGTCTTAAAAATCTTCCTTACTGCCCAGGCCGCATTTTTTGGAGTTGGTGCCTCCTCCACAACCAAGTTTTTAATGTAGTATGTGTGCACCCATTTGACCCACAGGCTGTCCTTCTTCATTGTTAGTGCCCATAGATGTTTAACGATGGCCGCCTTATTCCATATTGGCAAATTCAGTACATTCAGGCCCCCCGCACTAAATGGTAGATAGATAGTGTTCCATGCTACTAACGCTTTCTTTGACACATTTGCTACTCCAGTCCATAGGAAAGTTCTACAGGTTGCCTCGATCATCTTCATTACCTTTTTGGGTAGGAGAAAAATTTGCGACCAGTATGATTGCATCCCGAATAATACCGACTTGATCAACTGGAGTCTACATGCATAAGATAGTAATTTTGATGTCCAGCAGTTTATCTTCTAGGTTATCTTTTCTACAATTGGCCAGCATTGTGTAACTGATAATTTCTTGGAGTCCAGTGGAACTCCAAGATATTTGAATGGTAGGGATCCTTCTGGGAAGTCTAGTTCTTGCAAGATTTCCTCTTTCAGCCAGTTTGACACTCCTGCTACATATACGACACTTTTATCTGTGTTCTCTTGAAGTCCTTAGGTGTCCGCAAAAAGTTGAAGCGTTTGTTTTAACAGTCTTACCGATTGAGTATCAGCCTTGCAGAATAGTAATAGATCGTCGGCAAAATAGATATGTGCCACACCTAGCTTCTTGCATCTAGGGTGAAATTTGAATTCATTCATGCGCATCATATGCTGGAGTTCCCTATGCAGGTATTCCATGACAATGACAAAAAGGTACGGGGACATAGGATGTCCCTGCCTTATTCCTCTCTTTCCTTTAAACGGATTGGTCAGCCCTCTATTAAGATTTAAAGCATACGTGACAGATGAGATGCATTCCATTATCCATTTTGTGAATTTGTATGGAAATCCCATGTCCAGCAATATTCTCTCTATAAAGGACCACTCCACTGTGTCATATGCCTTCCTGAGATCAACTATCAGTACACACCGGGGGATACTCCTTTCCTTTTGTACCCTTTAAACAATTCCTGGGTAAATAGCATATTCTTAGTTTTATTTCGGCCTTCAATAAATGCTGACTGTGAATTGCTGATCAATCCCCATATGAATGTTTTGATTCTTGCTGTGAGCACCTTTGTGATGATTTATATATGGTCGTGCAACAAGCAATTGGTCTGTAGTCTTTGACTGTAGAGGGATTTTGTACCTTTGGTATCAATGTGACTGTAGTACTACTGACGCATTTATGCATTTTCCCTGTTGCAAAGAATTTCGTTACTGCATCATAGACATCGTCTGCAACAGTATCCCAGTGCTTCTTGAAGAATTCGATTGTGAAGCCATCTACTCCTGGCGCTTTATCATTGGGCATGTCATGTATTTCCTGATCAATTTCAGCCTTTGAAACTGGCAAAACCAGAAACTGCTTTGCTGTGTATTTAGGCAAGGTCCTTGTTGAATGAGGACAGTGTTTGGGCATTTACAGTGTGGCTGAGTATCCCCCAGTATCTTGCTGTAAACTTGCAAGAACTCTGCTTCCACTAGCTTAGGTTCAAAAAGTGTCACCCCTGCATCAGTGTATATTGAATTTATTGTGTTTGTATGTGTCATCTGTTTCAATTGTGCATGAAAGTACTTTGAATTTGAGTTTCCACATGTGATCCATTGTGCCCTGGATTTTTGATGAAGGATCTGTTCTTCTATTGTGCTCCATTTCTCCACTTCTGCTAAGGATTTTTTTTCTTTGTCGATCACCTGCTGGTCCAGATTTCTCACTGACAATTCTAACTGTATGGTCTGTAGCTTCTGTCTTGATGCATTGAGATGGGTTCTATAAGATGCCATATGAGTGTTCAATTCTTTCAATTCTCATTTCAATAATTTGAGCTTGGTCCATAACTTGTGCATACTGCCAGACTCATCAGTTCCCCTCTGCTTCCAAACCTTTCTTAAAATTTATACAAATTCAGCATGCTCCATCACTGGCTTGAACAGTTTGAAAGGTTTTGGATGTAAGTTCTTTAACTGGTTTGTGGTTGTGCATTGTATCAGTATGGGAGAATGGTCAGATACCCCTGGAGTTAGGTAATCAGTTTCAATATTGCTGTAGTGCTGCAGCCAAGTCATATTGCCAAATGTCCAGTCGATCCTGCTGAAGACCCTTCTGCTAGGGTGTTGCTTGTTGCACCAGGAGAAAAAACATCCCATGCTTTTCAATTCAGTAAGTTGAAGAGTGTTGATTGCTTCTTGGAATCCCATGAGTTCATTCTGTGTTACTGGTGAGCCAATTTTATCATCTATGTGCAACACATTGTTGAAGTCTCCACTTATCAACCAACTTTGTGTAACAGATGTTCCTAACAAAACCAGCCTATCCCACAATTGTTGTCTTTTATTCATATCATTGCTAGCATACACAACTGTGAAGAGAGTTTTAAAGTTTGTTCCTCTGTCCTGTATTTCACAATGGATGAATTGTTCATCTGTTTTCAAGATTGTCACATCACTGCTTTGGTTCCATAGAAGCAAATTCTGCCATTTGAGTGTTCATTGTAATTACAACAGGTCCTCCATTCTCCATAGACTTTGTTAAGTATTCTACCAGCTTTTGCTTCCTACACCCTTGTTTCTAAACAGCCCAAGACATCAACCTTGTGCTTCCTCAGAAAGAGTGTTAACTCTTTCTGTTTGAAGGCCTTGTTCAGGCCCCTGATGTTCCATGTAGCTATTCTCATTTAGGGGTGAAGCTGGAAGGGCCAGCGTCCCCTAGATTGTCTACTAACAGTAATGGATTAAAACTGTTGCTTGTTTTCAGATTATTCATATTAGCTTACATCACAGTCTTTCTTTTTTGTTTCCCCATTTCATCCTCATTTGTAGGGTCAGTTCCTACTGCTTGCAGTGCTTCCTCGGCCTTGTTTTCCTCTCCAGTTACTACAGTCTTGGTTTTTACTTTTGGTGTCCACCGCTTAGTTATTCTAGCCTTCTGTTGCATCTGAATTGTGGTTGGTCTCTTTCTGTCTTCCTGTGATGTTTGTTTCTTCTCCTTATACTAGCATGCATCAGCAGTGTGCCCAAATTTAATGCAATCCTCACAAAATTTTGGCTTCCACTCATAATGTATTTGTTGGGCTAGAATGCCTTTCTTTGTTTGAAACTCGACACAATCTGGCAGAGGCATTGATATATCAGTTTCGATCAACACTCTGGCATAGGAAACTTTCTCCAACTCTGCTGTGTACTTATCAGTATATAGGGGCTTTCCAATCACACTTGCCAATTTGCTTAACGCTTCAATCGACCAGAGACCCAGTGGTAAGCCAGGGAAGTTTATCCACAGTGGCACCACACTTATGTTAGCAGGATCAAATTTAAAGTCCATTTCCCATTACTGCAGCACCAGAGGCTTGTTGTGGAAAGTTTAAGAACCTGATTGCAGTACTCGATCCTTATCCTCTGTGTTCTCAAATCTGAACAGAAAGTACCCATCATCATGGTACATGATTTGAGGCATTTCAACAAAATTCCACATCTTTGGGACAAACGTTTCCATAGTTTTTTCATAAGGCGATTCACCCAGTGCATAGCATATCAGTGCATTACTCCAATAAACCTCTAAATCATTGGTATAGGCATCATCGATTTGAACTACAATTCGTCCATCCCTTAAGTCAGGGGGAATATATCTTAAGGCATTACCTCTTTGAGGGCTTCGATTGGATATCTGCTCCTTTTCAATCCTCACTGTGTCTGCTTCTACTGGTATGCCTCGATCGTGTTTTGCATGTGTAGAAAATTGCAGTCGCTGGTGAACTTGCGATTGTGATTGTGTTCTTGCCTCTTGAGCTTGGATTGGACAGTCTTCGATGTCCTCCCCTATCGGTTGAAATTGCTTGGGCATGAAACTCCCGAGAGTTATCTGATTTAATCTTTGCGGAATACCCGTCTCCGGCGTTATAGTAGCTTCCTGTACCTCTTCTGGATCGGAGTTATGAAACACAGTCGGTACTGAACCCATACCCGTTAACCAACCAGATGGTGTATTGCTGGGGTGACTTCCAAGTCCTCTTTCCCTTTGTTCGCTGGTGTTGATAATTGGTATAAAAAATTAAAGGTAAACTTTCCTCTAAATATATTTTGCTTCTTTTTTTATTTGAGTGTTGTATTGTCCGGAGATGTTTAGATAACGATCGATGGATTTATCAAGAGATATGAAATTGTTAGTATGCATGTCACATAGAAAAAGAGAGAAAAAAAAGAACAAAAGACATGTACCAACTGTTGGAAATCATGTATATCTATGATATGTGCGCTTTGGTTGTATGAGCATGATTTTCAGGTATAGGTTTTGATGAATGACAAAAAATGAAGTCAAGTGTCAAACAACGACATAATATGACAATCAATCAAATGGCGAGAAGCATACTGATGACAGAATTGCATGAACGAGCCAAAGAGTTCAAGACCGAAGACCCAAGACGTAGGTCGTTTGGTAGAACCAATGTAAGGACAACGTTTAAGTTATCTTATCCTTTGTCTCAACATTAGGTCATCATAAATATGCATAAAATATTTTATTAAATCATATTTATCATAAACATGCATCTTTGTGTTAAAACAAAATGATGTTAAAGGTTTTAAACATGTCTTTTAAATCTGGGTCTCAACAATCGATTATTTGAATCCTACAATCGATTGTATTAAGACAGTGTGATCTGAAGTTTTTCAAAATAGCAAACAATCGATTGTCTACTTTTAATCGATTATTTTGAGACAGTGTGCAACCGAAGTTTTTAAACATCTAAACAATCGATTGTTTTTGTCATACAATCGATTATATTCATAAACAATCGATTGTCATTTTCATACAATCGATTATATTTTGACCGTTCCCACATAATCAATTATATTTTGACCGTTCCCACAGAATCCTAAATTGATTTTTGAACGTTGAATAACAATCGATTATTTAGTCCATACAATCGACTGTTTAGCCTAAAATCAGGAATCTGTCTTTTGAACGTTGGTCAAACAATCGATTATCTACTCCAAACAATCGATTGTTTGAGCACAAAATCAGGGATTTTATTTGTCAATTAAGCAACGGTCAGCACCACTTTTTCACCTATAAAAAGAGGTCTTTTCTGATTTTAAACACACAACTCCTCCATACATTGTTATACATATTGATCATTTTCAAGCATCATTTTAGAGCTTTTGTTGAGCCATTTGATAGACAACTTTGTGTTGTTCATAGAACTTATTGTGTATCTCTTTATCCACTCTATTGAGAGAGTATTTGTTGTAAAAGAGAGTTGTTTGAGAAGAACATATCTTCTCATTTGTCGGGTTTGCTAAGTACCTAAAGTCCTTGTGGTTGAAGTCTTGGGGTGAGGTATCCTCAAGCAAGTGAAGTCTTAAGGTGTGGTATCCTTGAGCAACTGTAACGGTTTGCTAAGCACCCGTAAGCTTGACAAAGATAGTGGAAATCTCGAGAGAGTCTCTCGGGGACTGGACTAGCCACGGGTTGTGGTGAACTAGGATACATCGGTGCGTTCGTTCCTTATTATTTACTTATCGCACTTATTTCATTCTTGCAATTTTTAAATTCCGCAAGTTTACGCTATTTTTTATTATAACGCTATTTACCCCCCCCCCCCCTCTAGCGTTAAGCGTATATTCTAACACCAACTACTCAGAACTTTCCTTAGTTGTTTAAAACCACCAAAAGTTAATTAATTTTAAGAAAAGAAAAGAAAAAGTTAAAATTACAAAATGATAAATCCTTTTCTTAGATTAATCAAGACTGTTCAAAAAGATTGAAATATCTAATATTAGTTTATTATAATATAATCTTGAAAGATTATTTTAATATAGTCACAAAATCTTAGAAAGTTGAATTGAATCAACAATCAAGTAAAACATTTAAATTCAACAATCAACTTTATTATATTGCTTATTAAATAAAAAATATATAATTCTTACGTAATATTTGTACTTACTGTACTACTGAAAAAGGAAAGATTAACCAGCTATTGTGACATCAGACAATATAAATCAAATCATCCTCCATCAGTTTATCAAATGTGCTATGAGCCGAGGACATGAACAAATAGAAAAAAATATCTCGATTTGGCTGGACTACAAACGATAAGGCATACTAAATATATATACTCCAACAAAATTACTTATTTTTTAATTTAGCCGATTATTGATGAACTATAAGACCACTCTTCATTAGTGACTTACTTACTATTAGTAGAAGAAAGTTTCAAAACATTCAAAAGAAGTTGCGAAATAAATAGCAGTAAACTTATATAACAACATTTTAGAATATTTTGGTGAAGCAATCTTCGATCTTCTAAGTACTATAAGCTATCCGAAATTTATTAGCACTGTATTACTGCATTATAGTCCAATCGATTTTAGAAGGTTGTAGGAACATAGCGTGAAAACATGTTAGATTTTCCAAAAGTTAGGATTGAAGTCAGATTCTCCAAAAGTTATGTATTATTTTTTGAAGATTCGACGAGAGTATCTTTGAAAAATTTGAGGAGTAAAAGAAATTAAATAAAAAGCATACCTAAGTTCCTGAGGGTAGCATGTGTTGGGTTAATGTATTTAATTAATAAATTAAATACTTAAAAGAGTGTGAATGGGAAATGGAGGAAAATGAAATTTTTGAGTTAAATTTCAAGTTTCTCTCTCTTGGCATATGGACATTGTCCCATACTAGAAGAGGAAGAGATTTTTTATGGGTTTATAAGCAATTGCTATTCTTCTAGCTCTTAAAGAATTGAGAAGAAAGCAAGCCTCGCACCGTCCTCGTCGTCGCTTGGCTCGGCTCGGCTTCGGCTTCGGCTTCAAATTCGGTCAAATGATCGATTGATTGATTAACTTTTTGGACCAAATTTATTTTGTTAATAGTAAAATATTAACAAAAATGTGTTATTAAATATTTGTTAATAACATAATATTAATATTAAATCCAATCTGTTTTTCTGTTTTTTTAACAGAAAATTAACTACCCATCAATTTTTCCTCTTTATTTTCCCTCTTTATTGTTGAGTAAATAGCCATTTATGTAATGACATTTATGTTGTGGCAGTTTTGCAGAAACATCCATTCTGAAGAGTTTCACCTTTTCAGATTCCAGCCCAAATTTTGACTATAAATAAAACACTATTATGCTCAGAATTTCACTACGAATTTCTGAGTTTTCTCTCTTTCTTTTGCATACTTTTACCATACAGACAAAGCAAGAAGTAAGTGTGATTTGCTACTGATCTTTGTGTTCGCTGAAACACTGGCGTTTGGAGTACCACTACACCAGTGTGTAATTCGTTCTATCCTAGGAGTAAATAATCCATAACCTTGGGTGCTAGAAGGAGATTAAATTCCTTAAGGAGTCACTGTGAATTCAGTGGGTTCGAATTGTTTATGATCATATTGTTTTATGTCATTTATGTTTATCATAATTTCTGTTTACATTAATTTATATTTCCAGAATTATTTTACAAATACAGATTACTAACAAGATTAAGGAATTTAATATATTTTTGTATTTGTATTATTATTTTCTAGAGAGTAAAACCTTTGTGGTTTTGTACTCTATTAAAATCTACGTGATTTTAACGTTGGTGTCATTCTTTTACAGAAATGACTAATGAGAATGAGAACCAAGCTGTTCCAATGGTGACAGCCAATGCATCAACGAGCCGAACACCTGCAGCATTGGCATCGGCGGAGAAACCCGAAAAAATTTTCGTGATTGATTTCAAGCGCTGGCAGCAAAAGATGTCCTTCTATTTGACTACCTTAAGTCTTTAGAAGTTCATCAAGGAAGATGTTCATGTGTTGTCCGATGATACTCCTGATAATGAACGCTTGCTTGTAACTGAGGCGTGGAAGAATTCATATTACTTGTGCAAGAATTATATTCTTAGCGGGTTGGAAGATGCTTTGTATAATGTCTACATTGACGTGAAAATGTCAAAAGAACTGTGGACTGCGCTTGAAAGGAAGTATAAAACTGAAGATGCCGGGTTAAAAAAGTTTGTGGCTGCAAAGTTTTTGGACTATAAAATGGTAGATAGCAAATATGTTATTACTTATTTCCAAGAACTGCAATTGATTATTCACGATCTCCTTGCTGAAGGTATGAATCAAATTAATATTGATGTTGAAAGTAGTAATCTTAGTATTTTTACTAACGAAAATTTCATTGAAGGTCTTGTAATCAATGAATCATTCCAAGTAGCAGCAATAATTGAGAAGTTGCCTCCTTTGTGGAAGGAATTCAAAAACTACTTGAAACACAAACGCAAGGAGATAGCCCTTGAAGATATCATTGTTAGATTGAGAATTGAAGAGGACAACAAAGCTAATATTGTTGAAGAGAACAAGAAGAGAAAGAAATATTCTGGTCCGAAATACAACCCAAGTAAGAAGCGAATCAGTGAAAACTGCTACAACTGCGAAAAAACCGGACACAAATCTACGGAGTGCCGTGCTCCGAAGAAAGACAAGAAGAAGGATCAAGCAAACATGGTAGAAACGTATGGTGATGTTGATGACTTATGCGCCATGCTTTCCGAATGCAACTTGGTGGGCAATCCTAAAGAGTGGTGGATTGATTCTGGAGCCACTCGCCATGTTTGTGCTGTCAAGGAAGCTTTTGCTACTTATGCTCCTGTTGGACCTGATGAAACAATTTCCATGGGAAATGCTGCAAAGGCCAAGATTGAAGGATGTGGGAAGATATTTCTCAAAATAACTTTCGGCAAAGTGGTAACTTTGAACAATGTCCTTCATGTTCCCGTAATTAGGAAAAATTTAGTCTCTACTGGACTTCTTGTTAAGAATAGATTTAAGTGTGTTTTTGTTTCCGATAAGGTTGTAATAAGTAAGAATGAAATGTTTGTAGGAAAAGGTTACCTCACTGAGGGCCTTTTCAAGCTGAATGTAATGGTTGTGAGAATAATAATAAAATTTCAGCTTCGTCTTACTTGCTTGAGTCAAATGAATTATGGCATATACGTTTGGATCATGTTAATTATAAAACCTTATGGAAAATAATTAATGTGGAAGTATTGCCTAAATTTGAATGTGACAAATCAAAATGTCAAGTATGTGTGGAATCCAAGTATGTTAAACAACTTTATAAGTTAGTTGAAAGGAATTCAAATCCTTTAGACTTGATTCACACAAATATTTGTGATGTGAAGTCAATACCATCTCGCGATGGAAAGAAGTATTTCATAACTTTTATTGACGATATTACTAGATATTGCTATGTTTACTTACTTAATAGTATAGATGAAGCAATAGATGCATTCAAGCAATACAAAAATGAAGTTGAAACACAACTTAACAAGAAAATCAAATGATAAGAAGTAATATGGGAGGTGAATATGGATCTCTTTTTGAACAAATATGGTTAGAATATGGAATTATTCATCAAACAACGGTCCCTTACACGCCCCAATCCAATGGGATTGCAGAAAGAAAAAATCGTTCATTAAAGGAGATGATGAATGCATTATTGATAATTTGCCACAGAACTTGTGAGGGGAAGTCGTTCTTACAGCTAGCCAAATACTAAATCGAGTACCCCATAGCAAAGCACAATCAATTCCATGTGAGAAATGGTAAGGAAGTAAGTCCAACTTGAATTATTTTAAAGTGTGGGGGTGTTTGGCAAAAGTGCAAGTTCCTAAACCCAAATGGGTAAAAATAGGACCGAAAACTGTTGATTTTGTTTTCATAGGATATGCAACTAATAGTAAAGCATATCGATTTCTGGTTCATAAATCATAAAATCCCGACATTCATAATAAAACAGTTATAGAATCAGATAGTGCTAAATTCTTTGAAAATATATATCTGTATTAAAAGGAATGTGAGTCGATTTGTGAAGGATCAAAACGACTTCGGGAAGAAACAAAAGAAAGTACACTTAACCAGGATGATCCAAGACGTAGTAAATGTCAAAGAACGCCTACTTCAATTGGACCAGATTTTGTGACTTTCTTATTGGAAAATGAGCCTCAAACATTTAAAGAAGCTATGTCTTCTTCGAAATCATTTTTATGGAAAGAGGCAGTCAATAGTAAAATTGAATCCATACCGAACAACTATACATGGGAATTGGTTGATCTTCCTCCTGGAAATAAACCGTTGGTTCTAAATGGATTTAAGAGGAAAATAAAAGATGATGTCACTATTGAAAAATATAAGGCAAGACTTGTGGTCAAAGAGAATAGACAAAAAGAAGGTCTTGACTATTTTGATACATACTCTCCAGTTACAAGAATTACGTCTATACGAACGTTGGTAGCGTTAGCTGCAGTTATGGTCTTGAAATTCATCAAATGGATGTGAAGACAGCCTTTTTAAACGGAGAGTTGGAGGAAGAAATTTACATGGAACAATCTGAATGATTTGTGGTTCCAGGTAAAGAAAAGAAGGTCTGTAGACTTGTTAATTCCCTTTACAGACTAAAACAAGCACCCAAACAATGATTTGACCAAATAATGTTGTCAAATGGGTTTAAGATAATGAATGTGATAAATGTGTGTACATTAAAAATGTTCGAAATCACATAGTCATTGTTTGCTTATATGTGGATGATATGCTCATAATGAGTAATGACATTGCCAACATAAATGCTACTAAGCGTATGCTAACTAGCAAGTTTGATATGAAAGACTTGGGAGTTGCTGATTTAATTCTGGGAATTAAGATCCATAAGACTTCTCAAGGTCTGTCATTATCACAATCTCATTATATTAAGACGGTACTTGAAAAATTCAAGCACTTGGACTTTAAAGTTGCAAAGACTCCAATTGCATGAATCTTGCATTAGCAAAGGCCAAACCATATCACAATTGGATTATGCTCGTGTGTTGGGATGCTTAATGTATATCATAAATTGTACACGACTAGATATAGCTTGTGCTATAAGTAAATTGAGTCGATATACGAGCAATCCAGGTCAATCTCATTGGATGGCCATGAAACGGGTTTTGGGGTATTTAATACATATTTGCTTTGCACTACAGTAAATATCCTGCAGTCATTGAGGGATACTGTGATATAAATTGGATCACGGATCAACTGATTCTAAGTTCACAAGTGGATATGTGTTCACTATTGGTAGAGGAGCGGTATCTTGGAAGTCGTCCAAACAAACTTGTATTGCCCGCTCTACATTGGAGGCTGAGTTCATTGCCTTGGATAAAGCCGATGAAGAAGCTGAATGGCTTCGGAATTTCTTGGAAGATATTCCATTCTGGTCCAAACCGTTGGCACCAATATGCATACATTGTGATAGTCAAGCGGCAATTGGAAGGGCTGGGAGCGTTATGTATAACGGTAAATCTTGTCATATACGACGAAGACATAAAACCGTTAGACAATTACTCTCTAGAGGAATTAGCACGATTGATATGTAAAGTCAAGTGATAATGTGTCGAATCCACTTACAAAAGGCCTAACTAGAAATGTAGTTGAGAAGTCATCAAGGAGAATGAGACTGTGGCCGAGAACAAGTCATAGTGGCGGTAACTCTACCTAGATGACTGGAGATCCCAAGATCTAGGTTCAAGGAGATCAAACAAAGTCATTTATGACGGTTCAACATTGTCAACTAAACTTCTGGTCCATTCTCGTGATGAGACAATGTCCAGTGCAAAGGATAAAACATTAAGGCTTTTTAATAATTTCTAAGTTTGATACGGAGTATATCAAATGGTGTATCTACGGTATGACACGTTTAGGAATCACCTATGTAAGTGTGAAGTGTTAGCCGCTTCAAGGAGAATTTTGTAAGGCCAGTTCTCTACGCACTTATGAAATCAGGCGGTGTTCATGGCTGAAACGAACACAACAATGAGAACCAAAGACAGTTTCGGGTTGGTTGTGTGACTTATGGTTGTCTAGGTATACACCAAAGTTCGACGGTTCAAAGATATCAAATCTACCGATTGATCGAGTATATCCAAAATAAGTTCACTATGGAAGTTCAAAGGGAAACCTACTTATCCAGATGCAACTAATCCTTGCTTGCGAATCACACAGTTTTTCATGCATACTTCTGAGATATAGCCATTCCCCATTCATGTGGGGGATTGTTAGGTTAATGTATTTAATTAATAAATCAAATACTTAAAACAGGGTGAATGGGAAATGGAGGAAAATGAATTTTTTTAATGAAATTTCAAGTTTTCCTCTCTTGGCATATGGACATTGTCACATATTGGAAGATGACGAGATTTTTTATGGGTTTATAAGCAATTGCTCTTCTTCTAGCTCTTAAAGAGTTAAGAAGAAAGCAAGCATCGCGCCGTCGCCGTCGCCGCACGCTCGGCTCGGCTTCGGCTTTGGCTTCGGATTCGGATTCAGATTAACGTTTTGGACCAAATTTATTTGTTAATAGTAAAATATTAACAAAAATGTGTTATTAAATATTTGTTAATAACAGAATATTAATATTAAATATTAATACTAAATCCAATTAGTTTTCCTGTTTTTATAACAGAAAATTAACTACCCATCAATTTTTCCTCTTTATTTTCCCTCTTTATTGTTGAGTAAATAGCCATTTATGTAATGGCATTTATGCTGTAGCAGTTTTGCAGAAGCAGCCATTCTGAAGAGTTTCACCTCTTTAGATTTCACCCCAAAATTTGGCTATAAATACAACACTATTCTGCTTAGAATTTCACTACGAATTTATGAGTTTTCTCTCCTTTTTCTGCATACTTTTAGCATATAAACAAAGCAAAAAGTAAGTGTAATTTGCTACTGATCTTTGTGTTCGCTGAAACGCTGGCGTTTGGAGTACCACTACACCACTGTGTAATTCGTTCTATCCTGGGAGAAAATAATCCATAACCTTAGGTGGTAGAAGGGGATTAAATTCCTTAATAAGACACTGTGAATTCAGTGAGCTCGAATTGTTTATGATTATTTTCTTTTATGTCATTTCTATTTATTAATATTTTCAGAATTATTTTACAAATACATATTACTAGATTACTAACAGCGTGAGCAGTGTAGCCTCTGTCCAAAAGTTTGTTTATAAGAGAAGAACCTATGTAACCTTCACCTCCTGTAACACACACCTTACACCTGCTTTTCTTCTCCATTTTTGGTGGACCTTTTATTTGCTTTATCTCTTTCTCTGACATTTCTATTTATATTTTATTCATATGGGAAATCTAAATTATTAAATAGAGCCATGTCCTTTTTGTCATATTGTATGATCTGGATTTATCCAATACGTAGTGTTATAATTACAGAAACAACAAAGTCAAACACGAGAAAGTGCCACATGCTTTATGCCATAGGTTTTTAGTTTACTTGCATTGGCTGTTTTAATAAAATAAAATTTACAGTGCAACTTAAAATATTGTCGAAGGGCATCTAGCTGTTAGTAATTTAATAATTATTTATGTTAAGTACCAATAATTGAGGATTTAAAAAAATATTCATAATGTAAACAAAAGCCAC
Source organism: Nicotiana benthamiana (assembly GCA_034376525.1). Lineage (NCBI taxonomy): Eukaryota > Viridiplantae > Streptophyta > Magnoliopsida > Solanales > Solanaceae > Nicotiana > Nicotiana benthamiana. The sequence goes on along the minus strand of CM067338.1, from coordinate 126,446,045 downwards.
TATATAAAAGTTAATGCTCGCTGAGTTGGTCTGTTATATATGAACCCTTAAAATTAAGGCTAATTAATTATCTGTTGGGGTCTATGTCTAATAGGGGTGTTCAAAATCGAACCGAAATCGAAAATCGAACGGAAATCAAAATTTAATAGCTTGTTAGTATCAGGTTAATGGTTTAACGGACGGAGAATAAATTGAAAATTTTCATTAACTACTTATCGATTTGGAGGCGAATTATTTAATTTTCTTAACGGATAATCCGTTAACTCGTTAAACATATATATATATATCACTTGTTAGAAGGTGGTGAAAGACAGAAGAAGAACCGAGATTGAACTTGGATTATCAAGTGAGAAGTTTTAGGTTGACAACTCACTGTCAATGGTTAGAAAATTATGGTATAGCCGTTATTACTAGAAATTATATATTTCATAAGTATTGTTGTAGAGAATTAAAGAAATAAAATGGACTTGGTCTAGAGAACATTTAGATTGTAGGTGCATATTTTCAAGTACTTCATTGAATATAGTTTGAATTAGATCGATAAATCGCCTGATAATAATTAAAATGATATTAATTTGCCCGATATATTATCGGGTGGCTTGCAGATTAATACACTTAAAAGTCAATAACTGATAAGTTAAACCGTTAAGAGTAAATAACCGCCCAATCCACCAGATACTAGGGGCGGAGGGAGGGGGCGCAAGGGTGTTCACCCGAACACCCTTCACCGAAAAATTACACGGTATATATGGCAAAATCTATTTTTTTATCTCTATATATTAAGTTTTGAAAACCCTTGACACAAGACAAATGTTTGGCTTAGTGGTCAAGGGTGTTCAAAATGGGCAAAAGATTGTAGGTTTGATTCCCGTGGGCTGCAATTCAATTTTTTTGAACACCCTTAGTGTATATCCTGCCTCCGCCACTGCCTGATACATTGTCCCTTATATCATTTTTGGCCAAACTTCTAAAATCAACTTATTTTGAGAAGTGTTTTTCTCAAAAGTATTTTTGTAAAAAGTGTTTTTTAATGAAAACAGTTTATGTTGGCTAATTAATTTAAAATGTATTTTTGAGAAATAATTAGTTTTTTACCAAGCTTTTGAAAATTGTTTCTAAAAGTATTTTTCAAAAAAATACTTTTTATAAAAGTGCTTTTGAAGAGAAGCTATTTTTTCTACTTCTGCTTTTTTCCTCGAAAATACTCTTTTTACTTCCAAAAGTTTGGCCAAACACCTCAATTTTTGGCCAAATAGGCTATTAAAGATATCTGCCAAGCATATTATCAACGACAAGCTTTTAAAAAAGAATTATATTTCCTATGATATCCTCATGGGCAACATGTTTGCAACCACGAGGTTAATTTAGTCGTTCTTCTTGCATTGGAGGTGTATATTCTAGCGCAGCCCGTATCAATGGACAAAAATGTCAGGTTCCGCCTATTTTGTAGAATTAGCTTTTACATAAATTTGTTTTGGCCTTACTTCTATCTTCTTATTACTAGTAATATTTTCTCCTTAATTTTCTGTAAATACTTTGTATTTTGAACCCTCTTTCGTAAATTGCTTTGCATCACTTTTGAAGTGTCATTATCATGGTGGGACCCATTTCACATACTCGATTGGTAGTTTTGGTAGCTATTGAAAAGACTCAACAACCAGTTGACTTCCATTTTCCTGCAATTGAGGCTCTCGTGACTAAAAGTCATGCAAATGAAGTAGCCGGGGTTGAAACTCTCGAAATTGAAAGTGTTGTGGCTCAAACTCCCGAGGGTAAAGTTACCATGACTCAAGCTTTAGAAGTTGAAACTTCCGTGACTCTTTCTCCCCTCGTTGAACCTACTACTTCGAGTTAAGCTGACACATTGCCTGTGGCTGTCCCTTCTAAATTTGACATCGTGTCTGTGGCTACCTCTTTTGAAGTTAACACCGTTACTTTTGATGCTCCTGCCTCTCAGTGACCACTTTATACCTTTTAACTTGTTTTTCATTTTTTTTTTAAAAATGGTGGCTAATCCTTTAGATCGTTTTTAAGGGATTTTTGGTTAAAGTCCCCAGTTTTCGTAATGGGCCATTTGTATAAACTGTTTTGGCAACTAAGTTTATACTTAGTCTTTTTAAATATATTACTTCTATACATTTTATTCTTGCCTTTTTATACTTAAGGACTTAGAGAATAATTTTACATTTTCATCCTATAAAAATGTTTTATGATTAATCATAACTTAATAACATGAGTTTTATAAAAGAGGGCCCTTTTATAAATTGACACTTAATGAAGACGACGTCGTAACTTCATAATGGTGTTATAATACGATGAAAGAAATAGGAACACACATGTTTTGTTTGAAATAACTTTGATAGGTTTCTATTTATGAACATTGACAAATATTTGAATAACACTTTACATGTATTTGAATTATATCTATAACTTTCTCGTAACTATTTTTCTTGTAACAGAAATTTACAAAATAATAACAATGGAAACTGGATTTTCTCTTTAACCTGTTTTGATACATAGTCTTCACCCTAAATATTTTGAGAATACATTAGATCTTTTTAGCTTTGAAACATTAGGAAGGGTTTGAGAAGTGACTTCATTATTCTCATGAGAAAGAACACTATGATGAGTGTTTTGATGGGAAAGAACACTATGATGAATGCAACATTTTCATAGCTTTTGTCTTGTACTTGCTTCTTCGAAGCTTTGATCTTTCCTTTAAATCTTGCCTGATTTTTCACACGTATCTGTGTATATTATGTATTCCACCAATTGTTTGAGCGTTGAAGTATGAGACCTCGAACACTTGTTAATTTCTTACACTTGGTCCTTTTCTTGAAAAGGAAAAACATACCGGATTCGGGGATGCGATTTTAGAAGAAGACTGCTTAACCTGTTTATGTTTCTATCAGAATAATTGTAACCCTGGGCCAGGAATTTTAGTGTATTCCATTTTACCTTACAGGTCGTGACTCATCATTTAGTACGGGTTAGCATTTTGCCTAGCATCTAATAGTAGAATTTTAATAATTCAAAAATAAAATCTAATATGGTGATACCTGACCATGGGTATTTCCTTAGAAGTAATATCTCTTCAAATAAACAACATTCCAGTGTGAAGGTAGGACTTTCTCATCCATTGTCTCCAACTAGTATGCTCATTTCCTGCAATATCTCGAATCTGATAGGGTCCTTCCCATGTTGGGCTTAGCTTTCGTGGATTAGCAGCTTTTGTAGACTGAAAACCCTTTTTAAGCACAAAGTCCCCAGTTTTGAAGAATCTGAGGCGCGCTCTTCGGTTGTGATACCGTTCAGTGACCTACTTTTTGTGATTCCATTCTTATTAATGCAGCTTCTCTTCTTCCCTCGAGTAAGTCAAGGTTAACCCGCATTTCTTCATTATTCGACTCCTCTGTTGCTTGTATGAACCGTGTGCGTGGTTCTCCTATCTCGCCTGGAATCAAAGCTTCAACACCTTAAATCAATAAAAATGGTGTTTCTCTCGTGCTCGTTTTTGTAGTTGTACGATAAGCCCACAAAATTCCAGGTAATACATCAGGCCAGTTACCTTTGGATTCCTATAACCGCTTCTTTAAATAATTGATAATGACCTTGTTTGTGGATTCCGCTTGTCCATTATCTAATGGATGACATGGTGTGGATGTTATCCTTTTGATTCGTCAACTTTGAAAAACTTCTGCGATTTGGGCTCCAATGGATTGTGATCCATTATCACACAATCTCCTTTGGTACTCCAAAAAGACATATTATGTTCCTCCGGATGAAGTTTTTAACTTCTTTTTCTCACACCTATTTAAACGCTCATGCTTCTACCCATTTAGTGATATAATCAGTGAGTACAAGTAGAAACTTTACCTGATCTTTTGCTTGTGGTAATGGACCTACGATATTCATTTCTCATTTCATAAAAGGGCCACGGGGCTATGACAGGATGCAATAGCTTCGCTGGTCTATGCATATTATTATCGTACCTTTGACACTTGTCGCATTTAGATACGAAATTTTCTATTTCTTCCATCTTAGGCCAATAATATCCTGCCCTTATTAAAGTTCTCACCAACGATCTTCCTCCTACGTGATTCTTGCATTGTCCCTCATGTATTATCCTCATTACGTATTCCGTTAGGGAAGGTCCGAGAAATCTTGCCAAAGGCCCACCAAATATTTTTCGATAAAGATTTTCTTGATTTAAACAGTAATGGGCAGCCTTTTTATGATGCCCATATGCTTTTCTTTTATCATCAGGTCTGGTACCATACTACAAAAAACAAAAAACAATTTTGTTTCTCCAATCCCAAGTCAAATTATTAAACTTTTACCTCGTTCTTATCAGATTCGAGAACGGAATGAAATAAATGTATAACTGAAGTATTTGCATCGTTTGCCACATCCGCTGCAGACGCGAGATTGGTCAAAGCATCTGCTTCAACATTTTCATCTCTTTGTGTTTGTACAACCTTCCAGTTTTGAAATTGCCTTATCAACTCACAATCTTTTTCTAAGCATTGCTGCATTCTTGCTTCCTTGGCTATGTAAGTTCCTAGCATTTTGTTCACCACGAGATGTGAATCACTTTAAATTATAATTTGGGCTATACCGAGTTCTCGTGCCAGTTCCAAACCTGCAATCACTGTTTCATACTCTGCTTCATTGTTAGTTATAGAATGATGTATAGCTTGTCTAATGGTTTTGCCCGTAGGTGGTAAAAGAACGATTCCTAAACCCACGACTTTTACATTTGATGAAGCGTCAGTAAATAAAATCCAAGTCTCCGGGTTTGCACAATTGAAAACTTGTAGCTCTTTTTTCACTTCTAATTGCATCCCTTGGCTAAAATCAGCCACGAAATCAGCTAATACTTGAGATTTTATAGCAGTTCTAGGTTGATAAGTGGTTTCGTATTCACTTAATTCAATAGCCCATTTTGCTAACCTCCCTGATAATTCATGCTTATGCAAAATACTATGTAATGGGAAAGCAGTTACTACAGTAATGGAATGATATTAAAAATAAGGTCTTAATTTTTTAGATGTCATGATTAAAGCAAGTGCTAGTTTTTCTAATTGCGGATACCGCATTTCTGCATCTAACAAAGATTTACTAACATAATAGATAGGGGATTGTTTACCTTTGTCCTCCTGAACTAGAACAACACTTACCGCAGCTTCTAATACGGCTAGGTAGATAAGTAATTTTCCCCCGCCTTTGGCTTTGCCAACAATGGTGGTTTTGACAAATATGTTTCAAATTTCTAAGCTCTTGTTGACAGTCTTCGTTCTATTCGAAATGATCTTTCTTTTTAAGTGCTGAGAAAAATTTGAAACACTTTTCTGAATATTTAGAAATGAATCTCCCCAAAGCTGTGATTCTTCCCGTTAGTCTTTGGACCTCTTTTTTACCCGTAAGCACGTCTGGGATTTCCTCTATTGCTTTTATCTCTGAAAGGTTTACTTCAATGCCACGGTTAGAAACAAGAAAATCCAAAAGCTTACCTGAGGCGACTCCGAATGCATATTTTTCTGGATTAAGCTTCATACTAAATTTTCGCAAAATTTGAAATGTTTCAGACAATTGTGATATATGATCATTAGAATGTTGAGTTTTGACGAGCATATCGTCTATATATACCTCCATGATTTTTCCGAAATGTTCTTCGAACATTTTTGTAACCAACCTTTGATTGGTTGCCCCTGCATTTTTGAGACAAAACGCATTACTTTATAAGAGTAAGTTCCCATGTCTGTGATAAAAGAGGTTTTCTCTTCATTGCTTGAATACATTTTGAGTTGGTTGTAACCTGAAAATGCATCTAAAAGACTTAATAGCTCATGCCCTGCAGTAGCATCAATTAGTTGATCTATATGCAGTAAAGGGAAAGAACATTTTGGGAAAGCTTTGTTGAGATCAGTATAATCTACACATACTCGCCACCTACCATTCTTTTTAGGCACCACAGCTGTATTATCTAACCAATTAGGATACATTACCTCGCAGATAGACCCAATTTTAATAGTTTTTGGATCTCATCTTGAACCACTTGGTTTTTAAAGCTCCTTACTTTCTTTTCTATTTTTTTACTGGTGTGTACGATGTGTCTTCATTTAACTTGTGAGTCATTACTTCCGGTGGTATACATGTCATATCAGCATGGTACTATGCAAAACAATCCACATTAGCTTTTACTAATTTAACTATCATACTTCTCATGTCTCGGTTCAGGTTTGCTCCAATGTAAACCTTCCGATCGGGCCTTTGTTCAAACAATACAACAACTTCCAATTCTTCAATTGTCGTTTTAATATTTTCATTCTCTTCTGGTTGTTGCATTGTGTCATATCTCGAATCTATATCTGTTCGTTCCTGTTCAGTTGAGGTTTGAACTATGATATCCTCAATTGTTCTTTGTGATTGCTTTTCTCTTCATTTACGGTGCTCGCATTTGTCACAGCATTAATACTCCTGGTTGCATGTTGATCCCCACGAATTTGGCAAATTCCCCAAGGTGATGGAAATCTAATAATTTGGTGTAGAGTTGATGGGACAACATCCATTTTATGGATCCATTGTCTCCCAGGATCATGTCATAAGCCATTTCCATATCTACTACTTCAAACTTAGATTCTTTAGTAACAACTTCTGCAAAAGTTGTTAGTATCACCTCTCCTTTTGTTACCACGCTAGAATTGTCGAATCTAGATTAGGTATGCGCCTTTGGAATCATTTTTTCCTCAGCTTGCATTTCACGCAATACCCTTAGTAGGATAATATTTACAGAACTCCCTGGATCAATCAAAACTCGTTTCACATTAGTATAATATACAAGTAGAGATATTACCAGTGCATCATTAAGCGGAGATAATACACCATCTACATATGCATCATCGAAGGTAATACTTTCTTCGAATACTTGTCGTACCCGCTTCCCGTGGGTGGTAGTGACTTTAGAAACTTCATTAGATGCTATATACGTTACACCGTTGATATCTTCTCCCCCGCTTATGACATTGACGATTCTTTTGGGAGATGGTGGTTTTGGGGGCACCTGCCTATTTTTCATGTATGTCTCCTTGCCTTTTTTAACTGAACAACTCTGTTAGATACCCTTGCTTCAACAAATGATCAACTTCACTTTGTAATAATCTGCACTCAGATGTTTTATGGCCATGATCATTATGAAACTCGCACCAATGATCAGGGTTACGCCGGTTTGGATTTGACCTCATCTCTTTTAGAAATCGGACATTGTCCCCCATGCTTCTCAAAATAGCTACGAGCTCGGAGGTAGTGAAGTTGAAATTACAGCCACCAAATCTCGCCTTTAAACTTCTGTCATCATCTCGTGAATTTTGTTTGTTTCGCCCGTTCCTAAATCTAGATAAAGAACTTGAATCATTGATTCTAGATTTGTGATCGTACCTTTGATTATCCGATCTTGACCGTGAATCTTTTCCCGCAGGTACCATGTATGGCTCGGACCTACTTTTGCCGGACCTCCTTTAATTTTCAGCACATCTCGAACTTGCTTTTCCCTCTTTTTGGAATCTTGGAACTGTATCCTCTTCAATCCGCAGCTTCGCGCTATACCTGTTATAAACATCATTCCACGTTGTAGCTAGGAATTTTCGAAGACTTTCCTTGAGTCTTCTCATGGCCTCCAAACAATTTTCATTTAAATTACTCATGAATGCTATAGCCGCCCAATTATCAGGTACACGCAGTTAAGTCATTCTTTCACGTTGAAATCTATCTACAAAATCTCGAAGTAGTTCTGAATCCCCTTGTTTGATTTTGAAGATATCCTCCATTCTTTTCTCTACCTTTTGGGCTTCCGAATGTGCTTTGATGAAAGAATCTGCAAGCTTAGAAAAAGAGTTTATAGAATTTTTGGGTAAGAGAGAATAACAAGTTAACGCCCTTTTGGTGAGTGTTTCACCAAATGTTTTGACCAAGACTGATTCAATCTCCTGTTTCATCAAATCGTTGCCCTTCACACCATATGTGAATGCTGTCATGTGGTCTCATGGGTCTGCTGGTCTATCGTATTTTGGGATATCAGGCATTTTGAATTTCTTTGGAATTGGAAGGGGGCCAACAATAGGCTTCCATGGTTGTTGTGAATATTTATCCATATCCACTCTTTTGATTACAGGTGGAACTCCGGAAATTTGCTCTATGCGGTCATTTTGTTCCTTGAGCTGTTTTTGCAAGGTTAGTACTAAATTTTGCAAATGATAAATAGTTGAATTACCTAGTTCTCCCTCATATACTTCACTGGAGTTCTTCCACTTTCAGAATTAAAAAGCCCAGAACGGGAATTCTTCAACATAATGTTATTGGGCGTAGGTATGGGCGGTGCAGCAAGTAATCGACTAACTAGAGCTTGAAGAGTTTTGCAAACACGTGCATCAGTTAACTTTTGTAAAGCTTCATCCGCCCCTACAAAATGTTCAAATTGCTCGTGTTCATCATCACGAAACTCAGGGGTGCCTTCAGGATATTGCCGTGGTGAACCATGTGGAGAGGGGACTAGGTGAATGTTTTGTAAATTTCCTGATCTTGCTGGGTTGGATCTACCTGGTTTCCTAGAGTGTTGTCATTGTTGTTTTCCATAATAGATGGAAATTGATTATCAGATTCCCGATAACGGTAACAATTTGTTTAACCAAAAAATTGGAACTTCGGTCAATTCTAGAAATTAAGAGGAATACGAGTTACTGATAATCAAGAAAGAAAATAATGAAAGACTTTGAGAGCAAATATAAAACGAAGAAATGAAATCAGATTGTATTTCAATAGTGTCTCCACAGTACTTCGTGTGTCTACAAATGTTCTAACTCCCCCCTTTTATAGTAAATTCTTGGGAATGTATATTTCCTTTGTCTTAATTAGGTAATTATAAGTAATAAATGACATTAAAAGAAACGTTACTCAATCATTTACATTAAACATAAATTCTCTAACGTATTTGTCATTTAATAATGAATTTGGCCTCTTCTGCGTTGTCAGATTCATTTTCTTAGTTCTTCTTGATCCTCGAGCTTTAAATGACTTGAATAGATACGAGCTTTTTGTTATTTGAATAACTACCCGTGCCTCTTTAAGTCTCTTCTCCCGTATCTATTGTTGCTCGTGCCTCGTGGCCAATCACTCAAGGCGCTCTTTGTCCTTCTCTACTTGACTTGTAAAAGCCTTGGCAACTACTAGCTCTGAGGTCAGTGTACGCTTCTGCTGCTCCAAGTTATCTCTACTTATCTGCAAGTCTTCCATAGCCATTTGAGCATTTTCAAATTGCTCCTTCCAATTAGATGCTTCTAACTCACCTTCATGAGCCACTTTTTGGGCTTAGAGAATAGTTTCCTCAGACTCATGGGCTACTTTCTCTAGTAGGGAAATCCTATCCATTAACTCTTGCCAATGAGGTTACCCTGAAAATAATAAAGCACGAAAGTCAGAATTTAAAGGTAAAAAGAAAGCTTTTAAATAAGAAAAGGGAATACCTTCAATGTGGAATGAAAAATGTCATTCATCAAGGTCAAGCAGCTATGGATATTCATCTTCTCTTTTTCAATGTCACCAATCAAAGGTTCAAGCCAAACGTCTGCTTGACCAGATTTCCTCAAAAGACTATTATTTGCAGGAATTTCGATGGTCACGCTCCTCATAGACATACTTTTGCTTGTATAACCCACTTTTCTATGTTGAACAGTAGAAGGGAGAACTACGGAAGGAGGAGCGGTAGAAGGAGTGAAAATAGCAGAAGGAGAAGTTAAAACAGTTGAAATAGGTAAGGGAACAGAAGCAGACAAGGTAGGTAAAGGAAGAATGGAAGGAATGGGAGTTGAAAAAGAGGAAAGATGAAGCTTATCAAAAACCGTACATAACTCACCACTCTCAAAACCCTCAAAAAAAAGTTGTTGACTGGACTCACCAGCGTCCTTAGGGGTAGTCTCGTCATCAGAGACAAGGTGAACGGGCTCATTAGGGGAGATACGAGATGGAAAAATTTCAGCCTCATCTTCAGATATAATGCGCCTCCTGGCTCTTAGCCTATCTATTAATGAGCCATCCTTGTCCCCTTCCTCTTCAGAATCTTCTTCAACGATTTTTCTCTTTGTTGAAGGATCTTAAGCTCTCTCCAAAGAAAGTTGAGTTCCTATAGAAGCTCGAGTGGCAATAACAGATTTAGCTTAAACCCCTCGAATTGGAAATGCTGATAAAAAAGAAGGATGAGGATCAAATCAGAAATGAAAGAATTTTATATACGAGAAAGTATAAAAAAATTTTACTGTGAGTTTTCACCTTCCAACCATAGTATCTAGAAATAGACTTCCAGGTCCTATCCTCCATAGGCACGTCTCTCAATATTAATTCTACCCAAACATGGAAATTGGGAATGGGATCCACAACTCCCATAGTTGCTACAAAAAAGCAAAAGAGAAAGCCAAATTAGATAAGGTGCTAAAACTGTGAAAAAGACGTACGAAAAAAGAAGAAAGACTTACGTACAAGGTTCCACTTTTCAGGAAAAGGCATATTTTCTCTACCCACCAAACCTACTATGGGTACCGCAATAAATCAAGTATACGGCCCACGGTCTTTGTCATCTTCAGGGATCACCAAAACCCTTTTATTCCTCGCTGCTAAGGTAAACACACCATTGTGAAATAGATTAGGGGAGTAAAGATGAATAAGGTGGGGAAATGTAAAATCGACACTTGCCTTAACATACAAATATCTCAAACAAGCCACTGCTCTCCAAATGAGTGGGCCAATTTATGGTAAACAAACCTTGAAAAAACGACAGAAATCAAGGATCATAGGGTCAATTGCTGATATGAATCCCAAAGTAAAAGGATAAGTATTGACAAAGGAAATTCCAGTTTTGTAGGAAGAAATTCTTTGGTTTGGATTGGGAATTACAATACGAAGGTCACTACTCCAACGACAGTCTCCAAAAACTATAGGAATTAAAAAATCTGTAATCAAAGCGGGATAAATATCGGCAAGATATGAGCTGATAACTTGTTTACAAAGAGATTCTCTATCATGGTCAAAGGATAGATCGTTGGGAACCATCTCATCTACTGTAGGTTCATGTAGAGGTTCTGAAGGTTCTTTACCTTTTGAAGAGGATTTTTGTGTGAAAGAACCTCTAGTTCTAGAAATAGTACCATAACTAGAAGAAGGTAAAGCAGAACCAGCAAAAGTACTTCCACCACGGGTAGATCCAAGACTACGAAGCCTACCACCTCTAACCCTTCTATGTCTAATGGGGGCACTGGGAAAATTATCCAAGATTGCAACTCTTCTAGTGTTAGGGTTTGAAGACGACATGATAAAAAAGACGAATTAAGGAAGAAGTGAATAGAGCTGAAGAATAAAGTACGTAGTAAAACTTTATGAAGAAGAAGACAAGAGAAAAAGAGTTGAATTTATATATGAGAACAACCGTCAAAAGAAAGAAGTGTAATGATGGAAAGCCTATAATAAAGGCAGCTATCTCTTCGTGAATATTGGAGCCGTAAAAGCCTTGAAAAAAGGCTGCAAAAAGGCAGAAGCAGTGGGAGAATGACACGTGTGTAGAAGCATTAAATGGAAAAGACAATTGAAGCGCCAATATTGTCATAACATTAATGATGGCAAAAATTCTCTTTTGAATGAGATCCACTTCCTAAATATTTAATTGATAAATAAATAAAAAGTGGGGGGAATATCTCTATTGGGAGAAAACTGAATTTATATATTGAAGGTGACGTTTCATGACACGTGTCTCCGTCAAATGGTCAAAGCATTATAATTGGCTACGAGCATGAGCAACAAAAGATACGGGAGAAGACACTTAAAGAGGCACGAGTAGTTATTCAAATAACACAAAGCTCGTACATATTCAAGTCATTTAAAGCTCGAGGATGAAGAAAAATTAAGGAAATGAATCTGACAACGCAGAAGAGGCCAAATTCATTATTAAATGCCAAATACATTAGAGAATTTATATTTAATGTAAATGATTGAGTAATATTTTTTTAATATCATTTATTAATCATAATTGCCTATTTTAAGATAAAGAAAATATACATTTCCCCAGTATTTACTATAAAAGGGCGGAGTGAGAACATTTCTAGACACACGAAACACTGTGGAGACACTATTGAAATACAATCTGATTTCTTTGCTTTGTTATATATTTTCTCTCAAAGTCTTTCATTATTTTCTTTCTTGATTATCAGTAAACCGTATTCTTCTTAATTTCTAGCCTTGACCAAACTTTCGATTTTTCGGTTAAACAGCATTCTCAATACATAATTAAATGCATACTTTAGTTTCGTCTTAAAGTTTCGTGAAGCTTACGCTCCGATAAATTTTGAAATTGAGAACATTTGTAGATATTCAAAATTTGTCAAATTATCACATAAAAAAAATTGGATTAGGGCCTCTGCAAGAGGCTCACATTAAGGATGTTACTTGATGGTTAATTCACCCAAATTTTAATTCATACTTATAAATATAGGTACATATGTTCTTCAAAAATTATCTCAGCAATTCCAATATACTTTCGGAGTATGTACAAAGAGATCAAATATACGATCTCCGAAAGTCCTTAAAACTCATGGATTATTCATTAAGAGATCAAAAACATGTCATATATATCATACTCAAAGCTCTAGTAACATTCAACAAATGAAGTACTGCTACATGCTTTTCGATCATCAAATACATCAAGGAGATGCATATCATTTTATGTTCAAGAAGTATGCCGTTAAGCCCCTCAAATTATGAATAAAAAATTGATGGAAAAAATCAATGAATAAACAGAATTGTAACCCGTAATATTTATCAATAAATTTTTTCCTGTATAATTATTTATGATTGCAGTTCTATTTTTTCGTATAAATTCATTGCAAATAGTGCCATTGATAATTCTACCACTTGAACATCTAATTACTCACAGAAATTTTTGTTCACTCATGTGTAACAACCCCATTGCAAGTTCAATGAGCCACTGATGTGAGGGGGTCCCACCACTCCAAAATGAAATGTAGAGTTCTGATCCACGCGAAGCCATTTCAAACATAGTGAAGACTCATCATCAACTTTGCTATGTGTATCTGTTAGTATAAGTGGTCCATATGAAAAGAAGGATCATGATGATATTTTCTACGTCCAATTGCATAAATGGTTGGCTTATAATTTTCAGGTTCTTCCTCTTGTAGTGATTTAATAGCTCCAGCCTCCAGGTTCCAAATCATTGAATACGTTTAAGATTATGCCTTTGGCCATTTTATTCCTCTTTGTAGGGCCAAGAGCCCATTTCTATGCCTCATTTCTCCTGTCCTAAAATGGTTCGGTAAGATCCTTCCTATGTCCAGACATGCAGCCTGTATGTTGTAAAGTTGTATGGGTTCAACCTTTAAAATTATTAGCTTTAAACTTATATTTAATATTATACGTTCAGACTTATTATTTATTGCAATTGAGTAGATCTTAACATAAATTTCTAATATGCATCAAAAGTATTGATCCATTTGCCCTTGAACAATAATGACAAATTTGGACCAATTTAATAACGATAGATATATTTTAATCACTTCTGGATTTCGCCAGGACTTCTGAGCTTCTAATTGCGAACTCGACATTTCAGAAGAGGGAGGAGCATTTTGTCACCTTCAAAAGTTTGGCGGCGAGGACTCAGATTACCTCCTTCTCAGAAGGAGCGATAGAGGTTTATGCAAGGACTGCAAGGTCATTCCGGGAGAGTCCCTTTCGACTCTTCATAGAATCCTAATGATGGATATCGGTCTCTGGGTGAAGAGGAGGGTTGCTCGGGGATGACCGCGGATTAGATGGGGTGCTTTGACTAAGGAGAAAGCCCAGGAGTTGGAGAGAAGGTTAGTTGATGGTGGAGCTTGGAGAAGTTCTGGGGAAGCAGATGTAATATGGTCAGAGACGTAAAACTTAGTTAGGAGGTAGCACAGGATGTGCTCGGGGTAGTCAAGGGCTATTTCGGCAAACATCAGGGTGACTGGTGGTGGAACGATGTATTCCAAGAAAACGTGTAGGTGAAAAAGTTGGCGTTTCCTAAGTTGGCAGGGAGCACAAGCTAGGAAAAAAGGTGAGTGAACAGGGAGATCTACAAGGTGGAAAGGAAGAATGCAAAGCTGGAAGTAATAGAAGCTAAAAATGCAGCATTTGGTCGCATATACGAGGAATTAGGGGAGAAAGGCGGGGACAAGAAGTTATTTCGGTTAGCTAAAGTAAGGAAGAGGAAGGCGCGAGATCTAGATCAAGTTCGGTGCATCAAGGACGAGGATGGTAGAGTTCCGATGGGAGAGTCTTAAGTCAAGAAGAGGTGGCAGGCGTACCTTCGAGACCTACTCAACGAGGAAGGGGATCTTAAAATAGAGCTAGGGGAGCTTGGGCATTCAGAGCATCACAAAGACCTTGGGTACTGCAGGCGCATTAGGGTAGAGGAGTTCATGAGGGCTTTGCGTAGGATGAGTAGGGGTCGAGCGACATGGCCTAACGACATCCGGTTGAGTTCTGGAAAAGCATGGGTAGGTCAAGAGTGGAGTGGCTCTCCAGGTTGTTCAATGCGATCTTCAGGACCAAAAGAATGCCAGAGGAGTGAAGGTGGAGTACGATAGTTCCCTTATACAAGAACAAACGAGATATTCAGTGTTGCAACAACTATATGGGTATCAAAGTAATAAGCCACACCATGAAGGTCTGGGAGTGGGTGATAGAGGCGAGGTTTAGGGAGATGAAATCTATATCGGCGAACTAGTTCGGTTTCATACCGGGTCGCTCCACTACAGAAGCTATCCACCTTGTCAGGAGATTTGTGGAATAGTTCAGGGATAAGAAAAAAGACATGCACATGGTGTTTATCGACTTGGAGAAGGCGTATGAAAAGGTCCCAAGGGAGGTTCTATGGAGGTGCCTGGAGGCGAAGAGCATGCCGGAAGCCTACATCAGAGTAATCAAGGACATGTACGATGGAGCTAAGACTAGAGTTAGGATGGTGGGTGGTGACAGAGCATTTTCTGGCGGCTATGGGGCTCCATCAAGGATCAGCTCTTAGCGCTCTCTTGTTTTCCTTGGTGATGGATGCTCTAACCCGTCATATTCAAGGGGATGTGCCTTGGTATATGCTATTTTCTGATGACATAGTATTGATAGACGAGACGAGGGTCGGTGTGAATGAGAGGCTAGAGGTATGGAGACATACTCTCGAGTCTAAGGGTGTCAATATAAGCAGATCTAAGACTGAATACCTGGAGTGCAAGTTTAACGCCGAGCTGAGCAAAGTAGGCAGGGGGCATGAAGATTGGATCTCATGTCATCGCCAAGAGGGACAGTTTCAGATATCTTGCGTCGGAGATTCAGGGGGACGCAGAGATTGACGGGTATGTCACTCATCGCATAGGAGAGGAGTGGTCGAAGTGGAGGCGTGCATCATGAGTCCTTTGTGACAAGAGAGTGCAACAGAAACTCAAGGGGAAATTTTATAGAGCTGTGGTTAGACCTGCCATGTTGTATGTGGCGGAGAGCTGGCCGGTGAAGAACTCAAATGTTTAGAGAATAAAGGTTGCAGAGATGAGGATGCTCACGTGGATGTGCAGGCTCACCAGGTTAGATAAGATTAAGAATGAAGTTATTCGAGAGAAGGTGGGGTGGCCCCGGTGGTTGAGAAGATGCGTGAAGCGAGGCTCGGGTGGTTCGGGCAAGTGCGGAGGATAGTCTTGATGCCCCGATAAGGAGTTGTGAGCGACTGGCGGTGGTCGGCATGAGATGAGGAAGAGGAAGGCCTAGGAGGTATTGGGGATAGGTGATTAAGCATGACATGGCTAGTATGCGGATTTCCGAGGAGATGACCCTTGATAGAAAAGTCTGAAGGTCTAGTATCGGGATTGTAGGATAGGGGCTCCTAGAATTTTTTGTACTCCTTTTCCGGGGTTGGGCAAGGCTTTATGTTACGACTCAAACCCGATTGTGATGGCGCCAAACCCGAAAGCTAGGAAATCCTGACCAACGTTCACTCTCCCTTTGTCAATAAATTCTCAATCCGACAGTTTAAGGAAATATATAATAATTTCTGAATGATAATCCAAATAATATTAATAGAATAATACGAAGATAATACGAATCTAAATAAACACTCCCAAAAGATCTGGGTCACGAGTCTACAGCCTCTAAAAAATGGATAGTAATAGATGAACGAAAATATAAGAGTTTGGAAATGTATATAGTTGTAATAAACTGAAATACGATGAGCTGCCAGGTCCTACGAACGTCAAGCAGCTACCCCAACGACTCTGAAGAATATCTGGAGACTAGGAGTGTCAGCTAAGCCTCTGGTGTACCTGAATCTGAACAGAAGGTGCAGGGAGTAGGGGTGAGTACTACCGACTCAGTGAGTAATGAGCATATATAATGTCTGAAAGTAAGAAATCCACGAAATGCCACAAAGCAAAGCTAAAACTAACCGTCTTATTCCTTAACTACGAACTAAAATCAAAGCAATAACAAATATAATAGTCAAGTATCAGATAAAGATGCAATGCAATGCACATGAATACGCTGCGACGTGCAGCCCGATTCGTTTAACATCGACGACGCTCACTGGGGGGTGTGCAGACTCCGGAGGGGCTCCTTCAGCCCAAGAGCAATATCATTATATCACCGCTGTGACGTGCAGCCCAACCCATGCTTAGTCCACTGTGTGCATATGAGTCACATAATAGATTCAATCCGATTTCCCATTTTTATGATTTTTAAGGTGAATGTAATTTAATCAATCAATTGCAGGAGCAAGGTTACTTAGCATTTAATAATAGTAATTAAGCACAGGACTGAGATAAATAATTATTGAAACCATATTATCACAATGATATTCATCCAATACGGATGCTACAGATCGGCACAAGGCCCCAACATGGCGATAAGCCAATTATCAACAATGCAATGTACGTGTCAACCGACAATAATTATATTTAGCTCTCGGGATGGACCAAGTCATAATCCCCAATCATATATCATCCCGCACCTGCCATGGGGTGCGACTCACACCCTAACATAGCGTCATAATGTGATAAACCGGGGTTTCAAACGCCTAGGCCATCATATATACAAACTACTCACGTCCAGCCGGCCGTAGATTGGTCCGCAATGACTTTTCCTTCTGAATCTTCCTCTACGCGCGTCAAATCTAGTCAAAACCACAACGAATACATAAAGATGGGCAAAAGAAACATAACCGAATAAAAAATACTCGAAAAGTTCTAAAATTTATGATGTTGGTAAAACCCTAGCCCCGAGCCCACTTTTTGAAAAATTCTGAAAATCATATCATCGGATTCCTCGTCTCACCACGAGTCCATACATATAATGTTTGCCCAAAACGGAGTTTAAATGGCCTTTTAAATCTCCAAAATTTATTTCCAATCATACCAGTACTACCAAGAATCCTACATGCTGATCCTTCCGCAGTATACAACCAGGAAGCTCCAGGCAGAATCAAATAAAATATCAAAGATGCTTTCCTCCCGCAGTAAGTTATTTGAGTTTTTGGGCAGTTGGGGTGCTTTCTTTCAGTGGTATTAGCTTCCTTGAAGCTCATTCTGATGGAAGTATCAAAATTGGTCAAAAGATCTCAATTACTATAGGGACAAAACATCATCTTTGTATTATGCTATCGTTACAGGATACTTTAATTCTATACATAGACTTAGACTTTGTTCTAGGTTTGCTTCAAATGTAAATTGTATATTAGATTGTCTATCATTGTTATTAGACAATAGGATCAACTTTATAGGTTCATTTCATCATAGGGGTCAAATGACATTTGGTTATGTAAGGTTAATGTCCCCCTCCACCTTAGTGTATATTATATTTCGTATATATGAAATTAACCGTAGGCACTATGCCTAGTGGACTTTATTTTTAAAAAAAATTAAGCCTGTTATGAAATAATATAAGAACAAGAACAATAATACAAGAACAAGAACAATAGAGAGAAAAGTAGAGAGAGGAGTATTCTTATTGATACTTGGGGATGGTTAGGGATGGTTTACAATGGTAGAAAACCCCTTTATTTTTAGGGAGAAGTAAACCCTAGAATCTCTCTAATTATGGACATTCACCTAAAATAGGAGATTTTATAACACTCCCCCTTGAATGTCTATTCAATGATGTGCCTCGTTAAAACCTTAACTAAAACAAAACCCAATGGGAAAAAATTAAAGAAAAGGAAAAAGAGTACACATGTTTGAATATGCGCCTATTGGTTGCCTCGTTAAAAACCTTGCAAGGAAAACCCGGTGGGACAAAACCTTGTAAGGGAAAAAGAGTGCAACGCGCATTAACTCCCCCTGATAAGAACATCAATTTATATCCTTAAGTCTTCGCATTCCGATCTTGTAAACTAGCTTCTTGAAGGTTGACGTTGGTAGAGACTTTGTGAACAAATCAGCCATATTATCGCTTGAACGAATCTGTTGCACATTGATATCACCATTCTTTTGAAGATCATGTGTGAAAAATAACTTTGGTGAAATATGCTTTGTTCTATCTCCTTTTATGAATCCTCCCTTCAATTGAGCTAGACATGCTGCATTGTCTTCATACAAAGTCGTGGGTAGTTTATTACACTTCAAACCACATTTGTCTTGTATATGATGTATGATAGACCTCAACCACACACACTCCCGACTTGCTTCATGAATAGCAATTATCTCGGCATGATTAGATGAAGTAGCCACAATTGATTGCTTAGTCGATCGCCAAGATATGGCGGTGCCTCCACAGGTAAACACATAACCCGTTTGAGATCGAGCCTTGTGTGGGTTGGATAAATATCCAGCATCAGCATAACCAACAAGATCGGGACTGCAATTATTGCCATAAAATAAGCCCATATCAGTGGTCCCTTTTAGGTACCGCAATATATGTTTGATCCCACTCCAATGTCTCCTTGTAGGAGCCGAGATAAATCTTGCTAAGACATTAACTGAAAAGGATATGTCAGTCCTTGTAGTATTTGCAAGATACATTAGTGCGCCAATTGCAATAAGATATGGTACTTCAGGACCAAGTAGCTCTTCATTCGTTTCTTGCGGTCGGAATGGATCTTTATTCACATCAAGTGATCGAACAACCATCGGTGTACTTAAAGGATGTGCTCCATCCATGTAAAACCGTTTCAGTACCTTTTCTATATAGGTAGATTGATGAACAAAAATTCCGTTTGCCAAATATTCAATTTGCAAACCAAGACATAATTTTGTCTTTCCGAGATCTTTCATCTCGAATTCATCCTTTAGATAATCAATTGCCTTTTGGAGTTCTATGGGGGTTCCAATAAGGTTTATGTCATCGACATATACGGCAAGTACAACAAATTCCGATGTTGTTTTCTTTATAAAAACACACGGGCAAATGGCGTCATTTATATAGCCTTCTTTTAACAAATACTCACTAAGACGATTATACCACATTCGTCCTGATTGCTTTAGACCATACAAAGATCTTTGCAGTTTAATTGAAAATATTTCCCGAGACTTTGAATTATGAGCGTTTGGCACTTTGAGTCCATCGGGAATTTTCATGTATATCTCATTATCAAGTGAGCCATAAAGATAGGCAGTAACCACATCCATTAAATGCATGTCAAGCTTTTCAAGGACAGCAAAACTGATGAGATAACGAAAGGTTATAGCATCCATTACAGGCGAATATGTCTCTTCATAATCGACACCAGGCCTTTGAGAAAAACCTTGTGCAACAAGGCGTGCCTTATATCTTTGTACCTCGTATTTCTCATTTCTCTTGCGTACAAAGATCCATTTATGGCCAACGGGCTTAACACCATTAGGTGTTTCAACTATAGGGCCAAAAACTTCACGTTTTGCCAGCGAATTCAATTCTGATTGAATTGCTTCTTGCCATTTTGGCCAATCATGTCTTTTTCGACATTCTTCAACAGATTGAGGTTCGAGATCCTCACATTCTTGTATAATGCTAGATGCGACATTATAAGCAAAGACATTATCCACCACTATATCCACTCGATTAATATTTGCCTCAATATTGATTGGATTTATGGATAGTTCCGTATTTTCCAGAGTCTCGGGCTCAATGGATTCTTCATGAATCTCAGAATTTGTTAAATCATGAATTTCCTCATGAGATTCTTTCGTAGTGTCATTTTTATCATTTGCTTTCCTCTTTCTAGGATTTCGATCTTTAGAACCTAATGGCCTGCCACGCTTCAGGCGTGCATTCGACTCATTGGTTATGACACTAGATGATTGTCCAACAGGGACATCAATACGGATTGGAACATTTTCCGCGGGGATGTGGGATTTCTTTATCCTTTTCAAGTCCGTAAATGCGTCAGGCATTCGATTTGCTATTCTTTGCAAATGGATAATCTTTTGTACCTCTCTTTCACAAATAGAGGTATGTGGATCAAGATGAGATAATGATGCATTTTTCCACAAAATTTCCCGTTTGGTTTCACCAACTTCTCCCCCTAATTTTGGGAAAAGTGTCTCATCAAATCGACAGTCTGCAAATCGTGCAGTAAACAAGTCCCCTGTCAACGTTTCGAGGTAGCGAATGATGGAGGGCGATTCAAACCCAACATATATCCCTAACCTTCTTTGCGGACCCATTTTGGTGCGGGATGGCGGTGCTATAGGCACATATACTGCGCATCCGAAGATTCTTAAATGGGATATATTGGGTTCATGACCCAAAACCAATTGCAACAGGGAATATTTGTGATAATTCATCGGTCTGAGATGAATTAGCATTGCTGCATGCAAAATGGCGTGACCCCATACGGAAGTGGGCAGCCTCGTTTTCATGAGTAATGGCCTTGCAATCAACTGCAGGCGTTTAATTAGCGATTCTGCAAGACCGTTTTGAGTGTGAACATGAGCTACAGAATGTTCCACTTTTATCCCAATTGATAAGCAATAATCGTTAAATGCTTGAGATGAAAACTCAGCAGCATTATCCAGTCTAATAGACTTGATTGGATTATCAGGAAATTGTGCTCGTAGTCGAATTATTTGTGCCATTAATTTCGCAAACGCAAGGTTGCGTGATGACAACAGGCACACATGAGACCATCTACAGGATGCGTCTATCAAGACCATAAAATACCTAAAGGACCCACTGGGTGGGTGAATAGGTCCACAAATGTCCCCTTGTATACGTTCCAAAAACGTGGGTGACTCAGTCCCAACCTTTGTTGGTGATGGTCTGATAATCAACTTGCCTTGATAACAAGAAGTGCAAGGATATTCATTATTTGAAAGAATTTTGAAATTCTTTAATGGATGCCCATATGAGCTTTCTATAATCCGTCTCATCATGATCGATCCCGGGTGTCCCAATCGATCATGCCAAAGTACAAAAGTATTGGAATCAGTAACCTTTTGGTTTACTGTTGAATGTGCCTCAATTGCACTAATTTTTGTCCAATACAGGCCACAAGATAAAGACGGGAATTTCTCAATAACCCTCTTTTGGCCAGAGACATTCTTTGTAATGATGAGATATTCAAGATTATTCTCATCTATTGTCTCAATATGATAGCCATTCCGGCGTATATCTTTAAAACTCAACAAGTTTCTCTTAGACTTGGAGGAGAACATCGCATTCTCTATGATAAACATTGTTCCTCTAGGCAGAGTTATAGTTGCTCTTCCGGAGCCTTCAATCAATTTACTACTACCAGAGATTGTAGTAACATCTGCCTTACACATACTTAGTTGAGAGAAATATTTCTTTTCTTTGAGTATCATATGTGTAGTACATGAATCAACTAAACAAATATTTGATCCAAGTTTGCTTTGTGAGATATCCATGTTTTCTTTCCCGTGGTTTTGACATACAAAAGAAAATACACGAACATGAGAATAAACAAATTCAATCCGTTTGTCTCAATGTAATCGATTGTTAAACACACATAATCGATTATGTCTTATTATAATCGATTGTTTAAACATACATAATCGATTATTTTGCTATTTTGAAAAACTTTAGATCACACTGTCTTAATATAATCGACTGTTAAACATACATAATCGGTTATGTCTTAATATAATCGATTGTTAAACATACATAATCGATTATTTGCTATTTTGAAAAACTTCAGATCATACTGTCTTAATATAATCTATTGTTAAACATACATAATCGATTATTTGCTATTTTGAAAAACTTCAGATCATACTGTCTTAATATAATCGATTGTTAAACATACATAATCGATTATTTGCTATTTTGAAAAACTTCAGATCACACTGTCTTAATATAATCGATTGTTAAACACACATAATCGATTATGTCTTAATATAATCGATTGTTAACAAATATATAATCGATTGTTTTGCAGTTTTAATGCGAAATATTAGATAATCGACTAACGGTTAGGATTGTCGATTAACTCTACTGAAAAATAAAAATATCTTTGAAATTTAAGCATATTGAAACATTCTAAAGAACTAATTATATCATAAACTAACTAATACGAGCTGATACTAATGACTATTAGTTTATTCACTAATTAATACAAATAAAATCAAACAATTCCATCATCCTTCATCACAGATCCATCACCGATTAAGTGGTCTATTTTCCTCTCGGGTTGCTCAAAGAAGTCTGCCACATCCAGGTGGGTGATGTTGAAATTGTCGTCAGAGACAAAATTTGTTTCAGGGCCTTTATACTTTAGAGATGCTTGATAAAGATCAACCAAATGTCTTGGTACACGGCAAGCTTTTGACCAGTGCCCTTTTCTACCGCAACGATAACATATAGTTTCTGAACTATTTGCCTTTGGATTCTCATAATCCCGTTTCTGCTTTTGGTGGTTATTTCTCTTTGGGGGGTGACGGACATCAGGGAAATTTCTTCCTTGTCTACGTCCACGGCTATGACCCCGTATACGACCACGACCATGACTAGATCCATGGCCTTTTTCATGCTTGGAATAATGAGAATACACCTTATCTGCTTCAGGCAATGGTGTAGACCCAGTGGGTCGATTTTCGTGATTTCTCATGAGCAGGTCATTGTTTCGCTCAGCCACAAGAAGAAGAGAAATCAGTTCAGAGTACTTTTTGAAACCTTTCTCTCTGTACTGTTGTTGCAGTACCATATTGGAGGCATGAAACGTTGTAAACATTTTCTCAAGCATGTCATAATCAGAGATATTATCTCCACAGAGTTTCAATTTAGAAGTAATTCTGAACATTGCAGAATTATATTCAGAAACAGACTTAAAGTCTTGGAGCCTCAGATGAGCCCAATCATATCGTGCTTGTGGCAGAGTGACCAACTTCAGGTTGTCATATCTCTCCTTTAAGCCGTTCCACAAGATGAGTGGATCTTTGACTGTGAGATATTCAATTTTCAAACCTTCATCAAGGTGATGGCGCAAGAAAATCAAGGCCTTAGCACAGTCTTGGGTGGATGCTTTATCTCTGTCTTTAATGGCGTCTCCAAGACCCATAGCATCTAAGTGGATTTCAGCATCCAACACCCATGTCATATAGTTCTTGCCCGAAATTTCAAGGGCAACGAACTTTCTTTTCGTAATGTCAGACATAATCGAAAATCAAATTAGGAAGAGAGAAATACCTTAGTTTTTCTCGAGAATCGATTCTTGAGACGGTAAAGTCTCGTGCTGATAACGTGTTATGAAATAATATAAGAACAAGAACAATAATACAAGAACAAGAACAATAGAGAGAAAAGTAGAGAGAGGAGTATTCTTATTGATACTTGGGGATGGTTAGGGATGGTTTACAATGGTAGAAAACCCCTTTATTTATAGGGAGAAGTAAACCCTAGAATCTCTCTAATTATGGACATTCACCTAAAATAGGAGATTTTATAACAAAGCCTAAGTTATTCACAATTTCAATCAATTTTCATGATATTGAGTGTTGATTCTTCACTAAAATAGCATTTCCAAGTCAAGAGACTTATCTCCAATCGATATCCGTTGAAAACTTCTTTAAATCGCTCAAAAAGCTCCCTTGGCGGGGTAAAAATGGTGGACAAAGTGTTGGGTTCGCGACTGAAAATCCCTTAAAATCATTCTGCCCCGCTGAACCTCCCTTCTTCGCAAACGCGATGGACCCTCGCGTTCGCGATGGTGCGGGCTCGTGCCGCGAACGCATGCACACAGGCCAGGGCTCCCCTAATCCCTTCTACGTGAACGCGAAGGAAAAAATCCTGGCCCTCCTAACTCCTTCTACGCGTTCGCGACATACCCCTGCGAATGCGAAGCACAAAGTTCTGCAACACCAATAGCAGAACACCAGCAATCCTCTAAGTCCAAAAGTAGCCCGATTGACCATCCGAAATCACCCCGAGGCCCCGGGACCTCAACCAAAATCTGGAATATGCTCCAATATCTCAGTCAAACTTGCTCGAGCCATAAAATCACTATCATACATCAAAATCATTAAATTACCACCGAATCAAGCCTAAGTTAAACTAAAACTTCCGAAACATGCATTTGATCCAAAACCCGATCTAAACACCTCCGAATGACCCGTAAGTTTGCACGCATATCCAAAATCACCTAACAGAGCTGTTGCAATTATCGAAATTCCATTCCGACCCCGGATCAAAATCTCACCTATCAGCCGGAATTTGTCAAAATTCAAACTTAGCCAATTCAAGCCTAATTCTACGCCGGACCTCCAAATTCAATTCTGATTCCGCCTCTAAGTCATAAATCATCACCTGAAACTAGTCGAATCACTGAAAATCCGTTCTGAGTCCTCTAACTCATAAGTCAACATTCGTTTGACTTTTCCAACTAACCTTCTCATAAAGAGACTAATTGTCTCATTTTTAACCGAACTCTAACTGAATTACTTCAAACTCTCCAAACGCATGTAATAGAACATTTAAAAGCATAAAATGGGGAAAATGGGGCGGAGATACCTGAGACGACTGGTCGGGTCATTACATCCTCTCCTCCCCAATTTAAACAAACACTCGTCCTTGAGTTTTCCTTGAGTTGTACTAGGAGCCAACCAATATCCGAATGACCTTACTAACCATATACCTAGGGTGACCCCACGTCACCCTAACTCACATAGGCCCGATAATACAACATAGCTAAAATTTCACAGTCCATCTAGCCCATAACCGTATAACCACATTGCACCTTCGAAACCACACACAAAATCAGAACCTCACATTTGTACTCAGGATAAGCCTGAACCGACTGTAATAATCCATACCTGCAACTCAGGTGCACTCACATGATATACCACATAATCCTAACACTCGAAACGATAATTTATATCCACAGTAGGTGTCCACAACAACCATGTACCGATAGAAACCCCTTATTAGCTGGAGTCTTATTCCAACACAGCTATACTCAATCAATGAAAATAAACACGCAGTAGACCATAACCATTTATCAGATCAACCATTCACGAAGACCTTTCTTCCCTTTTGACTAACACCACAAAACATCTCCAAGCTGAAACTCGATATTGTTATTCCGACAAGCTGAAACCAAATCCGTTCGTATCCATTAATGACCCTAATGGTCTCTTCTGACCAAACACATCATCCTGGTGTCATGACGCATCAATACGGCCTAAGCCACAACTTACATAACACCAATACCAATAAGAGACGGTCTGAACATACTCAAGTCATGAGAAAGACTCAAACGAAAGAGTTGTACCTTAAGCTCATCAATACCATTACAACATGAGGCTGGGACCCCGTCCCACATCATAGAAATAGAATACCTGAATCTTTCAAGAAGGGTATAATCTCCATGTAGCCTCGCTATAATGCGCGATCTCATCCAAACACTATTTCACATGAAGCACCTCAACTCGCTATACTCGAACTTGGCAACCATGCACAGATTGGTGTATGAAACTAAGAAATCCATCACACCCACGGTGAAGTAAGTTATATACATCATTCAATCCTGAAAGGACACAACTAACAAGCTATTCTCCGAGCAGCTCCCAATAAGGACTTTCCTCAGAACAAGGAACCAATGCATACAAAGTAACATACGAAAACTATCCTTCATATCACACTGTTGCGGCGCGTAACCCGATCCCGATAACATACCTTGTGGTAGTGTGCCACCCGATCCACTCAAATATATCACATAGGGAGATGCACATCTAGCCGAATTTGCTCATAATCATAATCACAGAATACCGAGTATCGATCGTAAGCACACTCAGTGCATAATCATATCCACTTATGGCGCTGTAAGCTACAAAACTAAGCTTCCACTATGCATCTAGATAGCACCGCAATATATGTGCCACTGCCCAAAAATCATAACGCCTCGCAGCTCAGAAAAGCAACTCATACATCTTCCCAGATCACTAGTAGGTCCAATATCAATCGAATCAACCCATCCTTTATTAATACAATTCAGGACTAACCAAGCAAACCCAAGCTAAACATGTATTCAATCAGCTTACCAACAAACTCATTACGAAGAAGCCTGAAGCTGCCTCTTCCACTACTATAACTCATCCCAATGTCGTACGCTACGGTTCCCGACACTAAATAACTACTGAAGTCCCCCATCTCGCCTGGCGACATTCCCGGCCCCGAGGAACGCATCCGAAAAGGTCCCTCAATATCGGGACTGCATCAATGGCACAAATCTCTGCCCTGACTTTTGCCACGAAGGCCCAAACAAGACAAGCAATACTTTTCAGCCATCCGTTGCTCTTTGGAATGCAACATACTCTTACTATAACATCATCTAATTCACCTCGCCACGCAACCTGTGGCATTCTCCTGCATAGCCCATAACGCAATAGTCTAGATTAACCTAACACCGAGACAACCAGTCTACGCCCAATCTCATATCCAAAATCTATCTTATCAACAGATAAAAATCCACAACCACGAGATAGACTGCTCGGTGAACTCCCAGTCTCCAACTCCATATAACATACAAATCACTACACTTGATTTCCACATTCCGCCAAATGAATGCCTATCACACATCGAGTACCAAATCATTCCACCAAAATATATTCTTAAATTCCCCTGTGCCATCAGCAAACTCAAATATTAGCAGTCGATCCAACAAGAAACAATCGCGATACTACTGAGGTATCATTAGTCTAATCGCATTACCCTCCTTCTAAGACATATACTATCGTCAAATCACTTCCAATTACCAGTACCATTCTCTTGATTACTTGAGGCTACTCGTTGCCTAAGAACTGTATGAACTTCCTTCCAAAATTGTACTGAAACCTCGCACACGCCCGTCTTGGCCCTCTACATCATACCGCACCTACCATACTTCCAGGGATAACACAAGAACTTTCATCTCCCTTCCGTGCCGCATACTTCGATGCGCTCAACTACTCCAGAACTTTCATTGATCCCCTTTAGAAGAAAAAATCATTATGCACTCCATGCCCAACATGTCCATGGAAATATACATTTCCAACCCATGATGAAACCCAACAAGAATTCTCTCCCAATTCTATTTGTGCAAGCTAAACTGCCAGGACTAGATCCTTCTACCCGAACCAAGCCAAGTAGACTTTCAGTACTCACGAGACTCGCTGCCTAACGCTTGTATAAACTCATTACTTCGAACACATACAAAGAATCGATCATTTCTTTACCACACCGATATGGTCCGCTAACAAGCTACTTCATTTGTCTGGATTTCCTTCTGATTCATTTTCAACTTGATATACTCTCTTGTTGTAGCACCACAATGTCTCAATCCAGGCTTACCACACGAGACTTGAACGTAATACCACACTATCTAAGAACAATAGGCCACTATATACTCTCTCAAATGTACCCAAAAATACCACCTTCTAAAATGCCCTACTTTGAAGAACTTTATGCGAATTCAAGACCGCAACCTTTGCTTCCCAGATACTGATACATAGAATCCCGTATTAACGTAAAATACCACAAGTCTTGACTTGTTCTAATGAAAATATTGACTTGGTCACCTACTCAACCTTAAAACATCTGAGTGCTACACATAGAATTTGAACGCATTAACCATTCTCAAGAGTCAATCCACTTTTATGCCCACTATAAATTACTTGACTTAACGAATTGAACCACTTGTGCCTTATCAACACTCTAACACCGCATGAAATAATCTCATTCCGACACAACCAAACAACTTCCTTCTCTTTACACCAAGCATTCCTTACCCACAACTCAAGACATCCTATTATTTCCTCACATCTACGAAGCATCATATAACATTTGTCAAAATTTGGCTTCACTAATGCCACCCTCGGCTCAATTTCTGTAACTATGACTGATTCACCCGTAGGCATCAAATCGGAATTAACATAGTACATAACCGTACAATCAGCAAAACAACAACAACCTCACCAACTTAGCTCGAAACCATATACATCACAACACATATACTCTATTGCTGTCGTAATATCATGGTGAGATTAAACTCATTCTTTCATAAGCGTATGGAAACACGAATCATCAGAATTTTAACCCTTCTGAATTCTTGCATTCAGTCACACAACAGTTAAGCCCACTCTTTAGGCGACAAAATTTTTACTAAGTCCCAAATTTTTCAAAAATTTCGGCAGAGTTTCCTTTGTAATTGAGCTATCCACCTGCTAGAGAATCAACAAAACCATCCTAACAACACGTTCACAACTTGACAAAGCATCACAATGTAAGGCTGCAAATCTGGCGGTTCCGAACCGGAACCGGACCGGAACCGCGGCCCTGGCGGTTCTGGCGGTTCCGGCGGCACGGTTCCGGCGGTTCCGATTCTGGCGGTTCCCGGGAACCGTGGCGGGGTGGTTCTACTCGTTGGAACCGCCAGAACCGGAACCGGACCGGTTCTGGCGGTTCAAAACGGTTCTGTAACGGTAATTTTAAAAAAAAAAAAATTTTAAAAAATAATTTCCAAACGGCTCTTTTTCAAAACTAGCGGTTTGGAAGTTTTAAAAATAGCCATTTGGCCCCCAAAATTTAATTTAACCCCGAACTTTATATAATTACACTATTTTCCATTTCTCAACTATAAATACCCCCTCATTCTTTCATTTTTATTCACCAATTCATCAATATCTCTCAATCTCTCTCAAGCTCTCTTTCAATCTTTCTAGTGCAAGTGCTCAATTTATTGTTGCAAATTCGTGAAACATTGTGAAGTTGTTGAATTGAAGTTTTCAAGTGTTCAATTTAAACGATTTTCAATTTTCAAGAAGTTGTTCGTCAATCCGGTAAACTCGTTTTAACTCTTACGTGCTAATTATTATGGCATTTTCGTTGAAAAATATGTTTGGTAAAGAAAAAGCTAAAATCGGTGAAAGTAGTGGCCAAAATACTACCCCTCCCCCGGTTGATGACAATCTCAACATAAAACCGAAAGTTGAATTCTTGTCTGGTAATAAATTGGTGGAGGGAACATCTCTAGAGATTCTGGAGAAAGAAGGTACAAAGGACAACGTCACACCATCTTTGCAACACCATGCTGATGGCTTGGAAATAGGCGCAATGGAACAGGTGGTTTTATCTCAATGGGGTGGTTCAAATAAGGCAGGATTTAAAGTAGTGCCTTCAAACACTAAGAAGTCCGTTCACCTTGATGGTGTGTTCAACATTGTATCGTACGACATAGTCCCTAAGCTTCAAGATCTACTTATGGCATCAACCTTTAAGGTAAGTCCAGTACATTTTCTACAGGATCTGACATCTGCTGTAATTCAATTCTCTAATATCTGAACAATTTGAATCCTTAGTAACTTATATTTTGATGGACCTTGACATTGTATTCGACATGGCTCAGTATATGTATTTGTCTATTATTGTGAGTGATATACCATGACTGAAAAGTTAAAAGACCTTTTTTATTATCTGGATTTTATTGCATTATTATTGTAGGGGCTTTGTCTGAGAAATCAATGGAGGCACACAGGACAGGGAAGAAGCATATGGCTCGGACAGGGAAGAAGCATATGGCTCGGCTCCAGGAACTCCAAAAGATGTCGAAAAAACTGAAGTGGCTGATGATGTGGGTGACACTGTCAATAGAATTAACCCCAAGGAACAAGAAGAAGCGTTCACCACGGGGGATAACTGAGTTAAGTCATGTTCAGGGAATAATGCATAAATTATGATGTAACTTATACATTGGCATGTCTTCTTTTAGTTTTTTTTCCATTGGGGGCAGGAAGACTAAGAAAGATATGCCATTTTGGTCAATAAATATGCTCTTTATCATATCCTTGAATATCTTTTGTCTCAATATTTCTTTGTCTTTACTTCTATATCAATCCTTGAATATTTATATAATATACAACACAATATACTAACGACAACATTCTTTTATCAATATATACTACTTATATACAATTTATACTAATTACTAACTACAACAAAATATACACTACTTATATATAATATATACTACTTAAATACAATATATACTACTTATATACAAAATATACACTACTTATACACAATATATACTAATTACCAAACACAATATATAATATACTAATAACATAGTATACCATATAAAATATATTCTACAATATACTAATGACTACTATACAAGATATTGAATTTTTTTTAAAAAAAAAATTTCAGAACCGCCGGAACCGGAACCGCCAGAACCGGATGGTACCCGGAACCTTATGGTAGCGGTTCCGACTCCGGAACCGCCAGAACCGGAACCGCAGACCCAAATAGACCCAGAATCGGAACCGGATACAGCCTTATCACAATGTATATCAACAACATTAATCTCAATACTACATGTATTATATTATCAAAAATTAATACGTGGGCATGTGTTGAACCCCTTCGGATGATAACACATAGAAAATACCTTTCAATTACACATGTAAGAATCGTATCACTTCATATCACCCCACACGAGTTAACCCACCTGCTTCGCCTCGGTATAACATTTGAGTATACCTTTCACCGTCATACACATTACACAACTACTTAATCTTCCTGAGTCTAAACTCATATCGTATCGTGCAATTTACTTCACTCCTACTAGGAGACTCGAAAAGATTCTTCATGTTCCCACAACTCGGGCTACTCATCGGACAATCATAGGAAACGACTTGACAGATCATCCATTATTTAGCAGACTCCTTCGTCACTACCAGGTCATATAATTACATCTCGCAGTACTAGCATACTTATCACATGAATACCGAACTTCCGTTCCGGCTAGCATCGACAATGCCGAACATATACGTTCAAAACACTTGCACATACGATCAGCACCTCAGTGCTCAGACCTAGGCAAGGCCTGGCCTCAAGTCCTCCACACTGGCCCAACATCAACCTCACGAAGATTATATTTCGCCGCTCGATTCGGGAATCGCAAGCGATCGAAGCACATATAATACTGAGCACTCATGCGCGCATACAGGCGCGAGGAAGGAATTTCAAGAGTTACTTTTTCAAGTTGAATCAAGGACGCACGATAAGATTCCAAGAAAGTGGAATGTTTCCTAAAGGTCCTGTAGCCTCCCGAGGATAGATACGGACGTCAACGCACTGATCCGCAAGAATATACTAAACTGGCTCATGACTCATGAGGCTTAGTAACCTAGGCTCTGATATCAATTTGTCACGGCCTAAACCCAGTTTTGATGGAGCCCAACCCAAAAGCTAGGCAAGCCTGACCAACGTTCACCTCTCTTTGTCAATAAATTCTCAATCCGACAGTTTAAGGAAAAATATAATAAATTCTAAATGATAATCAATATAATATTAATAGAATAATACGAATATAATACGAATCTAAATAAACAATCCCAAAATATCTGGGTCACGAGCCTAGAGCCTCTAAACAAAAACTGGATAATAATGGCTGAACGAAAATATAAAAGTTTAGAAATGTATATAGTAGTAATAAACTGAAATATGATGAGCGGCCAGGTCCTGCGAACGTCAAGCAACTACGTCAATGACTCTGAAGAATATCTGGAGACTACGAGTGTCAGCTAAGTCTCCGGTGTACCTAAATATGCACACAAGGTACAGGGAGTAGGGGTGAGTACTACCGAGTCAGTGAGTAATAAGCATATATAATGTCTGAAAGTAAGAAATCCACGAAATGCCACAAAGCAAAGCTAAAACTAACCATCATATTCCTTAACTACGAACTAACAACAAAGCAGTAACAAATATAACAGTCAAGTATCAGGTAAATATGCAATGCAATGCATATGAATACGATGCGGCATGCAGCCCGATCCGTTTAACGTCGACGACGCTCACTGGGGGTGTGTACAGACTCCGGAGGGGATTTTTCAGCCCAAGCACAATATCATTATATCACCGCTGCGACGTGTAGCCCGACCCATGCTTAGTCCATAGTATGCATATGAGTCACATAACATATTCAATCTGATTTCCCATTTTTCCGATTTTTAAGGTGAATGTAATTTAATTAATCAATTTCAGGAATAAGGTGACTTAGCATTTAATAACAGTGATTAAGCACAGGACTAAGATCAATGATTATGAAAATCATACTATCACGATGATATTCATCCTACACGGATGCTACAGATCGGCACAAGGCCCCAACATGGCAATAAGCCCAATTATCAATAATGCAATGTGCGTGTCAGCCGCCAATAATTATATTTAGCTCTCGGGATGGACCAAGTCATAATCCCCAATCATATATCATCCCACACCTGCAATGGGATGCGAGTCACACCCTAACATAGCGTCACGATGTGACAAACCGGGGTTTCAAACCCCCAGGCCATCATCTATATAAACTACTCACCTCTAGCCAGCCGTAGACTGGTCCACAATGCCTTTTCCTTCTGAATCTTCCCCTACGCGCGTCAAATCTATTCTAAACCACAACGAATACATAAATATGGGCTAAAGAAACATAACCCAATAAAAAATACTCGAAAAGTACTAAAATTCACAAAGTTGGTAAAACCTGAGCCCCAGGCCCACTTCTCAAAAAATTCTGAAAATCA
This sequence comes from Nicotiana benthamiana, assembly GCA_034376525.1. Classification (NCBI taxonomy): domain Eukaryota; kingdom Viridiplantae; phylum Streptophyta; class Magnoliopsida; order Solanales; family Solanaceae; genus Nicotiana; species Nicotiana benthamiana. The sequence goes on along the minus strand of CM067338.1, from coordinate 126,412,998 downwards.
TATCATCCGATTCCTCGTCTCACCACGAGTCCATACATATAAAGTTTGCTCAAAACAGAGTTCAAATGGCCTTTCAAATCCCCAAAAATTATTTTCAAAAACCAAGCCCAAGTTCTTCACAATTTCAACCAATTTTCATGAATTTGAGTGTTGATTCTTCACTAAAATGGTGTTTCCAAGTCAAAAGACTTACCTCCAATCAATATCCGTTGACAACCCACTTCAAATCGTTCAAAAGGCTCCCTTGGCGGAGTAAAAATGTTGGAAAAAGTGTTGGGTTCGCGACTGAAAAGCCTTTAAAATCATTCTACCCCGCTGAACCTCCATTCTTCGCGAACGCCATGGACCCTCGCGTCCGCGATGGCCAATAATTAAACTGGGACATTTTTCTCTTCGCGTATGCGGGCCCCTGCTGCGAACGCGATGCACACAGGCCAGGGGTCCCCTAATCCCTTCTACGCAAACACGTCGCCTTCACACGAACGCGAAGGCCAAAGGCCTCAGGCCTACGCAAACGTGTTCTCCCCTCGCGAACTCGAAGGCAAATATCCTAGCCCTCCTAACTCCTTCTACGCGTTCATGAAATACCCCTGCGAACGCGAAGCGCATAGTTCTACAACACCAACAGCAGAACACCAACAATCCTCTAAGTCCAAAAATATCCCGATTGACCATCCGAAATTACTCCGAGTCCCTCAAAACCTCAACCAAAAGCTCGTATATGCTCCAATATCTTATTCAAACTTGGTCGAGCCGTAAAATCACTATCATACACATCCAAATCATCAAATTACCACGGAGTCAAGCCTAAATTAAACTAAAACTTCCGAAACTTGCATTTGATCCAAAACCCCACCTAAACACCTCCGAATGACCTAAAACTTTACACGCATATCCCAAGTCACCTAACTGAGCTTTTACAATTTTCGGAATTTCATTCCGACCCCTGGATCAAAATCTCACCTATCAACCGGAATTTGTCAAAATTCAAACTTAGCCAATTCAAGCCTAATTCTACACCGGACCTCCAAATTCAATTCCGATTGCGCCCCTAAGTCATAAATCATCACCCGAAACTAGTCGAATCATCGAAAATTCGTTTCAATCCCTCTAACTCATAAGTCAACATTCATTTGAATTTTTCAAACTAACCTTCTCATAAAGAGGCTATTGTCTCATTTCTAACCGAACTCTATCCGAACTACTTCAAACTCTCCAAACACATATAATGGAACATATAAAAGCATAAAATAGGAAAAACGGGGTGGAGATACTTGAGACGATGGGTCAGGTCGTTACACTTGACAGGGCTATCCGTAGATGATTTGTACATTGGATTATGTCCCCCTTATGGTAGTTATTTATGGTGGTTACTATTTGATATTATTGCATGCTATTTTATTTATGGTTCTTATGTTTAGATAACTATTTACGCGATTTCTGCTAGAGTCACTAATGCTCTTTTGTTTTTGTTTTTGTTTTCCCTTTCCTTCCCTGAGCCGAGGGTCGATTGGAAACGGCCTCTCTGTCCATTCGGGTAGGGGTAATGCATGTATACATATTACTCTCCCCAGAACGCATGAAGAGAAGCAAGAGAAAGAGTAATATTAAGGCAAATTCGCATTTCAATTTTCACATCAGGGTGAAAATCATCCAAGTTAACTAGTGGAAGAAGTGGAAAATTAATGCCAGAGGAAAGGGCATAAAGGAAAGTATTTTGAGATTTGGAGATTGGGCCATCGCTAGGGAGAATGAAAGTTACAGAGAAGTGGTATTGTAAAACCAGTATTTTAAAAGGGTATAATTATAAAAAACTATAAATAAAATTACATAAAATTTTGAAACAAAAACTATAAATAAGTGAAATTACATATTAATCTAATCAATGCATATAAAAGCACGCATACATATAATTCTATATTATATTTTGAAAGAGAGCAAGAGAAGTAGTGAACTTTAAAAACTAATTACATACATATTTACAAACTAACAGTGAAATATAAAAAGAGAGAAAAATAATGAGTTCAAAAGAATAAAGTTTTTATAAGGAAGAAGGAACAAACCTGTTAAATTTGACATACGGAGAAGGATGAAGTTTTCTGTTGCAAAAAAAGTGATAAATTGTTGCTCTTGGTAGAGGCAGGCTAGCGAAACGAATTGGGAAAGATTTCTAGTTTAGGACTTTTATCAATATTAAAAAGTTTACTCTTAAATTTAATATATTTAGTTCCTTTTCAAAAAGATGTCTCTTGGGCTTACGCCTCAACCAAAAACTCTCCTCGATTAAAAAACTTGCCCGGGCGTACGCCTCGAACTTCTGGGCGTACGCCTTATGGGACTTTCGCTCCCCACCATCGCATTGAGGCGTTTTTCGTACGCCTCGCCCTAGGGATCGCCCCAGGAACGCCATTTAAAACACTGTGTAAAACCAGTCATTTGGCGATTTCGACAAGAGGGATTAGGTGGCCCACCACCCGAGTCTATTAATCAAATGGTCACTCAATTATCTTAAATTATTTTCTTAAGTCACATTTCTTTCATTTGTAACAACAAAGTCACTAAACTATGCCTATTGCACTCACAAGGTCACTAAATTAGATATTTCAAATTTTTATCCCAAATCCAAAAATAGATGATGAAATCAACATAGATTAGTGGGATATAATCTTCGAGGAGTAATGAATCATTACCCAATGACTTCCTCTGAAAATCTCTTAAAATTTCGCCTTCTACCGAGCTCCTAATTCAATTTTGTGATATGAACTCAACACCCTTAGTTTTGAACTTTAAAATATACGCAGGTAAGCCCTTCTTCGCGAACGTGGTAAAAGCCTCGCATTCGCGAAGCACAAGAATCCACTACTCAAATTTCCACTTTCGCAAGCGCGAGTACCTTCTCGCGAACGCGTAGCTTCACATACCAGACCCTTCGCGAACGCGTTGTCCTCTACACGAACAAGTAGAAGAAATCATTGGCGTCCAGCTGTTCCATCTTTCCTCTTCGCCATCGCGATCCTTACACTATCAACACCTTCGCGAACGCAAAAAACAAATCTCTGCAACAGAAGTACAAGAAAATTTGCTATATTTCCAACCCTCAGATCACATCAAACGGCGCTAAAACTACGATTCACCTTCCAATTCAAGCCTAATGAACTGAAATCTCAAGAATTCTACAACCGATGCCGAAATCAACCAAATCATGTCTGATTGATCTCAAATTTTTCACACAAGTTACATTCAACACTACGAAGCTATTCCAACTTTCAGAATCGGAGACCAAACCCGACATTAAAATCTCACTATAGATCCGTCTTCAAAAATTTAACTTTTAGTATTTCAAGTCTATATAAGCTACGTACCTCCAAAATATAATTCGAACACACCTCTAAGCTCGAAATAACTCAACGGAGCTAACAGAATCAACTGAATTTCATTTCGAGGCCCTCTTCATACTTCTCTGACTACGGTCAAAATTCTAAAGCTTAAGCTCTCATTTAGGGACTAAGTCTCCCAAAACACTCCGAAACTCAAAACGAAACTTCCCGGCAACTCACACTAGCATAAACAAACACTGGGGGAGCAGTTAACAGGGGATCGGGGCGTTAATTATAAAAACAACCTGCTGGGTCGTTACATATATAGATAGTCTCTTTGCTTTTCGGTGACAAAACTTTGTATTGTCGGAAAGTTGGTAGAAACATAATAATATAAATGAGCATAATTTTCAAGAATATATAATGTATATATATAAAAAATAATTTATTTAAATAATTATTTTTATATTACATGCGTGGAATATATATATTTTACAACCTTTATTTTCTTTCATTTAGAATTGCGTAAATAAATTTTTAAATTACTTGAAATTTCGCCTTCTATCGAGCTCCCAATTCAATTTTGTGATATGAACTCGAAACCTTTATTTTTGAACTATAAAATCTGCCCAGATACGCCCTTCTTTGCGAACACGGTAAAAGTCTCGCATTCGTGAAGCACAAGAATCCACTGCTCAAATTTCCACTTTCGTGAATGCGAGTACCCTCTCGCGAATGCGTAGCTTCACCTACCAAACCCTACGCGAACGCGTTGTCCTCTACACAAACGCGTAGAAGAAATCCTTGGGGTCCAGCCATTACATCTTTCCTCTTCGCCTTCACGATCCTTACACTATCAACACCTTTGCGAATGCGAAAAACAAATTTCTGCAACAAAAGTACCGGAAAATTTGCTATCTTTCCAAAGTCTAAAATGATCCGTTAATCGACCCAAATTCACTCTAGGTCCCAGGGACCTCAACCAAATATGCGGACCGATCCTAAAATATTATACGAGCTTAATACAAACCTCGGATCACATCAAACAATGCTAAAACCATGATTCACCCTCCAATTCAAGCCTAATGAACTGAAATCTCAAGAATTCTACACCCGATGCCAAATCAACCAAACCATGTCCGATTGGCCCCAAATTTTACACACAAGTTATATTCAACACTAGGGAGCTATTCTAACTTTCAAAATCGGATTCCAACTCTGATATCAAAATCTCACTATTGATCTGAAAATTTCAAAAATTTAACGTTCGGTATTTCAAGCCTAAATAAGCTACGGACCTCCAAAACACAATACGAACACACCCCTGAGCTCAAAATCACTCAAAGGAGCTAACAGAATCAACGAAATTCCATCACGGGTCATCTTCATACTTCTCTGACTACAGTCTAAATTTAAAGCTTAAGCTCTCATTTAGGGACTAAGTATCTCAAAATACTCCGAAACTCAAAACAAATTTTCCGGCGACTTAGAATAGCAAAGCACCATATTTTATTGATAGCCCCAGTGGCTTGAGAGGTTTCTGACTGAGTGAAGCCGAGGGCCTATTTTGTGAGAAAATTATGGGATCGGGCTACACACTGCAACACGTTGTTACTGATTCATGATATTGTGAGGCTGAGGGCCTGATTGATTTATACCATGAGGTGGCTTGTTAATGGTATGAGGTTGAAGGCCTGATTGATTTATGCCACGAGGTGGCTTGCTGTAGCGCTTGGATTGTAGGAGCCTCTTCGGAGTCTGTATACTCCCAGTGAGCGCGAGTACCCGAAGTGAGTGATATGATATTTTGTAGGAGGGGTTGTCATGATTTATGTTGTACCCTAGGGGATATTTATGAGTGACTATGAGGTTTTCCTGATGGACTAATTTTGAGTGATATTATACCCGATGGGCGGTTTATGATTCATGTTGCCGGAGTGACTGTATATGAACTATGTTTTGTCTGAGGAGACGATTATGATTTTTATCACTTTTATAATATTTTGCATTGAACCTCTATTGAAACTGTTGAAAAGCATCTTCAAATAATTTTTACCAAACAAACTGGACTTTAAATGAGATGATTCACTCATATACGGATTTGAAAGCATGTTATGCTTACCGAGTTTTTCATGATGTGAATTTTATTTGTTTCCTACTGCTCAGTCTCTATTTACCTTTATTACTTACTGAGTTGGCATACTCACATTACTCCCTGCACATTGTGTGCAGATCCAGGAGTTGTTGGACGTGTTAGTGATTGTTGATTTCATTCGTCGCGGATCTGTTGGAGTTAGCAAGGTAGCTGCATGACGATCGCAGCCCCACTCTTCTCCCTCCTATCTTCCTATAGATTGTTATTAGTTGTTTTCCAGAATGTATGTCTTAGTATTATCGGACTGTCCTTGATAGATGTTCATGACTAGTGACACTCCGATGTCGGGCTTCCTTTCCGCACTATTATTTTGATTTAAACACTTTATGAAGCATTATTTTTAAATAGCTTTGAATTTTATCTTAAGAATGCAAATATTGATTGCTTTTGGCAATATGTCAGCTCTCCCAGTACCGTATTAGGCTCCATTACAACCGGGTTGGATTTTGGGTCGTAACACTGCATGGACTAGTTTCTTCTTTATGATCATTGCATAACCTGTTGATAAAGCGGATGAGCCTTAAGGGTTTCTCTTGGCCGGTAAAGGTGACCAACGGGTGGGCCGGGCCGGGTCCGGGTCCAAATTTTATGACCCGTCCGGGTCCGGGCCGGTCCGGTCCGGGTTCAATTGGGGGCGGGTTGCAATTGGGCTGGGTTGATCCGGTCCGGGCCGGGCCGGGCCGGATTTTTTTTTTTTTGAATTACGTATAGTATAAATATTAAGTTATATTAATACTTTGTAATAATTGAATGAACACAACAAAAGATGGGGAAAAAATTGCACTTATTGCAAGTGCTACTTTATTTCTTAAATTCAAAATTTCAAACTGAAAAACTAAAATGTATCATAATTAGTTTACAATTTACATCAAATGGCTTGCATTGCAATAGCAAGTTCTTCCATATTAATATGAACCTCTGGACCTTCTTCTGGAGTGTTAAATTCGGATGGGTTTCCGTGCGTTAATAACGTATGTATGTTTGATATTGGCCGTGAAGTCTAAAGATGTCAGATCTACAGGTACTTCTAGGGATACCTTTAAACATAGGGTTGTATATCCTTTGAATATACGTAACAAGATAAGAGGAAGAAGCAAAAGAAAAAGGTAGACAACCCAAAGCGATCATTTTCGCTAATTCCTCTCGATCCCTCATTTTATCATATTTTAGGAGACCTGCAGTAGTAGGGTTACCGGTTGTTTGACTTCCATCCCCATTAACCCCCCATTCTATAGGATGATAATTTTGCATATGTCTAATTAGTGTGCCAGTCCCCCCTAAATTACCTCCGGTCAAATGTTTAAACGTTTCGTTACAAAGTCTGCACTTAACTCTATCACTATCTTCTATCTCATCAAAAAATTTCCAAACAGGACTTCTTTTTCTACGATTAGATTTAGAAGTTGGAGCGACTGGTGGTCTTCTACCCCTTGTTGCACTAGCAACTCCAACTCCAATACTACCAACATTTGCACTAGTAGGTGTAGGTGGTATCTCATCTTCTATTCCAATTTCGTTATCTTCTATTCCGAAATCTTGGTGTAATTGTTCATAATCAATATTTACATCTTGCAAATTAGGCGATGATTCAGAAACATGTGTTATTGGTTCATTATTACTATTACTACCAGAAGCTATAGGACTTTTTTAACTACTTCCACTACCACTTCCACTCCTACCAGTAACTTTTCTACACGCTCTTTTAGCAGCATTCAACATATTGGAAAATTTAATATATAAGCTAAAATCAAATATGCAATTAAAATATTAAATAAGAGAAAGAGTTGGAGAGAGTGCACCGAATTCGACAATAAATTGAGCACTTGAACAGTTGAACTTCAAGAATGTTGAACACTTGAACTTCAAGAATCAAGCTTCGAATGCCGATTTCCAAATAAGAAATTACGATAAATTAAATTCGGGAAAATAAAGACAATAAAATTATGAAAGTAGAATATGAATTCTTGAAAATTGAAGAGAAGAGAGTGATTGATATTTGCTAATTTGAGAATTGAGAGAGAGATAGATAATTTTGAGTGAGGAAATGAAGAAGAGGGGAGGGTATTTATAGATTTTTAGAAGGGTTATTAATGTAATTTAATAAAAACAAAAAAAAAAACAAAAAAGGGCCAAAAATGCAAAAACACCCGTTGGCCAACGGTTCTGGACCGTTGCCAACGGGCAAGTGGGCCCCAGCAGTTAAAAAATTTTTTTTTTTTAAAAAAAAAAAATTTTACCGTTATAACCGGTCCGGGCCGGTCCGGGTTGGCCGGTTCGCCCGGTATTTCTCTTCCCGGGCCGGTCCGGTCCGGGTTAATTGCCCGGTAAGGCCTTACGTCCCAACCCCCTTCCCCCCCTAACCCAGCCCGGCCCCCCCGCGCTAAACCGGTCCGGTCCGGGCCGGTTTTGACCGGGCCGGTCCGTGCCGGTCCCGGGTCAACCCGGCCCGGTTGACACCTATACTTGGCCCTAACTTGTAATTGGTATTCCATGGGAAAATTATGCGACACAACAAATATTTATACTCAATTTATCATTCGTAGCTATACTTTCAAAAAAATTATTATTCATAGATGTATTTAAATTTTATAGAAAATTCACAAAACACGAGAAAATTATTTTAAATTGAAACAAGAGAGGAACAAACTTTCGTAGCTCATTTGGTTAGCGGGCGCGCTTAGTTAGTGGAGGCCTTGACTTCGACTTTCAACAAGAGCGTTATATTTTTCTATATTTCTGTATTTCTCCTTACTTGCATTCGAACAAATAAAGTCGATATATCATTTGCATACACTATTATATACAGCCGACACAAACTGTATCCTTAATATACATCCTTATATTTTTCCTTGGTTACAGTTAACACATGTTATATTCATTGGTAAAATGAACATAATTGCACGAACGAATATATAACGATTGTATTTGTTGTACGTGTGAATACAAGTGATATAAAATAATAATAATTAGACAGTAGCTACAAATAGTAATTAGGTAAATTATAGTTATTAGGCTCTAAAATATAATGCTTTATAGAAAAATTTCTTCCAAATTCCTTAGCAAATGCATGCACTGGGCTTGCCCTGCTTTTGCTGGATTAAACTATTGGGCCCGGCAAGTTCAGCAACATACCGTGGTTCTTAAAATGCTTTCTTCTCGATTTCGATTTTCCGAGAGACAGATATTCGGAGCGACGAAGAAAAGGAAAAAGCAGAAGAATCGAAGATGATTTACAGAAAATGGAGTTTGTTAACTGGGCCGCCTGCTATGCTGGGCGCTATCGTCGGTACAATCGTCGTTGCCAATCTTCTCTTCGTCCAAAATGTATGCCCTTTTTTTCTTTTCCTTCTCAATTTACCTTTTTAAAGCAAATTATTTACCATTATAGGAATTAAATGGACCGAATAGAGCAGAATAGTTATACAGGATGCCTAGTTGATTTATAGTTTGAATGATGCATTGTTTCTTTCCCCATCATATGGAAGTGTTTCACTTGATTCAATAATCTGATTTGACTCCTATTTTGGAGATTGATTACGATTTTCGCAGTTGCGAAAGTGCAAAATATTGATTTATTTTCAGTTATTTTAATTGATAAATCTTACATTCTGCTATAAGCCTATAATTGAGATTTGGGGTTTGGGGGGGGGGGGGGGGGGGGAATAGAGAGGTAATATGAACTGATCAATTGGATTATAGGGTCTGCCTCAGTTTAAGATGATGGAAATTTGATTTTCTCTGGACAATGTAAAAGTGGAAGGTGCAAAGAAAGTTGGGGCTTGAACTGAAAAGCGAGACATAAAGTGAAGTGCAAATTTAGTACTTTGATAATCAAATATCAATTCAATTAACTAATATCAACATTAGTTAAGGGTTTCAGAATAGAGGTATGGAGACAGACTCTCGAGTCTAAGGGTTTCAGAATAAGCAAATCTAAGACAGAATACTTGGAGTGCAAGTTTAGCGCCGAGCCGAGCGATGTAGACAGGGACGTGAAGATTGGATCTCAGGTCATCTCCAAGAGTAACAATTTTAGATATCTTGGGTCGGTGATTCAGGGGTACGGAGAGATTGACGGAGATGTCACTCACCGTATAGGAGCGGGGTGGTTGAAGTGGAGGCTTGCATCAGGAGTCCTGTGTGACAAGAAAGTGCCACCGAAACTCAAGAGAAAATTTTATAGAGTTGTGGTTAGACCTGCCATGTTGTATGGGGCGGAGTGCTGGCCGGTGAAGAACTCTCATGTTTAGAGAATGAAGGTTGCGGAGATGAGGATGCTCATGTGGATGTGCGGGATCACCAGGTTAGATAAGATTAAGAATGAAGTTATTCGAGAGAAGGTGCGGGTGGCCCCGGTAGACGAGAAGATGCGAGGTGTGAGACTCAGGTGGTTCGGGCATGTGCGGAGGAGAAGTCCTGATACCCCGGTGAGGAGTTGTGAGCGCCGGCGGTGGTCGGCGTGAGGCGAGGCAGAGGGAGACCTAAGAGGTATTGGGGATAGGCGATTAGGCATGACATGGCTAGAATGCAGATTTCCGAGGACATAGCCCTTGATAGGAAAGTCTTGAGATCTAGTATCAGGGTGGTAGGATAGGGGCTCGTAGAATTTTTCGTACCCTTTTTCCGAGGATGAGGAGGCTTGGCAGGGCTATCCATAGATGATTCGTATAGTGGATTGTGTCCCCCCTTATGGTAGTTATTTATGGTAGTTACTGTTTGGTATTATTTATGGTAATTACTGTTTAATATTATTGCATGTCATTGTATTTATGGTTCTTATTTTTGGATAATTATTTATGCGATTTCAGCTAGAGATACTAATGATCTTTTTGGTTTTGTCTTTTGTTTTTGTTTTTGTTTTTCCTTTCCTTCCGTGAGCCGAAAGTCGATTGGAAACAGCCTCTCTACCCTTCCGGGCAGGGTAAGGCCTGTCTACATATTACCCTCCCCAGACCCCACTTTGTGGGACTATACTGGATAGTTGTTGTTGTAATATCAACATTCAATTTAGAATAATGGTGATATATATCCAACTTCTCAAAGTGGAATTCAAAGAATTTACCGTTTCTCAGTGGAATCACTTTGTCCGCCGTCTTTGAAACGCACATTTATGTGAAGAGCATGGTTTTGTATATGAAACTGTGAGCCTTCGCTTTGCATCATTTCGTCGCGTGGCTTTTAATAACTGCTTTGGCAAAGAGGAAAACAAGCTCACTTAGTAAAGAAGTTAGATTGTTATTTCTGAAGTTACGATAGTTTTCTTACTTACAATTTGACCCCTCTGCCAAGTTAAGTACATGATTTCAGCAGTTCATACTTCTCTCGCATGTTGAGTCCCTATATATAGCTCTACTGTTCTCCACGCTGAGTGTGCGAATGGAAATAACAAAAGGTTTATCCTTCTTCATTTCAGTTTCACTTCTCCTTTCTGCCATTTTCTCTTTTGTTTCCTTCTTGTGATCGCTATAGTTTACACCACTCTTTCTTCTTGTTGGCCTCCTTTTCTTGCTCTCTTAGATTTACATTCTTCGTCACCTTCAAGAGTTCGGCGGCGAGGACTCAGATTGATTACCTCCTCCTCAGAAGGAGCGATAGGGGTATGTGCAAGGACTGCAAGGTTATTCCGGGAGAGTCCCTTTCGACTCTTCATAGACTCCTAGTGATGGATGTCGGTCTCTGGGTGAAGAGGAAAAGGAGGGGTGCTCGGGGACAACCGCGGATTAGATGGGGTGTTTTGACTAAGGAGAAAGCACAGGAGTTGGAGAGGAGGTTAGCTGAGGGCGGAGCTTGGAGGAGCTCTGGGGAAGCGGATGATATGTGGTCAGAGACGGCGAACTTAGTTAGGGAGGTAGCACGAGATGTGCTCGGGGTAGCCAAAGGCTATTCAGGCAGACATCAGGGTAACTGATGGTGGAATGATGTAGTACAAGGAAAAGTGGAGGCGAAGAAGGCGGCGTTTGCTAAGATGGCAGGGAGCACAAACGAAGAGGAACGGAGAGCGAACAGGGAGATCTACAAAGCGGCGAGGAAAGAAGCAAAGATGGCGGTTACGGAAGCAAAAAACGCGGCGTAATTGTCGCATGTACGAGGAATTAGGGGAGAAAAGCGGGGACAGGAAGTTATTCCGGTTAACTAAAGAAAGGGAAAGGAAGGCGCGTGATCTTGACCAAGTTAGGTGCATTAAGGGCGAGGATGGTAGAGTTCTGATGGGGGAGTCTCAAGTCAAGCAGAGGTGGCAGGCGTACTTTCGAGACTTACTTAACAATGAGGGGGATCGTAACATAGAGTTAGGCGAGTTGGGGCATTCAGAGCAACATAGAGACCTTGGGTACTGCAGGCGCATTAGGGCGGAGGAGGTCATGGGGGCTTTGCGTAGGATGAGTAGGGGTCGAGCGATCGGGCCTGACGAGATCCCGGTAGAGTTCTGGAAATGCATGGGTAGGTCAGGAGTGGAGTGGCTCTCCAGGTTGTTCAATGCGATTTTCAGGACCAAAAAGATGCCGGAGGAGTGGAGGTGGAGTACAGTGATGCCCTTGTACAAGAACAAAGGTGACATCCAGTGCTGCAACAACTATAGGGGTATCAAATTGATAAGTCACACAATGAAGGTCTGGGAGCGGGTGATCGAGGTGAGGGTGAGGGAGATGACATCTATATCTATGAACCAGTTCGGTTTCATGCCGGGTCGCTCCACTACAGAAGCTATCCACCTTGTCAGGAGGCTGGTGGAGCAGTTCAGGGATAAGAAGAAGGACATGCACATGGTGCTTATCCACTTGGAGAAGGCGTATGACAAGGTCCCAAGGGAGGTGCTATGGAGGTGCTTGGAGGCGAAGAGCGTGCCAGAAGCCTACATCATCGTAATTAAGGACTTGTACGATGGAGCTATGACTAGGGTTAGGACGGTGGGTGGCGACTCAGACTATTTTCCAGTGGTTATGGGGCTCCATCAAGGATCGGCGCTTAGCCCTCTCTTGTTTGCCTTGGTGATGGATGCTCTTACCCGATATATTCAAGGGAATGTGCCTTGGTATATGCTATTTGCTGATGACATAGTCTTGATAGACGAGACGAAGGCCGGTGTTAATGAGAGGTTAGAGGTATGGAGACAGACTCTCGAGTCTAAGGGTTTCAAAATAAGCAGATCTAAGACGGAATACCTGGAGTGCAAGTTTAGCGCCGAGCTGAGCGAAGTAGGCAGGGACGTGATGATTGGATCACAGGTAATCGCCAAGAGGGACAGTGTCCGATATCTTGGGTCAGTGATTCAGGGGGACGGAGAGATTGACGGGGACGTCACTCATCGCATAGGAGCGGGGTGGTCAAAGTGGAGGCTTGCATCAGGAGTCCTGTGTGACGACAAAGTTCCACAGAAACTCAAGGGAAGATTTTATAGAGCTGTGGTTAGGCCTGCCATGTTGTATGGGGCGGAGTGCTGGCCAGTGAAGAACTCTCACGTTCAGAGGATGAAGGTTGCGGAGATGAGGATGCTCAGGTGGATATGCGGGCTCACCAGGTTAGATAAGATTAAGAATGAAGTTATTCGAGAGAAGGTGGGGGTGGCCCGGTGGATGAGAAGATGCGTGAAGCGAGGCCGAGGTGGTTAGGGCATGTGCGGAGGAGAAGTCCTGACGCCCCGGTGAGGAGTTGTGAGCGGCTGGCGATGGTCGGCGTACGGCGAGGCAGAGGGAGGCCTAAAAGGTATTGGGGAGAGGTGATTAGGCATGACATGGCTAGAATGCGGGTTTCTGAGGATATGACCCTTGATAGGAAAGTATGGAGGTCTAGTATCAGGGTTGTGGGATAGGGGCCCCTAGAGGTTTTCATACTCCTCACCCGGGGTTTGGTGAGGCTTGGCGGGGCTATTCATAGAAGATTTGTGTATTGAATTTTGTCTTATGCTAGTTACTGTCTGATATTATTGCATGCTATTTTATTTATAGTTTTTATGTTTCTATTTTTAGGTTTTTATGTTTAGATAATTATTTACGCTATTTATGTTGAAGTTACTAATGCTCTTTTGTTGTTTTTGTTTTTGTTGTTCCTTTCCTTCACTGAGCCGAGGGTCGATTGGAGACAGCCTCTCTGCCCTTTCGGGTAGGGGTAAGGCCCGTCTACATATTACACTCCCCAGACCCCACTTTGTGGGACTATACTGGGTAGTTGTTGTTGTTGTTGTTTAGATTTACATTCTTCATTTGTTTCTGAAAGCTCTGAGTCAACTTGAGTTTGTAAACTTGCTGCCAACTTTTGAGCTTCATTTTTCTTTTTAGCTTATGAACTTGACGTCTTCACAATCTGGCTCCTAGTTTAAAGAGGATTATACCGGACATGCCATAGAATAGAAAAATATAAAATTAACTCTTGGGCAGGGCTTTGTTATCATGTCTCTCCATTTTCATGAAATATTGCTACTTCTTCATTCTCATGGAATTTATTTGTCTTGAATCTGCTGGAAGTCCAATGAAGGTGAAGATTTTCTTTCTCCGGGTGGGGTGGGGTTACGACTCTTTTAAGCTATAAGGAGGCATATGTGTGTGCGTGCACGCGTGTGCATGCTATGTATGTATATACACACACATTATCTAATATTGCTGACCAAGTCCCAGTCCCAACATTTAGCCCATTGTTCGGGGGGGGGGGGGGGTTAAGGCTCTCTTAAGTTAGAAGGAGGTATGTATGCGCGCGCGCTATATATGTATATGTACACACATATTATCTAGTGCTGGAACAAAATGAACCTGAATAGATTGTATGTATATACATTCACATTATCTAATATTGCTGACCAAGTCCCAGTCCCAACATTTAGCCCATTGTTCCGGGGGGTAAGGCTCTCTTAAGTTAGAAGGAGGTATGTATGTGCGCGCGCTATATATGTATATGTACACACATATTATCTAGTACTGGAACACAGTGTTGTAAGTAGCGCTCGCCTCAGCGCTAATAGCGTGAGACGAGGTGAGGCGAGGCAGTATCGCTACACGGCAATTGTTGCGTTGCGTTTCAAAATAGCGGTCGCTTCAGGGTGTGTTGCGTGAGGCGCCACTGTAGCGAGTAGCGACTGTAGCGTTGCTATTTAAAAAAAGAAAAAGAAAAAGGGTAAAACTTAAAATAACAGGTCGCATTTAGTGCTTGAGTTCAGAGCTTCTTCAACTTCGAACATAAAACAAGAAGAAAAGGTCGGAACTGTGATTAGGGCTCGAACAAAACAACTTCTTCATCTCAAGCTTGAGGTTTCTTCCAAGCGCCATCTTCTTCTTCATCAAGCCTCCGAGTTTTGCCATTGAAAGACCAGGTATGAGCTCTGAGTTTCCTTACTTTTTTCTTCTCTCTTCTCTCTTCTTTCTCCTTCTTCTTCTCTTATTCTTCCTTTTTCTTTTTTCCTCTGTTTTTTGACGAAAAGAGCAGAAACAGAGTTATGTTTTTGTGCTCTAATTTTCGAGCAAAATATAGAGGTTGTTCACTTCCTCTTTCTTCTTCTCTTAATTGTTTTTGGCTCTGTTTTCGCAAAATACAGAGTTCTTTTTCTTTTTGGCAAAATACAGAGGCCTGTTTTGGCTCTGTTAAGGCCATTATCGAGCTGCTTTGATGCCCTTTTTTTCAGAAACGGAGGCTGCTTGGAGGCCTTTTTTTCAGAAACAGAGGCTGTTTTGAGGCCCTTTTTTCATTTATTAAATTATAGTCTTATATAGTAGAATTAATTGCATATTGACTTGATAATTTTTGTCTACAAACAACGTTGAAATGGCGTCATCCGATAATACTAAACGAGATATAGCTTGGAATCTACTATGAGTCTAACTATCGATTGAGTTTTTAATTTTTAAATTGGTATATTTATTAATATATTATTGTTATTGAGTTTTTAGCTATATATATAACATTTTATTTTTTTGTATAAATTGTCGCCTCATATCAAAAAGGCGAGCGCTTCGCTGCACGCCTCTCGCCTCACTGAAGCGTGCCCTCGTCGCTATTTGTCGCCGCGCGCCATCCAAAACACTGCTGGAACAAAATGAACCTGAATAGATCGTAAGATTTATGTAACCTACCTTGCCCCCAGGAGTTTGGTACAACGGTAAGAACACAAAGCACGATGTGTAGGTTAAGTGCACGGCATGGCGCGAACCTTGTCACAGACGAACGACTTGTATTTAAATGGAGAAGGGTAGTGGGGCGAGCACATTATCTATTAATTTTCGAACTGTGCATCACTAATCTATAGGGATTTCTCGGTTATCAAATAAATAAATAAATAAAAAGCTTTTTGTAACCAACCTCAACTAATCTGAATTGAAGTATAGTAGATTGATTGATATATATGTTCATTTATATACATGTATACAGTGCTTTCTTTTGCTTCAACTATTTTTTTATTGGGTGCTGATAAGTTTTCGAGAGCAACTATGCATATCTGATGGTTGGCTTGCTGCATACCTATCTCTTAAAGGTAGTTTAGTTATTTCGATATTCGTCTCTCTATCTGCTATATCTTATTAAAAATTTTACTTGCAGGACCCATTCCTTAAGACAAATCCAAGGAAGCAAGAAAAAGCAGCTTCAACCAAGTAGAGTGATCTGTGTCATATTTGTTGGTTTGAGGTTTCCTCTTGTTGGATTCATCATCTGTAACTTGCATAAGTTTCTGCTCTGTCATAACATTTCAGTCCAACAAAACAAAAACTGCTAGCAAAAATGAAGTTCTGCATTTGATGTTTTGCTCGCTTTTGGTGTACTGGTTTAAGTTTATTAATGCCCCAAACAAAAGGTTGGCGCTACTTCACCAGTATTTTGATGCATTATTCAGGTTATGGATAGAATATGAGAATGCCTACATATATGCCCAGATAAAATTAGGATGTGATTGAACATTTTCTCTGTTTTTATGATGCTTTCAGGTCAGGGATCTGAAAGAACCTAGAATATGGCCAGATAAAGTTGATATTGTTCAAGTTTCATAATATGTATTTAACTTTCAATAGAAACTTTACAAGAACAATAGAAGAACGAAGTGGATATCTGTTGCAGTCCAAAAGCAGGCATCTCTGTTTTCTTCTTTTTTTTTTTTTTTTTTTGGTTTTGTTTTGTTTAGCCATCTAGTGTTCGGAACGCTGATCCAAATGATCTAGATTCGCGCCATAGAAAACCCACTTTCAATATCCTATCAAAGAGGACCACATTCTCAGGGCTCGAATTCCAGAGTCATGTTTAAGTGTGGAGATGCCTTTATACTGTCAATTAGGGTAGAGATGTGAGTGAGGGCTGCTAATTGCTAAGGCGATGAATAGTTGCAGTAAGTGCGTAAAGACATCGTTGCCAGGTATTCTGGTCTTTTGAAAATTGAGTTTTTAACATACGAAGAGGCCAAAATGTTTGAAAATTGATAAATGATGGCCTGTATGTTATCAAAAACGCAGAAATAACAGGGAATCTCGTACTCTACATTTTATTTCAATGAATCTCAAAGAGAAGGGGGACATTATACATGACAGAAATGGAATATCGTGCAGACTCTGATTTATGTGCAGCAATGTGGCCTGTAGCAAAAATGATTAAACGCAATCTCAGATTCTTTTTCCTGTGCTTGTAAAAATATTGCAGATGATAACAGTTCTCTGAGGAAAGAAAATAATGATGCAATTCCCATTCAACTGCTGACCAAAATTTCCATCATTAAATCACTCCAAGAATCTATTGGACCAGGCAAGCACCAATATAGACAATCATTTTGAATTTTTGAGTGTCTATTGTCTCCTGCAAATGGCTGGAATTGCCTGTAGACTCCTGGGTGACCGTCTGGCCGAAGCAACGAAAGGAAAGTGGTATCAAACAACCTTATTCTCAACCCAACTTCAGAACCTATTCTCAAAGCTCTCTCAAATTCTTCCAACTCAATTTTACGCATTACCTCATCGATGTCTCTAATGTCAATCTCGCCTTCTTTCAAAGGATCTGTTCTATTACAATAACCTCCGGTGTTCCATTCACCGTTCTCAAAGTGATCCGGTGTTGCGGTTCTAAAGAAAGTGTACGCCTTGTGCTTCGATCTTGTGATGTATTTCAGAGTCGAATTCAGTGCTTTGCGATATGCATACTCGAATCCAACTTCTGTTATGTTCTTACCAGGGCAGTTGTGGCAACCAACAATCTTGTTGTTGTCGTAGTAAATTGCAGATTTCAGGTACCATTTCCCTCCAGCAATAACTACATAATCGAAATTGTCAAATTGTCGAGTCCAAACATCATCGAGTTTATCAAGGTGAAGCTGGGCTGTATCGGTGGAAACTCCATTGTTATCTTCGAAAATAGTGGCTTTTACAAGAAAAGGTGACCAAACTACTGAAAGAGTTAAGTCATGAATTGGAAAATACCATCTTCTGCTTTTGTATTGCTTGTCATGGTAGACCTCGTCACCTTGTTCCTCCTGCACGAAACATAAACATGAATCCAGATACTGAATTCTTTGACGTACTAGACGACCCAATAATAACATAACTAGAACTTGATGCATTCCAGCTAGTAATGAATATGCCAAACGATAGGCAAGCAAACAATCAATGAAAGTGAAGAGCCACCTCCAAAAATACTCAATAGTGCTTCTGTGAGTAACAGAGTCGCAACAACACTCATTTTTAAAAAGATGCAGAATTAGCACTACCCAAAATACTCATTTTTCTTGGTTGAAGAGAAGCCTTTGAGCAATGGAAAAGTTATCTCCGTTTGACCTAAAGGTCATGGGTACGAAACGTGGAAGCAACCACTAATGCTTGCAATAGGATAAAACTATCCACATCACATCCCTTTGTGGTGCATCCCTTCCCCGGATCTTGCGTGAACGTGAGATGCCTTGTGCAATTACCCTTTTGTACTCATTTTTCCTTGTCAAAGGACATCATCGCCCCACAAGTGATGGAACATGAAAATTAGAGCTGTACTAGAATGGTTGGAGTGGCATGACAACAAGTTTGAACTGATTATACGACTTGAAAAGAAACGTTCAACTGGAAAAACTTTACCAGCTGTATTCAGAGACAAAATTGGTGTAGCTGAGAGTAACATTACTTATTAAAGCAGTGAGAGCCAATATGAGAAGGTAAGCCATCTCCAAAGCAAGGCCCAAAATTATGAGCTGAGAGATACAACACCAGCTTATAAAACAAGACTGTCCAACAAATTTTATTGAATAAACCTAACAATGACAAACAACTTTTATTGAGATCTATATTGACCATATAACAGCAATTATTGATGTTAATAAGTAGTAGAAAGAAAACATTTAAGTCATGATAAGTTTCACCAGCAAGCAAGTTTTGGATTTGACCATCATTGAAGAATGACATTTTTTTCATCCATTTGTCGGGCTAACTCCAATTAAAGAGATGTTTTATGCAAGTCTAAACTTTACCATAGTATAAACGGCAAAATGTACCCTTTTACTGGAAGCTCTCTTTCATATACTAGTGAGGTTTTAAGCCTTTTCTCCAAAAGGAGCCAACATAGCTATGGATGCAGAATTAGCACTTCCCCACTTTTATCTTGTGAAAAAGCATGGGAAAAATATGATATATTGATGTTAAACATGATACAATGAGCCATATATATACACATAATCTATCCTACTCCTAATACATATTGGATCAGGGTTATTTTACTACTATTTACATATTCTAACACTCACCCTCAAGCTGGTGCATAAATCATATGTACCGAGCTTGTTACATATGTAGTTAATACGAGGACCAGTGAGAGACTTGGTGAAAATGTCTGCAAGCTGATCATTTGACTTTACAAACTTTGTAGCAATATCTCCCTAGAGTATCTTTTCTCTGACAAAGTGACAGTCAATCTCAATGTGCTTAGTTCTCTCATGGAACACTGGATTTGACGCAATATGAAGAGCAACTTGATTATCACACACAAGTCCCATCTGACTAACATCACTGAATTTCAGCTCTTTGAGCAACTGTTTCATCCAAGCTAGCTCACATGTCGCCATAGCCAATGCTCGATATTCTGCTTCTGCACTAGACCGAGCAACCACATTCTGTTTCTTGCTTTTCCAAGATACCAAATTTCCTCCTACTAAGACACATATCCAGAAGTAGAACGTCTGTCAGAAGGCGATCCTGCCCAATCAGCATCGGAGTATCCAACGATCTGCTCATGGCCTCGATCATCAAACAATAAATCTTTACCCGGAGTTGATATTATATACCGAAGAATGCGAACAATTGCATCCCAATGACTATCACACGGAGAACCCATAAACTGGCTCACAACACTCACATGAAAGGAAATGTCAGGTCTTGTCACTATAAGATAATTTAATTTACCAACTAACCGCCTATATCTTGCAGGATCGTTAAGAGGCTCCCCCTGTCCTGGAAAAAGTTTAGAATTCGGATCCATCGGAGTGTCAACAGGTCTACAACCTGTCATTCCTGTCTCCTCAAGAATATCTAAGGCATACTTCCGTTGTGAGATCACAATACCTGAGCTAGACTGAGCGACCTCAATACCCAGAAAATACTTTAGTGTGCCCAGATCCTCAGTCTGAAAGTGTTGAAAGAGATATTGCTTCAATTTAGTAATATTATCATGGTCATTGCCGGTAATAACAATGTCGTCAACATAGACCACCAGATAAATACAAAGACTCAAATCAGAATGCCGATACAATACAGAGTGATCAGCTTCACTCCGAGTCATGCCAAAGTCCTGGATAACAGTGCTAAACTTACCAAATCAGGCTCGAGGAGACTGCTTTAGACCATAAAGTGACCGGCGCAAGCGACATACAATGCCAAGAGACTCCCCTTGAGCAACAAACCCAGGTGGTTGCTCCATATAAACTTCATCCTCAAGGTCACCGTGTAAAAATACATTTTTAATGTCTAGTTGATACATGGGCCAATGGTGAACAACAACCATGGATAGAAAAAGGCGGACTGATGCTATCTTAGCCACGGGAGAGAAGGTATCACTGTAATCAAGCCCAAATATCTGAGTATATCCCTTGGCAACAAGACGAGCATTAAGACGATCAACCTTACCATCTTGACCAACCTTGACTGCATACACCCAACGACAACCAACAGTAGATTTACCTGAAGGAAGAGGGACGAGCTCCCAAGTACCACTCGTATGTAAAGCAGACATCTCGTCAGTCATAGCCTGTCGCCACCCTGGATGAGACAATGCCTCACCTGTAGACTTAGGGATGGAAACAGAGGACAAAGAAGATAGAAAAACATAATAGGGTGATGACAAACGATAATAACTTAAACCGATATAATGGGGATTAGGTTCCGAAGTGCAATCGGAAGACAAGTCCGCAGTAGGAGCAGGGTCAGGTGCAGGACGTGAATCAACCAGGCCGGATGCTGGGCGAGGACGACGATGATATGTCAAGAGTGGAGTTTCTGTGGCAGGGAGTCTAGGAGGAGCCACACTAGACTCTTCAATGGTTGGAATGGGTAAGACTTCTGTAGCGGAAGGTGAAGGAGGAGCTAGAGTAGACTCGGGTGAGACTTCTGTGGCGGAAGGTGAAGAAGGAGCTATAGTAGACTCCCTAAAGGCCGGTATAGGTAAAACCTCAGATATATCAAGATGGTCAGAAAAGGTAAAGAAAGGTTTAGACTCAAAAAATGTGACATCAGCTGACATAAGGTACCTACGAAGATCAGGTGAATAACAACGATAGCCCTCTGGATACGAGAATAACCAAGGAACACAGACTTGAGAGCACGAGGAGCTAACTTATCTTTCCCAGGGGCTAAGTTATGAACGAAACAAGTGCTCCCAAAAACACGAGGGGGAACAGAGTATAAGGGTGACTGGGGAAACAATACCTAATACGGAATCTGATTCTGGATGGGAGATGAAGGCATCCGATTAACCAAATAACAAGATGTGAGAACTGCATCGCCCCAAAAACGCAGCGGAACATGAGATTCAATGAGAAGTGTGCGAGCAGTCTCAATAATGTGCCTATTTTTTTCTCTCTGCAACCCCATTTTGCTGAGGGGTATAAGGACAAGAGCTCTGATGAATAATTCCTTGAGAAGTCATAAACTGTTGAATTTGAGAGGATAAATATTCTAAGGCATTATCACTGCGAAAAGTGCGAATAAAAACACCAAATTGACTTTTACTTTCAGCACAAAAATTCTGGAATATAGAAAACAACTCAGAACGATCTTTCATTAAGAAAATCCAAGTACATCTTGAATGATCATCAATGAAACTAACAAAATAACGAAATCCCAAGGTTGAATTGACTCTACTAGGACCCCATATATCCGAATGAACTAAAGAAAAGCAGACTCTGCACGACTCTCAATACTACGAGGAAAGGAGGCTCGGGTATGTTTCCCGAGCTGACATGACTCACACTCTAATGTGGATAAACTAGACAAACTAGGCACCATGTTCTAAAGCTTGGACAAGCTAGGATGTCCTAAACGACTGTGAAGTAGGTTTGGAGGATCTGCAACTAGACAGGCCTTGGAGGATTTTAGTGAGTTAAGGTAGTACAGTCCTTCTGATTCAAGTCCTGTTCCAATCGTCCCGTACTGCGGTCCTGCATAATAAAAGAATCATCAATAAAATATATACCGCAATGGAGGGAACGAGTCAAACGACTAACATATGCAAGATTAAAAGGACAGCCAGGGACATAAAGAACGGAATCTAGAGTGACAGAGGGTAGGGGATTCGCTTGTCCAACTCCTTTTGCTTTAGTTTGAGACCCATTGGCTAAAGTAACAACAACAACTAACCAGTATACTCCCACCAGGTGGGGTCTGGGGAACATTGGCAAAAGTAACGTTGGGAAGAAACTGTGAATACGCAATTATTGACAAAAGGGATTTATTACCAGAGATATGATCAGAAGCAGCTGAGTCCAAAACCCATTGTTCAAGAGGACTAGACTGGGAAACACAAGCAAAAGAATTACCAGCAACAGAAGTATCAGTCTGAGCAACAGAGGCTACTTGTGGAGATGTCTGCTTACTTGCTCGATATTTAAGGAACTCATTATGCTCCCCTTCAGATATAGAAAATCCCTGGTTACCCGTAGGCTCGGTCTGAGCAACATACGCATTTTTGGGTGGTCGACCATGTATAGAATAGCACACGTCACGAGTGTGACCAAGTTTATAACAATAAGAATGCTTGGGTCTAGATCTTCCAAAACGACCTCCTCCTCGTCTATTCTCCATAGTATGAGATGCCCGATTGTCCACTGATTGGGATACGAGGATAGATGAATCAAGTGTCTGTGATGAGCTCACTGAGTGACTTGGTGCTGCAGCAAGGCGAAGTAATCGAGAAAATAATTCATCAACCGTGGGGACAGTCGGACTAGCCAAAATATGATCGCGTACTGAGTCGAGATCATTAGGAAGCCCAGCACGAGTAAGAACTAGAAACAAATTTTGTCGTTGCTCTTGCTGCTTTGCAACGCTAGCAGAAACTGGCACCAACGTCTCAAATTCCTTTATAACTGCCTGTACTTGTCCCAAGTCAGTAGACATATCTAATTCATGTTTCTTTAAATTTGTCATCCGCGATATCACATCATAAAACGAGATATGTCATTAGTGTATATAGTACGAGCCATTTCCCAAACCAAATAACATGTCTGGAATGGACGAAACAAGGGCATCAACTTGGAATCAATAGATCGCCACAAAATGCTGCATAATTGAGCATCGATCTTCTCTCAATGTGCTTTGGCTTTTTCATCTCCTTCACTAGACTCCTTGATAAGATGATCTTGAACACCTTTAATTATACACTATAACTCGACAGACGAAGCCCAAGCTAAGTAGCTGGGACCTCCCACTAAAGGTTCTGAGGTAATCATAACGCCGGAATTTCCAGAAGCCGAGTTTTTAGGCCCGAAAGCATCGACTCCCAAAGACATTGTGAAAACTTGCTGTAACAGATGAAGGAAATACTGTTTTTGCCGGAAAATTACTGTAGATGCCGGAAAAAAATCACTGTAGATGCCGGAAAAATTTAAAGTGGTCGGAATTGAAAAGTAAAAATATGGGTAGGCTCGGAATTCTCAGGCGAACAGGCTGTCTCAAGAAAATTTTTCCAAAAAACTGCCGGAAAGTGGTTCACGCGCCGGCGCGTGGGCCTGACGCGCCACCGACGTCAGAGGATCTGGAGGTGCGTGAGAGCGCGTGAGGATGTGTCTGTCGGAGCTGTTCAGTGGTGTTTGGTCGTCGGACTATGACGGATCTTGTGGTAGTGTTGGATTTTGCACAACACAGACGAGGAGAGAGATAACGTAAAAAAGCTTTGAAAAAGTCGCCGGAAAAATAAGGCACGACTGACTTCTGCTTTGTATTTTGGATGTATCTCACCACTAAGGCTCTGATACCATGTGAAAAAGCATGGAAAAAATATGATATATTGATGTTAAACATGATACAATGAGCCCTATATATACACATAACCTATCCTACTCCTAATACATAACCTATCCTACTCCTAATACATATTGGATTAGGGTTATTTTACTACTATTTACATATTCTAACATATCTCATATCTCACATTCTTTTCCTACACCGACGATGTCATTTAGTCACTAAATGTCTAATTAGTACTAATTTCCTTCATTAAAGAGTTGGTTTACCTTCTCACCTAGTCTGAGATCAGCCAAATGAGTGTTTTTTTTTTCCATTGTTTATTTGAAATTATGTTCATCTAGTCTGGTTTGATTTTTTACATTTACTAGCAAAGTTTTCGTTAAGCAAATTATTTGCTCTCAATCAACTAGTGTAATCAATAGATCAAGAACCACTTTGGCATCTGTTTTAGCTTTCCCTTGCTGTCAACACCACAACCTTAAAAACGCAACCTAGAACCACAACAGCCACTGGTGGATGGAGTTCATACACTATGGGTTCATCTGATTTGACATAGTGCTTGAATATATAGAAATTTTCAAATACGTATTACGTTATGAATCCGTAATTTTAAAAGCAAACTAGTTTAATGCTAAGAATCTAAGATTGAACCCATTAAGTTTAAATCTTATATCCGCCTCTAACTACAGCCTCACTCCAAACTAAGAATAATAGAATTAGCCTAAAAAAATAGACAAATAACGCATACACAAGTAAAATTATAGAAGCCAATTCGAGTATTACTCTGATAATCTTGGCAGTTCAAGATTGAAAATCTACCTGAGAGAGAATGCAAAGCAATGACTGTACATGATTGCGCATAATTGAATCACCAACGAAGGCTAACGATTTGCCCCACATCATATGAAGGAACTTCTTGGGATTGAACTTAGGTAGCTCACAATGTTTGGGTTTCCATCTCCAGTAAAGATAGCCAGAATCAGGCCTCCCATTTCTCATACAATTTTGGTGAGATTCAATTGAATAGCAAGTGTGATTAGTGTAAAATGGACCGGTTGGATCTCGAACCCAATCTCCTAGAAATAAATCACATTTTCCTGCAAAAATATGGACTATCATCAGGTCAATAACTCTTCAGAGAATTAACCTGTAAAATATTGTAATAAGCTGCTATAATCGATTAAATTACTAATTCTTTACATTGTCTGTGAAAATATCTTAAAACCCAAAATGAAAACATAAGTTGTGAAGGATTAGTGAATCCCATCAATAATAAACTCAAAGCACCACTCATTCACCAAACTCAAAATTCAATCTTGATTTTCATTCTAATCTCCCCTTGTCCATGTGTACTAAATGCTAGTTTTTCACTATACCAACATTCACATATATCGTACCCGTTGATTACGGGAATGTTTACACCAAACTGATGAATACAAGATATGTATCTTTCATAAACACATATATCACCCAACTGTGGTTAATTGATTAGTATTCTCACTTTAATTTATCACTGTGTTTAAGCATCGGGTTCAAGCAAGTAATTACTTTCACCCAACCAAGGGAGTGGCTAATTTTTTACTCATTTTTTATTGTTTAAATTAACTGAAAGTTAAGTTGGTTATCCGAGTAATCCGTCTTTTACTATAAATATTCCTTTTTCCTTTTCTTAAGGGCTTTTCTCACAAAACAGCAGAATTTGATGAAAGACTTGTTCTTTTAGCTCCAACAAACAGAAAATCAAGCACCAAGTTTCTCTAGAGAAGTAAAAGAAAACCACCCACGTCCTTTTTACAACAAAATCAAATGTGGAAAAATTATACTAAAAGAAAAATAAAGAAGGATATTTCAAGAATCAAGTATTTATTACAGTGGTAAGATTGAACTAACCATTTTGTGAAGTACTTCTGTCCATTGTAAGATCACTGGATGTCTTGTTGGAAACAAAAGCTGTATCAGAAACCTCAACAGTGGAAAATTGTACAAAGCTGGACAAGAATAAACGATAAGCAAAACCCATCAACAGAAAACAGACAGCAAACTTTATAAAAACCACAGAGAATTGCTTCTTGTAATTAACGTTGTAGCTAATCGCAGCCTTCATGATTTTTTATTCTCTCAAAAAGTGTCAATATGTTTTGAAAAAACAACAATATACTAATACAAAAATATTAATGAAGGAAGATGATGATGTTGTAATAATAATAATAATAATGGTATAAAGAAAAATGTGACATATGAGTGTTTATCCCAATTCCCAACTAACTTTTAATAAGAAAGGGAAAAAATATGGGAGGTTGAGAATGAAGCCAAGGTAATAACACGAAAAAAGGAAGAGAAGGGTATAAAAGAATATTAATGTATACTTCACCTAAAAGCGACGTGGTGGACTAATGTGTATTCTCATGTTGCACCTCATCACCTCTTCGCACTTTGCGCTAAATTGGAAAACTAGGACGAAATAGCCTACCTGATTTTATTATTTTATTTTTTCTTTTGTTTATGCATTCATATCTGAGATCCACAGAGAAAAGGATTCAATTGAATCTCATTCGCAAAGTGATAGTATATAATTAGATAAAATAATGTTTTTATTGTATACAAAATGTTGATAAATGGAGTTTAAAACTGTTTCAGGATATATGTTCAAATCTTAGTTATAATAATATACAGTCACATCTCTTTATAACAATATTCTTATATAATAATAATTTTTTTATAAAAGTTAAATTTTTTCGGAATCAAATTTTACGTTCTGTTATATTATATATTTTCTACAACAGTAATTTGCTATAACATCTAAAAATATCTGAAACAAACGAGATTATTATATAGAGGTTTGATTGTAGTATACTTTTTCATTCATCTTGTATGAAATGTTTGTTCCGTTAAGTATTGGAACTGTGTATATTTCAGTGCAAAAAGAACTACTTTTTTTATCAAGAGTTAAAATAGAAAAAAAAAAGAAAGACAAAAAATTGAACTCGAAATATCGAGTTAAGGATGATGATTTCATCCTATTTCTCTCGTTTGTGATCTCATTTTACTTCTAACTCCCTGAGGCTGAGAAGGAAAAGTGAGAAGGAAAAGTGAGACGTCAGGGGAACGGTAATCATGCTATACGCTTCTCTCGATTTTTTACATCTGTTAATTAGACTTTTTTTTTTTCAATAACTGAAATTCTTTTGTTGGTTATATCAAACTCGAATCTAGCTCTAGGGGGGAGGGGGAGGGGGCGCCTTAACATAAGACTATTACTTTCACACCTCTTTATCAATAGATAGAGAAAGATCCGCTGTATGAGCAACCCAACTGTGCCTTACATATGTTTTACAGGTCGTACGTAATCTTTCTTCCCAAAACGAGCCCTTTTTTTTATTTGGAAGACGGGCATGGGAGAAAATTAATTTCAGCACTGATTGTTACATAATTATTTATATTGAAATGGTATGTTAAAAAATAGGAGTAAATAAATTATATCAAAAAGAAAATGAAGGGCAAAATCTTAATATAATTATTGCTTTGTCCCAAAAACAATTCCACCATTCAGAGAACATGAGTTAAAGTCTAATTGTCATTCAAATATTATTTTGAAATAGTAACTAAATGTCTGTGCACTTACTACATAGAAAATATTGGTGTTTACCCGTAAAACAATACAATTAATTTTGTAACGTGGTTTATCGACAAACGAATCGAGTTGATCCTAAAATGATGAATAAATTAATAAAATGTAAGACTTAACGTTGAAATCGAGATAAAACAACAAATAGCTTGGTTCCGGGAGTAGAGCTTTCCATTCCGAAGGCAGTAATACGAATATCAACACACAGGAAATAAAGTATTATTGAGCTTTTGAATAGTATATAGCATAGGTTTGCCAAAAAATTAATCTCTCTTACAATTGCTGTTGAAGTCATTACTAATAGCTGCACTTAGGGAAAAAGGTCCTAAGATCAAACCCCTCATAAATGACGATTATGAGGGCCATTGATGAATGTGTAACAACATGCTATAAATGTCAAAATTCTCTATAACGGATTGTATATTTAATACTGTAGATTATTCTTCATTGAATGTTATCAGGTGACGAACTTTCATTTGTCTCTGTTAACAATATTCCCCTCGGGGTCTTCCCAGTGACAACCTATAACGATCAGACCAGTCATTTTGAGTATTTTATCCCCTTTCCACTATTTACTACCTAATCTATGTTATTTTATGGTTATATGATTTGCCGGGATAGTTGCATTTGGCTTCGTGTGAGTTTCGGAGTGAAATGAGACACATTGTCCCTAAGTTAGAAGTTTAAGTTGAATGAGTTGATCATAGTTTGACTTGTGTAGACTGACCCGGAATGCAGTTTTGACTATTCTAATAGCTCATCATAGTAATTTTGGACTTTGAAGTATCTCCGGTTATTGATTTGGATGTTCGTAGGTCGTTTCGAATTGAATTGGCGAATGTTAGGAAGTTGAAGGTTTAGAAGGTTGAGAAATTTAACCGGAAGTTTACTTTATCGATATCGGGGTCGGATTCCGATTTAAAAACTTGGAATAGATCCATCATGTCATTTATGACTTATGTGCAAATTTTTAGGTCAATCGGAGTTATTTTGATATGAACTGGCATTACTTTTTAGAAGTCGGATGTTCATAGTTTTAATAGGCTTGACTTGGATTGCGATTCATAGAATTGATGTTGTTTGATGTGATTTTCGGCCTCTAGTAGGTCCGTTATGTGTTTTGGAACTTGTTGGTATGTTCGGTCGGGGTCCCAAGGATCACGAGGTTGAACCAGATTGAAATCGGAATAATTTGGGACTTGGTTGAATTGCTGAGGTCTGCTATTCTGGTGTCATCGCACCTGCAGAGGGTTTGGCTGCAGGTGCGGACATGCAGGTGCATGAGGTTCATCGCAGAAGCGAAGGATGACAGCCCAGACCTAGGTTCATAGGTGCGAACACCTGGGCATAGATGCACATTAGCATGTGCGAGTTTTCTTCCGTAGATGCAGAATTATGAGGGGCTTGTGAAGGACCACAAGTGCAGTCGATTCTCTGCAGAAGCGAGCTCGCAGAAGTGAGCTATTTCATCGGAGTAGCGGATTTGGCTAGCCTTAGTGAGAATCGTAGTTGCGATGGATATTTTTGTAGATGCGACAGTATAATCGCAAAAGCGATAATCGTTGGGCAGAAAAAGCTAGAGACAAGGGTTTTATCTCATTTTCATCTTTGACCTAGAAATCTCGATTTGTGGCAATATGTTTAGGGATTTGCAAGGAAAACATCGGGATTCGGGCCGTTGGGAGTTGGTTAATCGCAAAAAAGGCTTACTAGTGGATTGAGTTAGCGTGTTTTGAGCTAAATGTCTAGCCTAACTTTATGTGAGAGAATTATCTCTTAGGATTGGTGTTGTTTTGTGTTAATTGTGATATGTGAAAGTCGTGTACATAAGGTGACGACTGCGTACACGAGCTAAATATGGTAGTTGATCGATTTTAGCTATGAAGATTTTTTCCACGCCTTTAAATTGAGTTGCCATGACATGTTATATTCATTATCATTAGTCTATCTTCACATGCTTTACTTGGCATTATTAACACTTGTCTTATCTCTTACTTGCTAAAGTCTTTACATGTTTAGTTGAAGTTATTGTTCTTTCAATTCATTATTCATTATTTAACCGTTGGGTCCCTTTACTTGATGTTGTTATTTCTCAAAATATCTTTGATAATAGGCTAGATTATGTAATTTGGTGACTGTTTATGCCCCAGCTTGACTATGTTTCAATGTTGTAGGATGGTTAAATGATGATAAATTGGCTTTAAGTTAGAATTTCTTGTTTCGTAGGAGCGAGTTGCGTTCGAGGATTAGGATTGTATTTGGAGCTAAATTGAAGCAAGGGAAGCCCCCGAAGTTGAGTACGTTGAAAGAAGGTAGAAAAGAAGAGCTGAAATGATGATCCACTAGCCGACTGCGCTAGCCCAGGAGTTCGAGGCAGAATACTAGGCCATATGCGCGGTCAGTAGTGCACCCACTAGCGGGACTGCGCTTGTCAAGTTTGGAAAAATATAATTCAGGGGTAAATTTGGTAGTTTAGAGGTAACTCCACTTAACGTAAAGAGGTCCAGCTCTCCCAAAGGGACATTATCAAGGTTTTTACAGCTTAGTTGAAGGCTGTGAGAGACCAGAGCCAAGGAGGATAATTTAACATCGGGTTCTTCCTTTCTTCCTTTTAAATTTTACCATTTGTGATGAATTTTGCTATTGTTATGATGAAAACTATTATGAGTGGCTAAATGCTTAGTCTAGGGTTTTGATGGAACCTGTTGAAGGATGAACTTCGTGTTGTGTTAATATAGTTTGCCCTGGCTTAATCTCTATTTGTTCAACTATGTTCTTGTTGTAGTTAGTTGATAGGATCCTCAATTAACTGTGCCTATTTAGTATGTATTACTCAGGAGAGAGTGCATATTTAGGTAATTGTTGAACAACACCACTCCTAAAGTATATGAGGGATCAATAACCGAGGGTTTAATGGAGGGATTAAGGATAATGTAGCCTTGGGTGCGACCTAAAGTGAGTTGTATTAAAAGCCAGCTAGCATAACTCTGGTGAGAAATGCCTAATAAAATGTCATGATAACTCGGGAGAGATTTACGGCAATAAGAGTGCTCATGATCGATTGAGAAGGTTAGACAAATCTATGTGAAACATAACAGGAAAGGATTTCATCAATAGGATAAATCATAACCTTAGATCCTTCTCTTATCTATTTACTACTCCATCATAGTCAGTTTTAAGTTACTTGTTTTTTCAGTTATAGTCGGTAAAAACATCTCCTACCGTTATTCAAAATATCTGAAAAGTTGATTACAAAGAACTTAGTGAGTCTAACAAAAGTAATTGGTAAGATAATTCTCCGAGGATTCGACTCTGGGCTAAATAACCAGATTATATTTGCAGCGACCAGTTAATGGTGTTATGAATTTCAATTGAACGAAATACAATTTTTTTTTAGTGTAGTCAGTTTTCTTTACTTCCAATCTGTACACTGAAATTTTAATGTTTGTTGACTTGGTTGTACAAGTGCATGCCTAGAAACTCATTGAGAACTGGTGAAGTATTTAAAGCATTATCAGATCTCGAGAAAGTTTTCAAGGCCTTGAATCAGGCCAACCAAAAATACAAACAACAACAAACAACTGAAAAATTCGAACCAGACATGGGGGACAACGTGGTAGACCCAGCAACACTAGTGGCGCCAGTGGCTGCTCTATATGACTGGTGCACAACCCACAGTAGAAAATTTGGCCACAACAATTTTAGTCCCCAGATACCGTCTGAATCGTCTCAAATCACGAACAAAATGCTACACTTGTTAACAAGGGACTATTTTCGGGGTCATAAATCAAAGATCCTCAACAACACTTGAAGAATTTCCTGTCAATCTACAAAACTCTTCTATTGATTGATGCTTTGAAGGAGATACCTGATTATGAAAAAATGATGAAGGACTTGATGTTCCAAAAAGTTGATTTCCAAGACTTGGCCAGTGAGACTCTTACTCAGACCTGCAGTGTTATGGTGGCTAGACAAGTTGGTAAGAAGCTGTCTGACACATAGAGTTTCATAATTCCTGCACTATTTTTAACTTTGCTTTTGCGAAGTCACTTTGTGATTTGGGGGATAGCATAAATTTTATGCCCCTGGCGATTTATAAGAGGTTGGGGATTCGAAGTGCTATACCCACATCTATGTTGTTGCAACTAGCTGATAGGACCTTGAAAAGACCTTCTAATATATTGGATGACATGCTGATTTAGGTAGGGATATTTGTGTTCCCTGCAGATTTGTGATTCTAGATTGCAAGGTGGATGAAGAAATTTCCATAATTTTAGGATGAGCGTTCTTGGCCACGGGGAGAGCTCTAATTGATTATGAAACTAGGGAGCTCAAGATGATATTGAACGACGAAGAGGTAATGTTCAATGTGCAAAAATCTATGAGGCAATCGAGTGAATTCATCAATTGCTCTCTTATTGATTCCATCGATGTAATCGTAGAAGTTGATGATGAAACATTGACTATTGAGGACCCTCTTTATGCATGTTTGGTAAATTTAGATGAGGTGAATGGGGAAGAATTGGTAGAATGGGTGTCGGATTTAGAGGGTAGAGGGTGTTGGGATAGAACTCTTGAATTCGAGCCCATGCACTTAGAAAAGAGAGAAACTCCTCAAGCCAAGCCATCCATAGAAGAACCACCAAGCTGGAATTGAAGCCACTGCCCGCCCATCTCAGGTATGAGTTCCTAAGACCTAACTTCACATTACCTATTATTATCTCGTCTAGTTTGTTAGATGTGCAGGCACAAAAACTTTTGCAGGTACTCAAAAAGTGCAAGAATGCCATTGGATGGACTATGATAGACATTAAAGGGATCAACCTGGCATATTGTATGCATAAAGTTTTGCTGAGGGACACAGACCTTCTAGGGAGAACCAAATAAGGCTGAACCCAACATGACGGAAGTGGTGAAGAAAGAAGTGATTAAGTGGTTGGATGCGGGAATCCTTTTCGTAATCTCTGACAACAACTGGGTTAGACCGATTCAATGTTCATAAGAAGGGTGGCATGATGGTGGTAAAAAATGATAACAATGACCTGATCTCTACATGAACCATCAGAGGCTGGACAATTTGCATGGATTACAGAAAATTAAATCTGGCCACTCGGCAAGACCACTTCCCACTCCCCTTCATTGATCAGATGCTTGACATATTGGCTGGGAGGTCTCACTTTTGTTCTCTGGACGGGTACTTAGCGTACAATCAAATCTCCATTGCACAAGACGACAGAGAGAAGACTTCCTTCACTTGCCCATTTCGCATTTATGCTTTTCGGAGGATGCCCTTTCGCCTATTTAATGCACCTGACACATTCCAAAGCTGCATAATAGCCATATTCACTGACATGGTCAAAGACATAATAAAGGTACTCATGGATGATTTCTCAGTGGTGGGGAACTCATTCAACAAGTGCCTTATAAATATGACTCGGGTGTTGAAAATATGTATTGAGACTAACCTGGTACTTAATTAGGAAAAGTGCCATTTCATGGTACAAGAGGGCATAGTCTTGGGACACCGGGTATCAAGTAAGGATTTGAGGTGGATTATGCTAAAGTTAACGTGATAGCAAAGCTGCCACCTGCCACTTCAGTCAAGGCAATCAGGAGCTTCCCCGGGTATGTATGTTTTTATCGGAGATTCATAAGAGACTTCTCAAAAATCGCTAACCCTCTTTGTAGTTGTTAGCAAAAGATCACCCCTTTTTATTTTCTGGTAATTATAGGGTAGCATTCGAGGAGTTTCAAAAGAGGCTAGTCACAACACCTATAATTGTCGCCCCAGACTGGGAGCAACAGTTTGAACTAATGTGTGATTCCAGTGACTACGTAGTGGGGGTCAATGCTGCGACAGTGGAAAGAAAAGCTAATGCACCCAATCTACTATTCCAGTAGAACACTGTGGAGCCCAATTAAACTACACTGTGACTGGAGATGCTGGATGCGGTGTTCGCATTCGACAAGTTCAGATCATACCTGATTGGCTTTAAGGTAATTGTATATATTAATTATGAAGCTCTTTGGTACTTGATTGAGAAGAAGGAGTCCGAACCGCGCCTGATATGTTGGGTGCTGTTACTGCAAGAGTTCAACCTTGAAATTCATTAGTGTAAGGGCACAGAAAAACAAGTCGCTGATCATTTATCACAACTTGAGGGAGCTAAAAACTAAGTTGAGGTTGAGGGTATTCTAGAAACCTTTCCAGAGCAACTACTCGTTACAAGCCTTGAGTAAGTTCCACGGTATGCAGACTTTGCAAATTACCTGGCAAGTGGTATAGTTCCCTATGACCTTTTCTCTGTACAAAATAAAAAGTTTTGTCGTGACTGCCGTATGTATTACTGGGATGAACCTTATCTATTTAGAATATGTGTTGATACTATGATCTGGAGGTGTCTCCCCGAGATAGAACAATCTTCTGTTTTGTAGGCATGTCATGTATCATTATGTGGCGGGTATTTTGGAGTAGTCAGGACGGCAACAAAAGTGCTAGAAGCCGGGTTCTACTAGCCAATAGTATTTAAGGATGCACATCAATGGGTGAAGGGTTATAATGAATGGTAGCAAACGAGGGACATTTCTCGTCGCCATGAGATGCCTATGAACCCAATTCAAGAGGTTGAAGTGTTCGATGTCTAGGGGATAGACTTCATGGGCTCTTTCGTCAGCTCCTTTGGCAATAAGTACATACTTGTTGCTGTAGATTATATGTCCAAATGGGTGTAAGCTGCAGCACTTCCACCCCAATAATGCAAGAGTGGTGGTGATTTTTGAATAAGAACATATTCACCAGTTTCGGGACCCCGAGAGCTATTATCAGTGACAGGGGCACTCACTTTTGCAATCCAGCCTTCGAAAAGTTGCTAGAGAAGTACAATGTGGGTTACAGGTGGCAACACCATATCATCCTCAGACCAATGGACATGTCAAAGTGTCTAATAAATAAATAAAGATACTGACCAAACCTGTGAATGCCACAATAACTGATTGCGCAAAAATCTAGGTGATGCACTATCGGCCTACATAACTGCTTTTAAAGCACCAATTGGTAAGTTACCATATAAGTTGTCATTTGGGAAGTCCTGCCACTTGTCGGTGGAACTTGAACATAGAGCTTGGTGGGTAATGAAACAGCTAAATCTAGATATTGAGGCAGCGGGCACAACGAGAGTCACAGAATTGCATGAGCTCGACGAGTTCCGATATCTTGCATTTGAGAGCACATGGTAGTACAAGGAAATAATGAAGAGGTTGCACAACAAGAACATTGTTGAGTGACATTTCAACCTCAAGGACATGGTGCTCTATAACTCAAGACTAAGACTAATGCCGAGTAAGCTCATGTCATGATGGTCTAGACCATTTTGAGTGGTCGAAGTATTTCCTTTAGGGGCTGTAGAGATTGCCTTAGAGAAAGACCCTCATACATTTAGAGTCAATGGGAAGATATTATAACTATATGTGGGCATGAATGAACCAAAAGAAGTGTCAGAGATCCACCTGACCGAACCTCAGAGGTCGAGCAAGCCTTAAATATGCTTATCTGTATCAAGTCATGACATTAAATCAGGCGCTGCATGGGAGGCTACCCATTGATTTGTTATAATCATCGTGCCATGACATTAACTAAGGCGATGGTTGGGAGGAAACTTGATAATAGTTAGTAGTTTTTAATTTTGAGTTTGGGAAGTACTAACCAATGCAAGAGAGCTTGGGCAGGTCACAAGTCCATCGGATGCGGAAAGGACATGTGAGAAATGAAAAATATTTAGTGCCCAATGCGGGCGCACTACTCACCGTGCTATAGGCCGCACATATGGGAAAAAATTATGCCTCAACAGTTAAACACTACTGCGACTGAGCTAGTGACCGTGTTAGTGGCCGCGCATACGGCCAAGTGCACTGTCTGGACTAGCGCGGCCGCGCTCATACCATGCTACGACCACGCCACGACCACGCTAGTGCTACCCATCTGATGCATTTTTTTCCTTTAACTTAATGATAGTTTTTTTTATTTATATATTTCCTTTATTCTAACCCCCCTCTCCCTACATCTAATTTCCCCCTTCTTCAACCTTAGACTTCCCCCACGCTCAAAATAAAAAAAGACCCCCAACCCTAACCCCCCCTTCTTCTTCAAAATTCCATCTTCTTAAACTTCATTCTTCTTCAAATTCCCAACCTAACTTCCCCAAGTTTCAAGCCACGCTCTCCCTAATCTTCTTCACTTCTCCCGGCATTCTCTCGCTACAGGTATGAGCTCTTTGAGCTATTTTTTCTTTTTTTTTTCAAGATTTTTGTTGTATTTTTTATTTATGTAGTAGCTTTTTACTTTCTTTTTTTCGTAGAAGTTTGTAGCGTTTGTGTAATGTTTTGTGGGTAGAAATGTTGGTGGAGTTGTATCTTAACTTAGTGGGTGTGTTTGGGACAAATTGTGGTGTTATTGGGGTTGTAACATGTTTGAATAGGGTGTGAGTATATAATTCCCACAAGGTGTTTGTTTAAATGCTCAGTGAATATAATTGAGTAATTATTACCAATTGTTTTGTTTAAATGCTCAGTGAATATAATTGAGTAATTATTGACAATTGTGCACGTGAAGTCTGAGTAACCGCATTACATCAAATTTCTTTTGTGGGCTGTGCTAATGTTATTCCTTTTTCCAGGTACTATGGCTCAATCTAGGAAATGCCGCATCAGAGGTTCCTCCTCCAGTAGTGAAGTTGAATCGTCCAGGGCATGCGGGTCAGCTCTTGCTCGTCCCTTTGATAGTAGCAGGTTCGTATATACCAAGGCTCAGGACCGCTTTAGAGATAAGGCCCCTAAGAACCCGATACCGGAAAGGGGCATAGATATAGGGTTAGTCCACGTGGGCTGCCCTCACATGTATAATGAGCTGGTAAGGCAAGGGTTATAAATCTTCATTGATGAGCCGGATGAGGGGAAAGTGATAGTTGTCCACGCGTTTTACGCCAATGTGAAAGAACATGTGAATGGCATAGTAATTGTGCACAAAAAGGCAGTGGATGCCTCTGTTGAGGCTATACAGAGGATATATCGGCTTCCCCCTCCTGTAAATCCATATGATGACTATTTTGAGGGGTATGACAGATCACACACGCAGTGGGAGATATTCTTTGAAAGAATCTATGTACCCGAAAAGGAAATTGTCTGGAAGAAGTATGGTAGGAAGTTTCACTTCGTGGCGCTAACCTTTGAAGGGTAGTGCTAGTTGTATATTATCAACAACCGCTTGATCCCATCTTCCAACACTACGAAGGTGAATGGTCCTCGAACGGCTCTGATTTGGTGCTTTATTAATGGTCACATCTTTGATGTGGCCAAAGTGATTCATGGGAATATGTTCAACCATTGTTCGGTGAAAAGGCATGGGTTCTTCTTCCTTTCCTTAGTTACTAAGCTTTGCCGGGCAGCTCGGATTGGAAAATCTGGATGTGGATGGGAGTGTGCCAAAAGACCAAAAGTTCCGACTAAATAAGGTCACTAATGGTAAGAAGCCAGTGGCAGTAGATGGTGATGATAGAGGTGAATTTGATGACTTTGAGGAAGAGGAGGCTGAGCAGGAAAATGTGAGGGCCGAGCCACAGGCCCATGAACAAATTGCAGCAGGTGCAGCGCCATCTAGAACTGCAGCACCATTTGAAGCTACTCGGGTTACCCGGTTCACAACTTTAGAGCAGGAGGTGGACGTATTGCGTACCTCGGTCATTGATTGGGTACACATGTTGACGCGGTGGCTGCCTAGTAGGTGAAATCGGTGAAGATAATATTGAGCTGGTTGAGAGCTCTGGGTCGTGCTTGCAATTTGAAGCCAGACACAGTCTCCGATCAATAGTGATCTTTCAGGAAAATTCCTTTACCTCACTGTTCTTTATTTTGTATTCCATGAGGATATGTCGTCCTTTTAAGTATGGGGTGGGGTATACTTTAATGTATGTATGTATGTATGTATATGTAACAACTTGACCGTTTGATGTTTCCTTTGTTTTTCTTGATTGTTTTTGATGGTTTTGAGTAATAGTCAAAGTAGGTAAGTTGACTTGCCCGATAACGAATCTCTTTTGGGGTTCTTGAGGGTCTAAGTCGGCATAAAAAGCTATTAAAAAATAGGAACAAGTTGGACTCTTCCTGATGACGGATCTTCTAGACAGCTTTCTTGAAGAAAGTAAGTCTAAAGAAAATACCAAAAAGTGTTTATTTTATTTTAGGTAGTGTAGTAACCCCCCTTTATTTTTCTTTGGGCCACGATTCTTTTTCAAGGATTTTGCTTGAACCGAGTGTAGTTAGTTTTTGTTTATTTTGTTTTTAGTTTTTCGTTAGTATTAATGGGCTAAGAGTTGAAATAGAAAAGGAACCCTTGGCATTGTTACACCTGAACACAGTAGACACTAGACTGTAACGCGTAGTCTTAGTGGTTAATTCTTGCTAGAGTGCCTTAAATTGTATATTTGTAACTGACTTGAATACTCAAATGAGAGTGTCTTGATAAGCCAATGGGGAGTGAGTCATGTGCCATGTGTGTGTAATTTGTGCTATATTCTATGCTCGACATTTGATGCTCAGAACTTGCCCGTGTGTTTGGAAGAAAAATAACAGCTTTCTTCAGTCTTAGAAGTAATATACGCATTACTTTGTTAATCCATATATATAATGCAGACCCACCTAAATGTAATACATCGTAGTTAACTTTGTTAAGCATATAAGCCTATTTCTTTGGCAACCACATTACGAACCTTACCCAATTGTTTGAATGACCCATCTATTTGAACCCTTTTACCTCCCATGAACACTTGAATGGTCATGAAATATGCAAAAGCTAAAGTGTGGGGTGGTGGTCTGATTTTGAGCGGAATAGAGGAATAGAGAAAAGGTGCAATTTTTTAAAATGTAAAAGAATAAGCACCACTTAAAAAAAGAAAACATAAAAAAGAATGAGTAAATGTAGTAGATGATAAGTTGTGACTTGATACAATTTCACCTAATGGAGTGGGATGTTATAAATAAAAATGCGGTGGAATGTCTAGTTGACATAAGTATGATTTAGAAGGTTAATATGATTGTATTAAAAGTGCTTAGGGAGGTTAGTCACTATATCCAAAAATATCCTATCCGTCCCTTAGCGTACATTATAACCAAGTGAAGTTCTAATTGATATTAGACTGAATGGGATCGACTAGTAGAGTAGTATACTACGGGAAAGCCTATGGTGCATCTTTGTGGCATGTGAATATTCTTTTTGAGAGGGATCGAATTTTGTCTATCTAAGTTCCTAATTGGTCTCAATATTATTATTTGTGGGACTACTCTCTTGTGTGATGTGAGGGCATGTAATTCACGAAGTAAAGGTAAGTCTTGACTTTTGCATAGAGCTATTTGAGTAAGTAAGAGTATTGCACGACACATGAGAGTCGGCTTTTGAGGCAAAGATTGTTCACCACTAGACGTAATTTTGGTGATTTGTTCTTGATATGATACGTTAGGGGAAAATCTTAGGGAAAGAACAATTACAAAGTTTGGTGGTTGGATCGAGGACAAACAATAATAAGTGTGAGTGTTGATAATAGGCTAGATTCGTGAAATTTGGCGACTGTTTATGCCCAGATTGACTATATTCACAATTGTAGGATAGTCAAATGATGATAAATTATCCCTAAGTGTGTATTTCATGTTTTGCATGAGCGAATTGCGGGTATGAGGACTTAGCACTGTATTTAGAGCTAAATTGAAGCAAGGGAAGCCCCTTGGAGCTGATTACGTTGAAAGAAGAGAAAAAAGAAGAGATGAAATGATGATCCACTAGCGCGACCGCGCTAGCCCAGGAGTTCTAGGCAGAATACTAGGTCATATGCGCGATCAGTAGCGCGCCCACTAGCGCGACCCCGCTAGTCTAGTTAGGAAAAATATAATTCAGGGGTAAATTTGGCAGTTTGGGGGTAATTCCACTTAACCTATAAGAGGTCCATCTTGTCCAAAGGGGCATTATCAAGGTTTTTACAGCTTAGTTGAAGGCAAGGAGAGGCAATAGGCAAGGAGGATAATTCAACATCGAGTTTTTCCTTTCTCCCTTTTGTATTTTACCATTTGTGATGAATTTTGCTAATGTTATGATGAACACTATTATGAGTACCTAAGTATTTAGTCTAGGGTTTTGATGGAACCTGTTGAAGGATGAACTTCATGTTATGTTAACATAGTTTGCCTAGTTTAATCTCTATTTGTTCAGCTACAATCTTGTTGTAGTTAATTGATAGGATCCTTAATTAGCTGGACCTATTTAGTATGTATTACTCGGGAGAGAGAGTACGTATTTAGGTAATTGTTGAACAACACCACTCCAAAAGCATATGAGAGATCAATAATCGAGGGTTTAAAGGCGAGATTAGGGATAACGAAGCCTTGGGTACGATCTAAAGTGAGTTGTATTAATAGCCTGCTACTATAACTAGGGAGAGTGGTCTAGTAAACTGTCGTGATTGCTCGGGAGAGATTTACGGTAATAAGAGTGCTCATGATCGTTAGAGATGGTTAGGCAAATATATGTGAAACATAACAGGAAGGGATTTCATCAATAGGGGAAATCATAACCTTAGATCCTTCTCTTATCTATTTACAACTCCATCATACTTAGCTTTTAGTTACTTATTTTCATTCAGTTGTAGTTGGTGAAAACGTCTCCAATGGTTATTTAAAATATCTGGAAAGTTGATTACAAAGAATTTAGTGAGTATAACAAAAGTAATTGGTAGGTAATTCTATGAGGATTCAAATCTGGGCTAAATACTCGGATTATATTTGCAGTGACCACTTTGTCATTTTTATAAGGCATAGTCGGGCGTGATCAATATTGTTTTTGAATTTTGTGTTAAAGTTATAAAGGTCATTATTCACATTGAGGTAAAGTGGTAAATTTTTTGAAATACCATTCTCGTTGAGTTATTCATTTTCTATTGCTATTGTTAAGACTCTATTAAATATTGTTGGTGCGCAACGGGATATTTATTGTGAAAACACTGTTATGGTTGACTTCTTTGACAAGTTAAGGTATTGGGCACTTGAGGTGCGGTTGCGCACGTGCGAGAGAAGGGCCGTGGGTACGGTCAGGAGGATTTATCCTATGGGCACATGTGCGTAAAGGGGGACTCATCTATGCAACCGCAGATGTATAGAATTGACCACATAAGCGGATTCTGGGCTTTAAGTAGAATCTGCACCTGCAATGGAAATTCCACAGGTGTGGCGTCACATGTGCGACTAGAAGACTGTTGAAGCAAAGATCGCTGGGTAGAAAAGATGAGTTTCGAGGGTTTTATCCCATTTTCAATTTCGGGACTTTGAGAGCTCAGATTTGGCAATTATCTAAGTGATTTTCAAAGAAAGCTTTTGGGAAACGATTCTTAACTCCCTTATGTGTAATGACCCGACTTGTCAGTTGACAAATTAAGCTCCGTTCAGCGGCATAATATCCTAAATAGCTTCGGAATATGAGTATCAACTTACATAGATGGTGGAATTTTTTTTCCGGATGGTTTAAAGTCAAATTGAAAGAAGGAACCTTGTTTTGGAAGTTTGAGCGGTGAAAAGTTAATCGGAATTAGATTTTTGGGTAAACGACCCTGGAATGGGTCGTGGATTATATCAACAACTTCTTATGGTGATTTTTGTCTTATGCAAAAGTTCTAATTCAGATTTTGAGGTCTGTAGAGTGAATTAAGGCATTTTGGAAAAAATCGGAAAGGTTAAAGTTTTGAAATGAAAAAGTTTAACCCATAGTTGACTTTTGTGATATCGGGGTTGGAATGCAATTCCAAGGGTTGGAACAGCTCCATTAAGTCATTTTGGACTTGTTTGCAAAATTTGACGTCATTCCGAGTTGAATTGATAAGTTTCGGTATGAGATTCGATAATTGAAGATTTGGAAGTTCATATGCTTGA
Organism: Nicotiana benthamiana; assembly: GCA_034376525.1. Taxonomy (NCBI): domain Eukaryota; kingdom Viridiplantae; phylum Streptophyta; class Magnoliopsida; order Solanales; family Solanaceae; genus Nicotiana; species Nicotiana benthamiana. The sequence continues at coordinate 126,371,550 of CM067338.1, read as the reverse complement.
TTTTTGGTTTGATTCATCGTTTCGATGTTATTTTATGTGATTTGAAACTTCGAGCAAGTCCATATTAGGTCATATGACTTGTGTGTGTGGTTAGTCGGGGTCCCAGTGAGCTTCGGATATGTTTAGGCTATGTTCTGTTTCAGATAGGTTTAGGCTATGTTGAGCTTGTTTTTGGATGCATTATCGCCGTTTCTTCAAATAGAAATGACACCACATTGAGAAAATGAGATAGACATTCAGTTTTGTTTGAACCATTACATCCGTATCGAAATTACGGAGCCATAGGAAAAAGAATCATTGAATTTTGACATCGTATGAGGAAGTTATGCTCATTTTGTGTGTCGGAAAAATTGTTGGTTTCTTGTATGTTCGCGAATGCGAACTTTTTCATCGCATTTGCAATGCGCAGTTTCCAAATGTGAATTCTTCCAGCCCTGTTTTGTTTGTAGTCATTTTTCAAGTTTCTCAAAACCTAAACCTCCATAGGCGATTTTCCAAAGACCCAAACTACTCCAAATCATTGGGTAAGTGTCTCTAATATATTTCCAACTATATTTTATGATTATATCTTAGATTTAACTTCAAATTCACGAGAATCTAAAGGTAAATTTGGGGAAAATTATGAAATCTTTCAAAAATGTAAAATGATGATTTGAATTACGAAATGGTATTAGAATTAGATAATATTTTATGGTGAACTCATAGCAGAATGGGTGTTTGATTTTTGTAAATTTTGTCGGGTTCCGAGGTGCAGGCCCTGGGAGTTAACTTTTTACAAACTGTATAAGAATGATTCTTTTGTCAATTGAAATTATTTTCTCTTGCATTGTTCTATGTATTCAAGTTCTTTTTGGCTCGATTGAGCCGATCATTGATGAATTGGTAAAGGAAAAGATAAATTGAATATTGAATTTGCCGGATTAAGGTAAGAATCTTGCCTAACCTTGTGTAGGGGACTTCCCCTTAGGATCTGAGTCTTCTGTGTTGATTGTATTTCGTGTACACGAGGGGATGAGTGCCTGCTCGGATTGATTTGTGGTAAATTGTCCCTTTTAGGCTCTTAGACTCTTGTAATCAGTGAGTATGAAGTTATTCTTGATATGTTTGAGTTCCCTGTTATTAGTTTCACCTCTACATATCTTACTTTGAATTTAGTTGCCCTTTTTTTGGTCTATTCTTGGTGCCTAATTTACCTTTACTTGTTTAACTGAAGACATTTACCCTTATATAGACACGTTAGCTTTCCTATCTATTTGTCTTTAATTGGGAATCATTATTTTATCTCTCTTGTAATTAATGGGCCTTAATTGATAAGAAGTTAGATATCCTATGCTTAATTGATATTTCCTAACTTGAAATTAATTTGATTTTTGTTAACTTCCTTGTGGTTGAATTACGTATTATGGAATCGTGCTTCGTAGTATTTTCTTCCTTATTGAGTTATTCTTATTGCACTCGGTATTTCTCTGTTATGGTTATTCCTTGTGAGTTAGTTGTACCGTCTACTGGTGACCGGAAGTACGTGAGTCAATTCCCATGCCTTGTGCTGTATATATATATTTGCAATTGTTGTGTTGTACTTGAGATGGTGGTGTACGAGCTTTCTGCCGTACGGTTGTTGATATTGTGGTGCACGAGGTTTCTGCCATGCGGTTGCTAATATTGTGATGCACGAGGTCTCTGCCGTGCGAATGTTGTTGAGGAGTTGCACGAGGTATTTAACATGCTATTGTTACTATTGATATTTTGCACATGCGGCGTTATAAGGAAGGATATGTTTACATGCTCATATGTGGGTGGTGCATGTGGCGGGATAAGGTGGGAACATTGTGATGCACGTGTTGTGAAATAAGGTGGTGCTTACTATATTATTATTGGTTACACACGTGGTGAAATAAGGTGGGCTATATCAGGGGCTGATTGTAATGAATTGTGACGGCCTTTGGAGGCATTCCTATTTTGTTTACTATTGTGATTGTGGGTTGCTTACCTGTACGAGTTTTATCGCTCGGAAGTCATAAGGAAACATTGACGTGTGGTCTGTTATCCTATTCATGTTTACTAGTTGGTAGAATTCTTGTAGGAACACTTGCACAAGCATAGACGTAGTTGAATACTCCCGTTAGAGGAGAATTGCTCCTGATTTTGCTAAGGATGGAGGTACTCCCTCGTTTATCCATTTTATATATGAGAGTGGCCATAGTTAGCCAGTTAGTGATCAACATGTCCGAGAGGTTGATGGGGCACATGATTCCAAGTGTTAGATTGCAGATACTGGATTTTCGTGAGTTGTGCTTGTTCGAGATTTCTTGTAAAAATTGTGGAAAGAGCTGAATAAGGCCTTATGTGAACATCACTGTAGGATACGAGTTATTGAATTGTTTTTCCCTTGCTATGTTGTGACCTCATGATTTGGATTGTGATTTCTCCCGTCAGTTTCATATCATCATTTATTGTATTCTCATTGTTACTTATTGTCCGTTTACCTTATTGTGATTTGTAGCATTTTTAGTCATCCGTGGAATATTTATATATTTACATATCATTTCCATTATTTGTATGATTATACTGTTTATTGACCGGTAAGTGTCTTGACAGTCCCTCATCACTACTCCACCGAGGTTAGTCTTGATACGTACTAGGCACCACCGTGGTGTGATCATGCTACTCTTCTGCACATTTTTGTTGTGCAGATACAGGTACCCCCATTCAGTTCTGTCAGCCTTGGAAGGAGGCGTATCGGTAGAGACTTCGAGGTATATCTGCTATGTCCGCAGACTGAAGAGTCCCTTTCCAGCTTTCTGTAATAAGATAGCTCTTTTAGTATGTCTCCTTTGTATAGATATTCTCGAGTTAGAGCGTCTTATGTATCCCTTAGCTTGTTATTTGTGAGATTTCAGGTTTTGGAAATTTTGTTAAATTCGAGAGTTGTTATTGTATGTGCCAGGCGGCAATCTAAACACTGATTTATTTTGCTAGTTCAATTTTTAATTATTTTCTTCCGCAATTCGGTTTATATTCTGCATTGTTAGGCTTACCTAGTCATAGGGACTAGGTGCCATCACGATATATTCACAGAGGGCGAACTAGGGTACTGACATTATGGTTATACTCCACTAATTAATCTATGGTTGATTTCATCATTTAAAGAAAGAATTTGGTCGAGAAATTTGGGAAAAATGGTAGAAGTTCTTCAACTAAGATTTTGATATCGAATTTGGATAATTTTTGTACGAGTGAACTTGTGATTGAATGAGGGTTCATATTTTATGACCTTTATCCGATTCTGAGACGTGGGCTCGGGGAGACGCTTTTGGGATATTTTCTTATTTCTTTTTAAAGTCTTCATTTCATTAATTAATTTAATTTATTATAGTTGTGTTTATGTTATGTAATTGTTTTTGGATAGATTTAGACCATTCAGAGTCGGATATTCGTGGAAAAGTTATTGTTATCGATTGATTAATCTTAATTCAAGGTAAGTGGCTTGCCTAACCTTGTGTGGAGGAACTCCCCTTAGGATTTGATACTTTTATGGTATGTGAGCTCTGTGTACATGAAGTGATGAGTACATACATAGTCTATTTGTTGTAAAACTCCATTTTTGACTGAGTAATAATTTGTTCCACTTTATTTAAGTTATATTAGCATGTATGATTATCCTAAATAGCCTAGAATAGCATGCCTACGTGCCTTAAATTCTCATATGAACACTATGCAACATGCTTAGTGGATTCCCTACTTCTTCCTTGACTTGTACTTAGTCTAAACTGTACTATTTTGTGTTGTATATAGTTATTATCTCCATTGTATGAGCTGCATATTTACATTGGGACTACGAGTCGGTATCCCGGGAGATCCCCCCTGCATATTTATTTTTTGGATTAGAGAACGGTATTCCAAGGAGATTCCCTGCACATTTACTTTTGGGACTACGAGACGGTATCTCGAGAGATCCCCTGTGGTTATTTCTATACACTGTAGTGTTATCATTTTTGTGATTTCCTTGTTAAATTTAAGTCTTTTTATATTACTGCGATATATTTGTTCCATCTTATTTTCTCTTTCTCTCTCTCTCTTTCTCTATCTATCTATCTATCTATCTATCTATCTATATATATATATATATATATATATATATATATATATATATATATGTTATACGTACATACATACACTAGTAGGTCCATGACCTGACCTCGTCACTACTCGACCGAGATTAGGCTCGGCACTTGCTCAGTACTGTTGTGGTGTACTCATTGTTGATACCTAATTTTTACCTATATATTTTTAATATGCAAAATACTTTCAAAATAGCATATATATATATATATAGACACACACACAAGTATGTCCCCATATTTTATTATTTTCCTTAATTTTTAAAGATTTTTAAATCAATCTATTGCCATATTTCATTAGGACAAACCCAATAATTATCTCCGAAGTTATCATTTTTTGTGATTCATTTATTGTTTTATCATATCTATACTAAAGTATAGCTAAAATAATTTTTTGCATATTTTTACAAATTTATTTAGTATTTTTAAAACTAAATTGCATATAAGCCTCTTTTAAGATTTAATTGTGCTTATATTTATAAAATTTACTCAAGTACGTTTAATTTTATAATTATGTATTATTAATAATTTTGCTTTTAATTTATTTTTAAATATTATATTACTATTTTTTAAAAATCAGACAAAGGAAAAATGGCTGTTTAAATGCTAGCCCCGTTTATTTCAATTATAGCCCTATGTCAACCTCCAATGAAACCCAACCCGAGGCCCAATTACTTTGACCCAAATCCTATTCTACCCGAAGCTCGACCCTTTTAAAAACGACCCACTTGGATCTCCTACCTACCCATTCAATCTTGGCCGTTGATGAAAAAGATCAACGGTTGCCCTTAACCCTTTCCTAAATTAATCCCGACTTACCAAAACCTAGTCATTTTTTACCTGTAGCCATCCTTGATTCCCCCCTTCTTCCAATTCTTTCTCAAGATCCTCTCAAACTCTAGCCGACTCCCTCCGCTTTCACCCTAAAATCGCCCGAATCCATGGCTTCCAAAGCCATTAAAGGCTTGTACCTGCATTCTATGACTCCTACATGCTTGATTATTATGGTTTCAAGATCAGACCTTGAAGAAGCTTGGCCCAGACCTTGGTCTACCTCAGTTCATATGGCTATCTACGGTCATCTTTGACCTTGCTCCGGTCAACCATGGCTATTCAAACCTGATCTTGACTTCTCCTACTTAGATCGATGATTTCCATGCCTTTCTCACCATTTGGGGCTCTTCTAAAACCCTAACCTTCAACGTTCTTCCGATTCTTTTAGATCCATTTTAGATCAGTGTTTTCCCTAAACATTTAAACATTTCTCGAGATTTCTTTGAAAGCTGTGCCTTCAAAACCCTTGTTAACTTTTTCCGATTTAGGATTTTGTTATGTCATTTCAAAGTTTTTCTGATTTTAACATATTCTACTGTGTTTTTCATGTTGTTCTTTTATTGGAGTGTGCATGTTAAAATTCTTAGTCCTCTTTGAGATTTCTGAATTCAGTTGTTAGTAGTCTTTGCCCGATTTACTTGTTTTCATCTCTATACTCGATTAATGGTGAAAACCCTAAATTTTGGGGGTTCATTCGAGCTCCGAGATTATTTGCTATGTGATTTAATTGTTAATCATGCTCTGCATTAGATGGGTTTCAAAACCCTATTTCATTTGAACCTATTCAAGTTACTGAAGTGGATTCATTTATTGCTCGACTGAATTTCAAAATCTTTCGTTTCTTTATATGATTCTATTTTTCTGCTAAACTCTATAAGGTCTTTTACTTGACCCCTATTTCCTGCTATTTGATACTCCCTCTTCTCTGTTACTAAGGCGACTACCATGTTCTTATAGTCCGCAATTTACTGACTTTGTGGTTGCATGACGCTTCTCTTTGTTCTAAATTCTGCGTTGCATGCCTAATACTTATGTACTCTTTTATATGCTGAATTTCCCTCTAAAATAACCTTCAATTTTGGGATTGATTTCAAACCTCCTTGTGTAATTTTTATTGCATTCATGTGGTAAGTGATTGACTCTTTCCTTGTTTTGCCTTATTGATTTCCCAGTTTCTTTGGTTAATTTGAAAACTTTCCTTAGATTTTTTATTTTCCTATTTCTGACTTGGTTTATTTCTTTATTCATGAATCAGTAATCTTGAATCCCTGACTCCTTGATTTACTATATACTGATTATCTCAAGATTATGCAACTTTACTTTCTTTTCTTACTTTATTTGGTTAACCGAGTATTTCAAAGAGTCTTCCCTTAAATAAACCCCTGTGTATTTACCAATAATTTCCCACTTTGCACAAGATGCTTACTTCATTTCATTCCATAAAAGTTTTCTATCCATTACCGTTTAAGTTTAAACTCCTTAAATAAAGGAAGTTCTTATACTAATTAATTTTATTTGGTACACAGTTCTATAATTATTTTCTTGCCTTATTTTCTGCCTGTTTTCACACTATTAATACCAGATTTTCTATTAACACAGACACACACGAACACTCTAACTTTCTGAACTCACACTCACACTCAAAATACTCACTCTTGTTGCTTGTACTGTGGCCCGTTTTCAAAGTCCATCTACCTGCCTTACTATATTTTGTTTCTCTGAGCTGGTATGTTCTGATTAAGATTCTAGAATCAACACAATGTGTTTACTTAATACTTTTAATTTCTTGTCTATCTATTGCTTGTATTTAGTTCAGTAATTATTTTAGCATGCTATAATTTCCTTCTACCTGTTCTGAATTCACTATGAATCCTTAACCCGCACACCCAATGTGTTCAATGCTATGGTTTGTTTGAGGCATGGCATTGCTAAATATTATTGACCATGTCTCAAGCTTGATCCCATGGGATCCTGTCCTCTAATATTGTGTGTTCTGGTAGGCTTATAGGTATGCTAGTATCCTCCATTGCTGTGCATGCCCAAAGCCTACCCTTGTCTAAGAATAGGCTCTTTACAACTTCCCAACCCCCTGAAACCCCTTTTTTATGAAGTTATCAATTTTCTTGTGGCTGTTTCCCTCTCCTTTATTCCTTTAGAACTTTGTTTCTTCACTTTCACTCTCTTTCAGACTTTAAGCTCTACTCCCCTCTTGTGAGCCTTGCTTTGGGACCCATTGAGCCCCCTCTAAACTTGGACACTTGAGGGTTGACCCTTCCACACTGCACTTATCCCCATTCTGGTGATACATTTTGGGTGTGAGCACTGCCCAGAGCCCCATTGAGGCTCGTAGGGAACTTTGACACATTCAAATTAAAGAAAGGCTTTGGATAAATGGTCTTTGAGTTTGTTTATCTCATAACTGAAGGAGGAAGTCAGAATCAGGCTTCCTTTAGTTGTACTTTTATTTGTATTTTCTGATGTAATTTACTATTCCGATTTGTAATAAGTTGTAATAAATACTTGGGGATGGCTACTGAAAAAAGGGTGGGTAACTACACATGCAAAAGTTATAAATTATGCCTATGTGAGTTTTCCAAACTTGCATATTCAATTACATATAGAAATCATTCCTATAGGTCTATTCTAATTCTGCATATTCAATTACATATAGAAATCATGCCTATAGGACTACTCTAATTTTACATATTAAATTACATATAGAAATCATGCCTATAAGTCTATTCTAATTCTGCATATTCAAACTTCATATAGAAATAATGCATATAGGACTATTCTAATTCTGCATACTCAGTACATATATAAATAATGCCCATAGGACTGTTCTAATTCTCCATAGTCAATACATATAAAAATCATGCCTATAGGACTGTTATAATTTGGCATACTCAATACATGTAGAAGCTATGCCTATAGGACTGTTCAACTTTGCATATTCAACTGCACTTAGATATTCTGGCTATAAGTTTTAACCAAATTCCTGCACTTCGTACCATTTCATAAGGTTTTCTACACATCAACACCATGTCTATAAGGTTTAAAATCAGCAATGTATAGAAAGCATGCTATAGGAGTTTCTAAACGAATCTTATTTGCTTCACTCGTTGTCAGATCTAAAAAACTCAGTAATAATAGATATCATAAGTTGCAGAACTTGTAATCAATTCGTTTAATTCTGCCTCTCTTTTGATAATCTGAGTCCCTCACTTAACTAGTTTATCAAGTATGCATATAGGATTTCAAATAATTCATTTATAGTTTTAATTTCTTATTACCTCTTGAATCTAGTAGATACCATGCCTATAGGTTCCTCGCCTGAACATTGAGGCAAGCTTTAGGGTAATAACTATAAACTGAATCCGCTTTTGTTAGTTATTACAACCAGTAGGAAGGCCTGATTCGGACTTCTTACCTGAGTTATGTAATAAACTAAAATTGTCTCGACAATCATCTCTCCCTCGTCTTTAATACTTTTCAATCAGACTTAAACAATATGTGTAAGTCATGTTAATTGTTTGATTTCTTTGTCTGAGGAGGAATATCTGAGCCTCTGTTTGTTTACATGCTTTCCCCACAATGTGTAATAGTGTTTTTGTATGTCACCTTAGAGTTTTACCTTTGAAACTCCAAATAGTCCCAACATCCCTCCCTTTTAAGATTAGTAGTCCTAAAGGCCTCCAAGACTGATAGGATTGGGATGACTTGCAATACGTAATCGAGACCAATCCGCACTTTAGATACCTTAACTATCTATAAAGTCTCAAATTTTAGCAGAATTTGTAGCCGAAATAACCCCCACTCTCGTGCCCCAGGTTAAGAAAGAACTTTTTCTAAAAACGAGCACATCTTTCGGGATATTAACCCTATTCACTGACGGTGCCACAAACATAAGAGGGTCCGGGCTTGGCATAGTTCTAAGGCCACCTACGGGTAGCGTGATTAGACAATCTATAAAAACCACAAGGTTAACTAATAATGAAGTCGAGTATGAGGCTATGATTGCAGATCTAGAATTGGCCAAAGGCCTAGGAGCTGAAGTCATTAAAGCAAAATGCAATTCCCTCCTGGTGGTAAATAAGGTAAATGGGATCTTCGAGGTTCGGGAAGACCGGATGCAAAGATACTGAGACAAAACTCAAATAACATTGCACCGCTTCAAAGAATGGAATCTGGTCCACACACCTCAAAAAGAGAATACCGAAGCTGATGCCCTCGCAAACCTGGGATCGGCTGTCGAGGAAGATGGCATACTCCCCGGGTCTATTGTTTAACTATCCGAATCACTGATCGAGGAAGGCCATGCCGAGATCAACTCCACTAGCCTAAAATGGGATTGAAGAAATAAATATATCGTTTATTTGAAAGTAGGATACTACGATTGAACCCAAAAGAGTCGAGGGCTATGCAAACCAAAGCTGCCCGATTCTCGCTCGATGAAAACAAAACTGTTTACAGAAGAACTTTTGATGGCCCCCTAGTAGTATACAAATGCCGAAGATTCGCCCCGATGATTCACCAACCTGGTGAACAACTACATCAGTTTTGTTGGCATGGCCGTTCATGAAATGGGGGATGGACATTGTCAGACCTCTACCAACGGCGCCATGTAAAGCTAGATTTATTTTATTTATGACTAAATACTTCTCGAAATGGGTTGAAGCACAAACCTTTGAAAAAATAAGAGAAAAGAAGTCATTAATTTCATCTGGGACCGTATCATATGCCGATTTAGAATTTCTTCCGAGATTACATGTGATAACGGAAAGCATTTCATTGAAAGCAAAGTGACTCAATTCCTCGAGAACTACTAGATCAAAAGGATCATGTCAATGCCCTACCACCCATGTGCAAATGGCCAAGATGAGTCCACAAAATAAACCATCATTCAAAACATAAAAATGAAGTTGGAAAGCGCAAATGGAAGATGGAGAGAAATATTACCCGAAGTGCTCTAGGCATATCGAACAACTCCAAAATCAATCATGGATGAAATGACTTTTACCCGTTATATGGCACTGAGGCATTGATATAGGTCTAGGTCGGATAACCTACCGTCATATTCTGAGACACCACCGAGAGCTCGAACCACGAGGCCGTGGCAATATCAAGTTTACAAAAATGATTCTAGGGCCTAAATGTCCCGAACACTCGGGGACTAGCATCAAAAACGCGAAGACGTATGACCTCCGAGTTGGAAGCTTCGAACTCGTATGCCTTCAATTAGACAACATCAAGTCTGCAAAAATTGTCCCCAAAGCCAAGCAAACTTTCAATCTCTCGGGGACTGCTACGAATTTCCATCTCGTCGATTTATCAAAACCCGAGGCCATAGGACCCCATAGGGCAACCTCGACCTTGTAAGACATTTATATGGCAACACCAAAAACTGTAAGATCACAATAATGGCATGAATCATACTTGTACCAAGCAACCAAAACTGTAAGACCTCAAGCAACGCATGAATAATACTTGTATCATGTAACCAAATATGTAAAATCTCAGGCAAGGCATGTTAAAATTTATAAGACCTTACAAAAGGCATATATACTAATCTTAAACTTAAGGCTATATATCTGAACTTATAAGACCCTTAAAAAGGCATACCCTCGATATAGACGATGAAACAACTTTACTCGGGGACTGAAAGGCTCCAGCGAAACACAATGACTATGATCACTAGGTTGTACCAGCCAAACTAACGCGACTAGAAGATGCCCGACCATCGCTACAAAATCAGAGGCCTTCAATTACTTCGAAAAAATGTTGAAAACAAACGGTTAACTAGGCTACCCTTGGCATAAGCAAAAGAGCTTCAATCATATCAGCTCCAAACAAAAGGCTTCGAAACAATTCATCCATTGAGCTAAACCTCCCGAGGTGCTCAATTATCACTACCTAACGGCTCACAATCGAGGTTCTTATCAAACCTTCCAAGTGTCGAGCGAACAAAAATACTTCATAAAGTCTTTAACGAGGGAAAATAAAGCCTATATTAGAGGTCGTACTGACCCAATGTGTTGGAGCCATTGTCGCCCGCTTAAAGATAAAGGCCGTACCGACCATATGCGTAAGAGCCACTGTCGCCATCTTAAAATTAGAGGTCATTACAACCCAATGCGTAAGAGCCACTGTCGCCACTTATACTAAGAGGTCGTACTGACCTAACAAGTAAGAGCCTAAGGGCGAACCTAAAAACTTAAGGGTCAATGAGCTCGAGTCCATCTCTACTTGGAGACTGAGCTCAAAACAGTTAGCTGAATGTACCCAAAAGCGAAAACATAAGAGACTAAGATGCCAACATACATTAAAAGGTCTCATCGACCCGACACGTGAGAATTTAAAAAATACGCTTAAATAGCCTCACGGCCGACCGGACAGGCTTACAGGTTGATACACCCAGGAAAACCTAAAAGCTGGTAAAATAAAGTCAAAACATTGTTCGCGGATGAAGCCTCAAATGATTGACTTTCGACCATCGCAAAACACTCAATGGTAGTAGGGACCCAATGATCTAAATTTGAGACCCAAAGCTTCAGAAGAATTGCCAAAAGAGTGCCGTAAGCCATTCAAAGGGAAAACAAAAAAAGGTAAAAAGTTGACAAATATATAAAAAAATAGATTCACAAAAAGTACAAATTACAAATCCTAGATGTGGAGCCCATACGAAGGTAGAAAGCAAATCAAAACCTTAATCTACCAGAGCTATGCCTTCGATGAACCCATCAGAAAGCACACTTTTAATAGCTTCAGTTATAACCTCCAGGTTCCAACGGCCTTCAAGGACTTCGCCTCTATCTTCATCACCTCTCGAGTTACTGCTCGACTAATTTTCGGAAGGAATTAGGGCCGCACATTACTCTTATACGGTCTTCATCCTCTCAATCTCGGCGATTAAATCAATGCTCCGCATATATATCCTCGAGTGTCTGTATCCGAGATTTTAATCGGGCAAGATCCACAGCTCAGGTAAGGCGCAACTCAACCTCTTTGGACACCTTCTAGGACTGAGAATTTGCAATAGCGGCGTCCTTCTTTTGTGAGGTCACGAGTGCCTCTGCCTCAGCCCTGACTTCGGAGAGCGTAGAAACCAACTCAGTATGAAGATCCTTATACTTACTACTTTCAGCCCTTGCATCTATGAGGCAACGCTCGATCAAAACCACCTCTCCCTGGAGGACATCTCTCTCAGAGATTACCTCACTCAAATGTCGCTTAAGTTTGAGAATTTCAGAGTCCCTGGGTCGGAGCTCCTTCCCTATAAGGACATCTTTCTCCTCAAACTAAAAAAATCAATCCAGTGATATTAAAACATTTAAATTAAGTTAGACGTGCAAACAAAAAACAAATATGAGCTATACAACATGTTCAATAAGACAAGCCCTTTCCCGGGACACCACCTCCAAGAAATCCCGAAGGCCACAAAGTTCTTTTTCCCTCTTGGTATAAAGAGACCTGAGCTCATATGCTTCCGAGGTAATCTTTCTATGTTGGCCTTTGTGGTGAGTCAGTTCGGTTTCAAAATTTGCAAATGTTTGATTATAAAGTAACTTGGCCTAGAACCTTGAAAGGAATAAGGTTAGCAGGGCAAAGGTCGGTGCGCCAAGCAGAATTTACAAATAAATTATCTGCTCACATAGCCTGTTGATCTCATTAAAAATAAGCGAAATGTCATGTTCAGTTTTCTCCTCAGGCGCAACAGAAGGCTTTACAAACATATTTTTATCACCAACTAATGTCCCCATGTCGAGAGACTCAGATTTCCGCCACTATTCAGTGAATAGTACTCCGCCACTATTCATCGGGTATATCGCCGGAATCCGGTGGTGGATTGTCACCATTTTGATGTCAAGACATCCCTTTCTCGTTGCGAACAATCCCCAATAGATTTTTTCCTCAAATCTATAGCCAATTTCCATACATCTTAAATCTTGTTTCACGAGTTAATGTAGCATTCTCAGCTTCTGAAATTTACAGTGCTACTACTCTCCGACAGAGTGTTTGTGATGGATCCTGGTTGACGCTTTTCGCAATTACGGAAGGTTCACCCTCTCCCCAGCCTTGTGCAAAGGGAGAGGATAATCAAAACCATACTGAAAAACAAACAACTCAAGATACAAAACAAACTTATGCATCGCAACTTTTTCGACAACATTCTGTCGCAACAAACTCAAATCTTAAACTCTGTCCTGTTACGTTTGAGCATGGAATACCTACTGTTCAATTCACAGTAGATGAAGTGAATTCATTCACCAAGGAGGAAGGTCTTCAACAGGCAGTTGTCGTTTTAAGAACAACTGGTTATGTTAAGGCGGAAGGAGACGAGTTCTTCTTTAGAACATTCCCATGGACAATGGGATTTAATCCACGTGAAGAAATGTCAAAAGCTGTCGTTTGGATCTCTTTTCCTGAACTGCCAGCAAATTTCTTCACAAAAAGTCCATATGTCAATCGCTGCTGCAGTGGGAAAGCCTTTAGCAGTTGATAAGGCTACTAATGATCAAACGAGACCTAGTACGACACTAGTAAAAGTCTTGATTAATTTACTAGACAAACTTCCAAGAAAAATAAAGATCAAGATAGTTGATATAAAATCTAAAAAAATAGTCAAATACGACCAACGGATCGTCTTTGATAACCTTCCTAAATACTGCTCGTATTGTAATCATCAAAGTCATGATGTAAAATCGTGCCGTTGGAGTACAGATGAATTGAATGAACAAGCATTTCATGATCGACAATCTGAAGGCCGGGGCAGGTTGAATAAATTAGGAGGTGATGCTAGAGAGTTCATAAATGCTAATCTTGTAGCACGAACCATTGAAGGGGTTCGTCCTAATGTGACTGCTGATGCAGGACAAAATATTGATTCTGTTCCAATTTTTCCAGCTGCAGAAGCTCATTCAATGCCAATTGCTGATATAGCACAGCAGCGTAAATTTACTGTTCCATCCATTCTGAATGATCCCAGTGAATAGATACTGTCAAATATGGCTATTGAATCTGCTGCAGCTACACATCACAATGCAAATTTGGCTGGGGTTCTTCCTAAGTGACTGCTGATCCAGGACACAACATTGATGCTGTTGGTCCATTTGCAGAAGCTCAATCAATGCCGAATGCTGATATAACACAGCTGAGTAAATCTACTGTTTCATCAAATTTCAATGTTCCTAGTGAACAGGCACTGTCAAATATGGCTATTGAATCTGCTCCATCCAATTTGAATGTTCCCAGTGAACAGGTTCTTCCTAATGTGACTGATGATGCAGGACAAAATATTATTTCTGTTCCAATTTTTCCAGCTGCAGAAGATTATTCATTGTCGAATGCTGATATAGTACAACAGTGTAAATCTACTGTTCCATCTATTCTGAATGTTCCAGGTGAACAGATACTGTCAAATATGGATATTGTATGTGCTGCAGCTGCACATCAAAATGAAAATTTGGCTGGGGTTCTTCCTAAAGTGACTGCTGATCCAGGACACAAAATTGATGCTGTTCACATTGGTCCAGCTGCAGAAGCTCATTCAATGCCAAATGCTGATATAACACAGCTGAGTAAATCTACTATTTCATCCAATTTCAATGTTCCCAGTGAACAGGCACTGTCAAGTTTGGCTACTGCATCTGCTGCGGCTGCACATCACAATGCAAACATGATTGAACACTTGTTATGTAAGCAACAACATTTGGTACACAATAATATCAATAAGCAACCTACACTATTTTGCCAAGGAAAGGATACAATTTTGGAGTTTCTGGATCCTGCCAAAGATGTTACAAATCCTACTGTTCCCCCAGTTCAACGAGGGGAGAACTTGACAGCGCCAAAATTGCTAGATGCTTCAAACATTACTGCAAGATGCAATGGAAAAAAAAACATCAACTTTGAGTATATCTATCCATTCCAATTCAAATGAGTTATGCAAATGGCAGCAACCCAATTCTACTATACAGCAAGTAGTAACAGGAAAGGTAAGTGTCATAAATTGTGTACATCCAAGTGTTAAGCCATATATAGCAGGGGATGGCAATATATGCACTGGGCAAAATGAAGTGGTGGATGTCCAATGCAATGTTATGGAATTGGAATTTGCAGCATCTGCTACAAAGGATACCAACACTGCCAACTGGACAGTACAAAATGAAGCACCTACACTTTCTTTGCAGTGTTCTATTGATCGAGTTGCATAAGATTTTGGAAACCATGAAGCAGTGAATGAAATTCTTCACAGAACAACAACTCGTGCAGATGATGAGACTGCACAAAATTCGTTCAGACAACATACATATAACCAGCATGGCAGGGTCCAACAAGGATGTGTGATCAATTCCACAGGTACAACTACTAATGCTGTCTCTAATGCTGCCTTAGCTCAACCAAATTCTGCTTTACAGTCTACTGATAATAGACAACACACAAGAGAATATGGACAATGGTCATCGTTGACCAACAAAGCAGTAACACCAAAATCCAAAAATAAAACTCAGATTGCAGAAAAATGTTGCGCAAATTTGAAAAGGGAGCAGGAAAATGTGCTTAAACAACATTTTCATTTTGAAAATCTTCGAGTGGAAAGAGTAATCAAGGATGCAATTGAAACTTCAGATTTTGAAAACACTCTAACTGGAAAATTAAAGACCAAGTGGGAGGCTCCAGAGTTCATTCCAAGCAATCTCCTTGTTGCACATGCATTCACTTCCTAGATTCACTACCAAACACAGTGGACGACCACATTGGAACAAGTAAGTCAGGTGCTATCTTGATGAAAAATGCAACATGGGTCGACAATTAATCAAATGTTAGGCAAATTCCAATGAGAGCGGCCAAAGAAAAGCAGGCTGCTACAAATACGTCATCGAAGTCCAACCGTTCAAAAAATAAAAGATGATTTTTGAATACCTTTTGAACAAGCTGGAGGACAACGAAATAGAAGTACAACTTGAAGATTATACAAGTTTGTAAAATAAGGTACAACAATCAATTGGGTCCTACATTTTACTCTACCACTTCATTAGTATCCTCAATTGTAATCTCATCACAAAGTATGTTATAAACTCTGTGATGATCATAAAATATATAGTCATGTCAAGTTCTTATTTTATGCATTCTTGTTAATAAGTGAGGTTGTCAAGCGTCACTAGGATTAGTACGGTAAGGTTATTCCGGTTTCAATACTGGTGCTACTGTCCCTCTTATTTGAAATTTTCCTAATTGTTGTAATGTTACTTTCAGTTATTAATAAAAAACTAGCCCTAGGCGCTTGCTTAGTGGGTTGCCAAAAAAAAATGTCGAGAGGCTCTGTATTGAGGTCGTCTTGCATTTCCCTTGGAGGAAGAGACGATTCTGAAGGGGAATCACTCACCTCAATGAACTTGACTGAATCGATCGAGGCCATCCCTTTCTTCTGAAGAGCTTCGGAATTGGACTCCCTCAGGTCGCCTACCAAGAGAACCTGGGCTTGAGGGAGATTTTGGTCGTCAACCGGATCAGTGATAGTGCCCGATACACTTAAGTAGGCCTCTTCAGCCCAATGTAGAGTGACAATGGAACCGAGCTGCAATTCGGAAGCCAATAACTCGTGAAACGGTTAGATCCTCTCCCCCTTCGGGTACCATCAAGAGCTCATCTTTCCTTTTGTCTCCAGCTCGAGGGCTCCCCGATGCTTATGGAATTAAGGTTGTTGAATAATCTTTAGGATCTTCCACTCTTGTTTCTTGGATATCGGAGGATAAGTCAACGACCTCCCTCATTTTTTCTCTCTTCATAGAGTATTGGAGCACCCACTTCACCAGGAAGAGTTTTTCTCATCAAGAAGACCTCCCCCAGACCTGCCCAAACACAAAAACAAGAACAAGGAATAAGAACATAATTAGTAATAACTTTTTGAAAAATGAAGCTATAGTAGAGAATAAAGTCTCGACATGATCCTTGGCTTCCCATCGAGCCTTGGATAAATCGTGCCACACGCACTCAGCATATGGGCAAATCAAGTCAAATTTAACTATCCAGTCCGAACGATTCATATTCGCATCGGGGTACACCGCGATAGCTATATCAGCAGAGGAAGTCAGTTAATGAGGAAATGCATCCGAAAGAAAGAAACGAGAATTTAATTAAGTATGTCTACTTAGGCTTCATGTTTCATCTTTCGGGGAAAAACATCCTCTCCGTAGGGATCAAGTACGACATCCTAACTCAGACAAAACAACTCATTCACCCCATATTCCTAACCTTTTCAGTATAAGCGAAGAGGGCCCTCGAGACCTGGCACCAGAGCTTAATCAAGCCCTCACAAAAAAGTCGGGGACTATACATTCTGATCAAATGGTCAAGGGTGAAGGACATCCCCTTAATCATATTCGCACAATACCTGGTCATGTAAACGATATGCTAGAATGACAGATGAATTTGTCCAAAGGTCACTGGATACTTTTTGCAAAAGTCGAGGATCACGGGGTCTATCAGAAGCATGCATGGAATCGCTTATCCAAGGGTATTGGATAAGTATACACAATGCAGAAGTCAACCTTATACGTCATTACATACTACCCTCGAGAAGGAACCTCCACTAACACCGCATCTCCTTATTGGCAGTTGATTTTCACCCTTTCGATGTGCGTTATGAGATTGATGTATCAAGAAGCAATTTCACATCACCTCGGCTTCGATGAAGGTCTTTTGACCTTGAAATTAGGGGCCATATCAAAGGCCTCTAGACTACATGCTCCAGCACTAGAGACGCTGCTGCTTCCCTTAGAGGAGAGTGTGGAAGAGGAAGGAACATCGCCCTAATGGATAGAGGTGGAAGTTTTCGCATTTTTACCAAAATATTACAAAGAAGAAAAAAAAATCACGCTCCAGGAAAGAACACGAGAGAAGGGTAAAAAGAAAGAAAAACTCTATTAGGAGCCAGATGATGTTGTAGAAAGGAAGGGGTGAAGAAATTGATATTTATAGAAGCCAAACATGTGCGATTGGAGAAGAACAAAGGACAACCAACCGCTATAATTAATTCGAAGACATTAAGGATTGTGTGGATGTGACATTTAAAAGCCTTGTCTGTTAAATCAGTCACTTGGTAGGACGCAACTATTTACTTCGATGGAAGAACCGGAGGGGCAAGATCTCAAGGTTGTTTCTCCTCATTTTACTATGAGAAACGTGGGGACTATTTGTATGCGGCTAAAACCTAAAAGAGCAATTTCACGATCGATGAGGAATTACATATTTCACTTCAAGGGCCCAGAGAACAGCTTAGGGTTCAAAGTCTTCTAGGGTTCTTCGTGTCCGATGTCGGGGTAGAACGAATCGATGGTTATCACAAGTAAGCGGTAAGTTCCCTAGGAGCATTATTTTTCTGACAATTCCTACACAAATAGTGACGGCCCGTACCAGGCTGATTGAGTGGTTTTACTGGACATTTTATGTAATAGTTACACATGTGTCATATTGGGATTTTCCTTCATATATAAAGGCAACCCTTGTCATTTTGTAAGGATCATATGAGACACAAGACACTACTAGCAATATTTAATATAAGAACATTCTCTTTGCTCTCTAACTTAAAATTTACTATCTTGAGTCTGACACTTACATTTATTGCTTATATTCATTATGATCTATTTATTGTTCTTCATTTATTACTCATTATTATCCATAAAAAGTCTCCCATTAAAGCTATCATAACTGTTAATCCTTAATCGAGTGCCCTTAGCCGGGCACCTGACTCGACCTCGAGGTCCCGTATACGCAAGCTCAAGGCCCCGATTTGTAGCCATCCGGTTTGATTATAACACTATCTACAGGCTATTATCTTGTTTTCTAATGTTTCACTTATCATCTATTGACTAACAACTAGCATGATAATAGATCATATATTTTAGAACCACAAAATCAAATCTAACTGTTATTACCATTTTCAAGGTAAACATATTTTTTTCGTTGTTTTCTTCTATGATGTCTTAATTGCCTTAGCTTAGTTTAACTATTTTTGTTATATTCTTGTATTTTCCTTATTATATTGTCATATACCTATTTATTTTTTCTCATTTTGTCCCAGTAGGGTATTGACCTGACCTCGTAAGTACTCTACCAAGGTTAGGCTTGATACTTACTGGGTACAGTTGTGGTGTACTCATGCTACGCTTCTGCACATATTTTTTTGCAGATCTAGGTACTTCATATTAGCCTAAGCACCATTGAGTGGATCTTGGATCAAAGACTTTTAGGTATACATGCCAGCGTGCGTAGGCTTCAAAGTCACCCTGTATCTTGTTCCTTTTCATTTTCCTTTTGTAAATATTGTTATATCGAGATGTTTAGTATACTCTTGTAGAGCTTGTAACGTGCTATCACCGAATTTTTGGAGTATTTTCTATTGAATTGCGGAGTCCTTTTGATGATAGTTATTGGCTAATTTTGGTAGTTTTATCATTATCTCAGTTAAATTCTACATGTATGTTAGGCTTTCCTTATCTTAGAGACTAGGTGCCATCATGACACCCTACGGAGGGAAACTTGGTTCGTGACAAGTTGGTATCATGGCTCTGGGTTCTTAGGTTTTACAAGTCACAAGCAAGTTTAGTAAAGTCTCACGGATTGGTACAGAGACATCTATACTTACTGTCGAGAGCTATTGAACTGTTTGGAAACTTTACTTCTTTGATTTCTTATTGTGTGAATTTGTTTGACTTTGAAATTTTGAATCATTGTCTTTCTTTTCTCTCATAAATGGTGAGGACACGTACCGCAGTATCCGATGATAAGGCACCTTCACCCTTTGCTAGAGCCACGAGAGATAAGTGGTAGGACAGAGGCCAAGGAGGGGAACGTGGTGCTGCCAGAGCACCTGCCTCACCTACGATAGAGAAGACAACAGTAGCTCTTGTTAGGGGGCAGGCAGCTGAGGAACCTATTGCTACCTTTGCACTTTATGAAACTCTCGCCCTGTTCTTGAGCATATTTAGAGCAGCGCGTTTATGTTGACCAGGACTTAGAGGCTATACTAGTACAACCAGTTCCCAGTTCAGCCTGAGGTTAGGGCAGCAACATTTGAAGAGGAGAAACTCAGGCTCGAGAGGTACAAGAAGTACCATCCTCCTATTTCAGCGGCATAGATACAGAGGACACACAATGCTTTTTGGAAAATTCCTATCATATTTTAATTACCATGGGTATAGTGGAGATGTGCCGGGTTTCTTTCAATATATTCCATCTGTCGGGACCAGCATACCAGTGGTGCCGGGATTATGAGGAGTGTAACACCTGCACGTATCCAGAGATGTTTCTGAAAGTGTTTTTTCCTTAGATCCTTCGGGATGCATGGCGTGCAGAGTTTAAGTAATTGTGCCAGGGTGCTATGACCATATTAGAGTATGTTGCAAGGTTTAGCGAGTTTTCCAGGCATGCACCTACCTTATTTTCCACAGTCATAAAGTGAGTCCGTCAATTTATTGAATGGCCTATTAGATTCAACATGGATCGAGAGTTGGAGACTGATACCTCATATCACCAAGTGGTAGAGATGACGCAGAGATTGAAGAGTATGCATGGCCGGGAGAAAGAGGATAGGGAGGCTTAGAGGTTTCGAGAGTTTTGTGCATATAGTGGTGCTTGTGCCCTAGTTGTAGCCCGTCATGGTATAGGCGATGTGAGTTGCCCAGTTCAATCGTAACTTCCAGCTTTCACTGGTATTCCAACTACTCCTAAGTCTGAGGTATCCTATTATGCACCTCCATTATCTAGTGCACTTCCTGCACGGGGTACTTTAGGCGGTCAGTCCAGCCGACGAGACCCGAGCAAGTTTCAATAGCCCACTTTCTCTGAGATATTGTTAAGTGTGGTGATACTCATCATATGGTAGAGACCGCCCCAAATCCAGGAGGGGTGCATCTCCACAGACTACTCAATCTCCATGTATTCCATAGACTCCCCAGACTTCTCAGGTCGTAGTTATCGCACAGTTGCCACTCCACCTACACAGCTAGATAGAGGTGAAGATCAGGCGGGTAAGGGTCGCCTTAGAGGGGGAGGCCATGACATATGTTTTGTTTTTCTGAGTAGGATGGAGGCAGTTGTATTAGACACAGTTATCACAAGTATTGTTTTTGTTTGTCATAGAGATGCATCAGTGTTATTTGATCTAGCCTCCACCTACGTATAAGTATCATCTTACTTTGATTCGTATTTGGGCATATCCCATAGTTCTTTGAGTTTTCCTGTCTAATGATCCACAAATATGGGAGATTCCATTATTATTGACCGTGTATCGGTCGTGTTTAGTTTTTGTTTGTGGTTTTGAGACTATAGTTGATCAATTGTTGCTCAGTATGATAGACGTTGATTTTATGTTAGCAATAGACTATTTGTCACCCTATCATGCCATTTTTGATTGTCACGCCAAGACGGTGATGTTGGTTATGCTAGGGTTACCACGGTTGGAGTGGAAGAGTACTTTGGGTTATATTCCCAGTAGGTTGGTGTCTTTCCTTACGGCACATGAGATGGTTGGGAAGGGGTGTGATACATACCTAGTCTTTTCGAGAGATGTCAGTGTTGATACTCCTACCATTGAGTTAGTTACAATAGTGAGAGACTATCCTGAAGTATTTTTGGGGGATCTTCCAGGCATGCTGCCTGATAGGGATATCATTTTTGGTGTTAACTTGTTGCGAGGAACTCATCCCATTTCTTTTCCTCCATATAGTATGGCTTAGTGAAGTTGAAGAAGTTAAATGAGAAGTTACAAGAGTTTCTTGGTAAAGGTTTCATTCGGCCTAGTGCTTCACCTTGGGGTGATCTGGTCTTGTTTATAAAGTAGAAGGATGGTTCTATGCGCATGTCTATAGAATATCAGCAATTGAACAAGATCATGATGAATAACAGGTATCCATTGCCATACATTGATGACCTATTTGATTAGATAAGGGTGCCAAAGTGTTCTAAAGGATAATTTGTGGTCATTTTATCATCAATTGAAGACTCGGGATTCTAATATTCTAAAGATATGTTTTAGCATTCGGTATGGTCACTACGAGTTCCTTGCGATATCATTCAGGAGACCAATGCCCCAGCAACATTCATGCACTTGATGAACAATGTGTTCTAGCCCTATTTTGACTCATTCATCATTATGTTTACTGATGACATCTTGATGTAGTCTTGGAGCCGAGAAGATCATGAGCAACACTTTAGGGTTGTTTTCCAAAACTTGAGGAAAAGAAGTTCTATGAAATGTTTTCAAAGTGTGAATATCTTGATTCAGTGGAATGTTTTGGTCAAGTGGTGTCAAGTGAGGGGATCAAGGTAGATCCTAAGAAGATTGAAATAGTGTAGAGTTGGCCCATACTGTTGTCAGCTACTAAGATCCGGAGTTTTCTTGGTTTGGCAGGGTATTATCATCGTTTCATAGAGGGTTTCTCATCTATTGTTGCACCTATTACCAGACTGAACCAGAATGGTGCTCTGTTCAGATGGACAGAGGAGTGTATGGAGAGCTTTCAAAAGTTCAAGACTACCTTGACTACAACCCCAGCATTGGTATCTATTGGTTTGGGGTCTTATATGATGTAATGTGATGCGTCACGAGTTAGCCTTAGTGTAGTGTTTATGCAAGACGGTAGGGTGATCGCCTACGCATGTAGACAGTTGAAGGTTCATGAGACGAATTATCCGGTCCAAAACATGGAATTAGCCGCTATTGTTGATGCCTTAATGATTTGGTGGCACAATTTGTACGGTTTCTCTTATGATGTCTATAACGACCACCGGAGCCTACAACATCTGTTCAAATAGAAGGATCTTACTTTACGGCAGCGACGATGGTTAGAGTTGCTTAAAAACTATGACATAACCATTCTATATCATCCTAGGAAGGTTAATGTGATGGATGATGCCACTAGTCAAAAGACAGATAACTTGGGTAGTTTAGCATATCTACGACCAGTGGAGAAGCCATTAGCATTGGATGTTCAGGCTTGGTCCAACTAGTTTGTTTGATTGGATGTTTCAGAGCTGAGTTAAGTTCAGAATTGCGCGGTTTATTAGTTTTCTCTATATGATTTCACTAGAGAGTTTCAGTATGACAATCCCCATTTGCTTGACCTCAAGGACATGGTTCAGCACGGCGATGCCAAGAAGGTTACAATTGGGGACGACGGTGTGTGATGGATGTAGGGTCAGGTATGCGTGACTAATATGGATGGTTTGTGTAAGTTGATTCTTTAGGAGGCCCATAGTTTGCGATACTTCATTCTTTCAGGTGTCGCTAAGATGTATCAACACTTGAGGCAACACTATTGGTGGATGATCACGAAGAAGGACATAGTGGAGTATGTAGCTCAATGCCTAAATTGTCAACAGGTGAAGTACGAGCATTAATATCCTGGTGGATTGGAATTGATGTTGTTTGATGTGATATTTAGCCTCTAGTAGGTCAATTATATGTTTTCAAACATGTTGGTATGTTTGGAAAAGGTCAAGGGGATGAACTAGATTGAAATTTGAATAATTTTGGACTTGGTTGAATTGCTGTGGTCTGCTGTTTTAGTGTCATCGCACTTACCGAGGGTTTGGCCATAGGTACAGACATACAAGGTGCGTGAGGGTTCACCACTGATGTGGAGGAGGCCAGCCAAAGCATATGTTCACGGATGCATTCACCTGGATGTAGATGCACATCCACAGGCACGAGTTTTCTTCTGCAAAAGCAAAACTATGAGGGGCTTGTGAAGAACCACATGTGCGGTCGATTATCCACAAAACAGGGCTTGCAAAAGAGAGTTATTTCTTTGTAGAAACTTTGACTTTTTGTAGAGGGAGCCACACCTGTGATAGATTTTTTTGTAAGTGGGGGGCGCATATGCGATAGTATAGTCGTGGAAGCGATGATCACTGGGCAGAAAAGACTAGGGGTGAGGGTTTTATCTCATTTGTCATATTTCATCTGGAAAGCTCGGTTTGTGTCGATATTTTGAAGGTTTTTCAAGGAAAACATCATATTGAGTTAGCGTGTTTTGAGGTAAGTGTCTTGCCTAACATTGTGTGGTGGAATGACCCTTTAGGATTGGTGTTGTTTTATGTTAATTATGATATGTGAAAGTCGGGTACGCGAGTAACGAGTGCGCATGGGCTAAATGTGGTAATTGATCGGTTTTGGCTACAAGGATTCTTTTCATGTCTTTAAATTGAGTTTCCATAATATGGTATATTAATAATCATTAGTCTATTTTTAATTGCTTTACTTGACATCGTTAACATTTGTCTTATATCTTACTTGCTAATTGTCTTTACATATTTAGTTGAAGTTACAGTTCTTTTGGTTCCTTATTCAATATTTAACCGTTGAGTACCTTTACTTGAAGTTGTTATTTCTCGAAATATCTTGTTGTTGAATTTGGTGTTGAAGTTATACAGGTCGCGATTCACATTGAGGAAAAGTGGTAAATTTGTTGAAATACCATTGTCGTTGAGTTATTCACTTTCCATTGCTATTGTTGAGACTCTTGCGCATATTGTGGTTGAGTCATGTGCTATTTATTGTCAAAACACTATTATGGTTGACTTGTTGGGCAAGCTGTAGTATTAGGCACCTGAGGTGCGTTTTGTGATATGTTGTAATATTGATACACATGCGGTGGTATAAGGACTGGGGTTGAAACACATGCGGTGATATATGGTGGGCTTGATTTGCGTAATTCTAGTAGGGTAACTACTTGAAGCCATGCTGTATGATAAAGTGGGATAAAACGCGGTAGCTATTTCGGAAAAAAATGCTTTCCAAAAACTGAATGCACGTCTCCCCCGATGATACGATGAAAGAATCTTATTTGATTTGTGAAATTAAACTACGAGCCGGTAGGTCAACAGTGATTCTTGTTGATACATTTAATTACATCACTTTGGTTGTTTCCATTGTTTCCTTGGTATTTTGTTCTTTGTTTTCCTCTATGAGGTCTTAACTTCCTCAGTTCAATGTAGCTATTCTTGTTATATTTCCTTATTGTATCATTTCTATTGTTTTTCCATATCATATTCTACCTGCTAAATGTTTCTCAATTTTTCCAGTACGATCTTGACCTGGCCTTGTCATTACTCTACCGATGTTAGGCTTGATACATACTGGTATCATTGTGGTGTACTCATATTATGCTTCTGCACATCATTTTGTTCAGATCCAGGTACTTCATATCACCTAGGCACCAGTGAGTTACGCTTGGATCAGAGACTTTAAGATAAACCTGCCAACGTCGGCAGGCCTCAGTAGTCACCCTCTATCTAGTTCAATTTTGTTTTCTCTTTTTATAGATACTTTTGTATAGGGATGTTCAGTATACTCTTGTTTAACTTATGACTTGGTATCATCAGATTTTGGGAGTTTTTTCAATTGTATTTCAGAGTCCTTTTTATGATAGATGTTGGCTAATTTAAAGTTTTATCATTATCTCAATTAAATTCTGCATGTATGTTAGGCTTACCTAGTCTTAAAGACAAGGTTCCATCATGACACCCTACGGAGGAAAATTGGGCCGTAACACAACCGAAGCGGCTGCCACTAGTCTAGGTCTCTACCTTCCTCATTTTTTTTATTGTCCAAACACACATCACTCTATGATTTAGCAATACTTTCTCTGATTTTTGAGGTAATCATGGCCACGATTTTAGCCATCTATTCCTTTATTTATATGCCTCACTCTTCTAATTTTACACTTTACAGTTTATCAAAACTCTCTGAACTCATTTGCGTTCAACTCTTTCTTGTTTTTATTCTCCTTTAACCTTTTTCTTCAAAGAAATATTATTATCTTTTTCTAACCGTGACCTTCTTCTCAAAGAACCCAATCTCTTCAAATAACAAAGAAGGCACCGATGACGTTGCCCCTCTTACGGTGAGCACCACCATTCCCAAAAGTCTCAGAACAACCAAGGATTTTGAAGAGTAATTTCCTTGTACTAACTCTTGTAAATGGGTTGTTGGTGTATACTCTTGTTCCATTCGTACTTCTAGTATTCCTGTTGTGAAGAAAGATTGTTGTTTCTATGAGCTAGACATCATTGCTCCTGACCTGGAGGAGAGAGTAACCATCCCTAAGAAGGTTTTACATACGTATACCCCTTCACTTTGGGCCCATTCGCACTGAGAACGGGACTTGACCCCGTAATCTTGGAGTTTTGCTTCTGGTATCAAGTTATCTTGGCACAGGTGGTCCCTTCTGTGTGGAGGATAGTATCATGTCTTCGCCAGCTATACCAGGAGATGAGGGAAGAACCCTCCTTTGCTCGAATGATAAACCTTTACTCCTCCAAGATTTTCTGTGAGGGAGTAATAGCAAACGTGGCCACAATGCTTTGCTCATCAACATGGATGATGACAACAATCGTGGATAGATGGAGCAATTCGTTTTAATTGGCACTAGGGATATCATCCCCACCACAACTCCATCTTTCTTTGAGTCATGGATTCATACACGTAAGTTCACCATATGTCTTTTCTCTAATTAAAGGTTAGTTCATGCTGCTAGTGATCCTTCTCTTTTCATTATTTAGGCACATGGTGGACACCACCAAGGGTTAAAGGCTTGAACCTGATGGGTACATAAGATTTTGGATTTTACCACATCTGAGACCCATTAGTGGAAAGAATTAGCCCTCAAATACAGATGGAAGGCCAAAAATCATGGTAGGTTGATTCTCAAATCCAATCTTGTGTTTACCTCATGTATAAGAAAAATTGATTAACTTCTGTTTTTTTATTCAAGTTTCAGCATAGCTCTATCACCGTCCTAGAGGAGGACGTTTTGGCTAATCCCGCAGGTGTTACGAGGTTGCTAAAGTGGGCCTTTATCCGAACAGGTTCCATTGGATATGCTTCTGCTGTAGGTGGTTCCTCTCAGAGTCCTCGGCCGGAGAGCAAGCAACTAAAAAGGTGGCGCTCCTCCTCGACCGATTGAAAAATAAAAAAGGTGAAGAGCATCGTGCCCGAGCCAAGCACAATGATGATTTATGGTGACGGGGATGCTAGTGATGAAAGGGCTTCCATACAAAGGAAAAGACGACGTTCATCAGGTCAATAGAATGATCAATCCGAAGAGCTAACAAAACTAATCGAGGATGAAATCGAAGCGCTCTAGGGAAAAAGTAATATAGTGGAGGATGCTAATTCTCTCTTTTCATCCCCAGTAAATGCTCTCGGTACTGTGAGTTTGAGAATCAAGCCTCTTCCATCTTTGGTAAATGAGGAACCAACAACCAACACTGCTTTTGCTGTAGTTCTTCTCAACCCACAATGCTATCAGCTTCATATCCTTCTATGCAAGTCATGCCTTTATCACCAAAACTGTCACATCACCCCCACTGTCCACATGCACCTCAGAGGAGGATATCCCCCCTCCTCAATCCCTAGACCATGGGAATTTAGGGCATAACTATTTTCTCTACTCTGGAGAACCTGAGAGGAGGAGGAACACCCCCTTCTTGAATGGTACCTAGTCCCGTATGTTGTCCGGCTGGTCGAATTCGCCAATTAGCTGAAGTTGTTGGCTTCAGAGAATGATAAGAATAAAATACACTCTCTTTCGGGAGAGTTTATGGTAAACAACTCCATGCACAACACAATAACAGTATGATATTTGATCCTTTTATTGCTTATTTTGTCTTGTTATGACAAAATTTATAATTTGCGTTTTTGCTTTGCAAACTAACTTTCTTGCTTCTGAGGAATTTCAGAAGTTAATCATTGATAAAGAAAAACTCACATCCAAGAAATATCATATGTTGGCCGAGCAGGACCAAATTATTGGTCGCTTCCCGGCACTTGAAGCACAAGCTGGCAAAGCCGGAGATGGAGGCTTGGTTGCAGTAGAGCGAGCATGAGGTGATGGACCTTACCCAAGAGTCCTTCCTGTAAAATGTACAATTTCCTGAGGCCAAGGCTAAATGATGTGAGGTCGATAATATTATTCTTGTTGATACCGAGCACGAGGTTGTCTCTACTAAGAGATTGAATAATTTGAAGGCAGCCTGGAACTCTGAAGCTGAATAGGCTCCTTCTGTTGAGGAGAAACCTGCTTAGATGGAGGAGAAGTATAAGTAGGCCATGAAGAAAAATAAGGTGCATCTCTCCACTCCCCATGACCTTGATCTTATCTTTCAGGCGGCAAGATCTGAGAGAAATAGCCGTTCGACCTGTTAGAGGCCTTCTCACATCGGATCCAACTTCTTTGCATAGGGTTCTTGGGTGTTTTGAGTCATTTTGCTTAAAATCAAATCTCCCACTTTAAAATAATTGAGATTATCCCTTCGATTCTAATATTTTCCATTATTTTTGGGTCGCCATCCTTATATGCGACAAGTCCCTGTGTTCGTCAAGTAACTCCAATCTAACCAACAATGCTTCGTTGTTTGCTTCTTAATTTACTCAGAAGTATCATATGGTAGGTTCCCCCATTTCCACTAGGATCAGGTCTTCTATTGTGTATATGAAAATGAAAGGTGTCTCTTCCATGCTTGATATGAACGTTTTTTGGTATGCCCATAGCACTTTTGTTCACTCTTCGGGTCATTTGCCTTTGGCTGATTTCAATCTCTTTTTGAGATTTTAAATAATCACTTTATTTGTCGATTCCTCTTTGCCATGGGTAGTATTGAATTTTATTCTCCTTAAGGATATACTTCAACCCACTTATAGAAGCAATGTTGGCCCAAGAACATGTGAAGTTTTGAAAAATGACAATTGAACTCAGTCATGAACCAGGTCCATCTTGTGAAGCACATTCATGATCAACCTATACATGTGAGGTGCACGTGAAGGAGATAAGTCATACTAATCAAGGAGCAATATCTTCTGATCTGAGAAAAAAGGTTGCATATTGGATAAGTGGAGAAAGTCTCCTTATATGAAGAGAACTCAATCCAAGATAAAGATAGTGTTGGAGTTTGAGATCTTCAAGGACTCAACTACGATAGAAGATCAACAATTGGGTCCCAATCAAACTCTGATTACTAACCTATTAAATGATAGTGATTGTTCTCTTTTACAGGTATTGCACAACTGCAGAAGTTAAACTAAATTGAGAGCAAAAGAGCAAGGAGATTTTGTAAGAAATTTATGTGAGATTTAAGTGTGCACTCCTAAAGCTACTTGAACGAAATAGAAGAACCAGTTCGATTGTGTCTTTCTTTTATTCTAGTTCAATTGTAGTAGTTGTTTAAAGTAGTTCCTATCAGCTTTCATAGAAGCAATTGTATTAGGTACTTTGAGTGTTCAAGTTATAGCTAACTTGAAGTTGTCGCAATAGTTGAGGCTGTGTTCCACAACGGGATTAGAGTTAATCCTTAGGTTTAAAAAGAGTTTTTTGTAAATGCTGTTTTGGCTCAGTAAATTTAGTGAAAGTTTGGGAAAATCCTACTGAGTAGTAGGTCGTGATTTTTTCACCTTTTGAGCCAGGTGTTTTCCATGTAAAAATCTTTGTGTTCCTTATTTTATGTACGTATTATTCCGAAAACAGTAGTAGTTAGAACACTTAGAAGAACCACGTTCTTCTAGAGCAACAATTGGGAACCACACAAATCACCCCCCTCTTATATGGTATTGACGCTTAGAATATCAATTGGTATCAAAGCGGGTAATCCTTGAAGAGGCTAACACCTTAGGAAAAGATCATAATGAGTACACCACCTGGGAACTAGGAAGGCCAATCCACTCATAGGCCTCCATTTTTGAATGGTCGGTACTATTTCTAGTGGAAGAACAGGATGAGGGATCACACCATAGGAGAAAACTATGAACTCTGGGACATATTCAGTGATGGTCCTCTAACAACTAGATAGAAGAATACTGAAGGAGTGTATATGCCAAAGACAAGAGCTGACTGCAATACTGAAGACCTGAAGAAATAGGAGAAGAATGCCAAGGCCAAGAAATGGCTTGTGTGTGGACTGTATCCAGATGAGTACAGTAGAATTCAAAGTTGTACCACTACTAAGGAAATCAGGGACACTTTGCAAATGGCTCATGAAGGAACACCTCAAGTGAAGAGGTCCAGAGGAACACTGCTGTATTCTCAATATGGTAAGTTCACCACAAAGGAAGGAGGAACCATCCAAGAGATGCATGCAAGTTTCACCACAGTGACAAATGAACTTAAGTCTCTTGGAGGATTATTCTTGATGAAGACAAAGTTGAGAAGATTTTAACAAGGGTTCTGCCGGTCTCTTGGGAGAGAAAAATCTCTGCTATTTAGGAATCAATGAATATTTCTACCCTCAAGCTGGTTGAACTAATTACAAACCTCACTACATCTGAATTGAGATGGAAAACCATTAAGATGGATGCACCCAAGAAGGAAAGAAGTCTGAGTCTCAGAATTGCTGAAGGTTCAGATCTGGAGGATGATTGAATGGCTATGATCTTAGGAGATTCAAAAAGTACCTGATGAGAGGAATGGGTTCTTCAAGAGGTACAAACTTAAACAAACCAAGGGCTCCTGAGAAATAGACCAATGGGGGTTGCTACATAAGACTGATCACATGATCAAGAATTGTCCTCAATGGGAAATTGAGTTGATAAAGGAAATGGATGAACGAAGGAACAAGATGAAGGAACATGTACAACCAAAAAGGAACAAAGGATCAACAAAGGCTATGGTTGCTACCTGGGGAGAAACATCAGATGAGGACTCAGAAGATGAAGCTGGATATGAACAAGCACTTATTTTCATAAGAGAATTGGATGATGACCAATAGGTAATTATTCTTCATCTCAAAGACAAGATTAAACTTTTGTCTAAAGAAAGGTTGTCCGAGCAACTTCTAGACTTCATTAATGAGTATGAGATAATTAACAATGAGAATGTGTGATGCTAAAAGCTAAGTTCAAAAAATCTAGACTCTAGGGCTAATGAGAGTGAAAGTAAAATGTTGAGTTGAAGAACCGAGTTCTTGAACTTGACACTAGTGTCCTAGAACATAGGTCTCAAAACTTAAAACTAAAACTAGGAACAGGAAAGAAAAAGCTGATCACACATATCTCACCCTAGAAGAAAACATAGGAAAAATGAAGGATGAGTTGTACAGGAAGGATGAGCAGATAAGAGTATTAAAAGAAGATCTAGGGAAGGTAAAACATGAGCTTGACAAAACTTGCAAATGGAACAAGGTTTCTGATGCACTTTCCTGGCTATAAGAACATCACAGTAGCAACAAAAGAGGACTTGGATATGGGACTCAAGCACCTAAGTGGGATCCTAAAAGCATGTAACTCACTCTTTCTGGGAACAAAATATGCACACACTGTGGCAACACTGGCCATTACAAAAATGAATGTAATGAAAAAGAAAAGGCATGTAAAAAAAATAAAGCTTTTGTTGAAGAAAAAAAATAGGCTGACTGGGTGGGCTAGAAAGAATTTGATTTATCCCTTTGCAGGTCCAAGTGGAAGAAGACAAATATGGTACATGGATAGTGGCTGCTCAAAACATATGACTAGAAGCAAGAACCACTTCCTTTCACATGAGGACTTAAAGGGAGGTAATGTCTCCTTTTGGAATGGGAAGAAAGGGGATATTAATGGGGTTGGAAAGGTAGGTAAGATGGACTCTTACTCTATTGAGAATGTCTACTTGATAGATGGATTGAAATACAGCCTGATTAGTGTGTCTTAATTTTGTGACAGAGGTAACCTTGTAGAATTCACCTCTACTAAATATTTTGTGATTAACCTTTCCACTAACAAGATTGTTTTGCAGGGAAAAAGGGTTAACGATATTTACATTGTAGATTTTTCTACTCTTTCAAAAATGAACTCACATGCCTGTGTGTGTTGGATAATGTTCCCCTCATGTGGCACAAAAGACTTGGTCATTCCAATCTAAATAAGCTGAAAAAATTAGTCTATAAGGATAGGTGATAGGGTTACCTAACATCAAGTTCAAGGAAGACTAAGTTTGTGAGGCCTTTGCAAGGGGGAAGCAGGTAAGATTATCCTTCAAAAGCAAGAAAATGGTAAGCACACCCAAGTCATTGGAAGTGGTTCATATGGATCTCTATGGTCCAATGAGAACCATGAGCATAGGTGGAAAGAAATATGCAATGGTACTTGTTGATGATTATTCTAGATTTACCTGGGTACTACTTCTAACATCTAAAGATGAAGCATTTGACATGTTTACTGCTTTTGTTAGAATAACAACTTGACCCACTAGGTCTGATCATGGAACTGAATTTTAAAATGCTAAGTTTGTTGAATTATGTGATGAAAATGGAATAGATCATAACTTCTCTGCCCCTAGGACTCATCAACAAAATGGAGTATCTGAAAGAAAGAATAGGACTCTTGAAGACATGGTTAGGACTATGCTTCTTTCTAGTAAACTGCCCCACAACTTCTGGGCAGAGGTTGTAAGCACTATATGTCACATTTTCAATAGATGCATGACTAGACCTGTTTTAGAGAAGACTTCCTATGAGTTATTTAAAGGGAGAAAACAAAATACATCCCATCTTAGCGCATTTGGATGCAGGTGTTTTGTGCACAATAATTGAAAAGACCCTCTAGGTATGTTTGATCCCAGAAGTGATGATGGAGTATTCGTGGGATACTCTTCACATAGAAAGGCATAAAAAGTGTTCCATAAAGAACTTTTTGTCACGCCCCAAATCCGTGGGCATGACAAGCACTCAACCGGATATCCCCAGTCGAGTAGATCTGGGTGCCTTTCCTATTCCCCACGCGTTACCCCATTTTATTCAATGGTAATCCACCAAAAGATTACTAAATTTGCAATCGAAAGAAGATATGATTTCTTTTATACAACCACACATTATGATTAACAGGGAACATCATTCACAAAACATATAATATGATTAACAGGAAACATCGTATACAAGTTTACAGAGCCCAAAACATACATCTTTATGCATAAGTTCCAACCCACATACTACTGTCTACGGAGCCTCAAAGGGAAAGATAGTACAACACTTGCCGGCGACAATGCCCCGACTATGCATTTACAAAAGGACACTAGATTCCAATATACCACAACATAGGTGGCATGAGCCACGCAAGTCCCCGGAAGGAAAGGGGCTCACCAAACACGAATACCGCTGATAGAGAGGAGGAGGAGCTACGAACGGTGGACTGACGTACTTGTCACGGATCCACCTACAATGAAAATAATAATTTAGCACCCCCGGCAAAAGGGATGTCCGTACATTTGAATTGTAATGGTATGTGAACAAACTCCATCCCGAGTAAACTCAAGCCAAATTGCATATACAAGTATAAAACTGAACAACAATAGTACAAGTACAACCATGGAGCAAAAACCAAATATTTCACAACAAATGATTCAAGTATTCATACAAAGGGGCAATCAGTGCCCCTCATGTTACAAACTCTCCTGCAGTCTCCTTTCACATTTTCATATTTATCATTTCATGATTCATATTCATCTCAATAGTGATATTGGATCACATTTTCCACCCTTATTGTCTCGTCCACCCTTATTACCTCGGCCACCCTTATCACCCCAACCCACACCTTATTTCACTCTGTTGCGGAGCGGAACCCCACCCCGCCTAACATTTTTTAATTCATAACAACAAACAGCACAACAACAAATACAAGACACCAAGTATGGTACATTGTTAAAATAGATCCAAAACAAGGAAAATGAAATCCCACAACTAGCAACAACCACGTCCTCATGTTCATCAAACTGGTGCACAATTTGGATTATCATAATAGTTACTCACAACTAATCACACACGTTGTTCCACAATATTTCCATTCCCACTGCCCTACATTATTTCCGTTTCCATTGTTCAACATTGTTTCCATTTCCACTAATCCACATTATTTCCATTTCCATTGTTCCAATTACAAGTTCCACAACATTCACCACAAAGTGTTACCACACAATTACACCACATGAAGCTTCACAATTATTCTCACATGAATATCAACTATCAACAATTTCACAACTAGCATAGGGAGATTTTACAAGGATCACAGTTAGCCATACATACCTGGAGTTGAGTTTTTCCCTTTTAAACCTTTAGTACGACTTGCCAAGCAATCAAGAAGTCAATCTAGTTCATGAACAACGATTAGGTTTTAGAAATTTAAACTCATAATTACTACCCAATTCCCTTTTTACAAGATTTTTGAGTTTTGAAGCCATGCATGAAGATTTAATGAAGAAAATTCAAAGCAAATTTATGGGGGGAATGTGTTAAGGATTTTACCTGAGAAATCAATAGAGAGGCACTGCACCAAGAAGTTTTCAAGCTCCAATGGTTTTGAAAGACCAATTGATGAAGAATTTCTTTCTCTCTCTAGGACCCTCCCTTCCTCTCTCTTATTTTGTTTAGAAAATGGGTTAAAATTGAGGGATGGGTGTTTTTATTAAAGAGGGGTCGGGCTTAGATTTTTAGAAAAAACAACTGGGCGAGCTCAATCTGCGACACAACTCTGCGATCGTAGAATAGACATGCGGTCCGCAGAATGGACCGCAGAAATGGCTCAAACTTCAAACCTCTCGGGTTTGGAATGCAGTGAACATTTGGTCCGCATTTGAGTTCTGCTGTCGTAGAATGCACTGTAGAACTGACATTCGAATTTCCTCAGGGACAATATGCGATCACTCTGCGGTCCGCATATTGATTATGTGATCGCAGATTTGATAGCATCTTCAACATAAAATTTGTTGCTCTCTGATTCACTCTGCGGTAGGAATGCGGTCCGCATAGCTGATCTGTGACCGCATTCTGGAATGCATTTTGACCATTTTCTGGAAAAATCTTGATTTCAGATTTTTAAGTTCAAAACAGTAAAAGAATCTGATCCGTGTGGGTAGCCTCGACTCTATGAGCTGCTATCATCTGAGAACTCATTTTCACGGGGCCTTACATCCTCCCCCGCTTAAGATCATTAGACCTCGAATGAGAACTTGGGAATCAAATGAGTTTGAAAACATGATATGCAAGTTTCTGCACTTTTATTAACTTTCAAGTTTGTTTTAGAAAACTTTTTCCAGAGTTTCCTTTATAGTATGGACATAACAACCCGTCAAAGACTTCCAAAACATATTCCCAAGCATTACTATACAAACTTGCTACCTTTACAACAGTTGTAAAATGCATAGTCCTCACACTTGCACATAACACTTTTAACCATTTGGCACACAACATGTAATCAAATTAAGCATTAAGCACTTGTACTATTAAAGCCATTTACCTATCCCAAGGGTGTGACGCCGTTATTCATTTCAATACAATTCTTCCATGCAAAACAAACTATTACTTCCATAAATCACCTTACCATGAGAGTACAAAACTTACATTACAAAAAAAGAGCTGTACATTGTTCGAATAATCACAACACATAAAATTGGCTGGCACAACTTTGAGAAACTACAATAGTAAGCACTTGGAAAGAGAAGGGATGGTTCTGACACCCAATGGAACACAACACTAGCTCTCCTAAGGGCAAGATTCGCATGATTATTTATGAACTTATTCAAATAGATGGGGGTATTTTATCTTCATCTAATCTTCCGCTTCCCACGTGGCTTCCTCAACTTGCTGGTTTCTCCAGAACACCTTAACTAAAGCGATCTCTTTGTTCCACAAATTTCGGACTTGCCTATCCAGAATAGCATCTGGGATCTCCTTATATGATAACTCTTCTGTAACCTTGATGTCTTCCACGGGCACAATTTTTGAGGGATCACCCACAACTTTTCTCAACATGGATACATGGAACACCGGGTGCACCAAAGACATTTCAGGGGGAAATTCCAACCTATGCGCAACTTGACCGGTCCTTTGAGTGACTTGATAAGGCCCGACATACCTAGGACTTAGTTTTCCCTTCTACCCAAAGAGCATGACTCCTTTCATAGGGGACACCCTCAAGAATACCCAATATACTTGTTGAAACTTCAATTCTTTTCGACGCACGTCCTCATAAGATTTGTAGCATCTTTGAGCAGTCTTCATCCTCTCCTGAATGACTCTTACCATCTCCATGTCTTGATGCACGAGATCTGGCCCTATTAGTTCCGCTTTGTTAGTATTTATGCCGTTCACTAGAAGGGGGGGGGGGTGAATAGTGAGGCACGACAATATTGAAATATTACGGAATTTAAAATTGCAGGAATAAGTAAATACGGTAATTGAAATAATCAAGAAAGAACACACCGTATTTTATCCTGGTTCACCACAGCCTGTGGCTAGTCCAGTCCCCGAGAGACTCTCTCGAGATTCCACTATCTTCGTCAAGCTTACGGGTGCTTAACAAACTGTTACAGTTGCTCAAGGATACCGCACCTTAAGACTTCACTTGCTTGAGGATACCTCACCCCAAGACTTCAACCACTAAGACTTTGGGTACTTAGCAAACCCGACAAATGAGAAGATATGTTCTTCTCAAACAACTCTCTTTTACACAAGCAATCTCTCAAAAGAGTAGATAAAGAGATACAATTTTTGCTCTATGAACAACACAAAGTTGTCTATCAAATGGCTCAACAAAAGCTCTAAAATGATGCTTGAAAATGATCAATATGTATATCAATGTATGGAGGAGTTGTGTGTTTAAAAGCAGCTCAAAAGACCTCATTTTATAGGTGAAAAATGGTGCTGACCGTTGCTTAATTGACAAATAAAATCCCTGAATTTTCGCTCATACAATCGATTGTCTGACCTACACAATCGATTGTTTAAGGACCGTTCAAAAGACAGACTCCTGATTTTAAGGGAAACAATCGATTGTAAAACCTGTATAATCGATTGTTCTTCAACGTTCAAAAATCAATTTAGGATTCTGTTGTAACGGTCTGAATATAATCGATTGTATAAAAACCATAATCGATTATTCTAATTATAATCGATTGTTAAAAACATATAGTCGATTATTTAGCTGATTGAAAAATTCAGTTTAAGTACTGTCTCAATACAATCGATTGTTAGAAGTATATAATCGATTGTTTGCTATTTTGAAAAACTTCAGATCACACTGTCTTAATACAATCGATTGTTAAAACTGTATAATCGATTGTTTTCTATTTTGAAAAACACAATTGATTGTAAGGAGCATATAATCGATTGTTTAGGTCCATATTTAAAAGACATGTTTAAAAACCATTTTGACTAAAATACAAATCATTTTGGTTTAACACAAAGATGCATGTTTATGATAAATAAGATTTAATAAAATGTTTTATGCATGTTCATGATGACCTAATGTTGAGCCAAAAGACGAGATAACTTAAGCGTTGTTCTTACATTGGTTCTACCAAACGACCTACGTCTTGGGTCTTTGGTCTTGAACTCTTTGGCTCGACTTTGGCTTGTTCATGCAATTTCGTCATCAGTATGCTTCTCGCCATTTGATTGTTTGTCATATTATATCGTTGTTTGACGCTTGACTTTATTGTTTGTCATTCATCAAAACCTATACCTGAAAATCATGCTCATACAACCAAAGCGCACATATCATAGATAGAGTGATTTTCTACACGCTTCACCAACCTCGAACCACGCGATCGAGGACCTACACCTTCTTCCATACAACGCTTCGAATTGGGCCATCCGGATGCTAGCATGGAAGCTGTTGTTATAAGAAAACTCTATATGGGGCAGGTGATCATCCCAATTACCTTTCAAATCCAAAACACATGACCACAACATATCCTCAAGCGTCTGAATAGTCCGCTCTTCTTGGCATCGGTCTGCGAATGAAACGTTGTGCTGAGATCCACTTGAGTACCCAAATCTTGCTGAAATTTCTGCTAGAAGTTAGCTGTAAACTGAGATCCTTGATATAAAATGATAGAAAGTGGCGTACCATGAAGGCTCACTATCTTCTTGATATACAACCGAACATATTGTTCCGCAGTATCGGTGGATTTGACTAGCAAAAAGTGAGCTGATTTGGTGAGCCTATCCACAATTACCCAAATTGAATCGAACTTGTGCTGAGTACGAGGTAGTCCTGTCACGAAGTCCATATTGATCATTTCCCATTTCCACATCGGTATTTCTATATGCTGAGTTAACCCTCCCGGCCACTGATGCTCGGCCTTCAGTTGCTTGCAATTTGGGCATTTAGAGACATAATCCGCTACACTCTTCTTCATACCACTCCACCAATAGATATCCTTGTGGTCGTGATACATCTTCGTAGAGCCTGGGTGCACTGGATACTTGGAATGATGAGCCTCCGCCATTACCCTCTCCTAAAGATTATCCACATATGGGACACATAACCTATCGTGGCACCACAACACGCTATCATTGTTGCCGAGTGAAAATGCTAAAATTTTGTTTCTTAGAGCTGCCTCATTCAATTGTGCCAATGTTGGATCAACAAACTGCTTTTCTTTAATCTCTGCCACGAGCGACGATTCTGCTGTATTATGCACCATAAGTTCCTCCTCATTCGGGGCCGAGATACAAACTGCAAGGCTGGCCAACAGACGTACCTACTGAGCTAGGAACCTCTAATCCACTCTCAAGTGAGCCAAGATACCCATGGATTTCGGACCGAGGGCATCGGCCACCACGTTCACCTTCCCTGGATGGTACAAGATGTCCATAACGTAATCATTAAGCAATTCTAACCACTACCGTTGCCTCAAATTTAGCTCCTTCTGCTTGAATAAATATTGAAGACTCTTGTGATCTGAAAACACATCTACATGGACCCCAAAAAGATAATGCCGCCATATTTTCAAGGCGAACACAACTGCCGCAAGCTCAAAATCATGCGTCGGAAAATTCTTCTTGTGATTCTTGAGTTGCTTGAAAGCATATGCTATAAAATTCTCGTGCTGCATCAGAACACACCCTAGACCAACTCTGGAGGCATCACAATAAACCACAAACCCTCTATGCCTTCTGGCAAGGACAATACTGGTGCCGAAGTCAATCTTGTCTTCAATTCCTGGAAACCTTTCTCACAGGCATCTGACTACTGGAATTTAGATGATTTCGGCGTCACTTTAGTCAAAGGAGAGGGGAGGGTGGAGAATCCCTCTACAAAACTCTGATAATACCATTCTAACCCCAAGAAGCTACGAATCTCTGTCGGGGTAGTGGGCCTAGGCCAATCCTTCACCGCTGCAATCTTTTGGGGGTCCACCTGAATCCCCTCACTAGAAACAACATGACCCAGAAAATGAGGGACTCCAACAAAATTCACATTTGGAAAAACTTTGCATACAATTGGTGCTGATGTAGAGTCTGCAAAACCGCTCTGAGGTGACTGGTATGATCCTCCCTACTACACGAATATACGAGAATGTCGTAAATGAAAACAATTACGAAGGAGTCTAAGAATGACTTGAAGACCCAATTCGTAAGACCCATAAAAGCTGCCGGGGCATTGGTTAGCCCCAAAGACATGACCAAGAACTCAAAGTGGCCATAACGCGTCCTGAAAGTTGTCTTAGGAATATACTACTCCCCGATCTTCAATTGGTGGTACCCGGACTGCAAATCCAATTTGGAGAAGAACCTTGCACCTTGCAATTGATCGAACAAATCGTGTCTCCGAGGCAAATGGTACTTATTCTTGATGGTGAATTTATTAAGCTGCCGATAATCAATACACGTCAGAAGTGACCCATCCTTCTTTCTGACAAAAAGAACCGGAGCACCCCATGGCGATACACTTGGCCGGATAAACCCCTTCTCCAATAAATCCTTCAACTGCTCTTTTAACTCTCGCAACTCTGCTGGCGCCATTCTGTACGGTGGAATAGATATTAGCTGGGTATCTGGCAATACATCAATCCCGAAATCAATCTACCTATCTGGCAGAATTCCGGGAAGCTCATCTGGAAATACCTGAAAAAACTCATTCACAACTGGCACAGACTCGGTGGCAGGAACCTTTGGAGTAGTGTCCGCCACCCGGACTAAATGATAGATACACCCCTTCCTGATCATCTTCGAAGCCTTGAGGTAGGAAATAAACCTACCCTTCGGCACAACACCATTTCCCTTCCATTCGACAATCGACACATTAGGGAATTCGAGTCTCATAACTCTCGTCAGGAAATCAAGTTTGGCAAAGCACGAGTAGAGCCAATCCATCCCCATGATTACATCAAAGTTCACCATCCCAAGCTCGATAAGGTCAGCCGTGGTAACACGACCACCTACCATAACAACACAATTCCTCTAGACCCGCGCGACTGTAATAGAATCACCAACCAGAATCGATATAGAGAATGGCTCAAGAAGCTTCTCGGGTTCAATCCCAAAACTCGAAGCAACAAATGGAGTGACATAGGACAAAGAAGACCCCGGATCAATAAGAGCATAGAAATCAAAGGTCAGAACAGATAGGATATCTGTGACAAAATCTGGGGAAGCCTCAGCACTCTGACGGCCACTCAATGCATAAAACCTACTGAGTCCTCCCCTACCACGAGCCCCACCTCTGGCTGCACCACGCCCTGCTGGGGCTGGAGGGTGCATTGATGGCATAGCAATTGATTAACTAGATGTCTGAGGAAATTCCCTACCCGTGTCCTGGTTCGACGCACGACATTCCCGCTGTATGTGACCTCCCACCCTACAATTTTGACACACTGGAGCATCCAAGTAACAAGCCTCTGAATGAAATCTCCCACAGCTGGGGCATATATCTCCCTACTGTCGAGGTCTCACCCCAGAATAACTGAACCAGCAGGACCTCCTACTATCTGAACCCGGTCCCGAAGGGCTACTATGCTTGAAACGGTGCACAAATGAAGGTGCAATAACTGAAACTGAGAATAAAACTGAGATGGTCCTAATGACCCTCTCCCTAGAGGTGACCTCCTTGCGTGACCCATAGACCAAGCCCTGCTGCTACTCTCCCTGTTTGCCTGAATCTTCAACTTCCTAGCCTCTGTGGCCTGAGAAAAACCCACAATCTTCCCATAGTTCATGTCTGAATGTGAAGCTGCTATAGCAGCCGCATTTACCACCAAAGGGCTAAGGCCCTTAGCGAATCTCCGAACCCTAGCCTCCATAGTCGACACCAACTGAGGAGAATACTTGGACAACCTCACGAACTCCATATAATACTCTCAAACACTATTGCTACCCTGCATAAGAACCTCAAACTCGGTGGTAAAGGTTTCCATTTCTCGGCAGGCAAAACGTAGTCCATGAAGGCATCTAGGAACTCACCCCATCTAGCTGGAGGGCTCCCCTCCTCAGCGGAATCCTCCTACATATTGACCCGCGAATTCGTAGCCCCCTTAAATCTGTATGAAGCCTATTCTACCCCTTCTATATCTGTAGCCTTCATCACTCGGAGGGTCTTGTACATCTCATCAAGGAATTCTTGCGGATCGGCCTCTGGGTCTGCGCCTGAGAAATCTGGAGGGGAGAACTACAGAAACTGGTGAACTCTGGAGCTGGAGGAATCTCCCTGTCCGCTGGAGGACATAGGGGCATTATGAGATCTCTGGGCCTGGGCGTCCACTAACTGAGTCAACGTACGGATAGCTCCCCT
The DNA here is from genome assembly GCA_034376525.1 of Nicotiana benthamiana. Taxonomy (NCBI): domain Eukaryota; kingdom Viridiplantae; phylum Streptophyta; class Magnoliopsida; order Solanales; family Solanaceae; genus Nicotiana; species Nicotiana benthamiana. The sequence continues at coordinate 126,330,060 of CM067338.1, read as the reverse complement.
AAGGTCTCCATCAGAAATCCCTGGATCGGAAGCTGAAGCAACATCAGGATTAGGAGCATTGGAAGGAGGGATAATAAGACCCTCGGCCCCTGTTGGAACATGATTGCTTGGATCAGGAACAGAAGGAGCAGGCAAATTAAGAATGGGGGAATCCCTCTAACCCACGACAGTCGGAACATGATCCACAACCGCACTGGAAACGGCATTAGCCCCTAGGCCCGTTCTAGCTTTCTTTTTAGGTTCCATCACTGAAAATTCAAAATAGAGCACGAATTAGACACAACATCACTTCACCGCACGAACTTGGAATAACAAAGAAGAGTATCATTTTTCCTAAATGCCCTTGTAGCCCCTAACTTATAGATATGGTCGACAACACACCGATAAGAAGGGATCTATTAGGCATGGCTCTAAGACAACCTAGGACTCCTTTAAATCTTAGGCTCTGATACCAAGTTTGTCACGCTCCAAATCCGTGGGCTTGATCGGCACTCAACCGGGTATCCCAAGTCGAGCGGACCTGGGTGCCTTTCCTATTCCCCAGCGTTATCCCATATTATTCAATGATAGTTAAACAAAATATTACTAATTTTGCAATCTAAAGAACATATGATTTCTCTTTTATTACCACACATTATGATTAACTGGGAACATCTTTTACTAAAATTATATTTTGATTAACAGGGAACGTCGTTTACAAGTTTACAGCGCCCAAAACATACACCTTTATACATAAGTTCCAATCCACATACCACTGTCTACGAAGCCTCTAAGGGAAAGATAGTACCACACTTTCCGGCGAAAAGGCCTCGGCTATAACTTTACAAAAGGACACAAGACTCCAATATACCACAACATAGGTGGCATGAGCCACACAAGGACCCAGAAGGAAAGGGGCTCACCAAACACGAATACCGCCGATAGAGAGGAGAAGGAGCTACGAATGGTGGACTGGAGTTCCTGTCACGGATCCACCTACAATCATAACACGAATGTAGCGCTCCAGGCAAAAGGGACGTCATTACATTTTAATTGTACTGGCACGTATGAACAAACTCTATCCCAAGTAAACTCAAGCCAAGTTGCATATAGAAGTATAGAACTGAACAACAATATTACAAGTACAACCATGGAGCAACAACCAAAGATTTCAAAACAAATGATTAACGTAGTTATACAAAGGGAAAATCAGTGCCCCACAGGTTACAAACTCTCCTGCTGTCTCCTTTCTCATTTTCACATTTATCATTTCATGATTCATATTCATATCAATAGTGATATTGGATCACATTTTCCACCCTTATTGCCTCATCCACCCTTATTACCTCGGCCACCCTTATCACCCCAACCCACACCTTATTTCACCGTGTTGCGGTGTGCAACCCGACCCCGCCTGACAGTTTTTAATTCACAACAACAAACAACACAATAACAAATACAAGAAACCAAATATGGCACATTGTTAAAATAGATCCACAACAAGGATAATGAAATCCCACAACTAGCGACAACCATGTCCTCAGGTTCATCAAAGTGGTGAACAATTTGGATTATCACAACAGTTACTCACAAATAATAACACACGTTGTTCCACAATATTTCAATTCCCAGTGGCCCATATTATTTTCGTTTCATTGTTCCACATTGTTTCCATTTCCAATATTCCACATTATTTCCATTTTCGTTGTTCTAATTACAGGTTCCAAAACATTCACCACAAAGTGTTACCACACAATTATACCACACAAAGCTTCACAATGATTATCACATGAAAATCAACTATCAACAGCTTCACAAATAGCATAGGGCGATTTCACAAGGATCACTGTTAGCCATACATACCTAGATTTAAGTTTTTCCCCTTTAACCCTTTAATCCAATTTGCCAAGCAATCAAAAAGTCAATCTAGTTCATGACCAACACTTAGGGTTTAGAAATTTAAACTCATAGTTACTACCCAATTCCCTTTTTACAAGATTGTTGTGTTTTGAAGCCATGCATGAAGTTTTTATGAAGAAAATTCAAATAAAGTGTATGGGGTTCCCTTCCCAAACTTAATTTTGACATTTGGGGGAAATGGGTTAGGGATTTTACGTGAGAAATCAATAGAGAAGACAGTGCACCAAGAGTTTTCCAAGCTCCAATGGTTTTGAAAGACTAATTGATGTAGAATTTGCTTTCTCTCTTTAGGACCCTCCTTTCCTCTCTCTTATTTTGTTCAGAAAATGGGTTAAAAATAAGGGATGGGGTGTTTTTATTAAAGAGGAGTCGGGCTTAGATTTTTAGAGAAAATAATTGGGCGAGCTCAATCTGTGACGCAACTCTGTGATCGCAGAATAGGCATGCGGTCCATAGAATGGACCACAGAAATAGCTCTAACTTCAAACCTTTCGTGTTAGGAATGTAGTGAACATGCGGTCCGCATTTGATTTCTGGGGTCGCAGAATGCACCGCAGAATTGACCTTCGAACTTGCTAAGGGACAATGTGCGATCATTCTGCGGTCCGCGTAGTGATTATACGATCGCATATTTGACCGCATTTTCAACATAAAAAATTGATTGCTCTGTGATTCACTCTGCGGTAGGAGTGCGGTCCGCATAGCTGATCTGCGACCGCATTCTGGACCGCATTTTGACCATTTTCTGGAAAAATATAGATTTCACATTTTTAAGTTCAAAATAGTAAAAGAATCATATCCGTGTGGGTAGACTCAACCCTATGAGCTGCTAACATCCGAGCACTCATTTTTACGGGGCCTTACACTTTGTGTGTAGAAGAAAGTGTGCATGTAGTGGTTGATGAAACTAAAATTCTTTCTTAGAGGAAGGAACATGAAGATGAAACCATTTGATTGGTAAATGATTTGACTAAAACCTCAACACAAGTTATAGTTGCACCAAAAGAAGGAACATGCAATGGAACATGTTCTTCCATTCAGGGCAACCTGATAGGGGAACTAATCAAAGAGGAAATAAAATAAAACACCTAAAAGAACCTGTTCATGACCATGTTCCTCAGCAACAGAACATGGGAGAAACATCTAGTAGAAACCAGTGGGTTGTGAAACCTCACAAGTATAAAAGTTTTCATCCTATTAAGAACATTATCAGTGATCCAACACCTAGAGTCAAAACTAGATCATAACGAAAGATCTGTGTAATTTTGATGCCTTTTTATCTTTTATTGGACCTAAAAATGTTGTTGAGTTTTTGGAGGATGCAACTTGGGTGAATGCAATGCAAGATGAAGTAAATCAGTTTGAACGAAGTCAAGTTCTGCATCTAGTTTTAAGACCTAAGGACAAATCAGTTATTGGTACAAAATGGTTTTTCAGAAACAAACTTGATTAAGATGGAAGAGTTACAAGAAATAAGGCAAGATTGGTGGTCCAAGGTTACAACCAAGAGGAGGGTATATATTAGGATGAGACTTCTGCTCCAGTGGCAAGACAAGAGATAATAAGACTCCTCATAGCCTTTGCAGCATACATGAAATTCACTCTTCATTAGATGGATGTCAAAAGTTCCTTCCTCAATGGCTACGTGAAAGAAAAAGTGTTTGTGAAACAACCTCTAGGGTTTGAGAGAAAGGAATGTCCTGAGCATGTTTACTAATTAGACAAAGCTCTCTATAAACTCAAGCAGGCTCCAAGAGCATGGTATGAATGACTGTCCATATGTGCTTGAACATGGCTACAAAAGAGGTAAAATTGACAGTACTTTATTCTTAAGGGAAAAGGTAAGGATCTCCTTGTGGTACAAATATATGTTAATGACATAATCTTTGGGTCCACCATTGATAAGTTAAATAAAGATTTTGCTAAACTAATGGGGAGTGAGTTTGAAATATGTATGATGGGTGAGCTTAATTTCTTATTAGGCTTACAGATAAAACAAAGTCCTAATGGAACCATGATCCATCAAGAGACATATGCAAAAGAGCTTATTAGAAAGTATAAAATGGAAGAATTAAAAGAAATAGACATACAATTGCAACTTCCTCTAAATTAGATATTGATGAACCTGGTTCATCAGTTGATAAAAAGTTCAATAGCGGTATGATTGTTCACTTTTGTATCTTATTTCCAGTAGACCTGTCATTGTTTTTCAGTGTAGGGCTTTTGGCTCACTTTCAGGCTAATCCAAAAGATTCTCACTTGACTGGTGTCAAGAGGATACTAAGATATTTGAAGGCACCATTGATCTGTGTCTTTGGTATCTAAAGGTAGCAATTTAAATCTAGTAGGATATGCCGATGCTAATTATGCAGGTTTCCTTGTGGATAGGAAAATCACCTCAGGTATGGCTCACTTTCTTGGTTCATGTCTTGTATTATAGGCCACTAAAAAGCTAAATTCAGTGGCCTTATCCACTACTGAGGCTGAATATGTTGCTGCTGCATATTTTTGTGCTCAACTGCTATGGATCAAACAATAGCTCGTAGCTTTCGGGCATTGAAATTGGTTGCATTCCTATATTCTGTGATAACACAAGTGTTATAAGTATGACAAAGAACCCTGTTCATCGTAAGAGGACTAAGTACATAGATGTTAAACACCACATTTTGAGAGATAACTATGAGAAAAGGTTGATCTCCATAGAATTTTGTGCTACTGATAAACAAAATGCTGACATATTCACTGAAGCACTGAGTAGTGAAACTTTTAAGAGGAACATTTTGGAATTAGAGACGATTAAGATCACCTAATAGGTCCATGCAAAATGAAAAAAAAGCTTTTTTTGGCTAAAAATTATAAACATTTGTAGATATCTAGATTAATTCTTACTCAACTTCATACATTAATTAGTATACTCCTGTGACATGTGTTTATATGACTCACTGATCTGTTACAAAATTTTCTCTATTATGGCATTTGAGGCATGTTCAAGAGAATTCTAATAAAGAACCTACTTCATCAGTATGGCTTCATATGAAAGATCAGGTATGTTTTCTATATGTCACGCCCCAAATTCGAGGGACGTGACCGGTGCTCGATCGGGTATCCGCAGTCAAGCGGACCTGGGTGCCTTTCCTATCCCACGTGTTTCCCCGTATTTTCCATTACTTATTAACCAAGTGAAACAACTAATTATAATTGGAACCTTATTAAAAAAGCATACATAACATAGATAGTAATTAGCGTGGTTTATAACTTACATAGCCCAACTTACAAAATACATGTTTACATCAGTTCACAACCCACAATGCCTGTCTACGAAGCCTCTAAAGATGAAAGAGGATAATACAATACTTGCCGGTAATAAGGCTCTGGCTATACCTTTTACAATTACCAAAACAAGACCCCAAAAGAGCAGAATAGAAGCGGCATGAGCCACACAGCACCCCGAACGAAAAGGGGCTCACCAATTTAGCTAGCAGGAAGTAATGACGAGCTACGGTCGATGGACTGGAGTACCTACTATAGATCCACCTATAATCATAATAAGAATGTCGCGCCCCCAGTAAAAAGGACGTCAATACATTTGAATTTTACTGGTAAGTGTGAACAAACTTGTTTCAAGTAAACTCAAACCACACATATGTAGGAAACCGTAATGGATGCAGCAACCAAACATATATGAAAGGAACAATCAAGCCAAACAAGTTTACAAACTCTCATGTTTCCCCCTTCCATAGTTTCACTTCCATAGTTTCACAATTTGCTCATATTTTGTTTCAATAGTGATTTCGATCGCTTTCAACCCTTATAACCTCGGCCCCCCTTATCACCACAACCCACACCTTATTACTTCTTGTTGCGGTGCACAACCTCATCCCACTGTATAGTTTCAATCAACAAATAACACAACAACAATAATCAATTCACAAAGGTAAACAACAATACCTCTCAAGGAAACAACAACAACAACAATGGTACAAATGTTATCATGACCGTCAATACTATTTCCATCATATTCGACAACCCATATACGTTTAACGTCAAGTTGGTAATTGCCCACGACAAGCCATAGATATTTTTATCACAGTTATTCCAAATGCATTAGTCACAATTTCCTTTAGTCATTTATTCCTCTACTTCTACCACATAACACAGTCACAACGTACCAATCATAAGAAATTCATAAGTAATTGACGTACATATCACCTACTAAGCATACGTACATCAAACAAGGCGATTTTACAAGGATCAAAGTTATCCATTTATACCTGGAGTCGAATTTCCTTTTTAACTTCTATTTTCAGCTCACCAAGCAGTCTGGCAACGTCAATATAGTTCACAAGTTGACACATATGCATTAGAATTGAAGTTGAAAATTACTACTCGAGCTTATCTAGGTTATCTACCCCTCCTTGAACAATTCTTTAAGATTAATCCTATCTAATTCCTATTACCAGATTTTAGGTTTCTAAAGACATGCATGCCCAATCCCACATTTGGTTTTCAAGAATCAATGCATCGGAATCCCCCTATTTTTTTAATTAAGGAAATCAATGGAAAAAGAGTTGGTGATTTTGCCGGCAAGAACAAAAGTAAAGACAATACTTGAAATATTCAGGGCTTTGGTGATTTTGCAAAACTAATTTGGTGAAGATGGACATTCTCTCTCAAGGACCCTCTCCTCCATCTCTCTTATTTTGCTCAGAAAGTATGTTAAAATAACGGGTTAGGGTGTTTTATTTGAAAGAGGGTCTAGTTCAAAATTTTTGAAAATAGAAGCCCGAGTAGATCTACGATCGTACTATGCGATCGCAGATTTGCAATGCGGTACGCAGATTGGACCGCAAAAGTGTCCCAAAAATTGAACATCTCTGCCTTGATATGCGATGGGAATGCGGTCCACATTCCTATTCTGCAGTCGCATAATGCACCGCAGAACTGACATTCACAAAATTCTTTAGGGAATTGTGCGATGACTATGCGGTCAGCATACTGATTATGCGATCGCATAATGGACCCCATTTTTGACGCTAATTTCGACCAACTCTATGATTAACTCTGCGGTAGAAATGCGGTTCGCATAACTGATCTGCGACTGCATTCTGGATCGCAAAATGACTCTTTTCTGGAAAACATCGACTCTAGATTATTAAGTGCAAAATCAGTAAAAAGGGTCCGACCTCGCCGGAATGAATTTTTACATAGTCCCAACACGCAGGTGGAACTTGACTCTATGAGTTGCTAAGATATGAGCACACATTTTAATGGTGTCATACATCCTCCCCCTTAAAGATCAGTCATCATCGAATGAGGATTTTGAAAATAAGATGGTTTGAAAACATTACATGCAAGTTCCTAAATTTCAATAACTCCCATATTTTAGAAAAACTTCGCCAGAGTCTCCTTTGTAACTTGGAGATACCTACCTGTCAGAGAGCCCCCAAAACACATTTCCAAGCACCATTACACCAATTTTGTTACCCGTATACTGACACACAACTCATCACCCTTACACATGTACACATTCAATCGCTTAACACACTTTTGCAAATAGTTTGATTCCTCTTATTTGTCCCATACAGTTTAACCACTACAATTATCTATATACATGCAAATTATTCATTACCATTCTGTGTTATTATAAGCCAGCTACTTATCACAAGAGCTTTTAGAAAACTTTCATTTACCAAGAAGGGTTGCATATGGCTCAAACAATCACAACAAACAATGATTTGGGCACAATTGGGGAATCATAATGGTAAAGCATCTAGAGAGAAATGGGGTGTCCTTGCATCAAATGGGACACAATAAAAGTAAGATTAGGGACAAGAATTCGCACGATCACTTCTAGATTTGTTCAAACAAATGGGGATATTTTCCTTTTTTCTCATCTTCCGCTTCCCAAGTGGCCTGCTCGACTTGTTGATTTCGCCACAACGCTTTAACTGAAGCAATTTCCTTTAATCGCAATATACGGATTTGCCTATCAAGAATGGTAACTGGAATATTTTCATACGATAACTCTTTGGTAACCTTGATGTCTTCAACTGGAACGATGGTGGACGGATCTCCAACAACTTTTTTATCATAGACACGTGGAGCACCGGGTGCACAAGGATATTTCAGGGGGTAGCTCCAGCTTATAAACAACTTGCTCAATACTTTGAATGATCCGATAAGGCCCGACATATCTAGGACTCAGCTTCTCTTCCTTCCCAAATCGCATGACTCCCTTCATAGCATATACCATCAAGAATACCCAATCATCTACTTTGAACTCCGATTCCCTTCGACGTACGTCTGCATAGGACTTCTGGAGACTCTTTGCAGTCTTCATCCTTTCTTGAATGACTTTAACTTTTTCAATAGCTTGGTGGAAGAGATCCAGCCCTATTAATCTATTTCTCCTACTTCAATCCACCTGAGTGGAGACCTACATCTCCTCCCGTACGATGACTTAAATGGGGCAATATGAATGCTAGCGTGAAAGCTATAGTTGTAAGAAAATTCTATATGGGGTAAATGATTATCCCAATTACCCTTGAAATCCAAGACACAAGACCGCAACATATCTTCATGTGTCTGAATAGTCCGCTCTACTTGACCATCGATCTGTGGATGTAAAGCTGTGCTGAGATACACTTGGGTACCCAAACCTTGCTAAAAGTTTTTCCAAACATTAGATGTGAACTGAGCCCCTCGATCCAAAATAATAGAGAGCGGGGTACCATGAAGCCTCACTATTTCCTTGATATACAACCGAGCATATTGTTCTGCAGTATCGGTGGACCTGACTGGCAAAGTGAGCAAACTTGGTGAGTCGATCTAGTATCACCCAAATTGAGTCGAACTTCTTCTGAGTGCGAGGTAATCCTACCACAAAATCCATGTTAACCATCACCCATGTCCATATTGGTATTTCCATATGCTGGGTTAACCCTTCGGCCATTGATGCTAAGCTTTTACTTGCTGAAAATTTGGACATTTAGATACAAAGTCCGCCACACCCCTCTTCATACTGCTCCACCAATAAATTTCCTTGAGATCATGATACATTTTTGTAGAACATGGGTGTACCGAATACCTGGAATTATAAGCCTCCGCCATTACCATTTCTCGAAGATTATCTACATCTGTAACACATAGCCTACCTTGCATCGTAACACACTATCATTGTTGCCGAGTGACAATTCTGAAGTCTTGTTGCTCAGAACTGCTTCCTTCATCTATGCCAATGCTGGATATGTGAATTGTTTTTCCTTGACTTTTGCAACAAGCAACGATTGTGCTCTATTACACACCATAATTTCTTCCTCATTTGGGGTCGAGATGCAAAACCCGAGACTGGCCAACTGATAAACCTTTCGATCTAGGAGCCTCTGAACATCTTCTAAGTGAGCCAAACTACCCATGGATTTTTTACTAAGGGAGTTGGCCACTACATTTGCCTTACCCGGATGGTACAAGATGTTCATATCATAATCTTTCAGCAATTCAAACCACCAAAGCTGCCTCAAATTTAACTCGTTTTGCTTGAACAAATATTGGAGACTCTTTTGGTCCGAGAACACATCCACATGGAACCCCTAAAGATAATGTCGCCATATTCTCAAGGTAAACACAACTGCTGCAAGCTCCAAATAATGTGTCCGGTAATTCTTCTCGTGATTCTTGAGTTGCCTTGAAGCATATGCTATAACCTTCCCATGCTGCATCAATACACACCCTAAGCCGACCCTGGAAGCATCGCAATAAATCACAAATCCTTCTGTGCCTTTCAGCAAAGAAAATATTGGTGCCGAGGCGAACCTCAACTTTTATTCCTGAAAGCTTTTCTCACAAGTGTCGGACCATTGGAACTTAAATGCTTTCAGTGTCAACTTAGTCAATGGGAGGAGAGGGTAGAGAATCCCTCCACAAACCTCCGTTAGTACCCAGCTAAACTCAAGAAGTTGCGGATATTCATCGGGGTCGTGGGTCTAGGAAAATCCTTCACCGCTGAAATCTTCTGGAGGTCCACCTTAATCCCCTCACTGGAAACAACATGACCCAGAAAAGTGACAAACTTCAACCAAAATTCACATTTCGAGAATTTAGCATACAACTGGTGCTGATGAAGAGTCTGCAAAACTGCTATGAGGTGATCGGAATGATCCTTCCCACTTCACGAATAAACGAGTATGTCGTCAATGAAAACAATCACAAAGGAGTCTAGAAATGGCTTGAAGATCCGATTCATAAGATCCATGAAAGCTGCTCGGGCGTTAGTTTGCCCAAATGACATGGCCAAGAATTCGAAGTGACCATAGCGAGTTCTGATAGAGGTCATAGGAATGTCAGGCTCTCTGATATTCAATTGGTGATACCCGGATCGTAAATCAATCTTGGAGAATAACCTTGTACCTTGCAATTGGTCAAACAAATCATCTATCTAAGGTAGATGATATTTATTCTCGATGGTGACTTTGTTAAGCTGCCTATGATCAATGCACATTTGAAGCGACCCATCCTTATTTTTGACAAAAATGAACCGGAGCACTCCACTGCGACACACTCGGTCGTATGAACCCCTTCTCGAATAAATCCTTCAGCTGCTCCTTCAACTATCTTAATTTTGCTGGCGCCATTCTATATGGTGGAATAGATATTTGCTGGGTATCTGGCAATAAATCAATCTCAAAATCCATCTCCCTATCTGGCGACATCCCTGGGAGCTCATTTGGAAACACCTCAAGAAACTCATTCACAATTGGCATAGACTCGAGGAAAGACATTTCTTATGTGGTGTCCGCCACCCAGACAAAATGATAAATACACCCCTTCTTTATCATCTTTGAAGCCTTAAGGTAGGAAATAGACCTACCCTTGACACCACACAATTTCCTTTCCATTCAATAACTTGCTCATTAGGAAACTCGAGTCTCATGACTCTCATTTAGCAGTCAAGTTTAGTAAAGCACGAATAAATCCAGTCCATTCCCATGATTACATCAAAATCTACCATTCCCAGCTCAATAAGATCGGTCGTGGTAACACGACCACACACCGTGACAACACAGTTCCTATAAACTTGCGAGTCCATAGTAGAATCACTAACCAAAGTCAATTCAAAGAACGACTCATGAAGCTATTCGGGTTCTATCCCAAAATTTGAAGAAATGAATGGGGTGACATAAGACAAAGAGGACCCCGAATAAATAAGAGCATAGCAATTAATGGAGTGAACAGACAAGATACCTGTAACAACATCTCCAGTGGCATGAACACTCTGGCGACCACTCAAAGCATAGAATCGGCTAGGTCCACCCCTGCCACGAGCTCCACCCCTAACTGCACCATGCCCTACTGGAGCTGGAGGATGCACGAATGATGTAGCAAATGAAGACCCAGATGACAGGGCAGATCCCCTACCCATACCCTTACTGGGTTCATGACAGTTCCGCTAGATATGACCTATAAACCTGCACCTATAACATACCGGCATATCCAAATAGCAAGTCTCTGTATGGAACCTCCCACACTTGGGGCACGTATCTCTCTCCTGCCGGTGGGACCTCACTCCTGGACGATTGGACTAATGGAACCTCCTACTGTCAGAACCTGGTTTTGAGTAGCTACTTTGTTGGTAACTGTAAATAGGTGGCGATGCACTCGCTGAGGACTGAATATATGACTGAGATGGCCCTGATGAACCTCTTCCTAGCACTGGTCACCCTGAGTGACCCATTGACCAGGCTCTCCTACTACTCTCCCTTTCTGCGGTATCTTAAACTTCCTAGCCTCTGTGACCTGAGCGAATCCCACAATCTTTCCATAATTCATATTTGAGTGCAAGGCTGGTGTAGCAGCCTCATTCACCACCAAAGGACTAAGAACCTAAATGTAACACCGAACTCGAGCATCCATGGTCAACAATAACTAAGGAGCATACTTGGGAAATCTCACGAACTCCATGTGGTACTCCCAAGCACTCATACTACACTGCTTGAGAACCTCGAACTCAGTGTCATGGGCTGCCATTATCTCGACAGGCAAGAAATGGTCCATAAAGGCATCGATAAACTCATGCCATCTAGTCGGAGGTCTTTCCACTTCGCGAGAATCTTCCCACATGTCGAACAACAAACGCCCTGCTTCCCACAACCTATATGATGCTAACTCAACCCCCTCTATCTCTGTAGCCTTCATCACTAGGAGAGGGTTATACATCTCATCACGGAAATCCTTTGGATTGGCCTCTGGGTCTATGCCCGAGAATTCTGGAGGGGCCAATCACAGAAACTGGTGCACTTTGGAGCTCGCCGAATCTCCCTGTCCGCTGGCAGACACAGGGGCATCATGAGATCTCTCGGCCTGGGCAGCCACTAACTGGGTCAACATACGGATGGCTCCTCTAAGATCCCCATTAGAAACTCCAGGACCAGAAGCTAGAACAAGATCAGGATTTGTAATATCGGCGGGAGGGATAGTGGCACCCTTGTCGCTACTAAAACAAATGCTATAATCTGGAAGAAATGGGCCGAGAAGATTCAAGGTTGGGGAGTTACTCGCACCCAGGGTATCAGGGACATGTTCACAACCACACTTGGGATGGCGTTGGCCCTAAGGGTGAGTCTAGCTTTATTCTTAGGTACCATTTCTGAAAATTTCGGAACAAATCACGAGTTAGACATAAATACTTCCACCTTTCACTTCACCATATGAAATGGAATAACAAAGAAGAGAATAGTTTCCTAAAGTCCTGTGTAGCCCCCCACTTATAGATGTGGTCGATAACACATCGATAAGGAGGGCTCTATAAGGTACGACTACGAGACTTCCTAGGACTCTTTTTAAACCTGAGGCTCTAATACAAAGTTTGTCACGCCCCAAATTCAAGGGACATGACCGGTGCTCAATCGGGTATCCCCAGTCAAGCGGACCTGGGTGCCTTTCCTATCCCATGTGTTACCCCACATTTTCCATTACTTATTAACCATGTGAAACAACTAATTATAATTGTAACACCTTCTTACAAAAGCATACATTACATAGGTAATTGTTAGCATGATTTACAACTAACATCGCCTAACTTACAAAATACATGTTTACATCAGTTCATAACCCACATTGCATGTCTACGGAGCCTCTAAAGATGAAAGAGGATAATACAATTCTTCCCGGTAACAAGGCTCCGGCTATATCTTTTACAATTAACAAAACAAGACCCCAAAAGATAAGAACGTTAGCGGCATGAGCCACATAGGAACCCGAAAGGAAATGAGCTTACTAATTCAGATGGCAGAAAGTAATGAGGAGCTACGGTCGGTTGACTAGAGTACCTGCTATAGATCCACCTATAATCATAACACGAATATAGCGCTCCCGGCAAAAGGGACGTTAGTACATTTGAATTGTACTGGTATATATGAACAAACTTGTTCCAAGTAAACTCAAACCACACATAAGTAGGAACAATAATAGATGCAGCAACCAAACACATATTAAAGGAATAATCAAGCCAAACAAATTTACAAACTCTCCTGTTTTCCTCTTCCCCAATTTCACTTCCATAGTTTCACAATTTGGTCATATTTTGTTTCAATATTGACTTCGATCACTTTCCACCCTTATTACCTCGACTACCCTAATCACTACAACCCACACCTTTTTACTTCGTGTTTCCGTGCGTAACCCGATCCACCGTAAAGTTTTAATCCACAAACAACACAACATTAATAAACAATGCACAAAGGTCAACAACAATACCTCAGAGGAAATAACAACAAGAACAATGGTAAAAATGTTTTCATGGCCCTCAATACTATTTCCATCATATTCTACAACCCATATATGTTTAACGTCACATTGGTAATTTCCCACGACAAGCCATAGATATTGTTACCAGATTTATTCAAGTTGCATTAGTCACAATTTCCTTTAGTCATTTATTCCTCAACTTCTACCACATAACACAATCACAATGTACAGATCACAGAAATTCATAAGTAATTTACGTGCATATCACCTACCAAGCATACGTACATAAATCAAGGCAATTTTACAAGGTTCAAAGTTAGCCATACATACCTGGAGTCAAATTTTCTTTTTTAACTTCTATTTTTAGCTCACCAATCCAAGGCGATTTTACAAGGATCCAAGTTAGACATACATACCTGGAGTCAAATTTCCTTTATTAACTTCTATTTTCAGCTCACCAAGCAGTCTGGAAACATCAATCTAGTTCACAAGCTGACACCTATGACTTAGATTTGAAGTTCACAATTATTATCCGAGCTTATCTAGGTTATCTACCCTTCTATGAACTCTTCTTTAAGATTAATCCTACCCAATTTCACTTACCAGATTTTAGGTTTTTAAAGAGATGCATGCCCAATCCCACAATTGGTTTTCAAGAATCAATGCATGGGAATCCTCCTTTTCGTTTAAATAAGAAAATTAATGGAAAAGGAGTTGGTGATTTTACCTGCAAGAACAGAAGTGAAGACAATACTTGAAATTTCCCGGGGTTTGGTGACTTTGAAAAAAAAATTTGGTAAAGATGAACTTTCTCTCTCAAGGATCCTCTCCTCCCTCTCTCTTATTTTTCTCAGAAAGTATGTTAAACTGAGGGGTTGTGGTCTTTTATTAGAGAGGGGGTCGGGTTTAAAATTTTAGAAAATAGAAGCCTGAGCAGGATCTGCGGTTGCGCTATGCGATCGTAGAGTTGCAATGTGGTCCGCAGATTGGACTGCAAAACTGTCCCAATCACTGAATATCTCTTCCTGGGTATGCGACGGGAATGCAGTCCGCATTCTTGTTCTGCGGTCGCATAATGCATCACAGAACTGACCTTTACAAAATCATTGATGGAATTATGCGACGACTATGCGGTGCACATATTGATTATGTTATCGTATAATGGACCATATTTTTAACACCAATTTCGACCAACTATATGATTAACTACGCATCAGAAATGCGGTCCACATGCCTGATGTGTGACCACATTCCGGACTGCAAAATGACACTTTTCTGGAAAACTTTGATCTAGATTATTAAGTGCAAAATCAGTAAAAAGGGTCCGACCCGCGATGAGCTTGACTCTATTAGTTGCTAGGTTGTGAGCACACATTTTCATGGGGTCTTACACTATGCTCTGCATAATAAGAATGATTAACAATTCAATCATGAGCAGAAGTCCTATAATTGTCAAATTCCTAGAAAATTCTATTTGTTATCATTGAACATGTTCCGTCCATCAAGAACTCTAAACCTTAATTTTTGCCAATATTTAGGGAAGCCAAATAGATCAGTCAAAATATGGAATATCAGGTTGATTAGACTACTATTTGACCACTCCATAAGGCTGCCATTACTTATTAAATGTGTAATTTCCTTTAAACACACATCAAATCCACAACCTTCATCATAACTCATCATAACTCCAAACCTTTTGAAACATGTTTTCACTATCACCTGCCCTCTTCTCCAAAATTCCCAAATTTCTTCAAGAATAAACAATCATGTTTAACCCACAAGAAAATCCTGGTAATTCTCCAACACCATCTCCCTCAAATTCATCCTCATCTACTCCCCAGTATATCTCCAAAACCTAGACAACGAAGGGAAAAAATGGTTGCTCAAAAGACTGTAGCATCTGGGGCTTTGAGAAAGGCTTTAAATGAAAGGTTGAAAGCAAGCCAAATGAAAGAAAGCCAAGCTCCAAATTCCGACTCCAGCTTTGAGACTGATTCCTATTAGTCAGCGAGTCAGGGGGAAGGACATGGGTCTTCTAACTATGAGAAGACTTAGGAATCTCCTATTGAGGTAAGTTCATTTGTGATTTAAAACTTAGAGACTAGGTTTGTTCTGGTTAAACCAATTAGGGATGTTGAATTGCCTGAGAAAGGTAGGAGTGGAGGCAAAAAGTATTATGAAAAAGAAAAAGAGTGTTAGAGTGCATGTGGTGAAGAGAGGGGAATTCGGAATTGTGTAGTACCTGCTATTTGTGGGGTTGAATATGAAAGGGTAGAAGCGAGTGGCATAAAGTCAGAGGGAAGTTGTTATGGGAAGCTGTTGAGGGGTTAGTTCATTTGAGCAAACAGAGAGATGAACCTGTTTCATCTACTGAAGAGACTCTAGATGATCTACTGAAAAAGGCTGGGGTAAGTTATGACCCTAAGAAATGCCGAACTCACACAACAAAAGCCCCAAATGCTCCTAGCCTTTCAAGAAAAGAAAATCTTCATCCCCAACACCTAGTGCCTCTTCAGTGGCTAGAAGTAGTGCCACAAGAAGTGGGATTAAATAGAGCGAACCCGATCTACAAAAAGCCTTTGAAGAAAGTATGAAAAAGAAAATTGATAAGGGAAAAGGAAAGATTGCAGAATCCTCGGAGGTTTTTGAGGAAGAGGAGATGGAACTGGTCCATCGAGAAAGGGGTACAATAGTTGATGTTCCTACACCCAAGACTAAAAATCCCAAGACTTCCTCCAAGAAGTTGTCACGACCCCAGTCCACCCTCCGTGAATGTTTCGTGATGGCACCTAATCCCTTACGACTTGGTAAGCCTAACAATTCGGAAACAAATTTGAAACATTGCGGAAATATAAACTTAAATCCAAAATTTTAAACAAAAGGGAGCGAAATGTAAAATTCCACTCGACATATAAAACATAATAATTCAACTCCTACATATCATTCCCAAAACTCGAAAACTCACGGGAACACAAGCTACAAGAATACAGTAAAGTGCTCTAATCTCCAGAAATGTATGCATCAAAAAGTATGATAGAATGCTAAGCGCTAAAAAATAGAGTAAGGAAGGAGACTCTCCGGTCTGCGGACGTGGCAGATGTAACTGGAAGTCTTGGTAGCTCTCCCTGCTTCCAGGAATAATGCACGTGGGTGGAGATACATGGATATGCACTTGAAAAACATACGCAGAAGGGGAATGAGTACACCACAGCCGTACTTAGTAAGTGCCAAGCCTAACCTCGATGGGGTAGTGACAAGGAAGGTGGGGGCCCTACTGAAGTTAAATATAATAATAAGTTTGCAACAGTATGAAATAAGCAATAATAATGAGTACGGCTATGAAGTAAGATAAGTTATAGAAATCAACAAATAACACAAAGAGAATAAGGAAACACGGAGTTAACAGCTCAATACTAGTACCAACCACGAGGATCTCCCAGGATACCGTCCTGTAATCCACCCCATTAACTATCCAAGGATCTCCCAATATACCGTCCCGTAGTCTATCATATGTGTATATCTGAAGGATCTCCCGAGATACAATCCCGTAGTCCATCATATGCGTATATCTGAAGGATCTCCAGGGATACCGTCCCGTAGTCCAACTTTCAATGCGTAGGGATATATTGAAATTCAATCCACAATACCAATGTAAATGTGCAGGGGGATCTATTGGAAATCTAACACGTCGTCCCAAAGTAATCAAATAAGGGGGGAGCTACCGGAATTCCACATCTGTAGTCCCAATGTAATACACAGGCACAATAAGAAGATATTCAATAATAAAGTTCAAAGAAATACAAGGAAACAAGTAATTCTAGCCTAACATGCTTCACGTAGTACAACAAAACAACTTAAGCAAATAGGCAATTTAGATCAACTAAGAATGCTTTTCTAAGGTAACACAAGATATAATGGCAAATGGAATAAAGAAGGTAAGAAAGAAACTCAGTCTAAATATTTAAGTAAAATTGGATTTTCAAAAACTAGCTCAAGTACGCTCCCGTCACCTCATGTACAAGGCATTCAATTACCAAATGTTATATCCTAAGCGGAAGGTCCCCCACACAAGGTTAGACAAGACACTTACCACGAACTAGCTCCAAAATCAACTCGAAACCACACGTTTGCCATGGGTATCCGACTACAAATGGCCCAAATCTATTCAATTATATTCGATATCGTAAATAACATCTCAAGCAACTGATTCTACTATTTAATTGAAATCTAAGATGCAAAATTAGTTAAAATGACAAAAATGCTCCTCAGGCCAACATCTCGGAATCAGATAAAATTAACATTTTGAGAATCCTTGTACTCTCACGAGTCTAACCATATAAAACTCTATCAAATAAGAGGTCAAAACCGACTCAAAACTCAATAATTCGGTCTATGAAGTTTTACACATTTCCCATTCAAAAATTCAAAATTAAAAGAGGAATTCGTGATTAAATATTCCTATACATGTGAGGTGCACACGAAGGAGACAAGTCATATTGATCAAGCATCAATATCTTTTAATCTGATAGAAAAGGTTGCATTTTGGATATATGGTGAAAGTCTCCTTATATGAAGAGAACACAATCCATGATAAATATAGTGTTGGATTTTGAGATCTTCAACGACTCAAATACGATAGAAGATCAGCAAACAATGTCCCAGTCAAACTCTGATTACTATCCTATTAAATTACAGTGATTGTTCTCTTTTAAAGGTATTGCACAAATGCAGAATTAAATTAAATTGAGAGAAAAAGAGCAAGGAGATTTTGCAAGCAATTTATGTGATATTTGATTGTGCACTCCTGAAGCTACTTTAACAAAATAAAAGAACCAGTTCCATTCGGTCATTCTTTTATTCTAGTTCAATTGTACTAGGTGGTTTAAAGTTGTACATATCAGCTTTCATAGAATTAATTGTATTAGGTACTTAAAGTGTTCAAGTTATAGCTTACTTGAGGTTGTCGTAACAGTTGAGGATGTGTGCCACAATGAGATTAGAGTTAAACCTTAGGTTTACAAATAGTTTTTGTAAATGCAGTTTTATCTCAGTTATTTTAGTGGAAGTTTGGAAACATCCTACTGATTATTATGTAGTGTTTTTTCACCTTTTGATCCAGGTGTTTTCAACGTAAAAATTTTTGTGTTATTTATTTTATGTGATTATTATTCCGCAAACAGTAGTAGTTAGAACACCTTGAAGAACTAGGTTCTTCTAGTGTGAAAATTGGGTACCACACAAATCACTCCCCCTCTTATGTGGTATTGACGCTTAGAACATCAAGTAATCAGTTAAAATCGAAAGAAATTTTACCTTACCGGGAAAAACGATGACATAGAACAAACTATGCCCATCCCCCATTTCATGAATAGCCAAGTAGATAATACTAGCTGCAGTAATTCTACTGGATGACGCAACGACAACGGGTGGCGTGGATACTTGTCACATTTCTAAACAAATGCCTTCGCGTTTTGTTCCATCCGGGGGAAATAGTATCCTACCCTAACTAACTTTAACACTAGCGATTGCACCTGAGTTATTTCCACAAATTCCTTCTTGGGCTTCTTTTATTACATGATTAGCCTTAGAGGCTCCTAAATATCGGGCCGACAAGCCCTGGAAAGAATTTCTATATAAGTGACCTCCTGTGAAGTGTAAAGAGCTACTTTGGTATGGAGTGCCCGAGATAAATTTGCATCATTGGGTAGTTTTTCGTGTTCAAGATAGACTATGATTTCATTTGTCCGGTCCCAAACCATATTGGTAGCATTTACTTCATAATAACCTTCCACATCTAATAACGAATGCATGAGCTGTACGACCATATCAAAGTCTGATACCTATATTTCAGTGGAAGAGCCGAAACTAGCCAGTGCATCAACTTCTGCATTTCTTCTCTTAGTATGTGAGTGATTGACCATCCCTAGGACCATGAGACTAGAGTATGGAATTTTACTAAATATTGTTGCATACGATCCTCTTTGGTGTCTAAGATCTCGTATACCTGGTTTACTACGACTTGGGAATCAAATTTTATTTTGATGGCCTCGGAGTCTAGTTCCCAAGCTAGTTCAAGTCCTGCAATCAAAGCCTCATACTCGGCTTCATTGGTAGTAAAATGCATAATTCTTATGTCCTACTTCAAGGTTACCCCCGAGGGAGTAACTAGTAACACCCTTATTCCGAAACTTTTCAAGTTCGAAAATCTGTCCATTAACAATCCAGACTCCCGATGTCATTTTGACACCATCACCACTTCTTTGGTGGCCTAAGGCAGCAATTCAAGACTAAAATCAGCCATGAAGTTGGCCAAAACTTGTGGTTTAATTGTAGTCCTATGTTTATACTCTATGTTAAATTCACTCTTCTCGACTGCTCATTATCCCAGTGACTTGAAAAATACCTCTTCATCGGGAAAACACGTGTTTTGAGGCTTGTATTCTCTGTCCACTGGATTCTCGGCGAGATAATCTGCCAAGGCTTGTCCTTTGATTGCCTTCTAAGTCATGTAAACTATATCATATTCACATAGCAGGATTTTCCACTTAGCAAGCTTTCTAGTGGGCATGGGTCTGGAAGATATACTTATGTGGGTCAATTTTAATGTAGGCACAAAAATAATGCTTCAATTTTTGGGCTACCCAAGTAAGAGAATAGCAAGTGCGTGCTTATAGTGAATACGAGCCTCGTACGGGGTGAACTTCTTGCTGAGATAGTAAATGGCTTTCTCCTTTCTCCATGTTTCATCATGATGTCCCAAAATGCACCTGAATACTCCATCCAATACTACAAGGTAGAGCAATATGGGTTGACCTGGTCCAGGCGGAACCGGAACTGGCGGTGTTGACAAGTGTTACCTAATTTTGTCGAAGTCTTTCTGGCAATCATGAGTCCATTTGGTAGCGACATCTTTCTTCAACATAGGTTCACAAATGATAGTGGATTGAGCTATGAACCGACTGATATAGTTGAGTCTCCCTAGAAAAGTCATCACATCCTTCTTGTTCCTTGACGGAGGCAACTCTTGAATGGCCATAACCTTTGATGGATCCGGTTATATTCCTAGACGACTCATAATGAACCCCAATAACTTTCTAGGAAGAACCCCGAATGCACTCTTAGGGGGGATTTAGTTTCAGATTGTACCTTCTCAATCTATTGAAAAATTTCCTCTGATCTTCCATGTGGTTAGTGGCTCTCTTGAATCTGATGATGATTTCTTTTACCTATACCTCGATATCCTTGTGTATCATGTCATGGACAATAGTAGTCATGGCCCTCATGTAGGTGTCACCAGCATTCTTTAACCCAAATGTCATCATATTGTAACAATACATTCCCCACGGCATAATGAAAGTCATTTTCTTCAAGTCTTCCACATCCATCCATATCTCATGATACCCAGCAAAACAATCAAAAAACAACTGTAGCTCATGCTTGGTAGCAGTTGCCAATAAGAATGTGTATGTTTGGCAAGGGGAAGTCATCTTTGGGACTGCCCCGGTTGAGATCCCGGTAGTCGACGTAGACTCTAACCTTCCCATCATTCTTTGGTACCAGCACAATGTTGGCGAACCATATCGGATACTCCACTATGCTGAGAACCTTGGTCGTAACCTATTCGGAAACTTCTTTCTTGATCTTCAAACGCATACCGGGTTTGAACTTTCTGAGCTTCTATTTTACCGACGTACATGTATAATCTATTGGAAGTTTGTGAGCTATAATGGATGTACTGAGACCATACATACCATCATACGACCATGTGAATATGTCCTCATGTTTCCTTAGAAATTCCGTGCACTTTTTTTCGCTGATGGTGACAAGTGGATACTGATGCATGTTTCTTTGACATTCTCTGTATCTCCCAAGTTAACGACCTCAGTTTCGTCCAAGTTAGACTTAGGCCTATTCATAAAATCTTCAACTTCTTTAATGACCTCTTCTGGTATATCATCCTCTTTTGAATCTATATCTGTTTGTCGCGTTTTCTTGTTGCAAGTCACAATCGTGCTCATCAAGACAAGTAATAGTAATGTTATGTAAATAAAGTAAATCATAGAGAAAAATAATAAGAGCGAGATTTATAAGAAACTAAAATTATTTGACTAAATTCCATAATTGTTTTTAATATCAGAGCTCTTTGAAAAATTAAAGAAAATACGTAAAGGAAATCAACTAGTAAAAAAGTAAAATGTGATGCATGGTGCTATATTTAGCCTGGCTACCCCGAAAATCTCTAGGCACTGGTGGTTCTAACGGACCAGTTGTTGAGGCATTCTCCTCGGTTCATAGTTATTATAGAAGGGCCTTCCTCTCCCTCCTCCTAAATTACGACACAACAGTCCATATTGTCATCTTCTAGAAACAAATTCCTCATTGCTGCCAGTGCTTCTTCTTCTTTTGACCCATATATGATATCGTCCGGTTGGAAGGTTTTCTCCAGACGGCGTATATGATGCTCTAGTGGGTAGTAGAGACAGTGTCATGGTGGCTATTAGTGGTTGAACTCTTCCCATGTGTATTAATACCCCAAACCAAAAGTAGTACCATGTTTCATCAGCTTGATGGGTTAGGCGATACCCTGGAGATTTTTGCCAAATCCTTTTCCAGGCTCATGTCCACACCAATTCAGGATACTTTCAATCTTGTTGTCTCACCATTTATCCTTGTCCACGGTGCTAGGTTTCTCCACCTATTTTCCTTCTTCCTCCAATCATCGGGATGGTCTGGCGACTGTATATGGGGTTGCTACCATCGCCATGAATAATCACTTCTTGATGATTCCATTCGAACTTCACTGCATGATGCATGGTTGATACTACTACACTGGTGACATGAATCCATGGTCATCGAAATAGCCAGTTGTAGGATGCTAGGACGTCTGTCACTTGAAAGTCAATGTCGAACCAAGTTGGTCCCACTTGCAGGCATAAACTGATTTCCCTAATAGTGAACCATTAGGACCCATTGAAGGTTTTGACATTGATGGCCCCATCTTTGATCTCATATATCTTCCCCAATGTTCTAAAAATTATCAATGGACATATGTTGAGGCTGGATCCTCTGTTGATCAGGGCTATAGTAATGAAATAAACCTCGCATTGCACAGTGATGTGCAGTTCCTTGTTGTGACTCAGCCATTCAGGTGGCAGCTCATCTTCATGGAAGGTGATTTTATGAATCCGTACTTGCCCTATAGTGTTCGCTACTTCTCCTCCAGTTATGTTGCTGGGCACATATGCATCACTCGGTATCTTCAACAAGGCATCCTTATGTGCAATAGAGCTGTGCAGAAGAGCTAAGATAGAGATATGTGCCGGTGTTTTATTAAGTTATTCAATGACTGAGTACTCTTTTGCTTGTATCTTACTCCAATGATTATTGTGCCCAGTTTCAATAGGCCATCCAGAGGCTTGCTTACTGGAGTCAGCTAGGTGTTTTGGGGTGTAAACTCTGTCAGTTCTTGTCCTAACTTGCACATCAATTGTTTCTCCAAATTTGGTTTTGCTTTTCCTTCTTGATTCAGCTGTTAATCCCATGGTATGGCCTTTGAGTGGAACGACATTATGTCTGACATTGCTACCAGAATAGGAACCCTTGGGGTAACACAACAACTTCGAAGGGTGCAGGTGCTTTTGAAACAACAAACTCGACCTCAATCGGCCTGGGAACCTTTGCAGAAGGAGGTTCTTAAAACTCGAGTGGTTTAGACATATTTACTTCATCGTCACCAAAGAGCTGGACTGGACAACAATCTAGTTAAGTGTGACTGTTGGTTTCTTTGGCTAATCACCCTCAACAATCAATCCAATCGACCCCTCGGGGTCCCAATCATCTTCTATCTCGATCATGTGAATGCCTCCACCATTATTGTCAGGAAGAAGGTTGTTTCGAACATTGAGAGAAGGCTCATTTTCTTTGATGATCTTATTGTTGATCAGGGTTTGGATCTTATCTTTTAGTGAGGGACACTCGTCAATGGTATACCCTTTCATGCCGGAATGGTATGCACAAGTCTTCTTCGGGTTGACCAATTGGGAAGGATTTTTTGGAGTATTAGCAAGGATAGGGGTGACATAACCAATAGCTTTAAGTCTTTCATACAGCTGGTCAATTGGTTCAGTGATGGCTTTGTATTGTCTGGGAGATCTGCTGTCAAAATTTGGTCTATGTCTAGGGGCGTTTTGGCGATTCGGAGGTGCCTGATAGTGAGGGGGTTGTGTATTATAATCTTTGTATACGGGTGCCAGGTGAGAGTATTTGGGCGAAGTGGGATGATATGTGGAGGTGGAGATAATTGATAAATAAGTGGTGGATTTTGGTAGGAGGGTATGGGTGCTTGGTAGTTTGTTGGTAGGCTGATATGTAAATGGAGTAGATGGGTATGTTTGGTATTTTATCAAGGATTTTGTTCTCTGTGTCCCTCTTCTTGGACATGCCAACAGACTGTAGAGCCTTGTTGGTGGCATGTAGTTCATCAAAGTTAGTAACCATACCACTCTTAATGCCTTCCTCAATTCTTTCCCCTAGCTTGATGATATCAGAGAATTTCTGGCCCTCGATCAGCATCAACGTCTTACAATATTGTGGATCACGAGCTCAAATGAAGAATCTATTCATATGTTCCTCTTCTAATGCCAACCTGACCCTAGTAGCCTCTGATCTCCAATGTGTAGCATACTCACAGAATGTCCTTATAGGTTTCTTCTTCAAATTCTGGATGTAGAATACATCTGGTGCATTATCCGTATTGAATCTGAACCAATCCATGAAATTGGACTCCTTACCTACCCAAATTGTCCACTTATTAAGGTCTTGGCTGATATACCAAGATAAAGCATCCTCTTTCAGACTTCTCATATATAGCTTAATGAGGATCTTCTCTTCGTTTTCGACTACGACGAGTTTTTCATAGTATGTCCTCAAACAGACTCCATGATCTCCCGTGCCATTGAACATTTCAAATTTGGGATGTTTGTACCCCTCAGGAATTTCGAAAACTAGCTAAATGTCCTCGTAATTCAACAACTCCATACCTTTGTTTCCTTCAACACCCTTGACTCGGCTAGTCAGCTTCTTGAGTTCTGCGGCCAGGTTCCTGATAAGAGAGTATTTGTCATCAGACTCAGGTGTGCTTGAGATTAGTTGAGTATAGTGTGGTATGGTTTCCACATATATGTGAGAGTTGTGAAGAGGATCATTTTTGGTGTTTAGCGGTTCAGGGATGTGCAATGGAGTGTTATTTGAAGCGTGGCATGCTTTGCAATGTTGAGTATGAGTGGCTTGTTTCTATGGTTGCGCATGTTTTGTGGTGGTGCGAGATTTTGAGTAATGGGAAAGTTGATGTCTGGGATGGTAAGGAAAAATGATAAGTTTGCCAAGTTTCGAACTTGATCCAGCACTTCTCGAAACTTTAATAACTTCTGCTCAAGTTGGGCGGCACATTCCTTGGAGACCTGGAAACCTTTAGTAACCTCTGCTCGTTCACCCCAATTCTCCTTTCTGATGTTGTTCAAGACTTACATTTTTTCCTTTTTCTTGTTTATGATAGGACTCAGAGGAGG
This sequence comes from Nicotiana benthamiana, assembly GCA_034376525.1. NCBI lineage: Eukaryota > Viridiplantae > Streptophyta > Magnoliopsida > Solanales > Solanaceae > Nicotiana > Nicotiana benthamiana. Next base: position 126,304,852 of record CM067338.1, on the reverse strand, counting down.
AGGTAGAGGGCTCGTGGATCTTGTGGAATATGATGATGTTTCCTGAGTGCACGAACTAACCTTTGGGGAGGGGAATAATATTAAAAAAACAAAAAAGTAACAAGTTAGTGCGTATTATGTGAAGGAAATGTTGCAATATATAAACACATTGTGCAAGAATATAAATCGTGTCCTAATTTGGTGACGTTGTTGTGCCCGAGGTAGACCTAATGAAAAGTTAATTTGGACAACTTATAATGCTAAATGCTCATTTTATTGATAATAAATAGGACGAATCCAAAAATGATACAAAAAACTGTAGGAAAATAAAATATCACTAATGGACATTGGTTTTATTACATTAAAAGTGAAAGAAAGACTCCTATCTTCTTGGTCCCATAAGGACCTTCCCCAGACTCGACATCCTTAGCTCCGTTAAATACCTTCACCAGCTCACGCAGTCCTAGCAGCAAATGGGCTCTAGATAAGTGTCCTTTTTCATTTCTCTCAGCATTCTGGTAGTTGTCAATCCTTTGGATGAACCTCCTTTCCAACTCTACTAGAACTCGTTCAAAATACCCCAGTCGCTTGTTATCGCTGACAGCCATATTTTTCCACAATTCAATAAACTTCTGATAGGCTTCTTGTATTTCTCGATGCTCGCTTTCACATTCCTAAATTCTCTTGCACAGTTTGTTGTACTTAACACGTGCTTTAGCCTTTTCGTCAATAATCTTATGTGCTCGAATGTACCCAGGCTAACCCAAATTATTGCGATTTTCTTCCAACTAACCTGAGTAGTGTAGTGCACTATCGGCGTGGTACCTGTCTGGCTCAATAGAATCCTTCCCTAAGATGATTTTGCAGTGGCACATGTGCTGAGCTTAGCACTTGTGAGGGCTATCATCATCTTGGAAGTTAGCCCTGAAGTGACTCATATTGTCGATCCTCGATATAATCTACTTTCTCCCGCCTGCCTCGTGACTCGGAGAGGGACATAGGTATAAGTTCCCCTCAGATAAATGAGTATGAGAAATGGTACATCCCAAGATCGGACAATGAATTCTTCTATAGGGAACCACTCGGACATCCACTACACCTGTTCTCTATTAGATTTTCAAATAACTCTACCCATCCTCCAGCATCTACCGGCTGAGCGAACATGTTAGGCATATAATTCATTCACTTCGCTGTTGGAAGGCGATGTGTTCATCCTAGTCTCGGCGCAGCATCTCTTGCCGGTACTCACCCTTTTGGAGGTGCTTCATGAGCCAGTGCTGGAGTAATAATTTGCAACCCTGAAAGTGATTGGCTCCTCGTTGACAGTTTTTCAGGGACCATTATATCTCAGCAACGATCATAGGTACTAATCTGAAAGTCTGCCTACCAATTCCTTCCATCAAAGTTTTGGTTACCATGGCTAATCTTGTTTTGATCCTAGCCTTCTTCATAGGGAATACTTGTTGAAACACGTTCTCAAGTCGCTAAACTAAACGTGTGTTCATATTTGTAGGTTTTGATAAATGACAAACCGGCGTGAACAGAACATTGACATATGCCGAAGTCCAAGCTCAAGAGAAACAAAGATCAAGATTAAGTAAAGCAACAAAGTTATACATGAGTCGTTCTATAATTGTGATCTTGATACGACAATTGATTCAAGACTTGGCTTCTCTCGTAAAATAATTTTTATCAAACCATGCATCTTTAATGTAAAGCAAAATTATTTTCAAACATTTCATTTTTAACCAAAATGAATTCTAAACATGTCTTTCAAATCTGGACAAAGATAATCGATTATGTACTTTATGATAATCGATTATGTTGAAACAGTATACACCAGATTTTACAAAGCTGCAAGATAATCGATTATGTACCTTATGACAATCGATTATGTAAAGGCAGTGTACACCAGATTTTACAAAGCTGCAAGATTATCGGTTATGTACCTTATGATAATCGATTATGTTAAGGCAGTGTTCACCCGATTTTTCAAAGCTACAAGATAATCGATTATGTGCCTTAGACTAATTGATTATGTTGAGGCAGTGAGCATCAGATTTTACAAAGTAGCAAAATAATCGATTATGGTTTTTCTGGTAATCGATTATATAAAAGACCGTTGCAAAAGTATTTTCAAACATTGAAAGATAATCGATTATGTACAATCAGACAATCGATTATGTTAAGCATAAAATCGGGGAATGATTTTTGAACGTTGTCAGGTAATCGATTATACGATTTGGATAATCGATTATTCTGCTTAAAATCTGGGATTGATTTTTGAACGTTGGCAGATAATCGATAATGCAGAATCAGATAATCGATTATTCTAGCACAAAATCAGCAATTTGTGATTGGCAATTAAGCAATGGTTTTGGGTGTTTTGAGCACTATAAATACAACTCAAATTCACTCTTCTATGTATAACAACTAATTACTTTCTTGCTAACACTTACATACTCTCTTTGCAATCATTTTGTATTCATTTCATAAGTTTTTGAGAGCCCAACTCTTGACAATGTTGTTGCGTTCTTGAGCGTATTGTTTTTACTCATATCTACTCTATAAAGAGAGTATTGTCTTGAGTGCTAAGTGTTTGTACACACTTGAAGGGATATTCTAATCCCTTGTTGTAAGAAGGAAAAGTAGTTCCTTGGTTTGAAGTCTTGAGGTACGGTATCCTCGAGCAGATTGAAGTCTTTTAGAGTGTATACCTACGAGCAAGTGTAACGGTTTGTTAGGCACCCGTAAGCTTAACGAAGTTAGTGTAAAACTCAAGAGAGTCTTTCGGGGACTGGACTAACCACACGTTGTGGTGAACTAGGATAAAATTTGGTGTGTTCTCTCCTTATCTTTTAATTACTGCACTTACATTATTCCTGCAATTTTTAATTCCGCAAATTTACATTGTTTTTCATTATAACGCTATTCACCCCCCCTCTAGCGTTTAGTGTATATTCTAACAATTGGTATCAGAGCCATACTCTCTGAAAGACTTAACAGTTTGAGAGAAACTTTCCATGGCTTCTACTCGTAGTGTTTACGCACGACTAGGTGAAGGACAATGCTTCACAAGGCCACCACTTTTTGATGGCACCAACTACACTTACTGGAAGGAGAGAATGAGGATTTTTATACAATCAAACAACTCCCAATTGTGGAAAATTATCAAGAACGGAGAACTACAACCCACCAAAAAGGTTGGAGAAGAACTCGTTCAAAAACGGAAGACGAATAGGACGCGGATGATATCAAAAAGGTAGAGATCAACGCAAAGGCAATCAACATGATGTATTGTGCTATGAACCCCGATGACTATCGGAAAATATCATGTTGCACCACTGCCAAGCAAATGTGTGACAAATTAGAAATCACCTACGAAGGTACGGACCAGGTAAGGGAAGCTAAAATTGATTTCCTAACCCACGAATATGAACTGTTTCGCATGAAGGAAAAACGAGAAGATAGATGACATGTTCGAACGATTCTCAAAAATCGTTAATGACCTACATGCCCTCAAAAAGACATTCACGGATAAGGAGCTTGTTCGGAAAATTCTACAAAGCCTCACTCCGGAATGGCGTTCCAAAGCCGACGCTATCCAAGAATCAATCGGCATCACAAACGTCACCATCGACGGACTACGAGGTAATCATAAAACTTATGAATCAACTATTCTTAACTCTCCTTTGGATGATCAAAGGAAAAGAAAGATTGCGCTCAAAGCATCAACTACTCAACCTCAAAACGATGAGGAGTCAAGTGATGAAGATGTCGAGCTTTGAAGTGCTATGGATGCGGAGAAATCGGGCATATCAAATCAAATTGTCCGAACATCAAAAAGGAGAAGAAAGCATTCAAGAAACAAAGAGCATACATCTCTTGGGGAGGCGACTCCGGAGACGAATCGAGTGATGGAGAAGGAAACGAGACCACAAACTTGTGTCTTATGGCACACGAAGAAACGCAAAATGAGGTATGTACTTCTTCTTAGAACTATTTCACTTTAGAAGAAATGCAAGATGCATTTGATGAGTTGTATAAAGAGTTTATTAGCACTTCTAAATCTATAAAAGATTTAAGAAAACAATTTTCTTCAAAGAAAAGGATTTTGAAAAACTTACTCTTGAAAATGAGAAATTAAAAGAGGAAAACAAGTTGTATGGAAAAAGAAGCGCCGATAAACCCGAAAGCTCAAATAAGGATTGTATTTCTTGCAAATCTCTAAAGGAAGAAGTAGAAAGTCTTAGAAGCACTTTGCACAAATTCAATTCTTCACACAAAAATCTCAATGAAGTTCTTGTAAATTTGAAATCCACTAAGCACGGTATAGGCTTCAAACACGAGCCAAAAGAAAAAGTTTAGTCCATTCCTAAACCACCTAAGACTCAACTTAGGCCAAACAAAATAGATGTCATCCTCAACCAAGAAATTCAATTCTAGAATTGCAACTCATCCTAGAACAAATGCTAGAAATATTGGAATGTATAGACCACCAAGACAAGATTTTCGAAGACCACATCAAAACTATTTTCCTAAAAATAGAGTGGATGCTAGAAGAAATGTTGGCATGAATAGACCACCTAGACAAGATTTTCGAAAACTACATCAAAACTATGTTCCTAAAAATAGAGTGAATAAATTTAGACCCCCAAATTACTATCATCCTAGAAGAATGCACAATCCGAATGTCATCTGTCATTATTGCAATAAAATTGGACATATTGCTCCCGCATGCTTCACTAGACATAGACATTTCACTGCAGAACAATCACACAAATATGTTGCACCTAACGCACAAGGACCCAAAATGGCTTGGGTACCAAAATCTCATAAATTTGTTTTGTAGGTGTGTTTGAAGGGATCAAGTGCACTTTGGTACCTTGATAGTGGAGGCTCCAAACATATGACCGGGGATGCATCAAAATTCCTTCAACTAAAACCCAAGGAAGGAGGAAATGTTATTTTTGGAGACAATAACAAAGGAAAGATTATCGGCATTGGATCGGTCGGTAAGGACGAATCCTCCTCCATTAAGCATATTTTGCTTGTTAAAGGTCTTAAACATAATCTCTTGAGCATAAGTCAATTATGTGACAAGGGAAATCTTGTATTGTTTGACTCCGAAGAATGCTTAGTTATCCGTCGTAGTGATTTTAAAATTATTCTTCGTGGTATTAGAATGGATAATATCTATATGGTTGATCTTGAAAATTCTTCATCGAGTTTTGTAAATTGCCTTTTGAGTAAAGAAGACGACATGTAGTTATGGCATCGTAGAGTAGCTCATGTAAATATGAATCTTTTAAACAAACTAGTTTCACAAGATTTAGTACTTGGTCTTCCAAACATGAAATTTGAAAAAGACTCTACTTGTGATTCATGTAAAAAAAGGAATCAAACAAAGGCGTCTTTTAAATCCAAAAATGTTGTTTCAACCACTAGACCTTTACAACTTCTACACATGGACCTTTTCGGACCTTCTAGAATTAAAAGTCATGTTGGTAATCTTTATGCTTTTGTTATTGTTGATGACTATTCTAGATTTACATGGACGTTATTTCTTGCTCATAAAAGTAATGTCTTTCATGCTTTCAATAATTTTCTTAAACGTGTTCAAAATGAAAAGAGCACAACCGTCACTTCCATAAGAAGTGATCATAGGGGAGAGTTCGATCACAATCTCTTCGCGGACCTTTTTGACGAACTAGGTATTGAACATACCTTTTCAGCTCCACGTACACCACAACAAAATGGAGTGGTAGAACGTAAAAATCGATGTCTCGAAGAGATGGCTAGAACCATGCTTGAAGAGGCCGATATTCCCAAATATTTTTGGGCGGATGCCGTGAGTACCGCAAGCTATGTCTTAAACAGAACTATAATTAGACCGATACTCATGAAAACTCCCTATGAACTCTATAAAGGAAGGAAACCAAATCTTTCCCATCTTAGAGTCTTCGGTTGTAAATGTTTTATTCACAACAACGGAAAAGATAATTTGGGAAAATTTGATGCAAAGTCCGATGAAGGAATTTTTCTTGGTTACTCATCGCGTAGCAAAGCATATAGAGTTTTTAATAATCGAACCAAGACTGTTGAGGAATCTCCTCATGTAGTATTTTGTGAAAATGATACTCGCTTGGCGAGAAAGGATTCTTGTGTTGATCTTGCATATGCTTTAAAGAAAATCAATCTACAAGACGAGGTACAAAAGGAGGATCCAAAGGAAGTTCTAGATGAAGTCATGGAACAACCTTCAGAAGAAGTACCACCACAAGAAGAAGAATCGATGATGCCTAAGGCTTGGAGGACGTCTAAAGACCATCCTCTTGACAAGGTAATTGGAAACATCGAGCGGGGTAGGTACACGAAATCTTCTTAAAGACACCGTAGGGCATATGGCTTTTGTTTCTCAAATTGAACCTAAAACCATTTCCGAAGCAATTGGGGATGAGCATTGGACCTTGACAATGCAAGAGGAGCTTAACCAATTCAAACGTAATGATGTTTGGGAATTGGTGCCAAGACCCGATAATCACACCATAATTGGTACGGAATGGGTTTTTTCGAAACAAATTAGATGAAAATGGCATAATCACTAGAAACAAAGCTAGGCTAGCTGCTAAGGGTTATAATCAAGAAGAAGGAATTGATTATGAAGAAACCTATGCACCCGTTGCACGCCTAGAAGCCATTCGTTTATTACTTGCTTTTTCATCATCTATGAATTTCAAATTATTTCAAATGGATGTCAAAAGTGCCTTTCTAAATGGATTCATTCAAGAGGAAGTATATGTTGAACAACCCCCGGGCTTTGAAGATTTTAAATCTCCCGACCATGTCTTCAAGCTTAAGAAAGCTTTATATGGTCTTAAACAAGCTCCTCGAGCTTGGTATGAGCGTCTAAGTAAATTTCTCTTAGACAATGAATTTGAAAGGGGGAAAGTCGACACTACACTGTTTATCAAAAATAAAAACAATGACATTCTATTAGTTCAAATTTATGTCGATGATATTATTTTTGGTGCTACTACTGATTTTTTATGCGAGGAATTTTCTAAGTTAATGACTAGCAAATTCGAAACGTCAATGATGGGTGAGCTAAACTTCTTCTTGGGGCTGCAAGTGAAACAAATGAAAGAAGGAACTTTCATTTGCCAATCCAAATATTGCAAGGAGTTGCTAAATCATTTCGAAATGAGCAACGCCAAAACAATGGCCACCCCAATGAGTACATCCGACCATCTTGACAAAGATGAGAAAGGTAAGGAAGTAGACACCAAGAAGTATCGAGGTATGATCGGATCTCTTCTCTATCTTACTGTTAGTAGACCGGACATCATGTTTAGCGTGTGTTTATGCGCTTGATATCAATCATGTCCGAAGGAGTCACATTTAACTGCGGTAAAATGGATTATGAAGTATCCTGTTGGAACAATAAATGTGGGACTATGGTATCCCAAAGATTCTTCATGCCAACTTGTTGGCTATTCCGATTCCGATTTTGCAGGATGCAAATTGGACCGCAAGAGCACTAGTGGCACTTGCCATTTGCTCGGTAGCTCCTTAGTTTCTTGGTTTAGCAAGAAGCAAGTTAGTGTTGCGTTGTCCACAACCGAGGCTGAATATGTAGCCGCGGGGAGTTGTTGCGCTCAAATCCTTTGGATGAAACAACAACTCTCGGACTATGGCCTTAGTATCGATCATGTTCCTCTTCGATGTGACAATACTAGCGCCATAAGCTTGACGAAGAATCCTATTCTTCACTCAAGAACGAAACACATAGAAATTAGACATCACTTTATATGAGATCACATTTTCAAGGGCGATGTCGAAATTGAATTTGTTGAAACCAAAAATCAATTGGCCGACATCTTCACAAAGCCTTTAGAGAAAGAGTCCTTCTTCCGAATTCGTAGTGAACTCGGGATTCTTGACTCCCCGTTGTTCTAATTCATGCATTGCATTTCTTTTTAAACAATTACTAACTTGAGCGTCGGAGGCGCCTAATTCTTTTTTTTGCAGGTATCACCCCAAAGACAGGGGGAATTATCAGACACCGGTGCAGAATAATCGATTTCTCTAAAGTCAATAATCGATTATTCCCCATTTACGTTTTATGTTTATTATGCTGGAAAATTGATATAATCGATTATACAAACCTACAATCGATTATCTAACAGTTTTGGATTTGCATGATTTTAGCTGTTAAATATAAAAATCGATTATCACATATCCCTAATCGATTATGCTGACATTTATTTTCAGGTGTTAAGTCACTGTGTGACAATAATCGATTTTTTAAATTAGTGCAATCGATTTTACTATTCCGTCTCAGATGTCCGTTACTTCATTTTCGAAAATAATCGATTATCTCAAAGGCACAATCGATTATTCCCCGAGTCAGAAAATCACTGGGCACACTGTGTCAGAATAATCAATTACCATAGTTCCATAATCGATTATTCTCAGTCAGTATTTCAAAATAGTTACCGTTTCTGACCGTTTGCTCCTTAAATTTTTGCAAATTTCTTCAATTTAATGCTCTTTCATTCTTCACATTATAAATAGGTGCATTATATCGTCAATGTCTTCACTCAAACATCAATCTTAGCTCCCAAATTCTCAAAAATCTCTCAAAACTCTTCAAAGGCTATTACTATTTTTTCAAAATAACGGGCAAAACTTCCAAACGATCTCGTTCGGGCAAAACTGTTGCCTCCTCTTCCGTCTCTCGTCCACTAGTTCATTGTTATAAAGATGGTTGTTATTTACAATTCAATAGTGAAGCCGAACTTATGCGCTTCATGGAAAAATTTGAAAATCGAGAAATCCTTCATCCTCGATTTTCCACGGATCGTTTCCTTAATCACACCGCCCCTCCATCCACATCAAATATGCTTATACAAAGCCAACTCCTTGAATTTCTATATCTTCACACTCCTTACATTCACCCTCCTCTAATTCGGGCCTTCTCGAGAAGGACGAAGATGGTGAAATTGTTTCGAACGTCAATGGAATTTCAATTTCTCTATCTGAGGCAAATATTCAAGCCCTCACTAAATTCCCGCGCAATGGGGAAGACATTTCTCTCTATACTAGTGAAGAAGGCACGTTATTTGATGAACAACTTCTCTTCACCCAAATTGGCATCGGTGAATTTATTCCAACTCCGGACCATCGTCGTCCAACCATTACAAACATGCTCCCAGAATATCGTCTAATTTTTTATTTCATCACCCGCGTCCTAAAACCGCGAAAATTCAATCACACAACTATCTCTCATGAGGAATCAAAACTCATGCATGCCATTATCACCGGGGCTCGCATCAATTGGTGCAAGTTCGTCATGACTCACTTATATGATGCAATTGGGGAAGATAAGCCACTCCCCTATGCTTTTGTCGTTATGACCATTCTTGTTGCTTCCGGTATTGACACCTCCGTCGGTCCTCACAAAAAGGAAACAAAACATTGGGAAATTCAAGAATCTTCATTTCCCAATATTGGTGAGCATCCTCCTCCTCCACCTCAAAGACATCGTCATCCGGCCCCGTCCGATGCAACCCTCCAATCTATTTCCGAGCAACTTGCCTCCATGTCCACTTCCATAAATCGTATTGATATGAATGTCAATCGATTGACTCACGAGCTCCATGGATATTTTGATCACGTCAATTATCCATATGCCCAAATTGTCCTTCGGGAAGATGTACCGGATGTCGAGACGGAAGTCAATGATGACAATGAATAATTTCTTTGTTTTTTAGTTTGCATAATATTCTGTTTTTATGTATTTGCAATATTGTTTAATCAATAAAGAGTTAGTTATTTTTTTGCTAATGTCAAAAGGAGGAAGATATGTGCTATGCACACTAAATACATATTGGCATATATTGAGGGGGAATTCATAACTTGAGGGGGAACTCGTTGCATATCTATATACTTTTCTTGGAGCATCATTATGAATTAATCAATATGCATATCCCGATATTGGTTTGCCATTATCAAAAAGGGGGAAATTGTTGAAACACGTTCTCAAGTCGCTAAACTAAACGTGTGTTCATATTTGTCAAGATGACAAACCGGCATGAACGGAACATTGACATATGCCGAAGTCCAAGCTCAAGAGAAACAAAGATCAAGATTAAGTAAAGCAACCAAGTTATACATGAGTCATTCTATAATTGTGATCTTGATCCGACAATTGATTCAAGACTTGGCTTCTCTCGTAAAATCATTTTTATCAAACCATGCATCTTTAATTTAAAGCAAAATGATTTTCAAACATTTCATTTTTAACCAAAATGAATTCTAAACATGTCTTTCAAATCTGGACAAAGATAATCGATTATGTACTTTATGATAATCGATTATGTTGAAATAGTGTACACCAGATTTTACAAAGCTGCAAGATAATGGATTATGTACCTTATGATAATCGATTATGTTAAGGCAGTGTACACCAGATTTTACAAAGCTGCAAGATAATCGATTATGTACCTTATGATAATCGATTATGTTGAGGCAGTGTTCACCAGATTTTTCAAAGCAACAAGATAATCGATTATGTGCCTTAGACTAATCGATTATGTTGAGGCAGTGAGCATCAGATTTTACAAAGTAGCAAAATAATTGATTATGGCTTTTCTGGTAATCGATTATATTAAAGACCTTTGCCAAAGTATTTTCAAACATTGAAAGATAATCGATTATGTACAATCAGACATTCGATTATGTTAAGCATAAAATCGGGGATTGATTTTTGAACGTTGTCAGGTAATCGATTATACGATTTGGATAATCGATTATTCTGCTTAAAATCTGGGATTGATTTTTGAACGTTGGCAGATAATCGATTATGCAGAATCAGATAATCGATTATCCTAGCACAAAATCAGCAATTTGTGATTGGCAATTAAGCAACGGTTTTGGGTGTTTTGAGCACTATAAATACAACTCAAATTCACTCTTCTAAGTACAACAACTGATTACATTCTTGCTAAAGCTTACATACTCTCTTTGCAATCATTTTATATTCATTTCATATGTTTTTGAGAGCCAAACTCTTGACAAAGTTGTTGCGTTCTTGAGCGTATTGTTTTTACTCATATCTATTCTATAAAGAGAGTCTTGTCTTGAGTGCTAAGTGTTTGTACACACTTGAAGGGATATTCTAATCCCTTGTTGTAAGAAGGAAAAGTAGTTCCTTGGTTTGAAGTCTTGAGGTGCGGTATCCTCGAGCAGGTTGAAGTCTTGTAGAGTGTATATCTACGAGCAAGTGTAACAGTTTGTTAGGCACCCGTAAGCTTAACAAAGTTAGTGTAAAACTCGAGAGAGTCTCTCGGGGACTGGACTAACCACACGTTGTGGTGAACCAGGATAAAATTTGGTGTGTTCTCTCCTTATCTTTTAATTACTGCACTTATATTATTCCTGCAATTTTTAATTCTGCAAATTTACGTTATTTTTTATTATAACGCTATTCACCCCCCCTCCAGCGTTAAGTGTATATTCTAACAATACTATCATCCCCAAAAGAAGAACAAAAAGATGAAGAGCCTTCTGTGGATATGTAACAATGAGGTAAGGGCAAATTCATTTAGGTGAGTGCGGTATGACCTCCTATGGTCATACCTCTGGTACAGAGAGTGGATTGGAATGTAAGAGTCATTCAACCAGGTAAAGTATGGGTTTATCCTTAGTCCCATCATCTTGAAGAAATGTGATGACCCGACAGGTTGTCTTTGGAATTTATGACCCATTCCTCCATTAATTGCTTTTCCTAAGTTCATTTCTGCTATTTTTATTTATCAGGATGTTCGTAATAGAATTCGGAGTGTTTTGGGATACTTAGTCCCTAAATGAGAGCTTAAGTGTTAAGAAATGGTAAGTAATCAGAACAATGTCAAGACAACCTCATAATGGAAGTTTGATGGTTTCTTTAGCTCCGTTAGGTGATTTTGGGGTTGGGAGCGTGTCCGGAATGTGTTTTGGAGATCCGTAGCTCAATTTGACTAGAAATTCCGAAAGTTAGAATTTTTAAGTTTTTGGTTCGATAGTGAATTTTTGATCTGAGGGTCCGAATGGGATTCCGGGAGTTTTTGTAGCACTGCCATATCATTTGGGATGTGTGTGCAAAATTTCAGGTCAATCGGACGTGTTTTGATTAGGTTTTGAATCGAAATCGAGTTTGGTTAAGTTTTGAAAATTTTAAGTCCAAATAATTGATTAATTTGTGTTTTCGGCATTGTTTTAGATGGTTTAAGAATTGGTACAAATGGAATGATGTTATGGTATATGTTCGTGGGTTTGGTTGAGGTCCCGGGGGCGTCGGGTGTGTTTTGAAAGCCCAACGGGGCATTTTTGTGTTTGAAAAATTGCAGAAAATCCCTTCAGACTTGCTGCAGACATTCCTTCTCTGCGATCGCATAGGTACTAATGCGTTCGTGTAGTGCTTCCTATGAGAGCCTTCTTTTCCTTCAACGCGGTTGTAGGTCCTTGTACACAATCGTATAGCTTTGCTCCCTTTTACTCTGCGATCGCACATTCCCCCTTGCATTCGCATTGAGTTAAATGGGCTGGGGTCCCAGGTTCTTTTTTCCTTATACGCGATCGCATGAGACCAGATTTAATCGTTACGTGATCGCAAGCCCATTCGTGTGGTCGCATAGACCATTTTCCAGGGCCCCTCAATTTTATTCATCGCAATCGCAGACATGTTCTTGTGATCGCGTTGAACAACGTATCAGCACAATTATAAACTTTTCAAAAAATGAGGTTTTTTCCATTTTTATCAAACTCAAGCTCGAGAGCTCGGTTCGGAGAGATTTTTCGAGGGATTTTCTGAGGCATCTATTGGATAGCGATTTCTTACTCCTCTATGACTAAAACCCACTAATCTAATCGTGAATTCATCCTGTAATTTCGGATTTTTGAATGAAAATTGGGTTAATGTTCTTAGCCCTATTTATATGGATTTGGAGAGGCATTTGATGTCCGATTTAGGTGATTTTTATATGGTAGGACTCATTAAAGTACGAGGTTTCTGAAAATGTGAAAAATATTCGATTCCGAGATGTTGGCTTGAGGGGCACTTTTGTCATTTCACCTATTATTGTGCCTTAGCTTTAATTTTAATAGTGTAACTAGTTACTTGCGATGTTATTTACAATATGTAATTGGTTTGAATAGATTTGGGCCACTCGATGTCGGATACACGTGGCAAGGGCATTGTTTCTTAGCGATTTTGTACCGTTTCGAGGTATGTGACTTATCTAACTTTGTGTGGGGACCTCTCCCCTTAGGATATCTTTACTATTGTTTAAATGCATTGTGCACGAGGTGACAGGCGTGTACTTTTGCTAGTTGTTGAAAAATTCACGTTACTTAACTTATTTAGATTGTGTTTTCTTCACATATTTAACTGTTAAAAATGCAATTTCACTTGTTTTAGCTTAGGGAAAGCATGTTAGTAACTTATTTGATATACTTGAATGAATTGCAATATCTGTCTTCTTGCGAGCATGCTAGACTCTAGAATTTCATATGTTGCTTCTAATTAGCTTGTTCCTGTTAGTATTAATTTATTGTGATGTGTTTATTGATATGCTGGAGAACGGGTTCAATTCACGGTATTGGTATGACGGACTGCATGTTCAATTCTCGAGAGATCCTCTGATATTGATATGATGGACTACGGGTTCAATTCCTGGGAGATCCTCTGTTATTGGTATGACGGACTACTGGTTCAATTACTGGGAGATCTTCTGATATTTATCTGCTGGACTACGGGCTCTATTACCAGGAGATGCTCTGTTATTGACATGGTGGACTGCAGGTTAAATTCATGGAACTCCATGTGGCATCCTGGTATTGAGTGATTGTTCTTGCATTATTAAATTGTATTTGTAGCCGTTTCGTTCTATTTATTGTCTTGCTAGATACTCGAGACTTACTATATTTTCTAATAGTTTACCTATTTTATATTTATTCTTATGTTTATCTCAATAGGGCCTCGACCTTCTTAATCACTACCCAACCGAGGTTATGCTTGACACTTACTGAATAACAATGTGGTGTACTCATGCAACTCTTATGCACACTTTTGTTGTGCAGATATTGGTACTTCTGGTCGAGCACGCTATCAGTGACTTCCGACCTACACTATTAGACTTGAGGTATGCTTCTGCCGCATCCGCAGATCCGAAGAGTCTCCTTATACTCTACCTCTTAGTTAGCAGTTCCATTTCATGTATTCAGATATTATAGACATTTCCAGGTGTTAGAGTCATATGTTATGTTTACTCTTAGCCTGTGTTGCCCATTGGTTTCTGGGTCATGGAAGTTGTTACATTATTATGAGTTGAACTGTATGTGCCAGGCGGCACCTTATACATTTTCTTATGTTATTCAGTATTGTTTATCGTTTTCTTAAAGGTTGTTGAATTTCCGCAAAGTGTTAGCTTACCTAGTTGCGAAGACTAGGTGCCGTCATGACAGGTTCACGATAGGCAAACTAGGGTCGTGACAAGCTGCTATGAGAGCTCTAGGTTCATAGGAGTCACGAGACACAGGCCGGCTATTTAGAATATCGCTGTTCGGTACTGAAATGTCTGTAATTATCTATTGGAGGCTATGTAACTGTTTAGGAAAAATCTTCACTTCATTGAATTCTTGTCGTGCTATATTTTTGGTGTCGATTCTAAACTTCTGTCTTCTACTCTCTCACAGATGGTGAGGACACACACGACCCAGGACGATCAGGCCCCCACACCCCTACTGTAGCTGCCAGAGGCAGGGGCCGGGGCAGGGGTCTTGGACGTGCACGGGGTGCAGCCAGAGCACCTGCGCGAGCAGCCGCCGAGGTGCCACCAGTAGACCCAGGCAAGACTTAGTCACAAGAGATGCCCACATCCACCACTACTCTAGCTGTTCAAAAGGCATTGGCGCAGTTGATGAGCATGTGTACTACGCTGTCACAGGCGGGATTGCTTCCCCTTCCTGCAGCCATGTTACAGGCTGGGGGAGGAGCCCAGACTCCCGCAGCCCGCACTCCAGAGTAGAGGGTGCACATGGAACTGATTCCAAATATTATTCCTGTATAGTCTATAGTACCGATTAAGCCCGATGATGGGGCACGTGCTTAGGAGGATCAACAGCGTAGGTTGGAGCGGTTCAAGAAGTATGACCCTCCTATTTTAAGCGGACTAGCTACAGATGATGCTTTGGGGTTTTTGGAGGATTGACACCACATCTTTTGCACCATGGATATTACTTCATTGAGTGGGGTTTTCTTTGCAGCTTTCCAGCTTCGGGGAGCAGCCTATGACTGATGGCGCACATTTGAGTTAGACAGTCCGGACGAGGCTGCCTCCCTAACTTGGGCTCACTTTTCAAATATGTTTTAGAGGGAGTTTTTTCCCTACAGCCTCCGAGATGCATGGCGCGTGGAGTTTGAGCACTTTCGCCAAGGCCCTATGACTATCTTTGAGTATGCCGTCCGTTATACTAGGTTTGCCAGGCATGCAACTGCTTTGGTGGCTAATGTTTGTGAGAGGGTTCACATGTTTATCGAGGGCCTTATTCCTTCTATCAAGTCTGGCATGGCGCCAGAACTGGAGATGGATGTCACGCCCCAAATCCGTGGGCATGACCGACGCTCAATCAGGTATCCCTAGTCGAGTGGACCTGGGTGCCTTTCCGATTCCCCACACATTACCCCATATTATTCAATGATAATTAGCCAAAAGATACTAAATTTGCAATTGAAATAACATATGATTTCTCTTTTATAACCACGCATTATGATTAACGAGGAACATCTTGTACAAAACATACATTATGATTAACAGGGAACGTGGTATACAAGTTTACAGCGCCAAAACCACACACCTCTATACATAAGTTCTAACCCACATACCACTGTCTACGGAGCCTCTAAGAGAGAGATAGTACAACATCTGCCAGCGACAAGGCCCCGGCTATACCTTTACAAAGGACACAAAATTCAAAAATACAACAACATAGGTGCCATAAGACACTCAAGGCAACGGAAGGAAGGGGGCTTACCGACATGAATAACGCTGATAGAGAGGAGGATGATCTACGTAAGGTGGACTGGAGTTCCCGCCACGGATCCACCTACAATCACAACAGGAATGTAGCGCCCCAGACAAAAGGTATGTCTGTAGATTTGAATTGTACTGGCATGTATGAAAAAACTCTGTCCTAAGTAAACTCAAGCCAAAATGCATATACAAGTATAGAACTGAACAACATTAGTACAAGTACAACCATGAAGCAACAACCAAACATTTCACAACAAATGATTCAAGTAGTCATACAAAGGGGAAATCAGTGCCCCAGAGGTTACAAACTCTCCTGCTCTCTCCTTTCACATTTCCACATTTATCATTTCATGATTGATATTCATATCAATAGTGATATTGGATCACATTTTTCCACCCTTATTGCCTCTTCCACCCTTATTACCTCGGCCACCCTTATCACCCCAACCCACACCTTATTTCATCGTGTTGTGGCGCGCAACCCGATTCTGCCTGAATGTTTTTTATTCACAACAACAAACATCACAACAACAAATACAAGAAACCAAGTATGGCACATTGTTAAAATAGATTCACAAGGATAATGAAATTCCACAACTAGCAACAACCATGTCCTCATGTTTATCAAAGTGGTACACAATTTGGATTATCACAACAGTTATTCACAACTAATCACACACGTTATTCCAGAATATTTCCATTTCTGCTATTCCACGTTATTTACTTTTCCATTGTTCCACATTGTTTCCATTTCCACTATTCCACATTATTTCAATTTCTGTTGTTCCAATTACAAGTTCACAACATTCACCACAAAGTTTTACCACACAATTATGCGACACAAAGCTTCTCAATAGTTTTCACATGAATATCAACTATAAACAATTTCAAAACTAGCATAGGGCGATTTCACAAGGATCACAGTTAGCCATACATACCTGGAGTTGAGTTTTCCCCCTATAAACCTTTTGTCCAATTTTCCAAACAAACAAGAAGTCAATCCAGTTCATGAACAACACTTAGCTTTTAGAAATCTAAACTCGTAGTTACTACGCAATCTCCTTTTTACAAGATTCTTGAGTTTTGAAGACATGCATGAAGATTTTATGAAGAAAATTCAAAGTAAGTGCATGGGGTTCCCTTCCCAAACTAAATTTCAAAATTTGGGGGAAATGTTTTAGGGATTTTACCTGAGAAATCAATAGAGAGGACAATGCACCAAGAATTTTGCAAGCTCTAATGATTTTGAAAGATCAATTGATGAAGAATTTGCTTTCTCTCCGTAGGACCCTATCTTCCTCTCTCTTATTTTGTTCAAAAAATGGGAGAAAAATGAGGGATGGGGTGTTTTTTGTAAAGAGGGGGCGAGATTAGATTTTTAGAAAAATAACTAGGCGAGCTCAATATGCGACGCAGCTCTTCAATCGCTGAACATGCATGTAGTCCGCAAAACGGACCGCAGAAATGGCTCAAGTTTCAAACCTCTCGGGTTAGGAATGCAGTAGTATGCAGTCCGCATTTGCGTTCTACGGTCGCAGAATGCACCACGGAACTGACTTTCGAATTTCTTTAGGGACAATATGCGATCACTCTGCGATCCACATATTGATAATGCAATCACAGATTTTTCCGCATTTTCAACATCAAAATTTTTTTGCTCTCTGATTCACTCTGCGGTAGGAATGCGGTCCGCATAGCTTATTTGCGATCGCATCCTTGACTGCATTTTGACCATTTTCTGGAAAAATTTCGGTTTCACATTTTTAGGTTCAATACATTAAAAAGAATCCGATCCACATAGGTAGGCTCGACTCTATGAGCTGCTAACGACGGAGCACTCATTTTCACGGGGCCTTACATCCTCCCCCGCTTAAGATCATTTGTCATCAAATGAGGACTTGGGAACCAAATGACTTTGAAAACATGATATGCAAGTTTGTACACTTTTATTAACTTTCAAGTTTGTTTTAGAAAATATTTTTCCAGAGTTTCCTTTGTAATATGTACATTACCACCTGCCAAAGAACCTCCAAAACACATTCTTAAGCATTACTACACAACTTGCTACCTTTACAAAAGTTGTATAATGCATAATCCTTACACTTGCACATATTCAACTTCTTGATACACTTTAACCATTTGGCACGCAACATATAATCAAATTAAGCATTAATTGTCTGCACTATTAAAGACGCTTACCTATCACAAGGGTACGATAGAGTTATTTGTTTCAATACTATTCCTCTATGCAAAAACTAATCATTGCATAACTAGAACACTTTGATACACAGTCTCCATGCAAAATTAATTATTATTTTCATAACACCTTATCGTGGGAGCCCAAAACTTTCATTACTGAAAGGACTGCACATTGCTCAAACAGTTACAACACATAAACTTGGTTGGCACGACTTGGAGGAACTACAACAATAAAGAACTTGGGAAGAGAAAGGATGATTCTTTCACGTAATGGAACAAAACACTGACCCTCCTATGGGACAAGATTCGCACGATCATTCCTAGACTTGCTCAAATAAATGGGGGTATTTTATCTCCATCTCATCTTCCGCTTCCCACAAGGGATTCCTCGACTTCTTGGTTTCGCCACAACACTTTATCTGAAGCAATCTCCTTGTTCCACAACATTCAGACTTGCCAATCCAGAATAGGAAACCGTAATCTCCTCATATGATAATTTATCCGAAACCTTGATGTCTTCAACTGGCACAATTTTAGACTGATCACCCACAACATTCCTCAATATGGATACCTAAAACACAGGGTGCACTAAGGACATTTTAGGGGCCAATTCCAGCCTATACACAACTTGACCGATCTTTTGAATGACATGATAAGGCCCGACATACCTAAGACTTAGTTTTCCCTTCTTCCCAAAGCGCATGACTCCCTCAATAGGGGACACCCTCAAGAATACCCAATTTCCTTCTTGAAAACTCAATTCTCTTCGACGCACGTCCGCATTGGACTTATGGCGACATTGAGCAGTCTTCATTCTCGCCTGAATGGTTCTTACTCCCCATGGTACGGTGCACGAGATCTGGCTCTATTAATTCCGCTTCACCAACCTTGAACACCAGATCGGGGAACTACACCTTCTTCAGTACAATGCTTCGAATGGGGCCATTTGGATGCTAGCACGGAAACTGTTATTATAAGCAAACTCTATAAGGGGCTGGTGATCATCCCAATTACCTTTGAAATCCAAGACACACGCCCGCAACATATCCTCGAGCGTCTGAATAGTCCGCTTCGCTTGGCCATCGGTCTGTAGATGAAAAGCTGTGCTGAGATTCACTTGGGTACCCAAACCTTGTTGAAATTTCCTCCAAGAAGTTAGCTGTAAACTCAGCTCCTCAATCCGAAATGATAGAAAGTGGCGTACCATGAAGCCTTACTATATCCTTGATATACAACCGTGCATATTATTTCGTATTATCAGTGGACTTGACTGGCAAAAGTAAGTTGATTTGGTGAGCCTATCCATAATTACCCATATTGAGTCGAACTTGAGCTGAGTACGAGGTAGTCCAGTCACGAAGTCCATATTGATCATTTCCCATTTCCACATTGGTATTTCTATAAGCCGAGTCAACGCTCCGGATCGCTGATGCTCGGCCTTCACTTGCTGGCAATTTGGGCACTTAGAGACGAAGTTTGCTACACACTTCTTCGTACCACTCCACCAATAGATATCTTTGAGATCGTGATACATCTTTGTAGAGCATAGATGCACCGAGTACTTGGAATGATGATCCTCCGCCATTACCCTTTCCCGAAGTTTATCCACATTTAGGACACATAACCTGTCGTGGCACCGTAGCACACCGTCATTGCTGCCGAGAGAAAATGCTGAAATTTTGTTACTTAGAGCTGCCTCCTTCAATTGTGCCAATGCTGGATCAACAAACTGATTTTCTTTAACCCCTACCATGAGAGACGATTCTGGTGTATTATGCACCATAAGTTCCTTCTCATTCGGGGCCGAGATACAAACCCCAAGGCTGGTCAACTAATGTACCTCCTGAACTAGGAACCTCTAATCCACTCTCAAGTGAGCCAAACTACCCATGGATTTCCGACTGAGGGCGTCGGCCACCACGTTCCCCTTCCCTGGATGGTACAAGATGTCCATATCATAATCCATAAGCAATTCTAACCACTGCCACTTTCTCAAATTTAGCTTCTTCTGCTTGAATAAATATTGAAGACTCTTGTGATCTGAAAACACATCCACATGAACCCCATAAAGGTAATGCTGCCACATTTTCTAGGCAAACACAACTTCTCCAAGCTCCTAATCATGCGTTGGATAATTCTTCTCGTGATTCTTGAGTTTCCTAGAAGCATATGCTATAACCTTCCCGTGCTGCATCATAAGACACCCTAGACAAATCCTGGAGGCATCACAATAAACCACAAACCCCTCTAGCCCCTCTGGCAAGGCCAATACTAGTGCCGAAGTCAACCTTGTCTTCAATATCTGGAAACTTTTCTCACAAACATCTGACCATTGGAATTTAGCTAATTTCTGCGTCAATTTATTAAAAGGTGAGGCAAGGGTTCTACAAACCTCCGATAATACCCTGCTAACCCCAAGAAGCTACGGATCTCCATCGGGGTCGTGGGGCTAACCCAATCATTCACCGCTACAACCTTTAAGGGGTCCACCTGAATCCGCTCACTGGAAACAACATGACCCAGAAAAGCGACAGACTCCAACCAAAATTCACATTTGGAGAACTTGGCATACAATTGGTGCCGACGTAGAGTCTGCAAAATCGCTCTAAGGTGACTGGCATGGTCCTCCCTACTCCGCAAATATTCGAGAATGTCGTCAATGAAAATCGCAAACGAGTGTAAGAATAACTTGAAGACCCAATTCATAAGATCCATAAAAGCTGTCGAGGCATTGGTTAGCCCAAAAGACATGACCAAGAACTCAAAGTGTCCATAGCGCATCCTGAAAGCGGTCTTAGGAATATCCTGCTCCCAGATCTTCAATTGGTGGTACCCGGACCACAAATCCATTTTGGAGAAGAACGTTGCACCTTGCAATTGATCAAACAAATCATTTATCCGAGGCAAAGGGTACTTATTCTTGATGGTAACTATATTAAGCTGGCGGTAATCGATACACTTATGAAGTGACCCATCCTTATTTCTGACAAAAAGAACTGGAGCACCCCATGGTGACACGCTTGGCCAGATAAACCCCATCTCTAATAAATCGTTCAACTGCACTTTTAACTCTCGCAACTCTGCTGGTGCCATCCTGTACTATTGAATGGATATTGGATGAGTATCTGGCCGCACATCAATCCCAAAATCAATCTCTCTATCTTGTGGAATTCCTAGAAGCTCATCTGGAAATACCTCAAGAAACTCCTTCACTACTGGCAGAGAATCGGGGGCACGAACATTTGGAGTAGTGTACGCCACCCAGACTAAATGATAGATACACCCCTTCCTAATCATCTTCGAGGCCCTGAGTTAGGAAATAAACATATCCAATCGCACAACACCATTTCCTTTCACCTGAATAACCGGCTCATTAGGGAACTCGAGTCTCATGACTAGAGCCAATCCATCCCCTTGATTACATCAAAATACACCATCCCAAGATCGATAAGGTCAGCCGTCGATAAGGTCACCCGTGGTAAAACGACCACCCACAAAAACAACACTGTTCCTATAGACCCGCGCAGCTGTAATAGAATCACCAACCAAAGTTGATACAGAGAACCGCTAAAAGAGCTGCTCGGGTTCAATCCCAAAACTCGAAGCAACAAATGGAGTGATATAGGACAAAGAAGATCCCGAATCAATAAGAGCATAGCAATCAAAGGTTTGAACAGAGAGGATACCTATGAAAACATCTAGGGAAGCCTCAGCAGTCTAACAGCCACTTAATGCATAAAACCTACTGTGTCCGCCCATACCACGAGCTCCATCTCTGGATGCACCACACCTTGATCGGGCTAAAGGCGCACTAATGACGTAGCAACTGATGAACTGGATGGCAGAGCAAGTCCCCTGCCGGTGCCCTATCTAGGCGCACGGTAGTCCTCCAGTATGTGACCTCTCATCCCACAATTGTAACACATTAGAGCATCCAAGTAACAGGCCTCTGTATGAAATCTCCCACACTTGGGATATATACCTCCCTGGTGTTGAGGTCTCATCCCCGAATGAATGAACTGGCGAGGCCTCCTGGTGTCTGAACCTGTCCCGGAAGGGCTACTTTGCTGGAAACGGTGCACAGTTGACAGCGCACTAGCTGAATACTGAGCATAAGACTGAGATGGTCCTGATGACTTTCTCCATGGAGCTGACCTCCCTGAGTGACCCATAGAACGGGCCTTGCTGCTACTCTCCCTGGCTTTCCGAATCTTGAACTTCCTGGAATTCGTCGCCTGAGTAAAGCCACAGTTCATTTCTGAATACAAAGCCGCTGTAGCAGCCTCATATACCACCAATGGGGTGAGACCCTAAACAAATCGCCAAACTCTAGCCTCCATAGTCGACAACAACTGAGGAGCATAGTTGGACAACGTCACGAACTCCATATGATACTCCCAGACACATATGCTACCCTGCTTAAGAACCTTAAACTCAGTGGCACGAGCTGCCATGGTCTCAGCAGGCAAGAAGTTGTCCATGAAGGAATCTACGAACTCATCCCAACTAGCTGGAAGGCTTCCCTCCTCATGGGAATCCTCCCACATCTCGAACCACGAACGCACAGCCCCCTTCAATCTGTATGAAGCCAATTCTAGCCCTTCTATCTATGTAGCCTTCATCACTTGGAGGGTCTTGTACATATCATCAAGGAATTCTAGCGTATCAGCCTCTGGGTCTGTGCCTGAGAACTCTGGAGCGGACAATCGCAGAAACTGGTAAATTCTGGAGCTGGAGGAACCTCCCTACCCACTGGAGGACATAGGGGCATCATGAGATCTCTGGGCCTAGGTGGCCACTAACCGAGTCATCATACAGATAGCTCCTCTAAGGTCTCCATCAGACATCCCTAGATCGGAAGCTGGGGAAACATCAGGATTAGGAGCATTGGCAGGAGGTATAATAGCACCCTTGGCCGCTGCTGGAACATGATTGTTTGGATCAGGAAAGGATGGAGCAGGAAAATTCAGAACGAGGGAATCACTTACACCCACGACAGTCTGCACATGATCCACAGCCGCACTGGAAGTGGAATTGGCCCCTAGGCAATGTCTGGCTTTCTTATTAGGTGCCATCACTGAAAATTCGAAATAGAGCACGAATTAGACACAACATCACTTTACCACACGAACTTGGAATTAACAAAGAAGGGGATAATTTTTCCTAAATGCCGTGTATCCTCAACATATGGATGTGGTCGAAAACACACCGATAAGAAGGGCTCTACTAGGCACGGCTCTGAGACACCCTAGATATCCTTTAAAACCTTAGGCTCTGATTCCAGGTCTGTCACGCCCCAAATCTGTGGGCATGACCGGCATTCAACCGGGTATCCCCAGTCGAGTGGACCTGGTTGCCTTTCCGATTCCCCACACGTCACCCCACATTATTCAATGATAATTAGCCAAAATATACTAAATTTGCAATTGAAATAACATATGATTTCTCTTTTATAACCACACATTATGATAAAAGGGAACATCTTTTACAAAACATACATTATGATTAGCAGGGCACGCGTTTTAAAGGTTTACAGCGCCCAAAACATACACCTCTATAAATAAGTTCTAACCCACAAACCACTGTCTATGGAGCCTCTAAGAGAGAGATAGTACAACACCTGCCGGCGATAAGGCCCCGGCTATGCCTCTACAAAGGACACAAGATTCCAAAATACAACAGCATAGGTGGCATGAGCCACACAAGGCCATGGAAGGAAGGGTACTCACCAACATGAATACCGCCGATAGAGAGGAGGAGGAGCTACCCAAAAGTATACTGGAGTGCCTGCCGCGGATCCACCTAGAATCATAACACGAATGTAGCGCCCCTAACAAAAGGGACGTTAGTACATTTGAATTGTACTGGCATGTATGAACAAAATCTCTCCCAAGTAACAAAAAGGCGTACAACAAAATGCAATTCTGGATGAAGGTAGCACTGCAGAGCAGAATGCAGTACTAATCAATAATTTTGGTCATCTGAATACTTTAAATGATGTTACAAAACAGAATGGGTATATACAGACTATTCAAACTTTTGTTATTGATGCAAATGATGCTGATCACCATATGCTGGGGAAATCAGCTGTAGCAGCTGATAAGTTGGAGACCTCATATGTTGCATGTTCAGTTAAGCTCATCAATGAAGTGCAGCATAAGTCTACAAATCATGATAGTTCAAAGGCTGTTTCGAATGGGAAATATCAGTCAACTGC
Organism: Nicotiana benthamiana; assembly: GCA_034376525.1. Classification (NCBI taxonomy): domain Eukaryota; kingdom Viridiplantae; phylum Streptophyta; class Magnoliopsida; order Solanales; family Solanaceae; genus Nicotiana; species Nicotiana benthamiana. The sequence continues at coordinate 126,280,381 of CM067338.1, read as the reverse complement.
AGGTTGTATCAACACTAATGCACTGCTGATCAGTTAATGGAAAGGGATGGACAACATTGCAAGGGTAATGTCCAGCAGCAAGACACTTTCATTCCTAGACAAGATTCTGGTTCATTACTGCCAGTTGTTGAATTGCCTAAATCTAAGGCTACTGCCTCCGCAGTGTCAACTCCAGTGATTATTCCTGCAAATGTTCTGACTGAAAAACAGAATCGTAATGTTTCTTCTGATGCAACAGAAGCTGGCAACACAAAAATTCCAGAAGCTAGGCTAACAGAAATGTAGCATCCTTTGCATAGTTCATGCAACAAGGTCGTAATGCAGGTTACTCAATAGAAGAAAAAACAGAATAAGGCATCTGCTTTTATCTGAGAGCATTCAAAAAAAGATGTGGCTGCAAAAGTCAATAACAGAACCAACAGGACAGTAGAGAATGAATCACATGCTGCATTTGCTCCAGAACTGGATATCACACTGCCTCTGCAAGAAAATGAGAGTGTGCAGACCACATATCGTCAAGATATATCTCATCAACAAGATATGGTTCAACAAGGCAGCGAGACCTCTTCGACAGATGCATCAGCATCTCAAAAATCCAAAATCAAAATGCATAACGCTGACAAGAATCCAGTTATTCCTGCACTTTAAAACCTCAATATTGATGAGGGAATCTTTACCGGAGACAAATTGCAAATGGCCAAGGAAAGAAGTGCAATCTTCTCAGCAGAAGAGAGAAGACTATTGGATTCTATGGACAGAGTGGGGTCTCGAGCCAGTGAAGATCGAGGTTATGAAAGTAGTAAAGAATCGAGCTCACCAAAGGAAGTAGGATCCTCTAGTAATTCACAGCTTCTTGTCAATTCTTGGAAGAAACCAATAAGGATGACCAGTACAACAGATGTTTTATTCTTTGATAAACAACTGTTAAATGCAATGCTAAATGCACATCCCTTTGAAAATTTGGGTCGTGATCCGAAGAAGGAAGGAGTAACAACAGCAAGTCAAGCAAAGTGATATTAAATCTCAAGAAGTACCAAATCATCGGGCAGCAGAAGAAGGTGTCTTAATTGAAGTGCAGCCAAAATGCATCGAAACAGTCCAAATTAACGCCTCAAAGGAACGAAAGTCGCAAACAAAGGAAAAGAGCAGAAGTGACAATGTTAGACGACCTCCTATGAGAAATTCCAAGCTTAAGCAGGTCGCCCCATCTATTTCAACAAAATCCAATCAATCTAGAAAGAAATCTTGAATTTTGAATAATTCCTGAAGAATGGGACGTTGTTGATAAAGAATTTCTATTGAAGAAATTGCTTAGTCCGAAAATAGGGGACATCGGTGTAATGTTTTCATTTTTTTAACCTGTCATAGTGTTTCATCCTCGCAATAGGATTTAGTACGGTATGTTTAGCCTGGTATGTGTTATATGGGTAACAATACCGGTACTAATGCCTCTCTTATTTGTACTTTCCTATTTGTTGTATTTTCTTGTTTTCTATTAATAAAAACCTAACACTAGGCTCTTGCCTAGTGGTGCTTAAAAAAAAGAAGCCAAAATGTATATAGAAGTATAGAATCGAACAACATTAGTACAAGTACAACCATGAAGAAAGAACCAAACATTTCACAACAAATGATTCAAGTATTCATACAAACGGGCAATCAGTGCCCCAAAGGTTACAAACTCTCTTGCTGTCTCATTTCACACTTCCACATTTATCATTTCACGATTCATATTCATATCAATAATGATATTGGATCACATTTTTCCACCAATATTGCCTCGTCCACCCTTATTACCTCGGCCACCCTTATAACCCCAACCCACACCTTATTTCACCGTGTTGCGGCACGCAACCCGACCCCGTCTGATAGTTTTAAATTCAAACAACAAACATCACAACAACAAATACAAGAAACCGAGTATGGCACTTTAATAAAATAGATCCACAACAAGGATAATGAAATCCCACAACTAGCAACAACCATGTCCTCATGTTCATTAAAGTGGTACACAATTTGGATTATCACAACAGTTATTTACAACTAATCACACACGTTATTCTTTAATATTTCCATTTCCGATGTTCCACGTTATTTCCTTTTCCATTGTTCCACATTGTTTCCATTTCCACTATTCGACATTATTTCCATTTCCGTTGTTCCAATTACAAGTTCCACAACATACACCACAAAGTGTTACCAGACAGTTATACAATACAAAGCTTCACAATGGTTTTCACATGAATATCAACTATCAACAATTTCATAACTAGCATAGGGCGATTTCACAAGGATCACAGTTAGCCATACATACCCGGAGTTGAGTTTTTCCCCTATAAACCTTTAGTCCAATATTCCAAGCAAGAAAGAAGTCAATCTAGTTCATGAACAACACTTAGGTTTTAGAAATTTAAACTCATAGTTACTACCCAATCCCTTTTTTACAAGATTCTTGAGTTTTGAAGACATGCATGAAGATTTATGAAGAAAATTCAAAGTAAATGTATGGGGTTCCCTTGCCAATCTAAATTTCGAAATTTGGGGGAAATGGGTTAGGGATTTTACCTGAGAAATAAATAGAGAGGACAATGCACCAAGAATTTTTCAAGGTCTAATGGTTTTGAAAGATCAATTGATAAAGAATTTGCTTTCTCTCTATAGGAATCTCTCTTCCTCTCTTATTTTTTTTTTTTTTCAGAAAAGGGTTAAAAATGATGGATGGGGTTATTTATTAAAGAGGGGTCGGGCTTAGATTTAAAGAAAAATAACTGGGCGAGCTCAATCTGCGACGCAGCTCTGCGATCGCAGAATAGACATGCGGTCTGCAGAATGGACCGCCGAAATGGCTCAAGTTTCAAACATCTCGGGTTGGGAATGCCGTAGGTATATGGTCCGCATTTGCGTTCTGTGGTAGCAGAATGCACCACAGAACTGACCTTCAAATTTCTTCAGGGACAATATGCGATTACTCTGCGGCCCGCATTTTAATTATGTGATCGCAAATTTGACCGCATTTTGAACATCAAAAATTGGTTGCTCTCTAATTCGGTTCGCATAGCTGATCTACGACCGCATCCTTGATCGCATTTGGACATTTTCTGAAAAAAATTCATTTTCGAATTTTTAAATAAAAAAAGAATAAAGAATCTGATCCGTGTTGGTAGACTCGACTCTATAAGCTGCTAACGTCTGATCACTCATTTTCACGAGGCCTTACAACGGATATACCGTATCAGTAGGTAGTGAGTATAGCCAAGAGGATATAGGGTATGCATTCTAGAGAGAGAGATAAGAGGTAGGCCAAGAGGTAGCAAGAGTCTGGTCATTTCTCTGGTACACGTACTTCAGGAGCAGGACGCCATGGCAGGGGCTATACGGGTCGCCCAGTTCACTCGGATCTTCCTTCATCCAGCAGTACTCCAGATCCTCCCAGGTCTCAGGAGCATTACTTTGCACCTCTGGTTTCTAGTGTGCCTCCTGCGCAGGGTTCTTCCAAAGGTCAATCTAGCAGGGGTAGGCCAACTCAATCACAACCACCGCACCCTCCCAGAGATTGCAATGAGTGCATGGATACCCGTCACTTGCTTAGAGAGTGCCCCAGACGTGGGAGGGATGTGCCTTCTCAGACTCCATAGCCTCAGCATGCTCAACCACGTCAGCATGCCATTGTTCCAGCTTCTGCTTCCACCCCACCTACCCAGCCAACCAGGGGTAGGGATCAGGGAGATAGAGATCGCCCTTGAGGAGGGGCCGAGCTGGATTTTATGCCATTCCTGATTGTACCGAGCCTGTCGCCTCCGATTCTGTTATCACAGATATTATATTAGTTAGTCACAGAGAGGCATCGATTTTATTTGATCAAGGTTCTACTTATTCTGATGTATCATCTTATTTTGCTCTGCATTTGGGTACAACACGAGAGACTTTGAGCTCTCATGTTTATGTTTCCACTCCCGTGGGAGATTCCATTGTTGTGGACGCCGTATATCAGTCGTGTTTGGTTACTATTTATGGTTTTGAGACAAGGGAAAATCTTTTTTTACTTGATATGGTTTATTTTGATATTATCTTGTGAGGCCCCGTGAAAATGAGTGCTCAGATGTTAGCAACTCATAGAGTCTAGTCTACCCATACATATTAGATTCTTTTTATTGTTTTGAACTTGAAAATGTGAAATCGATTTTTTTTCCAGAAAATGGTCAAAATGCGGTCCAGAACGTGGTCGCAGATCAGCTATGCGGACCCCATTCCTACCGCAAGTGAATTAGAGAGCAACCAATTTTTGATGTTGAAAATGTAGTCAAATCTGCGATCGTATAATCAATATGCAGACCGCAGAGTGATCGCATATTATCCTTGAGAAAATTCGAAGGTCAGTTCTGTGGTGCATTCTGCGACCACAGAATGCAAATGCAGACCGCATATATACCACATTCCCAACCCGAGAGATTTGAAACTTGAGCAATTTAGAATGGACTGCATGTCTGTTTTGCTATCGCAGAGTTGCATCGTAGATGTAGCTCGCCCAGTTATTCTTATAAACATCTAAGCCCGACCCCTCTTTAATAAAAACAAACCCATCCCTCATATTAAACTCATTTTCTGAACAAAATAAGAGAGAGGAAGAGAAGGTCCTAGAGAGAGAAAGCAATTTCTTCATCAGTTGATCCTTCAAACCATTGGAGCTTGGAAATTTCCTTGTGCATTGTCTTTTCTATTGATTTCTCAGGTAAAATCTCTTACCTTTTTCCCCTAAATTTTCAAACCTAAGCTTGGGAAGGGAACCACATGCACTAGATTATGAAGTCTTTAATGAAACCGTCAAGCATGTCTTCAAAACACAAAAATCTTGTAAAAAGGGAATTGGGTAGTAACTATGAGTTTAAATTTCTAAAACCTAAGTGTTGTTCATGAACTAGATTGGCATCTTTATTACTTGGCAAATTGGACTAAACGTTTAAAGTGGAAAACTCAACTCCAGGTATGTATGGATAACTGTGATCCTTGTGAAATCGCCCTATGCTAGTTGTGAAATTGTTGATAGTTGATATTCATGTGAGAACCACTGTGAAGATTTTGTGTGGTATAATTGTGTGGCAACACTTTGTGGTGAATGTTGTGGAACTTGTAATTGGAACAACAAAAATGGAAATAATGTGGAACAATGGAAATGGAAATAATGTGGAACAATGGAAATAATATGGAATAATGGAAATGGAAATAATGTGGAACAATGGAAATGGAAATATATTGGAACAACGTGTGTGATTAGTTGTGAACAACGGTAGTGGTAATCCAAATTGTTTACAAATTGATGAACATGAAGAAATTGTGCTTCTGGTTATGGAACAGAATTATTGTTGTTAGTTGTGGAATTGCATACCCTTGTAGTGAATTTCTGTTAACAATGTGCCATGCTTGATTTCTTGTAATTCTTGTTGTGATATATGTGTTCTGAATTGAAAACTGTCAGGCATGGTCGGGTTGCGCGTTGCAACATGGTGAAATAAGGTGTAGGTTGGGGTGATAAGGGTGGCTGAGGCATTAAGGGTGGACGAGGTAATAAGGGTGGAAAAATGTGATCCAATATCACTAGAGATATGCATATGAATCATGAAATGATAAATATGAAAATGTGAATGGAGACACCAGGAGAGTTTGTAACCCGTGGGGCACTGATTGCCCATTTGTTTGCCTACTTGAACCATTTGTTGTGAAATGGTTGGTTGTTGCTCCACGATTGTACCGTACAATGGTTGTTCAGTTCAATACTTGTTTATGCAATTTGGATCGAGTTTACTTGGGACTGAGTTTATTCATACATGCCAGTATAATTCAAATGTACTGATGTACCTTTTGCATGGAGCACTACATTCGTATTACGACTATATAGGGATCCGTGGCAGGCTCTCAAGTCCACCGTTCATAGCTCCTCCTCCTCTCTATCAGCGGTATTCGTGTTTGGTTATCCCCTTTCCTTCTGAGGCCTTGTGTGGCTCATGCCACCTATGTTGTTGTATATTGGAGTCTTGTGTCCTTTTGTAAAGGTATATTCGGGGCCTTGTCGCCGGCAAGTGTTGTACTATCTTTCCCTTTGAGGCTCTGTAGATAGTGGTACGTGGGTTAGAACTTTTGTATAAAGGTGTATGTTTTGGGATCTGTAAACTTGTATACCACGTTCCCTGTTAATCATAATGTATCTTTTGTAAAAGAAGTTCCGTGTTAATCATAATGTGTGTTTGTAAAAGGGAAACAACATGTTATTTCAATTTCAAATAGGGTATATTTTGGCTAATTAAAAAAAATTAAGAGGATAACACGTGGAAAATAAAATAGGCTCCCAGGTCTACTCGATTGGAGAAACACGGTTGAGTGCCGGTCATGCCCTCAGATTTGAGGCGTGACAAACATGATATAAGAGCCTAAGCTTTTAAAGGAGTCCTAGGGTGTCTACGAGCCGTGCCTAGTAGAGCCGTTCTTATCGGTATATTGTCGACCACATCTACAAGTTGGGGCTAAACAGGCATTTAGGAAAAATGATCATCTTATTTGTTATTCCAAGTTCGTGCGCTGAAGTGATGTTGTGTCTAATTCATGCTTTATTTTGAATTTTAAGCGATGACACCTAAGAATAAAGCTAGACTTGTCCTAGGGCCAATGCCACTTCCAGTGCGGCTGTGGATCATGTGCTGACTGTCGTGGGTGGGAGTGATTACCCAATTCTGAATTTGCCTACTCCATCCGTTCCTTATCCAAGCAAATATGTTCCAGCAGCGGCCGAGGGTTCTACTATCCCTCATGCCAATGCTCCTAATCCTGATGTTGCTCCTGCTTCCGATCCTGAGATTTTTAATATAGACCTTAGGGGAGCTATCCGTATGATGATTTAGTTAGTGGCCGCCCAGGCCAAGAGATCTCATGATGCCCCTGTGTCCTCAAGTGGACAGGGAGATTCCTCCAGCTCTAGAGTTCACCAGTTTCTGCGGTTGTCCACTCTAGAGTTCTCAAGCACCGATCCGCAAGAATTCCTTGATGAGATGTACAAGACACTCCGATTTATGAAGGATACAGAGATAGAAGGGGTACAATTGGGTTCATACAGATTGAAGGGGGCTGCGCGTTCGTGGTTCGAGATGTGGGAGGATTCCCATGAAGAGGGGAGCCGTCCAGATAGATGGGATGAGTTGGTAGATGCCTTCATAGACAACTTTTTGGCTGCCGAGACCATGGCAGCATGTGCTACCGAGTTTGAGGTTCTTAAGCAGGGTAGCATTTGTGTTTGGGAGTATCATATGGAGTTCATGAGGTTGTCCTACTATGCTCCTTAGTTGGTGTCGACTATGGAGGCTAGGGTTCGACGATTCGTTCAGGGCCTCAGCCCTTCGTTTGTAAAAGAGGCTACTACAACGGCTTTGAATTCAGACATGAACTATGGGAAGATTGTGGGTTTTGCATAGGACACACAGGCCAGGAAGTTGAAGATTCAGGTAGACAGAGAGAGTAGCAACAGGGCTTGGTCTATGGGTCACTCTAGGAGGTAAGATCCAGGAAGATGGTCATCAGGACCATCTTTGTCTTATGCTCAATCGTCAGCTAGTGCACCATCATCTATGCACCATTTCCAGCAGAGTAGCCTTTCGGGGCCAGGTTCAGATAGCAGGAGGTCCCGCCAGTTCAGTCATTCGGCGGTGAGGCCTCGACAGCAGGGAGGTATATAACCCAAGTGTGGGAGATTTCATACAGAGGCTTGTTACTTGGATGCTACAATGTGTTGCAATTGTGGGGTGATAGGTCACATACAGCGGAACTGTCGTGCACCCAGACAGGGCACAGGTAGGGGACTTGCTCAGCCATCCAGTTTATCAATTGCTACATCATCAACACGCCTTGTAGCCCTAGAAGGGCGTGGTGCATCTAGTGGTGGAGCTCGTGGTAGGGGCAAACCCAACATGTTTTATGCATTGAGGGGCCGTTAGAGTGTTGAGGCTTCCCCAGATGTTGTCACATGTATCCTATCTGTTCAGACCATTGATTGCTATGCTCTTATTGATCTGGTGTCTTCTTTGTCCTATGTCACACCCTTTTTTTCTTCGAGTTTTGGGATTGAACCCGTGCATCTTCTTGAGCCGTTCTCTGTATCGACTCCGGTGGGTGATTCTATTATAGCCACACGGGTCTGTAGTAATTGTTTTGTTATGTAGGTGGTCGTCTTACCACGACTGACCTTATCGAGCTTGGGATGGTGGATTTTGATGTAATCATAGGAATGGATTGGCTCTACTCGTTTTTTGCAAAAATTGATTGTTGGACGAGAGTTATATGACTCAAAGGTATAGCCAGGCCTAGTCGCCGGCAAGTGTTGTACTATCTTTCCGTAGACAGTGGTATGTGGGTTAGAACTTATGGGTATTACTACTTCGAGTGGGGTTTCCTTTGCAGCTTTCCAGCTTCAGGGGGCCGACTATGACTGGTTGCACACTTTTGAGAAAGACAGTCCGAACGAGGATGCCTTCTTATTTTGGGCTCAGTTTTCAGATATGTTTCAGAGGGAGTTTTTTCCCTAGAGCCTCCGAGATGCATGGCGTGCGATGTTTGAGCACTTGCGCCAAACCATATGACTGTATTTGAGTTTGCCATCCGTTATACTAGGTTGGCCAGGCATGGGCCTGCTTTGGTGGCTACAGTTCGTGAGAGGGTTCGTAGGTTTATCGAGGGTCTTATTCCTTCCATCAGGTCTTGCATGGCGCCAGAGTTGGAGATGGATATACCCTGTCGGCAAGTAGTGAGTATAGCCATGAGGATAGAGGGTATGCGTGGCAGAGAGCGAGAGGAGAGGGAGGCCAAGAGGTCTTGAGAGTCTGGTCATTTCTATGGTACCCGTACTTCAGGAGTAGGAAGCCATGGCAGGGGCTATACAGGTCGCCCAGGTCACTCAACTCTTCCTTCATCTAGCAGTACTCCAGCTCCTCCCATATCTGTGGAACCTTCTTTAGCACCTCCGGTTTCTAGTGTGCCTCCTGCGCAGGGTACCTTTAGAGGTCAGTCTAGCAGGGGTTGGTCCAGTCAATCACAGCCACCGCGCCCTCCTAGAGCTTGTTATGAGTGCGTGGATACCAGCCATTTTGTTAGAGAGTGCCCCAGACGTGGGAGGGGTGTGCCTTATCAGACTCCAAATCCTTAGCATGATCTAGCAGGGCAGCAGGACATTTTGCCAGCTCCAGCTACCACCCCACCTGCCCAGCCAGCAAGGGGTGGGGATCGGGGAGATAGAGGTCACCCTCGAGGGAGGGGCCGATAATGATTTTATTCCATTCCTGATCGTGCCGAGGCTGTCGCTTTCAATTTTGTTATCACATGCATTATATTAATTAGTCACAGAGAGGCATCGATTCTACTCGATCCAGGTTCCACTTATTCTTATGTGTCATCTTATTTTTCTTTGCATTTGGGTACAACTCGAAACACCTTGAGCTCTCCTATTTATGTTTCTACTCCCGCGGGAGATTTTCTTGTTGTGGACCGCGTATATCGGTCGTGCTTGGTTACTATTCGTGGTTTTGAGACCAGGGGAGATCTTTTATTACTCTATATGGTTGATTTTAATATTATCATAGGCATGGATTGGTTGTCGCCCTAGAATGCTATTCTCGATTGTCACACTAAGATCATGACACTGGCTATGCCAAGTATTCCACGTATTGAGTGGAGTGGTATTTTTGATCAAAGTCCTAGTAGAGTTATATCCTTTCTTAAAGCTCAGCGTATGGTTGAGAAGGGGTGTGCCGCGTATTTAGCCTATGTAAGAGATGTCAGTACCGATACCCCTTTCTGTTGACTATGTTGCAATAGTACGGGATTTTCCTAATGTGTTCCCAGATGATCTTCAAGGCATGACGCCCGATCGGGACATAAATTTTGGTATTGATTTGTTGCCGGGCACTCAGCCCGTATCTATTCCTCCCTACTATATGGCTCCTCCTAAGTTGAAGGAGTTGAAGGATCGATTATAGGAATTACTTGATAAGGGTTTTGATCGACCCAATGTTTCACCATGGGGTGCTTCTGTCTTATTTATGAAGAAAAAAGATGGTTCTATGCGCATCTGTATCGATTATCATCTGTTGAACAATGTTGCAGTGAAGAATCGATATCATTTGCCTCGTATTAATGATCTGTTTGACCAGCTTCAGGGTGCACAGTTATTTTCAAAGGTTGATTTACGCTCAGGCTATTACCAGCTAAAGATTCGGGAGCCGGATATCCCGAAGACTGCTTTCCAGACTCGATATGGTTAGTACGAGTTCCTTGTCATGTCATTTGGGCTGACCAATGCTCCAACAGCTTTTATGCATTTTTTGCAAAATGTATTCGGGCCCTATCTCGACTCGTTTGTCATTGTATTCATAGATGATATTCTTGTATACTCCTGGAGTCGGGAAGATCATAAGCAACACTTGAGGACATTTCTTCAAACCTTGAGAGGAAAGAAATTATATGCAAAGTTCTCACAATGTGAGTTTTGGTTGAGTTCTGTGGTATTCCTAGGCCACGTGGTATCGAGTTAGGGCATTCAGGTAGATCCAAAGAAGGTGGAGGCCGAGCAGAGCTGGCCCAGGCCCTCCTCAGCTATTGAGATCCGGAGTTTCCTTGGCTTGGCGGGATATTACCTTCGTTTTGTGGAGGGGTTCTCGTCGATTTCAGCCTATATGACTAGATTAACCCAGAAGGGTGCTCTTTTTAAGTGGTCAGACGAGTGTGAGGCGAGCTTTCAAAAGCTCAAGACAGCTTTGACTTTGGCCCCTATTTCAACTTTGCCTACTAGTTTGGGGTCCTATTCGGTTTATTGTCATGCCTCATGAGTTGGAATTTGAGCGGAGTTGACGTAGGACGGTAGGGTGATAGCCTTCGCGTCCAGACAGTTGAAGGTATATGAAAAGAACTACCCTGTCCATGACCTTGAGTTAGCTGCTATTAATCATGCCTTGAAGATTGGCGCCATTATTTGTACGGCGTGACTTATGAGATTTATACGGATCATCAGAGTTTCCAGTACTTATTCAAGCAGAAAGATCTAAACTTGCACCAGAGGAGATGGTTGGAGCTACTGAATGATTATGATATTACTATTCTTTATCACCCAGACAAGGCCAATGTGGTAGTTCATTCCTTGAATCACCGGGTGGAGAGTTTGGGAAGTTTGGCATATTTATCAGCCTTAGAGAGACCTAGGCGATGCATGCTCTAGCTTTAGCCAGTCAGTTTATGAGATTGGACCTTTCGGAGCCCAATCAGATTCTAGCCTGTGTGGTTTCTCGGTCTTCACTGTTTGATCATATCAGGGAGCGACAGTATGATGACCCTCATTTGATTGTCCTCAGCGACACAATTCAGCATGGCCATGCTAAGGATGTGACCATTGGAGATGACGGGGTATTGAGGATGTAACGACGAATCTGTGTGCCCGATGTTGATGATATTCGAGAGTTGATATTGACTAAGGCCCAAAGGTTGTGATACTCCATCTATATCAGGTTCTGAGGCAGAATTACTGGTGGACGTTGATGAAGAAGGACATCCGCCTCAACTGTCATTAGGGTTACTCCAGCTGATGGAGATTCCAGAGTGGAAATGGGAGAATATCGCTATGGATTTTGTGACTGGTCTTCCTCTGACGACGAGGAAGTTCGATTTTATTCCAGTGTTTAATTCTTACTCAGCGGAGTGGTTAGCAGGGATTTATATCAGGGATATTGTCCATCTGCACGACATTCTAGTTTATATCATCTCAGACAAGGGTTCAGTGTTTACATCATGCTTCTGGAGAGCTGTCCAGCACGAGTTGGGTACCAGGGTGACCATGAGTACAACATTCCACCCTCAAACGGACGGACAATCCAAGCGCACTATTCAAATTCTTGAGGATATGCTCCGTTCATGCGCGATTAAGTTTAGAGTGACTTGGGATCAGTTGTTTCCACTGGCTGAATTAGCATACAACAATAGTTATCAGTCCAGTATTCAGATGGCGCCTCATGAGGCCTTATATGGTAGGAGATGCAGATCCCCGGTGGGTTGGATAGAGCAAGGTAAGGCCAGGCTATTGGGCACTGATTTAGTTTAATATACGGTTGAGAAGGTTAAGGGTATTTAAGGCAGACTCCGTGCGCCCCAGTCCCGGAAGAAAAGTCATGCGGACCGGAAGGTTCGTGATGTATCCTTTATGGTTGGTGAGCGGGTTTTACTTCGGGTTTCGCCTATGAAAGGTGTCATGAGGTTTAGAAAGAAAGGGAAGTTGAGCCCGAGGTTCATTGGCCCATTTGAGATTTTGAGGTAGATTTGGAAGGTTGCTTATGAGCTTGCTTTACCTCCCACTCTGGTTGAGGTTCATCCAGTGTTTCATGTTTCGATGCTTCGAAGGTATCACGGCGACCTGTCTCACGTGTTGGAGTTCATTTCAGTCCAGTTGGACAATGACTTGTCCTATGTTGAGGAGCTAGTGGCAATATAGGATAGGCTTATTCGAAAGCTCAGGTCAAAGGATATAGCTTCAGTAAAGATTTAGTTGCGGGGACAGCCAGCCAAGGTGGAAACTTGGGAGACCGAACGAGATATGCGCAACTGATGCCCTCACCTTTTTGCAACTTTAGGTATGTTCTCTATACTTATTCGAGGACAAACGAATGATTAAGTGTCGAAGGATGTGACGACTTGGCCGGTCGTCTTTGGAATTTATGCCACGTTCACCCATTAAATGCTTTCCCTAAGTTCATTTCGGATATTTTAGTTTGCCAAGATGTTCGTTAATAAATTTCAGAGCTTTTTGGGACACTTAGTTTCTAAATGAGAGCTTAAGCGTTCAAAAATGGTCCGTAATTAGAACAGTGTCAAGACGACCTCGAAATAGAAATCCGTTTGTTTTATTAGATCTGTTAGGTGATTTCGGGATTGGGAGCGTGTCCGCAATGTGTTTCAGTTTGATAGTGAATTTTTTATCTGAGGGTTTGAACGGGATTCTGGAAGTTGCTGTAGCACCATCATGTTATTTGGAACGACCATGCAAAATTTGAGGTCAATCGGACGTGTTTTGGGTAGGTTTTGAATCGAAAGCGAATTTGGTGAAGTTTTGAAGTGCAAACCATTGATTAATTTGTGTTTCCGGGGTTGTTTTAGGTTATTTATTGATTTTTTCAAGTTTGAGTGGTGTCATGGATATGTTCGTAGGTTTTGTTGATGTCCCAGGGGCCTCGGGTGTTTTTCAGATGCCCAACGTGGAATTTTTGTGTTGGAAAAATTGTAGAAAATCCCTTCAAACATGTTGCAGACATTCCTTCTTAGCGATCGTGTAGTGCTTCCTGTGGGAGCCTTCTTGTCCTTTAATATGATTGCAGGTCGTTGTACGCGATCACATAACTTTGCTCCCTTCTACTCTGCGATCGCATATTCCCCCCCCTGCATTCACATTGAGTTAACTGGGCTGGGGTCCCAGGTTCCATTTTCCTTATACACGATTGCATGACTCTTGATACGATCGCATAAGACCAGCTTCTATCCTTACGTAATCGCAATCCCATTACTATGATCACATAGACCATTTTCCAGGCCCCTAAATTTCACTCTCCGCGATCGCAGACATGTTCATGTGATCGCATTGAACAAAGTATCAGAACAGTTATAAACTTTTCAAAAAACAAGGGTTCTTCCATTTTTGTTAAACTCAAGCTAGAGAGCTCGGTTTTGGGAGATTTTTCGAGGAATTTTCAGAGGCAGGTATTGGGTAATGATTCCTTACTCCTCTATGACTAAAACTCACTAATCTAACCATGAATTCAACCTTTAATTTCGGATTATTAATGAAAATTGGGGTAAAGTTCTTCGACCTATTTGTAAGGATTTGGAGGGGCATTTGGCTCTGATTTGGGATATTTTTATATGGTTGGACTCATGAGAGTACGAGGTTTCTGAAAATGTGGAAATTATTCGATTCTGAGACGTTGGCCTGAGGGGGATTATGGTCATTTACAATATAATCGCTCCTTAACTTTAATTTTAATAGTGTAATTAGTTACTTTCGATGTTATTTACAATATGTAATTGATTTAAATAGATTTTGGCCACTCGGAGTCGGATACTCATGGAAAGGGCATTATTTCTTAGCATTTTTGTACCAGTTTGAGGTATGTAGCTTGTCTAACTTTGTGAGGGGGACCTCTTCCCTTAGGATATCTTTGTTGTTGTTTAAATTCCTTGCGCACGAGGTGAGGGGCATGTACTTGTGCTATTTTTGAAAAATTCACTTTACTTGACTTAGTTAGACAGTGTTTTCTTCACATATTTAACTGTTAAACATGCAATTTCACTTGTTTTAGCTTAGGGAAAGCATGTTAGTAACTTATTTGCTCTACTTGACTAAATTACAATATCTGTCTTCCTGCGAGCATGCTAGTCTCTAGATTTTTATCTATTGCTTGTACTTAGCTTCTTCATGTTAGTATTGATTTGTTGTGATGTGTTTAATGATATGCTGGACTATGGCTTCAATTCTCGAGAAATCCTCTGTTAATTGTACGACGAACTACGGGTTCAATTTCTGGGAGATCCTCTGTTATTGGCATGATGGACTACGGGTTATATTCCCTGAAGATCCTCTGATATTGATATGACGGACTACGGTTTCAATTACTGGGAGATCCTCTATTATTTGTATGATGGACTACGGGTTCAATTCCCGGGAGATCCTCTGATATTGATATGCTGGACTACGAGTTCGATTCCCGAGAGATCCTTTGTTATTGACATGATGGACTAAGAGTTTATTTCCCAGGAGATCCTTAGATAATGGTAAGAATGGACTGCGAGTTCAATTCCCGGAGCTCCATGTGGCATCTTGATATTGAGTGATTGTTCTTGTATTCGTAAACTATATTTGTAGCCGTTACTTTCTATCTATTGTCTCGCTAGATACTCGAGATATACTATATTTTCTCGTTGTCTACCTATTTGATATTTATTCTTATGTTTTTCTCAGTAGGGCCTCGATCTGCCTCGTCACTACTCAACCGAGGTTTGGCTTGTGTCACGCCCCAAATTCAGGGTCATGACCGGCGCCCGACCGGGTAGCCCCAGTCAAGCGGACCTGATTACCTTTCCTATTCCCACGTGTTACCCCACAATATTCATTATTAATTAACAAATGTTATTTGATGCAACTGAAAGTAAACATAAATCCTCTTTTACAAAAATAAACACATTATCTTTAACAACTAGCATTGTTTACACATTATAGCGCTCAGTACATAAACATATATAACACTAGTTCCATATTGCACATCATAAATTCTACGGAGCCTCTAAGAATGAAGAAAATAATAGAATACTTGCCGGCGACAAGGCCCCGTCTATACCTTTACATCAACGACAAAAAACTCCAAAATACAACAACAAAGGTGGCATGGGCCACGCAGGGCCCCGGAAGGAAAAGGGCTCACCAATTACGAACACTGTCGTTGGAGAAAGAGGAGGAGCTACGGACGGTGGACTGGAGTGCCTGCCACGGATAAACCTACAATCATAACACGAATGTAGCGCCCCCGAAAAAAAGGGACGTCAATACATTTGAATTGTACTGGTATGTATGAACAAACTGTGTCCCAAGTAAATTCAAGCCAAAGATACATATTCAAGTAGAGAGCTGAACAACAATAGAAACACCAATCAAGCACTTCACAAAGAGATGATACAATTAGTCAAACAAATGGGCAATCAGTGCCACACAAGTTAAAAACTCCCGTGCTGTCTCCTTACACAATTTCATATTTATCATTTCATAATTTCTGTTCATTTCAATAGTGATATTGGATCACCTTTTCCACCCTTTTACCTCGTCCACCCTTATTACCCCGGCCACCCTTATCGCCCTAACCCACACCTTATTTCACCTTGTTGCGGCATGCAACCCGACCCCGCCTGACAGTTTCAGTTCAGAAAAACAAACATCACAGCAACAAATACAAGAAATCAACTATAGCGAATTGTTATGATATAACCACAACAAGGGGTAATGTATTTCCATAACTAACAACAACAATTTCTTCATGTTCAGCAATTCGTACACAGTCCGAGTTGCCACAATGGATGTCCATAAAAATCATATACGTTGTTACAATAATAGTTCCGATTTCACTATTGAAGAATCCTCTTCAATTACATGTTCCTAAATTTGTTGCCATAAGATGTTGCCACACAAGTATAAATCACAAGATTTCCACCATAACCCCACATTGGTATCAATTATCAAGAAATTTCACACATCAACACGGGGCGATTTTACAAGGATCACAGTTAGCCATACATACCTGGAATTGAATATCCCCTTTAAACTTCTACTCCAATTCACCAAGCAATCAAAACAGGTCAATCTAGTTCGTAATCAATACATAGGTCTTAAAATAGGAACTCATAATTTACTACCCAATTCCCGTTTTACTAGATTTTAGGGTTTTAAAGACATGCATAAATCATTTGATCAAGATCTTCAAAATCAAGTGGATGAGGTTCCCTTCCCAAGAATAAGTTCAAAAATTTAGGGGAAATGGGTTAGGAATTTTACCTGTGAAATCAGAAGTGAGGACAATCCACCAAAATTTCTCGGGCTCTAATGGTTTTGAAAGATCAATTGATAAAGAAATAGTTTTCTCTCTCAAGAACACTCTCTTCCTCTCACTTCTTTTGTTCAGAAAATGCGATAAAATGAGGGATGTGGTGTTTACTAAAAAAGATTTGGGTTTAGAATATTAGAAACTAACTGGGCGGGCGTAATCTGCGACTCAATTCTGCGATCGCAGAACTGACATGCGGTCCGCCGAAGGGTCCCAAGTTTCAGACCTTCTCTGGGTGGGAATGCGGTAGATATGCGGTCCGCTTTTCTATTTTGCGGTCGCAGAATGCAACACAAAACTGACCTTTGGAATTCTTCAGGGATCATATGCGGTCCCTATGTAGTCCGCATATGGATTATGCGATTGCAGATATGATCACATTTTCAACACAAAAATTTGACTGCTCTCTGGAATTTTCTGTGGCAGAAATGTGGTCCGCATTCTTGATCTGTGACCACATTCTTGACGACAGATTTGACTTCTTTTAGAAAAATGTTGACTCCGAATTTTTATGTGCAAAATAGTAAAAAGAATCCGACCCATGTAGTTAGGCTTTGCTTTGTGAGCTTCTAGCATTCGAGCACTTATTTTCACAGGGCCTTACATCCTCCCCAACATAAGATCATTTGTCGTCGAATGAGGAATTGAAAAAACGAATGAGTTTTTATAACATGATATGCAAGTTCCTACACCTTTATTAACTTTCAAGTTTGTTAGAATTTTTTTTCCAGAGTCTCCATTGTAATATGGACATAACCACCTGTCGGAGAACCCCTAAAACAGATTCCAAAGAACTACTACACTTGCACACACAGAAGTACAACACTTTGGCACTTTCCATCCATGCAAAAACTAATCATTACACAATTAGAACACTTTGGTATTCTCTATCCATTAATATTAATCTTTAATTGTCAGCACAATTATGATTTATTTACTTCCCATGAGAGTACAAAACTTTCTTTACCCTGAAGGACTACACATTGTTCAAATAACCACAGCACATCAATTTTTGGCACAACTCTGAAGGACTTCAATAGTAAGGCACTTGGGCGAGAGAAGGGATGATTCCCACATCCAATGGAACACAACACTAGTTCTCCTAGGGACAAGATTCACACGATCATTTCTAGACTTGTTTAAATAGATGGGGGTATTTTCTTTTTATCTCATCTTGTGCTTTCCACATGGCTTCCTCAACTTGTTGGATTTTCCACAACACTTTAACTGAAGCAATCTCGTTGTTTCGCAACTTTCGGACTTGCCTATCCAGAATAGCAATCAGAATCTATTTATATGATAATTCTTCGGTAACCTTCATGTCTTCAGCTGGCCTGATTGTAGATGGATCACCCACGACTTTCCTCAACATGGATACATGGAACACCGGGTGCACGGAGGACATTTCAGGGGGAAATTCCAACTTATGCGCAACATGACCGATCCATTGAGTAATCTAATAAAGCCCGACATACCTAGGACTTAGATTCCCCATCTTCCCAAAGCGCATGACTCCTTTTATAGGAGACACCCTCAAGAATACCCAATCTCCTTCTTGAAACTTCAATTCTCTTCGACGCACGTCCACATAGGATTTCTAGCGACTCTGAGCACTCTTAATCCTCCCCTAAATGACTCTTAACTTCTGTATGTCCTGCTGCACGAGATCTGGCCCAATCAATTCTGCTCACCTACCTTGAACCACCCGATTGGGGACCTACACTTCCTTCCGTACAATGCTTCAAATGGGGCAATCTAGATGCTAGCATGGAAGCTGTTGTTATAAGCAAACTCTATTAGGGGCAGGTGATCATCCCAGTTACCTTTTAAATCCAAGACACATGCCCGCAACATATCCTCCTGTGTTCGAGTTGTCCGCTATGCTTTGCCATCGATTTGTGGATGAAACATTGTGCTAAGATTCACTTGAGTATCAAAACCTTGCTGGAATTCCCTCAAGAAGTTAGCTGTGAACTGAGATCCTCGACACAAAATAATAGAAAGCGGCATACCATGAAGCCTTACTATCTCCTTGATATACAATCGAGTAGATTGTTCTGTAGTATCGGTGGACTTGACTTGCAAAAAGTGAGCTGATTTGGAGGGTCGATCCACTATTACCCAAATTGAGTCAAACTTATACTGAGTGCGAGGTAGTCCTATCATGAAGTCCATATTAATCATTTCCAACATCCACATTGGAATTTCTATAAGTTTAGTAAACCCACCGGGCCGCTAATGCTCGGACTTCCCTTGATGGCAATTCAGACACTTGGAGACGAAGTCCGCCACACTCTTCTTCATACAACTCCACCAATAGATTTCCTTGAGATCGTGATACATATTTCTAGATCATGGGTGCAGTGAATAACGGGAATGATGAACCTCTGCCATTACCCTCTCCCGAAGATTATCCACATTCGAAACACATAACCTAACATGGCACCGTATCACACCATCGTTGTTGCCGAGTGAAAATGCTAAAACATTTTCACTTGGAACTGCCTCCTTCAATTTTGTTAATGTTGGATCAATAAACTGCTTTTCTTTAACCTCTGCAACGAGCGAAGATTCTGCTATGATATGCCCCATAAGTTCCTCCTCATTTGGGGCCGATATGGAAACCTCAAGGCTGACTAATTGGTGCACCTCCCGAGCTAGGAGCCTCTGATCCGCTCTCATGTGAGACAAGCTACCCATGGATTTCTGACTGAGAGCATCGGCCACCACGTTTGCTTCTCTGGATGGTACAAAATGTCCATGTCATAATCCTTAAGCAATTCTAGCTATCGACGTTGCCTAAAATTCAGTTCCTTCCGCTTGAAAAAATACCGGAGACTCATATGGTCTGAGAACACATCTACATGAACCCCAAAAAGATAATGCTACCATATTTTCTTGGCAAACACAACATCTGCAAGATCCAATTCATTCCACGAATAATTCTTTTCGTGATTCTTGAGTTTCCTGGAAGCATATGCTATGACCTTCCCATGCTGAATTAGTACACACCCCAAACAAACCCTGGAGGCATCATAATAAACCACAAACCCCTCTGTGCCATTCTGGCAAGGGCAACACTGGTCCCGAAGTTAACCTTGACTTCATTTCCTGAACATTTTTCTCACAAACATCTCACCACTGGAACTTGACTGATTTCTTCATCAATTTAGTCAAAGAGGGGGGGGGAGCGAGGGTAGAGGATCCCTTTACGGACCTCCGATAATACCCTGTTAAACCCAAAAAGCTATGGAATCTTCCGGGTTGTGGGCCTAGGCCAATCCTTCACCACTACAATCTTTTGGGGGTCCACCTGAATCCCCACATTAGAAACAACATGACCTAAAAAAGTGACGGACTCTAACAAAAATTCACATTTAGAAAACTTGGCATACAATTGGTACTGATGAAGAGTCTGTAAAACTGCTCTATGGTTATTGGAATGATCCTCCCTTCTCCGCGAATACACGAGGATTTCGTCAATGAAAACAATCAAGAATGAGTCTAAAAATGACTTGAAGACCCGATTCATAAGATCCATAAAAGATGATGGAGCGTTGGTTAGCCCAAAAGACATTACCAGGAATTCAAAGTGACCATAACGAGTTCTGAAAGCGGTCTAAGGAATACGTGCTCTCTGATCTTCAATTGGTGGTACCTGGACAGCAAATCAATTTTGGAGAAGAACCTTGCACCTTGCAATTGGTCGGACAAATCATCTATCCGAGGTAAATGGTACTTATTCTTGATGGTGACTTTATTAATCTGCCAATAGTCGATGCACATCCGAAACGACTCATCCTTCTTTCTGACAAAAAGAACCGGAGCACCCCACGGCGACACACTTGGCCGGATAAACCCCTTCTACAATAGATCCTTCAACTGTTCCTTTAACTCCCGTAACTCTGCTGGTGCCATTCTGTACGGTGGAATAGATATTGGCTGGGTATCTGCCAATAGATCAATCCCGAAGTCCATCTCCCTATCTGGCGTAATTCCTGGAAGCTTATCTGTGAAAACCTAAGGAAACTCATTCACGACTAGCACAGACTCTGGGGCAGGTACTTTTAGAGTGGTGTCCACCACCCGGACCAAATGATAGATGCACCCCTTTCTGATCATCTTTGAAGCCTTGAGGTTGGAAATAAACCTACCCCTTGGCACAATACCATTTCCTTTCCATGTAACAACCGGCTCATTAGGGAAATCGAGTCTCATGACTCTCGTCCGGCAATCAAGTTTAGACAAGAACGAATAGATCAAGTCCATCCCCATGATTACATCAAAATCCACTATCCCAAGCTCGATAAGGTTGGCCGTGGTAACACGACCACATACCACGACAATACAATTCCTATAGACCCGCACGAGTGTAATAGAATCACCAACCGGAGGCGATACAGAGAACGACTCAAGAAGCCGTTTGGGTTCAATCCTAAAAGTCGAGGCAACAAATGGAGAGACATAGGATAAAGAAGACCCCGGATCGATAAGAGCATAGCAATCAGTGGTCCGGACAGATAGGATACATGTGATAACATCTGGAGAAGCCTCAAGGCTCTGACGACCACTCAATGCATAAAAGCTGCTAGGTCCGCCCCTACCACGAGCTCCACCTCTGGCTGCACCATGCCTTGTTAGGGCTGGAGGGCGTACCGGCGACATAGCAACATATGAATTGGGTGGTTGAGCAAGTCCCCTACCCATGCTCTATTTGGGCGTATGGCAGTCCCACTGTATGTGACCTCTCACCCAACAATTGTAACACAATGGAGCATCCAAGTAATAGGCCTCCGTATGAAATCTCCCACACTTGGGACATATACCTCCCTACTGTCGAGGTCTCATCCCCGAAGGACTGAACTAGCGGGGCCTCCTACTGTCCGAACCTGGCTCCGAAGGGCTACCCTGCTGGTAACGGTGCACGGATGGTGATCCACTGGCTTAGGACTGAGCATAAGACTAAGATGGTCCTGATGACCCCCTTTCTGAAGCTGACCTCTCTGAGTGACCCATGGACCAGGCCTTGCTGCTACTCTCCTTGTCTGCTCAGATCTTTAACTTCTTAGCCTCAGTGGCTTGAGCAAAACCCACGATCATCCCATAGTTCATGTCCGAATGCAAAGCTACTGTAGCAGCCTTATTTACCACCAATGGACTGAGACCCTGAACGAATCGCCGAACTCTAGCCTCCATAGTCAACACCAATTAAGGGGCATACTTGGACAACCTTACAAACTCCATATGATACTCCCAAACACTCATACTACCCTTCTTAAGAACTTTAAATTCAGTGGCATGGGCTGCTATTTTCTCGGCAGTCAAAAAGTGGTCCATGGAGGCATCTACAAACTCATCCCATCTAGCCGAAGGTCTTCCCTCCTCACATGAACCTTCCACATCACAAACCAAGAATGCCCTTCTCCCTTCAACCTGTATGAAGAAAATTCTAATCCCTCTATCTCTGTAGCGTTCATCAGTCGAAGGAAATTTTAATCCCTCTATCTCTGTAGCCTTCATCACTCGAAAAGTCTTGTACATCTCAAAAAGGAAATCCTGCAGATTGGCCTCTGGGTCTGTGCTTGAGAAATTTGGTGGATCCAATCGCAAAAACTGGTGAACTGTGAAGCAGGCTGAGTCTCCCTGTCCGCTGGAGGACATAGGGGCACCATGATATCTCTAGCCCTGGGCGGCCACTAACTGGGTCAACATACGGATGGATCGTCTATGGTCTCCATCAAAACTCCTGGGGCCGGAAGCTGGAGCAACATCAGAATCAGGTGCATCGGCAAGAGGGTTAGTGGTACCCTCTACCGCCGCTAGAATAGAATTGCTTGGATCAGGAATGGATGGAGTAGGAAAACTGAAAACTGGGGAATCACTCTCACCCACAAAATCTAGGACATGATCCACAGCCGCACTGGGAGTGGCATTGCACCCTAGGCAGAGTCTAGATTTCGTCTTAGGTGGCATTTCTAAAAATTCTATATAAAGCACGAATTAGACACAACATTACTTAATCACACGAACTGCAATAACAAAGAAGGGTATAGTTTCCTAAATTCCCGTGTAGCCCCCAACTAAGAGATGTGGTCGAT
Source organism: Nicotiana benthamiana (assembly GCA_034376525.1). Lineage (NCBI taxonomy): Eukaryota > Viridiplantae > Streptophyta > Magnoliopsida > Solanales > Solanaceae > Nicotiana > Nicotiana benthamiana. The sequence goes on along the minus strand of CM067338.1, from coordinate 126,257,628 downwards.
AACACACATATATGAAGGGCTCTACTAGGCAGGGCTCCGAGACATCCTATGACACTTCGAACCTTAGGCTCTGATACCAAGTTTGTCATCCCCCAAATTGAGGGTCATGACCGGAGTCCGACCGGGTATCTCCTGTCTAGCGGACCTGGTTACTTTTCTTATTTCAACGTCTTACCCACAATATTCATTATTAATAAACCAATGATACTTGAGGCAACTGAAAGTAAACAGAACACCTCTTTTACAAAAATATACATATCATCATTAACAGCTAGCGTGCCTTACATATTATAGCGCCCATTACATACAGATATATTAGACCAGTTCCATAACCCACATCATCAAGACTATTGAGCCTCTAAGAATAAAGAAAATAATGCAATACTTGCCAGCAACAAGGCCGTGGCTATACCTTTACAGTAGTGACACAAAACTCCAAAATACAACAACAAAGGTAGCATGAGCCACGCAGGGCCCCGGAGGGAAAAAGGCTCATCAATTATGAACATTGCCGATGGAGAAAGAGGAGGAGCTATGGATGGTGGACTGGAGTTCCTGCCACGGATCCACCTACAATCATAATACCAATGTAGCGCCCTGGACAAAAGGGACGTCAATACATTTGAATTGTGCTGGTATGTAAGAACAATCTTTATCCCAAGTAAACTCAAGCCGAAGATACATATACAAGTAGAGAGCTGAACAACAATAGAAAAAATGATCAAGCACTTCACAAATAGATGATACAATTAGTCATAGAAAGGGGCAATCAGTGCCCCACAATATACAAACTCTCCTGTTGTCTCCTTCCACAATTTCACATTTATCATTTCATAATTTCTTTTCATTTCAATAGTGATATTGGATCACTTTTTCCAACCTTATTACCTCGCCCACCTTTATTACCTCGGCAACGTTTATCGCCCCAACCCACACCTTATTTCATCGTTTTGTGGCGCTCGACCCGACCCCGTCTGATAGTTTTAGTTCACAAACAACATACAACATGACAACAAATACAAGAAATCAACTATAGCACATTGTTAAGATATAACCACAACAAGGGGTAATGTATTTCCACAACAAACAACAACAATTTCCTCACGTTTAACAATTCATAGACAATCCGAGTTACCACAATGGATGTCCATAACAAGTCATATACGTTGTTACAAAAATAGTACCGATTTCAACATTCAAGAATCCTCTTCAATTATACGTTCCTCAATTTTGTTGCTACAAGATATTGCCACAGAAGTATAAATCACAAGAGTTTCACCCTAACCCCACATGGGTATTAATTATCAAGCAATTTTACACATTAACACGGGGCGATTTCACAAGGAACATAGTTAGCCATACATAAATGGAATTGAATATCCCCTTTAAACTTCTACTCCAATTCACCAACCAATAAAGACAGGTCAATCTACTTCATAATTAATACATACGCCTTAGAATATGAACTCATATTTACTATGCAATTCCCTTTTTACTAGATTTTAGGGTTTTAAAGACATGCAAGAAGGTTTTGATCAAGAGCTTCAAAATCTAGTGCATGAGGTTCCCTTCCCAAGCTTATGTTCAAAAATTTAAGGGAAAGGGGTCAGGTTTAGAATTTTAGAAAATAACTGGGTGAGCGCAATCTGCGATGCAATTCTGCGATCGCATAGCTGACTTGAGGTCCTCAGAATGGACAACAGAAGGATCCCAAGATTCGGACCTTCTCTAGTTCGTAATGCAGTGGATATGCAGTCCACATTCCTATTCTGTGGTCGCAGAATGCACCGCAGAACAAACCTTTGGAATTCTTCAGGGATCATATGCGGTCACTATGCGGTCCGCATATTGATTATGTGATCGTAGATCTGACCAAATTTTCAACACCAAAATTTAGCTGCTCTCTAAAACTTTCTGCGGAAGAAATGCGGTTCGCATTCTTGATCTGTGACTGCATTATGGATCACAGATTTGACTTCTTCTGGAAAAATTTTGACTCAGAATTTTTCAAGTGCAAAATAGTAAATAGAATATGAACCACGTAGTTAGGCTTGGCTTTGTGAGCTGCTAGCATTCGAGCACTCATTTTCATGGGGCCTTACATCTTGACACTTACTGAGTACCACTATGGTGTACTCATGCTACTCTTCAGCACACTTTTATTGTGCAGATCCAGGTACTTCTGGTCGAGCATGCTATCAATTACTTTCGAGCTACACTTGGAGAATTGAGGTATGCATCTGGCACGTTCATAGATCCGAAGAGTCTCCTTCTTCTCTACCTATTAGTTAGCAGTTCTATTTTATGAATTCAGCTGTTATAGACACTTTCAGATGTTAGTGCCGTATGTTATATTTACTTTTAGCCTGTGTTGCCCGTGGGTTTTCGGGTCTTGGGGGTTGCTACATTATTATAAGTTGAAGTGCATATGCCCTGCGGCACCCTAACCATTTTGTTATGTTAAGTATTGTTTATCATTTTCTTAAAGGCTTTTGAATTTCCACAAAGGGCTAGGCTTACCTAGTCGCGAAAACTGGGTGTCGTCATGACAGGTTCACGATCGGTGAACTAAGGACGTGACAAGAAACCCATACCCTTGCGATTTTTTGGCATAAGAAAACCTGGAGTCTCCCAAGGAATACCAGCTAACCCTCATATTTCCTCGAGCAAAGGAGTCATTTCAAGGTCCCCGAAGCAGAACACGGATCTATCTCTATCCCATAACAGTGTTGCAGCCTCTATGATTTTGTTGTTAGGTTTGATTCCCAGGAGGAAGGCAAATTCCCTAAATAATTTTGGACGAGGGTCTGATAACTGGAGTTGAGGTCTTCCCACCAGCTTAGCAACATTAGGTGAATGTTGATTGCCATGCCGAATCTAGGGACTTCGTTCCTCAGTTTTTTCAAAACAAAGTGTTATGCCATCACCCCACCAGACTCGACTATTTAAACCAATATTCCGCATAAGCAGCACTCAAATCTCCAAATAAATACACATAATATGGGGGTCTTCGTCTGGGTTTCTAGGAAACCCAAAGGACTTCGGACATGGCTATCATAAAGAGTCATTATGTGGACAACATACTTGACTCAACTAGGTTTTACCATGATGCATGAACAGCTAAACATAGTAAGGATTCTATTGGGTATTAGACTGGTACCCTTGAGTGGACAACTCAAGAGGGAAAGGCACGGAACCATCGACTGCAAAACTGATCAATTAGTTTTACCGCGAATATGCCATAGCCAAATTTAGGGGTTGATAATATTGGAAGGGCGAAACTACTTATTATAAGTTTTGCTATGGTATTTGTTTGGGACTAGTGGAATATGATGTTAAAGATTCAATTACAAGAATGAACAAGTTGTCATGTATTTCCTCGTTCATAAAATAATGATTACAATAATTGCTTGTAATTACAACAGTATTAAAGCAAAGCGATAAAAGAAAACGTTAAAGAAAAGAAACAAAGAAACAAGTTAGTTTCATAGAAGAATAGATAGAGACATTTAAGTAAAAGAAATAATGTCACAAATAACATGCAATAGTAAAAGCCTAAAAAACATCCCTAGCAGAGTCGCCATGTTGTAGACGCCCCCTTTTTAAGGTGAAATTGGGATTATGACATTTAGGAGGACAACTCTATTTCCTTGTGAGAATTGGTTCTTGGTAATTGGAGAGTCGCCACCTAATGAATATAGTGCATTAGGAAACATTGAGAAGGGTTTGAGTTGAAGAAACCAGAGTTCGAGTAAGGGGTAGAAATTATGTCGAGGGTAAGGTGTTAGACGCCTCTCAAGATCCACTAGTGTGGTCCCGGCCATGTTACAGTTGTGACTTTACCTGTAAACAATCAAGGCTCAAATAAGGACTTGCATACAAGAAAACAAAGACAAACAAATGTAAAGGGGTCCTAGGTTTATGATTAATATGGATCACATCAATACAATACCCATCAATCACTCCTCAAAAGAGGGGTCGCATATGATATTAGTTCCTCCATCATTATCTCCATATTTTACCTTTCCCACCCCGTAAAGGTCATATAAATGCGTGATCGGGTCACAAAAGCATATTGTGTGCCATTTCATGTCCCATCCTATAAGTCTTATAACGTATTTAGGACTACTATTCGTACAGGCTAAGGACTAGGCTGAACCCTTAGGTTTAAAGGAAAAATTGAAAGGTGACATAAATAACAAGTAGGACTACATATACATGGAACATACAAACGTAAATAAGAGGCTCACAAATCCCTCCACAAGTAAACATATAATTAGCACGTCGCTCAACAAATTTAATCTCTCAAAGGTAAGAGTTTAAAAGAAGGAATTTCGGGAAAAAGTAAGTTTCACTTAAAGCATAAGGTTTAACTAAAACTGAGTGACCCGAAGAATGTTTGATTTCAGAACTATAACTAAAGACGGTTGTAAGTATGCAATAGCTTAGCAATTAGTAAAAGTATAGATAAACTTGTTAAGACACACTTTGAAAATATAGTAGGGGTATTAAAGATGCTGTAACCTGACAAGGCATAGAATAAAAAGAAAATAGCACTATTTTGGACAAGAAAAATAACCCAGTAGAAAACTTATAAAACAGATGCACGATTAAGAGATTATTTCAAAATGGAATGGGAGTTTTAGTAGAAACAGAGTAAACTTCACAGAGGCAAACGAGGAGCAGAGATTAGAAGTTTAATAGAGGGTGAGTAGTCTAAAACAGGTAAAACATAATTAATCGATAATATTTGGCCTAAAGCTTGCCTAGGCATCATATGTATTGCCTACTTGTAATAAAGGCGAAAATGCATATTAATCCCAGTTTTAAAAGGACGCAGCTAACCAAACTAGTAGTATTAGATTAAACATATTGGTGAGGCATTCAATTACAACTCAGACAAAATAAAAATTCTAAGTAACATAGTGTCTAATGCACCTAAAAGTCCAATAACATGATCTCAAAATGCAGTGACAATGCAGCAGTAGTTTTATGAAACTACTTGTTGGTTATTAATGGACCTTGATAAAGAAATGAGTGTGATAACATGCTGAAAGTAAAGAGCATAAAACAGGATCTCTAATTGTATGTGATGCATGTCCTATGCAGGATATTTAATGCGCAAACAAGTAAGTAAAGTCCTATATATGTGTTTTCTACCTATTGTTTGAACTAAGCTTGCATAACTCCTCCCAATTTAACTATATCCCAATAAGTTTTTTACAAGTTATTACAAACCATGATATATGAATTACATAAGTAAAGAATAAAAAAAGAAGTTACTCTATAATAAGCCTTCAACCAGGCCTAATCTTCCAACCTCACTACTTTTGAGTTTCACAGCCATGGCCTGGGTGCAGCAAAGCTCCCTATGGCCCCATTGGGTCCCTGGACAATGCCAGCACCCAGAAAATTTATCAAAAATGTTGAACAAGTGCAGTGTCGAATTATCAGTTTTGTGCATAAAAGTTTAGTGGGAACTCAGAGATACCCAAAGCAATGCATATACGAAAGGGGGCAGAACCTATTTTCTAATAGTAGTGAGAGTGTGTGTTTTAAAGAAATTGAGTTGAGAAAAGAAAATAGTTTTTTTTTTAAAGATCAATATAGAATCAGTTCTTGAAAGAAAACAATAGAAGAATGTGATGACTCGGCCGGCCGTTTTTGAAATTTATGCCTCGTTCCCTTATTAACTGCTTCCCCTAAGTTAATTTATGCTATTTTTGTTTGCCGGGATGTTCGGTGTTAGGATTCGGAGTGTGTTGGGATACTTCCTAAGTGTTAGAAAGTGACCCGAAATCATAAAGGTATGAAGACGGTATCAGAATGAAAATTCAATAGTTTTGTTAGCTCCGTTAGATGATTTTGAGGTTGGGAGCGTGGTCAGAGAGTATTTTGGGAGCCTGTAGCTCATTCAGGCTTGAAATATAGAAAGTTAAAATTTTGAAGTTTCCGGTCTTATTGTGAATCTTGATCCGAGGCTCGAAATAGGATTCCAAAAGTTGTTGTAGAACGTCATGTCATTTGGGACGTGTGTGTAAAATTTGAGGTCAATCGGACGAGTGTTCGTTGGGTTTTGGATCGTAAGCGTGTTTTGGCAGAACGTGAAGTTCTTAGGCATGAATATTTGATTTAATTGGGTTTTCAGTGTTATTTTATATGTTTTATGGATTGGTGAAGGTTTGAAGAAGGTATTAGGTGTATTGGTGCTTTTGGTTGAGGTCTGGGAGGCCTCAAGATGATCTTAACGAAGAAAATCTTTAAGTGTTGCAGCAGCTGATATGTCTCTTCTTGTATTTTTGCTTATGTGGCATAGGAATCGCAGAAGTAGAGCCACATAAGCGGCTTGCCCATCGTAGAAGTGAGTTTGTACATTCCTCATGAAACCGCAAAAGCAGTCCCCTGTCTGGTAATACGGGACCAAGAAGCGGTTTTTTCACCGCAGAAGCGCTTCTGGTCTATGTAATGAAAACCACAGAAGTGGCCTTGTTTCCGCAAAAGCGGCACCGCAGAAGCGGTCCTTTGTCCACAAAAGCGGAATGAACTGTTCAAAAATAGGATAGTCCGATGGTTTATTTCAAAAGTTTGAAAATACATTGAGAGTTTGGGAGAAGGAAATTTTTAGTGGGTTTTGATGAAAAGATCATTGGTTAACGTTGCTTTGATCCTTTCTAGTTTTATTTCATCAATATATAGTTAAAAACACCATTAGAATTTGAATTTAAGGTCTAAAATTGGGAAACAATGGGTGAATCTTCTTAGACTTAATTGTTTGATTTTGAGTGGGCATTTGATCTCCGATTTGAGAGATTTTTGTATGGTTAGACTCGTGAGAGTACGAGGGTTCTGAAAATATAAAAATTATTCGATTTTGAGCCATTGGTCTGAGGGGCGTTTTGATCATTTTACCTATTTTTGCTCCTTCACTTTAATTTATTAATGAAAACAGTTGCTTGCGATGTTATATATGTTACGTAATTGGATTGAATAGATTTTGGCCATTCGGAGTCGGATATTCTCCCCTTAGGTAAGTGGCTTGTCTAACTTGTCTAACTTTCTGTGGGGAACCTCTCCCCATAGGATACATTACTTGTTGTTTTAAATGCCAGCACGCGAGGTGACAAGTGTGTACTTGTGGTAATTGTTAAAAATCCATTTTATTTAAAATATTTATCTTTGTTTTCTTGCGTATGTGCCTACTCTAAATGCATTTAACATGTATTATCAGTCGTCAGTGAAGCATGCTAGACTAGACATTCTATTAATTGTTTTAACATAGTATTTTACCTTATTTGAATTGTTGTGGTGTTTATGATTTGGGACTACGGGACGGTATGCCAGAAAACTCCCTTTGTATGTGTTTTGTTCTATGACTGAGAGTGCGGGATACCAAGAGATCCCTGACACTGATATTATTATATAAATGTAGGATACTAGGAGATCCTCGGGATACTAAGAGATCCCTTGTGTATAAATGGAGGATACCAGGAGATTCTCGTGATACTAGAGATCTCTCGTATATGATGAGGATACCGGGTGATCATCGAATACCAGGAGATCCTCATATTCTCACAGTATATTATATCCATATTGTATTTTCCTTATCATATTGACTATTATGTTTTTTTATCTCAGTAGGGCCTTAACCTTCCTCGTCACTACCTGACCGAGGTTAGGCGTAGATCTTACTGAGTACCGCTGTGGTGTAATCACACCTTTTCTATGAATGTTTTCCATGTGCAGAACCAGGTACTTCTTCTCAGGCGTATAACCCTCACAGCGGAGAGCACTAGTGGAGACTCGAGCTATATCTGCTACGTCCAAAGATCCGAAATCTCTATTCTATTCTAGTTGTAGTAGATAGCCTTTTTCCCTTCTATTATTTTGTATTAAATACTCTGGTGTAGAGCGTATTATGATACTATTAAATCATGTGTTACGCATGTGATTCCGAGTCTTTGGGATAGTTTCAGAATTCTAAGTGTTAAAATGTATGTGCCAGGCGGCCTCTGTATACATTATTGATGATATTTAGCTTTTGATTATAAATTTCATAAATGTTGTTACTTCCTCAATGTGTTAGGCTTACCTAGTCGTGAAGACTAGGTGCCATCATGACATGTACGCGATCGGTGAACTAGGGTCGTGACAAGTTGGTATCAGAGCTCTAGGTTCATTGGAGTCACAGAACACAGGCCGGTTTATTAGTGTCTCGCCGATCGGTACGGAGACGCCTGTACTTATCTATGAGAGGCTATGTAACTATTTAGACAAAATCTTCACTTCATTGAATTCTTTGTCGTTCTATATTTTGACACTAATTCTAAAACTTATCTTCTATTATCTCATAGATTGTGAGGACACGTGCTACCCAGGACGATCAAGCACCGAAAGCCCTTCCTGTAGTCGCTAGAGACAGCGGCATGGGAGGAGGTCGTGGACGCATCCGTGGTGCAGCCAGAGCACCTGCGCAAGCTTCCACATAGGTACCGCCTGTAGATCCAGTCGACGCTCAGGCACCTGACATGCCCACAACCACTACTACTCCAGTTGTTCAGGAGGCATTAGCATAGTTTATGAGCATGTATACTATGCTGTCACATGCAGAGTTGATTCCCCTTCCTGCAAGCACATCCCAGGCTGGGAGAGGAGCCTAAATAACCGCAAACCATATTCCTATGTAGAGAGTGCATATAGAGCAGGTCCCAGATATCATCCTTGTCCAGCCTGTAGTACTGGTTCATGTAGAGGATGGGGCAACTGCTTCTGAGGATGAGCAACGGAACTGGAGAGGTTCAAGAGGTATGACCCTCCGGTTTCCAGCGGATTAGCTACGGATGGTGCTTTGGTGTTTCTGGAATATTGTCATCGCATCTTTTGCACTATGGGTATTACTGCCTCTAGCGGGGTTTCTTTCGTAGCTTTCAAGCTTTAGGGAGCCGCCTATGATTAGTGGCGCACCTTTGAGTTAGACAGACCAGACGAGGCTGCCTCTCTGACCTGGGCACGCTTTTCAGATATGCTTCAGAGGGAGATTGTTCCCCAAAGCCTCAGGAACACATGGAGCGCGGAGTTTCCGCATCTATGCTAGGGTGCTATGACCATTTCAGAGTATGCCATCTGTTATACTAGGTTGGCCAGATATGCATCAGCCTTGGTTGATACTGTCCGCAAGAGGGATTGCCGATTTATTGAGGGTCTTATTCCATGCATCAGATCTACCATGGCTCGAGAGTTGGAGGTTGATATAACTTATCAGCAGCTACTGAGCATAGCTAGTAGGATAGAGGGTTTGCATGCCAGAGAGGGAGAGGAGAGAGAGGCCAAGAGGTCTCGAGAGTCTTGTCACTGTAATGGTACCCGTACCCCAGCAGCAGGGCATCATGGTCGGGTCGCCCACTTGATTGAGCTCATCCTTCATTCAGCAGTACTCCAGCTCCTCCCAGATCTTAGGAGCCTTACTATGCACCTACAGTTTCTAGCGCGCCTCCTGCGCGTAGTGCTTTCAGAGGTCAGCAAAGCAGGGGTGGGCCTAGTCAATCACAACCATTGGCCCTTCCAGAGCATGGTTTGAGTGTGAGGAGACCTTCCATATAGTGAGGGATTTCCCTAGTCTTGGGACGAGTAGACCTCAATAAAATTCTCAGTCGCAATGTCCCAACATGACTCTCAAACTATTGTTCCAGCAACAGCTACAACCTCACCTACCCAGCCAGCCAGAGGCGGAGATCGAGGAGATAGAGGTAGCCCTCGAGGAAGGGGTCGGGCCAGATATTATGCTCTTACTGCTCACGCCGAGGCTTTTTCCTACTATTTAGTTATCACAGATATTTCAATCCAGGCTCTACCTATTCTTACGTGTCTTCTTATTGTGCTCCGCATTTGGGTATATCACGAGGGTCATTAAGCTCTCCTATTTATGTTTCTACTGCCATGGGAGATTCCCTTGTCGTGGACCGCGTTTATCTATCATGTTTGGTTACTGTTCGTGGTTTTGAGACCAGGGCAGATCTTTCATTACTCAATATGGTCGATTTTTATATTATCTTGGGCATGGAATGGTTGTCGCCCCAGTATGCTATTCTTGATTGTCACGCTAAGACCGTGAGATTGGCAATGCCAAGTGTTCCGCGTATTGAGTGGAGTGGTACTTTTGATCATTCTCCAAGTAGAGCTATCTATATCCTTAAACCTCAACTTATGGTTGAGAAGCGGTGCGCCGTGTATTTAGCTTATGTGTGATATGGCAGTGTTGACACCCCTTCTGTGGATCATGTCCCAGTGGTACGAGATCATCCCGATGTTTTTCCAGCTGATCTTCCGGGCATGCCGCCCGATGGAGACATTAATTTTGGTATTGATTTGTTGTGGGGCACTCAACCTACATCCATTCTACCTTACTGTATGGCTCATTCTACGTTGAAGGAGTTGAAGGATCAGTTATAGAAATTGCTTGATATGGGTTTTATTCGACCCAGTATTTCACCGTGGGGTGCTCTTGTCTTTTTTGTGTAGAAAAAGAATGGTTCTATGCACATGTGCATCGATTACCATAAGTTGAACAAGGTTACGGTGAAGAACCGATAGCCTTTGCCTCGCATTTATGATCTATTAGACTAGCTTCAGGGCGCACAATAGTTTTCTAAGATTGATTTGCGCTCAGGTTATCACTAGTTGAAGATTCAGGAGTCGTATATACCGAAGACAATTTTCAGGACTCGGTACGGTCATTACGAGTTCCTTGTTATTTCATTTGGATTCACCAACACCCAGCAACTTTTATGTATTTGACGTACTATGTATTCAGGCCCTATCATGAGTCGTTCATTATTGTTTTCATAGATGATATTCTTGTATACTCTCAGATTCGGGAAATCATGAGCAGCACTTGAGGACCATGCTTCAGACCCTGAGAGAGAAACAATTTTACACCAAGTTCTCAAAATGTGAGTTTTGGTTGAGTATGTTGAATTTCTAGGCCATGTAGTATCGATTGAGGGCATTCAGGTGGATACGAAAAAGGTGGAGGCCATGCAGAGTTGGACCAAGCCCTCCTCAGCTACTGAGATCCGCAGTTTCTTTGGCCTAGCGTGCTATTACCGTCATTTTTTGAAGGGGTTCTCATCCATTACATCCCCTATGACCAGATTAACCCATAAGGGTAATCCTTTTTAGTGGACAGATGAGTCTGATACGAGCTTTCAAAAGCACAAGAACGCTTTGACTTCAGCCCCTATTTTGATATTGCCTACTTGTTCGGGGTCCTATACTGTTTATTGTGATGTCTCACGAGTCGAACTTGGAGCTGTGTTGATGTAGGACAGTAGGGGGATTGCCTACGCGTACAGGCAGCTGAAAAAACATGAGAAGAACTACCATGTCCATGACCTTGAGTTAGCTGCTATTATTCACACGTTGAAGATCTGGCGTCATTATTTTTACGGCGTGCCATGTGGGATTTACACATATCGTCAGAGTTTACAACACTTGTTCAAGTAGAAAGGTTTGAACCTGCGCCAGATGAGATGGTCGGAGATACTGAAGGATTATGATATTACTATTCTAAATCACTTGGGCAATATCAATGTGGTAACCGATTCTTTGAGTCGTTTGCTGGAATGATTGGCATATTTACCTGCTTCAGAGAGACCCATGGCGATGGATGTTCAGGCCTTAGGCAGTCATTTTTTGAGATTGGACCTTTCGAAGCCCATTCAGATTCGAGCCTGTGTGGTTTCTTGGTCTTTATTGTTCGATCGTATCACGGAGCGACAATATGATGACCCTCATTTTCTTGTCCTCAAGGACACATATCAGCATGGCAATGCTAGGGATGTGTCTATTTGAGATGACGGGGTATTAAGGATGCAGGGTCGGATCTTTGATATTCACAGAGGCTTACAGTTTGCGGTACTCCATCTATCCGGGTGCTGCGAAGATGTATCAAGATTTGAGGAAACATTACTGGTGGAGGTGGATGAAGAAGGATATAGCAGAGGTTGTAGCTAGATGCCTCAACTGTCAGCAGGTGAAGTCTGAGAACCAGAGACCGGGAGTGTTACTTCAGTAGATGGAGATTCCGGAGTTGCAATGGGAGAGGATCACTATGGATTTTGTAGTTGATCTTCCTCTAACTTTGAAGAAATTTGATTCTACTTAGGTTGTTGTGTATTGGCTGACCAAGTCCGCTCATTTCATACTGGTGTGTACTACTTACTCAGCAAAGCAGTTAGCGGGGAATTACATCAGAGAGATTCTCCGATAGCACGGTATTCCAGTTTCTATCAACTCGGACAGGGGCACTCAGTTTACATATAGTTCTACAGAGCCGTCCAGCAAGAGTTGGTTACATAAGTGACTATGACTATAACTTTTCACCCTCAAACGGACGGCAGTCCAAGCGCACCAATCAGATTATTGAGGATATGCTCCGTGCATGCACGATTGAGTTTAGAAGGTCGTTGGATCAGTTCTTGCCATTGACTGAGTTTGCTAACAACAACAGTTATTAGTATAACATTCAAATGGCGCCGTATGAGGCTTTATATGGTAGGAGATGCAGATCCTCGGTTGGTTGGTTTGAGCTGGGTGAGGCCAGGCTTTTGGGCACTGATTTGGTCCACGATGCGGTAGAGAAGGTTAAGGTGATTCAGGATAGACTCCGTAAAACCCATCCAGAAAGAAGAGTTACGCGGACTGGAAGGTTCATGAAGTTTCCTTTATGTTTGGTGAGCGAGTTCTACTTTGGGTTTCATCTATGAAAGGCGTCATGAGGTTTGGGAAGAAAGGGAAGTTGAGTCCGAGGTTCATTTGCCCTTTTGAGATTACCAAGCGAGTTAGGGAGGTGGCTTATGAGCTTGATTTACCTCCCAGTTTGGCCGGGGTTAATCTTGTATTTCATGTCTCGATGCTTCTGAAGAATCATTGGGATCGGTCTCATGTGTTCGAGTTTACTTCAGTCTAGTTGGACAAGGATTTTTCCGTTGTTAAGGAGACAGTGCCAATCTTGGATAGGCATTTTCGAATGCTTAGGCCAAAGGATATAGCTTCAGTAAAGGTTCAATGGCGGGGTCAGCCGGCCAAGTACGCAACTCTTGAGACCGAGCGGGATATGCACGGCCGATACCGTTATTTATTTTCTACTTCAGCTATGTTCTCTATGGTCATTCGAGGATGAAGGAATGCATAAGTGTAGGAGGATGTGATGACCCGGCCTGTCGTTTTTGGAATTTATGCCCCATTCCCCCATTAACTACTTCCCCTAAGTTCATTTCTACTACTTTGGTTTGCTGGGACGTTTGGTGTTAGGGTTCGGAGTATTTTGGGACACTTAGTCCTTAAATGAGAGCTTAAGAGTTGGAAAGTGATCCGCAATCAGAACAGTGTGAAGACGACCTCGGAATGGAAATCTGATTGTTCTGTTAGCTGCGTAAGCTAATTTTGGGGTTGGGAGCATGTTCGGAGAGTATTTTGGGAGTTTGTAGCTCATTTAGGCTTCTAATGCCGAAAGTTAGAAGTTTGAAGTTTTCGGTTCGATAGTGAATTTTTGATCTGAGGGTTGGAACTGGATTCCAAAAGTTTCTATAGTACCTTCATGTCATTTGAGATGTGCGTGCAAAATCTCAGGTTAATCGGGCGACTATTGGTTAGGTATTGGATCGAAAGTATGTATTCGATGAACTTGAAGTTCTTAGGCTTGAATCTTTGATTTAATCGGGTTTTCGGTGCGGTTTTATATGTTTTAAGGATTGGTTCAAATTTGAAAAAGGTATTAGGTGTCATTGGTGCTTTTTATTAAGGTCCCTGGGGCCTCGAGATGATTTCGGTTGGTTAACGGAGAAAATAAAAGTGTTGCAGCAGCTGATATGCCCTTTCTGGTATTTCTGCTTTTGCGGTTTGGGAACCACAAAAGTAGAGCCGCAGAAATGGCTTGACCATTGCAGAAGCGAGTTTATCCATTCTTAAAATGTTTACAGATATTTGGAAATAGTTGAGTACTGATTTCAATGTTATGGTTAGTATAGTGGAACCAAATATTTAAGTAAGGCTTGTTCATGTTCATCTTATAACCATGATGTTACTTGTTTATTGCTTTATGGAAAGGGAAAGTGTTATGGCACAAAGGGTGGTGCCATGCCATATTGTTAGTGTTAATGCACGAAGGATGATGTCGTGCTATGTTTTATGTGTTAATGCATGACAAGTGATGCCGTGCAGTGTTATGAAAGGTAATGCCCGAAGGGTGATGCCGTGTTATTTCTGTTGATTCATATGGTGAGGTCAAGAGTAAAAGCACCTAGGGTGATGACGTGCACATTTCCTTACTGTGTTTAATTGTTTTCTTTCGTTGAAGGCGTATTGATTGTTCTAGTTATCATTCCTATTCTGATTCTCTTATCTTGTATTTTCTTCAGCATATCCCACTCCCGTTATTACGTGTCTAGGTTTTATTTGTACATATACTATTATCTGTACATGTTTATTGTGCATGCATCTTGCCATAGCCTCTTCACTACTTCAACGAAGTTAGGCTGGACACTCACTAGTACATGGGGCCGTTTTTACTAATACTGTACTCTGCAATTACTGTGCCTACTTTAGTACTAGCCCTAGCTGATCGTGAGATTAGTAGCTAGACTTGCTTGTTATTAGACCCAAGGTAGATCTGCTAGCGTCTGCAGACTCTGGAGTCTCTTCCTAGTCTTATTATATTAATATTCCTTTTTAGAACGAGGTATTTTCTTTTAGATTATGTTTGTAGTAAATTAACATAGCTCGTCAGTTGTGACTCCAGATCCTAAATATAATAGATGTTACAATTTTATGTTATTCTGCAAATAAATTTTAGCTTATGTTTAGATTAATTGTTCTTATTATTGAAATTAGCATTAACAACCCTCTAATGTTGGCTTGCATAGCGAGTGAAATGTTAGATGCCATTAAGGTCCTGACGATGGGAATTCTGCGTCATGTTAAGTTGGTATCAGAGCACTAGGTTGCATGGTCTCACAATTCACGAGCATGCTTAGTGGAGTCAGGAGGACCTGTATGGAGACATCTGTACTTATCTTCCAGAGGCTATTAATATTAGGAACAAATTTCACTTCTATTTTTCTCTATCGTGCGATTTTGTTCTCTCATTGCTAATTGAATTCTTCTACTCTTGTTCTCTCGCGGATTGCAAGAACACGTACCGCATCTTCCGCTGAGCAGTAGTTAGAGCCCCGAGTGGAAGCTCCTACAAGGACAAAGGTAGAGGCCATGCCAGAGGTTGAGGTAGGGGCAGGGTACATCGCAGAGCTCGAGTAGCAACAGCAATAGTGGAGCCATAGGTAGAGTTTTGACGATGAGGTTCCAACACAAACTATGCGAGTTGGACCAACTCAAATCCTGGAGAGGTTCGTCGCCAGCCTAGTGCTTCAGAATTATTTGGTCAGTTTGCTGGGCCATATGAAGAGTATGACCCAGGCCTACATTCCCTATGACACTAGTCGTCTCCTAGGCTTGGGGAGTAGCACAGAATCCCATTACTCACATTTTCGAGCGGATGGCTCTCCAGCTTCAGACTCCAGCAGCCCAGCAAGTTGGGTAGTTCATCCGATTGATATAACACATGCCGGTATGGACCATCTATTTCTTATGAGGGCTTATTGTGATTGGATAAGTTTATTAAACTCTTCCTAGTTCACTTAAGTAGTGAACCGTCTGAGGACCCACAGGACTATCTCGACCGATGACATGAGGTGCTGCAGAACATGGGGATAGTTGAGACCAATGGGGTTGATTTTGCTGTGTTTCAGATGATGGGTTCCGCCATGAGATTGTAGAAAGTCTTTGTGTCGACCAAACTATTGTGTCTGAGAATTTCGGCACATTCCACTACTATTTTCTTAGATTTTAGCTTGTTTTAATGCAATTATAACCGATACTTACATAATTATGTTACTTCAACAGTACATAAGGAAGGTCGACCCAAGGACACGGAAAAGGAAGCAAAAAGACAAGAAAAGAGCGAAATGTTGCACAAATGCCGACCTGCAGCTCACTATGTAATCGCATATAAGACATGTGAGCCGCATAGTGGACAACAAATCACAGAATGAAGTAGAGTCCTGAGATTAATTTCAAGTGAAGAATTTTGTTAAAGATGTGACTGTATAATCAATATTTCGTCAGCATAGTGATCTCATATCTAATAATGAAGATCACTAAAGGCCGAAGATACGATGCAAAATGCGGCCAGAACTCAAATGTGAACCGCATAATGGGAATTCAATGAAGACCTGTAAACTAGGGTTTTAATTTCCGGTATGGGTGTTCAAAATGTGGACTATATACTTGTTCTGCGACACGAATGTGGTAACATATCGGACTTGAAACGGCAAATTTATCGATTCTCTTTCTTGATTTTTTGCCCCACAATAAAAAGTTTTATGAAGCCTTTGTGGGCTCATCTTGTCTATTCCTTACACTACATTCCAAAACATAAATATTCTCTCTTTTTGGAAGCTATTGGTTGAAGATTCCCTACTTTCGAAGAATTCATGGCATTAAATATTTGTGGGACTTTGTATTGTAGTATGTGTGGACCCTAAATGGATGTTATGTTAATGAGTATTTAACATTGAATATATTTATAATGATTGGTTGATATTTATTTAATTTTCAGTCTTTATTTATTGTTGGTGGATGTAAACATCCCTATATGGATGTTATGTTAATGCGTATTTAACATTGAATATATTTATAATGATTGGTTGATATTTATTTAATTTTCATTCTTTATTTATTGTTGGTGGATGTAAACATTAACAAAAGTCCTTAAATTCTTGCTCTGGTTGGGAGACTGGGTTAGAATATGGTAGAAGTAAATATCAATGACTCAAGGCATTACACGTTGTTTAATAAAATCGCTTAGGAATAAGTGGGTTTTAGTTGGCATACATTGATGATTCTTCATTGCAATTCTTTTACATTTGTAAAAATTATAAAGAGGAAATAGTACTCAACTATTGGGAAATATTGGGTAGTATCTTAGGCATCATTTGCATATCAAAAGAACCTTCCATTAAAAATATATCACATTAACAATTGTAAACATTACACTTCATTAAAGGCGACACAACCTTGATTTCTTAATCCAATTGATCCCTCATTAAATATTTCAATTAGATGTTACTTCAAATCAAACTATATACATACTCTTGTTACTCCAAACCACTCTCTTGTTACTATTAATCGAATAGAGATAAGACTGTAGTCGAGCAACATACAACACAAGTAACCTTTTCACACCTATTCCTTATGGGATTCGACCCCAACCTTGTTGGGCTATTATATTTCACACCGACCGCCTTACACTCTTTGTTAAAGTGTAATTGGAGTGTATCAAATATTAGTGCCGTTGCCGGGGAATATGGTTTGGAAATTACAATTTAGTGTGTACATTACTTAACGCCATTTTCTATTCCATCACAGTTTGCTTGCTTTGCTTGATTTTGATAGGAAAACATGGCAGAATATGACGAATATGTGGAGGGAGAACTGGGGGAAAATCTATTTGGAGACATCGAGGAGTACATTGAGAACACAATGCCATTGTGCCTCCCGCCATTGGTGCGTCTACATTTACAGTGGATCACGGGTTGATTCTTATGCTTAAAGAAGAATGTTTCTTCAGAAACTCCAGCGACGATAATCCAACTCAACACGTAAGGAATTTTGTGGGGGTGTGCGCAATGCACAAATAGAACAATGTAACCAACGATGCCATGAGGTTGAGATTCTTCAAGTACTCTTTAGTTGGAGATGCAAGGAGATGGCTCCAGAATCTGCCTCCAAACACTATACATTCTTGGGCCGAGCTTGTTCGAGCATTTTTGTCCTAGTTGTTCCCACAAAGCAAAAAGTCTGAATTGAGGAAGCAAATTATATCAACAGCTCTCAAGGAGGGTATCAAAGGCGACCCTACCATGGTCAAGGGCAACAAAGCGACTAAGGGCCAAACCCACAAGGTCAAGGCAACAAATAACTAAGAAATGATCGAGGTAACCCGCATCAAGGAAATTGGAACAATGACAACAACTTTGCAAACCGGAGTTTCAACATGTATGCCTGCCAAAAGGTCATTGTGCAAATACAGGGCTGTCAAGTGATTCAAAGTTAAAAAGCATGCTTGAAAGAGTGTTGTAAAACCAAGAAAAAGTCTGACGCACCTATGAGAAAGATGACCAAAGTCGTTGGCTCTAACACCGCATCTATACAGAAGCTAGAGATGCAAATTAGAGACCTTTCAAGAGAGCAAAACCCAAAGAAAAAAGAGCAACTTCCTAGTGATACCATTGCGAACCCGAAGAGTGGTGGAGGTGGCTCCACCTCTCACGTCATGGCGATAACTACAAAAAGTGGGAGGTGACATTGAATAAGAGGTTGTTGGTTAAGAAGTCGAACAAGAAGTTGAAGCTGAAGAGCAAGGTGTTGTTCAAGTTGAAAGGGTGCCGAAAAAAGAAAAGGTTCAAGAAGTGATCCAAGAAAAGGTGAAAGAAAAGGAGAAGGAGACATCAAAAGCTCCACTTCCTATTCCTAGACCTCCTCCACCTTTTCCTCAAAGACTTATTCGAAGATTTGATGATAACAAGCTTGAGAAATTCTGTAATATCCGTAAGCAATTGTCGGTAAACATTTTATTCTTGGAAGCTTTATAAGAAATGTCGGGGTTTGCCAATTATTTTGTATGGCCCCGTGAAAATGTGTGCTCAGATTTTAGCAGCTCATAGAGTCGAGTCTACCTGCGTGGATCAGATTCTTTTTATTCTTTTGTACTTAAAAATGTGAAATCAAAAATTTTGCAGAAAATTATCAAAATGCGGTCCAGAATTGCGGTTGTAGATTAGCTATGCAGACCACATTTCTACAACAGAGTGAATCATAGAGCAACTAATATTTGATGTTAAAAATGGGGTCACATATGCAGTCGCATAACCAATATGCGGATCGCAGAGTGATCGCATATGGTCCCTGAAGAAATTCGAAGGTCAGTTCTACGGTGCATTCTGCGACCACAGAGATCAAATGCGGACCGCATATTCACCGCTTTCCCAACTCGAGAGGTTTGAAACTTGAGCAATTTCTGTGGTCCATTCTGCGGACCGCATGTCAGTTCTATGACCGTAAATTGCGTCGCAGATTGTGCTCGCCTGGTATTTTTCTAATATTTTAGACCTGACCCACCTTTCATTAAAACAACTTCTCCCTCATTTTTAACACATTATTGTTCAAAATAGGAGAGAGGGTTCTTGAGAGAGAAAGTAAGTTCTTCATCATCTAGTATTTCAAAATCGTTGGAGCTCGAAAATTCTTGGTGCATTGTCTTCTCTACTGATTTCTCAGGTGATACCCCTAACTCATTTCACCCAAATTTCACTATTTAAGCTTGGGAGGAGAACCCCATACACTTTTTTGAAATTCTTCATAAAACATGCATGTCTTCAATACCCTAAAATCTAGTAAAAAGGGAATTAGGTAGTAACTATGAGTTTATATATCTAAAACCTAAAGTGTCGCTCATGAACTAGATTGACTTCTTGATTGCTTGGAGAATTGGACTAAATGTTTAAATGGGATATTCAATTCGAGGTATGTATGGCTAACTGTATTCCTTGTGAAATCGCCCTGTGTTAGTTTGTGAAATTGTTTGATAATTGATATTCATGTGGGGATCATTGTGAAGCTCTTGTGATGTATATTTGTGTGGAAACACCTTGTGGTGGACGTTGATGAACTTGTAATTGAAAGAGTTTGGAAATGGAAGTAATGTGGAACAGTAGAAATTAAAATAATGTGGAACAAGGCGTGTGATTCGTTATGAACAACTGTTGCTGTAACCCAAATTATGTACCAATTTGATGAACATGAGGAAATTATTGTTGCTAGTTGTGGAATTACATTATCCTTGTTGTGGATCTATTTTATCAATGAGCCATAGGTTATTTCTTGTATTTGTTGTTGTGTTATATGTTGTTGTTAACTGAAAGTCTCAGGCGAGGTCGGGTTGCGCTCCGCCACACTGTGAAATAAGGTGTGGGTTGGGGTGATAAGGGTGGCCGAGGTAATATGAGTGGACGAGGTAATAAGGTTGGAAAATTTGTTCCAATATCACTATTGATATGAATATGAATCATGAAATGATAAATGTGGAATTGTGAAAGGAGACATCATGAGAGTTTGTAACCTGTGGGGTTCGTACTATTGTTGTCCAGCTTTAAACTTGTATATGCATTTTTGGCTTGTGTTTACTAAGGACAGAGTTTGTTCATACATGCCAATACAATTCAAATGTAGTGACGTCCCTTTTTCCGGTTGTGCTACATTCATGTTATGATTGTAGGTGGATCCGCAGCAGGCACTCGAGTCCACCGTTTGTAGCTCCTCCTCTCTCTTTTTCGATGGTAGTCGTGTTTGGTTAGCCCTTTTCCTTTCGGGGCCTTTTCTGTCTCATGCCACACATGTTGTTGTATTGTGGAGTGTTGTGTCCTTTTGCAAAGGTATAGCTGGGGCCTTGTCGCCGGCAAGTGTAGTATTATCTTTCTCTTAGAGGCTCCGTAGGCAATGGTATGTGGGTTAGAGCTTATGTATAAAGGTGTATGTGTTGGGCGCTGTAAACTTGTACACCACGTTCCCTGTTAATCATAATGTGTGTTTTGTAAAAGATGTTCCTTATTAATAATAATGTGTGACTATAAAGGAGAATTCTTATTTACCTTCAATTGCAATTTGGTATCTTTTGGCTAATTAACAATGACTAATGTGGGGTAACGCATGTGGAATAGGAAAGGCGCCCAGGTCCACTCAATCGGGGATACCCGGTTGAGTGCCTGTAATGTCCCGGTTGTGTGCCTGTGATGTCCCTCGGTTTAGGGGCGTGACATATTTGAAGGATTTGATCACCAAAAAGAGGATCACAAATAATGAGGTAGTGAACATGACTCATCGGGTTAGCTCCATTATTGCCATGAGCACTGTCCAAAAGAAGGAGGACCTGGGAGCATTTACTATACCATGCACTAACGAAGAGCATGACTTTGCTAGAGCTCTTTGTGACAATGGGGCTAGCATCAACTTGATGCCACTTTTCATCTACAAGAAAGCGGGATTAGTGATTCCAAGGCCAAAATCATGAGGTTGCAAATGGGCGATCGATCTATTAAGCCACTGGTAGGCATTGTTGTTGAAACCATGCATGTAAGCTTCTGCATATAGATATCATAATTACAGTATTGTTCAGCATTTCCGCATACTAACTATCGTTAGGCAAACATAAGTTTAATAATAATAATCAACTTCATTCTAGATACAATACCTATAGGGCTCCTGCACTTGCATAATCATTTGAAAATCAATAACGCTTAGAAATCATGCCTATTGGAGTAGCCGTCTGAATGTGATTAGTTTAATTGTATCTATAAGTCTAAAATAAGTAGTAATGTTTGTTTGATACTGTAGAGTTTAAATTGTTCTAAAATTAGTAACCCTTCTCTAAAATCAGTATATTTCCACCTAGGCAAGTAGTAGGTAATTGTTTAACTGTGTTAGTTTTAATAAATTGCAACTATACTAGGCCTAATTCAGCCTCTTCATCTGAGAAATATGTTATAAAGGAGCCTGTCCTAATGCGTTTAAATATAATTAAGACCATAGACAATACTTGAAGTCATGCTGTATATATTTGCCTTTAAGTGAGGAGGCGTGTTTCAGCCTTAACTTCTGTTTGTTTTTTCCCTAATTACTTTTGTTTTTTGTTTGTTGCCTAAAATTTTATCCTTTTAAAACTATGAAAGGCCCCAAAGTCACTCCCCTTTAGGATTATTAGTCTCAATGCATCCGGGAATGATAGGACTGGAACGGGTAATAGCATGCAATGAGTAATGATACTACGTCGCGCTTTAACACATTAATGGGATGGGAAGAGTAGATATGGATATGATGATCGGTGTTCCAATACCTCACGTAGCCCCATTTTTGAGGAGTGATTATTGGGTATTGCATTTATGTGACCCATATTAATCATAAACCTAGGATCCCTCTCCCCTTTACTTACTTTTCTTTTAGAATTGTTTAATATTTTTCTTAAAATTTATGCACTATCTACTTTTCCAGAAGTTTCAAATTATTTGCAATATTGTATGAGAACTTCTCTATTTGAAGCCCTTATGTGCTTATGTGAAGTCACAATTATAAAATGGTCGGGAACCACACTAGTGGATCTTGGGGGTACCTAACACCTTCCCATCAATATAATTTATTGCCCTTATCCAAACTCTGGTTCTTCAAACTCAAGCCCTTTTTAGTACCTTAATGCACTTAATAATTAGGTGGCGACTCTTCAAATTGAAAAATCAAAATCCCAAAAGGAATGAGTTGTCCTCGAAAATGTCGTGAACCCGATTTCGCCATAGAAAAAGAGGAGGGTGCGACATCATGGAGACTCTGCTTGGGATTTTCTTTTAGGATTTTACCATTTCATGTTACTTGTGACTTTACTGGTTCCTTATTGCATTTATTTAATGTCTTCATCTATCTTCTACTTCGAAAATGACTTGGCTCTTAGTTTCTTTTCTTTATTTTTATTAATGCTTTCTTTTTCCGCTTTCCTTTATATTGTTTTAATTATGAGCAATTATTGTAATCATTACTTTATTAATGTGCAATACATGACAACTTGATTCATTCTTGTAATTGCATCCTCAACATCATATTCCACACGTACCAAATAAAATACCATAAGAACGCTTATCATGAGTGGTTGCACCCTTCATTATTATTACCCTCTAAATTTGGAAAAGGAATATTTGCAGTAAAACCAGTCGATCAACGGTGCAATCGACAGTTTCATGCCTTTTCCTCTTGAGTTGTTCGCTCAAGGGTTCCTGTCTAATACCTCACATATACTTTACAATGTTCAACTATGCATGCATCACTGTCAAATCTATCCGAGTCAATTATGTTGTTCGCATAATGACTCTTTAAGATAGCCTTGTCTAAAGTCCACTTTGTTTCCTTTGAACCCAAACGGACATTACAACGCCCGGGAATTTATTTGGAGAACTAAATGCTGCTTATGCTAATTGTTGATATTAAATAGTCGAGTCTGATAGGGGTAAGGGCCTAACCCTTTTGTTTTGGAGAAATGGAGAATCAGGTCCCCGACTTTGGTATCGTTAGTATACCCCCACTCTAGCTGATCTGGCGCAGGAGTCTCCCATCAGGTGACAAAATAAATGAATGGAAAGAGAGGGTCTCCAAGGCTAGCAAACAGTTGGAGTATCTGCAATACACTCTTCTGGAATTGGAAGGAAAAGTGAGAAAGAGAGTGAAAGACTACCAGAATGCCTACGGAAACGAAGGAGAATGTCTGGCAAAGGCGTTTTTACTTGAGAATCTATGTGAAATGGAGGATTTGATCAACAAGAACATTCAATCTTGGGAAGGTCCTTCTGGGACCAAGAAGTTAGGATATTTTTCTTTTTCCATTAAATGTATTAAGGCCAATGGCCATTAGTGACATTTTATCTTCAACTATTTTATGTCGTTTTTGGATTCGTCTTATTTTTATTAATAAAATGAGGCATTTAGCATTATAAGTTCTCCAAATCAACTTATTGGTAGGCCTACCTCGAGCAAAATGAGGATCCCAAAATTAGGACACGATTTATATTCTTCTATTATGTATTTAAATATTGCAACATTTCCTTCTCATAATCCGCACTAAATTGCTACCTTTTGTTTTTACTTTTTTTTATTCCCCCTCCCCCCACCCAAAGGTTTGTTCGTGCACTCTGGCATCGTCATCTTACTCCATAAGATCTAAGGGCCCTCCACCTTCTCCTTGTCCGAATCCTATCAGAAATAAGAACAATGGAACAATGGAAGATTTGAGCAACATTAGAAAGGAGAACTCAGTTGAAAGTGTAAAGGTTCCTCAGGTTATTCAGGATTCCAATGAAAGTGTCTCCCAACTCGAATATAAGTATTGAAATTTCAGGAAGAACTGGACCAAGTTTGGAACCTAGCAAACTTGTCGTTTTCCCCCACTGGCCCAGATGTTTGCCTTACCAACACCCAAAACCCTGCACCACCACAAAACATCTGGAAACCACAAAACCAACCCACTTCCCATTACCACTGCAACACATGCCACCCTTCAAACAACACCCCACTGCTCATCCCTGGACCACTAAACTCCACAAATGATCATCTCGACAACACCCCCATCTATATGGAAACCACACTACACTTTATTCAACATATTTCAAGCACATCTGAGTCTGATGAAGAGCCTCTGTCATTAGGAATATTGTTGGGGAACTAAAAAATCTGACTAGCCGAGTTTTGAAGGAAGCAATGGGATGGAAGGACTGAATTACCAAGCTACACCGCCTACTTACCAATCCTATCCACCTCCGACATATAAGCCCACTTCACCTAGATAATCTCAACCCGCACCTGTCTACCAAGCCAAGAACACTCGACCCTCTCATTATCAATCTCCCCCTACTCACCAAAACATTCCTAGACCTCGACCAAATTTTGACCGTAGACCTCCCAAACAATACACTGACATTGCCGTACTGATCGACGAGCTGTATGAAAGTATCAAAGCTGCTGGTTATGTCACTCCTATCTATGCCATAAACCCCAAAAACCGCCACCAATGGGTCCACCCAAACAAAACCTGTGCATAACATTCAAGCATAAAGGGTCATACCATCGATGAATGCCGCTCTCTGAAGGATAAGATCCAAGATTTAATCGACAACAAGATAATTGTGCCTAAGAATCCTACTCTATATGTCCACAAGAACCCTATGCTTGGCCACAAGGGTAGAGGCATTCACATGATTTAGATAGAATATGATTGGGATGCTAAAGAATCGATCGAATTGATCGCTGAAGGTGACGAACCAAAGAAACCAACCGTCACACATAATTCAATTGTGGTCCATATCCAGCCTTCTGAAGACACTAAAGTAAACATTTCCATACCGCTTGAGTTCGAAACATCTTCTTTTACAAAGACGCCAAGACCTATTAAGGTCGAGTTTTGGTCCTTGAAGGCACTCTACCATACGATGTGGCTGTGTTACCATCCATGGTAAATGTACCCATTCCAGTGGCTATGTATGCCATAGAACCATTCCATACAAAGACCATCCCTTGGGATTACACAGCCGAGGCGAGGAGAAAAGGGAAAGACAAATCCAGAGAAACAGTTGTAACACAGGGTATGACAAGAACTTGTAGGGTTTATACTCTAAAGCATTTAGCTAAGTAGAGTAAGAAGGCCTCTGGGCAACCAATCGAAACCGAGCCTAATGATATATGGAGGAAAATACTAGAAAAAGAGTATTCAGTCATCAAACAGCTGAACAAGATGCCAACCCAGATCTCCATCTTAGCTTTGCTACAAAGCTCTGACGCACATAATAATGCCTTATTGAAAGTGCCGAGCGAGGTATATGTACCGAGGAGCATAATTAGGGGATAAATGGAAAACATGGTAGGGAAAGTATAATAGAGTCAGAAAATTACTTTCCATGAAGATGAGTTGCCATCATAAGGGTTAAGCCACAACAAGGCGTTCCACATCACTGTGCATTACGAAGATTATTTCATCACCATAATCCTGATTGACGGAGGGTGTAGCCTCAATATTTTTCGACAGGTGGCTCTCAGAATGTTGGAAAGATCCTACTTGAGATAAATGATGGAGCCATCAATGTCAAAGCGTTCAATAGTTCCCAAAGGTCCACTATTGGGGAAATCAGTTTGTGTTTGCAAATGGGACCGACTCGATTCGACATTGATTTTCAAGTAATTGACAACACAGCATCCTACAACTTGCCATGGGGACTACCCTGGATTCATGTCGTTTGAGTTGTAGCATGAACTATACATCAGGCAATGAAGTTTGTATGGAATCACCAAGAGGTGATTATTCGCGGCAACGGTAGCAACCCCATATACAGTCGCCAAACCATCCCACCAAATGGAGGAACAAGGAAGATAGGTGGAGAAACATACCATCACATTGAGCGAGTCAACACCGTTGATAAGAATAAATTTTAGGATAAAAATACTAGAAGTATACTTAATTGGTGTGGGTATAAACAAATCAAAGGACTCGATGAGAATATTTAAGGGATTACTAAGCCCATCAAGTTGAAGAAACATGGTACCACTTTTTGTCTTGGATATGAATACACTTGGGAGGAGTTCCACCACTAGTCGACACCATGGCGCAGTACCTATAATCCACTGGAGCATCTGATACCTCGCGTAGAGCATACTTTCCAGCCAGTCGATGTCATATATGGGTCGGAAGAAGAGGATGAACTTGTAGCAATGAGGAGCCTATTTATGGAAGACGATAACATGGACCGTTGCATAATTTTCGAGGAAGAGGGGGAGGAAGGCCTTTATATACAATCGGTGAGCCAAGGAGCACGCCTCAACAATTGGTCCATCAGAACTCCCGGATCCCGAAATGTTTGGGGGTAGCAAGGCTGAACAACGGACCATGCATTATCTTTTATTGTTTGCTAGTTGACTTTCTTTCTGCATTTTTTATTTTAAAAAATAAGATCTCCAATGTTCAAAACAATTATGAAATTTATCAAAGCATTTTTCAGTTTCTTATAAATCTTGCTCTTATTAATTTTTATTTTTTACTTTATTTGCACAATATTACTTACTTATCTTGATGAACTGATGATTGAGACATGTAACGAGGCAACACAACAAACAGATATAGACTCCGAAAAAGATGACATACCAGAAGGTTATTAAAGAGGTTTGGTATTTTTAGAATTGGACTAAGTCTAACGTGGATGAAACTAAGATATTCAACCTGGGAGATGCGGAGAATGTCAAAGAAATGCACATAAGTATGCATTTGTCACCATCACAAAAGAAAGAGTGCACAAAATTTCTAAGGGAATATGAGGACATATTCTCCTAGTCGTATGATGATATGACCGGTATCAATACATCTATTGTGGCTCACAATCTGCCAACTAATCCCACATGCCCACAAGTAAAATAGAAGCTCAAAAAGTTCAACCCAACATTAGTTTGAAAGTCAAGGAAGAAGTGACCAAGCAAGTCAAAGCCAAGTATCTCTGTGTAATAGAGTATCCAACATGGTTAGTCAATATTGTGCCAGTAGCGAAGAAAGACAGGCAGGTTAGAGTCTATATTGACTATCGGGTTCTCAACCGGGCTATTCCAATAGATGTCTTCCCCTTGACAAACATACAAATTCTAATTGACAAATGCGCCAGGCATGAACCACAGTCGTTCGTTGGTTGTTTTGGCAGGTATCATCATATATGGATGGACAAGGAAGATGCTAAGAAAACGGATTTCATTATGCCGTGGGAAATATATTATTACAAGATTATTCCATTTAGGTTAAAGAATGACGGGGCCACATACATGAGGGCCATGACTACTATTTTCCATGACATGTTACACAAAGAGATAGAGGTGTAGGTAGACCACATCATCATCAAATCCAAGAGACTCGTTGGCCACATTGAAGACTTCAGAAAGTTCTTCAACAGACTGAGAAGGTATAATTTGAAGTTGAATCCTACCAAATATGCATTCTGGGTTCCTGTTGGAAAGATACGTGGATTCATCATAAGACGCCATGTAATAGAACTAGACCAGTCATATGTTAAGGCCATTTAAGAATTTCCACCAACAAAGAACAAGAAAGAGGTTATGAGTTTCTTGGGGAGACTTAACTACATCAGTTGGTTCATAGCGCATTCCATTTCTTTTTGTGAGCCAATCTTTAAGATATTAAAGAAAGACGCTACCAAATGAAATGATGATTGTCAGAAAGCCTTCGACAGAATCAAGGAATACCTGTCAACTCCGCCAATTCTTATTCTGCCTGAACTTGGTATACCTCTATTGCTCTACCTTGCAGTATTAGTTGGATTATTCGGTTGTGTTTTGGGATAACATGACGAAACGGGGACAAATGAGCATGCCATCTACTATCTCAGCAAGAATTTCACCCCATATAAAGCCTTATGTTTTCTATAAGAACGCACATGTTGTGCTATGACTTGAGTTTCTCTGAAGTTGAGGCACTATTTTTTTTGCCAATACCACATATCTCATATCAAGGATGGACCCAGAGAAGTACAGCTTCAAAAAGCCTATGCCCACAGGTAAGCTATCCCCAAGACTGGCCAAGTGATAAGCCTCTCGAGCTAGGAACCTCCGATCCATTGCCAAGTGATCCAAACTACCTATGTATTTCCGACTGAGGGCGTCGGCCACCACGTTCGCCTTCCCTAGATGGTACAAGATGTTCACATCATAATCCTTGAGTAATTCTAACCACCACCGCTGCCTCACTTTTAACTATTTATGCTTGATCAAATATTGGAGACTTTTGTGGTAAGAGAAACCTCCACATGGACCCCATAAAGGTAATGCCGCCACAGTTTTAAGGCGGACACAACTACTGCAAGCTCCAAATCATGCGTCGGGTAATTCTTCTCTTAATTCTTGAGTTGACTTTAACCATACGCTTTAACCTTCCCATGCTGAATGAGAATACACCCAAAATTGACCCTGGAGGCACCACAATATACCACAAACACTTTCGTGCCTTTCGGCAAGGCCAATACTGCTGTCGGGGTCAATCTTGACTTCAATTCCTGGAAACTTTTCTCACAACCATCAGACAATTGGAACTTGACTGATTTATGTGTCAATTTATTTAATGGGGAGGCGAGGGTAGAGAACCTCTAAATAAACCTCTGATAATAACCTACTAACCCCAAAAACATACGAATGTCTGTCCGGATTGTAGGTCTAGTCCAATCCCTGAATGCTGCAATCTTTTGGGGGTCCACCTGAATCCCCTTTCCTGAAAAAACATGTCCTAGAAAAGTGAAAGACTCCAACAAAAATTATCATTTTGAAAATTTAGCGTACAACTGGTGCTGATGAAGAGTTTGCAAAACTTCCGTGAGGTGATCGGCATGATCTTCCCTGCTTTGCAAATAAATGAGGATGACGCCAGCAAAAACAACCCCAAAGGAATCTAGAAATTGCTTGAAGACTCGATTCATAAGATCTATAAATTTTTTCGGGTTGTTGGTTAGCCCAAAACATATGACCAAGAATTCAAACTGAGTGTATGGGGTCCTGAAGGCGGTCTTAGGAATATCCCGTTCTTTGATCTTCAATTGGTGATACCCGGATAAATCAATATTGGAGAAGAACTTCGTACCTCTAAATTGGTCGAACAGATCATCTATCCTTGGCAAAGGGAATTTATTCTATGGTGACCTTGTTAAGCTGCCGATAGTTGATACACATCAAAAGTGACCCAACCTTCTTCCTGACAAAAAGATTTGGAGCACCCTATGGCGAGACACTTAGTCGAATCAACCCCTTCTCTAATAAATCCTTCAGCTATTATTTTAACTCTCGTAATTGTGTTGGCGCCATCCTGTATGGTGGAATAGCCATTGGCTGAGTATCTGGCAACACATCATTCCCGAAGTGAATCTCCCTATCTAGCGGGATCCATTGAAGCTCATCTGGAAATACCTTGGGAATTTCATTTACAACTGCCATATATCCGAGGGCAGGCACATCTGAAGTGGTGTCTGCCCCTGCACCAAATGATAGATGCACCCCTTCCTAATCATCTTCGAAGCCATAAGGAAAGAAATAAACATACCTTTTGGCACAACACCATTCACTCTCAACGCAATAAGCGGCTCATTGGAAAACTCGAGTCTCACCACTCTTGTACGGCAATCATGTTTAGTAATGCACGAATAAGGCTAGTCCACTCCCATAATCACATCAAAATCTACCATCCCAAGCTCAATAAGATTGGCCGTGGTAACACGACTATACACCAGGACAACACAATGCCTATAAACTCGCGCGGCTGTAGTAGAATCATTTAGGCTCAATCCAAAAACATAAAGCAATGAATGAAGTGACATATGGCAAAGAAGACCTAGGGTCAATAATAGCATAACAATCAATGTCCTGAACAGACAACTTACCTGTAACCACATCTGAAGAGGACTCAGCCTTTTGACGACCACTCAAATCATAGAACCGGCTCGGTCCACCTCTACCACGAGCCCTACCTCTATCTACACCATTCCCTGCTGGAGCTGGAGGACTAACAGATGATGTAGCAACTAAAGAACCGGATGGCGGGGAGAATCCTCTACCCATGCCATGTCTGGTTGCAAGACAAATCCCCTTGACATGACCTCTCACCCTCCAATTATAACACACAGTGATGTCCAAATAGCAAGTCTCCCCATGGAACCTCCCATACTTGGAACATGTAGTTCCCCCTACTCCTATGGACTCACCCCCAAATGACTGTACTGGTGGAACCTCCTGCTATCAGAACTTGGTCTCGAAGAACTACCATGCTGATGGTTGTGCATAGATGGCGGTGTGCTGGCTGAAGACTGAACATATGACCGGGATGGCCCTGATGGCCCCCTCCCTGTAGCTGACCTCCTTGAATGCCCATTGACCGGGCACTGTTACTATTCTCCCTATCAGCCCGTATCTTCAATTTCCTATCATTAGTGGCCTAAGTGAAACCCACAATCTTCCCATAGTTCATATCTAAGTGCAAGGCCGTAGAAGCCTTATTCACCACCAAAGGACTATGTCCCTGAATAAACCTTAGAACTCGAGCACTCATGGCCGACACCAACTTAGGAGCACACTTGGACAATCATACAAACTCTATATGATACTCCCAAACACTCATATTGCCCTGCATGAGAACCTCGAACTCTGTGGCACGGGCTGCCATTTTCTTGGTAGGCAAGAAATGATCCATAAAAGCATCCAAAAATTCCACCAATCTAGAGGGAGGGCTCCCCTCCTCATGGGAATCCTCCCACATCTTGAACAACGAAGTGCCGCTCCCTTCAACCTGTAGGAAGATATGTCCACCCCGTCTAAATTTGCGGCCTTCATCACACGAAGGGTCTTGTACATCTCATCAAGAAAATCAGGTGGATCAGCCTCTTGGTCTATGCTTGAAAACTCTTGAGTGGACAATCTCAGAAACTGGTGGAGTTTGAAGCTGGCAGAATCTCTTTGCTTGCCGGAAGACATAGGGGCATCACGAGATCTCTTGGCCAGAGAAGCCACTAATTGCATAAACATATCGATGGATCCCATAAGGTCCCCAGCAGAATCCTCGGGACCGAGAGCTGAAGCAATGCTATGATTAGGAATATCGGTAGGAGGGATGGTGACATCCTCTGCCGCTGTTGGAACCTGAGTGCTAGGATCCGAAAGGGACGGGCCTGGAAGATTCAAAGACAACGAGTCACTCTCACCTACGACATCAGGTACATGGCTCGCAATTACACTTGGGGTGGCGATGGCCTCAAGGCTGAGTCTAATCTTCTTCTTAGGTGCCATCCCTGAAAATTTCGGAACAAGGCACGATTTAGACACAAACACTTTCACTTTTCACTTCACCGCACGAAATGGAATAACAAAGAAAATAGTAGTTTCCTAAATGCCCGTGCATCCCCCTACTTATAGATGTGGTCGACAACACACCGATAAGAAGGGCTCTACTAGGCACGGCTCTGAGACACCCTATGATTCTTTAATTTTTTTAAACCTTAGGCTCTGATACAAAGTTTTTCACGCCTCAAATCCAAGGGATATGACCGGAACTCTACCAGGTAATCCACAGTCGAGTGGAACTGGGTGCCTTCCCTGACCCACGAGTTACCCTACGCTTTTTATTACATTACTAACCAAATGGAAACAACTGTTTATAATTGAAATACCTTTTAACAATCCATACATATATAAATGATATTACGTGGTTTAAAATTTACGATACCCAAAACGCTAGTACATATTAAATGGTTCGTGACCCACACTTCATGTCTACGGAGCCACTAAGGATACAAGATGTCAGTACTTTACTTGCCGGTAACAAGTCTTTGGCTATAACTTTTTACAAAAAACCAAAATAAGATCCTAGAAAACATGAACAAGGTGGCATGTGCCACGTAGGACCCCGGAGAGAAAAGGGCTCACCAATACAGCTTACAGGAAATAAGGAAGAGCTAGGGACGGTGTATCGGAGTACATGCTGAGGATCCACCTACAATCATAACACGAATGTAGCGCCCCCGGCAAAAGGGAAGCCAGCACATTTGAATTGTACTGGTATGTATGAACAAAACTTGTCCCAAGTAAACTCAAGCCATATGCAAATAGAGCACGGCAATGGAAGTAGCAATCAAACACACACATAAAGGGTACAATTAGGGAAACAAAGAGGCAATCGGTGCCCCATAGGTTACAAACTCTCCTTCTGTCTGCTTTCACAATTCCAAATCATCGTTTTCATAATTTTGTTTAATGTATATATATATCTACAGTGATTTCGATCACTTTTTCCACCCTTATTACTTCGGCCACCATTATCACCCCAACCCATGCCTTATTACACTGTGTTGCGGTGCGCAACCCAACCCCGCCGTACAGTTTCAATTCACAAGAAGCACAACCAAACAACAATTCACAAAGATAAACAATAATTCCTCCTCAAGACATCACCACAACAGTGTTACAAGTATTTCCATAACTATTAGTACAAATTCAATTACGTTCAATAGTTCATACTAATTTCAAGATACCACAATTGCCAACAACAATTCAAGTACACTGTTATCAGCATTTATGCGTTCACTCAATAACTTGTTATTCAAATTTTATCACAAGGTGTATTCACAGTAAAACTGGTCACAGGGAACTGAGAAATAAACCAACGTGAATATCAACTACCAAATAATTCAATACCAAGCAAGGCAATTTCACAAGAATCAAGGTTAGTCATTCCTACCCTGAGTCAAATTCCCTCTTTTAAGCTCCTATCCTTAGTCACCAAGCGATCTAGCTCAGTCCTCTACTTCTATCCAAGTTTCCTTTTACTAGATTCTAGGTTTGAGTTACATGCACGAGAGTTTTCATTTGTTAGTTTAAATTCAAGGCATAGGACTCCCCTACCATTATGTTACTCAGAAAAATTGGGGAAAAGGTTAGGAGTTTTAACTGTAGGAGTGGAGATGAAGAAAATAACTTAAAATTTTCTCGACCCGGATGGTTTTGGAGGATCAATTTGATGGAAATTCCTTTCTCTCTCCAGAACTCTCCCTTACCTCTATCTTGTTTTGTTCATAAAATTTGTAAAAATGAGGGGTAGGGTGTTTTATTAGAAAATTGTTGGGATTAAAAATTTTAAAAGCTAAGGTCCGCGACTGATCTGTGGTCAACTATGTGATCGCATAGTTGACATGAGGTCAGCAGATTGGACCGCATAATGGTCCCAAATTGCAGGCCTCTCTCTTTTTGGTTATGCGGTGATAATGCAGTCCACATCACGTTCTGCAGTCGCAGATTGCACAGCAGAATTGACCTCAACAAATCCTTGAAAAATTTAAGCGACGAATATGCGGTCCGCATATTGGTTATGCGATCGCATAATGGACCGCATTTTAAACATCCAATTTGGCTACTCTCTGGTTCACTCAGCGGTCGATATGC
Organism: Nicotiana benthamiana; assembly: GCA_034376525.1. NCBI lineage: Eukaryota > Viridiplantae > Streptophyta > Magnoliopsida > Solanales > Solanaceae > Nicotiana > Nicotiana benthamiana. The sequence goes on along the minus strand of CM067338.1, from coordinate 126,223,974 downwards.
GGTCCGCATATCTGATGTGAGACTGCATTCCTGACCGCAGAAATGACATTTTTCAGAAAAATTTGATCCTAGATTTTTAAGTATAAAATAAGTAGAAAAGGATTCCGGCGCATCGATTGACCTAACATTATAAGTTGCTAGGACTTGAGCACTTATTTTTACAGGGTCTTACAAATTCATACCTCCACTAGCTCTGCTAAAATATCTAATTCAATTTATCTACTCAAAACTTACTTACTATCCTTTCACTAACCACCTGCTAGTATCATATTTTCTTCTACCGCTTTGAATAACTCATGTGAAGCATAAGGTTACTCCTATCTTCCCTTATCATCTGACCCTATTCTATGGTCGCATACTATCTTTTTCATCTTCTTCAAAACTATGTGAATAGATCACTCTTAGGGAATTCACATGTCTTAAATAAAATTAAAATATCTTAACCCAAAATTTCTGTATAATACAAATTCATATCATACTATTAACATCCCTGGCAATCACTTACTTATATAACCTAAAGGGAAACTGCCATATCCTTTATCTCACAATAGTAGCTGCATCATATAGCAATTTACTAACTTTGAAATTTATAATCTGATTTGAATAAACTAAACAACTTAAAATCGTTCCTCACAATTCACTATTGGCGGCTCTTGTTCCTCATTGCATACATCATATCTTCTTAGCTATATTTCCATAGGATATTTTCTGTCCAAAACTATTGTGAATAATGTTAGGGTCTGACATATGATTTATCATTATCCAACTTGTGGCTACATTTGCGTCAATTAAAAGAAATTTTTCTCAACGGTAAAACACATACAAATACACTATCATGCAGAAATTTATCATATCATCCGATAAGTCACTTCTTGTACCATCTGGGGAGTCTTGGCCTTAGTCTAGACTAAAAAGTATGCAAAGATTTTGGCATAATCACTACTTAAATTTTCTTGTGAAACCTTATGAATCACTTCATACTCACAAGTCACCAGAAATTTTGATACACTAAAAATTGGGGATCTAGTTGCTGAATAGCTGATAACTAGCATCCTGAATAACCATAAACTTGCTAACTGAAAGATTGTATAACTGGTAACTGGACTAAACTAATAGCCATAAGATATGATAACAGATTATGTACATTCTGATAAGGTTATGCTTTAATATGTACTGTTATCCATTGCATCCCACTTCAAAAATATTCTCAAGTCTCATTTGTTACTAACATGTACTCCATAATTATACCCCAATAAGGAAAATCATACTCTCTAAAACCATGGAAGTTTTTGTTTCTTGACTCTTGGCCATTAGATACGTAGGGAATTAGATAGGAAACAATGGTTACTTATTACTCTAAGCTTCATTGAACGATCTAGAGTGTAAAGAAATGAGACAATCCTAAGTGTCTTGTTAGTTAATAATTTATATGAGTGGTCGGCACACACATATATGGGTAACTCCACTAGATACGGCTTCATAGACTCCCTAGGACTCTTGGACCTAGTGCTCTGATACGAAGCTTTTTCATTCCACGAACCAGGGCATGGACGTAACACGGAACTCGGTGCCTGATTACATGTAACCGAGCAAACAAATTGGCTGCCTGAATCAACATGTGATATCATAACATACTAAATGCGGAAAATAAGCAAACATATATTGATGTAATGAATGTATGGAAGCTATAAGTCATGCTGCAGAAAAACTAATAAAATTTTAAACCATATTTGTAGCCAACATAGCTTAACATGAAATGCCTGAGACTCTGTCTAAGAGTTACTCTAGTTTGTGCGGGCTCTATTCAAGTACTGAAAATACTGATTTTCTGTAAATGTTGAAAGGTTGTAAAGTAATGATAATGCTCCAAAGAACTAGGGATCACCAAATAGCTGGTACGAGAACCCTAGTGCTCTGAATCATCAAATTGTAAACCATTACATACATTGTAAGATGCACGGCCCGGGGCAAAATGGACGTCAGTACAATTGCATTGCACTTGTATGTAAAGCAACTGAAAGAAGGAATTAAACATGCTAAACTGAAACTAAGTTGATAACTGATAATAGACAATTGATAACTGAAATGATAACTATTGAAACTAAACCTGAAATGATAATATTGAAACTAAAACTGAAATGATAATTAATAACTGATTACTTAACCGATAACTGATAACTGAACTAATAACTGGTGACTGAACTAATAACTGGTAACTGAACTAATAACTGAAATGATAAATAAAGTAAGGATATGAATACTCTCTATTCTGAGTGATAAATAACATGTTTATCTAAAAAAAGCTACGTCCTCAGTCCCAATATATATGTGCACAGGCTACGGCATCAGGCCCAAGTATACGTATACATAACTACGACCTCAGCCCAAAATTTTATAAATCATAAACTACTGTCTCACGCCCAAACATGCATAAAGCATAAACTACAACCTTAGGCCCTGGTATGCATAAAGCATATAAACTACGTTCTCAGTCCCAAATACAGGTCAACACTCAGGAATTTAAAATAAAACACTGAGAATCATACTGCAATACATGATAGTGAAATACTAAATGACATTGAGTTACAAGATTCTTGAATAATGGATCATACAGGGTTACGTATTACTGACAAACTAAATGGGACTAGACTGAGACATGTGTTCTTAAACTGATTATGAATACTGAAATTTTAACTTTTTGTGGCATACTGAGTAATCTATGCTAAGACTCGGGGGCATCAAACCCAAGTCTATATTGAATACGCAGTGAGCTCCCAACGTTCAAAATGAAAGTCATGAGCGAGTTATAAGGCTAGAGAATGGATGTTCTTCAACTATTCAAGTAGCCAGGATTAACTAAATATCTAAGGCAATTGGTAACGTTGTAAAAGAAACGTAGTGTAGGGAGAATCAATGAAATTCCAAAACATAGAGAGTTAGCCTCACGTACCTTTACTTACTTCTATTGAGTGTAACGTAACATTCTCCAACTGTTTCAACTTTAATATATATTAATACAAGTCAAAGTGATTCCATATTAGCATAAATTCTCATATTTTAGTCAGTTATGACATTTCGAAAGAATGGGAAGCTAAATCCTAGGTTCATTGGACCTTTTGAGATACCTAAGACGATTGGGGAGGTGGCCTATATGCTCGCTTTGCCACCTAGCTTGTCGGGAGTTCATCCGCTGTTCCATGTTTCTATGCTCAGGAAGTATGTTGGGGACCCGTCTCATGTATTAGACTTCAGCATGATTCAGTTGGATGAAGACCTGACCTATGATGTGGGGCCGATGTCCATTTTGGGTCAGAATGTTCAAAAGTTGAGATCCAAGGACATGGCTTCGGCATAGGTGTAGTGGCGAGGTCGGCCCGTGGAGGAGGCCACTTGGGAAACCGAGGAGGAGGTGCAAAGCAGATATCCTCACTTGTTTGATACTCCTGGTAGGTTTCTTGATCCGCTTGAGGATGAGCGTTTGTTTAAGTTGGGGAGGATGTAACAACCCAAACCGTCGTCACATATATTACCGCCGCGTTTTCCCCGTTTTATGTTTGTAAATGTTTCATTATATGTGTTTGGAGAATTCGAAGTAATTCGGATAGAGTTCGGTTAGAAATGAGACAATTAGTCTGTTTATGAGAAGGTTAGTTTGAAAAAGTCAACTGAATGTTGACTTATAAGTTAATGGGCTCAGAATTTATTTCCAATGATTCAACTAGTTTTGGGTGGTGATTTATGACTTAGAAGCGCAATAGGAATTGAAGTTGGAGGTCCCGTGTAGAATTAGGCTTGAATTGGCTAAGTTTGAATTTTGGCGAATTCCGGTTGATAGGCGGGATTTTGATCCGAGAGTCAAAATGGAATTCCAACAATTGTAGTAGGTCCGATAGATAATTTGGATATGCGTGCAAAGTATCAGGTCATTCGGAGGTGTTTAAGTCGAGTTTTAGATCGAATGCTATTTTCGAAAGTCTTAGTTTAACGTAGGCTTTAATCCGTGGTAATTTGATTATTTTTATGTCTATGATATGTTTTTATGCTTCAAGAAAGTTTGAATTAAGTAATAGGACATATATGTGCTTTTGGTCGAGGTCCCGAGGGCCTCGGGGTGACTTCAGATGCCTTAGGAACTTTGGACATGAAAAGTGCAGCAAAAAATTTGTAGAAGAATTTTCTGATAGGATTTATGCCCGTCACTAGAGGGGGGGTGAATAGTACGGCACGAGAATGTCGGTAAATTTTGCGGAATTAAAATTTCAGGAGTAAAGTAAGTGCAGTAATTAAAAGAGTAAGGAGAGGACACACCGAATTTATACTGGTTCACCACAACGTGTGGTTAGTCCAGTCCCCGAGACACTCTCTCGAGTTTAAACTAACTCTATTAAGCTTACGGGTGCCTAACAAACCGTTACACATGCTCGTAGATGTACACTCTACAAGACTTCAACTTGCTCGAGGATACCTCATCTCAAGACTTCACCTTGCTCGTGGATACCGCACCACAAGACTTCACACACTAAGATTGAAGGTACTTAGCAAACCCGACGATCAATGAGAAGATATGGTCTTCTCAAGAACCTTTCTCATTTACAATAGAAACTGTCTATGAAGAGTAGATAGAGAGATACAATATTAGCTCTATGAACAACACAAAGTTTTCTCTCAAATGGCTCAACAAAAGCTCTAAATATGATGTAGAAATGTTATCAATATGTTCAAGAATAATGAGAGATATTGTTCATCTCAAATGAGTCAAAAAGACCTCTATCTATAGGTGGTAGAGGTTGTATGTCCGTTTCTTAATTGACAATCAATAATGCTGATCTTATGCAAGGATAATCGATTATCTACTTTACATAATCGATTATCTTCTCAACGTTCATAAAACTGAACGTTGGAAGGCAACGGTCAGTGAAATAATCGATTATTCTCAATCACATAATCGATTATTCTACCTTGCGGAATTTCCAGTAAATATGGAATTTCCCAGCATCATCAATTATGCACTTTGCAATAATCGATTATTTTACTTTGCTGTCCAGAATTGAAAACTTACTTCAAAAATCATTTTGGTTAAAATGAAAACGTTAAAATCATTTTTTTTGAAGTATTTGAAATATGTTTATGATAAATATGATTTGATAAAATGATTTTATGCATATTTATGATGACCTATGTTGTGCCAAAAGACGAGATAACTTAAACGTTCCTCTTACATTGGTTCTACCGAACGACCTACGCCTTGGGTCTTCGGTCTTGAACTTTTGAGCTCGTCTTTGGCTTTTCCATGCATTCCCTTAATCAATATGCTTCTCGGCATTCAGTCTTGATTGATTGTCATGTAATAACGTTGTTTGACACTTGACTTCATTGTTTCTCATTCATCAAAACCTATACCTGGAAATCATGCTAATACAACCAAAGCACACATATCATGGATAGAATGATTTCCTACAATTTTCCCCTTTTTGATAATGACAAACAATAAGAGATATGAATATCGGATTCCCCCTAAGTTCATGCTATATCTCAACATACAAGTTATGCAAGACATTCCCCCTTAATTGAGTATTCCCCCTCAGTTAAAGCATACTAGAAGGTGGAGACATTCCCCCTTATTAGATGCATATCGCCTAATTTCTTCCCCCTTTTGGCATTAGCAAAAAGAGAGTATACACAGGCTACTTACCCCTTTTGACACTTCCCCCTTTTTGGGAATACCAACTGTTAGTGTCAAACATAAGATAGGAAATACAATGAGGAGTATACATGATGACGATTTTCAAAGAAAATCATACCAACATAAAATGATACCAAATGTTAGCAAAAACATATCAACCATAATAACAGTTATTTTTAGCAAATCATATTACTTAACAACATATCAACTATTAATTTTTGACAAACCAATAGTTGTATTAAAAACATGAATCATTTATTTTTCAAGAATATACCAACTGTTATTCAAACCAAAAATAATATTCATCAAAACATGAATCAATCATTATTTTTAACAAAAATAATTGATACCAATTGTTAATCAAAATAAAAGTTATCGAAACATGAATCAACAAAAATAATTGATACCAATTGTTAACAAAGACATATCAATCGTTAACACATATCAACTATTATGTTTTCATCAAAAATATGATAGCTAACCGAAATTCCCCCTCGATGCAATAAGGTTTCGTGCTTGGTGCATCTACTACGATATTGTAGTCTTCAAGCACACCTGCAAACGTACCTAAAAATAGGTTTTAGGTGCCCAAACACATTTGGGTCCTTGGGGGTTAGGCAAATAATAATCATATCTAAAAGATAAATCCCTATGTTTTGCAAAACATACGGGTGGTATGTGTCCTACCCGGTTGCAATAGTGACATATAACATTCGGGTTGTGCATATGTCTTGGTTGAGCCAAAAACGTTCTAGGTGATCTAAAGTCGTTATTCCTAGAAGCGTTGAAATTCCTAGAGTCATTTCTAGGCGGTCTAAAATGATTAATTCTAGACTCATTTACAAAATTCCTAGAATTATTTCTAGGTTGTGCATCGCAATTTCTAACATGATTCTTATTCTTTTTACGCTTTTTATTTTTCCTGGGCCTTTTCTTTTTAATTTCTTCAACTATTTTAGGATTGTCTACGCTACGTTTTTCTAGTGTGTTCCTAAGTTCTTTGTTTTCTAATTTCAAAGAATCACAAGATGAACAATTAGAATTTTGATCAATTGAAGAATCTTCATGCATCTCCTTAATTTTATTTCTACGATCAATATTGTCATTTTCCAAAAATTTATTTTTCTCTTCTAAAACTTTAATTTTAGCCTTGGCCTCTTTGGAGATTTTTGATGACTTTTTCAATGCATCATATAATTCTTGAAAAGCTTCTTGTAATTCTTCATAAGCGTAAGAGTTAGGAGTACTTACTTCTTCTTCCTCGTTGGCCATGAGGCATAGGGCGGCAGTTTCATCACCCGAGCTGTCCGAATCCCATGTCACGCGCTTTAGGTGTTTCTTCTTTTTCTTGTCATTGGGTTTTGGACAATGTGACTTGGTGTGCCCAAGTTTTCCACAATTTTGGCATGAAGGACTTGGTTCTTCCTTCTTTATTTCCTTCTTCATAAACTTATAAAACTTTTCAATTAAATCGTTGGAAATAGTGTCATCATCGCTTTCCGAATCACTTACTTCTACCCTTTTAAAAGATGAGGCTTTGAAGGCAATACCTGGTCTTTTCTCATCTCCAAATGAAGGTTTAAGAATTGTGCTTTCATAAGTTTTGAGGTTACCTCTTAGTCCATCAATTGTGACGTCCGTGATTCCCATCGACTCTTGGATGGCATTGGCTTTGGAAGGCCATTCGGTAGTGAGACTCCGCAGGATTCGAACAAGATCTTTGTTCGAATATACTTTCCCAAGAGCATGGAGATCGTTGATGATCATTGAGAACCGTTCAAACATATAATCGATGCTTTCCGGCTCCTTCATGCTAAAGAGTTCATATTCATGTGTTAGAAAATAAACTCTTGATTCTCGGACATGAGGCCTACCTTCTTAAGTGATTTCAAGCTTATCCCACATCTCCTTGGCGGTTGTGCAGCAAGAAATCTTCCGATAGTCATCCGGATTCACCGCACAATACAACATATTGATGGCCTTTGCATTATATTCAACCTTCTTAATGTCCTCGGCATTATATTCATCTTCCTCCTATGGAACCGTGGTTTCCCAACTTTTTTTGTCGGCATTTGTTAACCGTTCTTGATGATTTGCCACAAGCGAAAGTTATTTGATTGGATGAAAATTCTCATCTGCTCTTTCCAATATGTGTAATTTGTTCCGTGAAATAGTGGAGGCCTATTGGTGGAGTGTCCTTCGCTCATCATTCCTGCGTTCAACATTCTCAAAAAATATATGGAACGTTCTCTCAACCGGTTAAGGCTTTTAGAGAGTTAGGCTCTAATACCAACTGTTAGGATTTATGCCCGTCACTAAAGGGGGGGTGAATAGTGCGGCACGAGAATGTCGGTAAATTTTGCGAAATTAAAATTGCAGGAGCAAAGTAAGTGCAGTAATTAAAAGAGTAAGGAGAGGACACACCGAATTTATACTGGTTCACCACAACGTGTGGTTAGTCCAGTCCCCGAGAGACTCTCTCGAGTTTACACTAACTTCGTTAAGCTTACGGGTGCCTAACAAACCGTTACACTTGCTCGTAGATGTACACTCTACAAGACTTCAACTTGCTCGAGGATACCTCACCTCAAGACTTCACCTTGCTCGTGGATACCGCACCACAAGACTTCACACACTAAGATTGAAGGTACTTAGCAAACCCGACAATCAATGAGAAGATATGGTCTTCTCAAGAACCTTTCTCATTTACAATAGGAACTGTCTATGAAGAGTAGATAGAGAGATACAATATTAGCTCTATGAACAACACAAAGTTTTCTCTCAAATGGCTCAACAAAAGCTCTAAATATGATGTAGAAATGTTATCAATATGTTCAAGAATAATGAGAGATATTGTTCATCTCAAATGAGTCAAAAGACCTCTATTTATAGGTGGTAGAGGTTGTATGTCCGTTGCTTAAATGACAATCAATAATGCTGATTTTATGCAAGGATAATCGATTATCTACTTTTCATAATCGATTATCTTCTCAACATTCATAAAATTGAACGTTGGAAGGCAACGGTCAGTGAAATAATCGATTATTCTCAATCACATAATCAATTATTCTACCTTGCGGAATTTTCAGTAAATATGGAATTTCCCAGCATAATCGATTATGCACTTTGCAATAATCGATTATTTTACTTTGCTGTCTAGAATTGAAAACTTACTTCAAAAACCATTTCGGTTAAAATAAAAACGTTAAAATCATTTTGTTTGAAGTATTTGAAATATGTTTATGATTAATATGATTTGATAAAACGACTTTATGCATATTTATGATGACCTATGTTGAGCCAAAAGACGAGATAACTTAAACGTTGCTCTTACATTGGTTCTACCTAACGACCTACGCCTTGGGTCTTCGGTCTTGAACTTTTGAGCTCGTCTTTAGCTTTTCCATGCATTCCCTTCATCAATTTGATTCTCGGCATTCAGTCTTGATTGTTTGTCATGTAATAACGTTGTTTGACACTTGACTTCATTGTTTGTCGTTCATCAAAACCTATACCTGGAAATCACGCTAATACAACCAAAGCACACATATCATGGATAGAATGATTTCCTACATTTTCCTCTATGCGATTGCGTAGCCCTGGAGGCGATCGTATAGAACGCCTGGAGGAGTCTCAACGGCTTGCGATCGCGTAGGTTTGGGGGCTGGTGTTGTGCGCTCGCGTGGGTATGTATGCGATCGCGTATTAGGAGGAACAAAAGCTTTGTGATCGCAACGGTATCCTGCGATCACATAGGAGGAACTTGAGGGCACGGATTTTTTGTCTATGCGATCGCAGTGGAAGTGATGGGGTCACATTGAAATGCGAACTGCTGGACATAAGGGTTTTTGTAACTAAAACATCTGCGAACTTCTTCATTTTTCCCACCATTGTTAACCGCCACACGAGCTTTGGGAAAGGATTTTCGATTGAATTGACCTAGAATCAATTGTAGGTAGTTTTTAGCCTAATTATTTGAGTTTATGGAAAAATTATCATAGAAATTAGTGAAAAACCACGAAAAGGAGTTAAGTTAGGGCTTGAGAAATTGTTATGTAAAAAGGGAATTTGAAGGGGAAATTGATCTCCATTTTCGACAAATTTTAGATGTACAAACTCATGGTGAGACGAGGAACCCGATGATATGATTTTCAGAATATTTTAGAAGTGGCCCCGAGGCTCAAATTTTACAAATTTTGGGACTTTAAGTATTTTTCGAGTAATTTCAATTGGGTTATGTTTCTTTAACCTAAAATAATGTATTCGTTGAGGTTTTGACTAGATTTGACGTGCGTAGAGGGATATCAAAAGGGAAAAGTCATTGCGGACCAGCCTACAGCCGGCTAGACGTAAGTAGCTTGTATAGATGATAGCCTGAGGGTTTGAAACCTCAATTTATCACACCGTGATGCTATTTTATGGTGCGACTCGCACCTCATGGCAGGTGGGGATCTTATATTACATAAGATTGTGACTTGGTCCATCCCGAGAACTAAACATTATTATCGGTGGTTGATACGCACCCTGTAGCGAGTACGTCTGGGCTTATTGCCATGTTTGGAGCCTTGTGTCTATCTATTGTATCCGTCTAGGATGAATATCATTGTGATAGCATGATTTGCATAATTGTTGATCTCAGTCCTGTGTTTGATCATTGTTACGAAATGTTAAATCGCATTTTTCCTTAAATTAAGTAACTAAACTATATTCATGTTAATAATTGGAAACTAGGGAAAAAAAGTTAGATTAAATCTGTTATGTGATTCATATGCATACCGTAGAATGAGTATGGATCGGGTTGCACGCCGCAACAGTGATATGATGATATTGCGCTTGGGCTGTAGGAGCCCCTATGGAGTCTGTACACACCCCCAGTGAGCGCCGTCATTGTTAAAGGGACCGGGTTGTATACCGCAGCGGATTCATGTGCATTACGTTGCATCTTTGCATGATATTTGACTGGTATACTTGATATTGGTTTGTTGTTAGTTCGTAGTTAAGGTGTCAGACAATTAGTTTTAGCTTTGCTTTGTGGTATTTTGTAGATTTCTTATCTTCAGACATTTTATATGCTTATTACTCACTGAGTCGGTAGTAGTCACCCCTACTCCCTGCACCTTGTGGGCAGATTCAAGTGTACCGGAGGCTTAGCTGAGCAATCGTTGTCTCTACAGATTATTCAAAGTTGTTGAGGTAGTTGTTTGACGTTCGCAGGAGCTGGCTACTCTTCCTATTTCAGTTTTATTATTGTATACATTTCATGAATTTTGTATTTTCGTTGAGATATTATTATCCAGTTTGTTTTAGAGGCTGCATACTTGTGACCCCAGATCTTATGAGAGTGTTTATCGATTTTTTCATATCTCTCCGTATTATTTTATTAATATTACTGGATTATTATTCTAAAGTATTACATTTCTCCTTAAATGGTCGGTTTTTGGATTTATTGTCGAGTTGAGAGCGATTGTTGGTTAGTCTTGCCTAGCGTTATGGTTAGGCGCCATCTCCATCTGGTTTGGGTCGTGACACAAATACATGTGAATACATGCGCGTACACTTGGACTGCCCCAATTTTAGGTACTTTATATTGTTGTGTACACCTGCGCGAATACAACGAATACACTACTGTAAGAACTAAATTGTAGCTATGGAAAGTAATAATGTATATGATACATAGAAAAAGTTAATAATCACTAAATAATAGTGGTTTCTGATAACTTCTCACAAATATTTAGGAGGTGCATGCAGCCTAGCAGATGCATTATATCAAAAAATTAGGGCCTTTCTTCCCATTGTTGCCCAACACATGGGCCCACCCTTCATTATCTACAAGTTATTATTCGCATCATATCATATCTTAGATCGAACTTATGTTATATACTTTAAGGGCATATAAATTTATATTCACTTATTATAATGGGTTACTGAGCATTATAACTGATATTTATAATGAAATTTATTCGTAATTAACTTATAAATGATTTTATTATATAAATATATTTTGTACTCCGTTAATGCATAGAACTAAACTATCACGACCCTAAAACCAGACACGATCCTGATAGCTTATCTCAGAAGACAAGGCCAGCCGACACAATAACATATTCATTTTAAGCAATTAAAATAACACAATTTAAGTCTTTAACATGATTAAATCCCAAAGAAAAAGTTAAACAGTACAATTTACGGAATAGAGATAGCTCGATATTGGAGTGTCACTAGTTATGAGCATCTAACACAAGTCTAGGAATAAGGAAAATGGACTATACAGTCTATAACAAAATGCAATACAAGGGAAAGAAATAATGATATGAGGGAGAAACACTGGGCTGGAAACGCCGAGCAGCTACCAAGTGGACTCTAAAAATTTGCTGGAAGCAATCAACCCTCGCTAGCAAGACATGAAGATCCTGAATCTGCACACAGAGTGCAGTGAGTAAAGTGAATCCTCAAACTTTTGAGTAATAATAATAAATGAAGACGGAGTGATGAGAAATCACGTATAGAACACAACAATATACTATAAAGAAGGAGTGTAAAACAAATTAAATGCAGTAAAAAAATGAAATCTTATAAAATACCTTGATTCAAAATAAGCTTCTTTAATCCCTTTTTATGGCTAAACAAGTAAACAAAAAGCAACTAGAAAAGATAAACACATACAGTTCGCCCCCTGGGCACAATTTAAAAAGAATCAGCCACTCGGGCAATAACATGTAACAGCACCAGCCCATCGGGCTATATCTCATATCACAATGGGATCTGCGCTCACTGTGGGTGTACAGACTCTAGGAGGGGCCCTTATGGCCCAGGTAAAATATCAATCTATCTTGTGGCTTAATCAATAGGATCTCTTCCTTATATCAACAAGTCATCTCGTGGCGTTCAATCTCTGGCCCTCGGCCTAACTCAGTCAGAATTCTCTAAAAGCCACTCAAGCACAATAAAATATGATGCTCAGCCAAAAATATCATTTAAACTATTAATACAAATTAAACTCAGTTGAGTTATGAAAAGTGTATAATATAGCATGACTGAGTATAGTTTAAAAATCAAAACAGTGAGGAAATAGTAGAAAAAACCCCCTAAGGGTCCAAATAGTTGGCCCAAGGTCAAAATATAGAATTCATCCCAAACATGATGATAGCAGATATTCTTCAATCAAATACGCGGTAAAATGGTCATTCGGGATGGATTAAGTTACAATCTCCAATGGTACACGACCTCACGCTCGTCATCTACCGTATGCGTTACCTCAATGTAGCACAACGATAAGACATCTGGGGTTCCATACCTAAAGGCCATATCTAAAATAGTTACTGACCTCAATCCGGTCCAAACTCTAGCCCATGATGCCTTTTATCCTCGAATCGGCATCAAATCGCATCGAATATATCCAAAATTAGAATCAAGACGTCAATATATGCTAAGGGAATGAAGCCCACACGAAAATAAACAATCATAAATCCCGAATTAACGAAAACCCGACCCCCAAGCCCATATCTTAAAATTCGATAAAATTTACATAAATAGATTCCTTATCTTCCCATGAGTATATACATATAATAAGTCGGAAAATCTGACCACAAATAGCCCCTCAAATTCTCAAGTTAATGTCACAAATAATCGCAAATTTTTAACCCTTAAGTTCAATTAATCTTAAGCCAAATCAGTAAATAATGCCATAGGCTCGATTATTTTGTTCAAAATGCTTACCTCCGGACGTTATCCCTTGTATCCCTCTTCAAAATCTCCCAAAAAGATCCAAACCGACTTGAAATTATGAAGAACAACTCAAAAATAGCGAAGGAATTCTTTTGTACCTTTTAACCCAGGATTTTCCCACGTTCGGTCAAGTACTCGCTCCTACAACCACTTCTGCGGTCCCAAGAGCCGTTTGTGCGGTCATTACTTAAGCGCTCAACTTTTGCATATGCGATGCACACCCTGCACATGCGAAATCGTAGGTTTGCTTCCTCAACCACATTTGCGGTTCTTGCCTCCCTTGGTTCCTTCCCCTTTTGCGACTGGTCTTCCGCATCTTTGGGGGTCGCACCAGTGACATCCCAACCACATATGCTATTATGACAATAGTCCTATTACCTCAGCTTCCATTTCCAAATTCGTATCTTTTTGTCAACCATCGCAAATCACTTGAGCCCCCTAGGACCTCAACCAAAAGCACAAACAAGTCACATACCATCATCCAAGCTTATACAAATGTTTAAAACACCTCAAACAATATTCAATCAACCAAAACACATCGGATTGAAGCCTAAGGTTAAAAAATATTCCGAATTATGCTTTTGATCAAAAACTCTACCAAATCATGTCCGAATGACCTGAAATTTTGCATACTCATCCCAAATGATACAACGAACTTGTTGCAACCCCTATACCAAAATCACACCAAACAATAGGAAAACGCCAGAATTCCAAAACATATTACGATCACGCTCCTAAGTCCCAAATCACCTCCCAATGTTGTATGAACCATCAGAACTAATATCCAAGACCTTTAACACATAAGTCAACATCCGATTGATTTATCCAAATTAAGTTTACTCAAAAGAGACTAAGTATCTTAAACCTTACCAAAACTTTTCCGAACCCGAACCAACCAACATGATCACACATAGTAACGATAAACAAAGTAATAAGAAATAGAAATAGAGGAAACAGAGCGGTAACTCATGAGACAACTGGCCATGTCGCCGCATAAATTCTAATGGAATCCGTACTATCGAAGCTTTTGGTAGCTTTGGGTCCTTGAGATATACTGCCATGACCAAATTAGTCTCCTCAAAGACAACCATTTCGGGGAAGAAAAAAGAAAGGGAAAAAAAGGGGAAAACAGATACTACCATTTTTTCCACGACCACTTCTTGATTTAATTTTATTCTTCTTATACCAGGGTCATGCTAATATTCACCGTTCTCATATTATACAATGTCCCCATGAAAGGACAGTTTTTCCAAAGACATGATTAACTATTATATGGTGTTTAACTAAAAAAAACAAACAATGGTAAACACAAAAATGTTTGTATAGCATTGTACCTGACTTTTAGACCACCCCATTGTACTCTTCAAATTGTTTCAGCAATCAAACGCCAAAGACATTAACTTTGCTTGTTAAAAAAATCCAAAAGAATGTTATTCAATAAAATAAGAAACTTGTCTTCTCGGCTTATCCACCATTTCATACGAGATTTCATCCTAGGACGTATATGTTGAGGTGCTTAAGCTAAAATGAAATTAAAAGAGGGTCAATGAGAAATTAAAGGAAAATAAAAAATTTTAAGTAACATTTTTAGATTTCGCCTTTGATAATTGGACATTGTTCCATATTGGAAGAGGAAAAGGTTTTTCGTGTGTATATATATAACTGCTCTTCTTGTAGTTCTTAAAGAGTTAAGAAGAAAGCAAGACTCGCGTAATCGTCGCCGCTCGGCTTTGGCTTTGGCTTCTGCTTTGGATTTGGTCAAATGATTGATTGATTTAATTTTTTGGATAAAATTTATTTTTTAATAGTAAATATTAATGTGATATTATTAAATATCTGATTTTGGAAAATGGAAAATTAATATTAAATCCTAATTATCCGTTTCCTCGGTGTACATTTTCTATTTTTTGTAATGAAAAAGTATGTTCCCTTCCTGTCTATTTTCCTTTTTTGTAACGGAAGAATATGGTTTGAATTCGCGTTTTATTGTTGCGTAAGTAACCATTTACGTTAGGGACGCTTTCCTTAAACGGTCATGAAAGCATTTTTGAAGAGTCTCAACATATTGGCTATATATATTTTAAGTATGATTTGCTAGTGATCATTATGTTCCCTGAAACAATAGGGTTAGAAATATCCCTCCACTAGGTAGTAATACATTCTATCTTGGGAGAAATAACCCACAACCTTGGATACAATTATGGGATTAAATTCATTAAGGAAACTGTTATGACCCGGGCAGTCGCTTTCTGAGGTACCACTCCATTTCCTCATTTATGCTTCTAATTGTCTTGTTCAACTATATTATCTGTAATAGGGTTGGTTGTTTCGGGATCGAAAAGGTTTTTGTTAGATTTGAGACACTTAGTCTCTTTTGAGTGAGCTTAAGTTGGAAAAGTCAATCGGATGTCGACTTATGTGAAAAGGGCTCGGATGTGAATTCCGATGGTTCGGATAATTCAGGAGGTAAATTGGGACGGAGGAGTGTGATTGGAATGTGTTTCTAGGTTCCGAGAAAATTTAGGCTTGAATTGGCGAAATTGAAATTTGGTGTTTTCCGGTTGATAAGTGAGATTTTAATATAGGTGTCATAATGGAATTTCGAAATATAGAGTATGTCTGTTGTGTCATTTCTTACGTGTGTATATAATTTCATTTCATTCAGACGAGATTTGGTAGATTTTTTAATTAAATGTAAATTTCAGAAGATTTCAGAAACATCGGCTTGAATCAGCTGTTATTTGGTTGATTCAGTGTTGTTTTAGGTGTTTTAAAGATTGGTAAAAGTATTGATAGTGAATATGACTTGTTCGTGCTTTTCGTTTGGGTCCTCGTGGCCTCGGGGTGATTTCGGATGCTTGATGGAAAGTTGGTGCTGGGGAGTCGCAGCTAAAGTTGTTGAAGTCGCTCATAACCGCAGCTGCGGTGGATTTCAGGTATGGGCTCGGAGAAGCGCCCAAAGGGTCGCAGCTGCAGGAATGGATATGGGATGTGGAACCGCAAAAGCGGTTAGTCGAGCGCGCCTGCTATAGCGCAAATGCAGGATTTCTGATCGCAGGTGTAGTCTTAGGCACTTAACTGACAACCTAGATCTAGTCTCTCTTGCAATCCTGAATATGTAAGTAAATAATTAATTGTACTAATCGGCATATATATATGTCCCATCAATCGGTAGTAGTTGAAGTAAGGAAAAATCCCCTATTTGTTTGATGAGAAATGCGAAACAAAAAAGAAAAAGCAAGATCCTCTGTTATGAATGAATTTATTCTCCATGTCCCCCTTTTCAACGAAATTTGAGATTAATTAGTATATTTATTTAATCTGTCATGAAACAGTGGAGAGAGAATTGTCTTTTGAGATCTCATTGAAGGCAGAGAGGTGGATGTTCCGATCCGCTTGTGTTTCATGAAATCACACCGATGTCAATTTATTAAATTTGATTATTTTCGCATGGGATTCATACCCTCAGCATATTTTGATGTCATTCTTATGATTTTTGATAGAGTCGACGTGAGCTGAGGCCCAGCTAATAGGGAAACACATCGCGGGTTAGAGTTTAGACCGGATAGATGTAATTATTGATTGTAAATGATGTCTTGAAGGTATGACACCCCAGGTTTCACTTCGTTGTGCTGCTTTGAGGTGACACACACGCTAGATGATGAGCGTGGGTCATGCACCATTGGTAACTATGACTTAGTCAGTCCCGTATGACTGTTTAACTGCTTATCTGATTGAAAATAGTTTAATATCTCATGATCTGCGCTGAATGCCATATTCGGGCCTCGTGCCAACTGTATTGCACCTTTAGGGGATTTTTGATACTATTACTCACTATTTTTGACTTCATATTTTTACTAAGTGATGTCGTATTCTACCGTTTTCATAACTCAACCATGTTTTCTCCGCTTTGACATTTTAAAATGATATTGTGGTTGAGCATCATGTTTAAATATGCCCAAATGGCTTTTAGAGATTCTTGACTGATTGAGGCTGAGGGCCTGTGTTGTGAGGTTATTATGGGATCGGGCTGTGCGCCACAACGGTATTGTACTGATTCATGATTTTGAGGACGAGGGCCTAATTTATTATGCTACGAGACGACTCGCTATAAGGTCGAGTTCTTGTTTTATTATTCCTCAACATGGCTTAATATTGTGCTTGGGATGTAAGGAGCCCCTCTCGGAGTATGTACACCTCGAATGAGCGCGGGTACCCATTGTGAGATATTATATAGCGTGATGGGTCGATGTTGTACCATGTTATTGCCTACGAGCCTGATAGAAGTGATTGTGAGATATCCGGAGGGTCTGCTTCTTTTTGTATGTTGCCTGAGGGGCAGATTTATGTTTCTATCTGTTCTCCCTATTTTACTTCACTCGTTTGAACTGCTAAAATATATATTAATGTGGTTTTTGCTAAACTAAGGTGCTTCTACAAGCTCTTGTTCACTGTTCTTGTTTTGTACTGCCTCGATTTAGCATTGTGCTATATTTTACATATTTTCTTATCGCTCAGCTGCCTTTACTTTTATTACTAACTGAGTTTGTTTACTCAAAGTACTCGTTGTATCCCGTGTGCAAATCCAGGAGTGTCGGGTCACACTAGCGAGGGATCACTGCTTTCTAGCAGGCTGTTCAGAGTTGACTAGGTAACTTCTCCGGGCTTGCAGCCCAGTGCTTCTACTGCATATCCTTATTCTTCCTTGTACTAGCTTTGTATTAGACTATGTATTCTTTTCAAACTCTTAGATGTATTTTTTGATGCTTATGACTGGTGACACCCCGATGTCGGGCTGTATTTGTTTACGTATTTTATTATACTACTCTTTATTTTTGGATGTATAGATACTTAAAATAAATTATTATAACCGTTTAATTGGTTTAAGGGTTTATGTCGGTTGTCCTTGTTTCACGATAGGCGCCATCGTGACACTGTCCGATTTAGGGTCGTGACAAGTTTCTAACAGAGCCTAGGTTACAAAGGTCTCATGAGTCATGAGCGAATTTAGTTACGTCTCGCGGATCGGCACTGAGATGTATGTATTTATCCTCAGGAGGCTGCAGATCCTTTAGAAAAACATCATAATCTCGAAATTCTTATCGTGTGAATTTTTTTATCATAGTACTAAACTTCTATTATTACATTCTCTCGTAGATGTTGAGGACACCTGCTACCGCTCAAGATGGACGACCACCTGTGCCACCAGTTGGGGCCGCTAGAGGTCAAGGACACGGTCGAGGCCGTGGTAGGGGCAAGGGTGTAACCCGCACAGTATCTAGGGGAGCACCTGCATATCCGCTAGGCGCCCCAGTTCATGATCAGGTCCCAGTTGTGGGCGCTTCAGCAGTACTAGCTCAGGCACCAATATTTCTCATTGTGATTCTAGGTCATTAGGAGGACCTAGCCTAGATACTACTAGTAGGCACTGTCCTAGCTAATGCAGTCTCAGTTAGTACACTCGCAACTATTTTTTGGGCTGGGGGAGGCACTCATACTCCCACCGCTCACACACAAGAGAAGGCTGTGTAGGGACTTCAGATGCCGGGGACCCTCCAGTTCAGCCGGGTGAAGCTGTTTAGGACTATGTATCTCCTTATATGCCAAAAGACGAGCAACGTAGGTTGGATAGGTTTGGTAGATACTAGCCTCCGAGTTTCAGTGGTACAAAGGCCGAGGATGGCCAGGTTTTCTTGGAAAAGTGTTAGATGATACTTAGCACAACGGGTATTCCAGAGACTAGCGGGGTCATTCTCACTAATTTTTAGTTTCTTGGAGATGCCTTCACTTTGTGGATGGTTTATGATAGGAATATGACTCTTGGTGCAGGACCCCTAACATGGCAAAAGTTCTCTATTCTCTTTTTAGAGAAGTATGTACCATAGTCTCGCTGAGAGGATCTGCGTAGGCAGTTCGAGCAGTTGTGTCAGGGAGATATGATTGTGATGCAACATGAGATGAGGTTATCGCACTTAGATTATCGCACTATTTGGTTAGTTCCTATGGATAGGGACACAATTAGGAGGTTCGTTGATGGCCTCACATACGAGCTTCGTATACTCATGACCATGAAGATGGCATCTAATGCTACTTTTGAGGAGGTTGTTGACATTGCCCACGTGATTAAGTTAGTTGCTCACCAGGAGAGATATGAGAGGGAGGCCAAGAGGCCTCGGGGATTTTGTATTTATTGTGGCGCTCCTTCGAGAAGCCAGTTTCCACACTATAGGGGCCATTCATTTAGACATGCTCACTCAGCTTGCCCAGGTTGTCGTTGGGCATCATTGGGTCATGGTTCTCGTAGTTCTCATCAGGGTCATTCATCACTCAGTGCCCTTCCAGCCCAGAGTTCATCCCACGCTCCATCGATTTAGGGCTCTTCAATGCCAGGTGCATCTACTAGTCGTTTCATTCAGTTCACGTCTCCAGCACCAGTGAGTTGCTATGAGTGTGGAGAGTTTGGCCACATTTAGAGCAGTTTCCTCATCATGTTGGGGGTTTATATCAGTAGAGGAGTCATCCATCGGCTTCAGCACAGTTACTTCACCACCCACTCACCAAACTAGATGTAGAGGTCAGTCAGCTAGGAGTCGCCCCATAGGGGGTGGTCGACCAGGCGACAGTCAGGCCCGTATCGATGCACTCCCAGCTATGTCCGATGTTATTTCTTTAGATGCTATGATTACTAATATTGTCTCAATCTGCCATAGAAATGCCTCTATGTTATTTTGTTCCCAGTTCCATTTTTTCATATGTGTTATCATATTTTGCTCGTTAATTAGATACTCCCCGTGAGTCTCTTATTTCATATGTTCGTTTATCTACTCCGGTGGGCAATACTATTATGGTGGAGCAAGTGTACCGATTATGTATAATGACTATTGGGGGTCCAGAGACACGAGTGGACTTGTTATTGCTTTGTATGGAAGACTTTGATGTGATATTAGGCATGTATTGGCCATCTCCACGTCGTGGTATTTTGTACTATCGTCTAAGACAGAGAAATGTTAGTGAAGAGATTCCTAGTATTGATTTTTTTGTTTTTTTTACCCCTCCTAAATTAGGAGGATCTATAGTGCTTCCACACTTCCCCTCCCTGGTGACGCGAACCCAGGACCTAACGATCGTAGGTGGAGGTGCTTTACCAACTGAGCAAGCCTCACTTGTCCTAGTATTGATTCTATTCCAGTTGTGAGGGATTTTCCCGACGTGATTTCCGTACACTTGTCGGGCATACCACCAGATAGGGATATTATCTTTTACATTGATATAGTGTCGAGCACTCAGCCTATTTCTATTCCACCGTATTGTATGGCACTAGCAGAGTTAAATGAGTAGCTTCAAGAACTCTTACATAAGGGGTTTATTCAGCCTACTGTGCAGCCTTGTGGCGCGCCTATTATATTCGCGAAGAAAAAGGATGTCACTATGAGGATGTGCATTGGTTAGACGAAGTTGAACTTAGTAAAAATAAAAAACAAGTATCATTTTTCTTAAATCGATGACTTTTTTTACCATATTTAGGGAGGAAGAACGTTTTCCAAGATTTATCTCTATTGAGATTATCACAAGTTGAAGATCAAAGACTCCGATATTCTAAAATGGATTTTAAGACCCAATATGGTCATTATGAGTCCTTTGATATGTCTTTTGGGCTGACCAATACCCCAGCAACATTCATGCATTTCATGAACAACGTGTTTTAGCCTTATCTCGGCTCATTTGTCATTGTTTTTATTGATGACAGTTTGGTGTATTCGTGCAGTTAGAAGGAGCACATGCACCATTTGAGAGTTGTGTTACAGATATTGCGTGAGGAGAAGCTTTATGAAATGTTCTCCAATTGTGAGTTTTGGCTCTGTTCATTGTCTTTCTTTGGGCACGTGGTGTCCATCGAGGGTATTCAAGTTGATTAAAAGAAGATAGAGGTTTGCACAGAGTTGGCCCAAACTGTCCTCAGCAACAGTGATTTCGCAACTTTCTTAGTTTGACGGGTTATTACAATTGGTTTGTTCAGGGATTTTCATATATCGCATCACCCTTGACCAAGTTGAGTCAAAATAGTGCTCAATTCAGGTGGTCGGACGAGTGTTAGGGAGCTTTCAAATGGTCAAGACTGCCTTGACCACAACTCCAATGTTAGTTTTGCCATCAACTTCAGGTTCATATACTCTGTATTGTGATACTTTGAGTGTTGGTATTGAGTGCGTATTGATGTTGCAGGGTAGAGTTATTGCTTATGTTTCTTGTCAGTTGAAACCCCATGAGAAGAACCACCCTGTTCATGATTTGGATTTGGCTATCATTGTTCACGCGTTAAAGATTTGGAGGCATTATTTGTATGATGTTTATTTTGAGGTGTTAACAGATTATCATAGTCTCCATCACTTGTTAAAACAGAAGGATCTCAATTTGAGGCAGCAAGGATGGTTGGAGCTGCTAAAGGACTATGATATCACTATTTTATACCATCTATGGAAGGCCAATGTGGTGGCCAATGACTTGAGTAGAGAGACGATAAGTATGGGGATTTTAACATATATTCATATTGGGGAGAGACCTCTTTAAGTTGATGTTCACGCCTTGTACAATCAGAGCCTGAGGTTTGCTATTTCAAAGCCGAATCGGGCATTGGCTTTTGTGATTTCTCAGTCTTCCTTATTTGATTGCATCAGAGAGTGCCAGTATGATGATTCTCATTTACTTGTCCTTAAATCAGAGTTTAGAATGATGATTCCAGATATGTGACTATTTGTGATGATGGTGTATTGACGATATAAGACAAGATATGTGTGGCCAATGTAGATGGGCTTCGGCAGTTGATGTTGGAAGAGGCCCATAGCTCACACTATTCTAGTTATCCGGGTGCCACTAAGATGTATCATGTTATGAGACAACACTAATGGTGGAGGAGAATGAATAATGACATTTTAGGATTTATGGCTCGCTATCTCAATTATCAGCAGGTGAAATATGAGAATCAGAGACCAGGTGGCTTGCTTCAACAAATGGTTATTCCAGAGTGGAATGGGGAGAGGATTACCATGGACTTTGCAGTTGGGCTCCCACGAAAAAGAAATTTACTGCTATTTTGGTGATTGTGGATTGGCTGATCAATCTCGCGCATTTCATTCATGTGTGTTCTACCTATTCTTTAGAGCGGTTGGTAGAGGTCTTTAATTGGGAGATTGTTTGATTGCATGGTGTCCCCGTTCCATTATTTCAGATAGGGGCACTCAGTTTAATTCCTAGTTTTGGAGGTCTGTGCAGCGAAAGCTGGGTACTTAGGTTTAGTTGAGTATTACTTTTCACCCTCATATGGACGGGCACTCTGAGTGAACTATTCAGATATTAGAATACATGTTGCCCATTTCTGTTATTGCTATTGGAGGGTCATGGGAACATTTTATACTGCTTGCATAGTTTTCTTACAACAATCGTTACCAGTCGAGTATTCAAATGGATCCATATAAGGCTTTATACGGGAGGCAGTGTAGATATCCAGTTGGCTGGTTTGAGCTAGGTGAGGCTAGGCTATTGGGTAAAGACTTGGTTAATTACGCTTTAGACAAGGTGAAGGTGATTCAGGAGAGGTTTCGTACAGCGCAGTCATGACAAAAGAGTTATGCTGACAAGAAGGTTCTGCATGTTCCCTATATGGTTAGTGAGAAGGTTCGATTGAAAGTTTTACCCATGGAGGGTGTATTGAGATTTGGGAATGCTAAAGTGAGTCCTCGGTTCATTGGGCATTTTGAGGTGCTTCAGAGGATTGGAGAAGTGGCTTATGAGCTTTCTTTGCCACCCAGCTTATTGACTGTGCATCTGATATTTCATGGTTCTATGCTCCAGAAGTATATTGGC
This sequence comes from Nicotiana benthamiana, assembly GCA_034376525.1. NCBI lineage: Eukaryota > Viridiplantae > Streptophyta > Magnoliopsida > Solanales > Solanaceae > Nicotiana > Nicotiana benthamiana. The sequence continues at coordinate 126,200,705 of CM067338.1, read as the reverse complement.
GATCCGTCTCATGTTTTAGATTTTAGCATGGGCCAGTTGGATGATGATTTGACTTATGATGTGAAGCTAGTATCTATTTGTGAGCGTCAGGTTTGAAAGTTATGGTCAAAGGATATAGCTTCAATAAATGTGCAGTGGATAGGATGACCTGTAGAGAAGGCTACCTCGGAGACCGAGCGAGAGATGTAGAGCAGATATCACACCTGTTTGAGTCTTCAAGTATGTTTCTTGACCCGTTTGAGGATGAACATTTGTTTAAGAGGGGGATGATGTAACGACCCAGCCGCTTATCTCATGAGTTAGTGCTCCATATTCCCATTTCTTCTTTTTATTGTCTTGTTCATCTATATTATTTGTTATTGTTTTGGTTGTCTCGGATTCAGAAAGGTTTTTGTAAGGCCTCGGAAAATTTCGCCAAGTAACTTAGAATTTCGTAGTGTCACGCATGCTTGTTATAATGCTTTTATATACTATTAAGATGGTGGACATAAATTAGACTTGGTAAATATGAGTATATGTCTTATGGTAAGTGATGTGAGGTCCAAATTGAAGCCTAGGTGTATGCTAAATGGGAAACTTTTCGAAATAGGCCAAAATTCCAAATGGATTCGCACAAGGATCTACTTTAAACTAGAATATATAATTATGTATAATGTTTGATGCGCTGAATAGCATATCAAATGAAAGCTCTTTGAGTCTAGTTTCCAAGGCTTCCTACAAAAAGTTATGGTCAAATTACCAAAGGCTGGAAATTGATATCCTGAGTCAATTCTGCGATCGCATTTTGGATCACAGAATGCACTCTGTGGTCGCATTGTAGCCGCATTTTCGACCTGAGAAGCCCTGCTTTGAGCGTCGATTCTGTGACGCATTCTGCGGACCGCATGTCGATTCTGGGGTCCGTTCTGCTATAGCAGAATCAACATCGTGGGATATTTTTTTTTTATGTTCTAATCCCGACCCCCTATCATTATATTTGACCCCATAACTCATTTTTAGCATTTTTCTAAGTATTTGTAGAGGGAGAGCGAGGGGTTTTAGAGAGGGAAAGTTTCTCCCATCAAATTTCTCCACAATATCTTTTTAATTCCTTGAATATAATCAAGTGAAAGCCCTAGTTCTTCATCTAAGAGGTAACATTCTATGCCCTAGGTTTTAATTTCGAGGTTAGAGTATAAGATAGGTTATTGAGGTGTGATTCTTGGGTATTTTAGTATTGTGTATGCTTGCATGTACGACTTAGGTTTATTGGAAGATTCTTTAACATAGATTAGTAAAGTTTGGGTTAGGGAATGAATGAAATCTTAAAAAGGAGACTTGAAGTCAATATGCTCAACTAGGGTTTGATAAAATGCTCAAATGAGCTAGTTTCAAGAATATCTTTCTAACATGTGTTTAATTTTGTTATGTCTCATAGAATATTGGAATTGCTAGAGTTTGGAAGTGTTGTAGTAACTTAAGGAAAGCTCAATCGAGGTATGTATGGCTAACTTTGATCCTTGTTAAATCGCCCTATGCTAGTTGTGAAATTGTTGATAGTTGATATTCATGTGAGAATCATCGTGAAGCTTCTGTGTTATATGATTGTGTGGTAATATTTTCTGATGAATGTTGGGGAACTGGTAATTGGAACAACGGAAATTGAAATAATGTGTAATAATGGTAATGAAAACAATGTGGAACAATGGAAATGGAAATAATGTGGAACAATGGTAATGGAAACAATAAGGAACAATGGAAATGGGAATAATGTGGAACAATGGAAATGGAAAATATTGTCGAACAATATGTGTGATTAGTTGTGAATAACTATTGTGATGATCTAAATTGTGTATCAATTTTTATGAACATGAGGAAATTGTTGTTGCTAGTTGTGGGATTTCAATACCCTTGTTGTGGAATTATTTTAACAATGTTCCATGGTTGATTCCTTGTACTTGTTGTTGTGTTGATTGTTGTTGTGAATTGAAAATTGTCAGGCGAGGTTGGGTTGCGCGCCGCAACACGGTGAAATAAGGTGTGGGTTGGGTGATAAGGGTGGCCGAGGTAATAAGGGTGGATGAGGAAATAAGGGTGGAAAATGTGATCCAATATTTCTATTGATATGAATATGAATCCATATCATGAAATGATAAATGTGGAATTGTGAAAGGAGATAGCACGATAGTTTATAACCTGTGGGGCACTGATTGCCCCTTTGTTTGACCCTTTGAATCATTTGTTGTGGAATGTTTGGTTGTTGCTTGCTGGTTTTACTTGTACTATTGTTGTTAAGTTCTATACTTGTTTATGAAATTTTGCTTGAGTTTACTTGGGACAGAGTTTGTTCATACATACCAGTACAATTCAAATGTATTGACGTCCCTTTTACTGGGGGCGCTACATCGTGATATGGTTGTAGGTGGATCGATAGTAGGCACTAAAGTCCACCGACCATAGCTCCTCATCACTTTCCGTCAGCTGATTCAGCGAGCCCCTTTCCATTCGGGGCCATATGTGGCTCATGCCACTTTCTGTTTTCTTATCTTGTTTTGATGTTGTATAAGGTATAGCCAGAGCCTTGTTGCCGGCATTTCTATTATATTCTTCAATTGTATTTAGAGGCTCCGTAGATAGGTTGTGCATAGTGTCGGACATTGTAATTGAAAAGATAAATATTGATGTTTGGAAATGATTTATAAAAATTAGAATACCTTTATTACGGTGAATGAAGTTTTTAATGGAAATTTTTATTATTATGTTTATAAAATTTGGTTAATGGAGTCCATATCCTATAAATGGCTATTTCATCTGGTTATTAGGTTATGAGAATGAGGGGTAACATGTGGGATTGGAAAGGCACCCAGGTCCTCTTGACTGTGGATGCCCGGTCGAGTGTTGGTCATGTTCCTCAAATTTGGGGCGTGAGAAACATGGTATCAGAGCCTAAGGTTTTAAAGTTTCCTAGGATGTCTCGGAGCGGTGTCAATTAGAGTCCTTCATATCGGTGTGTTTTTCCACTACATCTATAAGTTGGAGGCTATTTGGACATTTAAGAATTTCACCTTTCTTTGATAATCCAGATCGTGGGATATTGCTCAAGATAAGGAGTATTCTCAAGATTGGTAATTTTGAGACCATAATCAATGAATTTGAAGCTTGTAAGGAGAGATTGATCCTACCATTGAGTCCAAGTGGATTACCCAAGGACTTGTTAGAGGAATATGTTGAGCCATGGAGGGATTGGTAGAACTTGTTGTTAAGAGGAGTACCCTTGTTCCTACTAATGTCACTGCACCACCAGATCATGTAGTGTATTATCTATATGTACGGTTAAAATCCTGTCTTTTAGGAAGCTTCGAAATATAATTTATGCAGTACTCATGTGTTATGTTATGCGAATTATTGTTGTGAAAATATATGTGGGAGCTACTTATTCATGTGTTAAGTATGTTATTCTATGTAAATGAGGATATGTAAAGAATGTGAACTATGTGCTAAATGCCTAGATTTCAAGTCAAGTTTAAATTGACATTTTGATGCCAAATTTTGTGAGAAAACTTCTTATGGTTGATTCGTCAAAATTGTTCTTATGTTTACCAACTGTATTTGATTGATTGTGCGTAGTTGTTGGTAACGTACAAAGATGTTTGGAAGTGAAGTAAGTGACGGTGTAAATATGGCAAGGCTGAATGTTGGATTCTTGTTGGGATTGATACTTTACATGATGATGTTGTGACCCTATAATTGTAAGAAATGCATTCCAATATGACCAATTTGCTATAGTTGATAACTTAAAATGGGTGCAAGGAATATGAATCATGTATTGGAATGTGAATGCCTTAAATTGAAATTAGAGCAGCATATATTAAATGAAATTGTGTGAAATCCTCTGTGTATAGAAATGTTGAAATAAGACAAATGATTCTGAGAAATAGAGTATTGACAATGTGTCGAGAACTCAAAATGAAATCGTACCTGGTGATACTTGTGACATGAGGGAATATGAAACAGATTACGATGTTGGTGTTAAATATGCGGAAATGATGTGAAATGCGGGAAAGAAGAGGATGTCTTATGAAATGTGGCCTAGTGCTTGTGATAATTGTGTCCCCAAGGGCCGATGGACTAATATACGTAAAAATGGCATGATTCTTTTACTAGATAATGTTGATCATTTAATGTATTTGATTTGTACTTTTGATTTCCTTATTATTGTATGAAGAGCATAGGTGTATTTTAGATATGTGAACAGAGCTATGAAATGCACCCTAGAGGTATGGAAATTATGTGAAAACTATGCGATCAATTCTATTTGGTAATGCGGTGATTGTTTAAACTTTTTCCTAGACCCTTATAACTTCCTTGTCCATGCATAGATTTGTTCTTATAAAGAATCTAAATTACAAAACATTTCATGCACGATCATATAGTTTGTACATGTGGTGTTGAGTTCCATGCAAAGTATTCAAGATTTGTAATCCTTCTTGAGTCACTCTTTTACTCAGTTGTGTATATGGCTTATATGGCTTAAACAGCCAATCCACTCTCTTACAAGTAACATCATGAAAACCTTCTTACCATCAAGTAACATGAGAGCATGCGTCAACACATATCCTACAAGTACCTATCAATTTAAATGGTCACTGTGTGCATAAATTTTTTCTGAAATATGAGATCCTGACATCCTATTATAGGAAGATTTTTTTCGCCATAATTTTCGTGTACAGTTGAGATATCCCGTAGTAAGTAGCTCACATGGTTTCTAGTATTATAGTTGCCCGTTATGTGGAATTGTATTGCAGTTCTGATGTTAGTATAGCATAAGCATTTCCAACTCATAACGTATGATTATTTTCTCTTTATGTCTCCACAACATCTTACTTGTATTCCTTATTTAGTGAATTCGTTGTGCTAGTACCCACCACTTGTACGATAACCATGCGAAAACATGACCCTCTTTGTGTCACTATGTCACCTCCCTTTTGCTTCAAGTCAAAACCTATGGAGATCCCATAATGAACATCTGCAAACCATCAGTGGTTATTGTGCATTGTCTCATTGAGTTTGGTTTTCTTTACACCCTCAACTTCTGAAATCCTTGACTATGTCATTGTCATGTGCGGGGAGTTATACTACCCTTGGCATCTCGCCTTTTAGGCTTTGTAGGAGTGTTATATACCTTATCTCTTGAGTATCGTGTTGACTATTAGAACCATATAACCAATTCATGATTTTGTCCCAATATCAAAATTTCCTAGCTATGGAGTTTTACTTGTGAAAGGTTGAGATTAGATGACTTCAGATTTTTTTTCTTGCACATATCATGAACATGTTGATTTGAATTACAAATGATCGTATTTTTAGTTCCCTCATATATGATCAATTACCAAGAAGTTTTAAGCTATTCTAAAATATGGTAATCTCATAAGCGTCAATTCTTTTCATCCTTATAGGCTTGTGGCATAGGTTCTGTGTGTCAAGTAATGTTAAGAGTGTATTTCAATTTCATGTATTTTGAAACCCATATTACATTCAAGGTGCCAACATATTCTTATTCAAGATAGACAGATTTTCCCTACACTCTAGAAAATGGGTAGTTCATGTACTTGGGTATTCCTTAATAGTGACTCCTATTTCCCATATACTACTTACTCTTATGCCTCATTTGTGTAATAATTGAGGCAATCACAATGATAAACAATTTCAGTATTATTAGTTGTAACATCTTGTGTATGTTAGTATATGACCTCCTAAAGTACTCTACTCTACGCATTAATGGATTCCTGAATAAATCCAGCCTGATCTTGAACTCTGTTGTTTCTTATTGTATTAGATCCATTGGGTATGGTAAGTTCAGACAAGTCAAAGATAAAGCTTCATATTGTGATTATATATACATATATAGTGGATAGGTAATTTTATTGTCAGTTTACAATATCAAATCTTAGAGTAACTATTAAAGGTCATCAAGGGTTTAGTATGAGTGTCCCCCATAAAAAGTTATGTGAGTTGATAATAAAGGTAACATGATTGTATTACACATTAGGTTGCAATAGGAGTATGATATCCCCGTAATTGTTTCGCAAGTACTTTGTGTTTCCATATGTTATGTCTAAGAAGGTAATGAATTGGTTTGAGCGAACTATATGATCATGGTAATATCCTATATAATGCATTACTAGAAAGAATCATGATGACTTGACTTCATATGGACTGTTGATTGAAATGAAATTACATTCTTGTTGATGAACACCTTTGTGATTACACTAGTGGCTGGTATGGACTATTATGAACACATAATTGTTTGTTTACTGTGAAATGACATTCTTGATGGTATGATGCTATGTGAGGGAATTGTAGGTTGATGTTGTTACCATGAATTTCAATATCCGGTGAAATATAAATTGTACCGTGGAAGTTGTTAAAACGTAAGGTCAATGGATAGTTATCTATGCAAGATGTTTATTTTTCATCCTTGTTATGTATGTTTAGGAGTTGATATTATTTTTGAGAAGGTGCCACGACAATGCTTGTCAGTCGATAATTTCATATGGAAAGCTGGATATGCCGTGGAAGGAAAATATTTTTGCTTGATTCAATACTAGTTAGTTTTGACTTGGAAAAGACCATATAAATGTTTTGATATAAAACTGCGTAGTCTATGTTCTAGTATCCTTATGATAACGTAATGATTGTAATACTGGGATTAGGATTGTGGATATATTCTTTGTGGTGCTATATTAGTTTTGGATTTGTTCTTGAGACGCATTATTGATTCTTTGTCTGGTGGATAGGCCTAGTTACAAAGGAGACTCTTCCAAAATTTCGGAAAAGTTTGGGAGTTAGTGAAAGTATTAGGGCCTTGAGTAGGGTTGAAAAGAGATGTGTGATGTTAAGCATTTGGGGAAGACTCTACTCCTCATTCGAGGACGAGTGATTCTAAGGGGGGAGAATGTAAGGCCGCGGAAAAATTCGCTAAGTAATTTAAAATTTCTTAGTGTCACGAAGGCTTTTTGTAATGCTTTTATATACAATTAAAATGGTGGACATAAATTAGACTTGTTAAATATTAGAATAACTCTTATGGTAAGTGATGTGAGGTCCAAATGGAAGCCTAGGTGTATGCCAAATCGGAACATTTTCGAAATAGGCCAAAATTCCAAAATGGATTTGCACAAGTCTCCAATTTAAACTAGAATATGTATTTATGTATAATGTTTTATGTGGTGAATATCATATAAAGTGAAATCCCTTTGAGTCTAGTTTCCAACGCTTCCGACCGTTCGCCATTCGTACATTCCTACACAAAGTTATGGTCAAATTACCGAAGGCTGAAAATTGATATCCTAAGTCAATTCTGCGATCGCATTTTGGATCGCAGAATGCACTCTGCGGTCGCATTTGGGCCGCATTTTGAACCCGAGAAGCCCAGTTTTGAGCATTGATTCTGCGACTTATTCTGCGGCCCGCATGTCGATTCTGCGGTCCGTTCTGCTATAGCAGAATAGACATCGTGGGATATTTTTATTTACTTTCTAAACCCGGCCCCGTATCGTTATATTTGACCCCATAACTCATTTGAAGCATTTTTCTAAGTATTTTTAGAGGGGGAGAGAGGGGTAGAGAGGGAAAGTTTCTCCCATCAAATTTCTCCACAATATCGTGTTAATTCCTTGAAGATAATCAAGTGAAAGCCCTCGTTCTTCATCTAATAGGTAAGATTCTATGACCTATGTTCTAATTTCGAGTTTAGAGTATAATATAGGTTATTAAGGTGTGATTCTTGGGTATTTTAGTATTGTGTATGCATTCATGTACGACTTAGGTTTATGGGGAGATTGTTTAACATAGATTAGTAAAGATTTGGTTAGGGAATGAAGGAAATCGTAAAAAGGGGATTTGAAGTCAAGATGCTCAACTAGTGTTTAATAAAATGCTCAAACGAGCTAGTTTCATGAATATCTTTCTAACATGTGTTTAATTTTTTTATGTCTCATAGAAGATTGTAATTGCTAGAATTTTTGAAGTGTTGTAGTAACTTAAGGAAAGCTCAATAGAGGTATGTATGGCTAACTTTGATCCTTGTTAAATCGCCCTATGCTAGTTGTGAAATTGTTGATAGTTGATATCGATGTGAGAATCATCGCGAAGCTTCTGTGTTGTATGATTGTGTGGTAACATTTTGTGATGAATGTTGTGGAACTCGTAATTGGAACAACGGAAATGGAAATAATGTGGAATAGTGGTAATGGAAACAATGTGGAACAATAGAAATGGGAATAATGTGGAACAATGGTAATGGAAACTATGTGGAACAATGGAAATAGGAATAATGTGGAACAATGGAATGGAAATATTATTGAACAATGTGTGTGATTAGTTGTGAATAACTGTTGTGATGATCTAAATTGTGTATTAATTTTGATGAACATGAGGAAATTTTTTTTGCTAGTTGTGGGATTTGAATACCCTTGTTGTGGAATTATTTTATCAATGTGCCATGGGTGATTCCTTGTACTTGTTGTTATGCTGTTTGTTGTTGTGAATTGAAAACTATCAGGAGGGGTCGGGGTTCGCACCGCAACACTGTGAAATAAGGTGTGGGTTGGGGTGATAAGGATGGCCGAGGTAATAAGGGTGGACGAGGTAATAAGGGTGGAAAATTTTATCCAATATCACTATTGATATGAATATTAAACATGAAATGATAAATGTGGAATGGTGAAAGGAGACAGCAGGAGACTTTGTAACCTGTGGGGCACTGATTGCCCTTTTGTTTGACTACTTGAATCATTTGTTGTGGAATGTTTGGTTGTTTCTTCCTGGTTGTGCTTATACTATTGTTGTTCAGTTCTATACTTGTTTATGAAATTTGGCTTGAGTTTACTTGGGACAGAGTTTGTTCATTCATGCCAGTACAATTCAAGTGTATTGACGTCCCTTTTGCCGGGGGCGCTACATTCATGTTATGATTGTAGGTGGATCAATAGTAGGCACTCCAGTCCACTGACTGTAGCTCCTCATCGCTTTCCGTCAGCGGATTCGATGAGCCCCTTTCCATTCAGGGCCATATGTGGGATACGCCACATTCGGTTTTCTGGTCTTGTTTTGATGTTGTATAAGGTATAGCCGGAGCCTTGTTGATGGAATTTCCAAAATATTCTTCAATTGTATTTAGAAGCTCCGTAGACAGGTTATGCGTAGTGCCAGAAATGGTAGTTTAAAAGATAATTATTGATTTGTGGCAATGTTTAATAAAAATTGGAATACCTTTATTATGGTGAATAAAGTTTCCAATGGAAATTGTTAGTATTATATTTATAAAATTTGGTTAATGGAGTCCATATCCTATGAATGGCTATTTCACCTGGTTCTTAGGTAATGAGAATGAGGGGTAACACGTGGGATAGGAAAGGCACCCAGGTCCGCTTGACTGGGGATGCCCGGTCAAGTGCCAGTCATGTCCCTCGAATTTAGGGCGTGACAAGGTTTGAGACACTTAATCTCTTTTGTGTGAGTTTAAGTAGGAAAAGTCAACCAGATGTTGACTTATGTGAAAAAGTGCTTGTATGTGAATTATGATTATTCAGATAACTTTGGGATGTTATTTGGGACTTAGGAGTGTGATTGGAATGTGTTTTGGAGGTACGGAGTAAATTTAGGCTTGTATTTTCATAATTGGAATATGACGTTTTGCGATTGATAGGTGAGCTTTTGATATAGTGGTTGGAATGAAATTTTGGAAGTTGGAGTATGTCTGTTTTGTCATATATGATGTGAGTGCAAAATTTCAGGTCATTCAGATTAGGTTTGGTAGACTTCTTTTATCAAATGCTTTATTCGGAAGATGTCGGAACCTTAGGCTTGAATCCGATATTATTTTGTTGATTCGATGTTGTTTGAGGTTTGGTATACGTTTGAATAGTGGTACATGACTTTTTCGTGCTTTTAGTTGGGGTCCCAAAGGCCTCGGGCTGATTTCGGATGGTTTATAGAAGGTTGAAGTCGGGAGTTGCAGCTGAAGCTGCTGAAGTCTATCATAACCGCTCCTAAAGCTTGGGGACTTATCACTTCCAACTCAACCTTACACAATGGTAGGAAGAGCGGGTGCTACAACTTTTACCTGAATAGTGGTATCGGGGTCGATTTTTCCACAGAGAGCTTGGAGTGGAGTTGTGTATCTGTCTGGACCAAGAATGCGTTTGTTCTTCTAATTGCACTCCTAACATTTTTGGGTTTTCTTTTATCAACTATTATAACTAAGGATTAAGATAAAATTATGCTAAAGGGACATTTTCTAAGTTGTAATTAATATAGATAACGGCACTAGGGTTGTAGCATCACCTAGGTGATTAACTAACAGGTAGAAACTATTAATAATAGATTGATATAACCATTGCACAATTGTGCCCACTCTCACACCTCTCGATAGAGAGAGCGATTTTGCCCAGTTGACTCTCTCGAGATCAATGGGGAAGGCAAATTAGACTAAGAAACTAGGGTTCAAGTAGGGTGATTACAATCTCGAGAATTAACCCGTTAATTGGGACTACCATTTCTCATGGGTCCATCCAAATTCCTTGTTGGGTTAATTTTGGGGTCAAAGACTCTCTTTCTCAAGAGGAGTCAAAACCCATTAAGCTAGAATCAATGTTTGCAACCACCAATCCTTAATTAAGGCATAAAATTAACCCAAATAACAAACACCCAATATCAATCTTTCATTAAAAAGAAACACCCATCAATTACACTAGGGTTGAGCCACAACCCTAGCTAATGGGTTTACCTAGACTTAATTCAACAAGAAACAAAAGAAATGGATGAAGAACTAAGCATATTTATTAATTGCTAAAGTTAAACTACAAGAATCTATGGAAGAATTAATGCTAAAAAGCCTAAAATAGGCTAAAACACGGTTCTCACGAGCGCAACCCTTGTTCACAATATAAAACATTACCTAAAAATGGTAAAATATTCTACTTATACTGGGCTGGAAAAATTGGAAAAAATTTCCTTTGCGGGGTCGGTGTGGGCCGCGCAATCATGACCCCGGCGACACCGGCTGATTTGACTTCCATGTCTATCTTTCTAAAGGGGATGGCGCGGACAGCGCAGTAATGTGGTGCGCCAGCATGAACGTCTAGTGCCGACTGTGTGTTTACGACCGCGGTCGCGTGGCTTGAGCTTGTCCAAAACTACATATCCTCTGAACTGTGTGGCGCGAACCGCATGTCAAGATGGTGCGGCGGTATGAACTGGACACGAGCCGCGTAAAGTTGATCGCGGCCGCATGGACTCGGTCTCAAATTGTGCCCTCTCTGAACTATTTGGTGCGGCCGCATGCACAATTGTGCAGTCCGCACCCAGCTTTTATCTCCACCAATTCATTTGTCTATTGACACTTGAGAAGGTTTTACTCTGTTTTGAGCCAATCTTTGATATTTCGTCACTTTGTTGCTCAAATCTGCAATCAAGCACAACCTTGTAAGCATTTTGGGACTATTTTGTAGAAAATTATACTCAAAGCATAGAAAAGTATGGTCATAAAACATGTTAAAAATCATATTTATCAACTCCCCCAAACTTAAACCTTTGCTTTTCCTCAAGAAATCAAAATAATTCCCACCCATGAAAGGAAACATCCAAGTATTTCCAGCTTATCCTAAAGTAACCTCAACAAGCATCAATTGGGAGTAACAATTGCCCTTAATATGAATGCATCATTAACACGTTATTATCTTTGAAAACTTGTGGATCAATTGTGACACAAGATTATAAAGAATTGACACATTTCATCAAGGAACTTATCTCAATTACTTTGGTCATTGTGGAACCCAAACACACACATCCTCAACTCTCCCTAAGCGAACCTCACCTTTTTTAGAGTATTAACACACAAACCGATGTTTATCGACTTTCACTCATCTCTAACAAGAAGAAGGTCACATGTTCGGCTCTAAGTACCATAAGCTTGCCCCTTATGTGAGTATCCACGAATGTAGGTTTCTTTCAACTCAAGATCATATAGGTTTATTGTGGAGTCATTCTGAAGGCTTTTGGGTAAGGGTAGGATATGTTCTTTTTCAAGTGGGTTAAGTCTTCCCTTAAACACTTATTGTATTTTATTTTGAAAAACTTTCTTGACTCACTACAGTATTCACTTATTTTTGAAGGGGTTAGAGAGACACATTGTCACTCTCTCTCATGCAATTCAACACATTTCTCCTTTTCTACTTTTTCCACACCTTTTTTCACTTTGGTTTTGATTGAATCCCCTTTTTGTTCTTATTCATATTGGTATTTCTTTTTGTCTTTTCTTTTTTTTCTTTTTCATTACCTTCCTTTTCTTTTGCATTTATACATTTTACCACATTGTTTCCTTTCTTTTCTCTCTCCCCAAACTTAGAAATTTATCATTTACTTCTAGGGAAGATCTGGGTGCCAAGAGAGGGTATCATTAATAACGGGTATAGGCTTGTATCTTGGGTTCTTGAAAAAAAAAGGTTTTAAGGCTCAATAGGGTTAACTAGGGAATCATTTCAATTGTAGACTATGGAATTGTTCAACTTAGTATTTGGATCAAGGAGAGCCTTGTCGACGCCCACTTTTTCCGACTACTAAAAAGAAGCGAAATCGGATTTACGACATTATTGGCAAAAACAACTCTTATTCCCATTTGGGAATTGGGTATTGGAATTTGAAGAGTCGCCACCTAATGATTATAGTACATTAGAACACTTTGAAGAAGAAGAGAGTAGTTTGAAAGAAAACCAGAGTTCGGGTAAGGGCTTAAATTATCTCGAGGGGAAGGTGTTAAAAGATCGACTAGTATGGTTCCCGACCATGCTAATTGTGACGTTGATAAGACAAAGAAAATAAACGAGTAAAGGTTTGCATATAAACATTCAAGAAACTAGAGAATAGTAAGAAAGGGAAATGGCATAATTTAAATAAAGCGGAAAGAGAATTAATTTGAAAATGCATTACTTTAGGAATGTTTAAATAAAGCAAGCGAAAGAGAAAGAGGTCCAAAGTTTGACTATTATATGGATCATTTGATACAATATCCCGCACATATTCCCAAAGAGGGGTCGCTTTATGATATTATCACATCTTAATCATCTCCATATTCTACCCTTCCCACCCCATTAAGGTATTAAAACGTGTTTGGTCTCATTTACTTATTGAATGCTAATACCCATCCCAACCTATTAGTCCTGGGGTATAATGACTTCTAAGCATAAGAGGGGGTGAGAATGATATGACATATATGGAGTTTTCAAAGGTGAAAATACTAAGCGTCAATCAAAACAAATAACATATAAAGGTATGCAAATAAAATATTCAAAGGCTCATTTAAACCCCGTAAACTGTAATAACAATTAGTCCAGCATGCCTTACAAATAGTGATTTGGTCTTAATATTAAAGCTGGTCGCGAATGGATTATTTAAACACATAAAGCTGGATAGAAAATCTTCTTCGAGCTCCCCGGGAATGTTATCAGGAATTTTTGAATTTAAGAAGGTAGGGGAGTTCTTAAAAATAAGCAATATAGGAAATAAGAGGTTTGAAAGTGCGGTGGATAGTTTATGTAAAATGTGTAGAAAAGCTTCAGAATGAAAAATGAGTTGCAGTTCTGTTTCGAAAACGTTGGGCGGAGTGGTTCTATGCAAAAAACAAAAGCTTTTGAGCAGGCAGATTATTTTAGAAGACTGATCATAGAAAGTACTTTGGGAAAACTTTATTTTTTAAAGTTTGTTGAAAATCATTTAGGCAGAATGTGTTTTGAAAGGCAGAAACACACAGACTTGAGACGTTAACAAGCATGCATAGTTAACAGTTTAAGAAAGCATTATTTTGAGAAAGACATTAAAGCTCAAATGACTGACTGCTATTAGTTAAGCGAATAAGGCGAGTTGGCGGTTAACCCTATAGGCATGATGTCTATGCTTCTGATTTTAAAAGCCGTTAATGAATTAAAGAATAACTGAGCATTTAACCCTTCAGTTTGCCTATCGTGTGCAGGTCCAATAGGCAGGATTTCTATATGCATTTCATAACAAAATATGCAAATCCTATAGGCATGCTTTCTAAGTTTTTAAGCATAGAATCCTATAAACATTGTTTCTAACCTTTGACATGTGCAGAAATAGTAAAGCGCTTCCCACACCGTTTCACTAATATCCCGAAGTTCTTTTACACAATTATTACAGAAAACTTGAAAGAAAGGAAAAGACATAAGACAACTACATCAGTATCAGAACTCCAACAGGCCTGGGGAGTCTTGAAGAAACCCTAATGTCCAACCCATGCATTTTTTAACAAATTAAGATTCCAGATTCCAAGGCCTTCTCATACGCAAGGTGTTTTCAGAGTTCCAAGGAATCTTATAGATTCTCGGCAGTGCTTATCACCCTTAATAGCTTAGATTAACATAATAGTACAGTGTGGATGTACCAGCCCTAAGGCATCCGAGATCTGAGGGTGCTTAAGGGTCCCAAGGCATGGCTTACCAAAGGGGGTAGAACTTAAGAGAATAAGAATGAGTGTAAAAGTGAAGGATTAGAGGATAACCAATGCAAAGGTGGTCATACATAGCCATGAAGGGGAATGGAACACCCTTGGCCTTTTATATGGTTTAACAAGTAAGAGAATACTTAGGCCAGTATGGTGATTAGGGCACAAAGAGACCTGAGTCAAAGCTCAACACATAATGGCGGATTAAGGGAGTGGGATTACTTTGAGAATAGGTTGAGAACAACCTTGTTATAAACTATAGGTTGCAATAAGGTACCACTCTAGTCCAAAACAACACTCACATACAAAATGGGGTCGGGGAAAGGGATCAAATATGAAAGAATTCGCATAAAACAGAACATAGTTAATCTGAAATTGGATTGGGGTAAAGGGATGCATAGGAAGATAACAAAACCAAACATAACAGAAGTAATCACATGGGAATATGTGGTATAGATGTAACATGCAAAATTTCGATTGCGTGATGTAATGAAATAGAGCATAAACATATATATGAAAGGCATAAATAAACACATGGTTTAGAGGTGGTATTTAAACAATGGAACCAACCAGTTGCACGTTTCAAACAACAATACAAACAGAACAAGCAGGATCTTAGCCTTAGCTTTCAGCCAGCTAACTCAAGCAGCATACTTAGTAACAGAGAAGAGCAGAGAAGAAAAGAGAGAATGTATAGCATGAACTTGTGAAAATTGTTCGTGTCTGTGTTTGTCGTTTGAAGAGAAGGAGTAGGATATTAATAGTTTGAAAACAAGTGGTATGTAATGAAAAATACAATTCAATTTCAATCATAATTAATTAAAAGAGGGAGTTCCTTTAATTAAGGAATTCGAATTTGAATAGGAGAGGGCAGAGATATATTTAAGGAAAGAAAATCAGTAATACATGGTGCAATAAAGGACAAATACATAGGAAAATATTTTAAAAATATACGGTTAGATAAGAAAGGTAAAGGTAAAATCAATTAATCACGTAGTAAAACAAGAATCAGGGATTTCAACTTAGTAATGTATTAAGCCAGAATATAGGTCCAAATCAGACAAGGATAGAATCAAGTAAGTTCATAGAAAATCAATCCCCAAAAATTAGGGCTGTTCAAAGAGAAAAAAATATTTGACTATAACAGGGAGCATAAACTTAAACATGCGAGGTTAAAATTAAGAAGAGTAGTCATACAAAGTAGAAGAAGATAGATATGAAAGAAATCAAGAGGTCTTGAAAAGCTTAGCGAGAATCAGAAACCCCCAAACAATTTAGAGTTTCTTCCTCGCAGACGAAAGCATAGAGAATCAGGAAAATAATAAACTCAGAAAGTCCAAAGAACACGAATATTCATGGAAGCATAATGAAAGAAGAAACAGTAAAGAATTTACTCGAAACCCCTAGAAGAAAATATAGTAAAGAAAACACCTAAAAATAATAGTGAAAACACATAGGATTTACAGCAAAGCCAAATAATGTAATAAATTAAAGTAGAACAAGTAAAATCACGGAAACCCTAAGTTTTAAGAAGATTAACAATTTTGAAAGCAAAAATAGAAAAAAAAAGTGAGAAACACTTAAACCACAGAAAATAGCACGGATTACAGTAGATCTTAGAGAGAAACAAGAAAACCTTAAGGGCTTAGGGTTTTAGAGAAAACCCTAGAAAATAAGAAGGCCAGGAACGGGCTGGTCCTGAGTCAGACATAGACTCTATGACTCACCGAAGATGAGCCGGAAGGGCCGTAGAACTTGAATCGGAGAGCTTCTGAGCCGGAGACCTTCAAGGTCTGCTTTTGATCCTTTAAAGGAGGAGCCATAAAAGCGATAGAGGGTGAGCATAGGTTGTACAAGGCTTGGGAAGCCATATTTCCAGTGAAATAAGTCGGCAAATGGCCGGGGAGGGCTAGGGTTTGGAAAGGGATTGAGAGCATTTGAGAGAGGAGTGGGATGGAAGAGCAGCAAATATGAGAGAATGGGATATGGTTAGGGTGGTCTTGGGTTAAAAAAGGAAAAGGGTATTTCGGGCCGTTGATTTAAATGATCAATGACCACGATTTAAAGTGGGAACGGGGAGGGTTAATTTAGACAGGTTTGGGTTGGGTAATTTCAAAATTGGTAATGTAATTGGGGGTTAAATTGGGGCAGAAATTTGGCTATAAATTAAATGCAAAGGGGCTACGATTTAAATAGCCATTTTCCCCAAATTAAATTTTATAAAATAGTAAAATATAAAATTAGTAAAATGATATTGTAAAAATCAAATTAAAATACTGGATTAATAAATAATGTATAAGTATTTAATTAAAAATATTAGGAATGATTTTGTAATCAAAATACTTATTAAGACGAGAAATAGGCTAAAATTTCAATTTCATGCAATTATAGTTTTAGAAATTCCTAATGAACTTGTAAATTTGTATTAAAAAATGTAAATTTTATTTTATGTAAATGAGAGGATAAAATATATTGCTCACAAAAAGAACAAGTTTTGGGACTAAACATAGGATTTTATTGTGCAAAATAAGTCATAAATTGATTTTTAAAATCTTGAAAAAAATGCAAAAAAATGTCAACACATTTTTGGATGCTTTTATATGCATTTACATGCTATTTTGGGAATAATTTGAGTATATAAATATATGGGGAAAAATTTGGGTATCAACAGTTGTCCCTCTTTACCTGAGGATGATTAAAGAGTTGTCGGGCAAAGACGGGATGGCCCATTATGACCGAAGATGGCAACTATAAGAGAGTTTTGACCGCGCTCCGGCTTCTGAGCTGCCTACATATCCCTGGTTTTACAAGAATCAGGTCATATGTAGTTCAGGAACCATTGGCAGAATATGCCGATGGAAGTTCGAAAAAAACGGATACAATGGGGTTTTGAGATTTGACAAGGGTTCGGTGTTCGGATGACTGGGAAAACCTGGAGCGGGATCGCTCCTGCTAAAATGGTTGTGAGGCAGCCAGTGTACTTGCAAATAAATGATGTGCGTATATATTGCATTATTTATATGTGATGCAAGTTCCCATTTGACCATGAATTTTGTCTTCGGCGATTAGGATGGCGTCCTGACTATGACGTACTGGGCTATGAAAGAGCATAAAAGTAAATATTTGCATGCCATGAATTTGTGTTCTCGGGCTATTCAGATGTTGCCTCCGAACTATGATGCCTTTGAATAAGTTGGCGGTGTTTGAGCTCATGGGAAGTGGCTATATTTCAGCCAATGAATGTAAGGGTGGCGATGTTTTACCCGAGCAAGAATTCAATATGGAAGGTGGCGATATTTCAGCCAAATGAAATAGAGTGGAAATTTTTAACCAAATGAAAAATAAAAGAGATAGATCTTAACCTCGAAAGGAGACAAGGTTAGTCTTGAAAGACAGCGAATAGCCTTATGCAGGATGGAGGTAGAGGTTAACCACGGACGGCAGCGAATAGCCTTATGCAATGCAGGATAGAGACAGAGCTTAGTCTCGAAAGGCAGAGAATAGCCTTATGCAGGATTGAGGAAAAGCTTATCCTCGGAAGGCAGAGAATATCCTTATGTAGGATGGAGACATAGCTTAGTCTCGAAAGGCAGCAAATAGCCTTATGCAGGATGGAGGTAGAGCTTAACCTCGAAATGCAGCGAATAGCCTTATCAAGGATGGAGGTAGAGCTTAACCTCGGAAGGCAGAGAATAGCAATATGCAGGATGCAGGTAGAGCCTAACCTCAGAAGGCAGAGAATAGCCTTATGCAAGATGGAGGTAGAGCTTAACCTAGGAAGGCAGACAATAGCTTTATGCAAAAATGCAAGATGGAGACAAAGCTTAGTATCGAAAGGCAACGAATAGCCTTATGTAGGATGGACACAGAGCTTAGTCTCAAAAGGCAACGAGTATCCTTATGCAGGATGAGGTAGAGCTAAACCTCGTAAGGCATAGAATAGACTTATGCAATGAAGGATATATATAAAGCTTAGTCTCGTAAGGCACCGAATATCCTTATGCAGAATGGAGGTAGAGCTCATCCTCAGAAGGCAGAGAATAGCCTTCAGCAGGATGGAGATAGAGCTTACTCTCGAAAGGCAGCGAATAACCTTATGCAAAAATGCAATATAGAGACAAACCTTAGCCTAAAAAGTCAGAGAATAAATTTATGCAATGCAAATACGTAAAGGAGGAGATAGTAATGATTTTCTTAACTGACAGATGATTACGATATTATGACTGCTACGGAAATGTTGGATGTAGGTAGTAAACTTTCTGCGAAGTAAGGTTTTTTTTTCAGGAGTTTTTGTCCTCAACTCCTGCATCCAAAGAAAAATCGTGAGTTCTGCAAAATGGGAGGTTAGTTCGTGCCTCTTGGCTCGTGGCTTCATGTGCCATTTGGGGAATCGTTGCTGAACGATATTGATCCGAATGGTTTTATGCAAATGATTTGGCAAACATGATGCAACTGTATATATAAGTACAGAAAAGAATAATTTTTGTTTTATGATGAGTCAATGACTGCAACGTGGTTCAAGATAGGTCAACCTTGCTTGCTCTGAAATTTTGAGGGTCCTCCTCAAAATTCTGCCCCAGTTTACTGGACTGGCACTATTGACAGGGGTGCTGAATGACTGAAAAAGAAATCCTTTTGAATTTAGAGGGTCTTTCTCAAAATTCTGCCCCAGTTTACTGGGTCGATGCTGATGCGAATGCTCGGTAAATTGACTTTGGAATTTTGAGGGTCCTTCTCAAAATTCTGCCCCAATTCCAATTGCGGGGGGGGGGGGGGGGAATGGAATTTTATTAAAAATGTGACAGAACCCATAGGGCTACCTTCGTATCCCTTCTGAAATGGGAATCAGGTCATGCGTAATTCAAATTACATCAGGGAGAAACGTGATGATTAAATGTAGTATCTTTTCACGGCATCTGGGTTGATTGGTTTTGGCCAAACTTCTCCATCCATTTCCGCAAGGTAGAGGCTCCTCCGGTCAGAAACCGGTGAACCATGTATGGACCCTGCCAGTTGGGACAGAATTTCACTTTGGCTTCATCTTGATGTGGGAATATCTTCTTCAACACCAGCTACCCTGGTGTATACTTCCTTGGTCAAACTCTCTTGTTGAAGGCTCGAGACATTTTGTTCTGATATATTTGACCGTGACAGATAACGTTCATTCTCTTTCTATCGATGAGGCCTAACTGCTCGTAGAAACTCTTTGTCCATTCTGCATCATCTAATTCAGCTTCTTGTATGACCCTTAAGGATGGGATTTCTACCTCAGCGGGTATAACAACCTCAGTTCCATATACCAGCATGTAAGGAGTGGCCCCGGTTGATGTGTGGACCGTGGTGCGGTAACCCAATAAGCGAACTACAATTTCTCATGCCACTGCTTTTTCTTATTAATCATTTTTCTCAGTATCTACTTGATGTTCTTATTGGCTACTTCAACATCTCCGTTCATCTGAGGGTTGTAAGCTGTAGAGTTCTTATGTCTGATTTTGAATGTTTCACATATTGCTTTCATTAGGTCATTTTTTAGGTTAGAGCCATTGTTGGTGATGATTGACTCTGGTACCCCGAACCGACAAACCATACTATCTCGGACGAAATCTGTGACTACCTTTTGTCTTGTAACAAGCGGCACTCGTCAATGGTATGGCTCTTTGTCCAGCAATGGTATGCGCAAGTCTTGTTTGGGTTAATCGACTTGGAAGGGTTTTATGGATTTACGGCATAGATAGGGGTGACGTAACCCGTTGCTTTGACTTTCTCATGCAATTGGTCAATCGGCTCGACTATGGCGGTGTTTTGGCTAGAGGGTTTGCGGTTGAGATTGTGTCTAGGTCGAGGGAAATTTTGGCGAGTAGATGGTGATGGGTAGTGAGAAGGATGGGAGTTATATGTTTGGTATGCGGGTGCAGGTTGGGAATATCGGGTGAAAGGGGTTGGTATGTGGGTGGTGGAGGTTATTGGTAAGAAGGATGTGGAATTTCGTAAGTAGGTGTTGGTGTTGGGTAATTTGGGTAGGCTGGCAGGTGAGTGGAGCTGAGGGATAGGTTTTGTACTTCGTGGGAGAGTTGTTTCTTTGCGCAGCCATTATAGAATTTACCTCTTTCCTCTTTGTCGAGCCACCAGACTGTAGACCCTTGTTGGTGGCTTGCAATACCTCTAGTTTAGTGACGATATCGTTCTTAATTCCTTCTTCGATCTTTTCTCCCAATTTGATGATATCAAAGAACTTTTGTCTCTCAATTAGCACCAATCTTTCATAGTACTGTGGGTCCTGAGCACGGGCAAAGAATCTATTCATTTGTTCTTCCTCCAAGGCCGGTCTGACATTAGCAGCTTCCGGCCCCTAACGAGTAGAATTCTCGCGAAAGTTCTCCGTAGGCTTCTTGTTAAGATTCTGGATATAAAACACGTCGCTTGCATTCTCAGCGTTGAACCTGATACGGTCCATGAAATCAAACGCCATGTTCAAGCAACTCACCCAACTCCTACTAGTTTGTCATAATACATCCTCAAGTGAACCCTGGGATCCCCGGTACCATCATACAGTTCGAACTTGGGAAGCTTGTACCCCTCCGAGAGCTCAACATCTGGTTGAACACAGAGATCTTCATAATTCAACCCTTCAACACCCTTATTACCTTCGAAACCCTGAACCCGGTTAGTCAACTTCTTAATTTCAGCAGCCATATCCTGAATGAGGGAGCTTTTGTCGTCTGGCTCAGCTACATTGGTGACTGGATGACCGTAATGTGGTACAGTATCCACAAAGAAAGGAGCGTTCTGGTTATCTATGGTGTTTTGGAGATCTGGGATAAGTAGTGGAGCATTGTTGATTGTGTTGCGGACTTGGGTCTAAGCAGGCTGGGCTGGTGGCAGTGGTGGTGATTTGTTGGCATCAGCAACAGCAGTAGTGATCAATAGACTCGCCAAGTTTCGGACATGTTCCAACTCTTTTCTAAACCTCATCAAAGTTTGCTCAAGATGAGCAGTAGATTTTTTGGTGATTGAAGCCTCTCTGACTTCCTTTTTGGCATTAGTATCTTCCATTTTGTTCTTGTTATTGTTTCTAGGAGGATTCATAGGAGGAGGAATGGGAGGACTCTTTGGTCTTGTGGAGTATGCTGATGATGCTAGAATGCACGAACTAAACTTTGGGAGGGGAATAAAAATAAAAGAAAAACAAAAAGGTAAAAAGTTAGTGCGGATTCTGAGAAAGCAAAATATTTTGATATTTAAACACATTGTTGCAAGAATATAAGTGGTTTCCTACTTGGGTGCCTCGTTGTGCTTGAGGTAGGTCTAGCGACAGATAGAATTTGGAGAACATATAACACCAAGTGCCTCATTTTATTGGTAGAAAATGCGACGAATCAAAACAAATTGAAATAAAGAGAGATTGTTACTAATGGCCAGTGGCCTTATTACATCAAGAAAGCAGTAAAAATCCTAACTACTTGGTACCAGAAAGACCTTCCCTAGATTCAGTATCTTTGCCTCCCTCGTACAGCTGCATCAACTTGCACAATGGCAGCAATAAGTAAGCTCGAGCCAACTGCCCACCTTCGTTACCTTCAGCTTCTTGACAGTCGTTGATCCTTTTAAGATATTTGCCTTCTAGCTCAACTAGACCCCACTCCAAGTACCCTAAACGGTTGTTTGGGCAGACAGTTATGTCCTTCCTTTCGTTGATTAGCTTCCCTTGGATCTCTAGTATTTCCCAGTGCTGACTTTCGCAGTCTCACATCCGTTTGTGTAGCTGATTGTACTTGACCTTTGCGGCAGTCTTCTCATCAATAACCCTGTGACCATGGACGAAACATGTTTTTCCCAAGCCAATGTGGTCATCTTCCAACCATCCTAGATACGGAGGTGCATGCCTTGGCCAATACCTATCTTGTTCCATACATTCCTTTTTCAAGATGAGTTTGGAATGCCAGATATGCTGAGCCTGGCACATGTGTGGGCTATCGTCATCTTGGAAGTCAACCCTGTAGTGACTCATCTATTAGACCCTTGGCATAATCTTCTTTCTTCCCACTTGCCTCATGACTCGGAATGGGACATAAGGGTAAGTTCCTCTTAAGCCTATGAGTAAAAGGAATGGCGCATACCTAGACCGAATGATAAACTCCCCAGTTGGAAACCGCTCGTACATCCATTGTACCTGCTATTCTTTCAAATTCTCAAATAGTTCTACCTATCAACTGGCGTCTTCCGGGCGAGCGAACATATCCGGCATGAAGTGCATTTGCTTTGGATAATGGAAAGTGATATGGTCATCCCAGTCTCGGCACATGATCTCCTGTGTATAATCTCCCTTCTGAAGATGTCCAATTAGCTAGAGTTGCCCGAACCTGTCATGCATGAAGTTGAAGGATATGTAGGAGTCCTTCAGACTGGTCATATTAGGATTCTTCTTGAGCCCCATTATTTTCAGGAACCTTCTACCTTTTCGATTTTATGGCATCAGAAGCCTCGGGCTATCAGAAGGAATTCTGTCTACGCCCCCAATTTCTTCCAATAGCGGCGTCATTTTAATACCCCCAAAGCAGAAGACAGACCGTTTACTGTCCCAAAAAAGAGTAGCAGCTTCCACAATCTTTTTATCTGGCCTAACTTCCAGGAGTGAAGGAAGATTTCCTAAGTGGTTGCGGACAAGAACCTGATCACTACCATGTAGATCCTCCCACCAGCTTAGTAACTTTGGGTGAACGATTGATGCCATGCCGAATCTGTGGACCTCGTGCCTCATTTCTGCAAAACAATATGTTAGGCCCTTAACCCCACCAGACTCGACTATTTAAACCGATAATTTGAAATAAGGCACTTGTGTTCTCCAAATACATGAACATAATGTGAAGGCATCCGTTTGGATGTCGAGGAAATTAGATGGCTTTTTGGTTCAGGCTATCTTAATGAGTCATTATGCGGATAACATAACTAACTCGGCTAGGGTTGACCATGATACATAAACAGTATAAAAAATAAGGTTTTTCTACTTTTGAAGTGCTAGACAAGGTACCCTTGAGCGGACAACTAAAGAGGGAAAGGTACGAAACTGTCGACTACACTGTTGATCGATTGATTTTACCGCAAATAAGCCTTTGCCACATTTAGGAGGTTCACAAAATTGGAAGTGCGCAACCATACATTATAAGTGTTGCTATAGGTTTCGTTTGGCACAAGTGGAAAATTATGTTGAAGGACGCAATTACAACAATGAAATAAATACATGTATCTAAACGTTCATAAGATAATGATTACAATAGATGCTCAAAATTTAAGACGGAATTCAAATTAACTTAAAGCAGTAAAACAATTAAAGAAAAAGAAAACATGAAGAATCAAGTTAGTAATTATGAGGAAATAATTAAAGTAGTAAATAAAGGCAGTATAGAAAGCAATAAAGTCACAAATTGCGTAATGGTAAAAGCCTTAAATATTTCCCCAGCAGAGTCGCCATGCTGTCGCACCCCTTTTTTTCGACTATAAAAAAGAAGCGAAATCTGGTTTACGATATTATGGACGAAAATAACTCTTATTCCCATTTGGGAATTGGGTATTTGAAGTTGAAGAGTCACCACCTAATGATTTATGTGCATTAGGACACATTAGAGAAGAAGAGAGTATTTTGAAAGAAAACCAAAGTTCGGGTAAGGGACTGAAATTATCTTGACGGGAAGGTATTAGGCACCCCTCAAGATCCTCAAGTGTGGTTCCCGGCCGTGCTAATTGTGACTTTAATGAGACAAAGCAAATAAACGAGTAAAGGTTTGCATATAAACAATCAAGCAACTTCAGAATTGTAAAAAGGGAGAAGGCATAATTTAAATAAAGCAGAAGGGAGAATTAATTTGGAAAAGCATTACTTTAGGAAAAATATTTAAATAAAGCAAGCAAAAGAGAAAGAGGTCCTAAATTTGACTATAATATGGATCATTCGATACAATATCCCGCACATATTCGCAAAGAGGGGCCGCTTTATGATATTATCTCGTCGTCATCATCTCCATATTATACCCTTCCAACCCCGTTAAGGTATTAAGTGTGTTTGATCTCGCTTAGGTATTGCATGCTAATACCCTTCCCAACCTATTAGTCCAGAGGGATTAGGACTTCTAAACCTAAGACGGGGAGAGAAAGATAGGACATATATGGAGTTTGGAAAGGCGAAAATACTAAGCGTCAGTCAAAACAAATAACATATAAAGGTATGCAAATCAGAAATTCAAAGGCTCATATAAACCCCGTAAACCATAACAGCAATTAGTATAGCATGCCTTACAAATACTGGTTTGGTCTTCATATTAAAGCTGATCGCGAATGGATTAGTTAAACACATAAAGATGGATAGAAAATATGCTTTGAGCTCCCCGGGCATGTTATCAATAATTGTTATGCTTAAGAAGGCATAGGATTTTTAAAAGGCAGTGGGAGAAATAAGAGAATTGAAAAGCAGCGGACAATTTAAGTAACAATGTGCAAGAAAGTTTAAGAAAGACATGCAGATTTGAGAAGAAAAGCTAGTTGCACCACTATACCGAAAACTGAATAAATGTCGAGGCTAAGTGGTTTTATGCAGAAAACAGAAGCATTGGGGCAGGCATATTATTTTAAAAGACTATTCCATATAAATTACTTTGGACAGAACTTTATTATGAAAGGCAAAAAAAAGGCTTGAGATGTTAACAGGCATGCATAACTAACAGTTTGTGAAAAATTTTATTTTGAGAAGATCCTTAAAGCTTAGAGGACTTACCATTATTGTTTAAGCGAATAGAGCAAGTTTGACAGCTAATCCTATAGGCATGATGTCTATGCTTCTGATTTTAAAAGTTGGTAAGGAATTAATGAAAAATTGAGCATTTAACATTTTAGTTTGCCTATCGCGTGCAAGTCCTATAGGCGGGATTATATGCATTTGATTACAAAGAGTATGCAAGTCCTATAGACAGGATTTCTATATGCATTTGATTACAAAAGTATGCGAGTCCTATAGGCAGGATTTCTTTACGCATTTGATTACAAACATGCAAATTCTATAGGCAGGATTTCTATATGCATTTTGATTACAAAATATGCAAATCCTATAGGGAGGAATTCTATATGCATTTGATTAAAAAATATAGCAAATTCTATAGGCATGCTTTCTAAGTGTTTAAGAATAGAATCCTATAAACATGGTTTCTAACCTTTGACATGTGCAGAAATAGTAAAGCCCTTCCCACGCCCTTTAACTAATATCCCCAAGTTCTTTACACAATTATTATGGAAAACATGAAAGGAAGGACAAAAAATAAGATAACTACATCAGTATCAGAAGAACAGGCCCGGGGAGTCTCGAAGTCACCTTAATGTCCAACCCATGCATCTTTTACAAAATCCAGATTCCAAATTCCAAGGCCTTCTCATACTCAAAGTGTTTTCAGAATTCCAAGGAATCTCAGGGATTCCCGGCGGTGCTTAACACCCTTAATAGCTTAGAGTAACAGAATAGTGCAGTGTGCAAGTACCAGCCCTAAGACATCCGAGATCAGAGAGAGGTCAAGGGTCCCAAGGCATGGCTTACCAAAGGGGGTAGAACTTAAGAGACTAAGAATCTGCAAAGGTAAATGATTAGAGGATAACCAATGCAAAGATGGTCATACCTATCAATGAAGGAGACTCACACACCCGTGGCCCTTTTCATGGTTTAACAAGTAAGAGCAGACTTGAAATAAGTCATACTTAGGCCTGTATTGTGATTACGGCACAAACAGACCTGAGTCAAAGCTTAACACATAATGGGGATTTAAGTGAGTGGGATTACTTTGAGCATACATTGAGAACAACCTGGTTCTAAACTGGAGGTTGCAGTATGGTACCACTCTAGTCCAAAACAATACTCACATACAAAAAAGGGGTCAGGGAAAGGGATCAAATATGTAAGCATTTGCATAAAACAGGACGTAGTTAATCAGAAAGGGGTTTGGTGAGAGGGATGTGCAAGAAGATAACAAATACAAACATAACAAAATTAAACACATGGGAATATGGGGTAGGGATGTAACATTTTGAAATTCGATTGCATGATGTAAGGAAATAGAGCATAAATAGATATATGAAAGGCATAAATAAACACATGGTTTAGAGGTGGTATTTAAACCATGGAACCTACCAGTTGCAAGTTGCAAACAACAATGCAAACAGAACAAGTAGGATCTTAGCCTTGGCTTTGAGCCGGCTAACTCAAGCAGCACACTTAGTAACAGAGAAGAGAAGACAAAGAAAAGAGAGAATGTATAGTATGAACTTGTGAAAATCATTCATGTCTGTGTGTATCGTTTGAAGAGAAGGAGTAGGGTATTTATAGTTTGAAACAAGTGGTATGTAAGACAAAATATAATTCAATACCAATCAGAATCAATTAGAATAGGGGAGTTCCATTTATTAAGGAATACGAATTTGAATAGAAGAGGGCACAGTTATATTTAAGGAAGGAAAATCAGTAACATATGGTGCAATAAAGGGTAAATACAAAGGAGAAGCTTTTAAAAATACACGGTTAGATAAATAAGGTAAAGGTAAAATCAATCAATCTCGTAGTAAATAAAGAATTGGGGATTCGGACTCAGCAAAGCATTAAGCCAGAATATAGGTCCAAATCAGATAAGAAGAGAATCAAGTAAGTTCATAGAAAATCAATCGCTAATAATTAGGGTTGTTCAAAGAGAAAAAATATTTGAGAATTAAAGGGAGCATAAACTTAAACATGCGAGGTTAAAAATAAGCAAAGTATTTGTGTAAAGTAGAAGATCATAGATATGCGAGAAATCAAGAGATCTTGCAAAGCTTAGCAAGAATCAGAAACATGAGACGAGTTTTAGAGGACTACGGTTTTCAAATTAAACAGGAAACAAAAATTATCGCGCACAAGTAGTCTGAAAACCCCCCAAAAAATGTAGGGTTTCTTCCTCACAGACGGAAGCATAGAGAATCAGGCAAGGAATAAACTCAGAAAGTCCAAAGAACACGAACATTCATGGAAGCATAACGAAAGAAGAAACAGTAAAGAATTTACTCGAAACCCTAGAAGAAAATATAGTAAAGAAAACACCTAAAAATCATACTGAAAACACTTAGGATTTAAGCAAAGCCAAATAATGTAAGAAATCACAGTAGAACAAGTAAAATCTGTAAACCCTAAGTTTTATGAAGATGAACTGTTTTTAAAGAAAAAATCAAAAGAGATGTGAGAATCACTTAAAAATCATAGAAAATAGCATGGATCGACAATAGATCTTAGAGATAAAAAGGAAAACCTCGAGGGCTAGGGCTTCAGATAAAATCCAAGAAAGTGAGAAGGCCTAGAATGGGGTGGTCCTGAGTCAGACATAGACTCACAGGGCTAGGACACGCCAGAGATGAGCCAGAAAGGGCAGTAGAACATGAATCAGAGAGCTTCTGAGCCGGAGACCTTCAAGGTCTGGTTTTGATCCTTGAACGGAGGAGCCATAGAAGGGATTGAGGGGCGAGCATAAGTTGAACAAGGCTTGGGAAGCCATATTTTCTAGTAAGAGAAGCCGGCAAATGGCCGGAGAAGGCTATGAATTGGAGAGGGTTTGAGAGCGTTTGAGAGAGGAGGGGGATACGAGGGCGGTGGATATGAGAGAATGGGAATAGGTTTAGGGTGGTCTTGGGTTAAAAGAGGTAAGGGCTATTATGGGTCGTTGATTTAAATGATCAACGACCACGATTTAAAGTGGGAACGGGGCGGGTTAATTTGGTGGGGTTTGGGTGGGGTAATTTTAAAATTGGGTAATGTAATTAGGGGTTAAATTGGGGCTAAAATTGGTCTATAATTGAAATGCAAAGGGGCTACGATTAAATAGTTATTTTCCCCAATTTGAAATTTATAAAATAGTAAATGATATCGTAATAATCAAATTAAAATACTGGGTTAATAAATAATGAATAAGTATTAATTTAGAAATATTATGAACGATTTTGAAATCAAAATACTGATTAAATCGAGAAATAGGCTAAAATTCTAATTTCATGCAATTTTAGTTTTAGAAATACGTAATGACCTTGTAAAATTGTATAAAAATCATGTAAATTATATTTTATGTAAATGAGAGGATAAAATACATTTCTCATAAAATAACAAGTATTGGACTAAATATAGCATTTTATAGTGCAAAATAAGTCATAAATTGATTTTAAAAATATTGAAAAAAATGCATAATATTGCCAAAACCTTTCTGGATGCTTATATATGCAGCTACATGCTATTTTGGGAATATATTGAGCATATAAATATATGGGGAAAAATTGGGTATCAACAAGCCTATAATCACTTCTCAAGTCAAATTTCCCCTAGGATTTCTCCTCAACGAAAGTTCGAATCATGTTCTAGACCATCGGCTCGGGACTTGGACTCATAATTCAAACTCTCTCCACACACACTCAAGGATTGCTAATGGCATCGAGTCGAGGGCCCACAATGACCTTAGTTACTATTCAAGCGCACAATGGTCCAACAAGACCACATGATGATTGTTTGGTCAACAAAAGTGTCTCAAGGCCATGACTTTCACCATCCTAAACAAAACATTATGCCTTTGACCATGGGATCAAAGGAAAATGTGTTAGGCCCAAGTGAAGATTTGCTTGAGGTATCCCTTAAGTACGGCACATCAACACCCCTAACTTAGCATAGGTAGCTCGAAAAGCAAACGACGTTTTGTAAATAGAAAGAAAGACTACTTAACATCATTCCTCCAACCAAACATACTATGATTAGCATTAAAAAACCAACCGGTCATGTTCTAGATGATAGAAGTATACACGAGAGTTATATATGTTGGAAATCATGTATATCTATGATATGTGCGCTTTGGTTGTATGAGCATGATTTTCAGGTATAGGTTTGATGAATGACAAACAATGAAGTCAAGTGTCAAATAACGATATAATATGACAATCAATCAAATGACGAGAAGCATACTGATGACGGAATTGCATGAACGAGCCAAAGAGTTCAAGACCGAAGATCCAAGACGTAGGTCGTTTGGTAGAACCAATGTAAGGACAACGATTAAGTTATCTTATCCTTTGGCTCAACATTAGGTCATCATAAACATGCATAAAATATTTTATTAAATTATATTTATCATAAACATGCATAAATTATTTTATTAAATCATATTTATCATAAACATGCATCTTTGTGTTAAAACAAAATGATGTTAAAGGTTTTAAACATGTCTTTTAAATCTGGGTCTCAACAATCGATTATTTGAATCCTACAATCGATTGTATTAAGACAGTGTGATCTGAAGTTTTTCAAAATAGCAAACAATCGATTGTCTACTTTTAACAATCGATTATTTTGAGACAGTGTGCAACCGAAGTTTTTAAACATCTAAACAATCGATTGTTTTTGTCATACAATCGATTATATTCATAAACAATCGATTGTCATATTCATACAATCGATTATATTTTGACCGTTCCCACAGAATCAATATATATTTTGACCGTTCCCACAGAATCCTAAATTGATTTTTGAACGTTGAATAACAATCGATTATTTAGTCCATACAATCGACTGTTTAGCCAAAAATCAGGAATCTGTCTTTTGAACGTTGGTCAAAACAATCGATTATCTACTCCAAACAATCGATTGTTTGAGCACAGAATCAGGGATTTTATTTATCAATTAAGCAACGGTCAGCACCACTTTTTCACCTATAAAAAGAAGTCTTTTTGAGCTGATTTAAAATACACAACTCCTCCATACATTGTTATACGTATTGATCATTTTCAAGCATCATTTTAGAGCTTTTGTTGAGCCATTTGATAGACAACTTTGTGTTGTTCATAGAGCTTATTGTGTATCTCTTTATCCACTCTATTGAGAGAGTATTTGTTGTAAAAGAGAGTTGTTTGAGAAGAACATATCTTCTCATTTGTCGGGTTTGCTAAGTACCCAAAGTCCTAGTGGTTGAAGTCTTGGGGTGAGGTAGCCTCAAGCAAGTGAAGTCTTAAGGTGTGGTATCCTTGAGCAACTGTAACGGTTTGTTAAGCACCCGTAAGCTTGACGAAGATAGTGGAAATCTCGAGAGAGTCTCTCGGGGACTGGACTAGCCACGGGTTGTGGTGAACCAGGATACATCGGTGCGTTCGTTCCTTATTATTTACTTATCGCACCTATTTCATTCCTGCAATTTTTAAATTCTGCAAGTTTACGCTGTTCTTTATAATAATGCTATTCACCCCCCCTCTAGCGTTAAGCGTATATTCTAACAATATATACACAAAGAACTCACACACAAATTGCACATGAACTGTTTCATTCACATAATTTGACACTTTCGAGTAAATGCTCAGCGACTCAAGGCTTTCATCATAAATACATGTATAACTTCCGGTCACCATAGAGTCACGGAGTGAGCCTCAGGTTCACAAAGTTGATCACAGAGACTAATTTCCATAAGAAAGTTGGCAATCAATCTATCATTAGGAAAAGTCGACAAAAACGACACACACACATATATATACATATATGTATATATATATATATGTGTGTGTATGCGTGTGTGTGTGTTTGTGGGAGACTATATATGTTATGTATAGATAAACATGCTTCAAACTAGGCAATTACACCAAACCAGTCAAGGTAATTCATCCTACGATCCTGATTCTACTATTACACCCTTGGAAAAGAACTAGAAAAAGAAAAACCAAGGGGAATTGAGTCCTAATCACAATCTACTTGTTTTTGTTGTTTTTCTTATATATGGATAACACTAAATACTAATATTAACAAGGCTATAATATTAACAACACAATAATGAACATGAAGTAAACACTGATATTATAACGGAAATAAAAAACAACACCACTCATGTGCCAAAGTTATACCAATGTACACACATACACGATATGCATAAGTACATGAGTTTAAAGATATATACAGAGAAAGATTACAATGCTACACTCCACCCCCAACTGAAAATGATGTATTTTCCCCAATGCATATAAGTAAATAGAAAAGTTTGAGGGGTAGCTCCCTGAGGCACGCTAAGTGCTATGGGAGTCGGCAGCCAGCTGAATGCTGGAGGGATCACCCTCATATGGGTTAGTGGGGACTGATGATAGCTCAGTCTGAGATTTGGTATACTCTAATGGCATACTACCCTCATGCTGCTCCGGTGTAGGAGAGCGAACTGGAACTGTAGCTGGAGCTGGTGCTGGTGCTATATCAGGAGCTGATGGAGCCTGGGAGATGTTGGATGTGCCAACGGGTGACGGAGGAGCTACAGGAGCTACTGAAATTGTTCTATCTATCAAAGATGTCTGGATTGCCTACTGCAAATCTGCCTGCTCCACTTCATCACAAGCAGCCTCCTCCTGAGTAGCATAATCACTAGAGGCCTCCGAAATCTGTTTTCCCTTTTCTATAGGGGCTTCATCACCGCATTTTCAGTTCTGCAACTGCATCTTCCATCGCATTTTCACTAGTTTTCATAGACAATCATGGGGTCAATTATGCGTTCACTCCACGGACCTTATATAAGGTATATGATCATAGAATGACCGCATTTCATCGCCTTCCTCAAGTGACCTAGGGTTAGCTCTGCGACCAAAATGCGGTCCGCATTTCAGACATGCGGACCGCAGACTTCATCTCTTTCACAGAAA
This sequence comes from Nicotiana benthamiana, assembly GCA_034376525.1. Taxonomy (NCBI): domain Eukaryota; kingdom Viridiplantae; phylum Streptophyta; class Magnoliopsida; order Solanales; family Solanaceae; genus Nicotiana; species Nicotiana benthamiana. The sequence goes on along the minus strand of CM067338.1, from coordinate 126,168,511 downwards.
CCCTAAGATCCAACAATGGCTACCCTATTTTGTTCAACCCCGTTCCCTTATCTTTCCTAGCCTAAAGATGACAATTTTTAGCAAGAACAACTACTCAAACCATTTAGTACCAAACACTTGCACAAGACTTTTGAATAAAAGAAGAAAGGGAGCCGTAACTGTAACAAGGACTTTACAAATGGAATTGCTGGATAGTTTGGTTGTTATTTTTTCCCGCTTTTGACCGAATATGTTTGTTCTTCTCTAAAAAAAATTTCCGTTTTCTTTTGTGAGTTTTTTTTTCTTTCTTTATTTTTGTTTTGTTTCAGCGAATATTAGAGGGAGACATACCATGAGATCTGCAGTGCACTGCTCACCCCATAACACACTATGCAACCGCATATTTGTTACGCGGTATGATGCATGAATGAATTTTGAAGTTATCAGATGCGAGAAATGCGGACCGTAGAATTCACCATTTTACCAAATTTTTAACATCCATTTTAGGCTCTTCTCTGTGTATGTCTGCGCTCAAAATATGGTCCGCATAGAATTAGTGCTACCACATTTCCATCGCAGATTCCACATGGTTCCACTTCTTCATTTTTTCATGCATTTTCACCAAGTGTTGTGATCTTTTGGACCCCCTGCACTCAAACAAACAGTTTAAACTAAAAAAATGAAAAATGCAATGAAAAGAAAAGAAGGGTGTTACCACCCATGGGTTGCCTACCATGAAGCGCTTGATTTAACGTCGCGGCATAAGGGGATTTATGTTCCGTTAAATTTACTCAGTGGTCGGGCAACGACCATCTTTGAGAGCCAACTGCTCTACCAAATGTTTTTTACCATCTGTACCCAATAATGCTTGATGCGTCGGCCATTTACCTTGAATGTCCGGGATTGTAAGACCCCGTGAAAAAGAGTGTTAAAGTCCTAGCAACTCATAGAGTCAGGTCCACCTATATGTTGGAACCTTTTTCTACTAATTTTTTACTTAAAAATCTAGAGCCGAATGTTTTCGGAAAACATCATTTCTGCGGTTAGGAATGCGGTTGCAGATCAGGTATGTGGACCGCATATCAATCACAGAGTGACTTAGAGAGTAGCCAAATTGGATGTTGAAACTACGGTCCTTTATGCGGTGCAATCTGTGGCCGCAGAATGTGTATGCGGACGGCTCTCTCACAGCATACCCAAAACGAGAGGCCTGCAATTTGGGACCATTCTGCGGTCCAATAGGCGGAACTCATGTCAGCTATGCGATCACATAGTTGACCGCAGATCTGTCGCGAACATCAGTTTTCAAAAAGTTTTAAACCCGACCCTATTCTAATAAAACACCCAACCCCTCATTTTCCCCCTTTTTCTTAACAAAACAAGATAAAGGGAAGGGAGAGTTGTTGAGAGAGAAAGGAATTTTCATCAAAGTGATCCTCCAAAACAATCTGGGCTGGGAAAGGTTTAAGTTATTTTTTTCATCTCCACTCTTACAGGTAAAACCCCTAACCATTTCCCCAATTTTTCAGAGTTAAGCGAAGGAAAGGAAGTCCAATGCTTTGATTTTTTAACTAAACACTGAAAACCCTCATGCATGTCACTCAAACCTAGAACCTAGTGGAACCTAGTGAAGGGGAAAAATAGATAGAAGTAGAGGACTGTTCTAGATAGCTTGGTAACTAAGAATAGGATCTTAAAAAGGGAATTCTACTCTAGGTATGTATAGCTAACCTTGATTCGTGTGAAATCGCCTTGATTGGTATGTGAATTGTTTGGTAGCTGATATCTGTATGGATTATTTTTAAGCTTCTTGTGGTTGATTGTGAATGCACTCTGTTGTAAAAGCTGAATAACAATTTATTAAAGGAATCCTTAAATGGTGAAACAAGATTAATTGTGATAACGATGTACTTGAAATGTTGTGGGAAATTGTGGTAACTTGAATTGAGTACGAACTGTTGAAAGTAATGGAATTGGTTCTAATAGCTATGGAAATACTTGTAACACTGTTGTGGTGGTGTCTTGAGGTGTACTTGTTGTATATCATTGTGACTTGTTGTTTATCTTTATGACTTATTGTTTTTTTGTGCTTGTTGTGAATTGAAACTATACGACGGGGTCGGGTTGTGTGCCACAACACAGTGTAATAAGGTGTAGGTTGGTGTGATAAGGGTGACCGAGGTAATAAGGGTGGAAAAGTGATCAAAATCACAATTGGTATGTATATGCACTTGAGCAAAATTGTGAAATCAATTATGTTAAATTGTGAAAAGAGACAGCGGAAGAGTTTGTAACCTGCGGGGCACTGATTGCCATTTTGTTTGACAAATTGTACCTCTATGTGTGTCTTGTTGATGCTTCTATTGTTGTGTTCTTGTTCTACTTGCACATGGCTTGAGTTTACTTGGGACTAGTTTTATTCATACATACCAGTACAATTCAAATGTGCTGACGTCCCTTTTGTCGGGGGCGCTACATTCGTGTTATGATATTAGGTGGATCTTCAGCAGGTACTCAAGTCCACCGTCTGTAGCTCTTCCTCATTCCCCATCAGCGGTATTGGTGAGCCCCTTTCTTTCCAGGGCCCTACGTGGCTCCTGCTACCCTTGATCTTGTTTTTTGGAGTCTTATTTTGGTTCATATAAAAAGGTATATCAGCCTTGTTACCGAAAAAATAGTACGATCGTCTTGTATCCTTAGAGACTCCGTAGACATGAATTGTGGGTCTTGAACCATGTAGTAAGTACTAGTATTTTTTGGCATTGTAAATAGTGAATCACGCTAATGTTATTTATGTGATGTATGTGTTACAAAAAGAGAATTTAAATTATAAACTTTCATTTCCATTCGGTTAATAAGTGATGAAAATATGGGGTAACTCATGGGTCAGGAAAGGCACCCAGGTCCACTCGACTTGGGATACCCGGTTGAGTGATGTTCATGTCCCTCAGATTTGGGGCGTGACTAACATGGTCAGAGCATATGGATTTAGAAAGAGTCCTAGGGTGTCTCGGAGCCGTGCCTAGTGGAGCCCTTCATATCGGTGTGTTGCGACCACATCTATAAGTAGGGGGCTACACAGGCATTTAGGAAACTACTCAATTCTTTGTTATTCCATTTAGTTCGGTGAAGAGAAAAGTGAAAGTATTTATTTATAACTCGTGCCCATTTCAAAAAATTTCAGATATAGCACCTAAGAAAAAGGTTAGACTTGGCCTTGAATCTAATGCCACCCAAAGTGTGATTGCGAGCCATGTACCTAACATCGTGGATGAGAGTGACTCCCCGGCTTTGGATTTGCCTGGCCCATCCCTTCCATATCCAAGCACTCCGTTTCCAGCAACGGCAGAGGGCGTCATCATCTTTCCCGCCGATATTCCTAATCCTGGCATTGCTTCAGCTCCCGATCCCAAGGATTTTAATGGGGACCTTAGGGGAGTCATCTGTATGATGACTCAGTTAGTGGCTGCTCAGGCTCAAAGATCTCTCAATGCTCGTATGTCCTCCAATGGGTAGGAAGATTCTGCCAGCTCCAAAGTCCACCAGTTTCTGTGATTGGCCCCTCCAGGGTTTTCAGTCATACACTTAGAGGCTGATCCACATGACTTTCTTAAAGAGATATACAAGACCCTTTGTGTGATGAAGGCCATAGAATCAGAAGGGGTGAGTTGGATTCATTCAAGGTGAAGGGAGCGGCACGTACGTGGTTCGAGATATGGGAGGATTCCCGAGAGGAGGGGAGCCCTCTGCCTGTATGGAAGGAATTTGTTGATGCTTTTATGGATAATTTCTTGCCTGGCGAGACAATGGCAGCCCATGCCACAGTGTTCGAGGTACTCAAGCAGGGCAGCATGAGTGTTTGGGTGTACCATATGGAGTTCGTAAGATTGTCCCAGTATGCTCCTCAGTTGGTGTTGACCATGAGTACTCGAGTTCGACGGTTTTTTCAGGGTCTTAGTCTATTGGTGGTGAATGAGGCTGCTACAGCGGCCTTGCACTCAGATATTAACTACGGGAAGATTGTGGGTTTCGCTCAGGCCATAAAGGTTAGAAAATTAAAGACAAGGGCAATTAGGGATAGTAGCAGCAGGGCCCGGTCAATGGGTCACTCAGGGAGGTCGGCTCTTGGGAGGGGGAACCAAGACCATCCATGTCATATGTTCAGTCCTTAGCCAACGCACCGCAATCTGTGCATAGCCATCAACAGGGTAGTTCTTCGAGACCAGGTTCTAATAACGGAAGGTTCTACCAGTCTAGTCATTCGGGGGTGTGGCCCCAGCAGCAAAGGGAGCTACATGTCCCAAGTGTGGGAGGTTCCACCGAAGACCTGCTATTTGGACATCCTAGTGTTTTGAAATTGCGGGGTGAAAGGCCATGTTCAGCGGAACTGTCAAGCACCCAAACAGGGAATGGGTAGGTGATTCGCCCCGCAATCTGTTTCTTAGTTGCTACATCATCTGTGCGCCCTCCACCTCCAGCAGGGCGTGGTGATGATAGGGGTGGAGCTCATGATAAAGGTGGACTGAGCCGGTTCTATGCGTTGAGTGGTCGCAAGAATGCTACATCTTCTCCAGATGTGGTTACAGGTATCTTGTCTATTTAGGCCATTGATTTTTATGCTCTTATTAAGCCTGGACTTCCTTATCCTAGGTCACCCCATTCATTTCTTCGAGTTTTTATATGGAGCCCGAACAGCTTCATGAGTCGTTCTTTGTATCAACCCTGGTTGGTGATTTTATTAGAGTTGTGCGGGTTTATTGGAATTGTGTTGTCACAGTGTGTTGTCGTGTTACCACGGCCGAACTTATTGAGCTTGGGATGGTGGATTTTGAGGTGGTTATGGGAATGGACTGGCTTTATTCATGCTTTACTAAACTTGATTGCCGGACAAGAGTCATGAGAGTCGATTTTCTAATTGAGCCGGTTATTGAGTGGAAAGGGAATGGTGTTGTGCCAAAAGGTAAGTTTATTTATTGCCTTAAGGCTTCGAAGATGATTAAGAAGGGGTGTATCTATCATTTGGTCCGGGTGGCAGACACCATTTGAGATGTTCCTGCCCTCGGATCTGTGGCAGTTGTAAATGAATTTCAAGAGGTATTTTCAGATGATATTCCAGGAATTCTACCAGAGAGGGAGATTGACTTTGGGATTGATGTGTTGCCATATACTCAGCCAATATCTATTCCACTATACAGGATGGCCCCAGCAAAAAATGAGAGTTAAAGGAGCAGCTAGAGGATTTATTAGAAAAAAGGGTTCATTCGACCAAGTGTGTCGGTATGGGATGCTCCAGTTCGTTTTGTTAGGAAAAAGGATTGGTCGCTTCATATTTGTATCAATTATCGGCACCTTAACAAGGTCACCATCAAGAATCAATACCCTTTGCCGCAGATTGATGATTTCTTCAACCAATTGCAAGGTGAGAAGTTATTCTCCAAAATTGATTTATGATGCAGGTATCACTAATTGAAGATCAGAGAGCGGGATATTCCTAAGACCACTTTTAGAACCCACTATGGTCACTTCGAATTCTTGGTCATGTCTTTTGGGATAACCAACGCCCCGGCAACTTTCATAGATCTTATGAATCAGGTCTTCAAGCCATTTCTAGATTCCTTTGTTGTTGTTTTTATTGACGACATCCTCATTTATTCTCAAAGCAGGGAGGATCATGCCGATCAAGTCAAGGCAGTTTTGCAAACTCTTCATCAACACCAGTTTTATGCTAATATTCTCAAAATGTGAATTTTTGTTGGAGTGTGTCATTTTCTAGGACATGTTGTTTTGGGAAAAGGGATTCAAGTGGACCCCCAAAAGATTGCAGCAGTGAAGGATTGGCCTAGACCTACATCCCCGACGGAGATTCGTAGCTTTTTGGGGTTAGTAGGTTATTATCGGAGGTTTGTGCAGGTGTACTCTACCCTTGCCTCCCCATTAACTAAATTGACACAGAAATCAGTCAAGTTCCAATGGTCTGATGCTTGTGAGAAAAGTTTTCACGAATTGAAGACAAGATTGACCTAAGCACCACTGTTGGCCTTGCCAGATAGCACGGAAGGATTTTTTTTGTGTATTGAGATGCCTCCAGCGTTGGTTTAGGGTGTGTGGTCATGCATCATGGGAAGGTTATAGTGTATGCTTCAAGGCCACTCAAGAATCATGGGAAGAATTACCCAACACATTATTTTAAGCTTGCAACAGTTGTGTTTGCCTTAAAAATATGGTGGCATTACCTTTTACGGGTCCATGTGGATGTTTTTCCGGACCACAAAAGTCTCCAATATTTGTTCAAGCAGAAGGAGTCAAACTTGAGGCAGCGGCGGTGGTTATAATTACTCAAGGATTATGATATGAATATTTTGTACCATCCAAGGAAGGCGAACGTGGTAGCCGACACCCTCAATCGAAAATCCATGGGTAGTTTGGATCACTTGGGAACGGATAGGAGATTCCTAGCTCGAGCGTTTTATCAGTTGGCTAGTCTTGGGGTTTGTATCTCGACCCAAATGAGGAGGAGATTATGGTGGACAACGTAGCAGAGTCGTCACTTGTAGCGGAAGTCAAGGAAAAGCAGTTCATTGATCCAGCATTAGCACAAATAAAGGAGGTGGTTCGAAGCAACAAGACTTAGGCATTCTCTCTCAACAGCAATGATGGTGCGTTGCGATGTCAAGATACATTATGTGTTCTAGATGTAGATAATCTTCTGGAAAGGGTAATGGCATAGGCTCATCATTCCAGGTATTTGGTGCATCCAGATTGTACAAAAATAAATCAAAATCTCAAGGAAATTTATTGGTGGAGCGGTATGAAGAGGGATGTGGCAGACTTCGTATCCAAGTGTTCGAACTGTCAGCAAGTAATGTCCAAGAATAAGCGGCTCAGTGGGCTAACCCAGCTTTTAGAGATACCAATGTGGAAATGGGAGATTATCAACATGGATTTCATTACAAGATTACCTCGCACTCTGCATAATTTCGACTCAATTTGGGTAATAGTGGATCGACTCACCATATCAGCTCACTTCTTGCAAGTCAAGTCCACCGATACTGCAGAACAATATGCTCGATTGTATATCAAAGAAATAGTGACGTTTCATGGTACTCCACTTTCTATCATTTCGGATCGAGGGGCTCAATTTGTAGTTAAATTTTGACAGAAATTTCACTAAGGGTTGGGTACTCAGGTGAACCTCAGCATGGCGTTTCATCCGCAGACTGATGGTCAAGCAGGGCGGACTATTCAGACGCTCGAAGATATGTTGGGAGCTTGTGTCTTGGATTTCAAGGGTAATTGGGATGATCATTTGCCCCTTATAGAATTTTCTTACAACAACAGCTTCCATGCTAGCATCCAAATTGCCCCGTTTTGAAGCATTGTACGGGAGGAGATCTAGGTCCCCGATCGGGTGGTTTGAAGTTGCTGAGGTAGAATTAATAGGGTTGAATCTCTTGCATCAGGCCATGGTAAAAGTTAAAGTCATTCAAGAAAGGATGAAGACTGCTTAGAGTCGCAATAAATCCTATGCGAACGTGCGCCGAAGGGAATTGAAGTTTCAAGAACGTGACTGGGTATTCTTTTGGATATCTCCCATGAAAGGAGTCATGCGGTTTGGGAAAAAAGGGAAGCTACGTCCTAGATATGTCTGGCCTTATAAGATTATTCAAAGGATCGGGAATGTTTCTTATAGGTTGTGTTGCCTCCTGAAATGTCTTTAGTGCACCCGGTGTTCCATGTGTCCATGTTAAGGAAAGTTGTTGGGGATTCGTCCACCATCGTGCATGTTGAAAACATCAACGTTACTGAAGAGCTATCATATTAAGAGATTCCGGTTGTTATTCTTGATAGACAGGTCTGTAGGTTGCGAAACAAGAAGATCAATTCGGTTAAGGTGTTGTGGTGGAACCAAAATGTCGAAGAGACCACGTGGGAAGTGGAAGATGAGATGAAAGAAAAATACCCCCATTTGTTTGAGCAAGTCTAGGAGTTGTCATGAAAGTCATTGTCCTTAAGCAAACTAGCATTATGACAAATTTTCTGTAAAAGTTCCTAAATACTTCACCATTATAATTCTTCAAGTTGTGCAATAACTTTTATGTATTTTGTCGTAGATAATTTTCCCATGAAAGGTGATGCAAGGAAATAATTATAAATTTTGCATGGAGGAATTGTATTGAAATGATTAACTGTATCATACTCTTGTGATAGGTTAATAGCCTTGATAGTACAGACGATTAATGCTTAATTTAATTGATTGTGGTGTACCAAAATGGTTAAAAGTGTGTCGAGAGGTTGAATATGCATAAATGTGAAAGTTGTGCATTGTATAACTGTGATAGGGGTAGCAAGAATTGTTTATTGGTGCTTGGAAATATGTTTTTGGGACTCACTGATAGGTGGATATATACATATTACAAAGGAAACTCTGGCGGAATTTTTCTAAATCACAATAGTTAGTGAAAAATTAGGTGCTTGCATATCATGATTTCAAACCATTTGAATTTTTTATTTTCTCATTCGAGGACGAATGATCTTAAGCGGGGGAGGATGTAAGACCCCGTGAAAATGAGAGCTCAAGTCCTAGCAACTCATAGAGTCAGGTCCACGTATGTGTTGGAACCCTTTTCTACTGATTTTATACATGAAAATCTAGAGTTAAATTTTCCCAAAAATTGTCATTTCTGGGGTGAGGAATGTGATCGCAGATCAGGTATGCAGACCCCATATCGACTGTAGAGTGAATCAGAGAGTAGCAAAATTGGATGTTGAAAATGCTGTCCATTATGCGATCGCATAACCAATGTGCAGGCCACATAGTCACCACATAAAGTTCTCGAGGATTTGTAGAGGTCAATTATGCGGTGCAATATGCGACCGCAGAACGTGTATGCGGACTGCTTTCTCACCACATACCCAAATAGAGAGGCCTGCAATTTTGGCCCATTCTGCGGTCCAATATGCGGATCGCATGTCAGCTATGCTATCGCATTGTTGATGCTGATCCGTCGCGAACATCAGTGTTCTAAAAATTTTAAACCCGACCATTTTCTAATAAAACACCCCAACCCCTCATTTCAACAAATTTTCTAAACAAAACAAGAGAGATTAAAGAGAACGTTCTTGAGAGAGAAAGGAATTTCCATCAAATTGATCCTCCTAAACAATCCGGGCCGGGAAAATTTTATGTTATTGTCTTCATCTCCACTCTTACAGGTAAAACCCCTAACCTTTCCCCAATTTTTCTGAGTTAAGTTAAGGGAAGGGAGTCCTATGCTTTGATTTTGAACTAACAACTGAAAAACCTCATGCATGTCACTCAAACCTAAAACCTAATGAAGGGGAAAATTGGATAGAAGAAGAGGATTGTGCTAGATAGCTTGGTGAGTAAGAATATGAGCTTAAAAAAGAATTTGACTCCAGATATGTATGTCTAACCTTGATTCTTGTGAAATCGCCTTGCTTGGTATGTGAATTGTTTGGTAGCTGATATCTATATGGATTATTTATAAGCTTCTTGTGACTGGGTTGATTGTTAATTAACCTTTTGGTAAAAGCTGAATAACAAGTGATTGAGAGAATCCGTAAATGGTGAAACGAGATTAATTGTGATAACAATATACGTGAAATGTTGTGGCCAATTGTGGTAACTTGAATTGAGTATGAACTGCTGAAAGTAATGGAATTGGTTCTAATAGCTATGGAAACACTTGTAATACTGTTGTGGTGGTGTCTTGATGTGTACTTGTTGTTTATCTTTGTGACTTGTTGTTTGCTTTTGCATCTTTTTAATTGAAACTGTATGGCAGGGTCGGGTTGCATGCCGCAACACAGTGTAATAAGGTGTGGGTTGGTGTGACAAGGGTGGCTGAGGTAATAAGGGTGGAAAAGTGATCTAAATCACAATTGATATATAAAATTGTTAAAGAAGACAACATGAAAGTTTCTAGCATGTGGGGCACTGATTGCCCTTTTGTTTGACTAATTGTACCTCTATGCATGCTTAGTTGATGTTACCGGCAAGCATAGTACGGTCATCGTGTGTCCTTAGAGGCTCCGTAGACATGGATTGTGGGTCTTGAACCATGTAGTAATTTCTAGTATTTTTGGGCATTGTAAATAGTGAACCACTCTAATGTTATTTATGTAATATATGTGTTGTAAAAAGAGAATTTCAATTATAAACTGTTGTTTTCAGTCCGTTAGTAAGTATTGAAAAAGAGGGGTAACTTGTGGGTCAAGAAAAGCACTCAGGTCCACTCGACTGGGGATACCCAATTGGGTGCTGGTCATGTCCCTCTGAGTCGGGGCATGACAGGGAGCCATCTATTGATTCTACTTCCACCGCTCCATACGGAGAGACATTTACAACTTTGAAGGGATCAGACCATTTTGATTTAAGCTTGCATGGAAAAAATTTGAGCCTTGAACTAAAAGCAAGACCAAATTACCCTCCTTATACTCTCTTTTCAAGATCTTCTTGTCTTGGACAAACTTTATTTGCTCATTGTAAATAGCGGCACTTTCATAAGCATGGAACCGAAATTCCTCAAGTTCATTGAGTTCTGTTAACCTCAAATTTGCAGCCTCGTCCCAATCAAGGTTCAACTTTTTCAATTCCCACATAGCTTTGTGTTCCGATTGCACGGGTAGATGACATGCTTTACCAAAGATGATCCGATAAGGAGAAGTTTTACTAGGAGTTTTGTATACCTTGCGGTATGCCGAAAGTGCATCATCTAGCTTCCTTGACTAGTCGGTCTTATTTGCGTTCACAGTTTTTGCTACAATGATTTTGATCTCCCTGTTTGAAAACTCAACCTGACCACTTGTTTGCGGATGATAAAGTGTGGCCACCTTGTGCTTGATACCATACTTCTCATGTATCCCTGCAAAAGATTTGTTACAGAAATGAGATCCACCATCATTAAGAAAGGATCTAGGGGAGCCAAACCAAGTGAATATGTTCTTTCTCAGGAAGACAGTCACACTTCTTGCCTCATTGTTTGGTAAGGAAACGGCTTCAACTAATTTGGACATGTAGTCCACAACCACTAAGATTTATTTCATCCAAAAAGAACTCACAGAGGCACCTATGAAGTCGATTCCCCACACGTTGAGATCTCTATCTCCATCACAAAGTGCTTTGGCATTTCATGCCTCTTAGAGATTGGGCCTTCTCATTTACATTGGTTGCACGTCTTGACCATTTAATTTGCATCATAGTATATTAAAGGCCAATACTATCCACATTCAAGAACTTTAGCCGCCATTCGATTTCCTCCATGTTGACCCCTAACCAGTAAGGCATGGCATGTCTTGAGAATTGGCATAGCCTCTTATTTGAGAACACACCTTCTGATAATATTGTGAGAACAAACACGGAAAAAATATGGTTCCTCCCAATAGTATTGCCAGAAGTCTCTCAAAATTTCTTCCTTTGATATGATTCCAATCCGTCGGGAATAAGTTCACACACCAAATAATTAGCAATATCGGCATACCAAGGAGCAAAGGTGCTAGACAACGCCAATATGTGCTCATCCGAGTATGCATCATTGATTTCAAGATCCCCCTTTGGTCTCCCTACTTCTTCCAGCCTTAGCAAATGATCCGCCAGTTGATTTTGTGTTCCCTTGTGATCCTTGATTTGAAAGTCAACAAGACCCAACAAATCAATCAATGCTTTGCATCTTTCTTTGCCATGAGATAACGAACAACTGCATGATCCGTGTAAACTATAACCTTGGACCCCAACAAATACGCTCGACACTTATCAAAGGCATATACAATTGCAAGAAGTTCTTGCTCAGTCACTGAGTAGTTCATTTGTGCCCCATTGAGAGTTTTACTTGCATAGTACATTAGGTGAAGAATTTTGTTGTGGCGTTGGCCAAGCACTGCCCCAATGCCTATACCACTAGCATCACACATAAGCTCAAAAGTAAGTGACCAATCGGGTGCAACAATAATGGGTTTTGTGGTGGGCCTTTCCTTTAACTCATCAAATGCTTTAAGGCATTTCTCATCGAACACGAACTTGGCATCTTTTTCGAGGAGTTTGCTCATAGGGTTAGCAATCTTGGAGAAGTCCTTGATGAAGTGCCTATAAAACTCAGCATTCCCTAGAAAACTTCTAACACCTTTTACAGAAGTCGGTGGAGGAACCTTTGAATTGATTTCAAACTTTTCTCGCTCAACTTCAATGTATTGCTTTAAAACTTTGTGCCCAAGCACAATACCTTCGTCAACCATGAAGTGACACTTCTCCCAATTTAACAAAAGTTCGATTTCTTCACATCTCTTTAGCGCTTGTCTAAGGTTGTTAAGATAGTGCTCGAATGAATCACCAAGCATCGAGAAATAATCCATGAAAACTTAAAATAAATCCTCAACCATGTCAGAGAAGATGGACATCATACACCATTGGAAAGTAGCTGGAATATTGCATAAACCAAATGGCATCCTGCTAAAAGCAATTGTGCCATACGGGCAAGTGAATGTGGTTTTATCTTGATCTTCCAAAGCGATGTTATTTTGATTGTAGCCGGAATACCAATCGAGGAAACAATAGAATGACCTTCCCGCCATCCAATCAAGCATTTGATCAACAAAAGGTATAAGAAGTTGTCCTTGCATGTTGCACTATTAAGTTTCTGATAGTCCATACAAACTCGCCATCCGGTGACGGATCATGTTGGGATGAGCTTATTCTTCTCATTTTCGATCATGGTGATGCCATCATTTTTTTGCATGCATTGTACCGGGCTCACCCATGAACTATCCCAAATGGGGTAAGCTACTCCGACATCCAACCACTTGATAATCTCCTTTTTAAGGATTTCTTGAATTGACGGATTAAACTACCTTTTGTGCTCCACACTTGGCTTTATCTCGCTCTCCAATTGGATTTCATGTTCACAAATTCCCTTGGGGATCCCATGGGTGACCGCAATAATCCGTCCAATAGCTTTCCTACGTTCTTTCAATGCCTCAAACAATTGGCTTACCTACACACCATCTAACAAATACGAAATTGCGGGTAAAGTATCATTAGAGAAATGAAATTTATACCTTAGGTGCGAAGTGAGAGGCTTGAGCTCTTGTGGTGATGGCTCAATTATTTATGGCTTAGCAAGAGGTGTGGTCCTTTTCTCCAAGTCAAGAGAAAGCTTTACCAGAGTATAGGTATAGGATCCTAGACCCTCAAACGCATTTACCGACTCCATGTATCATTCCATGTCTTCACCATCAAAATTCACCAAGATAGCCGCCAATGCCTCTTCCATTTTTAACTCGACTGCCTCTTTAACTTCATCAACCACATCTATCACAGAAATGCTTTCATACTCATGGGGTAACTTCATCCTCTTGCTCGCTTGAAAGGTGACTGCTTCATCATTCACTCGGAATTTAATTTCATTTCACTCCGACTCCGTAGGTGCTCTTCCCGTGTCTAGGAATGGTCTTCCCAAGATGATAGGTATTTCTTTATCGACAGCACAATAAAGAAACTCAATGTTGACGGGCAAAAGAAATTTTCCAACTTTCACAATCACATCATCAACAATTCCCACTAGTCGCTTTATAGATAGATCGGCCTTTTGTAAACTCATGCTTGTTGGACTTGGCATCCCTAATCCTGCTTTCTTGTAGATTAAAAGTGGCATCAAGTTGATGCTCGCCCCATTGTCACAAAGAGCTCTTGCAAAATCACGCTCTTTGATAGTGCATGGGATAGTAAATGCTCATGGGTCCTATTTCTTTTGGACGGGGCTTGTGGCTATGATGGAACTCACCTGGTGAGTCATGTTCACTACCTCAGTCTTTGTGGTCCTCTTTTTCGTGTTCAAATTCATCAAGCTTGCTATATGACCCCTTCTAATAAGTGTTTGAGGAAAAGGAAGAGTAGGTCTAGGAATAGGAGGTGGAGCTTTTGATGTCCTCTTCACCTTTTCCTTCACCTTTTCTTGGACCACTTCTTGCACCTTTTCTTTTTTCGGCACCCTTTCAGCTTCAACAATCTCTTGCTATTTGGCTTTGACTTCTTGCTCTACTTCTTCCCCAAAAACCTCACGTTCAATTTCACCTTGAAAAACCTTCCCAGCTCTAGTAGTTATTGCCATGACGTGAGAAGTTGAGCCACCTCCACCACTCTTCGGGTTCGCAATGGTGTCAGTAGGAAGTTTTCCTTTTTGCTTTCGGTTTTGATATCTTGAAATGTCTCTTGATTTTGGATAGGTGCAGTGTGAGAGCTAATAACTTCATTCATGTTTCTCATTGATGTGTCAGACTTCTCTTGGTTTTGTAACACTAGTTCAAGCATGCTTTATAACTTGGAATCACTCGATGATCCTCGATATTCATATTGACATTTTGGGGGAACATAGGGGTTGGAGCTCCGGTTTGCAAAATATATGTTGTTCGAATTTCCTTGGTGCAAATTACCTTGATCATTTCTCCATTGTTTGTTTCTTTGCCCTTGCCAGTTTGGACTCCATTGGTTTTGTTGCCCTTGACCATGGAAGGGTTGCCTTTGATACCCTCCTTGAGGGTTAATTATATAATTTTCCTCCATGTTGAGTTGGACATCCTCCACTGCATTTACTTTGTTTGATTGATTCTTGGTAAACATCTTTGTTAGCATATTCACATTTGTGGCAAGCCCAACAATCACTTGATGCCTCTCCAGATTTTCCTTGATCAAGTTGGTCAAAGAAGGAGACCCATATGAAATTCCTCCTGTAGTATCCTCTGAATGCCATATTTGGTTGTGCTTTGCCATTTTGTCCAGAATTTGAGTCACTCTAGCAAATGATTTGTCCATGAAGGATCCCTCAACTGCATTATTGGCGATGGCTTGGTTCATAGGATCAAAACCAATGTAAACCTTTTCCAACAACATGGAATCCTGGAAACCATAGTTTGGAGACCTCACCAAGTATAAGTTGAAGAGATCCCATGCCTCATGCAACTGCTCCCCCTACAATTGCTTGAAGAAGAAAATTTTGTCTCGTAATTCATACTTTTTTCTTTGCGGGAACCACTTGGACATAAACGCTCGAACAAGCTCGGGCCATGAATGGATATAGTTAGGAGGTTGATTCTGGACCCATCTCCTTGCATCCCTAGCTATAGAATACTTGAAGAATCTCAACCTCAAGGCGTCTTCTTGTGCATTGCGCACAGACCTAAGAAATTTTGAAGGAGTTGTGTTGGATCATCATTAGTGGAATTTTTGAAGAATCCTTCTGCCTTAAGCATCAGGATTAAACTGTGTTCCACCTTAAATGTATCTGTTCCAATGGCCGGAGGCACAATGGAGTTGGTGTCCTCAATGTATTATTCGATGTCTACAAAAGGATTTTCTCCTATTTCTCCCTCCACAGCATCACCATAATCTGACACGTTTCCTATCAACACCAACCAAAGCAAGAAAAGTGTGATGGAATTGAAATAAACTTAAGTAAAGTACGCACTAAATAGTATTTTGAAGAACCGTATTCCCCGACAACGGCGCAAAAATTTTATATGCTCAAATTATTACACTTTAACAAAGAGTGTAAGGTAGTCGGTGTCAAATATAATAACCCAAAAAGGTTGGGGTTGAATCCCACAGGGAATAGGTGTGAAAAGGTTACTTGTTCAGTGTGTTTCTCGACTAAAGTTTTATCTCTATTAGGTTAACAGTAACAATATAATGGTTTATAGTTACAAGAATATGTATGTTGATTGTTTTGAAGTGACAACTAATTGAAATATTTAACGAGTTAATAATTGGATTAAAGCAACCAAGGTTGTGTCCCTTTTAATAAAATATAATGTTTACAGGTGTTAATATGATATATGTCTAATGGAAGGTTCTTATGATATGCAATATGTCTAAGTTACTACCCACTATTTCCCAATGAATGAGTAGTATTTCTTCCTCTTTATAATTTTTCCAAATGTAAAAGAGGTGAAATTAAGAATCATCAATAAATGTCAATTAAAACCCACTTATTACTAAGCGATTTTATCAAACTACGTTTAAAGCCTTGAGTCATTGATATTTACTTCTACCAAATTCTAACCCACTTAACCAGGCAAAGCTACAATGTAATGGCTTTTGTTTATATTTTCACCCACCTACAATAAATAAAGAATGAGAAGTAAATAAATATCAACCAACTATTCTACATAAATTCTATGTCAAACACCCATTAACATAACACCCATTTAGGGTCCACAACCTTAGTATTTAGAGTTAGCTATACATGTTACAATACAAAAACCAACCAATATTTAATTTCATAAGAAAAGGGAACTGAAGGACATGGAAATGGAAGCTAAAACACAAGAAAAGAGCAAAATATTGCACAAATGTTGATATGCGGCTCACTATGCGATCGCAGATCAAACATGCGAGCCGCATAATGGAAAACAAATCACAGACTGAAGCAGAGTGTTGAGCTTAATTTCTATTCAATAATACGGTTCAATATGCGACCATATAATCAACATGCGAGCCGCAAATGAACCGCAAACTACCCATGAAGATCACTGAAAGTCGATGATGCGATGAAAACTGCGGCCGCAGAACTCAATTGTGGACCGCATAATGGGAATGCGATTGAGACCTGTAAACTAGGGTTTTAATCTGGTGTCTAAATGTTCAATATGCAGACCACATACTTCTTCTGCGACAAGAAAGTTGTCGCAAATCGTACTTGAAAGGGCAATTTTGTCAATTTTCTATCCTGAGTTTTGCCCCACTACAAATAGTTTTATGAAGCGTTTGGGGTCTCTTGTCTAGTCTTTATACTACATTCCAATATATTAGTATTTCCTACTTTTGGAAGATTTTGGTTGAATATTCCCCACTTTCTAAGCATTCATGACATTAAATATTAGTTGGTTTTTGATTTGTAATATATATAACTAACTTTAAATACAAAGGTTGTGGACCCTAAATGAGTGTCATGATAATAGGTGTTTAACACTGAATATATGTAGAATGGTTGGTTGATATTTATTTACTTCTCATTCATCATTTATTGTTTGTGGTTGCAAACATTAACAAAAACCATTAAATTCTTGCTTTGCTTGGGAAAATGGGTTACAATATGGTAGAAGTAAATATCTATGAATCAATGCTTTAAACCTTTTTTACTAAAATCGCTTAGGAATAAGTGGGTTTTAGTTTGCATACATTGATGATTCTTCATCGCAACTATTTTACTATTGGGAAATATTGGATAGTATCTTAGGCATCATTTGAATATCAAAAGAACCCTCCATTAGAAATATTAACACTTGTAAAACATTACACTTCATTAAAGGGGACACAACTTTGGTTGGTTAATCCAATTGATCACTCGTTAAATATTTCAAGTAGCTGTTACATGAAATCAAACTCCTTACATACTCTTGTTACTATAAACTACTCTCTTGTTACTATTAATCGAATAGAGATAAGACTGTAATCGAGAAACACAATGAACGAGTAACCTTTTCACACCTATTCCCTATAGGATTCAACCTCAACCTTGTTGGGTTATTATATTTGACATTGACCGCCTTACATTCTTTATTGAAGTGAAATATAAGTGTATTAGCCTACAATAACGGCACATTTATAGTTAAAGTCTTCGCCATCTAAATGAATTTCATGAATTGGTTGTCACAATTTAGCTTGGCCAACCATTGAGGATAGGGCGTAGGAGGCCTAGGCAAGGGTGCCTTGGCTTTAGGCACCACCGGCTCAGGCATATATTAATACGTGTTTTGTAAATGGGTGTACGACCTCTTCTTTCCCATTCTGAGCCTCGTGAATATCAACCCCCACCACATTACTAACACTTGGTTCAACTACATCTTCAACCACTAAAGGCATTTCATCATCTCACAACTCATCTTCACCAACCGTAATTTTGTTTCCTCTTGTGGTATGAACATCGCCGCCTCTTCCACTTCGTGTTGTCAGTGCCATAACATGATTGTTGTGCCCATCCTTAGGTTTTACTACCATATCACTTGGTAGAGCACCCTTTGGGTGAGTATTTAAATATTGAGAAATTTGTCCAAGTTGCACCTCCAAGTTACAGATATAAGCGTTGTGGGACGCCAATTGAGTAATAGAGTCTTGATTCTTCTTCATCATTTGCTCAAAAATAATTTCAATTCTCCCAAAATTCATTACCCAAATAACTAGACCCTTTAGATTGAAACAGCAGAGGATTGTTCGTTCGTTGAAACATCGGAGGCCTTTGAAAACCTTGCCCCCGATTACCTTGAACACCATTGTTATTACACCCACCTTACCAATTGTTGTTGTTCCAATTGTCGTTATTGTTTCCATTCTAATTCCCTTGATTATCCGAATTTTTGTTGACGCATTGGACATCCTCATGTTGTTCATTATAGCATTCATTCGAATATCCACCACAATCATCATAATTATCAAAATTTCCTTGAGGTTGTTGCCCTCTTTGCCTCCTATTCATCATATTCACTCCCTCCATGGAATTGACTTGGCACATGTTTTGATCTTGTTGTAATTGCGCACTTCGCCAACTTATTCATTTTTGTTGTAAGTTCAGCAATTGCTTCATCGTGATCATGTAACTCCTTTTTCAAATGTATAACATTAGGATCACCTTGAGGAAAAGCATGCTAGCTGACTTAATTTGTTTAATTGCTTTAATTTCCTTGTTGTATTACGTGAAGCATGTTAGGCTATATTTCCTGTTGCCTTGGTGTTGAATTTCGTTTTCTGTTATCCTCTGGCATTTACACTGGGACTACGGATTTGGGATTCCGGTATCTCCCCCCCCCCCCCCCCGCCCTTGTTTGTTTACTTTGGGAGTGCAGGTTCGATTCCCGATAGATCCCCATGCACATTTACTTTGGGACTACGGGTTAGGTTCCCAGTAGATCCCCCCTGCACATTGATAATTGGACTACGGGACTGTATCCCGGGAGATCCTTCAAGCATACATATATGATGGACTACGGGACGGTATCCAGAGAGATCCACTGGATAGTTGAGAAAGGGCTACAGGACGGTATCCTAGGAGATCCGCATTGCATCATTGATATTGAGTTGTATTTGTCCGTGTTTATTTCTTATTTTGATTATTTGTTGTTGGCTGTAGATTTTGTCTTATTTCAGTGATTTTTCCATTATTTTACCTATTTTCATATTGCACATTATTATATTATGTTTAACTCAGTTGGGCCCTGACCTTTCCTCATCACCACCCGACTGAGGTTAGGCTTGGCACATACTGAGTACCGATATCGTGTACTCACGCCTCTTCTGCTCATGTTTTCATCTGCAGATCTAGGTACCTCCGCTCAGGCACACTACCAGTGAATCGGGAGAGTTTTCAGAGACTTAAGGTATATCTACCGCGTCTACAGGCCGAAGAGTCTCCCTCTTATTCTATCATGTAGCTTAGCTAGTTCCTATCCTAATTTTCATTGATGTAGATATTTTTGGATGATAGATCTGTATTATGTACTTTCTATAGGCTTTGTTTCCCGTGAGATTTCGGGTTTTGGGATTCTGTTTTATAATTTGTGGTGTTGATGTGTGTGTGCCATGCGGCAAATTATATATATTCCGTAAGTTATTTTACTTCTAAATTATTATTAAGCAAATGTTGTTATTTCTGTATTGTTTGGCTTACCTAGTCATGGTCACTTGCTGTCGTCATGACATGTTCACAATTGGTGGACTAGGGTCATGACAAGTTAATATCAGAGCTCTTGGTTTATAGGAGTAACGGAATACAGGCCAGTTTATTACAGTCTCGTTGGTCGGTACGGAGACGTCTAGACATATCTACGAGGGGCTATGTAACTGTTTAGGAAAAATATTCACTTTTTTGAATTCCTTGTCGTGCTATATTTAACAACAATTCTAAAACTTTTGTCTTCTATTCTCTCACAGATAGTGAGGACATGTGCTACACTAGATGAGCAGGCACCCCCGCCCCCTGCAGGAGCCATTAGAGGCCGTGGCTGGGGCAAAAGCCGTGAACGTGCACGTGGTGCAGCTAGAGCACCTACGCGAGCTGCCACTGAGGAACCACGAGCAGATCTTGCTGGAGTTCAGGCACCTAGCATGCTTACCACCACTACTACTCCATCCTTGTAGGAGACATTAGCCCAGTTCATCTCTATGTACACCACCTTGGCTCAGGCGAGATTGCTTCCCCTCGCGGCAGCCATATCCCAAGCTGGCGGAGGGGCCCAGACTTCCGCAGGCCGCACTCCTGAGCAGAGAGCGCAGATGGAGCAGGTCACGGTGATCATTCCTGTATCGCCTGCAATGCAAGTTCATCTCGGGCGGGTTGATGTTATCAGAGGACGAGAAGCTGAGGCTTGAGAGGTTTAAGAAATAGAAGCCTCCGGTGTTCAGCGGTTTATCATCAGCGAGGGACTTGGGATTTCTAGAGGAGTGTCATTGTATTCTTCGCACTATGGTTATAGTATTGTCTAGCAGGGTTTCCTTTACCGCTTTTCAGCTTCAGGGAGACTCCTGTGTTTAGAGACACACTTATGAGATAGATAGTTTAGGTGAGGCTTCTTCATTGACTTTGACCCAATTTTCGAAGATGTTTCTGATAGAGTTTGTTCCCAGAGTCTCGTGGACGCATGGCAAGAAAAGTTTGAGCTCTTGCACCAGGGCACTATGACAGTTTCATAGTATGTCATCCATTACACCAGGTTTGCCAGACATGCACCAGCTTTGGTTGCTACAGTCCGTGAGAGAGTTCGCATGTTCATTGAGGGTTTTTTCCCACCTATCTGATCAATCATGGCTCGAGAGTTGGAGATGCACATCCCTTATCAGCAGGTAGTAAGCATTGGTAGGAGGATCGAGGGGATGCTCGCTAGGGAACGAGGGAAGAGAGTGGCGAAGAGGTCTCGAGAGTCAGGACACTACTCTGATGCTCGTACTCTAGCTGTAGGTCGACAGTGTAGGGGTTTTATGGGTTGCCCTTTTCATTCAGCTCTTGCAGCAGCTAGCAGTTCTCCAGCTCTGCCTATACCTCAGGAGCCTTACTACACACCACTAGTTTCTAGCACACCTCATACACGTGGTGCTTCCAAGTGTCTATCCAACAAACCTAGCCCTAGCCAGTCACAGCAGCCAGGTCCTTCCAGAGCTTGTTTCGAGTGTTGCGATGCACGCCATATGGTTAGGGACTGACCCAGACTTGTTAGGGGTGTATCTTCACAGTCTTCTTTGACACAACGTGCTTCTTAGACTTCTCATGCCATGATCACAGCTCCAGCTGCAAACCCATCTGCCTAGCCAGCTATGGGTTGAGGTCCGGGAGATAGAGGTCGCTCTTGAGAGAGGGGTTTGGCCACCTATTATGCTATTCCTGCTCGCACTTATGTTGTTGCCTCCGATTCTTTAACTCCATGTACTATTTTGGTTATTCACAAAGAGGCATCAGTTCCATTTGATCCAGGCTCTACCTATTCTTCCGTGTCTTCTTATTTTCCTCTGCATTTGGGTATAGCCCGAGTGTCATTGAGCTCTCCTATTTATTTTTCTACTCCCTTGGGAGATTGTCTTATTGTGGACCGCATTTATCGGTCGTGTTTTGTTACTATTTGTTGTTTTGAGACCAGAACCGATTTATTGTTACTCAGTATGGTTGACTTTGATATTATTTTGGGCATAGACTGGTTGTCGCAAATCATGCTATTCTTGATTGTCACACCAAGATCGTGTCATTGTCTATGCCAGGTATTCCGCGTATTGAGTGGAGTTGTACTATTTATCACACTCCCAGTAGAGTTATAGTTTTTCTTGATGCTCGACGTGTGGTTGAGAAGGGGTGTGCTGTGTATTTAGCTTACGTGAGAGATATCAGTACCGATAGCCCTTGCCTTCATTCTATCCCAGTGGTATGGGATTATCTCAATGTGTTTGCAGCTGATCTTTCGGGTATGCCACCCAATAGGGACACTGATTTTGGCATTGATTTGGTGCCGGGCACTCAGTCCATTTCCATTCCTCCGTATCGTATGGCTCCTTCTGAGTTGAAGGAGTCGAAGGATCAATTATAGGATTTTCTTAATAACGGTTTTATCTGACCTGGCGTTTCAACGTGTGGTGCTCCTGTCTTGTTTGTGAAGAAGAGAATGGCTCTATGCGTATGTGTATCAATTATCGTCATTTGAACAAGGTTGCAGTATATAACCATTATCCTTTGCCTCGTATTGATGATCTATTTGACCAGCTTCAGCGCTCAAGGGTGTTTTCTAAGATCTATTTGCGCTCAACTTATCACCGGTTGAAGATTCTGGAGCCGGGCATCTCGAAGACTATTTTCAGGACTCAGTATGGTAATTACAAGTTCTTTGTTATGTCATTTGGGCTAACTAATGCCACAACAGTTTCTATGCATTTGATGCATAGTGTATTTAGGCACTATCTCGACTCGTTCGTCATTGTCTTCATAGATGACATTCTTGTATACTCCCTAAGTAGAGAAGATCATGAGAAGCACCTAAGGACAATGCTTCAAACACTGAGAGATAAAAGATTATATGCAAAATTCTCAAAAGGTGAGTCTTGGTTGAGTTCTGTGGCATTCCTAAGCCACATGGTATCGAGTGAGGGAATTCGGGTGGATCCGAAGAAGGTGGAGGCCATGCAGAGTTGGCCCATTATTGATACCAAATATTTTTCTATATTTTTTATACTCAAAATACTTTCAAAATAGCATGTATGTTCATAAGCATCCCCAAAGGTTCTGGTATTTTTCCAAATTTATTTAAGATTTTTAAAGCCAATTTATGGCCTATTTTGCATTATAAAACCCAATATATATTCCTAAAACTTATTATTTTGGTGAATAATTTATTGTATTCTTATATTTACACAAAATAAAATTTACATGATTTTTTACATAATTTTACAAGTCCATTTGGTATTTTTAAACTAAAATTGTATGAAATTGCAATTCTAGCCTATTTCTCGATTTAACAGCATTTTGAATCATAAAATCATTCCCAATATTTATAATTTAATGCTTATATATTTTTTATTAAATTAATATTTTTAATTTGATATTAAACGGCTTTTACTATTTTTTATAAATTCAAAATGGGAAAATTGGTTATTTAAATAATAGCCTCTTTTGCTTTCAATTGTAACCCAATTTCAATCCCAATCTACCCCTTAATTAAACAACTTAATTCCATTTTCTACCCAACCCAGACCCAGTTAAATAAACCCGCCCAGACCCCATTTTAAATTGCGGTCGTTGATTGTTTTAATCAACGGTCCATGTTTGCCCTTTCCTTTTTAACTCAGCCCAACCCCCAAACCCTAATAACTTCTCACAAACAGCCGCCCCTGAAACCTGTTAGTTCCCAAATCCTCTCAAGTCGTCACCGAAACCCTAGCTTCTTTTCCACCGGTTTCCGCCTTATCTTGCTCGAAACCATGGCCTCCCAAGCCTTGGGTGGCGTGTAGTCACCCCCACATGCCCTTATACTCTTGTTACATGATGTTCTATGGCCATCTTCGGCTTAACTTCGGCATATCCTATCCTTGCGAGATCATCTCCGACTCGGACCCGGCCTTTCCAGGACTTTCTCATTTTTCTAGGTTCTCTCTGAAACCCTAAGCCATTTTCGAGGTTTCTTGTTCTTCTCTAGATCTACCTTATATCCGTGCTATTTCTGATATTTTCAAAGTTGTTCTTACATCTTTTCGATTTTTCTTTCAAAACTGTTTTTCTTGTCGAACCTAGGGTTTCCTTGATTTTTATTTGTTCTACTGTAATTTCTTACATTATTTCGCCTTACTGTAACTCCTAAATTTTTTTTTTGGCAAAACCACTTGGCATGAAGCCATGGGCTAATCTTTTATTAATAAAATGAGAATTACCTAAATTACAAAACGCATAACCTTGTCCAGAGGTTTTACGTAATGAAATTAATAATGTTTGACAGCTACATTAATCTTATTAACAAGATTAAGCAAAATACTCAAGCTTGGTATCACAAGATGAGTACTACAATTAAAAAGAGATGGCAAGTCTTGTAATTGTACTCACATTCAATACTTGCTCTATCATACTCGTGCAATGTCACATTTTCTTCCTCAAGGGGATGAGCATAATGTGCTAATACAACCCAGGGAGATCGTACTGAGTGGCAATGCAGTAGTACATGGATGCGATGATGCCATGTAGATGCCCTTTCGTCCGTTATCCTGCCCCACCATTTGTGTGTGAGTTCCAGTTGTATGAGTTGGTCTTGTAGCTTCCAGTTCATAATTGTAGTCCTAAACATCTCATGCATTCTTATTATTCGTTTCCAACTGCCCATGTTTCCTTTTGCATTGTCTAATAATTCAGAATCATTTCTCCCTTTGCACGACCATTGTGCTCCAGCAGAAGCATTAACACGGCAGCTTTCAGAAGCCGGCTGCAGCATAAGAAGTAGTGAAGTCCCAAATAGCACATGTGCCATAAAATATTAAAAAGATGATTGTAGCTTTCTTGAACATTTCAATGTGAAATCCCAATGCCTCGTAATGTTGTTTTTGATGCAGCAAAATGTTTCCAATTTTCTTTCTCTTTCAGATGTGCCAACCAGCAAAATCATGCTTGAATCCACATGGAAGTGCATTATTTTTCGGTGAAGCTGCATTTGACTGCATTGAAAATACCATCCCATTTTTTTATAGCATGGTTCAAAATCTCAGAAATCAGATAAAGTTGCTCCTCGTGGACCTGTTCTCAATGTCGACTTTCAATTGTCCAGTTCCCCTTTTGCTTTGCGTTTATTCTTCCAAGCGTGGTTGATCATCTTGACTTTTAAGTTTTCCGAAAACTTGCAATTCTCATTGCCCCTTTCTTTAATCCCAAAGATTCCATGTGGACCTGTTTTCTAGGCATGTAGACTGGCGTGAAATGCCCATGGAAGTAATAAACTACCAAAAGTAACAGCTGCTCTCTGCTGCCCATTTGTTAATGAACATTTTGTGTTTTACTTTTTTCAACTCCTTCCATTGTGAAACATGCATTCCAAGCATGTAATATTTGTTGTTCTGATTGCCAAAGATCCACCTGGTACGAAACCTGCAAAGAACACATCATTGAAAAATAATCCACCAACAAATCCTCCTCCCGAAGGATTTGAATATATTGTTCTATTAAGTTGAAATGCCTCATGCTCTTCCTTTTCCCGTGGCTTCTTATCTCTGGTTTACCTTCACCCTTAGACTTGGACATTGCAGCTTGTCTTAATTTACTAATCTTTTTCCTTGTGCATGTAGATCCCATAATTGTTGGCATTCAATTTCTACATGATCGGATGCATAATTAGCTAGGTGGTCTGCCAGCCTGTTGCCTTCCCTGTAAATATGTGAAACCTTGTAGTTTCCCCCATTGAATAGTTGCATCATTTCCTCTACCTCCTCATATATGATCCATGGTGGTTTCCAGATCATGTCCATTATCATTTTTAGTAACATTGAGTCAGCTTGAAGCCATACATGAGAGTATTGTTGAAATCTGCACAACTTTAAAGCTTCTATCATGGCCTTTACTTCAGCTACCGTGTTTGGTGTCTCCTCAATCTCCTTTCCTACTGCCTTCACTATGTCACCATTTTCATTTCTTATACAAAAACCTATTGAGCTCATGCCTGGATTTCCCCTCGATGCACCAACCTTACTAACTTTTAGCCACCCTGTACTCGGAAATTCCCACTTGACTTTGGTATCCTTTAGTTTAGGAGTGAACTTTTCCATCATAGATAATAGATATTGCCATTTGTGAGGTACCCTGTCGATCCTGGGCTTTCTCACTTTTACCAATGCCTGCATATTTTATAAAACTTGATAGATCACCCTGCTAGTTGTCATAACATCACCATACTTCATAGTATTTCTTCTTTTCCAGAGCTCTCAGACTATACATGAGGGTAGTGCTTGCATTACTGGTTTGATCCTTAAGCACACATTTGCAGTCCTATGCTTTGTGATTGCTTGGTGCAATATTCGTCCCTCCACAGCTTTTACTGCTTGGTCTTGTTAACAAGCTGCCCAGATGCAGCTTCATATGCATTCAACACTTGCATAATTAGCATCAGAGAGGTTTCATCTGAGGATGAGAATATGATCATGTCATCTGCATACGCCAAATGATACCGACTTGAATTTACCATTAGAGCTTCCCAGGCTCTAGGCTTGACAATGTTCACTCTTCCATCATCAGCTGGTCTTTGATCTTTTAACTCCACTTTGGCATCCCAAATCTGCAAAAATACAGGTTAGTATGTAGTGCATTAAGACCCCTAGATAATGCTTCGGCTGCCAAGATAAACAAAGTTGGAGATACAGGGTCACCTTGGTTTACTCCCCTTGAGGACTTAAAGAACCCATGTGCTTGACCATTGATTACAATAGAATACCAATTGTTTGATACTAATCCAAAGACCATCCCTATCAACCTTTTTTGAATCCAATCTTTCTCAGTACCTTGGTTAGGAATAGCCAAGATAATCTATCATAAGCTTTGGTCATATCTAACTTCATGATGACACTAGGTCCACCCTTAGTTCTAAGCCTAATGTCAGTCACAATATTCCTGAGTAAGAAGGATGTGTTCTACAGTATTTCTACCCTTAACAAAACCTGATTGTTCCTCTGGTATTAGACCTGGGAGAAATCCGCTAGCCTTTCATGAACCACTATCGATATAACCTTATTGGAAAAGTTACTGAGGCTTATTAGTCGCAAATCAGAAAAAAATGGTAACTTCTTTTTTATTTGGTAGCAAAACTAAGTTTTTGTGTGTAACACACTTGGGTAGCTCATCACCATTGAAAAAAGCCCTCACCATGTCAAACAGGTCATTCCCTATTATGTCCCAACAAGAATGATATAATTTGCCTGCCATACATTTTGGTCTCCCAGCACTATCACTATTAAGTCCAAGTACTGCCACTTTAACCTCCTCTTTAGTTTGTTACATAATCATTTCTGCATTCTGCTCAGTGTTAATCAGATTCGGAACATGCTCTATGATATAAAAAGATTAAGGAATAGTTGCTTATGTGCACTGTTCCTCGAAATAATTGATAGCCTCTTCTGCAATATCTTGTTCCTCTTACTGGCCATCCTCTTTGGGTATGCAGTGAGAATATAGGGCATACATGTTCTGCAGTCACATATTGCAACCCAGAACTAACCTCCTCAAATCTTCAAGAAATTTATGCAACGACTATGTGATCCGCATATTGGTTATGCGATTGCATAATGGACCGCATTTTCAACATCCAATTTGTCTACTATCTCATTAACCTACGGTCGAGATGCGGTCCGCATACCTGATCTGCGACCGCATTCTTGA
This sequence comes from Nicotiana benthamiana, assembly GCA_034376525.1. Classification (NCBI taxonomy): domain Eukaryota; kingdom Viridiplantae; phylum Streptophyta; class Magnoliopsida; order Solanales; family Solanaceae; genus Nicotiana; species Nicotiana benthamiana. Next base: position 126,141,155 of record CM067338.1, on the reverse strand, counting down.
CCACATAAATGACATTTTCCGGAACAATTTGACTCTATATTTTTAAGTATAAAATCTGTAGAAAAGGGTCCCAACACATAGGTGGACTTGACTCTATTAGTTGTTGGGACTTGAACACTCATTTTCACAGGGTCTTACATCATCCCCCGCTTAAAATCATTCGTCCTCGAATGAGAACTTTGAAAATAAAATGGTTTGAAATCATGGTATGCAAGCTTCTAAGTTTTCACTAACTCTTATAATTTAGAAAAGTTTCGCCCGAGTTTCCTTTGTAATATGGACATACCCACCTGTCAGTAAGTCCCAAACATATTTCCAAGCACTATTACATAAATCTTGCTACCCCTATAACAGGTATACAATGCATGACCTTCACACTCATACATGTTCAACCTCTCGACACACTTTTAACCCTTTTGGTACACCACATGCAATTAAGTTAAGCATTAATCACCTATACTATCAAAGTCATTTACTTATCACAATAACAAGAGTATGATACGTTCATTTAACAAGACGGGTTGCCAATAGTTAAATTCATTACCTTCATACCTGCACACATTCAATTGCTTGACACCCTTTTGCACTTAGTTGATTATTTTAGGGAGTGCGACACAGTTAACCATTTCAATATAATCCCTCCATGCAAAACTAATTATTATTTCTTTACACTCACTCTACCATGGGCCAATTATCTACCACAAAAACACACAAAAAAATTTGGAACAACTTGAAGAATTATAGTAGTGAAGTATTTAGTATCTTTTACACCAAATGGGACATAATGCTAGTTTGCTTAGGGACAAGGACTTCCTTGACCACTCCTAGACTTGCTCCAACAAATGGGAATATTTTAACTGAAGTGATCTCCTTATTTTGAATTATACGGACTTGTCTATCAAGAATAGCGAAATCTCTTCATATGATAGCTCTTCAGTAACCTTGATGTCTTCAAATGCCAGTGGAAAAATCCCCAACCACTTTCCTTATCATGGAAACATGGAACACCGGTTGCACTAAGGACATTTCAGGGGGCAACTCAAACCAATAAGAAACTTATACGATATTTTGAATAATCCAATAAGGCCCGACATATCTAGGACTTAGCTTCCCTTTCTTCCAACTTGCATGATTTCCTTCATGGGAGATACCCGCAAGAATACCCAATCACCCTCTTTAAACTTCAATTACCTTCGACGCACATCCGCATAAGATTTCTAGCGGCTCTGAGCAGTCTTCTTCCTTCCTTGAATGACTTTAACTTTATACATGCCTTAGTGCACGAGATCTGGCACTATCAATTCTGTCTCACCTACTTCAAACCACCCGATTGGGGACTTACACCTCATCCTATACGATGCCTCAAACGGGGTCATCTGGATGCGAGCATGGAAGCTATTTTTTTAAGCAAATTCTATATGGGGAAAATGATCATCTCAATTATCCTTAAGGATGCGAGCATGGAAGCTGTTTTTGTAAGCAAATTCTATAAGGGGAAAATGATCATCTGAATTATCCTTGAAATCAAAGACACAAGACTGCATCATATCTTCGAGTGTCTGAATAGTTTACTCTGCTTGATCATCAGTCTGCGGATGAAAAACTGTGTTGAGGTTCACCTGAGTACCCAACCCTTGCTGAAATTTCTTTCAAAAGTTAGCTATGGACTGAGCCCCCCGATCTGAGATAATAGAAAGTGGATTGCCATGAATCTCACCATTTCCTTGATATACAATCGAGCATATTGTTCTGCAATGTCGGTGGACTTGACTCACAAGAATGAGCTAATTTGGTGAGTCGATCCACTATTACCCAAATTGAGTCAAACTTACACTGAGTGCGAGATAGTCCTGCCACAAAATCCATGTTGATAATCTCCCATTTCCACATTGGTATCTACATAAGCTGGGTTAGCCCACCAGGTAACTGATGCTTGGCCTTTACTTGCTGGCAGTTTGAGCGTTTAGATACTAATTCTGCCATATCCCTCTTCATACCGTTCCACCAATAAATTTACTTGAGATCGTGATATGTTTTTGTAGAACCTGGGTGCACCAAATACCTGGAATGACAAGCCTACGCCTTTACTCTCTCTTGAAGATTATCTACATCTAGAGCACACAGCCTACCTTGACATCGTAACACACCATCATTGCCACCGAGTGATAATGTCTATACCTTGCTACTTCGAACTGGCTCCTTTATTCGTGCCAATGTTGGATCAATAAAATGCTTTTCCGTGACTTCCACTATGAGCGACGACTCTGCTACGCTGTGCACCATAATCTCCTCCTCATTTGGGTTCGAGATACAAACCCTAAGACTGGCCAACTGATAAATCTCTCGATCTAGGAGCCACCGATCCGCTCCCAAGTGAGCCAAGCTGCCCGTGGATTTTCAACTGAGGGCGTCGGCCACCACGTTCGCCTTCCCTGGATGATACAAGATGCTCATATCGTAATCTTTGAGCAATTCTAACCACCGCCACTGCCTCAACTTTAACTCCTTCTTCTTGTACAAATATTGCCCACTCTTTTGGTCAGAGGACACATCCACATGGACCCCATAAAGGTAATACCGCCATATTTCTAAGTCAAACATAACTGTTGCAAGCTCCAAATCATGTTCGGGTAATTCTTCTCATGATTCTTGAGTTGCCTTAAAGTGTACGCTATAACCTTTCCTTGCTACATAAGCACACACCCCAAACCGACCCTGGAGGCATCGCAATACACCACAAATCCCTTTGTGCCTTTCGGCAAAGACAAAAGTGGTGCCACGGTCAACCTTGACTTCAATTCCTAAAAATGTTTCTCACAAGCATCAAACCATTGGAACTTGAGTGATTTCTGCGTCAATTTAGTTAATGGGGAGGCGAGGGTAGAGCACCTCAACAAACCTCCGATAATAACCTTATCACCCCAAAAATAAACGGATTTTCGTCGGGGTCCTGTGTCTAGGCCAATCCTTCAGTGCTGCAATCTTTTGGGGGTCCACTTGAATCCCCTTACCGAAAACAACATGTCATAGAAAAGCGAAAGACTCCAACCAAAATTCACATTTTGAGAATTTAGCATAAAACTGGTGCTGATGAAGAGTTTGCACAACTTCTCTGAGGTGATCGGCATGATCCTCCCTGCTTCACGAATAAACGAGGATGTAGTCAATAAAAATAACAACAAAGGAGTCTAGAAGTTGATTGAAGACCCGATTCATAAGCTCCATGAAAGCTGTCAGGGCATTGGTTAGCCCAAAAGACATAACCAATAATTTTAAGTGACCATAGCGGGTTTTGAAGGAGGTCTTAGGAATATTCTGCTCTCTCATCTTCAATTGGTGATACCCGGATCGCAAATCAAGTTTGGAGATAAACTTCACACCATACAATTGGTCGAACAAATCATCTATCCCGGGCAAAGGGTATTTATTCTTTATGTTGACCATGTTGAGCTACTGATAGTCGATACACATCTGAAGTAACCCATCCTTCTTCCTGACAAAACGAGCCGGAGCATCCTACAGCGACACACTCGGTCGAATGAACCCCTTCTCTAAAAAATCCTTCAGCTGCTCCTTTAACTCTATTAGTTCTGCTAGAGCCATCCTGTATGGTGGAATAGATATTGGCGGAGTATCTGGCAACATATAATTCCCGAAGTCAATCTCCGTATCTAGCAGGATTCCTGGAAGCTCATCTGAAAATACCTCAAGGAATTCATTTACAACTGGCACGGATCTGAGGGCAGTCACATCTGAAGCGGTTTCCGCCACCTGGACCAAATAATAGATACACTCAATCTTATTCATCTTCAAAGCCTTAAGGTAAGAAATAAACCTACCTTTTGGTACAACACCATTCCATTTCCACTCAATAACCGGCTCGTTCGGAAAGTCGAGTCTCATGACTCTCGTCCGGTAGTCATGTTTAGCAAAGCACGAATAAAGCCACTCCGTTCCCATAATCACATCAAAATCTACCACTCCAAGCTCAATAAGGTCGGCCGTGGTAACACAACCACACACCCTGAAAACACAATTCCTATAAACTCGCGCGGCTGTAATAGAATCACCTAACAGAGTCGATACAGAGAATGACTCAAGAAGTTGTTCGGGCTCTATCCCAAAACTCGAAGCAATGAATGGGATGACATAGGACAAAGAAGACCCAGGGTCAATAAGAGCATAGAAATCAATGGCCTGAACACAAAAGATACCTCTAACCACATCTGGAGAAGATTCAGCATTCTGGAGACCACTAAAAGAATAAAACCGGCTCGGTCCACCTCTACCATGAGCCCCACCCCTATCTGCACTATGCCTTGCTGGAGCTAGAGGACGCACAGATGATGTACCAACTGAAGAACCGGATGTCGGGGCGAATCTGCTTCCCATGCCCTGTCTGGGTGCGCGACAGTTCCGCTGGACATTACCTCTCACCCCGCAATTATAACACACCAGGATGTCCAAGTAGCAAGTCTTTATATGGAACCTCCCACACTTGGGATATTTAGCTCCCCCCTACTGTTGGGGCCCCACCCCCGAGTAACTGCAATGGTGGAACCCCTTGCTGTTAGAACCTCGTCTCAAGGAACTACCCTATTGATGGATGTACACTGATGGAGGCACATTTTCCGATGACTGAACATATGACCGGGATGACCCTGATGGCCTTTCCATGGAGCTGACCTCCCTAAGTGACCCATTGACCGGGCCCTATTACTACTCTCCCTATCTGCCCGTATCTTCAACTTCCTAGCCTATGTGGCCTGCGCGAAACCCACAATCTGCTCATAGTTCATATCATAGTGCAAGGCCGTTGTAGCTGCCTCGTTCACTACCAATGGACTAAGACCCTGAGAAAATTTCCGAGCTACAGCACTCATGGTCGACACTAGCTGAGGAGAATACTTGGACTATCTCACGAACTCCATATGGTACTCCAAGAACTCATGCTGCCCCGCTTGAGAACCTTGAACTCTGTGGCACGGGCTGCAATTGTCTCGATAGGCAAGAAATGGTCCATGAAAGCATCCACAACTTTCTCCCATCTAGCCGTAGGGCTCCCCTCATCGAGGGAATCCTCCCACATTTCAAACAACGAGCGTGCCGCTCCCTTCAATATGTAGGAAGCCAACTCAACCCTCTATGATTCTGTGGCCTTCATCACACGAAGGGTCTTGTACATCTCATCAAGAAAATCCTGCAGATCAGACTCTAGGTCCGTGTCTGAAAACTCTGGAGGGGCCAATCGCAAAAAGCTGGTGGACTCTGAAGCTGGCAGAATCTCCCTATCCGCTAGAGGACATAGGGGCATCGTGAGATCTCTGAGCCTGAGCAGCAGCTATCTAGGTCAACATACGGATGGCTCTTTTAAGGCTCAATCAGAAGCCACGGGACCGGGAGCTGAAACAATGCCAGGATTAGGAATGTCAGCACGAGGGATGGATAAGCCCTCTGCCGCTGCTAGGACACAAATGCTTGGATCCGGAAGGGACAGGCCAGGTAGATTCAAATCCGGGGAGTCATTCTCACCCATGGCATCACGTACACGGCTCACGATCACACTTGGGGTGCGCTAGCCTCAAGGCCGAGCCTAACCTTCTTCATAGGTGCCATCTCTGAAAGTTTTGGAACAAGGCACGAGTTAGACGCAAATACTTCCACTTTTCACTTCACCGCAAAAAATGGAATAACAAAGAAGAGGGTAGTTTCCTAAATGTGTGTGTAGCCCTCTACTTATCAATTTGGTCAACAACACACTGATAAGAAGGGCTCTACTAGGCACGGCTCTAAGACACCCGAGGACTCTTTTTAAAACATTAGGCTATGATACCAAGTTTGTCATGCCCCAAATCCGAGGGACATTACCGGCCCTCAACCAGGTATCCCCGGTCAAGTGGACCTGGGCTCCTTACCTCACTCACGATGTTACCCCGTATTTTCCATTACTTACTAACTGAGTGGAAACAGCTGTTTATAATTGAAACTCCTTTTATACAAAACATATATAACATAGATGATATTAGCGTGGTTTACAATTTACAATGCCCATAATACAATATACTTCCTAAATGGTTCATGAACGACATTTCATGTCTACGAAGCCTCTAAGGATAAAAGATAGCAGTACACTATTTGCTGGTAACAAGGCTCCGGTTACACCTTTCTACATATAGCAAAACAAGATCCCAAATTACAAGAACAAGGGTGGCATGAGCCACGCAGGGCCCCGGAAGGAAAGACGCTCACCAATACAGCTGACGAGGAATGAGGAAGAGCTACAGAAGGTGTATTGGAGTACCTGTTGTGGATCCATCTACAATCATAACATGAATGTAGCGCCCGACAAAAGGGACGTCAGCACATTTGTATTGTACTGGTATGTATAAACAAAACTTGTCGCAAGCAAACTCAAGCGAAGCGCAAGTAGAACACAGCAATGGAAGTAGCAACCAAACACACATATAAGGTACAATTAGTTAAACATAGGGGTAATCAGTGCCCGACATGTTGAAAACTCTCCTGGTGTCTCCTTTCACAATTTCACATCAATAATTATACAATTTTTTATAATGTTTATTTCAATAGTGATTTCGATCACTTTTCCACCCTTATTACCTCAGCGCGCAACCCGACCCCATCGTACAATTTCAATTCACAACAAACTCAACCAAACAGCAATTCACAAAGATAAACAAGAATACTCCGCAAGACATCACCACAACAATGTTACAAGTGTTTCCATAGATATTAGTATCAATTTCATTACTTACAAATGTTCGTACTCAATTCAAGTTACCACAAATGCCCATAACATTTCAAGTATATTGCTATCACAGATAATCTTGCTTCACCCTTTTACGATTCCCTTTAATCACTTATTCTTCAACTTTTACCACGAGGTGCATTCCCAATCATACCAGTCACAAGAATTTCACAAATAGCCAACATAGATATCAACTACCAAACAATTCACATACCAAACAAGGCGATTTCACAAGGATCAAGGTTAGCCATACATACCTGCAGTCGCTATCCCTTTTTATGTTCCTATTCTCAGTTGCCACGCTATCTAGCCACGGCAATATAATTCACAAATTAACACATGCACCTTAGAATTGAAGTTGACAATTACTACCCGGTTTATTTTAGGCTATCAACCACAGTTCTCTACTTCTACCCAATTTCCCTTTTTAAGATTTTAGGTTTTGAGTGACATGAATGAGGGTTTTCAATTATTAGTTCAAAATAAAAGCATAAGACTCTCTCTTTTAGCTTTAATCTGAAAAATTGGGGAAAAGGATTAGAGATTTGTAAGAGTGGAGATAAAAACAGTAACTTAAATTTTTCTCGACCCGGGTAGTTTTGGAGGATCAAGTTGATGAAGGATCCTTTCTCTATAAAGAACTCTCCCTTCCCTCTCTCTTGTTTTGTTAAGAAAGTATGTAAAAATGAGGGGTTGGGATGTTTTATTAGAAAAGTGGTCGGTATTAAAATTTTAGAAAACTGATGCTCGTGCAGGATCTGCGGTCAACTATCTGACTGCATAGCTGACATACGGTCCGGATATTGGACCGCAGAATGGCCCCAAATTGTTGGCCTCTCTGTTTGGGTATGCGGTGAGAATGCGGTCCGCATACCTGTTCTGTGGTCGCATATTGCACCGCAGAACTGACCTTCTCAAATCCTCGAGGAACTTATGCGATGACTATGCGGTCTGCGTACTGGCTATGAGATTGCATAATGGACCGCATTTTCAACATCCAATTTGGCTACTCTCTGATTAACTTTACGGTCGAGATGCGGTCCGCATACCTGATCTGCGCCGCATTCTTGACCGCGGAAATGATATTTTTCGGAAAACTTTGGCTCTAGATTTTTAAGTATATAATCAGTAGAAAAGGGTCTCAACACATAGGTGGACTTGACTCTATGAGTTTATGGGACTTGAGCACTCATTTTCATGGGGTCATACATGCTGATAATGAGTAATGATATTTCCAACATAAATGCGACTAAGCTTATGGTAACTATCAAGTTTGATATGAAGAACTTGGGAGTTGATGATTTAATTATTGGGATTAAGATCCATAAAACTCCCCAAGGTCTAGCGTTGTTACAATCTCATTAGATTAAGACAGTACTTGAAAAAATCAAGCACTTTGGGTTTTAAGTTGCAAAGACTCCAAGTGACATCAATCCTCTATTAGCAATGAACAAAGATCAATGTATATCACAATTGGATTATAATCGTGCGTTGGGATGTTTAATGTATATCATGAATTGTGTACGACTAGATATAGATTGTGCTACAAGTAAATTGGATCGATACACTAGCAATTCAGGTCAATCACATTGGATGATAATGAAATGAGTTTGGGGATATTTAGAACATACCTAGGACTTTATTTTCCACTACAGTAAATATCCTGCGATCATTAAGTCATACTCTGATGCAAATTGGATCATCGGTTCAACTAATTCTATGTCCACAAATGGATATATATTCATTATTGGTGGAGGAGTGGTATCTTCGAGGTCATCCAAAAAAACGTGTATTTCCCTCTCTACAATGAGGGCTGACTTTATAGCCTTAGATAAAACCGATGAAGAAGTTGAATGGCTACGCAATTTCTTGGAAGATATTCCATTTTGTCCCAAACTTTTGGCATCAATATGCATACATTGTGATAGTCAAGGGGTAATTGGAAGTGCTGAGAGCGTTATATATAATGGTAAATCTCGTCATATACGACGAAGACATAAAACCGTTAGGCAACTACTCTCTAGAGGAATTATGATGATTGACTACGTAAAGTCAAGTGATAATGTATCAGATCCACTTACAAAAGACCAAACTAGAGAGGTACTTGAGAAATCGTGGAGAGGAATGGGACTATGGCCTAGAACAAGTCATTGTGGCCGTAACTCTACCTTGAATACTTGAGATCCCAAATTTTAGGATTAAGGAGATCAAACAAAGCCATTAATGACGGTTCAACATTGTCAACAAAAATTATGGTCAATTCTCATGATAAGACAATTCTTAGTGCCAAGGATAAAATATTAAGGCTTTTTAATAATTTTTAAATTTTATACAGGGTATATCAAATAGTGTATCTATGAGATGACACGTTTAAGAATCACCTATGTATGTGTGATGTGTTAGTCGCTTCGAGGAGAATTTCATAAGGCAATTCTCTACGCACTTATGAAACCAGGCGGTGTTCATGGCTATAACTAAGATAATAATAAAAACCAAAGACGATTAAGGGTTGGTTGTTTTATTTATGGTTCTCTAGGTAAACAACAAAGCAACGGTTCAAAAATACCAAATCTGCCGATTTACCGAGTATATCTTACATAAGCTCACCATGGAAAGTGCAAAGGGAAACCTACTTATACATATGCAATTAATCCTTGCTAGCAAATCACACAGTTATTCATGCATATTATCGTGATATAGTCATTCCCCCATTCATGTGGGGATTGTTGAGTTGTTTGAGCTAATATAAACTTAAAAGAGTATGAATGGTAAATTGAGGGAAAATAAAATTCTAAAGTAAAATTTTAAGATGCCCCCCCCCCCCCCCCGCGCCGACAATATGAAGAGGAAAGAGTTTATGATGGGTATTTATATAATTCCTGCTCTTGTAACACTTAAAGAGTAAATAAGAAGGCAAGCCTCGCGTCGCCGCCGCCGTCGTTGTCGTTCGCTCGGCTAGGCTTCAGCTTCGGCTTTGGATTTGGATTTAGTCAAATGATTGATTGATTGATTAATTTTTTAAACCAAATTTATTTGTTAATACTAAAAATTATTGTAATATTATCACATATCTGGTTTTGGTAAACAAAAAATTAATATTAAATCCAAATTATCCTTTCCCCAATGTCTGGTTTTTGTAACGGAAAATTAGGTTCCCTTCCCGTCCGTTTTTCGTTTTTGTAACGAAAGAATAAGGTCTGAATTTTTTTTTTATTATGCAAATAGTCATTTATATTATGGAACGGTCATGATAGACCTTCTAAAGAGTCTGAACATACTGGCTATATATATCAGATCATTCTCTCAGTTTTTCATACGAATTTTTGAGTTATCCTTCCTTTTGCATTGTTTTAACTACTAAGAAATAATAGTAACTGTAATTTGCTAGTGATCTTTGTGTTCGCTGAAATATTGGGGTTTGAAGTACTGCTACATTAGTGTGTAATTCATTCTATCCTGCGAGAAATATAATCCACAACCTTGAGTACTAGGAGGGATAAAATTTCTTAGGGAAACACTATCAATTCTGTGGTCTCAGGTTCAAATTCTATTTCTTTTTTTCATTTATGTTTACAAGTTATTTTTATATTATCCAAAATATTTACAAATTATGTATACTAACAGTATATAGCATATTATTATAAATAATGATAGAATACGTATTTACTTTCATGTTATGCGTAATAATAGGTAGATTAGTGCGAAGTATATGAAACGACCATCTGTCAAATGAATTTAATGTCCCTTTTATTCTCTTTTCCAAGAGTTTAGTATCCTTGGGACATCCCAAAAAAATTTCAGCCCGCTGACATTTTAAAAATTCACAATCGCTATTGATTCCAATCATCTACGAAAACCAAAAAAAAAAAAACACAAAGAAGTTCTTAAAAGATACTTAGTATTTTGTTCTTAAAACTTAAAAAGTAAAAAGGAAGAAATATTGGCTTCCCTATATCTAGTTTGTTGCCGAAAACACCCACATCGGTTACCCTCCAAGACAGACAACTGAAGTTTTATTATAAAACTGAATGCTGAAAATAGGTCAAAACCATATTTGCGCTTGGGGCAATGACACAGCTAGTGAGATTCTAACGGAGGCACGTCTATTGCTTGTTTAAAACTATTTCCAAACCCCCTGTTTGGCCAGGGTTCTGCTCTGGCCATTGAAATTTTTTGAAAGCGCTTCCCTCTGGGGAATAGCCCTACAATCCTTAGCCTAAATACTTCAATTTCAACCATAGGTACGTTCATGATTACGTTTGTAACCGAATTTATTTTAACTCACGTTTAATATAGTTCTGATTTAAGTTTTAACTCTAGTACTATAATGTTTTAATGTATACCATATGTTTTAAATTTGTGCGCAGATACCCATTACATCGTTAAATTGATTTTGAAAAGACTTGGCTCCATTAAAACGAAGCCACTTCGTATTTCAATTTATTGCATTACCATTTATTCAAAGAAGAAATGAACTCCTAAACTCATGTGAATCTGTTTTAGTTAGAATGTGTTAGGATTATAAATCCGACTAAAACATAATAGCCTTCATATCGAATTATTTGGAATAACAACATAAGCGGAAGCGTACCTGAATCCATAAGTGGAAATCCTTAGTCCTTTTGAAGATTGTCCAAATGTTTGGCTTTGAAAGCTCCTTGTTCCTTCTTGAAGATTGTCCTTCTTGAAGTTTTGGCTTTCACAAGAATTTTAAACAAGACCAAAATTGAGGAATGGTTTTCCACTTGATATGCAAGACAACAATGACTCTCTCTCTCTCAATGGGAGGAAGAGGAAGAGAATGTCTTGCATTCTTATGGGAACCATAACCCCCCACTTATAACATATGAGTTATGAAACTCAAAAGTCATAAGAATGTAACCATGGTTACATGTATGTAACCTTAGTTAGCCCATCATTAACTAAGGTTACCCTTTTGGGTATCTACACATTAGTCCTACACTTTATATGACAATATATTGGCCCCCTTAACAATGTCTATAAGACCACCAATTTAGGCCAAACCAAAAGATAGCACATAACACATTATTAACCCATATATTGTTCATATGTATGTAGATATAAGTCCATATATATAACTATCTCCCACTTGGACGAGATACTCATACATATGTACAAACCTTAGCATTATATGTTACATTATAACCTTATGAGCTCAGAATTGCTATCATAATAAAATTGTCATGAACAATCCGGTCCATCAATTATACCAACATCGGATCTAAGAGCTCTTAGTTACTCTTGCGTAACTAGAACCAACATAGATCACGTATATCAATATAACCAACGACATGGATCAAGTATAGGTGTGTAGCGTGGAAATAACATAAAGTATGGTCTGAAATAGAATGTCTATTTCCAACTGGTTCTCTTTATTGAAATCAATCATAAACCTTAAGAGTACATAAAACTTTAAAACTGAATATCTACAGATATATCCTTAAAACTGAATTACTGAATGTAATGGACAATACATAATTGTATAATACAAACTCCCACTAAAATTCATAATCCTTAACTGATTTGACACCCATACAAGCAATATACTCATGAAATACTTTTGGTGTCAATCCCTTAGTAAGCGGATCCGCAATCATGGAGTTTGTACTTATGTACTCTATGCACAATTGTCCATTTTGTACTCTTTCTTTAACAACCCGAAATTTGACGTCCATATGTTTTGCTTTCGTCAAACTACTGTTGTTATTAGCATAAAGGACTGCTGATCTATTGTCGCATAATAGCCTAAGTGGCTTTTTAATGATGTCAACTATGCGCAGTCCACTAACAAAATTTCGCAGCCTCGGAGTCGGTATACCTGATGATCTCAAGCTGGTCCGATCTCCGATATGTAAGCATGTAATCCTTTGTTCTCTGTAAGTACCTCATGACCCTTTTGGCTGCTTTCCAATGGTCCATTCCCGGATTGCTTAGATATCTGCCTAGCATCCCAACAATGTATGCTATATCAGGTCGTGTACATACCTGAGCATACATCAGACTACCTACAGCCGAAGCATAAGGTGTCTTCTGCCTTTCTAAAGTTTCAAAATTATTATTTGGGCACTGTTTGAGACTAAACTTGTCTCCCTTAGCAACAGGAGTGTTGCCTGGCTTACAATCCTGCATGCCAAATCTATTAAGAACCTTATCGATATAGCCCTTTTGTGACAGACCGAGAACACCTTTGGAGCAATCTCGTTGTATCTGAATTCCTAATACAAAAGAGGCATCACCAAGATCTTTCATTTCAAATTTCTTTGAAAGAAATTTCTTAGTTTCATGCAATAATGCTATATCATTGCAGGCAAGCAGTATGTCATCGACATATAAAACCAGAAAAATATACTTACTCCCACTGAACTTATGGTATATACAGTCATCAGCAATATTCGGTTCAAAACCAAAAGATGTAATGACTACATGAAACTTATAATACCATTGACGGGAAGCCTGCTTGAGCCCATAGATAGATTTCTTTAATTTGCAAACCCTTTTCTTTGATTCTTTCTAAACAAAGTTTTCAGGTTGCACCATATAAATTGTTTCCTCAATGTCACCATTGAGAAACGCTGTCTTAACATCCATCTGATGAAGTTCAAGATCAAAATGTGCTACTAGTGCCATTATAGTCCTGAAAGAGTCTTTCGATGAAACTGGAGAGAAAGTCTCTTTGTAATCAATGCCTTCCTTTCGAGTGTAGTCTTTTGCGACAAGACGAGCTTTATACTTAATGACATTGCCCCCTGAATCCCTCTTGGTTTTAAATATCCATTTACAACCAATCGGTTTAATACCTTCGGGCAATGTAACAAGCTCCCAAATGCCGTTATCGCTCATAGACTTCATCTCATCATTCATGGCATCAATCCACTTTTGAGAGTTAGAACCCTTAATGACTTGACGGAAGTTGATTGGATCATCATCCTCAAGTCCAATATCACTTTCTTGTTCTTGGAAAAATACAACATAATCATCCGGAATTGCATTTCTCCTCTCTCTAGTGGATCTCCTTATTGGCACTTCAGTTTCTTGAGGTTGTTGAGTTTGATTTTCATTAGTAATATCAGGAACTTGAGTGGGGAGATTTTCGAGATTGTCTTGAACTGGAGTTGTGTGATCCGTGTCAGGAATGAGAACACCCTGACCAAGATCAACAACTTGAGGGAAAGACACATGTTCTTCCTCAAAGACAAAATCTCTAATAACTTTATCTCCCCATCCTCAAAAAACCTAGCATTACCCGTCTCAAAAATAGTTCTAGAAGTTGGAGCATTAAACTTAAACCCCGTGGATCTTTGGGACTTTTCATGAATGAGATATAGGTACCCATAACGAGAGTAATCGTCTATGAATGTGATAAAGTATTGTTGACCATTCCTACAAGGAGTAGGAAATGGCCCACAAATATCCGTATGTATCAATTCTAAGACATCCGAAGCTCTCTTAGCACCTAATCTCGTCTTGTTTGTTTGTTTTCCCTTGATACACTCAACACAAATATCCGAATTTGAGGAATCAAGAGAATCAAGAATTCCATCTGACACGAGTTTCTGAATTCTTTGAATGGATATGTGACCCAAACGTTTGTGCCAGAGTGATAACGAATTCTCATTAGTTAATTTTCTTTTGGTACCACTTGAACTTGTATGCAAAGTTTCATTATGTGAGGTTATTATATCAACCAAATATAGGCTATCATATGTTGATAAAAGACCAGTACCGATAAGATTTGAATTTTGAAAGAGACTAACTTTATTGTCACCAAATGAACATGAATAACCGGATATGTTCAATTTGGGAACAGAAATTAAATTCCATCTAAAAGACGGTACGACAAAAGTCTCATCCAAATCTAAATAAAAACCAGTCTTAAACAACAGCCTAAATTTGCCAATAGCCTCAACTTGCACCTTTTTGCCGTCACCCACATAGATGTATCTTTCACCATCATTTGGTTTTCGGCAGTTCAGGCAACCATGCATAGATATACTTATGTAAGTAGTAGCAGCCGAATCTACCCACCAAGTATCCTTAGGTACCGAAATTAAATTAACTTCAGAACAAACAAGAGAAAGAGATGTACCCTTTTTTGCACGCCAAGCGTGGTACTTGGTACAATCTTTCTTCATGTGATTAGTCCCCTTACAGAAGAAGCAACCTGATTCTATAGTTTCAACCTTAGGTTCCTTATTTTGCTTCTTCTGGGGACTTGCAACCGCAATTTCCTTACCTTTCCTCTTCTTAGTATCCTTAGAAGAGGATGTCAAATGAGCACTTTCTGTTCTATCTTGCTTTATCCTTTTCTCCTCTTGCACACAATGTGAAATGAGCTCATTAAGAGTCCATTTCTCCTTCAGGCAGTTGTAACTGACCTTAAACTGATTAAAGTGTGCAGGAAGAGAGATCAAAACTAAGTACACAAGCAGTTCCTCAGGTAATTCCAGCTTGAGTGACTTAGTTTCGAAGCAAGATGAGACATTTCCAAAATGTACTCCCTTATATTTCCCTTGCCTTTATACCTCATGGAAACAAGTTTACTCAAAAGAGTACTTGTTTCCGCCTTTTCGTTTTGTGCAAAACGCTTTTCAAGATTTTCAAGGAAAATTTTGGCATTACTTTCATCATTCATAGTGCCCCTGAATGATTCTGGAATTGCACGTTTCATGATCATTAGACTCATGCGATTTGAGCGTTCCCACTTCTCCATCTCTTTCTTTTCATCAGAAGAAGATGTATCCTCAAGAGAAGCAGGTTGCTCAATCCGAAGTGCAAGGTCTAGATCCATGCAACCGAGAACGATCATAATGTTCTCTTTCCATTCCTTAAAGTTTGTGCCGTTAAGCACAGGGATGCTGTTTATATTTGCAGATATCGAAGCAGCTGAAGAATTCACCGAATATAGAACAAGGATAACTTAATACATGCTTACAATTACTTGAACTTTAACTTTAGTTTACAGATTCAAAATAGGCAAATCCCATTACAAGATACCTAGCACAACATTGATTTTAGTCTTTGGACAGAAAATCAACTTGTAAGTGGTACTCTTGGTGTAGTGATCAAATATTGATAATAAACTCCTGTCAAATATCAAACCTTCCTTTGGGCCGACTTAATATTCACATAGAAAACTGAATAATTGTCACATATTTATCACCACAAGCATGTTCGAATTCCTGCCAAATAACAACCTTCCTTTGGGCTGGTGTTAAACGCATGGAAGACTAACATCCACAGTCATCTTATATTTCAAGATTAATCAATCTACACAAAAGAGGTTACTTTGGCAACATAATGCTTCAATTGACTAATTTAAATTATTAGATGCTAAATCATATAGTTCCTTAAGCCATATATTGAATCTTAACTGAAAATTTACATGTTTTGACATGTAACATCTGAATATTAATTGTTTTAGTCTTAATTGGATAATACCAAAATCTGAAGCATGATGGACTTAAAACAATTAATATTAAAAAACTGAATATTAATGTATAAAACATTAATAATTTAAAAAACTGAATATTAATTGACATATTTTTAATGTACAATTAAAAAAAACTTGAAAACTTAATACTTCAAACGTTTCATTAATTATGAAAAACGTTTCTTACATTATATCCTCATTAAACAGCCAGAAAACAAAACGTTTCTGCAATTTATGGCCAGATAATCGATTATCTGAGCCTGAAAATCGATTATCTGGGCCTTCTGGAATCTCAAATTTTGCTGAAAACAAGGATAATCGATTATCTTTTTAGGATAATCGATTATTTTGGCTCTCTGGAATTTCCAATTTTTGCTGAAAAACTCCAGATAATCGATTATTCTGGCTGAATAATCGATTATCCTGCAGTGTTGTTTCAAAAAATTTTCAATAATCGATTATTCAAAATGCATAGTCGATTATTTGCTGCTTCTGTTTTGCAAAATTTTGGTGAACTTTACAAGATAGTCGATTATCTGGAGAAGATAATCGATTATCTTACCATTCTGTCCAACGACTTAATATGATTTTTAACAAGAAACTTTAAACAAGAAATCATGTTGATCATCAACCAAAATTATGCAAATTTCAATATTTCATTTCATCTAGTGATAACAAGATATTGAAACACCAAATTTCATCAACAACATATCATTCATGAAATCATGCTATATCATGTTACTAGAATTTCATAATCAAAATTCTATCTTAATTTAAACATGAACTTTATATAACATGAATTTCATGAACTTCCAAATAATTCAAATATGAAGGAGGCTCTGATACCAATTGTTAGGATTATAAATCCGACTAAAACATAATAGCCTTCAAATCGAATTATTTGGAATAACAACATAAGCGGAAGCGTACCTGAATCCATAAGTGGAAATCCTTAGTCCTTTTGAAGATTGTCCAAATGTTTGGCTTTGAAAGCTCCTTGTTTCTTCTTGAAGATTGTCCTTCTTGAAGTTTTGGCTTTCACAAGAATTTTAAACAAGACCAAAATTGAGGAATGATTTTCCACTTGATATGCAAGACAACATTGGCTCTCTCTCTCAATGGGAGGAAGAAGAAGAGAATGTCTTGCATTCTTATGGGAACCATAACCCCCCACTTATAACATATGAGTTATGAAACATAAAAGTCATAAGCATGTAACCATGGTTACATGTATGTAACCTTAGTTAGCCCATCATTAACTAAGGTTAACCTTTTGGGTATCTACACATTAGTCCTACACTTTATATGACAATATATTGGCCCCCTTAACAATGTCCATGAGACCACCAATTTAGACCAAACCAAAAGATAGCACATAACATATAATTAATCCATATATGGTTCCTATGTATGTAGATATAAGTCCATATATCTAACAGAATGAACCTACCTTCTCTGCACCTCACCTCTTCGAATTGTCGTTATTGCTTTCTGATTGAGAATTTACCACTAGATTTTTAGTTGTCCATCTCATGGATTTATTGTTGATTTCAATTAAAAATTGCTCTGAAGGTTTTTCTTGCACATAAATAATCTTAATGTGAAGATTATAGGATTATATTTATTCAACCCTTGTAAGATGAAAGACTGGGAGGAAAAAAAATTATGTTTGTATTTCTGGGTATTCTTTCTCACATTTATATTGATACATGATTGAGTATGGTAATTCATAATTTTTCTTAATGGAAGGAAGTTAGTTTTTGGTGTGTGTAAAACTAGTGAACCGAATTGACTTTGAGAAGAGATTTATTAGGTTTCATATGAGAAAAAGATGAACGAGAGAAACAATCTCATTTATTTTTGTTGTCCAAAATACACTGACTGTTTTTTATCTAACTATTACATTACATTAGGTCTTGACCCAGAAACACAAATACATCAGGTAAGTCTATAATGGGCCTTGCTAAACTGAAGTCCAACACCCCCTTCAAGTTGGAGGGTGCCATGACTCCTAACTTGAGCAACAAAATGTAATGACACGATCGGTCGTTTTGAGCTTTGGTGTTCCGTTCATTTGTTTGAGACTTAGAATAGCTTCATATGAATTATTATGACTTGCTTGTATGGTCGATTTTAGTTTTCGAGAAAATCGGGATGGATTTAGAAGAATGACTCTCGATTTGGAAGTGTTGACTAAGGTTAGACTTTTGGGTAAACGGACTTAGAATCATATTTTTATGGTTCTGATAGGTTCTATGATGATTTTCGGCTTGTATATTTGTTCAGATTCGGTTTTGGAGGTACCTAGAAGGATTCAACAATATTTGTCGAAAGATAACAATTTAATGAACTAAAGAGCTCATAAGTTTGACCAATAGGTGACTTTCATGTTATTGCAGTCCAATTAGTGTTTCGAGAATAGGTTTATATAGTTTATTTTAACTTGTGTGCAAAGTTTAGAAGTAATCCGATGTTTTTAAGTGTGGTTCGGAAACTCTTTTGAAAGAATGAATATCTAATAATTTAAAAGAAATTCTATTTGCTTTTTGCCTAGATTCTTTTTTTATGATATTCCCATGGGTGTTTTGAGGCTTTGGATAAGTTAGAATAATGTATTTGTACTTGTTGGTATGTGTAGCGATCCGACCGTTCATTTTGAGCTTTTGCATTTCGCTCACTAGTTCTCGGGAAAGATCAGTCCCGTATGATATATTATGAAGAGAGTAAATCATCACTTTTGGTCTTTAGGATAATCAAAGTGGATTTAGAAGAACAGTTCTTAGTTTGATGATTCATAAGTTGAATGTTTTGACTTGTTAGTATATGATCTCGGATTTGAATTTTTATGATTTGATAAGCTCTGTTAGAAGATTTAGGACTTGATTTGGCGAAATTGGAATTTTGGCGATTTTTGATTGATAGGTGAAATTTAGATATAGGGGTCGAAATGAAATTTTGGAAGTTAGAGTATGTCTGTTGTATCTTTTGTGATGTGTATGCAAAATTTCAGGTCATTCGGACGAGGTTTGATAGACTTTTTATTTTTGATCAAAAGAGATTTTTGAAACCTTAGGCTTGAATCCGATGTAATTTGGTTGATTCAATATTGTTTGAGGTGTTTTAAACATTAATATAAGTTTAGATAGTGGCACATGACTGTTCGTACTTTTGGTTGAGGTCCCAGGGGCCTCAGGGTAATTTCGGGTGGTTAAGGAGTGATTTTGAGTAAGGTTTGGCAGTTAAAGTTTTCTATTTTTGTCATAACCGCACCTGCGGCTAGGGGATCGCTGGAGCGAATTCACAGATGCGGATATGGAGCCGCAGATGTAGCCTCATGCAAAGAGAGAGAAGACGCGAATGCGGGAGGTGAACCTCACTTGTGGGACCACAGATGTGGAGTCTGGGTCGAAGGTGCGGAAATGGGACATAAGTGAAAAATTTTGATGCGGTGCTTTGGCCGCATATGTGGTACCACATGTGCGGTATAGGGACCGCAGGTGCGAGAAGCTTGGGTCAGAAAGTATATTTTTCATCTTTCATGATTTTCAGCCTTTCTTCGCCAATTTAAATCAATTTTGGAGCTTTTTAGGAGATTTTGAAGAGGGGATCCAAGGGAACTTTACTGAGGTAACATTTTTGAACATAAACTTGTCCCTATGGTGTTATTTCATTGATTAGGCTTGAAACTTATGGAAATTGGTGCACAAATATTGAAGAAACTAGGGCATGAGATTGGAGTCTTTGATATAGGATTCGAGGGGTCATTTACTATCGAATTTTGGTATTCTTGGAATGCATGGACTCGTGGGCGGATAAGGAGTTTATTAATGTAATTTTTAACGGATTCTAAAATTTGGGTGCGGGGGCCGGGTTTAGTAAATTTCAGGATTTGTGTTATAATTTAATTACTTTTTCATGGGCTTCGTTCCCTTAGCATATTTTGACGTCATGATTTTTATTTTGGATAGATTCAGCTCGAATTAAGGCTGAGACGAGACGCAAAGGTATCACAGACTAGAGTTTCGACCATATAGAGGTAGCTAATGATTGTAAATGTTCTTTTAAGGGTATGAAACCCCGAACTTCACATAGTTGTGCAATTTTTAGATGACGCACATACTAGATGACAAAGTGAGGTCGTGCACCATTAGGGATTGCGACTTAGTCTGTCCCGTATGACTGTTAAACCGCGTATTCGATTTAAAATTGTTTGATATCATTGTGTTTTGGAATTTATTACAATAATTTGGAGTTAATGTCATACTTGGGCTTCATGCCAACTATTTTTGACCCTTAGGGGATTTTTACTACTATTTTAACTTCATATTTATACTCAGCCATATTTAACTTTTTCCATAACTCAGCCATATTCACTCTATTTGGACATATTAAATGATATTTCTGGTTGAGCATCATATTTTACTATTTTCGAGTGGCTTTGAGAGAATTCTCACTGAGTGAGGTCGAGGGCCTGTATTGTAAGGTTATTGTGGGATTCGGTTGCGCCGCGCAACAGTATTATACTGATTCATGAGTTTGAGGCCAAGGCTCAATTTTATATGCCACGAGGTGGCTTGTTATAAGGCTGAGTGCCTGTATGAGTATGCCACGAGATGGCTTGTTATTGTGCTTGGGTGGTACGAGGCCCCTCCCGGAGTCTGCACACCCCCAGTGAGCATGGGTACCCAGTGTGAGTGATATGATGAAGCCCGGGGGCTGTTGTTGTTTCATATTGTTGCCCGAGGAGAAGTTCTTGATTTATGATTATGCCATAGGGTATGATTACGAGTGATTGTGAGGTAGCTGAAGGGGCTGGTTCTGTTGATATTGTGCCCGAGGGGCGATTTATGGTACATATTTTTCCCGACGGGCTCTTTCTGTTCCTATCATATGTACTCAATGTTTTATCACTCGCTTGAAACTATTGAAAATTGTTTTAAAAGGTTTTACCAGAACTTAGCATGATTTACGAAGTAAATAATTTTTGTACTGTGTTGGAAATATCCTGCATTTGTTGTAGCATTTTGACGTGGATAACGTGTTTTCTTACTGCTCAGCTTTCATTTATTTTTATTACTTACTGAGTTGGCGTACTCATATTACTCCCTCCACCGTGTGTGCAGATTCAGGTATTTTTGAACCTAGTAGCGGGTGTTGGTTACTCTGGGGCAGAGTCAACGGAGTTAGCACGGTAGCTGCCCTACATTTGCGTCCCTGCTCTTCTCCTTCTTATCATTCCTTAGATTGTTTTAGCATATTTTTCAATACTTCATTATATTCAGACCTTAGTAGATGCTCGTGACTTATGACACCCTGATGTCGAGCTTGTGTATTTTTTTTCTCACTATTAATTTAGACTTAAATTATGAGAAATCTGATTAATTAAAGTCATAAAAATGATTGTTATTGATTAAAGGATTAATTCGGGAGTTTTTTCAGCTGACCTAGTTTCACGATAGGAGTCATCATGACTGGGTCGATTTTAGGATCCTGACTGGTTGGTATCAGATCCTAGGTTACGTAGGTCTCGCGAGTCATGAGCAGGTTTAGTAGATTCTCGCAGATCGGTATAGAGACGTATGTACTTATCCTCGGGAGGCTGTAGAACCATTATGAAAAACTTCACATTTTGGAATTCTTATCGGGCGTCCTTCATTCAGCTTGAAATGTAGCTCTTTCAATTCCTTCCACGCATTCGCATGCGCACATGCGGGCTCGATATCAGTTGTGCATTGATGGGTGGTGATTCCCTGATTTCTGTGCAATCATGTTGGACCATTCTGGAAGACTTGAGATAGGGTTTTGGCTGCAGCTTGAGCACTGCAGTGGTGATTGTGTGAGCACGTGCTTTTTCAATTTATATGATAGGTAGTGTCCCCATTTGTGGAAGTTGTAGCTGGATGACTATGTGATAAGTATAATGTGACTATGAGATGTGTTCACATAATTTGAATGAAACGAGAAGGATCTGCTTGGGGGTACTAATAAATATCTGGTGCTTACTTTCCATCGTAATTTGATGAATGGCTCAAGTTGTAGGCATGTTGAAGGATCTCTTCATGTTGCCTACTTGTGAGGTGAAGTAGATTTCACGTTGTGATATGTGTTCAGATTCAGGATGATTAAGTGATGCAATAATGTTTATCATGGTGGAGGGGTATAAATACATACTGGTTTGAGGCGAAGTAGGTGGGTTATCTCGTGCAGAGTGTTCAGAAGTTTGTGTGATCCTTTATGTTGTTTATTGGAAGATCTCTGTTACTAGTGAAATATATGTGTTGCAGTTTGAATTTTTGCCGCCTAAGAGAGTGGGATTGACTATTACGAGGGTGAATGCGAGATTTGAAGGAGATTTGAAGTACTAGATGGTATGTGTTGCACGGGCTTATGAAGGATTTAGTTCAATCTCACTATGGTATTATGTCAGTAATAGAGTATATACATTATGAGTTATTGTGTGTTTTGATCTATGGATTTGAAACAAGTGGGGGAGTCTGCTATTGATTACTTGATTGCACAGTTATGTGCTATGCGGGTTCCAGTTGGAGGCGTACTGGTGAATCAGTTATGGCTTACGGAGATTGAGACCGAGGATGGATCGAGTAAAGGAAATATCAATAAAGGTTATGTTATGCTTTATGAGAGTCATGGAATGACTTGAATTGTTATTGGTAAAGGTGTACAATGCATAGAACAATAAGTTGTTTGGTTGTTACGGTGAGGTTACACTCTACGGTGTTGGAGTGCTATTGGAGAATAGGTTGCCCGGTCCGTTTAATCGGTCTAATTGCATTTTAAGTAGAGTGGACGACTCTCGAGAATTGTTCTAATAGGTTTCAAGATTTAACATATAGTAATTGGAGATTTTCAACTTGTATATTTGGCGGCTAGATACTGAGTTTTCATTAGAGGGTGTCAAGACACGTGGTAATTCTATATCGTTGTGGGATTATATATATCAATATCAGGAAGGTGAAGGTAATTGCTTTGGTTTTACAAAGAATCACTTCAGGGTAGGTATTCTGAATGTGGTGCGTTTTGGAATAATTAAGAGAGTATCTGGCGGTTTATGAGCCTTAGATGGTGGGGTTTTATGCATGGCTCTCGTGTGGTGATTATGGGTTGAGGAATTGAGGTATTATGGCAAAGAGAAGTATCAATATGAATGCAATTTAGAAGGAATTAGAATAGATAAGAAACCTTGGTAGTAGGTTGGATCGGCACGGTAACAGGTATGATTAATTCTTTGAGTGTCTACAAGCTAATGGTTTTCTACATGCGTTTCACGAAAATTCTCTTAGGTTTTAGTGGCATGAGTAGCTTGGTTAAGTTAGAAGGATTTAGTCATGACGTTTCAATTTTCTGCAAAGGGAATTCGGCGACTTCTTGATGGTCTCTACCACGGTTAGAGATGTATATTTTTTTAGGAGCGTGAGGAGAATGGGATGTGTAGTGACTTTCTTCGAGATGGGATCATGGAACATTCATGGCTAGTTGAGTGCATATCTTGTTGTGGCTGGAAAGGAATAAAAAGTTATCATGTTTATCCTACGGGTGTATGGCATATGGAGTATGTTGTGAAGGATTGAGATTTTCATGTGTAAGGTCATGGTTCAATTTTTAAAGGATTGTCACAAATTCTTAGGTAGCATGGACAGTTCAGATGACTAGATAAGTGAGATTACTTATTGGTGCTGCTTGATGAGGGTATACATTTAAGAAAGGATGATGTGTTTGAGTTGAGTATACTTCATTAGTATTGTGGCAATCTTTTGTTGGATCGCCTGCTAATATTCAAGTTTGTTAGGTGGAATAGAAGGAATTATAGGAGTACCTCACGTAGGATGATTGGGTATAAAGGTGTGTTGTATATTCGAACGGTGGAGTTGGGATCAGATATGATGATTCGCATGTTGTATGGAATTAGAGACTGGGAGTTCTCATAAACAGGTTAGGTCGTGGTTATAGACCGCGTATATTGGTCTTGTGTGGTAACTATTGGATGTTTGGAGACCCTAGTGGATCCCTATTTCCTAATATGCTAGATTTTGGTGTGATATTGGTTATGGACTTGTTGTCTCCGTGTCGTGGTATTCTAGGTTGTTGTGCTAAGGCGGCGGCAGTGGCGATGCCGGGGATGCCACAGATTGAGTGGCGAGGTTCGATAGTAGGGTGGTTTTTTCCCCCTCCCCTCCCCCCCCCCCTCTTCTTCCCTGCGTGGAGAGGAGATCAATTTTCGACATTCATGGGGGTGTAATGACTCATTTCCTTTTTGGAATTGGGTATTTGAAGAGCCACCTCCTAACAATATTAAGGTGCATTAGGGCCCCAATAAGTTTCACCTACAACTATGTTTGATAACCAGAGATAGGGTAAGTGACTGAAGTTATCCTAAAGGGAAGGTGTTTGACACCCCTCAGGATCCACTAGTGTAGTTCCCGGCCAGTAAGTTTTTGTGAATTTGTGCAATTAGTAAATAAACAAATAAAAGGGGTGTCGTATGTTTATTTGTAATATGGATCAAATCAATGCAATACCTAGCATGACACTCCTCAAAAGAAGGGATAGACGTGGTATTACGCACCATTCATCATATCCATGTCTACCTTTTCCCTCCCTATAAAGGTGATTAAAGCGAATATTAGTCTCGATCACTATTGCATAATGTTTCCCGTTCCATTCCTATCCGTCTCGAAAGAATTTAGGACTCGTATTCCTATAAGAAGGAGTTTCTAGTCTGACACTTAGGTTTAAAGGCAAATATACTTAAGCGACATACAAAACATATAAGACTGCAATCATGGGGAAACATATAAGCAAATATAAAGCTCAGTTATACCTCCGCAAACAGTTCATATAGACAGCACGACTTATACACAATTAAGGTCTGAATTTAAAATCCTAAGCAGGGTGTTTAAGTTAGAACAAGATTCATTATATAACTCAGAAAAGAAGTTTGAATTAGGCCTGCCTACTGGTTCTAGCGGTCTAGAATTAAACAGCGGCAGTTCCAGTTTTTTTTAAGTAATTACCAAATGCTTGCCTAGGCGTAAGAAATATTCAGTAATTATTCAGAATTGCTGAGACAATTTGGAGCTTATTACTGCCTAAAACATATTGTTTTATCTGTTCAGCACATAGAATTGATGCCGGTTAATTGTAATGACTAAATAAAATTATTTTATTCTTTTTATGTATTCATAGTTAGCATAACCATGCTTAAGTGAATATAAATGAAATCCTAAATACATGGTATCTAATGTACATAGATACAGAATGATTTATATGCTGAATCCTAAGCAGGATTTCTATATGCAAAAATATAACAACGTTTAAAACATGATTTCCAGAATATGCAGAAATGATACATTTGTTTGTGTTGATTAGCCTAAAATAGGATCTCTAAGTGTGCATGGCAATAGGAACATGATCGCAGAAAACACATTTAGCGCATCATTTTCTTAGTGACATGATAGTGAGATGAGCATGGTGAGAACAACAAGTGTAGTCCTAGGGAACATGATCTATGATGTATGAAATGAATCCTAAGCATGGATCCTATTGTGTAAGTAGGAATATAAACCTAATAACATGTTTTCTACCATTTTAATAGCTAAAGCATACATAATCACCTATTTTCTTTTCACTATCCAACCTCATATTTGCTTACAAATAATTACAAACCGTGCGATTGAATTACATAAGTAAAATGCAAAACATAAGAAGTTCCAATCATAGGAAGCCTGATATTGATTTCCTCTCTTTGTTATCTAATAAACCGCTTCAATATCAATACTGTTTCAAAGCCTTTCTCATACCTGGGTGTGCCAGAGTTCCATAAGGATCTCAAGGGATCCCCGGCAGTGCTTACACCTAGATTGCATAACCCAGAGTAAGTGCAGTGTGGAAGGGCTAGTTCTTATGTGTCCATGTTAAGAGGGAGTTCAAGAGTCCCAAAGCAAGGCTCACACAAGAGGTGCAGGACCTAATGATTTAAGAATGCATGTGAGAGTGCTGGACATAGACTTAAAGGAGTTGAGTTGAGAAACATGTTTGAAGTGAGTTTGAAAAACATAAGAAGAATTTCCTAATAAAACATTTTTGAAAGGGAAAAGGGGTAGGAGCAACAACAACACATAAAGAACCAGTTCAGAGAGAATTACATGCTTCAGTAGTCACGGATAGGGAATAGTGGTTGGAGACATAGATGACCCAAATCAGAAACACACAATTAGTCTTGGATTAGGTAGATTATAGGCATGCTAGTTGAAGGACATAAACAGGAGCAAGTAAATATGTTGATCACATTTTAAAGAAAGGATGAATTTTATGCATGTTGAGTAAAGCAGTAAACAAACAGTACAACTCAACAACATGAGCCATTAAGTTAGAAAGAGACAGTGATTGACAACAAGGGAACATATAGGTTTTTGTGTCAGAAGTAAAGCTAGGAACATACTAGTTGAAGGAGTAAAGTGCAGAAAAAGCAAAGTAATCAGAGTTCCAAAGCCTAGCCTTAGCTTTCAGCAGGCTACACAAGGCAGTAGCACAAGTAATAGAGAAAAAAGAGAGTTCGAATGTGTAAGTGTGTGTTTTTGTACTCAGTTGTTCCTGACTTGTTAATTAAATCATTAGGGTATTTATAGCTTTTAAAAACGAGTAGAAAAAGGTAACAAGTAAAGTTTTTACACAAATATGGAAGTAATCACATCGAGAATCAATTAATACAACTATTCCCTTTAATCAATAAATTAATGCTCAAACAGATACTAATATGGGTAGTTAAGGAAAGAAAATCAATTTGAGAAAGATTGATTTCTGATCATATATGGGATAGTAAAAGTATAGAGTAAATAATTAAGTCTTAGTGCAAAATATACTTAATTTTGGGAATGGATTCAGCATGGGTAAAACATCATGGCTAAGGAAGGGAATCAATCAATTTAAACAAAATGAGTGAAATCAGGGGTTTATCAAAAAATATTTGCATTTAGTCGTGACTTGAGGAAATCAAGAAGGAATCGTAATTCTGCACCTTACCATATAAACAGGAAGGAATGAGCATGGGTATCAGACATGCAAGGCCACACATATTTACAAAAGAAGCAACTAGATAAACATACAGTAGTAACACGAGTAGGCTAAGGATTCAGTATTAAAAGAACCTACTCGAAGCATGGTAGTCAGCAAATTCAAGTAGTTACATACATCCAAAAATGAAGAAAACAGTCTAAAACTTGTCAACATGTAGAGGAGATCAGATCAACACACTAAAATAAGTAAAGGTAGTCTTCAAAAGCTCAGTATAACAAGTGAGGAAAGTTTCAAGAAATTAGGGATTTAACAATAGTCGAGTTAAAAAAGTGGTAATAAATTTGAATCAATCAACAAAGAAGGGGATCTAAACACAACGAACTTAATGGAAACAAGTGTACACACAAAACAAAGAAGGACAGTTTCAGACCCCGAATAAAACCAAAGATGTTTGGGGTTTTCAACATGTTGAATCAGGCAGAAGAAAAAATATAGCAAATCATTTGAACATAGTAAAATTATAAAAGAACACTCAAAATTGAAGAAAAGATCTTTTAAAAGTGGTTGAGAAAACTCTAATCGTTGAAAACGAATAGTTGCTTTGAAAAATCGGAGAACCTTTGAGGAAAACACTTAAGAGTTTCATAACATACACAGATCTCAAACAGATTTAAAAGAAAAATTGGAA
Source organism: Nicotiana benthamiana (assembly GCA_034376525.1). Classification (NCBI taxonomy): domain Eukaryota; kingdom Viridiplantae; phylum Streptophyta; class Magnoliopsida; order Solanales; family Solanaceae; genus Nicotiana; species Nicotiana benthamiana. Next base: position 126,113,216 of record CM067338.1, on the reverse strand, counting down.
AGCCTTTAAATTTAGGGTTTCAAAGAACCAAGAAAAATAAGAAAGACTTTGAAAAGTTACTGATCTAGCCGGAAAAACCGTGGATCTGACTCGTTCGGCCATGGATGGCCAGGAAAAGTCCATAGATAGAAGTTTAGCCAAGACTGGACTATATCCCTTTGAGATCTATCCATGAAATCTTGAAAACAAGAAACCAGGAGACATAGGAGACTGCTGCACATCTGAAAAAAAGCCATCAAGTCCATGGATTGGGTGAGGATTTAAGGGGTTTAAGGTGGATTTAGCTGGCGGTGGCTAGGGTTAGCCTTACGTTTTAGAGAGAGTTTGAGAGGAGGTGGGATTCAAGGGCCATGGGTTGGTAACAAATGAATTTGGTTAGGGGTCGTTTTGGTTAAAAATGGTAAGGTGAAATGGTGGTCGTTGATGTGAATGATCAACGACCTAGATTAAATGGGGTAGGTAGGTAGCAGTCATGGCTTTGGTTTAATGGGTTAGGGTCGGGTTAAATTTTAAATTGGGTTGGGGGAACTAGGGTCTGATTTGGGCTAGGATTGAAATACAAAAGGGGATGTCATTTAAATAGACTTTTTTCCTTTTTGTAATTTATAAAAATAGTTAATATTTTTTGAACGTTAATTTAAGGATGAGATGATTAATAATATATAATTAATAATTTGAAAATACAGTATCCTATTTTATAAATATAAAACCTAATTAAACCTTAGAAAGGGCTAATATTGCAATTATGTGCAATTTAGCTTAAAATACTAAATAAAATTGTAAAAATTACTTTAGCCACATTTTGGCATAGATATAAGAATCCAATAGATAAATTATAAAAATAATAATTTTGAAAATAATTATTGAGATTTTATGGATAAAAAAGTGAAATAAATCAATTAAAAACCTCTAAAATATGGAAAAATAATAAAAGCGTTATAGATGCTTATATATGCATACATATGCTATTTTGAAGATATTTTGAAGATATTTTGAATATTAAAAATATATAGATAAATATTAGGCACCAACAGTGGTTTCATTTTTGAAGACCCAACGGATGGCTGGGAAGGCTTGCGTTACTTATTTGGCATTCGTGATGGATGTCAGTGCATAGATTAGTACCATTGATTCAGTTCCGGCGGTGAGGGATTTTTTTGGATGTGTTTCTTGCCACTAGGCATATTGCCAACAGGGTTGTTCCTTTCGGTATTGATTGGGCGTCGGGCGCCGTAATCGTATGGCACCAACAACATTAAAAATTTTGAAGGAGCAGTTTCAGGAACTCCTTGGTAAGGGGTTTATTGGTAGGCCAATATGGATGTGTGTTCTTATTCGAGTCAACTTGGTTGACTCTGATTTGGATTATTAAGGGATGTTTTGATTCAATTATTATTGAGCTTATTAGTGATCTGAATAGATCTATGAGTTATCTTTCCATGTTGTGAGGGGTTAGGATTTGTTTGTTATATGGACATGTGGTGCGGTTTTACTGGGGCCTCTTAGTGAAATTCGAGCGCGAAGAGTATTGGGTATTGCTCGGCAGATGGCGTATCGGTTGTGTCCTTTCAGTTTTGTGTAATGTTATGTTAATTATTTCGCCGTGGTTATGATGATTTTTTTTGGTTCTAGGCATAAAATTGTGTGCGGTTGTCGATTTTAAGCATAGTCACTTTAGATGTTTCATCTGGGCTAGTGTTTGGATATGGTTGCGCATTGCAGCAAATTTATATGGAGATATGATCCTTCGAGCTAGATTCGTGTGTTCTATATCTACGATTTGTGACGAGTTCTTAGTATTGTGTGTGGTTGTACTAGTGAATTTGCAGTACAAATCTCTCATTTGAGACATTTTCATGATTTGCGTATGTTCGGATTATTGCTTGTTGGTGCGCGGATTGCATGCGTTGTTCCTTTAAATTGCATTAATGTGTCATGTCACCAGAGTAGTTGGGTTAGATTAGATGAGATTGTTGGGATCCATAATGAGTACAAACAGATTCAGTTTCAGTATGTTGGAAGGATAATATTGATGTTCACCTCATAAATTTTCAATGGTCCTTGACAATGGAGAAATGGCTTCACAAATGGTTGATATAATGGTTATGACTTTCTACATATTTCTTTTATCATTTCCAGTATGTGGAAGGCTTGGGATGTGGCTTTATTTGATAAGAGGCTTATAATCGAGACTCGGATGTTTGTAGAAACTGTTGTGATTAGAAGTCATCGCTACGAGTGTTTGAGTTATGTGCTATATCATGTAATTGCATCAGAGGTTGCAGGTGTGGTTTATTATAGCTTGTTCGGGCTTATTCAGAGTATAGATGTGAGATTCTGATCTTGTGGATATATCCAAAAATGGAAATATGGTTCTAAGGTTAATGGGCTAGGTTGGATGGTGAAATTTCAGTTACATGATCTTATCGGACCTATATGAGATAAGGTGGCATGGGTTCACCCCCGGGTATGTGCATGGAGTCACGACCCAAGCTAGGGTCATGACTAGCACCCAGGCAAAACTTGTCGAGAACCAACGTACATTTTATCTAACCTTCTTTACTATCTTTAAGGGCCGACGAGTTCCATATAAATGGTATAGATGGGTTAAGAACGACTAACAATGAAAGGTAATGACAGGAACATACATAACATATGATGACAAGACTATCAAGAAACTATATATAAGGTATGAGCTATCATGCTGCCATAAAAGACTATACAACCAAAATCAGCCAACAAGACAGACAAAATTATACATGAGCCGACACCTGTCTATGAGCCTCTAAAGGAATATAAGTGTTGCATTATTTCCAAAACAGGGCCCTTACATACCCATAATATCTATACCAAAAATACATACCAAGACCACGGCAAGTCCAGAGAAGGGATCTCGCCAATAACCGTTGAACTAGGCAGTCTACTATGGTGGGGGAGCTACGTCTACCTATCTATGAGGACCTGCAGCACGGCATGCAGTGTCCACAAATAAAAAGGACATCAGCCATAATAAAGTACTGAGTAACCAACGCAGGAAAGAATAAATATGAACAGTCACGTATTTAATGATAGAGAATATACAACCTGTAACATCTGGCTAAGGCTGCGGGCTACTGACATGAAATGCATGATACAGACATATATAGACATAAACTTTTAAAACATACGCCTCTATGGGCATCATCATCATCATATTGTACCTGACCTCAAATAGGTCTCGGTAAAACTATATCTGACGATGTGGAGCTCGGTAGAACCCAACTTATTAGTGGTTGCATAATAGGTGTTGTACCTGGCGACTATGGTGCAGCTCAGTAGAGTAAAATAGATACATATATATAATGCATGGTCGACTCATAGAATCACGTTCTAAACCTTTCCGAGTGACGTAAGGTCGATATCCTTTGTACACGTTATTAATTAGGAATAATTCTTCACTATGAATCTTATAAGAATCAGGGAGTACCAACAACATTGATAACATAAGAGTAAGAGAAGAAACATCAACATCAATTGTTCCATAAAGGGGAAGAAATGTAAGTACTGCTAACTTCTAAGAGTAGAGTATCTTTGGAAACTCATTCATTATATTAAATACAATCAGAGTCATGCAAAAAAAAAGGAGGGGGGGGATAGCCTCACATACCTTGTATATGCTTTCCAACCTCATGCTATGCAAATGTAATGACTCATTAGTCTACAATAAGAGAAATGACACTATCATTAACATTTAAGCGTCATAACTATTATGTACCGATCACAACATATTTTGCGATTAAACGGACAGAACCTCCCCTATATATATGACTTCACACAAGCCAAAAAAATCATCAAACAACCCAAGATTCCCTTTCTCTTCTAAACTCTATAAAAATAGTAGAAAAACAGAAAATCCAATAGCAACATCACAGCCCATAAAACAGCCCCACAAGTTCCGCAACTCAAAATTTATTTTTCAGTTTATTTAAATATGTTTCAACTTGTATTTTCTTTAAAATTGAGACACACAACATGCCTATAGATTTTTACTTCTGATTTTTGAAACTTCACTCGTAGAAACCATGCCTATATTGGCTTGCATTTGCATAAGCAATAACGTCATTAGGTAAAGAGTTATGTTTGATGATAAAATGGCATATTGCTATAATATTTATAAGGGTTATATTAATTTTCGAAAAAGTATTAAGAATCAATGACATATAGAAAGCGTGCCTATTAGAATTTCGAACCAGAACTGTCTCGCCCGTTTAAAGAAATATCGAATTTACTAAAACAAGCAACTTTCTGCACCCTTTTGAACTCTTAGAAACTTATTTTCCATAAGCAAATCTGCGCATTCTTCTCCGAAACTTACTTCTTTCTGATAAATTAGGTAAATATTTTCAAATCAGTGCATTATTTTCTGAAACTCCCTTCTTTTGACAACTCTAGTAAATAGTTTTTAAATTAGTTTGGTCCTTTGGAACTCATTTCTTTACACAAATCTGATAAAAAAAATTCTAGTTGGTCTGTGATTCTTTTTTTTTAAAAAAAAATTGGCATTTAATTTTTCCTAACCAGTATGCCTTCTGAAACTCATTTTTAGTTGGCAAACCATTTTCTGTATTAAGTCTGCAATCTTTTCTGAAACTTATTTTATCCTGCAACTCTTTTATAACCAATTTATCAGTAGACCTATTCAACACATAGATAAAAGTTGGCTAATTGATCAATTGGATCAGTCTTAGACAACTGCATTCGAGCGAAACTAACGCCGACCTCCTGTCTAAAAATATGTGTTGAACCAGTTCGCTTGTCGCTTCAATTTAATTCAGACCAAACAAACTTGTGTAAGACATGCTAAGCTATATGCTTTAATCTGATTCAAGGAGGTTTACTTGAGCCCTATTTGCTTATTTGTTTTCCCTTTACTTGCATTATGTGTTTTGGATGTCTTCTAGTGTTTTTTGCTTTGAAAATTCTCAAAAGACCCCAATTCTTTTTCCCTTTAGTACTAGTAGTCCCATATGCCTCCGGGGATGATAGGATTGGGAGGATAGGATTGGGACGGGTACTAGCATGCAACAAGTAACAAGACATTCCGCACTTTAATACCTTAATGGGATAGGAAGGGGACAATATGGATATGATGATCGCTGCGCTAATTGACCCCGCTTTTGAGGAGTGTACGTCGGGTATTGCATTGATGTGATCCATATTATTTACAAACCTAGGGCCCCTTTTTCTTTTTTTTTTAACTTGTTATTTTTTTTTAAGTTTTCTTTCAAACTAACTTCCTATACTTTCTACTCCTTTTCCTTTTCAAAATCATAAACTTGTTTGCAATATTATGTCAAAACCCCTCTACTTGAGACTTTTATTTGTTTCCTTGTTAATTAAAGTCACAATTGTAGCATGGCCGGGAACCACACTAGTGGATCTTGAGGGGTGCCTAACACCTTCCCCTCAAGATAATTTCTAGCCCTTACCCAAAATTTGGTTCTTCATCTCAAATCCTTCTTAAAATTTTCCTAATGCACTATAATCTAAGGTGGCGACTCTCCAAACTCGAAAACCCAATTCTCGCATGGGAATAGAGTTGTCCTCCCAAATGTAGTATACCCGATTTTGCCTTTAGAAAAAGGGGGTTTCAATAGTAATCAGGCTTGTAACAGTCACATGATGTAGATACAGGCCATCAATGGCCTTGAAAGCTGTGGATTTGATCGATTTAGGTGGTTATTGAAGGTGGCGGCTAGGGTTTCTGAGAGATGTTGAGATAGAATTGGGAGATGGGGGGATTTAAGGGCGGCTACAGACGTGAAAATATTACGGTTAGGGGGTGATTGGGAAATTAAAAAAGGAAAGGGAAACATGGACCGTTGATCTAGGAGATCAACGATTGAGATTAGAGAGGGTAGGGGGAAAACGTATTTGGGTTGGTTCACATGAGGCTTAGATCATGGTAATTGGGTTTGATATTGTTTTTAATTGGGAGTTAATTTTAGGCCACCAACGAAATAATTAGGGCTACATTTAAAATAGCCATTTTTCCCTTGTTTGATTTTATTAAAATAGTAAAAATGATTTTAATAGAAAATTAAAAATACTAAACCAATTAATAATACATAAGTATAAATTAAAAAATATTGGAACTAATACTATTAATCATAAAAATAGGCTATAATTGCAATTATATACAATTTAGCTTTAAAAATACCAAACAAATTCTTCACAAAAATACAAAAATCACCTTAATTATATTTGGTGCAAATATGAGAATAAAATAAGTTATTCACCAAAATGATAATTTTGGGAATAATTATTCGATTTTGTATCGCTAAAATAGGCAATAAATAGACAAGAGGGGTTAATGTGATGGTAAGCAACCCCCACTCTACCCCAGGGTAGGGGTGAGGTCTACGTACACACTACCCTCTTCAGACCCCATTAAGTGAGATTATACCAGGTTATTATTGTTGTTGTTGTTGTAAAATAGGAAATAAATTAGTTTTAAAAATCCTTAGAATTTTGGAAAAAATACCAAAACATTTGGATATGCTTATATATGCATATATATATGCATATATATATATTTGAAAATATTTTGATTATAAAAATGCATAGGAAAAAATTGGGTATCAACAATCATTTATCTGATCGGGCATCTCTCGAACATGGTCGAGGGGATGCCATTTACCTTTGATCATCTGATTAGACCGTATAGCCCCCGACTTTATTGAGGTGGCCTAATGAAGCTAAGACATCGATCCCCTAAGCCCTTTTTTGCTAGCATTGACGAGGAAAAGGACCGAGGGTGGATGAGCTGTTTTGTCCGAGTCAGGACCTCGGACCTGATCCCTACTAAAAAAATGCCATTCCCTGAGGAATGGAATATGAAATGTAAGTAATTATATTTTGTCAATTGGATATTTTTTCTCGCCTTCGAATTAACTCCCTTTGATGATGCAGCTGTTGAGTGGTACCCCGATGTTGTAATTAATCTCCTAGGATGGGTCCAACAGGTTGATTCAATCTGCCCATATGTAAAGCGCATGTGGCGTGATTTGGCTAAGACCCATTGGGAGGCCAAAAACCATGGTGAGTTTTTATTTTTGCCATACTCGAGTTTCCTTAGAGAAGATATCATTGCATAGTATTCTTGTTTTCTGTGCTTATGCAGGCCTTGGAGTCTCTCTTTTGATGAGATAACCTTTGTTTTGGGAGGCAGATGCCCCAAAGCCAGTCAAGGAGAACAGAGAAGGAAGAAAACACTAGCCAAGTCCTCGAAGCCAAAGAAGGCTAAAGTTCAAAAGCTTAAGGTTGATCTAAGTGCCATAACTTCGAAAGAAGAGAAAGATGAATCCTGATAGCACCCGGGAAAGGAGGAAGCATGAGCGCTTCAAATCATGCTTAGTCAGTGGTTGTTGAGCTGACAAAGATGTTGTCCCACTTCTGGCTAAGGAGGCTCTCCAGGGTGGGTCAGATGATGTCCCTGATGAAGGAGGGGCTTAGATCCAGTTATACTAAGGTCCTCGGACACAAGAAACGTGTGGACAAGATAGACTCTAAGAGAGATACCCTCCAGGGGAAGTTGACCTTGGTTAAGCATCAACTTGGGGATGCAAGGGCAGAATATAGCAACTATAAGGATATCCATGCTGACTCAGTTCTGCGCTATATGCAATGAAGTTCGAAGCTGGTGTGCTCATATATACTAATCGAGAGGATGCTACTGCTTCCAATGCTCGAGCCAAGAAGATGTCGAGCTTGAGCTAATCAGGCCCTGGATCGTACTCAATTAAGGACTCTGAGGCAGGCTCTCAAGGTTGTATGTGTAGGGGCATCAATTTGTCTGCTGAGATCGTGAAGGTGAAGGCCTTAGAGGATCGAAGAATCGGCAGCATCACTTACTTTTGATGATGATTCAACTAGTGTCTTAGAGAGCAGTGGAGATTAAGAAGAAGTCTATAAGGGGGAAGAAGTCGTTGATGACCAGGGTGCTGAGGGTCAGCCGTCGAAAGTGCAGCTCTTCAGGGAACTTCATCCGACCAAGTGACTTCGACCGAGGATTAGGCTTTTCATTTTTTCTGTGTAAGGTCCCCTCATGGGTTCTGTAAACATTTTTTACCAATATAAGATTTTTTTAATTTCTCCATCGATCTGTGTTGCCCTATTCTGCATTAGTTTGTGAAAAAATCAAGTGTATGACTCTAACGATTAATCCGAATACTGGACTTGGAACATAACAAACCCTTAGGTTTTTAATTGATTGATATGATGCTTCTTAAAGCCCTTTGTTATCTCTCCGAATAAATTGGATTAATTTGATGTGAACTTAGGTCACTAGGACTTCTGAGTCCGAATTGAGTGATAGTTGGGTCCCAATTTTTCTGAAATAACACTATCCTTTTTAGGCCTTGTTGATAGTCTTGATTGAGAGTTTTCTCGAACTAACCTTTGGACTTAGCAATCGGGAGTTGTGCTCGATCATCTGAAATTTAGGATAGCCCTTAGGCTTTTACAAACGGTCCCCGTTTGAGAGTTTACTCGAATTGGGGTAGCCTTTGGGTTAAAATTTGTTTAAATTTGAAATAAAGATAGCCCTAAGGCTCTATATACAGTCCCCGAGTGATAGTTTTCTCGAACTGGAGTAGCCCTTGGGCTTGATAGTCAGGTGAGTATTTGCTTGAACTCGAAATAAAGATAGCTTTGAGGCTTTTTAGGTTGGCCCTTAGGCTCTTATGCTTTGGCCCTTAGGCATTTTGGGTTGGCCCTTAGGCTCTTACACATTGGCCCTCAAGTACTTTTAGATAGGTCAATGTGACATTTAATATGGCAATAGTTTTCCCCATTTTGACTGAAGAATTTTAAGTTTTGATTATTCCTTGGCATGTTTCATGCTAGCCCAACTCTTTGACTCCTCAAATAAGAACCTTAATTATGATTCAATATATGACGATAACTGAGTACCTTAGGAGGTTCTCTTGGAGGCTGATTTTTTGAAACCTTTTTTATGAAGGCTGATTAGCTCAAAGCCTTGTTATTATTTGGAGTTGATATGATCAAAGCTCTTTTGCTTTTACCGGGGGTAGCCTCATTAACCAGTTCATTTCGAAGTGCTTTCGAAGTATTTTTAGGCCTTTAATTTTATGGCGGCGGTTAGACATCTTTGAGCCGTGTTAATTTGGCCGGAGGCTTATTATATAACCGTAGTCTTTAAGTTTCGTCGTATCCTTTAGTCCCTGGGCGATATGACCTTGGCATTTATATCGAGATTATGCCTTTTTAGGGGTCTTACAAGTTTGATATATAGCCTTTGTCTTAGTATGGTGTTATGCCTTTTAAGGTTATATAAGTTTTGGCATGCCTTGTTGAGGTCTTATAGATTTGGTGTTGCCTCACTGAGGGCTTACGAGCTCAGAGTTGTCTCATTGAGATTCTATGAATTTGAGTTTTGATAGCTCGATGAGCTGAATGTCGATGAGAGTCCCTGGGTGTTCGAGATTTTTTTGGTCCTCGAGCCTTCTTATGAGAAGTAGAAAACTTCTTCGAGACACAAATTGTTTTGATAATCAAAGAGGCTTCCTCAACTATTTGATATATGCGTACATGTTTTTTTTTCTTTTGGAGGCTCGATTATTCTATATTTACATGGTTCATTTGACCGTTTTGACCAATACAGCATTCTTCTATCGAGATCCTCTTAGGCATAGTTCGATTTCTTTGATGAGGTGACCTCTCGGGGTGCTGCCCCCCTGTATTTGAGGTTGATCGAAGAGAAGACTTGAGTACTTGATGAGTTCTCCTCGGGTAGCATATGGATGTCGCATCGTTAAAAGCCTCGCCGGTAAAACCCACTTGGGATAAAACCCGATCAAAGGGAAAAAGATCACAATACTTTAAAACCCAAGGTCTTCGAGTCAAAGGGTGCTTTGGCGTCTCCCATTGAATGCCTGTGAGAAATTGGCAAGGGGCATAAAGCGAAAAAGGGAGAAGCTTTTACCTTAGCAATAATAGCGTTTGAGCATCGATATGTTCAAATTGCTAGGAAATTGCTCGTATCCATGGTGCCAAGTCTGTAGGACCCTTTGCCTACTATTCCAAGGACACCATACGGTCCTTTTCCACCTTGGGCTTAGCCTCCCTTCATTTAGGTTTCGAGTATTGAGCGTGATTTTTCTAAGGACTAAGTCTCCCACTTTGAAGTATCGGAGGCTTGTTCCCCTGTTGTAATATCTCTCGATCCTCTATTATTGGGCGTCCACTCAGACTTGTACAGCCTCTCGCTTTTCATACAGTAGCTTGAGGGCTATAATCATGGCTTCACTCTTTGAGTCCTCGGTGGCATGTTGGAATTTGGCACTTTGATCTCCGACCTCGACCACTATCAAGGTCCCGAACCTGTATACCAAAGAGAATGGGTCTCGACATGTCCTTCCCCAATTGTCGACTTGGATAATTGTAATACAGCCCTGAGAGTATGTCAACTTCTTCAACAGCCGACCCAGGTTCCCGAGTGCATCGCCCTTGTTGTTCTGATCTCAAGGTACGTGGACTAGAGTCCACTCTTTGAAGCAATGTAATGTGACTTGGAGTTTGTCTAAGTTTATCAGCATCCTGTCTTCTCGACCCTCGAAGCTCCCGTTTACTTGGTTGGCTATCAGAAGGGAGTCCCAATTTACTTCGACGACCTATCCTCCTAGGCTCTTGATTAGCTCTAGACCTTGTTCTTCCCGAATCAACATACCTCTTGCCGCTACTTCGGATACGGCCAGATATAGGTACAGTGTTTCATCTTCCATCGGGTGTGGAGCAAAGTAGGACTTGAGAGATACCGCTTTAATTCCACTAAAGCATGTTGGCATTCCGGACTTCACTCAAAGCTTATTTTCTCTTTGAGCGATGAGAAGAAATGATGACTCGGATCTAACAATCTCGAGAAGAACCGGCCTATGGCCGCTATCTGCCCTGTCAGCCGTTGTACGACCTTCACATTTTTCACCAATATGATTTCTTCTTTGGCCATGATTTTGTCGGGATTGATCTTGATCTCCCTATTCGGCACCATGAAGCCTAAAAATTTTCCCGAATCTACTATAGGCATATTTCTCATGATTTAGTTTTATGTTTTAGCTTCTAAGGATATCAAATGTTCCCTGCAAATGATTCAAATGGTCCTGTGCGCGCAAGGACTTAACTAGCATGTCATCAATATAAACTTCCATAGATTGGCCTATTTGATGTTCAAACAGCTTATTAACTAGGTGTTGGTACATAGCTCCTATGTTTTTTAGCCCGAAGGGCATTACGTTATAACATTGTATACCATACTTCATGATGAATGAAGTCTTTTCCCTATCATCCGGTTTCATTTGAGTTTGATTATACCCGAAGTAAGCATCGAGAAAATTGAGGATCTTGTAGTCGGCCGTGGCATCGATCAAGCGATCGATGTTGGGCAATGGGAACGAGTCTTTGGGGCAAGCTTTATTCAAGTCTTTATAATCTGCGCACATTCTCAATTTATTTCCTTTTTTGGGAACCACTACTACGTTAGCCAACCATTTGGGGTATTTTACCTCCATAATTGATCCAATTTTGAGGAGTTTTGTTACCTCGTCTTCGATGAAGGCATGTTTTACCTCAGACAGAGGCCTCATTTTTTATTTACTAGTTTGAACCTAGGACCGACGCTTAGTCGCTGGGTAGTTATTTCCGGCGAGATCACTGTCATGTCAAAATGGGATCAAGCAAAGCAATCCATGTTGTTAATGAGGATGCGTTTTTTCCTGATTTCGGGGATTAGTCCCGTTCCCAGGTATACCTTTTGATCTGGAAGATGCTCGATCAAGATGGCCATTTTGGGCTCTTCTATTGTTGATTTTTTTGCATCCTATTCCTGGAGAGCAATGAAGGTTCGAGGAGTGAGGAAGTCTTCCTCGCCATCTTCGTTCGAATGTTCATAGACCACATGTCCTCATGGTTTACCCCCTTCCCTAACTCATCCTGGATGGGGAGAATCAAAGTTGGTGCTATGTCATTTACCGCGAACATCTCCTTTACTGCATGTTGTTCCCCATACACTGCTTTTATACCATCTTTTGTTGGGAGCTTCATCATCCGATGAAGAGTTGATGGATACCGCTCTCATGTCACCTTTGATGACCTGAAACTTGATGTCATAAACTATATCAGACATGTTGACTAGGAGGATGATCTCTCCCTTTGTAGTCTCACTTGCCATGCTGAGTCCATTAAGGATTCGATAGGAGGGTATGATCTGATCAAGCAGTCCAAGCTGCTCCACCACCTTCGACCTAATTATGTTGGCCAAGCTACTGGATCCACGAGTACACGTTTAATTTTAATGTTATTCCAAGGAAAAGAGATTACTAGTGCATCATTATGTGGTTGAAACAATGTGTTGTTCTCCTCTTTGCTGAATGCTAGAGCATCCTCTAGTATATAACTCCGAGTTCGCTTTTCCCTAGTGATGGATATTTTCGTTTGCTTGATAATAGGTCCCTGTAGGGCATCGACCCCTCCAATGATCATGTGGATGACGTGTTGTGGTTCCTCTGATTAGTTTTTTCTTGTTCACCTCTCTTTCCGAAAATTGGTTTTTTGCTCGGTCACTAGGGAACTCCCGAAGGTGCCTTCCGCTAATCAATCGGGTTACCTCTTCTCAAAGCTGCAATCCTTGGTCCTATGACCGTGAGTGTCGAAATATTTGCATACCAAGTTAGGGTTCATTTGTGAAGGGTTTGATAGTATGGGTTTTGGCCATCTAGTATCTCTAGTTTTATCTATGGCCGATACGATGTTCGAGACATCAACGTTGATGTTGTACTCAAATAATCGGGGTGCCTCTGCCGGCCCAGTATGTCTATCGAACCTGGCTTTACTCATGAATCCCTAGGAACTTTGACTTCGATTTGTCCTTTGATTGCATCGAGGTGAACTACGCCTGGGTCATTTCTTCGATCTTCTAAGTACGGCTGATACTTTTCCTTGTTCGGTCTCGACTCTCTTTTTGTAAGCCTCTACTCCGTTATTAGAGCCTACTAGGATATACTGAGCCAGAGGGTGCTCTCGATTGGTTGTCCTCAACCCTGGTCTTCGATTGGCATCTATTGCGTACATCCGCCCAAGTTACGGTGGGATACTCAACCAAGTTCTGCTTTAGATGCCTTGAAGCTATCGAGCATATCTCGTTCAAGCCCTGAGTGTAGGCCTGTACCGCCCAGTCATCGGTTACCGGCGACAATTCCATTCTCTCCATCTGGAGACGAGATACAAATTCCCTTGTCATCTCGAATATTATTTGGAGGTTGGTTCCTTCTTCTTCTAATCCTTATGGGGTTTGCGCCTGCTTCCGTGTTTAGAGCGTTGTGGAAGCTAACATCAATAAATAATACTCCCCCGTTTTAATTTGTGTGAACTTATTTCCTTTTTAGTTCGTGCCAAAAAAATGACTTCTTTCTTTATATGTAAACAATTTACCTTTATACAATGATGTATTGCCACACAAAATATATGTACTTTATTTTACACCACAAGCTTAAAAATCTTCTCTCTTTTTTTAAACTCTGTGCCCACTCAAATGAGTTCACGTAAATAGTAACGGAGGGAGTAGTAAGTTTGATATAACAACTTAGAAAATAAAATAAATAATGTTGTAATATTAAAATGTACAATGTACAAAAAACTTTAAAACTATCTTTTTTTTTCAAAGGATAATGGATAGTTATATTACTTAATAATAATAATAATAATAACCCCATGTTTTGCCCTAAGAGATATGTCCCGTAGGACATTATCGTTTCCAAATAATGCTAAAATTTTACATGCCAACAAAGTACATTCTTTAACACTACTCCTATCCTCCTTGTCCTTCGGGTAACTTTAAAACTATCAACATATGCATAAGTTAAATTCATAACAATTGGGGTGTGTTTGGCACGAAGGAAAATATTTTTCGAAAAATATTTTCTAATTTTCTCATGTTTGGTTGGTTTAAATGTTTTGAAAAACATTTTCCTTATCAACTCATTGTTCTCCAATTGGAGGAAAATATTTTCCCTATCAAATGAAGGGAAAACATTTTTCAAAACTCCTTCTCAACTTTCTCCACCCTATTCCTTATCCTCACCAATCCACCCCATACTCCACCGCCCACCCCATCCCCAAGAAAAAAGATTATTTTTACTTTTTTTAATATTTTCAAATTTCTGGTTTCATTTTTGCACCCTCTCCCTAACCCCCACCCCCACCAACCTACCGCAATCCTGTTCAATTTCTTTTTTTTTTTTTACCTTTTTTGTATTTTTTTGAATTTCTATTTTTTCCTGCAATCCCACTCCCCGCCCCCCGCCCCCCACTCCCGCATAAAAATTTCTTTTTTTTAACTTTTTTTTGTAATTTTTAAATTTCTATTTTTTTTCTACACCCCACCCCCTGCCCCCCACCCCACCCACACCCTAGACCCCTCCCCCCCCCCCCGGCTAAAAACAAAATTTAATATATTTTTAGTTTTACTTTTTCATCTTTCGATTTACATGTTCAAAATTTTACAAGTTCCAAAATTATGAGTTCGAAGGTTTATGTGTTTCGAAGTTTACGGATTTAGAAATTATAAAGTTTACGGGTTCTAAATTTTGCGTTTTTGAAAGTTTCGCGATTCAGAAGTTTATGAAATTTATGAGTTCGGAAAGTTGTTGGTTCGAAAGTTTATGACTTCATGTTTAATATATTAAAATTATTTATGAATACTTTTTAAGAAAATATTTTCCATAATTTACGTACCAAACAACAAAAAATAAATAAAATTACTACTTATTTTTTTAAGAAAATATTTTCTTGAAAAATAATTTTCATGAAAAATATTTTCCATCGTAGCAAATACACCCTTGGTGTACACATTTTAATTTTCAATATGCAACACGTGTTAATATTCGGCAATACCCGCGCCAACAATATAAAGACCGAACTATACTCCCATTCAAACTGTGGCACAGAGACCAAATGATTAGTGAGCTGACTATCACTTTTTTCAGTTTATGAGTAGAATTTCTAAAATTTAAAAAGAAGACAGCGAGAACTGACTTTTTAATTCAGTACAGAAGAAAAATACAACAGTCTATACTAATAAGGATTGCGGTAAAGTGATCGTATTCTCACTTTAGAAAGTTGTATTCTTGGTGGGATAGCCTTTTAAAGTTGAAACATCTATTACTCCTATATGATACCAGAAGTTTATAAAACTCGACTTATTGTAATGTCAATTTGACATTTATCTCAATAAAATAAGTCCCGACTATTTGTGAAATGAGAGGTCACTTCAAGTTGAAACTTGAACATATATTTCACGTTTTAGGAAGTGACAAGGAAACAACAACGGCAGGTTAAAGACGACATTAAAGTAAAGGTCCATGGTCTAGACGAAATATGGATAGTTGATAGATAGTGTGGGCTTGTGGACACATCTGGTGAAGCATGTCTGATTTGAAACAGATATTGTAGCTATTAAGCAAGATGAGGCCGAGCCACCTTTATTGTGGGTTGGTGGTAGCGAAGCCAGAAATTTCACTTAGGGTGTTTAATCTTGAAAGAAGTATAAAAAAACTCTTATAAAGAGTGTTAAATATATGTTATATACAACTAAAATCTTATATTTTAACTATATATACCGTGTGAATTTTCGACGAAGGATAGTCAGTTGACCATACATGGGACTACATAGCTTCGCCTATGTGTGTTGGAAGTGTGAATCAAGTCTCATATTGGTATAACGACTCGGCCGGTCGTTTCGAGAATTGTAATCTATTTCTCCATTTACTGCTCATTTTGTGCTTTATAGTTGCTATGTGACTTGCCGGGTTAGTCGGTTTGGGTTCGCAAAAGATTTCGAAATGAATTGAGATACTTAGTCTCAAGGTTGAAAGCTTAAGTTGAAATGGTTGACCGAATATAGACTTATGTGCAAACGACTCCGGAATGGAGTTTTGATGGTTCTGTTAGCTCTGTTTGGTGATTTTGGACTTAAGAGCGTGTTCGGATATCGATTTGAGGGTCCGTACTTGAATTGGGCTTGAAATGGCAAAAGTTCAATTTTTGAAAAGTTTGACCAGGAGTGAAATTTTTTATATCTGGGTTGGATTGGAGTTTCGGAAGTTGGAGTAGGTCCGTTGTGACATTTATGACTTATGTGCAATTTGAGGTCAATCGGTCGTTATTTGATAGGTTTTGCCATCGGTTGTAGAAGTTGGAATTCCTTAGTTTTAATAGGCTTGAATTGGGGTACGATTCGTATTTTGATATTCTCTGATACTATTTGAGGGCTCGACTAAGTTCATATGATATTTTGGGACCTGATGGTATATTTAGTTTAAGTCCTGGGAACCTCGGTTGAGATTCAGGAGGTTAACGGATCAATTTAGGACTTGGTACTATAGGTGAAGACTATTGGTTTTCTGCTACTGGTTTCCATATACACGATTGCATGAGATTTTCCGCGATCACGTAGGCCAATTAGGGGAAGCTGGGGAAGTTAGTATATGTGATCGCCAGTTGAAGCACGCGATCGCGAAAGATGGGTGAATTGGTCATCGCTGACGCGATAAGGTCCGCGTTCGCAGAGGGGAAGTGAAACAACATTGGAGTGCACACTTATTCTTTATGGTCGCATAAGGAGGAACACAATCATGTAGGTTGGAAGGGTCAGAGCTCCGCGTTCGCGTGGAGGTCGCCGCATTCAAGTAGAGTAAGTTTGAGGGGAAGGCTGGTTTGTGCTATGCAAACGCGGGAGGATGGTTGTGTTCGCGATGAAGGATAACTGGGCAATAGATTTAAAATTTCAAAATAAGGGTTTGAGTTCATAACATAAAAATTGATTTGGGAGCTCAGTTGAAGGCAATTTTCGGAGAGATTTTCATGTGGGTGTTTGTGATAAGTGATTCTTACCAAGTGTTAGTTAATTTCCTTGATTATGCCTTTGATTTCATCATTAAATTAGTAATTTGAGGTAAAAATTAGTGGGAAATGGAGAAGGATTCTTAGGCTACATTTATGAAGTTTTGATTGGGATTTTAATATCGGATTTGAGTAATTTTTGTATGGATGTCGAATGAGTATTCCGAATTTGTGACTTTTACTCGATTCTTACCTAGTGTTAGTTACTTATGGAATTGATTCCTTTAGCCCATGTTGATTGTATCGAATTATTTGTAGCTAGATTAGAGGCCGTTTCGCGAGGTAAAGTTGTGTTGCAATAAAGACTTGCTCGGCTTGAGTAACTAGCAGTTCTGAATTTTGTTATGAGAATATGAACCCCCGATTATGTGTTATGTGATTGGTTTGAGGTGATGAACATGCTAGGTGACGGGTGTGTGGGAGTGCACCGTAGTGTTGGAAACACGTTCTCAAGGCATTATACTAAACGTGTGTTCATATTTGTAGGTTTTGATGAATGACAAACTATGCGCAAATTGACATATGAGGAGGTCCAAGCACAAGCGCAAAATTGATATATAACGAGATTCAAGTACAAGACAAAGATCGAGATTAAGTTTTATATGAGTCGGTATTTAATTGTGATCTTGATCCGACAACTTAAACTCAAGACTTGGCTTCTCTCGCAAAAATATTTTTAACAAATCATGCATATTTAATTTAGAGCAAAATGATTTTAAATAATGCATATTTACTTTAGTCAAAATGATTTTTAAACATTCCTCTAAAATCTGGACTAAGATAATCGATTATGTACTTATGATAATCGATTATGTTTAAGTCAGCTGCTTGACAATCGATTGTGAACTTATGACAATCGATTGTGTTAAGGCAGTGAGCATCAGATTTTTCAAATCTGCATGACAATCGATTGTGAACCTTATGACAATCGATTGTGATGAGGCAGTGTCCATCAAAGTTTTTCAAAGCTCAAAATAATCGATTGTGAAGATAATGACAATCGATTGTGAAGCGACAGTGTCCTTCAAATTTTTCAAAGTCACAAAATAATCGATTGTGAACTTATGACAATCGATTGTGTTGAGACAGTGTCTTCCAGACTTTTTCAAAGTTATTAAATAATCGATTGTGAACCTATAACAATCGATTGTCAAGAGGCAGTGTCTAAATTGATTTTTCAATACTGATATATAATCGATTGTTAACTTAGTATAATCGATTGTTTAACTGACCATTGCCAAAATATTTTCAAATACCGTCAGGTAATCGATTATTGATTTCCTATAATCGATTGTTTTAATTAAAATCTGTAAAGGATTTTTTGAACGTTGCTGAGTAATCGATTATTGATTTCCTATAATCGATTGTTTTAATTAAAATCTGGAAATGATTTTTTGAACGTTGCCAGTAATCGATTATTGATGTTAGATAATCGATTGTTATGCGTCAAATCTGGGATTGATTTATGGAAGAACTAGCAAACAATCGATTGTGGTAATTTGACAATCGATTGTCACAGAGTAAAATCAGCAACTCTTAATTGGCAATTAGGCAACGGTAATACAAGGTTTTGCAACTATAAATACAGCTTCAAATCAGTCTTTTAAGCACAACAACACACAACAACTGATTATACAATTGCTAAAGTTTGCATACTTTATTGCTTATCATTTTATATTCATTACATAAGCTTTTGAGAGCCAAATTCTTGTCGAAAGTTGTTGCGATCTTGAGCGTATTCTTTTTACTCATATCTACTCTTAAGGAGTGTCTTTTTTGAGTGCTAAGTGTTTTTGTACACTTGAAGGGAAGTGTCAGTCCCTTGTGTTGTAAGAAGGAACTTGTGTTTCCTTGGTTGAAGTCTTGGAGTGTTGTATCTCCGAGCAAAGGTTGTTGAGGCTTGTGTCCTCAAGTTGTAACGGTTTGTTGAGCACCCGTAAGCTTAACAAGTTAGTGGAAATATCGAGAGAGTCTCTCGGGGACTGGACTAGCCACGGGTTGTGGTGAACCAGGATACATTGGTGCGTTTGTTCTAATTTATTTACTTATCGCACTTATTTATTTCCTGCAATTTTTAAATTCCGCAAGTTTACGCTAATTTTTATTATAACGCTATTCACCCCCCCCCCCCCCCTCTAGCGTTAAGCGTATTATCTAACAATTGGTATCAGAGCCCAACTCTCTGAAGACTTAACCATTTGAGAGAAACATCCATGGCTTCTACTCGTGATTCTTTTGCAGGAATAGGTGAAGGACAATGCTCCACCCGACCACCGCTATTCAATGGTACAAATTATGCCTACTGGAAGGAGAGGATGTGAATATTTGTACAATCAAATAGTTTTCATCTTTGGAAGGTCATAATGAATGGAGAACAAATTCCAACCAAGAAGGTTGAAAATGAATGGGTCCCAAAGTCCGAAGATGAATACGATGCGGATGATATCCGAAAGGTGCAAAATAATGTTAAAGCTATTAATTATTATATTGTGCTGTAAATGCTGATGATGACAGGAAGATATCTTGTTGCATAACGGCGAAGCAAATGTGGGACAAGCTGAAAATTACGTATGAAGGTACGGACCAGGTAAGGGAAGCCAAAATTGATTTCCTAACCCATGCATATGAATTGTTTCACATGAAGGAAGGCGAAAAGGTCGATGAGATGTTTGAATGATTTTCAAAAATCGTAAATGATTTACATGCTCTTAAGAAGACCTTCACGGATAAGGAACTTGTCCGAAAAATTCTCCGAAGTCTCACTCCGGAAAGGCGATCCAAGGCCGACGCGATTCAAGAATCCATTGGCATTTCAAATGTCACCATCGACGCATTAAGAGGTAATCTTAAAACCTATGAATCTACTATACTTAACCCTCTTGTTGATGATCAAAGGAAGCAAAGAATCGCTCTCAAGGCAAGCACAAGCCAACCTCAAAATGATGAGGACGGAGACAACAAGTTCGGACTCGTTTCAAAAGTTCATGCGAAAAGAGTATGAACGAAAGGGCAAAAAGCAAGGAGATCAAATAAAGTGCTATGAGTGCGGAGAAACCGGGCACATTAAATCAAATTGCCCAAATGCTAAAAAGGAGAAGAAACCCTTCAAGAAGCAACGAGCATACATATCTTGGGGAGGCGACTCCGGTGACGAGTCAAGTGAGGAAGAAGAAGACGAAGCCGCAAATCTTTGTCTTATGGCACTAGAAGACAACAAAGAAGAGGTATGTCAAATTTCTTCCAAAAATGTCTTTTCCCTTGAAGAAATGCAAAATGCTTTTGATGAGTTGTATAGCGAATTTATTAAAGCTTCAAAAACTGTTAAGAGTATAAAAGAAAATGCTTCTTTAAAAGAAAAAGATTTTCAAGAACAACTCTCTTTTAAAGAAAAGGAATTGGAAAAACTGATTTTAGAAAATGAGAAGTTGAAAGAGGAAAACAAATTTTTTGGCAAGAGAAGCGCCAACAAGCCCGAGAGTTCTAGAAATTGTACTTCTTGCATGCATCTCAAAAATGAAGTAGAAAGGCTTAAGGGCACCTTAGATAAGTTTAACTCTTCTCATAAAAATTTGAATGAAGTGCTTGTTAATTTGAAGTCGACCAAGCATGGCATAGGTTTTAGAAACGAGCCTAATGAGAAAGTTGAAGCCAACCCTCAACCACCTAAGGCTCAACCTAGGATAAATAAAACAAATGTTCATCCTAGATACAACAAACCTAGAAATGGTTTTCATCAATCGCAACCTAGAAATAATCATGCTAGAAATAATGCACATTCTAGGCCAAACACTAGAAGGAACTTTGAACCTTTTAGAACACCTAGAAATGACTTCCAACCTAGAAACAACTATTCTAGAAATGATGCATATCCTAGAACAAATGGTAGGAGAAATGATTTTCATGATTTGCGCAATAGTTACATTGTCAAGAATAGAGTAAATGAATTTCGTCCGTCCAATTACTATCAACCTAGAAGGATGCATAATCCTAACGTGACTTGTCATTATTGTAGACGAACTGGACATATTGCTCCTGCTTGTTTTACACGACATAGACATAACACTCAATCACATCACTATGATTTGCCTAACCCCCAAGGACCCAAAATGGCATGGGTACCTAATACTCATTAATCTGTTTTGTAGGTATGTTTGAAGGGATCAAGTGTACTATGGTACCTTGGTAGTGGATACTCCAAGCACATGATGGGAGACGAATCCAAATTCCTTCAACTAGAACACAAGGAAGGTGGAAGTGTTATTTTTGGTGATAACAACAAAGGAAAGATTATCGGCATCGGATCGGTCGGTAAGGATGAAATTTCTTCCATTAAGCATATATTACTTGTGAAAGGTTTAAAACATAATCTCTTGAGCATAAGTCAATTATGTGACAAGGGAAATCTTGTTTTATTTGATTCGGATGAATGCTTAGTTTTTAGACGTAGCGATTTTAAAATTATCCTTCGTGGTTTTAGAATGGATAACATTTATATGGTTGATCTTGAAAATTCTTCACCCGAATATGTGAATTATTTAATGAGCAAAGAGGATGATTCTTGGTTATGGCATCGAAGAGTAGCTCACATCAACATGCATCTTTTGAACAAATTGGTTTCACAAAATTTAGTTGTTGGTCTTCCAAATTTGGAATTTGAAAATGACGCTATTTGTGATTCTTGTCAAAAAGGGAAGCAAACAAAAGCATCTTTTAAATCGAAAAATATTGTTTCAACTACTAGACCATTGCAATTGCTTCACATGGATTTATTTGGACCATCTCGAGTTGAAAGTCTAGGTAGAAATCGTTATGCTTTTGTTATTGTTGATGATTATTCCAGATTTACTTGGACTTTATTTCTTGCCCATAAAAGTGATGTTTTTCAGAATTTTATATATTTTCTTAAACGTGTTAAAAACGAAAAGGATACCACCGTCACTTCAATCAGAAGTGATCATGGGGGAGAGTTTGATCACAATCTCTTTGCGGACTTTTGTGACGAACTCGGTATCGAGCATACCTTTTCCGCTCCACGAACACCACAACAAAATGGGGTGGTGGAAAGAAAAAATAGGTGTCTCGAAGAGATGGCTAGAACCATGCTCGAAGAGGCTAAGATTCCCAAACATTTTTGGGCGGATGCCGTGAGTACCGCATGCTACGTTTTAAATAGAGTAGCAATAAGGCCAATACTCATGAAAACCCCTTTTGAACTCTACAAGGGAAGGAAACCAAATATCTCCCATTTTAGAGTATTCGGTTGTAAAGTTTTTATTCATAACAATGGAAAAGATCAATTGGGAAAATTTGATGCCAAATCCGATGAAGGAATTTTTATTGGGTATTCTTCACGTAGCAAAGCATATAGGGTATTTAATAATAGAACCCAAACTGTGGAGGAATCCCCTCATATTGTGTTTTCTGAAAATAATGCTCGCTTGGCGAGAAAGGATCTTGTTCTGATCTTGCAGGTATTTTAAATAGTTTAAAAGACAAAGTACAAGAGGAAACTCCTAAGGAAATTCAAGATGAAGTCTTGGAACAATCAACGGAGGAAACGCCACAATTGGAGAAAGAAACGAAAATGCCTAACGAGTGGAGGACAATCAAAGATCACCCTCTCGAACAGGTAATTGGCGACGTCGGAGAAATGGTAAGTACCCGAAACTCTCTTAAGAACACCTTAGGACACACTTCTTAAGAGATCACGTTCTCATTGCATTATTTCGTTACAAATTACTAACTTGAGCGTCGAAGACGTCTAGTTCTCTTTTGCAGGTATTGCCCTAAAGGCAGGGGGAATTATAAAGAAATGGCATAGAACAATCGATTGTTACAGCAAATAATCGATTATTTTACTGTGCGGACAATCGATTAGCAAGTATCACTAATCGATTATTTATGTTTGATGCTTATTATGCATTTGTGGTTAATAATCGATTTTTTAACTGTATAATCGATTACCGTCTCAGCCATTCAGTACTGCTTCTCTAAAACAATCGATTGTTTCATAAATATATCAATTATTTTCCGAGTCAGAAAATTACCGTGCTCACTGTATCACACCAATCGATTATCATAATTCAACAATCGATTATTTTTTGTCAGTATTTCAAATATTTGTTACCGTTTGGGTCCTGCAATCGATTTTGTGTCAGTTCCGAGTTCAAGTCAAAATCTGCTCAACAATCGATTATTTCGTCTCAACAATCGATTGTCTAACGGTCAGTGCAATTTATTTTTACCGTTTCTGACTGTTTTGGCTCATAAATTTCTGCAGATTTTCATCATAAATGAAATGCCATTCTTCCCATTATAAATAGGCATCACAAGTCTTCAATTTTATTCACTCAAGCATCAATCTTTGCTCCCAAACCTTCAAAAATCTTCCAAGTTTCTTACAAAGTTCATTACTATTTTTTTAAAATGTCGGGCAGACACCCTAAGCGTTCCCGTTCAGGTACACAAGGTGCATCTTCTTCTGCTGCTCCTCCACCTCCAAATTTCCCTTATCAAGATGGGTCTATTTTACAATTCAATTCTGAAACCGAGCTAACTAGATTCTTGACAAAATTTGAAAAGCGTGAAATTCTTCCTCCTCGCTTTTCCACAAGTAAATATCTTGAATCATGCGCCCATGCTGCAAACATTCTTAAAGAATGTCAACTTCTTGACTTCTTATATCTTACCTATCCTTATATTAATCCTCCATTGATTCAAGCGTTTTACTCAAACCTTCAAGAGGATGACGATGGTGAACTTGTGTCAAATATTAATGGTGTTCAAATTCTTTTGTCCAATGAAAACTTGCATTCCATTGCCCATCTTCCTCGAAGTGGCGAAAACATTACTCGCTACATTAGAGAGGTCGGCGCCTTATTTGATGAGAAAATTCTCCTAAACCAAATAGGTCATACATCTTATGATCCTAATCTATCTACTCGGCGCCCTACTATTACGGGAATGCTCCCCGAGTATCGTTTGATTTTCTATTTCATCACCCGAGTCCTCAAGCCTCGGAAGCACAATCATACCACTCTTTCCCAAGAGGACGCTAAGCTCATGCATGCCATTATAACCAGAGCTCACATCAATTGGTGTAAGTTCGTCAAGATTCACATGTTTGATGACATCGGAGATGATAGACCTCTTCCCTATGCCCTCCTTATTATGAATTTTCTTGAAGCTTCAAGGTTCAACACTTCCATCGGTCCTCTCAAAAAGAGCACCAAGAAGTGGGAAATTTCAGAATCCTCCTTTCCCCATGACGGTGATCATGCAGCTCCTGCTCCTCCTCCAACCCGTCAATCGCGTCAGCCTCAAGAACCTACTCTTCAATCCATTTCCGACCAAATTGCTTCATTGACCACCTCTGTCGTCAATAGACACATGAGATCCATGGATATTTTGACCATGTTCATTATCCATATGCCGGTCTTGTTCCCTATGAAGCAGAGCCGGATGATGAGGCGGGAAATGATGATGAATAATTTCTTTATTTTTCTATTTTATTGTCCTATGTTTTTATTGTTCCCGTTATGTAACCGTTTTTTATTAATAAATAAACAAGTTTTTTAATTATTCTATATTTTTTTGCTAATGGCAAAAGGGGGAAGATAACGGGTATGCACTCTCAATACTTATCGGCATTAATTGAGGGGGAATTCATATATTGAGGGGGAACTAATTGCATATCTATATACTTGTTGCATATCTTTACTTGTCTTGAATCGTCATTATGAATTGCCTAATATGCATATCCCGCTTAAAGTTTGCCATTATCAAAAAGGGGGAAATTGTTGGAGACACGTTCTCAAGGCATTATACTAAACGTGTGTTCATATTTGTAGGTTTTGATGAATGACAAACTATGCGCAAATTGACATATGACGAGGTCCAAGCACAAGCGCAAAATTGATATATAACGAGATTCAAGCACAAGACAAAGATCGAGATTAAGTTTTATATGAGTCGGTATTTAATTGTGATCTTGATCCGACAACTTAAACTCAAGACTTGGCTTCTCTCGCAAAAATATTTCTAACAAATCATGCATATTTAGTTTAGAGCAAAATGATATTAAATAATGCATATTTACTTTAGTCAAAATAATTTTTAAACATGCCTCTAAAATCTGGACTAAGATAATCGATTATGTACTTATGATAATCGATTATGTTTAAGTCAGCTGCTTGACAATCGATTGTGAACTTATGACAATCGATTGTGCTAAGGCAGTGAGCATCAGATTTTTCAAATCTGCATGACAATCGATTGTGAACCTTATGACAATCGATTGTGATGAGGCAGTGTCCATCAATGTTTTTCAAAGCTCAAAATAATCGATTGTGAAGCTAATGACAATCGATTGTGAAGAGACAGTGTCCATCAGATTTTGCAAAGTCACAAAATAATCGATTGTGAACTTATGACGATCGATTGTGTTGAGACATTGTCTTCCGGACTTTTTCAAAGTTATTAAATAATCGATTGTGAACCTATAACAATCGATTGTCAAGAGGCAGTGTCTAAATTGATTTTTCAAGACTGATATATAATCGATTGTTAACCTAGTATAATCGATTGTTTAACTGACCATTGCCAAAATATTTTCAAATACCGTCAGGTAATCGATTATTGATTTCCTATAATCGATTGTTTTAGTTAAAATCTGGAAAGGATTTTTTGAACGTTTCTGAGTAATCGATTATTGATTTCCTATAATTGATTGTTTTAATTAAAATCTGGAAATGATTTTTTGAACGTTGCCAGTAATCGATTATTGATCTTAGATAATCGATTGTTATGCGTAAAATCTAGAATTGATTTCTGGAAGAACTGGCAAACAATCGATTGTGGTAATTTGACAATCGATTGTCACAGAGTAAAATCAGCAACTCTTAATTGGCAATTAGGCAACGGTAATACAAGGTTTTGCAACTATAAATACAGCTTCAAATCATTCTTTTAAGCACAACAACTGATTATACAATTGCTAAAGCTTGCATACTTTATTGCTTATCATTTTATATTCATTACATAAGCTTTTGAGAGCCAAATTCTTGTCGAAAGTTGTTGCGATCTTGAGCGTATTCTTTTTACTCATATCTACTCTTAAAGGAGTGTCTTGTTTGAGTGCTAAGTGTTTTTGTACACTTGAAGGGAAGTGTTAGTCCCTTGTGTTGTAAGAAGGAACTTGTGTTTCCTTGGTTGAAGTCTTGGAGTGTTGTATCTCCGAGCAAAGGTTGTTGAGGCTTGTGTCCTCAAGTTGTAACGGTTTGTTGAGCACCCGTAAGCTTAACAAGTTAGTGGAAATCTCGAGAGAGTCTCTCGGGGACTGGACTAGCCACGGGTTGTGGTGAACCAGGATACATCGGTGCGTTTGTTCTAATTTATTTACTTATCGCACTTATTTATTTCCTGCAATTTTTAAATTCCGCAAGTTTACGCTAATTTTTATTATAACGCTATTCACCCCCCCCCCCCTCCCCCTCTAGCGTTAAGCGTATTATCTAACAAGTAGGAATTATGACTTGGTCAATTTCCAGAATTACATCATTGATGAATCAGTTGTTTATTCGTATATGTCGAGGATTTTAAGATGTAAAAGTCTTAAAAAGAGGGTGAATGGGAAATGGAGGAAAAATGAAATTTTTTAGTAAAATTTTAAGTTTTCCTCTCTTGAAACATTGTCCCATATTGGATGAGGAAAAGGATTTTGGTGGTTATATATACAATTGCTTTTCTTATAGATCTTAAAGAGTTAAGAAGAAGGCAAGCCTCGCGCCATCGTCGTTGTTGCTTACTCAGCTCGGCTTCGGCTACGGCTTCGTCTTAATGCTCCAGCCACAATGAGCAAATGCTTCACCAAATGAGTGGAAACGGGTCCGTGTTTAGTAGATGATTGCACTATAAATAAATGGTGCCAGCAACTTATTGAAAAGAATATAGACAGAGAGAAAACATAAAGCAACGAGCAATCTAATTTTCTCTTCGGTTTACGCTCAATGTTTGGCTATAAATTGCAGTCCTTCCTCTCAGTTCCATTCGACTTCTGAGTTCTCCTCCTTTATTCTGCATTATTTTTTAAACTACAAACAAAGCAACCGTAAGTGTGATTTGCTACCGACCTTTGTGTTCACTTAATCACTAGGGTTTGAAGTAACGCTACACCTGTGTGGAATCCGTTCTATCCTGGGAGGAAATAATCAATAACCTTGGATACTAGGGTGGATTAAATTTCTTAAGGAAATATTGTGAATTCAATGAGCTCAAATTAATTACTTTCTCGTTTATATTTACGTTTATACGTTAACTTTGTTTTCTCGAGAATTATTATTTACAAATGCGAAAAGATGATATAACGCAAACAATAAGCTTAAGGAATTTAATATCTTTATTTCTGTATTTGTGGTATACTTATTGTTTTAGATATTAAAGCCTTCTTGGCGTTTTGTTGGAGAACTTACAATTCTGAAGAGAAAAACCTTTGTGGTTTTGTCTACTCCCGTTTTGGAGATTAAAGCCTTCGTGGCGATTTGGTTGAGATTAAAATCTACGTGATTTTTGTCCTCTCCAAATTTAAACATTTATTAAACGTTTGTTTGTGTCATTCTTTTACAGAAAAAAATGGCAAATGACAATGGAAGCCGAGCTGTTCCGATGGTGACTACCAACGCATCGACAAGTCGAACACTGGCGTTGGCACCGACAGAAGTACCCGAAACATTTTTCGGGATTAATTTCAATCGTTGGTAGAAGAAGTTGTTCTTCTACTTGACTACGTTATGTCTACAGAAGTTCATCAAGGAAGATTTTCCCGATCTGCCCGATGAAACTTCAGAGAATGAATGCTTTCTCGTGATTGAGGCATGGAAGTATTCTAACTTTCTGTGCAAGAATTATATTCTTAGCGGTCAGGAGGATAATTTTTATAACGTCTACAGTAATGTGGAGACGTCAAAAGAACTGTGGATTGCGCTTGAAAGAAAATACAAAGCAGGAGATGCCAGGATGAAGAATTCGTTGCCGCAAAATTTTTGGACTACAAAATGGTAGATAGCAAGTCTGTTATTGCCCAAATCCAGGAAATGCAAGTGATTATTTATGACCTACTTGTTGAAGGTCTTGTCATCAATGAACCATTTCAGGTTGCAACAATTATTGAGAAGTTGCCTCCTTTGTGGACGGATTTCAAGAACTACTTGAAACACAAACGAAATGACATGTCCCTTGAAGATCTCATTGTTCCATTGAGAATTGATGAGGACAATAAAGCAACTGAAAAGAAGGTCCGTGGAAACTCAATAATTATGGGGACAAATATTATTGAGGATAATTCTCAAATTAAGAGAAAGAGAAAGCAGGCTTCTGGGCCAAGAATAACTCAATCAAGAAGCGATTCAATGAAAATTGCTACAACTGTGGAAAATCTGGACATAGATCAATAGGGTGTCGTGCTCCAGAGAAAGACAAGAAGAAGGGTCAATCAAGCATGCCTAAAAAGCACGAAGATATTGATGACTTGTGTGTTATTCTTTCTGAATGTAACTTGTTAGGAAATTCTAAGGAGTGGTAGATTGATTCTGGAGCCACTCACCATGTTTGTGCTGTGAGGGAAGCATTTTTCTACATATGCTTCTGCTGGACAAGAAGAAACGCTTTCTATGGGAAATGCTGCTACAACAAAAATTGAAGGATATGGGAAGATATTTCTCAAGATGACTCCATGCAAGGTCATGACTTTGAACAACGTCCTTCATGTTCCCGAAATTAGGAAGAACTTAGTCTCTACCGGACTACTTGAAATTAGGAAGAACTTAGTCTCTAACAGTCAAGTATCAGATAAAAATGCATTGCACATGAATACGCTGCAGCGTCCAGCCCGAGCCATCCATATTTATTTATTGTTGTCGGCGCTCATTGGGGGTGTGTACAGACTCCGGAGGGGCTCTTTCAGCCCAAGCGCAATATCAGTCATGTATTGGCATAAAACAGTCTCTCGGCCTCAATATCAATGTATATAATCGCTATGACGTGTAGCCCGATCCAATGTATATAATCGCTACGGCGTGTAGCCCGATCTATGCTCAGTCCACATTATGCATTGGAGTCACATAATATATTCAACTTATTTTCCAATTTCAAATTCTTAGGAAGAATATAATTTAATTATTTAATTTCAGGAAAGGTGACTTAGTATTTTATTGCGGTAATTAAACACAGGACTGAGATCAATGACTATGCAAATCATGTTATCACACAGATATTCATCCTAGAAGGGTACTACAGATCAGCACAAGGCCCCAAACATGACATTAAGCCCAATTATCAACAACACAATGTACGTATCAGCCGCCAATAATTTATATTCTGCTCTCGGGATGGACCAAGTCACAATCCCGAATCATATACTATCCCGGACCTGCCATGGGATGCGAGTCACGCCTAACATAGCGTCTCGATGTGATAAACCGGGGTTACAAACCCTCAGACCATCATCTATACATACTACTCACCTCTAACCGGCCGTAGACTAGCCCGCGATGCCTTTTCCTCTTGTATCGACTCTTTGGGCGTCGAATCTAGTCAAAATCACAACGAATACATAAATGTGGGCCAAATAAACATAACCCAACTGAAATTATTCGAAAAACACTAAAAATCACGAAGTTGGCAAAACCCGAGCCCCGGGTCCACTTCTTGAAATATTCTGAAATACATCTTTGGATTCCTCGTCTTGCCACAAGTCAATACATATAAAGAACACAAAAATTGGAGTCCGTTTTACCCCTCAAGTCGACCCCTAAAGGTCTCGTAATCTCAGGCCCCAAAATCCCATATTTCTATTGTTTTTCATGAACTAAAGACTGGGATTGGGGTTTATAATCACCGATAAATGAGTTTCAATAATTAAATAACTTACCTCTGCAATACCCACTGATTTTCTCTCTTAAAAATTGCCTCGGATGCTTCTTCCCGTTCAAAAATTGGAAGAAAACTCGACAGATATACTGTTCACGCGTTTTACTGCTCCCAATGGATTCCTTGTGAAATTCGAATGAATTTAGGCTTTTTAATCACTCAATTTGACCTTATAATGAAGGAGATATGTAGGTTTTAAGATTTGCAAATAGTGCAGATTTTTAATACGCCGCCAGGGGTAATTTCGTCATTAACTTGAAAAATCTGGTCAAACCTTGGTAAAAAGGCCATAAAATCCTCATACGATGTCCAAATTTGATAATTGTTTTTCCTACGTGTCCATAATTACAATACGGATTTAATGCAATATTTAAAAGAGTAATCAGAGCTTATGTGTTCAATATGATATCATTTATGCTTGAAGAAACGACGTCGAAACATAAGAAAAACGAGCACAACGCAGTCCAAACCTATCCGAAACTCACCCGAACTCCTCGGGACCGCATACGAACATACTAATACATCACATATGATCATTCAAACTTATTTGCACTCTCAAAACACCAAAACTAACATCAAACACCAAATTTACATCGGATTTAAGCATAAGTTCTTCTAAAACTTCCGAAACACATATTTGATCCAAAACCCGACCTAAACACCTCCATATGATCTGAAAATTTGCACGCATATCCAAAATCACCTAACGGAGCTACTGCACCCATCAGAATTCCATTTCAACCCCCGGATTCAAATCTCACCTATCAACCGGACTTCGCCAAAAGTCTAACTTAGCCAATCCAAGCCTAATTCTACACCAGACCCCCAAATTTAGTTCCTATCTCACTCCTAAGTCACCATCCGAAACTAGTTGGATTATTGTAAATCCATTTCGAGTCCTCTAACTTGTAAGTCAACATTCGGTTGACTTTTCCAAACTAACCTTTTGATAAGGGGACTAATTGTCTCATTTCTACCCAAACTCTGTCCGAATTAATTCAAATTCATCAAACACATATAAGGAAACATATAAAAGTATAAGATGGGGAAAACATGATGAAGATACCTGAGACGACGGGTCGGGTCGTTACATCCTCCCCAACTTAAACAAACGCTCGTCCTCGAGTGTGCTCAGAGTTGTACTAGGGGCCAACCAATACCTGAATGACCTTACCAACCATATACCCATGGTTATCCCACGTCGCCCTAACTCACATATTCCCGATAATACAACACATGTAAAACTTCATAGGCTGTCTAGACCATAATCGTAAAGTCACATTGCACCTCCGAAAATAATACACAAGATCAGAACCTTACATTTACACTCAGAATAAGCCTGAACATGCTGTAATACCCCTTTATAGCTGGAGTCTTATTCCAACACTGCTATACTCTATCAATGATAATGAGCACACAGTAGACCATAGCAGTTTCTCATATCATCCATTCAGAAAGACATTTCTTCCCTTTTGACCAATACTATAACAGATCTCCGAGCCGAAGCTCGATATTAACCTTCCAACAAGATAAAACCAAATCCGTTCGTACCCATTAATGACCCTAAAGGTCTCTTCCGACCAAAACACCATCCTGGTGACATGACACTTCAATAAGGCCTAAGCTACAAATTACATAACACACACCAAAAGAGACGTCTAAACATACTCAAGTCATGAAAATGACTCAAACGAAAGAGTTGTTCCTTAAGCTCGTCAATACCATTACAACACAAGGCCGAGACCTCGTCTCACATCATAGGAATAGAATACCTGAACCTTTCTCGAAGGTTCTAATCTCCACATAGCCTCTCTATAATGCGCGATCTCATCCAACACCATTCCACATGAAGCACCTCGAGTCGCTATACTGGAACTTGACAACCACACACATATTGATGTCTGAACCCAAGCAATCCATCACACCCACAGTGAAGCGAGTTATATACACCATTAAATCCGGAAAGAAACCAGTCGATGCGCTATTCACCGAGCAACTACCAATACAGACTTTCCTCAAAATCCAGGAAACAAGGCATACAAATTAACACGCAGAAACTATCCTCAATGTCACACTATTGCGGCGTGCAACCCGATCCAGATAACATAACCTGTGGCGGCGTGCCACCCAATCCACTCAAATATCTCACATAGGGAGATGCACATCGAGCCGAATTTTGCTCATAATCACAGAGTACCAAGTATTGGTCGCAAGCACACTGAATGCTTAATCATATCTACTTATGGTGGTGTAAGCTACATAACTCAACTTCCACTATGAATCTCGATAGTGTCGCACCATATGTGCTCATAGT
The DNA here is from genome assembly GCA_034376525.1 of Nicotiana benthamiana. Classification (NCBI taxonomy): domain Eukaryota; kingdom Viridiplantae; phylum Streptophyta; class Magnoliopsida; order Solanales; family Solanaceae; genus Nicotiana; species Nicotiana benthamiana. The sequence continues at coordinate 126,081,025 of CM067338.1, read as the reverse complement.
CCGTAAATTATAACATCTCGCATGTAGAAAGAAACTCATAGATCTCTCCCGATCGCTGATAAGCTCAGCAGTGGTCGAGTCAACATATCCCTCGACAATACAATTTGGAGCCAACCGAGTCGACTCAGACTGGAACATGCATTCGAAAATTCCCTTAATGCCGAAACTGAATCATTGGTATAAACCTCTACACTGCCTCCCACTTCAAAGGCCAAATTAAGGAAAGCAGCTCCTACCAGCCGTCTGCTGGTCCTTGGAACACAACCATTCTGCTATAACATAGTCTGATGCACCTCGCCGTGCAACCTGTGGCATTTTCGACCTAGCCTATAGCACAATAGTCTAGAATAATCAACATGGAGACAACCATTTTACCCCCAACATCATGTCCAAAATCTAACATATCAACAAATAAAGATCCACTCGGGCTTCCCAATCCAAATAGCCGCCTACGGTGCCAATGCACCCAATGCACAACTACTACATCGACTGCACCAGAGAACTCCTAGTCTCCCACTCCATATAACATACAAATCAGTATACCTCGTCCCACATTCCGCTGTATGAATAATTATTACACATCAAGTACCAATTCATTCCACGAAAGATATTCTAAGATTTCCCTGCGCCATCGACAGACTCAATTGCCAACAGTCGGTCCAATAGGAAATTGCCGCAATCCCACCGAATTGTTATCAGTTTACATCATCTTACCCGCTTACTGAACATATACTCCCGTCAAATTACTAGAATAGTAATACCATTTTCCTTAGTCATATGAGGGTCGATTCTTAAATCACATGGAGCTTCCCGTGCTGCTTAAGAATTTAATGACTTTCCATTCGGAACTGAACCGTACCTTACACACACGAATCCCAATCCTCCACAACAGACCGCGCATACCGTACCATACTCGGATAACTTGAGAACTCCATCTTCTTTTTCCTACCCACAAGCTAAACGTCCAGGACAAAATCTTTCTATCCACACCAGTCAAGGAAAGCTGTCCGAACTCAAAAGCTCCGATACCCATTACCTGTAAGGGCTCATTACCTCAAACATAAACAAGGAATTGATCATACCTTTACCATACCGACTCGGTCCACTAACAAGCTACTTCATTTGTCTAGATTTCCTTCTGATTCATTTTCAACTTGATATTCTCTCTTGTTGTAGTGCCATAACGTCTCAACCCAGGCTTACCACACGAGACTCGAATGTGAGACCACAATGTCTAAGACTAATAGGCCACTACACCCTCTCTCAAACGTTCCCAAAAATACCACTTCTAAAATACCCTACTTTGAAGAACTTTCTACGAATCTAAGTCCGCTACCTTTACCTCCCAGAAAATGATACATAGAATCCCGTAATTTACGTAAAAATACCACAAGTCTTGACCTATTCTAATGAAAACACTGACTTGGTCATCAGCTCAACCATAAAACATCTGAGTGCTACATACAGCATATTCAAATCAAAATCATTCTTAAGAATCATCCACTCTTATACCCACTGCAAATTACTTGACTTAACGAATCGAACCACTCGTGCCTTATCAGCACTCTGACACCTCGCGACATGATCTCATTCTGATACAACTAAACAACTTCCTTCTCTTTATACTAAGCATTCCTTATCCACAACTCAAAACATCCTATTATCTTCTCACTTCTACAAAGCACCATATAACCTTTGTCAAAATTTTTGCTTTATGTAGAAAATTACTCTATCTATGATATGTGTGCTTTGGTTGTATGAGCATGATTTTCAGGTATAGGTTTTGATGAATGACAAACAATAAAGTCAAGCGTCAAACAACGATACTATATGACAAACAATCAAATGGCGAGAAGCATTATTGATGACGGAATTGCATAGACAAGCCAAAGACGAGCTCAAATGTTCAAAGACCGAAGACCCAAGGCGTAGGTCGTTAGGTAGAACCAATGTAAGAGCAACGCTTAAGTTATCTCGTCTTTTGGCTCAACATTAGGTCATCATAAACATGCATAAAATATTTTATTAAATCATATTTAACATAAATATATTTTAAATACTTCAAATAAAATGTTGTTAAAGTTTTCATCTTAACCAAAATGGTTTTTGAAGTAAGTTGTAAATTCTGGAGGTAAATAATCGATTATACAATAAGGCATAATCGATTATATGGTAGCCGTGGCCTAAGTGTTTGAACACTGCCACCAAACAATCGATTATCCAAATGTGTATAATCGATTATGAGATTACCGTTGCCAGCGTTTGAGACACTGTCTCAATATAATCGATTATATCAAATAAGATAATCGATTATCTGACTGAAAATCAGCGATCTGATTTTCAGAACGTTACACACATAATCGATTATCCAGGATGAAGTAATCGATTATGTGTGGGCAAAATCTGGCAGATTTTATTAACGTTACAAATAATCGATTATGTGAAATCAAATATTCGATTATATGAGCATAAAATCAGCATAATTAATTGTCAATTAAGCAACGGTTATGCACCGTTTTTCACCTATATAAAGAGGTCTTTTGAGCTGATTTTAAACACACAACACCTCCCAATATTGATATACATATTGATCATATTTGAGCATCATTTTAGAGCTTTTGTTGAGCCATTTGAGAGACAACTTTGTGTTGTTCATAGAGCTAAATTTGTATCTCTTTATCCACTCTTTTGAGAGAGTTCTTGTGTAAGAAGAGAAAGGTGGTTGAGAAGAACATATCTTCTCATTTGTCGGGTTCGCTAAGTACCCTAAGTCTTAGTGTGTGAAGTCTTGTGGTGCGGTATCCACGAGCAAGGTGAAGTCTTGGGGTGCGGTATCCTCGAGCAATCGAAGTCTTGTAGAGTGTACATCTACGAGCAAATGTAACGGTTTGTTAGGCACCCGTAAGCTTAACAAAGTTAGTGGAATCTCGAGAGAGTCTCTCGGGGACTGGACTAGCCACAGGTTGTGGTGAACCAGGATAAAATACGGTGTGTTCTTTCTTTATTATTTCAATTACCGTATTTACTTTATTCCTGCAATTTTAATTCCGCATTATTTATCAATATTCTCGTGCCTCACTATTCACCCCCCCTCTAGTGAACGGCATAAATACTAACAATTGGTATCAGAGCCTAACTCTCTGAACGCCTTAACCGGTTGAGAGAACGATATACATTTTTTTGTTGAGAATGTTGAATGCAGGAATGATAAGCGAAGGACACTCTACCACTTGCCCTCTACTATTTGACGGAACAAATTAAACATATTGGAAAGAGCGGATGAGAATCTTCATCAAATCAAGCAATTTTCGTTTGTGGCAAATCATCAAAAACGGTGAACCAATGCCGACAAAGAAAGTTGGAGAAACCACGGTTCCAAAGGAGGAAGATGAATATGATGCCGAGGACATCAAGAAAGTTGAAAATAATGCAAGGGCCATCTACATATTATATTGTGCGGTGAATCCGGATGACTATCGGAAAATCTCTTGCTGCACAACCGCCAAGGAGATGTGGGATAAACTCGAGATCACTTATGAAGGTACGCCTCAAGTCCGAGAATCTAAAGTTGATTTTCTAACACATAAATATGAGATCTTTAAAATGGAGAAGGAACCCATTGGTATTATGTTCGAACGACTTTTAAGAATCGTCAACGATCTCCATGCTCTCAGAAAAGTTTACACGAACAAAGATCTTGTTCGAAAAGTCCTACGGAGTCTCACTCCCGTATGGCGTTCCAAAGCCAATGCCATCCAAGAGTCGATAGGATTCACGGATATCACAATGATGAACTAAGAGGTAACCTCGAAAGTTATGAAAGCACAATTCTTAATCCTTATTTTAGAAGTAATTCGAATTTTGCCTTCAAAGCCTCATCCTCTAAAAGAGAAGAGGTAAGTGACTCGGATAGTGATGATGATAATATCTCCAATCATATAATTGAAAAGTTTTATAAGTTTATGAAGAAGGAAATAAAGAAGGAAGAACCAAGTCCTTCATGCCAAAATTGTGGAAAACTTGGCCACACCAAATCACATTGTCCAAAAACCAAGGACAAGAAAAAGAAGAAACATCATCGGCGCGTGACATGGGATTCGGACAGCTCGGGCGATGAAACTGCCGCATTATGCTTCATGGCCGACAAAGAAGAAGAGATAAGTATTTCTAACTCTTACTCGATTGAAGAAATACAAAATTCATATGATGAATTGTATGGTGAATTTGTCAATGCCTCCAAAACGATAAAAGAATTGAAGAAAACACTTTCTTTGGAGAAAATACTTTCTTTGCAAGAAATAGATTTTCAGAAAACACTTTCTTTGCAAGAAAAAGATTTTGAAAAACCATCTTCTTTGAAAGAAATAGATTTTGAAAAATTGACTAGTGAAAATGAGAAGCAAAAAGAAGAAAAGAATTCATTTGAAAATGACAATAATTTTCTTAAAAATAAAATTGAAGTTTTAGAAAAAGAAAATAAATTTTTGGAAAATGACATTGTTGATCTTAAAAATAAGATCAAGGAATTGAATGAAGCCTCTTCAATTGATAAATGTTCCAATTGTTCTTCTTGTAGTTCTTTAAAATTAGAGAACATAGAACTTAGGAACGTACTAGAAAAACGTAGTATTGATATTCCTAAAATTGAAGATATTAAAAAGGATGAAAGTAATGAGGTCGGACCATCTAGAAAGAATTCTAGGAACCTCACAAATGAGTCCAAGATTAATTATTTTAGACCACCTAGAAACAACTCTAGGACTTTTGTTAATGAGTCTAGAATGAATAATTTTAGACCACCTAGACACAATTCTAGGAATTTTATAAATGAGTCTAGAATGAATAAATTCAGACCACCTAGAAATGACTCTAGGAATTTCAACGCTTCTAGGGGGAACAACCTTAGATCACCTAGAACGCATTTGGCTCAACCTAGACATATGCACAATCCTAACGTTATATGTCATTATTGTAACCGGGTAGGACACATTGCCCCCGTATGTTTTGCTAAACATAGAGATTCATATGTTGATTATGATTATTATTATCCTATCCCCCAAGGACCCAAAAGAAGTTGGGTACCGAAAACCTATTTTTAGGTACGTTTGCAGGTGTGCTTGAAGACTACAATATCGTAGTAGATGCACCAAGCACGAAACCTTAATGCATCGAGGGGGAACGTTGGTTAGTTGTCGTATTTTTTTTTATAAAAACGTCACTGTTGATATGTGCTAACAATTGATATTAATTATTGATTCATAGTTTGATAAGTTTTATTTTGAATAACAATTGATATCAACTAGTTTTATATTAAATGATTGACTCATGTTTTGATGAATATTTTTAGTTTAAGTAACAGTTGGTACATTTGAGAAAAATGACCGTTATTATGGTTAGTATGCTTTTACTAACATTTGGTATTATTTGATGTTAATATGATTTTGTTTATAATAATTGGTGTCGTCAATAGTTTAAATAACATTTGGTATATTCTTTTTGCTAATGCCAAAAGGGGGAAGAATATAGGCGATATGTATGCTTTAATTGAGGGGGAATATTCAATAAAGGGGGAACAATATTGAATTGTTTATATTGAATTGTTTGCATAAAATTGTATGTTGAGATATAGCATGAATTTAGGGGGAATTCAATATGCATATCTCCTGTTGTTTGTCATTATCAAAAAGGGGAAAATTGTAGAAAATCACTCTATCTATGATATGTGTGCTTTGGTTGTATGAGCATGATTTTTAGGTATAGGTTTTGATGAATGACAAACAATAAAGTCAAGCGTCAAACAACAATACTATATGACAAACAATCAAATGGCGAGAAGCATATTGATGACGGAATTGCATAGACAAGCCAAAGGCGAGCTCAAATGCTCAAAGACCGAAGACCCAAGGCGTAGGTCGTTAGGTAGAACCAATGTAAGAGCAACGCTTAAGTTATCTCGTCGTTTGGCTCAACATTAGGTCATCATAAACATGCATAAAATATTTTATTAAGTCATATTTATCATAAATATATTTTAAATACTTCAAATAAAATGTTGTTAAAGTTTTCATCTTAACCAAAATGGTTTTTGAAGTAAGTTGTAAATTCTGGAGGTAAAATAATCGATTATACAATAAGGCATAATCGATTATATGGTAGCCGTGGCCTAAGTGTTTGAACACTGCCACCAAACAATCGATTATCCAAATGTGTATAATCGATTATGAGATTACCGTTGCCAGCGTTTGAGACACTGTCTCAATATAATCGATTATATCAAATAAGATAATCGATTATCTGACTGAAAATCAGCGATCTGATTTTCGGAACGTTACACACATAATCGATTATCCAGGATGAAGTAATCGATTATGTGTGGGCAAAATCTGGCAGATTTTATTAACGTTACAAATAATCGATTATGTGAAATTAAATAATCGATTATATGAGCATAAAATTAGCATAATTAATTGTCAATTAAGCAACGGTTATGCCCCATTTTTCACCTATAAAAAGAGGTCTTTTGAGCTGATTTTAAACACACAACACCTCCCAATATTGATATACATATTGATCATATTTGAGCATAATTTTAGAGCTTTTGTTGAGCCATTTGAGAGACAACTTTGTGTTGTTCATAGAGCAAAATTTGTATATCTTTATCCACTCTTTTGAGAGAGTTCTTTTGTAAGAAGAGAAAGGTGTTTGAGAAGAAAATATCTTCTCATTTGTCGGGTTCGCTAAGTACCCTAAGTCTTAGTGTGTGAAGTCTTGTGGTGCGGTATCCACGAGCAAGGTGAAGTCTTGGGGTGCGGTATCCTCGAGCAATCGAAGTCTTGTAGAGTGTACATCTACGAGCAACTGTAACGGTTTGTTAGGCACCCGTAAGCTTAACAAAGCTAGTGGAATCTCGAGAGAGTCTCTCGGGGACTGGACTAGCCACAGGTTGTGGTGAACCAGGATAAATACGGTGTGTTCTTTCTTTATTATTTCAATTACCGTATTTACTTTACTCCTGCAATTTTAATTCCGCATTATTTATCAATATTCTCGTGCCTCACTATTCACCCCCCCCCCACTCTCGTGAACGGCATAAATCCTAACACTTTACTCGTTCCATCCTCGGCTCTATATCTGCAACCATAACTGATTCACCCGTATGAATTAAATCGGAACTAACATAATACCTAATCGTACAATCAGCTAATCAACGACAACCTCCCCGACTTAGCTCGAAGCCATATACACCACAACACATATACATCTTTTACTGTCGTATCATGGTGATATTAAACTCACTCTTTCATAAGCTTGTGGAAACACGAATCATCAGAAATTTTAACCCTTCTGCAGTTCTTGCATTCATTCACACAACGGTTAAGCTCACTCTTTAGGCGACAAAATTTTCACTAAGTCCCAAATTTTTCAGAAATTTCGGCTGAGTTTCCTTTGTAACTGAGCCTATCCACCTGCCTGAGAATAACCAAAACCATCCTAACAACACATTCCAACTTGACAAAGCATCACAATGTATATCAACAACAGTAATCTCAATACTACATGTCTTATATCATCAAAAATTGATACATGGGCAGCTGTTGTACCTATTTGAATCCTAACACATGGAAAATTCCTTTCAATTACACACAAGATCTTCTAACATACACACATAATAATCGCACCACTTCAGATCACTTCGAAGGAGATAACCCACCTGCTTCGCCACATATAAAATTTCTGTATACCTTCCACCGTCGTACACATTACACAACTACTTAGTCTTCCTGAGTCTGAACTCATCTTGTATCGTGCAATTTACTTCTCTCCCACTCGAAGACTCAAAAAGATTCTTCACGCACCCACAACTCGGGCTACTCATCGGACCACCACAGGAAATGAATCACTTGACAGTTCATCCATTAACTAGCAGACTCTTTCGTCACTACCAGGTCATATAATTGCTTCTCGCAGTACTAGCAGACTCATCACACGATCACCAAACCGCCTTTCCATCTAATAGCGATAATGCCGACCATATACGTTCAAAAAACTTGATCATACGATCAGCACCTCACTGCTCAGCCCTAGGCAAGGCCCGACCTCAAGTCTTCTATAATGGCCCAACATCAACCTGATGAAGACTACATCCCGTCCCTCGATCGGAGAATCGCAAGCCATCAAAGCACATATAATACCGAGCGTTCATGCGTGCTTGCGAACACGTGGAAGGAATTTCAAGAGTTACTCTTTCAAGCTGAATCAAGGAGGCACGATAAGATCTCAATAAAGTGGAGTGTTTCCTAAAGGTTCTGTAGCCTCCTGCTTATAAGTGTGGTGCACGACACACCCATAAACAAGACTCTACTAAACCGGCTCATGACTCGTGAGGCCTAGTAACCTATGCTCTGATATCAACTTGTTACGACCCAAACCCGTTCATGATGGCACCCGGCCCTAAAGCTAGGTAAGTTTGACCAACAAACGCTTTCTATTAAATACTTAGTCTCAAAACCGATAGTTTAAGAATATTATTGTAATTTAGAATAATGATCCGATAATAATAATAGAATACTATGGAATCTGAATAATAACTCCCAAAGATCTGGGGTCATGAGTCTAGAGCCTCTAAACAGAACTGGATAATAATAATATCTTAGTGAAAATATAAAAGACTGGAAATGTATATATAATAATAAACTGAAATATGAAGAGCCTCCTGGTCTTGCGAACGTCAAGCAGCTATCTCAATGACTCTAGAAATATCTGGAGACTACGAATGTCAGCTAAGCCTCCGGTGTACCTGAATCTACACACAAGGTTCAGGAAGTAGGGGTGAGTACTAGCGACTCAGTGAATAATAAGCATAGAAAAATGTCTGAAAGTAAGAAATCCATGAAATGCCACAAAGCAAAGCTAAATCTAACAGTGTTATCCTTAGCTACGAACTAACACCAAAACAATATCAAATATAATAGTCAAGTATCAGACAAAAATGCAATGCACATGAATACGCTGCGGCGTGCAGCCCGAGCCATCCATATTTATTTATCATCGACGGTTCTCAGTGAGGGTGTGTACAGACTCCGAAGGGGCTCCTTCAGTCCAAGCGCAATATCAGCCATGTATTGGCATAAAACAGGCTCTCAACCTCAATATCAATGAATATAATCGCTACGGCGTGTAGCCCGATCCAATGTATATAATCACTACAGCGTGTAGCCAGATCCATGCTCAGTCCATAGTATGCATAGGAGTCACATAATAGATTCAACTTATTTTCTAGTTCCCAATTCTTAGGAAGAATATAATTTAATTATTTAATATCAGGAAAAGTGATTTTATTACTGCGATTAAACACAAGACTGAGATCAATGATTATGCAAATCATGTTATCACACAGATATTCACCCTAGACGGGTACTACAAATCGGCACAAGGCCCCTAAACATGGCATTAAGCCCAATTATCAACAACATCATGTGCGTATCAGCCGCCAATAATTTATATTCTGCTCTCGGGATGGACCAAATAACAATCTCCAATCATATACCATCGAGCACCTGCCATGGGGTGCGAGTCACGCCCTAACATGGCGTCGCGATGTGATAAACCGGGGTTTCAAACCCTCAGGCCATCATTTGTACAAATTACTCATCTCTAACCGGCCGTAGACTAGCCCGCGATGCCCTTTCCTCCTGTATCGACCTCTTCGCGTGTCGCATCAAGTCAAAATTAATATGGCCTAAATAAACATAACCCAACTAAAATTATTCGAAAAACACTAAAAATAACAAAGTTGGCAAAACCCGAGCCCCGGGCCCACATCTCGAAAAATTCTGAAAATTACATATTTGCATTCCTCGTCTAGCCACGAGTCAGTACATATAACGAACACCAAAATCAGAGTCCATTTAACCCCTCAAATCGACCCCTAAAGGTCTCATAATCTCAGGCCCCTAAATCCTATTTTTCTACTGTTTTTCAAGAATTAAAGGCTGGGATTTTTGTTTATAATCACCTATAAACGAGTTTTTATAATAAAATAACTTATCTCTGTGATAGTTCTCTCTTAAAAATCACATCGCAAGCTTCTTCCCGTTTAAACATGGAAGAAAACTTGACCTGCTCATTATAGGTATACTGTTCACGCGTTTTACTGATCCCAATGGATTTCTAGTGAAATTCTAATGAACTTAGACTTTTGAATCACTCCATTTGACCTTATAATGAAGGAGATATATAGGTTTTAAGATTTGCAAATAGTGCAGGTTTTTAATACGCCATCAGGGGCAATTTCGTCATTAACTTGAAAAATCTGGGCAAACCTTGGTAAAACGGCCATAAAATCCTCATACGATGTCCAAATTCAACGATTCTTTTTGCTATGGGTCCATAATTACAATACGGATCTAGTACTTCATTCAAAACAGTAATCTGAGCTTATTTATTCAATATGATATCATTTATGCTTGAAGAAACAACGTTGAAGCATAAGAAAAACGAGCACAACGCAGCCCAAACCTATCTGAAACTCACCCGAAGTCCTCGGGACTGCATACAAACATACTAAAACATCAAATTTGATCATTCAAACTTAGATGCAATCTCAAAACACCAAAACTAACATCAAACACCAAAATTACATCGGATTCAAGCTAAGTTCTTCTAAAATTTCTGAAACACACATTTGATCCAAAACCCGACCTAAACACCTCTGAATGATCTGAAAATTTGCACACATATCAAAAATTACCTAACGGAGCTATTTCAACAATCGGAATTCCATTTCAATACCCGGATCAAAATCTCAAACGGACTTTGTCAAAATTCTAACTTAGCCAATTCAAGCCTAATTCTACACCGGACCCCCAAATTTAGTTCCAAATTCACTCCTAAGTCACAAATCACCATCTTAAACTAGTCAAATCATCAAAAATCCATTATGACTCCACTAACTCGTAAGTCAATATTCGGTTGACTTTTCCAAAGTAACATTCTCATAAAGGGACTAATTATCTCATTTCTACCCAAACTCTATCCGAATTACTTCAAATTCACCAAACACATATAATGAAACATATAGAAGCATTAAATGGTGAAAACGGTACGGAGATACCTGAGACGACGGGTCGAGTCGTTACTAGCAGCTTCTTGAAAAGAATATAGACGGACAGAAAACAGAAAGCAACGAGCAATCTGATCTTCCTCTTCAGTTTACACTCAATGATTGGCTCTAAATTGCAGTGCTTCCTCCTAGAATATTTATTCGACTTTTGAGTTCTCCTCATTTATTCTGATGTGTTTTTTAAACTACAAACAAAGCAACCATAAGTGCGATTTTCTATCGAACTTTATGCTCGATGAAATACTGGGGCTTGAAGTACCGCTAAACTAATGTGGAATTCGTTCTATCCTGGGAGGAAATATTCCATAACCTTGGGTACTAGAAGGGGATTAATTTTCTTAAAGAAACACTGTGAATTCAATGGGCTCGAATTAATTATTTTCTCATTTATATTAACGGTTATACGCTAACTTTATTTTGTCCAGAATTATTATTTACAAATTCAAAAAGAAGATATAACTCTAACAACAGTATATTCTCAATGTGTTATAGAAATTTGACTGTGAATCATGTTAGAAATCATATTTATGGTATGGTTTTGTACTGTAAGGACCCACAGAGGCCGTGTTACATATTAAACTATCTGCTAAACTAATGTTTGTATTCGGTCTCCATTTTACTTGCATATCATACCTGAGTCTCTATTGTTCCTTGTTGATGCATTATATCATTTCTTTTTGGGATGATTTTCGTGATTACTGAGAGCTCGAGAGACTGGAGAGATCAATGGTTGAGTGAGGCCGAGGGCTAGATTGTGAAGATATTGATACTATATCACTTGAGTTGTCCGTGCAACATGTGAGTTGTCCATGTGGATCTAGATACTTATACTATAGCATGTGAGTTATTCGTATAGCATGTGAGTTATCCGCACAGCACGTGGTTGTTCGTGATTATAGTTCTTGGGTTGAAGGAGCCCCTCTAGAGTCTGTACATATCCCTAGTGAGCGCAGGTACCTACTGAGTGCTAGTGCCGAGTGCTGGGTGAATAGGAGGACTGAGTGATTGTTGCTTTAAGAGGATGCATTTGATTTTATTATTGTTGTACTTAGCAGCCATTTATCGCTGTCTTGAAATTTCTGAAAGATATTATACTCTGTTTCACTTGAACTTGTCATGAAGTACCTGATTTGACCTAATTTAGCGAACTTGAAAACATGCCTACCTTCTATGTTGAGATTACTGCAATTGAACTATAACTGTGAAGCTCGTCACTACTTTTAATTCTTTATTTAGTCTTATTACTTACTAACTTGGTTGTACTCATGCTACTCCTTGCATTTTGTGTGCAGATCCAAGTGTTTCCGAACACGGCGAGTGTTGATATCTTTTGCTTAGTTGATCGTTTGGAGATTTCAAGGTAACTGCTCGGTGTTTTGCATACTTTGTCTCTCCTTCCCTATCTTTCCACTTATTGTATTTAGTTTCAGCCTATCACAGATAGTAAATTTCCAGACTTGTGATGTATAGATACTCATATACTCTGTGACACCCGATGTTGGGAGTTTCCGTGTTATGTTTTGTGTTTTCTATCCCGTTTATGAGAACATTTATCATTTATAATTACTTTAACTCTTTTTCTGTTAAAATTGTTAAAATATTTTAAAATTTCGGCTTGCCTAATACCACGTTAGGCGCCATCACGACATGTTAGAATTTTGGATCGTGAAAATTTGCAACTACAACGAATAGAGAGCTACATATAAGGTGTAATTATACTCTACATTGGCTCGGGCCCTTTTGAAAAAAAACTCGTGCGAGTTCTGCCCAAATTGAACAATATTACACCATATTAAGAGTATCTTTGGGTTGTTGTACCTAATAATTGGTATCAGAACCCATGGTTAAGCGCAACGAGTATGGTGATAATAGATTAATGGTGCAGGGCTCGATTTACTTCCTCTTACGAGCTTAGAGATGCATGCGGACAAGAAAAAGCTAGTTGCAGGCCTCGATCGCCATAAATACTCTAGCGATATGGATAATACACATAGTAAATCTCGAAAATCGACCAGTAAATCGTGATAATAGGCTACGTGAAACTTAGTTTAAAAGAAAAACTATTAGGTATGCAAATACAATTTCACATTGATAGCCGAAAAGAATGAAAAGTTACATAAAAACGGTAAGGATACTCTTCTTTGGCTTTGGCCTCATTTTTCTTCTCTGCTTTCTTTGTATTTTTGACTTGAACACTTGGTTTACACACCCCTTTGTAGCACTTCAAGGACTTGATGTTGACGTGAAATTTAACTATCCTTAGCAGAATTGCTAATCCGAAATGTATCACTCTAAATAGATTGAAGCCTTTTAAGGAAATTGTGCGAGTTCAGTTATGATATTATATCATGTTGAAGAATAAATTTTAGCTAATTAATTACACCCGGACTATGTATTGGTAGGACTAATTAGATAACTGAGAGAGCATTCGCCTACCCTTGAGGTGAGTGATTAGACGTCACAATGCACATGTAGCGAGTGTCAGTATCTAGTAAAAAATTTTACTTGTATTGGCTTTGGCTTTTTAATAATTGGTAGTGTAAAAAGTCGTCTAAATTAAAGTCTAAAACATTCATGCAAATACAATACTCTAAACCATGTTGAATGTGGAGGAAACCGCAATTTCATTAAGTTATACTCCAATTGATACTTAAACTAGAAAAGACAAGAAAAGAATAAAAGTTTTCAATATTGTGACTCCCAAGTTGATCATAACTTTACTTGGATAGTTAAAGAAGAAAGCAACAAATCACGTCATTTCTCAATAAGGTTGATCTAATACAATTTGGATATTAGGTATAGTTGCTAAAATAATGGTAGCGTCACTGTCCTCATTACGTGGTACAACCACTATTTGGACCTTATGATTAGAGTTTTAAATGCAAAACTTGAACTCAGAACCAAAATCAAAAGTTTGAATTTTTATTTAGAAGTAGAAAACTAGCCCATATAACTATCACGAAACATTTTATCCTATTGTTCTCATTTCCTAGTTTTAAATTTCATCAATGCCACGATTTGTTGTTAGTTTGAGTACTCTCATAAATTACTAGAGAACTTAGATTCTTTACCTTACTCATTAAACATGAAATAAAATAAGCATTAAGGTAAAAAAGCAACAGTTTTATATAGAGAATCACCTGACTCAAAAAGTGCAAAAATCATAACCTCCTGCGTAGGATTTTTAACTTCAACTCTACTAGAATAATGAGCCATATGTATTGATTACAAGACTGTAACTCAAGCCTCTTCAGTACTCCTACTACAACTGTTTGATTTACATGTTACTCTAACCTATAAAGCAAACACTCACTCTAACCCACTGAATGTTTTTGACACATTGATTATAACTCGATTTCCTAAAACACATTCGCTAGACTGGTTCAAGAAGAACACAACACTGTTACTCGACTAAAATGTGCAAAATGTAGTTTTTCAGTTAATGCGTAAAAAGATAATCTCAACAGCCCACATAGATAGCATTTAAATGCCCGAACTCCAAGATCTTTTAGGAGTCCTATGCGTATCAGCTTCTCGTTTGATAGAACTCCATAAGCCTTGGACTCTTGTCTCTCACTTATTTATGCATATCTTTTTGGAAAACAATCTTTATCATATGTAGTAGCCTTCGTTCACCAAACTCGAATCTGAGTAACTTTGAAATAAAATTACTGTTTTGAAAAGACGTACAATCATCAACCATGAGGAGTTGGCCCCAGAGACGGCTCACCCCTAAAGCCACAGAAGTAGTGCCTTTGGACTCCCAAAAGGTTAAGGCCTGAAAATTAATCATATATATAATATAAATAATTGTATATACTTATTGTAGTGACAAAAAAAAATTGCAATCATATATTGTCAATTTTTATCAATCAATCATTACGTCCATATTTTCAAAGTTCATAAAATGTCAAAATGTGATTATGTGGAAAGAACCAACAGAACTGCCATATATTTTTGAAAAAAAAAATATTATTCATTTGGAGAGGAGGATAGAGTCCAGCACAGCAGTTAGTAACTTAGTTAAAAAAATGAACTAAAACCTCAAATATCTGGCGAATGTTAGAATCAAAATAACATTGATAAATATTTAAAAATGATTTTGTAAGCTAATTTTTATAGAATTTGGAAAAAAAAACGTCTCCTGAATAGGGATAATGGACCAGGAAGATTGTTAATTATGAGTTGAAATATGTAGTTTTAAGTGTAACGATTTTACATTTTATACTCATATACAACTTAAATTTGTGCGTGGGAAGTTCTAGTGACCAGTGGTGGATTTGGAGCATAACATATAGACTTACAAGAATTTAGTAGTCTTTTCCAAATCATATATATATAAATATATTTTTCAGTTTTAATTTTATTATTTATTGGTTTAAAGGTTAAAATTTTACAAGTTTTAAAATTATGAATTCTGAGATTTATGTGTTTGGAAGTTTACTGGTTTAGAAATTATAAAGTTTACATGTTTGAAATTTCGCGGTTTAGCGGTTCGAAAGTGCATGAAATTTATGGGTCCGGAAGGTTGTTGGTTTGAAAGTTTATGGCTTCATATTTATTACATCTAAATTATTAAATACTCTTGACAAGTCATTTTCCTTGATTTGGGTACCAAATACCGAAAAATAAATAAGATTACTATTTATTTTTCAAGAAAATATTTTTTTGAAAAATATTTTTCGTTATACTAAACACACCCTAAGGGTCGTTTGGTTTGAACCGAGATAAGTTATGTTGAGATTAATTATCGTGGTATTATTTTTTATCCCCTGTTTGATATGTTGTATTAAAAATAATAATTGTATTATTTTTAAGAAGAATATATAAGTTATCCCGGCACTAATTACTCCACTCTTCTACAAGGTATAAGTTATCCCAACACTAATTTTAATCCCAAATAACTTATATTGAGTTTGCTAACCAAACAAAGTGTTAAAATAATATTAATTCTTAATACCAGCACTATACATTCTTATAACTCATAACAAACGACATTTTTTGTCACTTTATTTTACATTTTTCTTTTGAACACTAATCATTTCAAGTCTATTTTAGTATGTAATATTCTAGTTCACTGCCTTCCTCTGATTTTTATATTTTCTGTGTTTAAAGGGCAACTAACGCCAATATGAGTTGTTTTGGTATGAATTTGTGATGAGATGGATAGAATTCTTTTATCCTTAATCAAAGTTTTCGGGAAGTATGAAAAATATTTTATTAAAAAGCACTTTCCCTTTATATGGGCCTTATATTCGAATATAATTGAAATTCAATAAAAATATCGAACACCGAATATCGAATGGGTAAACCCAACAAAAATTGGGCAACTAGCAAGATGTGTAGCTTTGACATTTGTGAATTGGTTCTTATTATCTAATTACGACCTATCTAATTACGATAAAATTAAAAGAAAGAAAATAAATACAAGAGAAAAGAAGGAAGAAAATATAATTCACTTTTTCTAGCAAGTTTGACCATGAGAGGTACAAAGAGTTTACTGCGCCGATCACAAAACATAATGATTTGATAGTAGTTTATTGCACCAATGATTAAACGCATGAGTTGTTCTATTGATTTGATGCTAAATCTGGTTAGTCAATTGTTAAGGAAGTTTCATATGAAGTTAAAGTTTAAAACTTAACTGGTCATTTCTATTTACATCACTCCTTGTGTCTTTTTGAATATTCCTCTCTTTTTGGTTGTGACCTCTTCTTATTTTTTTCATATGTTTAGATGTTAAATTGGCACATATTAGGTGAAACGTTTTTCTCGATTTGTTAGAGATAAATAAAGTACATAATATATCATGATACCAATATTAATTAGTGTACGATCTTAATGGATTTGAGAAATAATTTAAAATGAGTAATTAATGCTAATGACAAAATAGAAAAAATAAAATATTTCTCTTTTGCGAAAGTGGACAAGTAAAAGTGAAAATCTAGTTTTAGAATAGTCAGGGACGGCCCGATCAATTTTGTGGCATAAAGTCAAATTTGATGAGGGGCCTTAATTTTTTAAATTTTATTACTTTTATTTATTTGAAATCGATTTTTTTTAGCATTTCTTATATACGAAGTTATAAATAATCTTCTTACAAAGAATAACTCCTAATAAGTATTTCTAAATTGACAATATAACTAATTTATTTAACCTTTCTTGTGACATTGTTGTTCTTAGGTAAGATTTTATTCATATAATTATGAAAACTTCTTTCCGCGGAAGCAACGGTAACATGAGTTATTAACATTACTCCTTAAGTAATTTAGGCATTTGGAAAAGAATTAAATATTTTTATTTGATTAGGTGTATCAATTAAACCGTTATCTTCTAATTGTACTATTTTTCTTAATATGTTTAATTCAAAAAATAAATTTAAACTATTAATATCGAATTGATTATTATGTTTTAAGGAACAACCAAAATTAAGGCAATATTTTTTCAAATTTCCAATATCTAGCTATCTTAATTTTTACTACTAAATAGAAACCCAAAAATTTTTATATGCATCGAATTGCACAAATCTATTTAGAAGTGAAAAAAATAGCCCTTGCCTATTATGTATAAAAGTAATCAACTCTAAAGGATTCTGCGAAAGCTTTTGAGATTTCATTATCAACATTGCACATCAAATGGTTACTTTTTATATATCACACGTTTCTTGCGAAATTCGGGTTCGATATTCATTTTAAGTGTAATTTCTTTGGTAAAAATCATAGCAGTTGCAAATCCTTCTTCTCTATATTCGTTAAAGAAATAAATCAAACTTTTTTACTTTACAAAACTCTTTTTAAACTTATACATAGTTTATTTATTAAGTATAATAAAAAATGAGACCCTCTCAAATATGGAGCCTAAAGCGGTTACTTTACTTGCTTTATGGACGGGCCAACTCTCAAAATAGTGGACAAGTAAAAGTAAAGATTATATAAGAAAATACTATTTAAGAATTCTAGAAAATAATACTGACGAAATAACTTTAGTTCGATTATTTTAATTAAATAAGAAAAATCATGAAATTTACGAAATAAAATACGGTCACAAATCACCATAATCATGATAGCTGCATAACAAATGGCCACCGGTTGTTCTGATGATGCATTTATGAACAATTGCATATTACTCAATATCTGGACCAAGATCACCATATTATAACGTTTAAGTTATATATACTGTTAGTGTCAAATTATATTTAGCTGTTGTAACATCGATTATTGTAATCTTACTAAGGAGAAAAACAAAACAAACAATTGATTGAGATAGTTATTACACATTTATTACCTCATGATACCTCCCCAGTAAAGAACATACCATAATATCAAAGAGCGCCGCTATTCGGCCAAATTCAGTATGGCCCTAAAATGATTACATCGGTAAAATATTAGTAAAGTTCTTATTTTTTTCTTTGGCTTAGTGACCCTTTTTCCCTCCAAAATAGTAAATAACTTTTGATTATTCAAAAACACTAATTCCATAAATCATTATTCTTTCATCATGGGAAGATAAAAAGTCTTTGTATATGCAGATGGCAGCCTTTGTATATACGCTCATGACGTTTTTTTGAAATATAATTACGTTTTTTTAATACAATTACATATTTTTGTTAAATTCAATTACGTATTTTTTCAATTAAATGCAATTTATACGGATGGGAAGATCAAAGGTCTATTATGTATATATTATACGTTATTCCTTGACATAGCATATACTTATGTTAAGATAGCTTTCATTAAACACATGATTCACCACACTTCCCTTAACCTAAACATGAATACTAACCGAGAAACTAGTTTGGACCCATTAAACCAGAATAACAATCTAGAAACTAGGTCGGATCAACTAAGGAATGCATTACACATATCATTGGAGTTGAATTCGGACGACAGTTTGATGAATGAAGATGAATCGATCGACATTGATTTAGATGGCAACTTCTATGATGGAGAAAATCATGTTGATGATGCTGCTGATGCTGATGATGATGATGATTACAAAGGCCATTATTTAGAGGAAGAAGGAGCAGTTGGAGAGGACATGGAAATGTCTAATGAGTTCAATGAAGAAGATCTTATAATTGGTCCAATTATTGGGATGTGGTTCAGTAGTAAGGATGTCCTGTTTGATATTTACAAAGAACATGCATGATTATCGGGTTTTCGCATTGTCAAAAGAACATCAAACAAAAAAGGTGGTGATATTGTTAGGTATGTGCAATATGATTGTGATAGGCCTAGGAAACCAAAGAATAAGCATGTTACTAAGAGGAGGAACTGCCATGCTAGAATAAATGGAATTTTGGAGGAGAATGGTTCTCGGTGTATTTCAAAAGTGGTAAAAAAAATATAATCATAAATTAGAACCAGCACTATCGCGATTGATAGCTCGACACATATCGCTTAGTAAGTCTCTTAAGAGAACTCTTACAGCCAAAGATATTGCTGGCTTAAGACCCTCAAAATATATATGAGTCGCTGAAGTACTTGCTGATGGCTTCGAAAATCTAGTTGTACACCAACTGACTGTAGAAATTATATCTTAAAGAGTAGAAAGCTTCAGTTGCAAGAAGGGGATGCACAATCATTACTCAAGTTCTTTAGTGACATACAGCTAAAAGCTAGGAAATTTTACTACTTCGTAAATTAGGATAGTTTTGGTCACATTCGTAATGTCGTATGGGTTCATTCACACTCTAAGGTTGCATATGAGGAGTTCCATGATGTAATACTCCTTGATACCACATACCTTGTGAATAGATACAATCTGTCATTCGCTTCATTTGTTAGTGTCAATCAGCATAAGCAGCCATACTTTTGGGATATGCTTTTATGTCTTGTGCGGATATAACAAGTTACAAAATGGTACTATCTGCATGGCTTGAGGCTCTAAAAAATGTCCATCCATTAGCTATCATGACTGACCAATATGATAGTATTAACGATGTCATAATGCTATGATGCCAAATACGGTACATAGATATTGTATATGGCATATATTCACAAAGTTGCCTACAAAGTTAAGCGGAGTTCTTGATGGTAAGATTGCAAAGGTAGAATTTAAGGCTTTAGTCCTTGATAGCATTAACATAGCTGAGTTTGAGAGACGATGGACTAATTTTATTGAAAAATATAACTTAAAGGAAAGAGATTGGTTTTATAAGCTTTATTTGGAGAAGGAGAAATGGGTTCCGGTATACCTAAATGACCACTTTTGGGATGAGATGTTGTCCACACAAAGAAGTGAAAGGAATGCATTATTTCTTTGACGGATTCATCACCCGGCAAAGCATTTTGAAGCTATTTGTTCAATAATGTGAGTTAGCCATAAGAGCTAAGTTCGAGAAAGAATTGGAAGCTGAATATAGGTCAAGGTTCTTTGAACCAAAATGTTTATCTGAATTTACATGGGAGGAAAATTTTCAAACATGTTATACTCGTGAAGTGTTTGAATTTTTTCAAATATAGTTAAGAAAATTGTACCACTATGAAATCAGCTCCCATAAGACCATCAAGCAACAGCTGGGGTGGAGAATTACATTATCTCGGATTATTCGTTCAGGAGTTTTAACAGTAGAGATCCATTTGTATTCGTAGTAGAATATACACCTATTGGCGAATACATAAGCTGCAACTGCAAGTGGTTTGAAACAAGAGGTATTCTATGCTTCCATATACATAAGGTATTATCTCATAAGAGGACAAACAACGTTAATGGGAGGTATATATAGAGAAGGTGGACAAAAGATGTTATTCGTCCGCACTTGAAACGTTTCTTTTTTGGAGTTTACCCATGTATAACTTTTGAATACATGATGTACAGGAAACTATTAAAGTATTTTAAATAGGTTTGTGATATTGTATTGGACACTAAAGTGATGAAGTAATATATTAAGTATTGTCACACTTCCTTTTTCGTTATACAACCCCGCAGAAGGGGCTTAAAGGAGTTTTTCCAATTAAGGGACAATTAGAACGTGATTTATTATTAAGATTATTCAGATTCGCCACTTGGGAGATTAATGGTGTACCAAGTCACTGATTGAATCCCGAACCGAGGAAAAAGATGACCCTGTTCACAATCTGCGAACCAGAAATCTGGGTAAGGAATTCTGTTAACCCGGGAGAAGGTGTTAGGCATTCTTGGGTTTCGTGGTTCTAGCACGGTCGCTCTACTGTTGCATTTATCCTTTATCTGATTTACATGAAGAGTCAATGTGCCAATTTTATGCTTAATCGTTTTTATTTAATATAATATTTATTTGAGAAAGTGAACGTCGTTTAAAATGTGTTTTAGGATTGCGCCGCTTCAAATGAACCCCCAATCCTAGGCACACTGTATTCAACGTTTCAGGATTTAGATTTGGGCCGCGTAAATGCCCACCCGTATTTAGGAAGGTAAAAATATTAAAATCGCGTCTAATAGGGTCTAACGCGTTGTAATCTTTTGTGAGGGCCATGAAATTCATTAAACAACCCTTGCGATTATCTAAATACTTTAAAACCTTTATGCAGGGCCCCTCAATTTTTATTTTTGTTAGGCGAGGCTCGTCTCAATTTATTTTAAAAGGGTAAACCTACAAAGCGACTATATTTTCTATTTTTGTTTTTGTCTCTAAAAGAAAAGAAAAATCCTAGTTAATTACATTTAAAATCCGGACATTAAGTTCAAGTCCGGGTCCAAACAAAAGGACGAACCTATTAGTTTAAAACCCGCTACCTAACTAAAAACCCGAACGATGTTATTTGATTACTAACGAATCATTTGCCATTTACTTTTGGGCCCCAAGCGTCCTAACCCATACGATTTATGTGATGACCCCCAAACCACGGATATTGGGCCTGGGAATAGCCCAAATCAGTGAGCTAAACCCGGCCCCTTGAAGTTGAATGGGGATCGAATCCAACAGTGGCACTTAACCTTCTTTTGATAATCAGCAACGAAGCAAACGTTTCTACAATTGAACAAACAGATTAAAATCAAAGTGGAATTAACCACTCATCTTGCAACCATTTTCTTGAACCTGTTTCCACTACTGCAGATTTAAACCAAGCCTTTAGCTAATATTGAGAGTACCACTCTATATTCATGTACCAAATTCAGGCACTTGCCTAAACAATCACTTTAAAGGATCAACGATTATAACATGGATTCAATCTTACTAATCAAAGGCTGAAGGCCAATGATCAATTAATCAATACAAACTGCACTTTTAGCTCAAACCAACTAAGCAAATTAATTAATATCTATTCTAAGCAACAGTCTAATTAACAGATTGACCAATCGTGAGTCCAAATTTATACAAGTTATCCATTAAACAAAATGCACTACATATACGAGGTGGAAACATAGCAGGACAACTCCAAAAGCAAATTCAACTCCATTCATCAGTTTTAATTCTTCCATATCACATTTACAAAAGTTCCTTCACAATTCATATGAGATTGAGGAGAGGTACCTGGAAATATAATGAACAAAAATGGACGTTAGCAACTGAAGAGCAGACAACAACTTGCAGTAACCAATAATTGGAGTTTAAACAACACCAATTAGTTCAGCTTTAGCCCAGAAATGCATTTGACAGTCCAGGAAAATTTCAGAAGAGGACAGAATCAGGAAAACCTACTCTTAAACCACTTGAATCCACCCACCTAAACTCACAATTGAACCCATGCCATCCAGGATACCTTCAGCAGCAGAAACAACTACACAACTCAAATAAACCTCATCTTGACTCCAAAGACCAAATCAAGTAATTCCAGAACTTCAGTGACTAATTACTGAACTAAAATGGCAAACTGGCAGCCAACCTCGAACTTGAAATGCCAAAATTCCAATGGAACAATGGCCCTTTTCTTTGGGGTTTTTTGAAAGTTTCTAATGTTTTTTGTTTTTCTAT
Organism: Nicotiana benthamiana; assembly: GCA_034376525.1. NCBI lineage: Eukaryota > Viridiplantae > Streptophyta > Magnoliopsida > Solanales > Solanaceae > Nicotiana > Nicotiana benthamiana. The sequence continues at coordinate 126,058,007 of CM067338.1, read as the reverse complement.
ATGAAGAAAGCTAAAACCTAAGGGAATTTCAGATCTGGAAGTATGGGGGTATTTTTTGTAATGTCAAACTTGTGAATGAAGTAAAAGGAATGCCCTTTTATAGGAACAAATGAAGGCAGCCCTCATATTTTCAATTTGCACTATTAGTCCCTCCTTATTTTCATTTTAATCCTCTCATTTCTGACTTGTTACTCAAGTAAGTTCCTCTTCATTGCTAAAAACTATACTAAAGTCTATTCTAGAAGGCCCTATTCCCATTACAATTCCTATACTACCCCTTCCCCATTTTAAAATTATTATTTTAAAAGATTCTGTCATTCCCTATGCCTAAACTATCCTTCTAACAACCCCAAAATTACATATCACTAACTGACTCAACCCCCGTAACCCTATTAAAAATTAACTATGGTTAACCCTAGTGAATCTATATCAGCTAGAACAAATTAATAAACCGAAATTTACTCTAATCGAAATTAATTGAGGCTATCATTGGATTAAGGGCTAACAAATAGAATCAACAACTAAATCAATCAGCTCCAGAAGAACAAAACAGATCCAAACCTCTATCAAGTATATTAATCTAACTATTATAAACATGGTCAAATTCCCAAACCAATCTCACATGAGCAGACCAAATAGAAAACTTGATTATACTGACGACCAGCCATCAAAACAGAAATCAACAAGGAGAAATGAAGATTAACCCTAAAAAATTATTCAAAATTCTCAGACAAACCTAGATTAAACTGGTAATTATAATGGTGCTAAATCAACTAGAATTGGGTAACAAATACAGGGAATGCACGAGAATAGAAATACTAAAGCATGCTTGAAATAAAATAAGATTTAACAATTAACCAATATGAGGAAGAAAGAAGCAAAGAACAAAAATCATAATAAGAAGCAGAAAAATTAAAGCTAATAAGAAAACTCACCCCTGAATCTGCCCGGAATAAACTTGCAACAGAATCGGCGCTCCGTTAATGTTATTTGCACATTCCAACTAGGATAAGCAAATAACATTAACGGAAAATTGACTCGACTTCAAAGATCTTCAAATAGACTGAAAACTGGTGAATCCTAGGCTTTCCAACTTGATGAATTCTAGATGGTTTTGAAGGGTTTCGACTAGAGATTCAAGGTGAGGGGGGTCATGAGAGGGTAAGGTACGAATTTGGGGATTTTTGGACAAATTTGCATCTGGGCCGGAATCTTCGATTCAAGATTCGAGCAGCTGTGGAATGATTTGAAGGATAACAATCATGGATTCGAGATGAGGCGGTCTTGGGGTGTTATTTTGGTTGAGTTTGGCGGTGGCGCCGCCAGCGATGAGTTATCCGATGGAGTTACAGCTGATACATACGTGGAAGAGGAAGAATGTCGTTTAAGGTTAAAGAAAATTCCAACATTATTAAGGTATTGGTTGTCGTTTAGGGTTAAAGAAAAATCCGACATTATTAAGGTATTGGGGGAACGGATTTGAGCCGTTAGATCAGGATCTTTCAATAGCTGAGATTGCCAGCCACCATACGGCGTCGTTTTGGGATTTTACAGAATCGGACCGGGTTAGGGCATTTGGGCTAGGTTTGGACAAGACTTGACTTGGGCCTAGGGTGTGATAATTGAACAAAGCCCAGGTCTGGGCAACCCCTTTATTCTCTTTTTTTTATTTTCTCTTTTTCAATTATTTTTTCAATTTGTATTTATAATAATTTTTTTTATTTTGTTAAAATGAAAAAAATGGAAAATCATAGACCCAGTTAACACTAAAATTATTATTTAATCATCCAAAATTAACTAATTTCTACTTTTAAAATAACAACAACAACCCAGTATAATCCCACTTAGTGGGGTCTACTTTTAAAATAAAATTGAAAAAAATTCCACAAATTAAACATAAAGGTGCACAAAGTCATTTTTTGTTATTTTCTTTATATGAAAATAATTTAAACTACCAATTAACACTAAAAGTTGAAATTAAGTCCAACGCAAATGCCACATGTATTTTTGTATTTTTCGTATGAATTAACATACACAAATAAAGATGCAAACAACTATCAGAAAAGTGACACAAAAATGCACTGAAATTGTAAAATAAAGTAAAATCTTTTTGTTCGAATTTTGTGGGAATAATTCATATATAGGGCAAAAATCACGTGCTCACAAGTATCATTAGAACAGATTGGAGCATGACCTTTTGAATTGGGATGATGATCAAATGATAATTCCAAATTGGGAATTTGAAGGTACACATGATGGTGGGGGTGAGGGTAAGGGTGGGGGTGAAGGTGTGGGTGAGGTTGAGGGTGAGGGTGATGGTGAAAGAAGAAATATAAGAGATCTTAGATACGTAGCTTCTTGTGGACGTCCAAGGTTTTAATAGATATAGAGGGAAAATAGATTCATACTTGTGACGACCCGATCCGTCATCTCATGTGACACCGCCTTCGTTTTACCTGTTTTATGCATCTTCATGTTTCATTATTGACATTTGGTGTGATAGAGTTGATTTGGATAGGTATTGGTAGGAAATGAGATACTTAGTCTCTTTAAAGAAGGTTTGGTTTGAAAAAGGTCAATCGGATGTTGACTTATTAGTTAGAAGGCTCAGATGTGATTTTCAATGATTTTGTTAGCTTCGGGAAGTGATTTGTGACATAAGAGTGTGATCGGAAGTGAGTTATAAGGTCCGGTGTAGAATTAGGCTTGAATTGGCGAAGTTAGCATTTTGGTGAATCCGGTTGATTGGTGAGATTTTGATCTGAGGGTCGGAATAGAATTTCGAGAGTTATAGTAGCTTCATTAGGTGATTTGGATGTGTGCAAAATTTCAGATGATTCAGAGGTAATTTCATTGGGTTTTTGATCGAATGCGAGTTTCTGAAGAATTTAAAGAACTTAGGCTTGGATTTGATGTAATTTGATGGTTTTAGTGTTAATCGTGGTGTTTTGATGATTGGAGCAAGTTTGAATAAGGTATTGGACCATGTTTGCGTGTTTGGTTGAGGTCTCGGAGGCCTCGGGGTGAGTTCGGATGGTTAAACGGAAAGGTTTGGGATTTTTACATGATAAGGTCTTCTGGTATCTGGTATTTTCGCACCTACGGCCACGCAGAAATGAAGGGAGGATCGCAGAAGCGAGATTCAGACTGGGCACTATTTCTGCAGAAGCGGTTGGGGAAGCCCTAGATGTGGGAAATGAGTCGCAAAAGCGGGCCTTTGGATTTTGGAAAATTCCGTAGAAGCAGAAGTCGCAAAAGCAACATTTGGACGGACGAAGTATTTCTCTTGGACAAAAATATTTAATTCATCTTCGCGAAATTTGAAAGAGCAACATATTTCACTTCGGACTTGGAGAGGTTTTCGGTGATTTTGAATAGGGTCTCGAGGCCTTTGATCAGGTACGAATTTTTGGACTTAAAACATGATTTTATGGTGTAAATACATGGATTAGAACTGAAAATTTAAGGAACTAAAGGTAAAAAATGGTGGTTTAGGGCTTGAACTTAAGAGAGCTTTAACTAGGAATTTGAGGTGTCAAATGGACTTCGATTCTTGTAATTTTAATATGTATAGACTCCTAGAAAGATAAGGAATTTGGTGGTATGAAAGTTTGTGAGTTTTGAGAAGTGGGCCCGGGGTTCGAGTTTTGCTAAATTCGCGAATTCTTGTTGTTTTTCGATTATTTTGATTGGATTTTGTTCCCTTGGAATATTGCGACAGATTCATTGTGGTTTTGGTCAGATTCGACGCACGAGGAGGTTGATTCGAGAGGCAAGGGGATAGCGAGCTAGACTTTTGGCCGGTTTAAGGTGAGTAATAGATGTAAATGATGTCCTGAGGGTTTGAAACCCCAGAATTTCACATTATCACGCTATATTGAGGTGAGGCACGCACTCTATGACGAGCACAAGATCGTTTGATATTGGGAATTGTGGCTTGGTCCATCCCGAATGATGTTTTACTATGTTTTCGACTAGAACTTATTTGAGAATCATCCTACTCGGATTAAATTGCTATATTTGGGCTTAGTTCCAATTACTTGAATCCTACAGGGATTGCTACCACTATTTTCACATTATTTGGCATATTATTTGATCTCAGTTCTAAGTTTTAATACTGTGTTGCAAACTCAGCCATCTTTCTAAGGTTTGAAAATTTAAATAATATTTTAGTGAAGTTTTGAGTTGAGAATATAGGTGACCAACGGGTGGGCCGGGCCGGGTCCGGGTCCAATTTTTCTGACCCGTCCGGGTCCGGGCCGGGTTCAATTAGAGGTGGGTTGTTAACGGGCTGGGTTGATCCGGGCCGGGCCGGGTTTTTTTTTTTTTGGAATTACGTATAGTATAAATATTAAGTTATATTAATACTTTGTAATAATTGAATGAACACAACAAAAGATGGGGAAAAAATTGCACTTATTGCAAGTGCTACTTTATTTCTTAAATTCAAAATTTCAAAACTAAAATGTATCATAATTAGTTTACAATTTACATCAAATGGTTTGCATTGCAATAGAAAGTTCTTCAAAATTAATATGAACCGAATGACCTTCTTCTGGAGAGTTAAATTCGGATGGGTTTCCGTGCGTTAATATATCTCCAAGTTCTTCGTCTTCCGGGCTATCAAGATCTTCCTTTCCTTGATTTCTTCGTTCAGATCTTATCCAATCTCTTAGACACACTAAGACTTCCAAAGCATTGCTTCCCAATGAGTGCCGTGTGTCTCCAAGTTGTTGTCTTGCTTGGCTAAATGCACTCTCGGATGCAACAGTGGAAATTGGGACATTCAGGACATCCCGCGCCATAGCGAAAAGAACGGGAAATTGCTTTGAATTTTCATGCCACCAGCCTAACGGTGAAAATTCCTTGGTGCGAGGCTCCTTTTGCTTCTGCAAGTAAAATTGAAGTTCATATATATTCCTGCTACTACTTTGAGTGTTAGAAAAAGTTGAAAAAATATTAAAACTATCAATGCCTTCATCATCATCTTCGACTACATTAGAAGTGCTACATTGCATAGTGGGATTTGCAGCAGTTGAAGCACGAGCATTATCACATTGAGTTGCATAATAAGTATATAGATATTGTAAATGTTCATTTAGTTGGTTCATAGATTCATACAAATTTGGGCTTTCAGTGGGCCCAATCTCCATATAAGTGTATAAAGCATTCATTAATTGTTGACAATCAGACATTTTAATTGAAGGATTTAAAACTGCACCAATTAAGTAAACAGGAGGAATTGGAAAGAAATATTTTTTGAATTTTGCTTGCATACTTGCAACAGCATCCGTATATCTATCTTTCTTCTTAAATTCATATAGTAGCAAAGAAATTTCAGCTATATGTACTAAAGCCAAAGTAATAGTTGGGTAATATGCCCCAGAAAACACAACAATAGCAGTATAAAATTTATGTAAAAATTTAATCACATCACTAATGACCTCCCAGGTATCAGTTTTAAGAAGGGTTAATAATGTAATTTAAAAAAACAAAAAGAAACTCAAAATTGGCCAAAAATGCAAAAAGTCCCGTTGGGCAACGGTGCTGGACCGTTGCCAACGGTCAAGTGGGCCCCATGTTTTCAGAAAAATTTTTTTTTTTAAAAAAAAAAAAAAAATTTTACCGTTGGGGACCGGTCCGGGTTGACCGGTTCGCCCGGAATTTTCCTTCCCGGGCCGGTCCGGTCCGGGTCAATTGGACGGAATCGCCTAACGTCCTAACCCCTTTCCTCCCCCTAACCCACCCCCCCCCCCCCCCCGCTATAAACCGGTCCGGTCTGGGCCGGGTTTGACCGGGCCGGTCCGTGCCGGTCCCGGGTCAACCCGGCCCGGTTGACACCTCTAGTTGAGAACTATTATTTCATATTGCTCGAGAGGTTTATTTGATATTCTGGACTAATCAAGGATCGGGTTGCGCGTCGCAACAATATTATATTGATATTGAGGCCGAGAGCCTGGTTGATTTTGTGCTTGGGCTGTAGGAGACACTCACTGAGTCTATAAACACCCCCAGTGAGTGCTCTTGACGTTAAATGAATTGGGCTGCATGTCGTAGCGGGTACTAGAGTGTGCCATTCTATGTGTTACATTTGATTCTTGCATTTGTTCTTTATCTGTTTTACCTATCATGGTATTTCTATACTCTCATGTCATTGACTTATTGCTACGTTATTAAATGCTTTAAACTGCCAGTTATAACTTATTTTGCGTCTTTCCATGATTTTTTATTCTCAGCCTTCATTTATGTTTATTACTCACCGGGTAGAGTACTTATATTACTCCATGCACCTTGCGTGCAGATCCAGGTATCCCACAGGCTGAGTGAGGATATTAGCTGAGTAGCGCATTATTTGGGAGCATCGAGGTAGCTGCATGACGTTCGCAGCCTTGATCTCTCCCCTATATCTCTATCTTCTATTCTAAATTTCTTAGACACACTTGTAGTAGGTTGAGATTCTATATTAGAGGCTCAAATTCATGACACCGGATTCTATCTGGGGCTATGTTGCAGTATTTTATTAAACTTCTGCGTGTTTTATTATTTTTCCTAGACTTTTAATATAATGGTTTAGTATTTTCCCTTGTGTTATGTATCTATAATCTGTTTAAGTTGAGAAAAAATTGCGGAAAGGTCGGGCTTTCCTAGCAGTATGTTGGGCGCTATCATGACCCGGGTTAAGGTCGTGACAATACTTTAGAAGTTCACAAATGGATGGAGGAAGTAGAGTTAGAGGTAATAGGAGGGGTAGAGGTGGTGGTAGAGGCGTTGGCAGAGGTGTTGGCATAGGTAGTGGTAGAAGTGCGGTAGAGGTCGTGGTAAAGGTGGTGGAAATGTTGGGCTAGCAGAAGGAATTGAGGTAAAGTATAAGAAATTATTATATTTTTTCGAAAAATACATTGCTTATTAGTGTTATTTACTCTATACAGCAAGATGATGCAACAATACAAGCACGGAGTAGCTTGCCTAATCTTAACGATGAAGCAAACTGGGAGATAGAAGACTTGACCATTTAGTTTGAGATGATTTATGTTTGAATGTTATTTAATTTGATTTTATATAGATTGTTTTGAATTTTTTGACGTTGTTTTGTAATAGTTTAAACCTGTCATATGATAATTGTCATTGTTAAATATTTCTTCATGTTATTGTTACATCATTTTATAGAACTACACTAACAAAATACGATTAGAAGTGAAAGACTTTATAACATTATAATCAGTTCAAACTAAAAACTAAAATACTCACATTTAGTTACTAAAACCATACCCTTCAGCCTTACTTTCAACATTAACCTTAAAACCTTACCTTCAACACCTATCTTGGTATCCCTACCTTCAACCCTTCCATTGCATGATTTTTTCCCAGAACTAAAATACTTAAATTTAGTTCTTCTCTATGAAACTTAATCAATATATACAGTACATACGGATACATATTTTCTGGAGTTAAGGTATAACAAATAAAAGTATTTTGTGTAAAACAGAAAATGAGTTAGGATTAACTCAAGAAGTTATTGTAATATTTCTTTTGGTTCTATAATAACATTAAAATAAGATTCAAAAGTATACGAAACAGAATAAATGCTAAATAAATTTTCATTCGTTAATTAATAATTTCAACATATTCCTAATGATAATTGGAAAATACTTTTAGCATACCATGATAATAACATGGTACTCATCACAAAACAACAACAAAAATACAAACTACTACTCTTCACTCTTTTTTTAACGGACATTAAAACCTTGAAAGCGGCTTCAGTAACACTACTAATAACAATCACAAGAGTATTGGGATCTTCATCTTGCTCGGCTAGAAGTTCCTCAAGTATGTCGTAGTAGGAAATGAGCGGGTAAGAATCAAGGAGAAGACGTTTAACAAAATCTTCTCCGATTTGACTAGTGAGACGCAACATCAACAGGTTTACCTCCGTTTTCATGTTCTTCAGCTTGTTCCTAACATCCTGGTATTGGATGTTATGATTGACTGGTGAACCGTGTAGAGGTTCTTCGATAATTTTCTTAGAAGGGGTGCTATCCATTGTTATTTTCAGAGAAATTTGAACGAAAAAAGATAATTTGGAAGATGAGATTAATTATGTATAGAGTTGTACCTGTAGTAGTATAATGTTTTAATATTAGGGTTAGGGTTTGTCTCATAAAATTTGAATCAAGATCTTCAATGAACCCTTTACAATCCTCAAAGAAAGACTTACATTCTTCAATGCATCCATTTAGCTTACCCAAAATTCTTTCCATGAGCTCTTCATCGAACAGTGAGAATATCAGGTTTGATAATATTTTCCATTACCTTTCACTCCTTACTAAATTTCTATTAGAATATCTTTTTCCAGCAAATATTTATTGTGAAGATCTAAAGGGTCATCACCTATTGTCCCTTTTTTCCGTGCTTCTGAGGTCTTGAAAATTTTATTTCTAATTGCCTCGATTTGTGCGCACAATCCGGGCGCGTAGCCAGAAAGATTATATGTGAAATTCTATGAATAATACTAAAATATGGTATTAAAATGAGAAAAGTTGACTTTGGTCAATACTTTGGGTAAACGGACCAGGACCCGTAATTTGACAGTGCCGGAGGGTCCGTAAAAAATATATGGAACTCGGGCGTATGTTCAGAATCAATATCCAAGGTCCCAAACCGGGGAAATAAATTTTTAAAAGAAATTATTCTTCTGAAGTTTATGAAGTTTGATGAAAAAGTGATGATTTTGAGGTTTGATTAATCGTTTTCTGATGTTATTTTCATGATTTGATCATACGGTTAAGTTTGCAGGATATTAGTGAGTTAGTTTGTGTGTTTGGTTACGATCCCCGAGTGCTCGGGAGTGTTTCGGAGGTGTGTCTGAGTGTTTTAGAACTTGGATAATTGCAGAAGTTTCCAGTTCTGGTATTCTGATATCAAGTGCTATGCGATCACATAGGCCTTCGCGATCGCACATGGTTAAAATCCTAGGTACTGCGATCGCGTAGAGTATCCACCCTTCGTTCAATGCGATCACATTACCTTTTCGCGATCACAAAGTATAAAAGCCAAATATCCGGAGGGAGGCCTATTTCTTCTATGCGTTCGCAATAGGACTCCTGCGATCGCAATACACATTCTTTCTAACTCTATGCGATCGCATTCCATTTTCCACGATCGCATAGAGAAAATATGCCTAGTTATATTTTTAATATATAGAAACAGTAGCTAGGGGTTCCATTCAAAAAGTCACGAGCTCTCTTCTTCCCTAAGCATTTAGGAGTCCATTGAAGCCCCCATTCTTCAAGACCACTTGGGTTAGTGAATTCCCACTTATTTTCTTCATTTTCCTTCATTAATTATTAAATTCCTAATCTTAAATCATGTAATCTAGGGTTGAAATTGGGGGAAAGGGTAGAGTTAGGGCTTTTCAATTTTCTTTGATCTAGATCTCGTTTGGGGGTCGAATTTTGAAATGAATTATATATTTGGGATCGTGGGGGAATGGGTGACATGAATTTGGTCCGAACCTCGTGTTTCGACCAGCGGGCCTAGGGTCGATTTTTGAATTTTTGGGAAGAAAGGCTGGGAATCTATATTTAGGCATTGGGTTTGATTTGTTTAGCCATTATTGATATTATAAAGTCGTTATTACATATATTTGATTGAATTAAAGCCGAATGCGAGAGGGAAAGCGATTGTTGAGGATTGAATTGGTCGTGAAAGTTTGAGTGTCACGACCCGGATTTCCTACCCTAGGGAGTCGTGAGAGCGCCTACTATTAGGAGCTAGGCATGTCAATTAACTATTATCTCTTTTAGAAAATATTAAAACAATGTGACATTAAATGTAAAGCGAAGGTCTTAAATATAAATAAACTTAAAGTAAGTGCGGAAATTCAGTTACAAACTCTACCCAAGACTGGAGTCGCTAACTCACGAATGTTTACAGCGTTGATACCCTATTTTTTACTATGTATTTTTATACTAAAATTAATTTTACAATAGCATGTATATGCATATATAAGCATCCCCAAAGGTTCTAGTATTTTTCCCAAAATTTTTAAGATTTTTAAAACCAATTTATGGCCTATTTTGTACTATAAAATCCAATAATTACTCCAAAACTTGTTATTTTGGTGATTATTTTATTCTTACATTTACACTAAAATATAATTTACATGATTTTTGCATAATTTCACAAGTCCATTTGGTATTTTTAAACTAAAATTGAATAAAATTACAATTTTAGCCTATTTCTATATTTAACAGCATTTTTAATCACAAAATCGTTTCTAATATTTTTAAATTAATATTTATGAATTTTTTATTAACTCAGTATTTTTAATTTGATTTTAAACATCATTTACTATTTTTGTAAATTCAATAAGGGAAAAGTGGCTATTTCAATTGTATCCCATTTACTTTCAATTTTAGCCTAATTTCGACCCCAATCTCACCCCTTAATTACACTACCCAATTTCAATAATTATCCGACCCATACCCAATTAATATAACCCGCCCGGACACCCTTTTTAAATCGTGGTCGTTGATTATTTTAATCAACGCTCCACATTGGCCCTTTTCTTTAATTAATCAAAAACCTAGTCATTCACATAAATGAGCCGCCCTTGTATCCCCTTCTTCTGTCAAACGTTCTCAACCTCTCTCCGAAACCTTAGCCCATTTCACCGGTCTACGACCTTATTTCACCGGAAACCATGGTCTCTCAGGCCCTAGGTGGCGTAGACCCACCCACACGTGCCCTTATACTCCTTTTTCATGAAGATTCAAGGTCTGACCTTGCAGAACCCGGCTTAGAATATTTCTAATTCATGTTTTATGGCCCTTTCCGGCTCATCTCCGTCGAGTCCTAGCCCTATGAGTCCATCTCCGACTCAGGACCAGCCCGCCCCAGGCCTTTCTCATTTTCTAAGGTTTTCTCTAAACCCTAAGCCCTCGAGGTTTTCTTGTTTCTCTCTAAGATCTACTTTAGATCGGTGCTATTTTCTAAGATTTTAAAGTACTTTCCACATCTTTTCTGATTTTTTGCTCTCAAAACTGTTCTTCTCAAAACTTAGGGTTTCTGTGGTTTCTACTTGTTCTACTGTGATTTCTTGCATTATTTGGCTTTGCTGTAATTCCTAAATGTTTTCACTATGATTTTTGTATATTTTTCTTTATTCTAAGTCCTCTTAAGGTTTCCGAGTAATTTCTTTACTGTATTTTTCTTTACTTAGGTTTCCATGAATGTTTGTGTACTTTGGACTTCCTGAGTTTATTTTTTGCCTGATTTTCTATGCTTTCGTCGTTACCCTTGGCTTGTGGAAGAAAACCTAGATTTTGGGGTTTTTCAAACTACTTGTGTGCGATTATTTTTGCTTCCTACTTGATTTCAAAACCTTAATCTTCCAAGTTCATCTCATGTTCTCTTAATCTGGCTAAATTTTGCAAGACCTTCTGAGTTCATTCATGACTATGTTCTTAGTGCTTTTTTTATGACACTACTACTCTATTTATATGACCTCGCATGTTTCAGTTTAGCATCCCTTTATAGTCAGACATTTTCTTCTCAAATAACCCTTATTTTAGGTATTGATTTCAAGTTACCATTATGTGAGCCTGTTTGAATCTTTTTTCTCTCTTGTCTGATTTGACCCATTTTCTGATCTAATTCATTACCGAGTTCGAATCCCTAATTCCTTGATTTACTATATGTTGATTGGTTTTACCCTTACTTATTTACCTAACCGTGTAGTTTTAAAAGCTTCTCTTATGTATTTACCCTTGATTGCACCATGTTTTCTTGATCTTCTTTCCTTAAATAAACTTTGCCCTTCAATTACTCTAGTTCAACTCCTTAATTAAAGGGGTTCCCTTCTCCTGATTGATTATGATTTGATACTGAATTAGTTTTTGCCTTACTTACTACCTATTTTCAAATTATAAACACCATACTCCTTCTCTTCAAACACATGAACTATTAGAGTTCAAAAACACACACACACTCTCTAAACTCTCTTCTCTTCTCTGCTACTAGTATTACTGTTTGTGTTTACTCAGCTGAAAGCCAAGGCTAGACTATAAAATCCTGCTTGTTTTCTCAAGTATTTGTTGAAGCTTGAGTGGATTTTCTGGCTGATTTCCTTCTTTATTTATTCTGCTATTTGAAACTTGCAACTGGTATGTCTCTATAATTTAAATACTATTCTCCAAAACTATGTGTTTACTTCTCCTTTTACATAACCTCTCACTACATGTTAAGCTTTCTTGCATTATGTGACTTTACATTAGTCTGTTTATGTTCTTTCTTCATGCTTCTACATCTTTAAAGTGCTATTATGCTTTTCCTATCCTCCCTTGATGTTTATATGAATGCTTTCATATGATCCCATTCCTTTTAACCCCCTTTTACGTATGAGTATTAGTTCTAGGATGGGAGTAGCACCCCTATTGCTATCCCTGACCATAGACCAGGTTCTCTTTAACCTTTACTCTAATCAGTCCTATTTCCTTAACCCCCTTTATGTGTTGAGCCCTGACTAGAGTCTGGTGGTGTCCTAGTCACCGCTCAAACCCCTGTCTAACTTCTAAAAGTCTGCTCTTTATCTGATTAAAGCCAAGTGGAGGGTCAGGGGTGTGTCAGTCCTACCCATGGCTGGATGTGACCACCCTTTTCTTTGGTTTACTCTAGTCCCCTCACTTTACACTTATTCTTAGTTCTTTAAGTTCTCTCCCCCCCCCCCCCCATGGTAAGCCATGCTTAGGGAACCTAGAGTTCCCTCTAAACTTGGATGTTTAAGGGCTGGTAATTCCACACATTGCACTACTCTGTTACTACATTCAATCTTTAGGGTGTAAGCATTGCCTAGGCTTCCCGAAAGCCCTTGGAATTTTGAAAAACTTTAAGAGACTATGGAATCTAGATTTGGAAACACATGTTTTGGATGTTGAAGGTTGCATTGAGCCTCCTCGGGTCTGGACTTAGTTTTGATGTACTTATTTCAGCTTGTTGCTTTCCAGTTTTGTAATAACTATGTAATAAAACTCGGGTAAAATATTAGTGAAGGGCGTGGGATGGGCTTATATTGCTTCCATAAGTTAACGGGTAGAAATCATGTCTATAGGATCTTCTATGCTTCCTGGCTCTAAAATTCTTTCATAACTTCTGCATTTCCCTACTCAAACGGTTTGTTGATTTCAAATCCCTTTACAAATTTATTGCAATCTCACTTTCTCTTAAACTCTTCTGCATTAAGACCTCAATAACTGACAAATCAGACCCGAGAAGCTCGATGCAGACTTTTATTTCAACTTTATGAGTTAAGCTGATTCGTCCGCCTCTTAATTTTCTTAATTAAAGACCAAATCAATACATGTAAGTCATGCTAAACTAATTGTTGTGTGATTTACGGGGTTTGTATGAGCCTTTGAGCGCTTGATTTATACTCCACTTATTTGTTATTTGTTTTGATTGACGCCTTAGTATTTTATCCTTTTAAACTCCATATATGCCCCATCCCTTTCTCCCTTTTAGGATTAAAAGCCCAAATACCTCGGGACTGATAGGTCGGGATGTGTATTAGCATGCAATAAGTAAAAGAGACTAATCGCGTTTAAATACCTTACGGGGTGGGAACGCTAAAATATGGAGATGATGACGGTGCGCTAATATCTCGTTTGAGAATGATTGCTCGATATTGCACCGAATGATCCATATTATAATTAAACCTAGGACCCCTTCTTCTCTGGCTTTTCCTGTATTTAAAATTAATGTTTTCTTCAAACTAAGCTCTCTTTTACTTGTGCCTTTCTTCTTTCAAAATTGTTAACTTGCTTATATTTCATATGTGCAAACTTTGCTTGTCTACTCCTACTCTTCTTAAAGTCAAAACTAAGATGGGTCGGGAACCACACTAGTGGATCTTGAGGTGTGTCTAACACCTTCCCCTCGAGATAATCTCAAATCCTTACCCGAACTCTGGTTTTCTTTCAAACCCATCTTTCTTTTTTTCTCAAAAAGTGTCTTAATGCACTATAATCATTAGGTGGCGACTCTCCAAACTCCATAGCCCAGATTCCGCCAAAAGGGGATAAGAGTCATTCCACCCATAATGTCGTAAACCCTATTTCTTTTCCTCGAGAAAAAGGGGGCGTTGACATATAGAATACTGAATATAAAGTCTGAATAAAACACAATAATTTTTGTTCCGGTACAAGGACAACTAACTGAGTAAATAGATTGAAGAGACTCCGGGCCATGCAGACGTCCGCAATGCTACCTCGAAATCTCTGCACATAAGTCAGCTCACAAAGATCCTACTGCGGTCCAAATGTTGCTCCAGCTTCGTGATCTATGCAAAAGATGCACAGAGTGTAGCATCAGCACAACCGACCCCATGTGCTGGTAAGTGCATAGCCTAACCCCGGCAAAGTAGTGACAATGCTAGATAGGACTACCAAACAAAACTGCACAGTTCAATATATATATATATATATATATGCGCAATAGAAAAGAATATAGAAATTTAATCATTCAAGTGGGAGGGGAGCATGTTGTAGGTGAGGTAACAGTCCAAATATAAATTCAACAAATAGAGAATGAAACTGTACAATTATAACAATCAACGAGAGTAGGAAAATCAACAATTGCACGGCACCGTCCTTCGTGCTTTTACTCTCGTTCTCTCCAAAATAATCAAATAAAGTGCTCGGCATAAACCTTCATACTTTTTTCACATAAACACTCATATCATAGCACGGAATGACTCTTCGTGCATTAGACATCAAATCAGGGCACGGAATATTCCTTCGTGCATTAATAATCAAAATATTGTACGGAATGTTCCTTCGTGCATTGACATATTCTCGGCACAAATCGTGCACGACATCAACCTTTGTTCTTTATCACACTTCCTCACCCAAGCAACAATCACAAGCAAGGGGGCGAGGGGATAGATAAACAATAATAAGAGTCTTGACAAGGGAAAACACAAGTAAACATCTAAATCCCGGCAAGAGAGCAATAACAATAATTTTCACATCCCGGTGAGGGAGATAATCAATATATGAAAACAGCCCGGGCAAGGGGATAATCGCATCCCCTTCTCTTTCTTTCATTTCTTACTCAATCACTTTATTATTGGAGCCGATCCAAAGAGTTTGCAAATCATGGTTCTTTCTCATACTCTTCATATTATATAGAAATCATCAATTATACAAGGAAGAGTCACAATAAAATTAGAATAAGCATAATTAAGGATTCACGGTCATGCTTAACACCAGTGTATATATATTCACAATCATGTCTATACACCGTACTTGATGCCTCAATAGGATGACCTCTCCATTGAACATGCACGGAAGGAAAACTCTTCGACCTCAATTGTCGAACCTGCCGGTCTAGAATAGATACCAGCTCTTCCTCATAAGAGAGATCCTTTGTCCAGCTGGATAGTACTGAAATCTAACACGTGGACTGGATCGCTGTGATACCTCTGAAGCATGGACACATGAAAACTTGATGCACGGCTGACAAGCTTGGCAGCAAGGCAAGTCTATTAGCCACCTCTCCCACACGATCGAGAATCTCGAATGGACCAATGAACCTAGGGCTAATCTTGCCCAAATTCCAAAATCTCATCATTCCCTTCATAGGAGACACTCGAAGCAATACTCGCTCACCAACCATGAAATCTACGTCTCGGACCTTGCGATCTGCATAACTCTTCTGCCTGGGCTGAGCGGTCTGAAACCTATCCTAAATGATCTTGAACTTATCCAAGGCATTCTTAACTAAATCAATCCCCAATAACTGAGCCTCTCCCAGCTCAAACCAACAACCTGGAGACCGACATCCCCCACCATACAATGCCTCATATAGAGCAATTTGAATGCTGGACTAGTAGCTGTTGTTGTAGGCGAACTCTGTTAAGGGCAAAAACTTGTCCCAGAACCTCCAAAGTCAATAATACAAGCTCGAAGCATATCCTCCAATATCTGAATAGTCCGCTCGGACTATGCATCCATCTGAGTATGAAATGTTGTGCTCAACTCAACCTGGGTGCCCAACTCTCGCTGAATCACTTTCCAGAAGCACGAGGTAAACTGCGTACCACGAACCGAAATGATAGATATTGGCACCCCATGATGGCGAACAATATCTCTGATGTATATCTCAGCTAACCTCTCGGATGAATAAGCGGCTGAAACAGGAACAAAATGCACTGACTTGGTCAGCCTATCAACAATGACCCAAATCCCATCAACCTTCTTCCGAGTCATCGGAAGTCCAGTAACAAACTCCATAGCAATCCTCTCCCACTTCCACTAGAGAAGTTCAATCCTCTGAAATAGTCCACTAGGCCTCTGGTGCTCATACTTAACTTGATGGTATTTCAAACATCGAGTCACATATGCAACAATATCCTTCTTTATTCACACCACCAATAGTGCGACCTGAGATCCGTATACATCTTCGCGGTGCCCGGATGAATAAAATACTGAGATCTATGGGCCTCTGCTAAGATAAACTCTTTAATCCCATCAACATTAGGCATACAAACTCACCCCCTGCAATCTCAAAGAACCATCATCATCAAAGGTCCTTCTTGGAACCTCCATACTGCACTGTGTCTCTCAAGACACACAAAGGGGGATCATCAAACTTCTGATCATGGATACGCTCCAATAATGAAGAACGAGCGACTGTTCAAGCTAACACTCAACTAGGCTCCGAAATATCCAACCTCACAAATCGATTTTCCAAGGCCTGAACATCCAAAACAAGTGGTGTCTAGCTGATCGGAATATAAGCAAGACTACTCATGCTGGCTGACTTTTTAGTCAACGCATCAGCCACCATATTGGCCTTCCCTGGTTGATACAAGACAACAATATCATAATCTTTCAATAACTCCAACCACCTCCTCTGCCTCAAATTCAACTCCTTTTTCTTGAATAATTACTGAAGACTCTTGTGATCAGTGTACATCTCACACATCACACCATATAGGTAATGCCTCCAAATCATCAAAGCATGAACAATGGCTGCCAACTTTAGATCATGAACCGGATAATTTTCTCATGGATCTTCAACTGCCTCAAAGCATAGGCAATGACTCTGGAGAAGGTTAGTTTGGAAGAGTCTACCAAATGTTGACTTATGAATTAGAGGACTCGAAATGGATTTCTGATGATTCGGCTAGTTTCGGATGATGATTTGTGACTTAGGAGCGCAATCAAAATTGAATTTGGAGGTCCGGTGTGGAATTAGGCTTCAATTGGCTAAGTTTAAATTATGACGAATTCTGGTTGATAGGTGAGATTTCTATCCGGGTTAGGAATGGAATTACGACAGTTGCAGTAGCTCGGTTAGGTGATTTTGGATATGCATACAAAGTTTCAGGTCATCCGGAGGCGTTTAGGTCGGGTTTTAGATCAAGTGCAAGTTTTGGAAGTTTTAGTTTGACTTAGGCTTGAATCCGTGGTAATTTGATGATCTTTTTGATGTTTATGATAGTGTTTTTATGCTAGAGCAAGTTTGAATGAAGTAATAGAACATATCTATGCATTTGGTTGAGGTCCCGAGGGCCTCGGGGTGATTTCGGATGGCTAACGGGGAATTTTGAACATGAAAAGTGCAGCAGAAAATTTGCAGAGAAATTTTACTCTATGCGATCGCGTAGGTCTAGCTGCGATCGCGAAGAAGACCTGGAGGGGATGATCAGACTTGATCTATGTGATCGCATGAGGTGGTCTGCGATCGCATAGGTATGGGGGATCGTTCCATGCGGTCACGTGGGTGTGTATGTGATTGCGTAGTAGGAGGATGCAGTGCTATGCGATCGCAAGGGTCTTATGCGATCGTGAAAGAGGAATTTGAGGGCCTGGATTTTTGGCCTATGCGATCGCAGGAGTAGTGATGCGATCGCATAGAAGCGGGAACTGCTGGACAGAAGGATTTTTTTAATTAAAACCTCCACGAACTTCATCATTATTTCCACCATTTTTGACCCCATCACGAGCTTTGAACAAGGATTTTCGAGGGAATTGACTGAGAAGCAATTGGAGGTAAGTTTCTTAGCGTTGTATTCGAATTTGCGGCAATATTATTGTAGAAATCAGTAGAAAATCACCAAAATGGGATAAGTTAGGGCTTGAGAAATTGTGATGTAAAAATAGAATTTGAAGGGGAATTTGAGCTCCGTTTTCAACAAACTTTATATGTACGGACTCGTGGCGAGATGAGGAATCCGTTCGTGTATTTTTGGAATTTTTCAAGAAGTGGGATCGAGGCTCGGGTTTTACCAACTTCGTGAATTTTAGTACTTTTCGAGTATTTTTTATTGAGTTATGTTTATTCAACCCATATTTATGTATTCATTGTGATTTTGACTAGATTAAACGTGCGAAGAGGTCGATACAAGAGGAAAAGGCATTGCGGACCAGGCTACGATCGGCTAGAGGTGAGTAGTTAATATAGATGATGGCCTGAGGGTTTGAACCCCGGTTTATCACATCGTGACACTATATTAGGGCGTGACTCGCACCCCATGGCAGGTGCGGGATTGTATATGATTGGGAAATTGTGACTTGTTCCATTCCGAGTGCTAAATATAATTTATTGGCGGCTGATACGCACATTGTATTGTTGAAAATTGGGCTTATTGCCATATCTGGGGCCTTGTACTAATTTGTAGCATCCGTTTTGGATGAATATCATTGTGATAACATGATTTATATAATTATTGATCTCAATCCTTTGTCTAATCACTGTTATGAAATGCTAAGTCACTTTTTTTGAAATTAAATAACTAAATTATATTCTTCTTAATAATTGGAAATTGGAAAATTAATTGAATCTGTTATGTGACTCATATACTGTGGACTGAGTATGGATCGGGCTACACTTTGCACTAATGATATGATGATATAGCGCTTGGGCTGTAGGAGCCCCTCCGGAGTCTGTACACACCCATAGTGTTCTCCATCGACGTTAAATGAATCGAGTTGTACGCCGCAGCAGGTCATGTGCGTTGCATTGCATTCTTGCATTATATTTGACTGATATATTTGATATTGTTTGCTGTTTGTTCGTAGTTAAGTTGTCGGACTGTTAGTTTTAGCTTTACTTTGTGGCATTTCGTGGATTTATTATCTTCAGATATTCTATATGCTTATTACTCACTGAATCGGTAGTACTCACCTCTACTCCCTACACCTTGTGTGCAGATTCATGTGCACCGGAGGCTTAGCTGAGCAGTCATTGTCTCCAAAGCTTATCAGAGTTGTTGAGGTAGCTGCTTGATGTTCACAGGACCTGGCTACTCTTCCTATTTCAGTTTTATTTATATAAACATTTCTAGACTTGTGTATTTTCGTTCAGATATTGCTACCCAGTTTGTTTAAAGGCTCTAGACTTGTGACCCCCGGATCTTTTGGGAGTGTCTTATAAGATTTCACTTTTCACTGTATTATTTTACTATAAATATTGGATTATTATTCTAAGAAGATTATATTTTCCTAAACTATTGGTTTTGAGACTTGTTGTCGAATTGAGAGGGATTGTTGGTCAGGCTTGCCTAGCTTTAGGGCTGAGCGCCATCACGACCGGGTTTGGGTCGTGGCACCTGAACTCTATTTATACATTATGTTCTTGAAGTTTATTCCAAAGATATTTTGTGGCTATATTCCTCCTATTTCGGTTAAAATAATGCTTCGATGGAATGGGAAAGAGTGAGCTGTGACTCTCAGGAGTGGTGTTCATAGAAGACTCGTCAATGGGTGGAAAATATTTTTTGTCGATAATAATGGGAAGAAAGGTAATGTCCTTATCTTTGAACTAGTTGAGGCTATATCAGGGGTTGTTATCTTCTTTGTTGAAGATCTAGGATTAACTAATGCTTAGCTTGATAATTTCATCTCTTTAGTTATATGTAATGACTTCAAATGGATCGTAGTAATGGATTAATATGATTGTTCTTTATAATATTGTTTGTGTTTTTTTCCATTTATTATATATATATATATATATATATATATATATATATATATATATATATGTATGTATGTATTAAGAAGACTAATGTTTTATTTTCCATTAATTTGCTCATTAAGCAAAACCTAAACCTAAATCTAAACGAACCTAAATCAAAAGAGAACATAAACCTAAACCTAAACCTAAACAGGGATCAAATAATCTTTACATGGATTAATCAAGTCTTCTAAGGTAAGACTATATGAGATAAAACCTATGAAGTGCATTGACACTATATGGCGGAACTTTAAATAATAAAATAAAACAAAAACAATCTGTATAAGCGGATGGATAAATTAAAGACAAGCTTCTATTATTAATTGTAGTCATGAAGGAGTGTAATAGTACATAGAGGAGTGAAATATACTTCTGAAAAGTGTAATGGTTGCATGAAGGAGTGTAAGGGTCTACTGGAGTGCAATGGGTGCATGGAGGAGTGGAAGGGGCTTCTATTGGGAAGTGTAATGGTTGCCTAGGGTATCTACAAAGAGGCTTTAATTCCTACCGAGAAGTGGAAAGAGATTATAATCCTCCCTATATATTTTTAAGAAAATATGCTAGACCTACATAAAACAATCAAACTAAAAATACTGCTACATCTAAGCATAACAATGGATAAGACTCCGACCAAGAAACCTGTTGAACAACCGCTGCATGGCTTATCGATAAGTCATAACATCTTGTACCAAGATCTGACGCAAGAGGTTACAGAGTTGATTGAGAGAGTGGTTCGTGATAGTAAAATTGATTTCCTCAAGAGTGTCATGTTGGAAGAGCATCCCCTAACTTCACTATATACTATGCTTGATGATATGCCCACACCATTAGTCCAGAATGGAGCTAAGAGCAATTATATCATTGTTATCACTAGTGATACCGAGTCCGCCTCCAAGACCTCAAAGTCTCTTTCAGTGAATCAGAATATTGAGTAGTCCATGAATTATGAAGATTTATCTCATGTTGTCTTTTTCATTATGGTGATGTTAGTCTATGAAGTTGTCTACCCCCCAATGGTGATGTTTTTATTTTTCTCGTTATATATTGGTGATGTTATCATGAAATCTAATATTAATAAAATTATTATTATTATTATTATTATATTTTTAATCTTTTTTTATTTTTAATGTATTTTTATGAACTTTTTCTAGATTACCTAGAGTCTTATATTAGTGAAAGTTGAGTTTGATGATACAACAATAGGATATAGAAAACCCTTCAAAAAACAACGAGGCATAATGATCGTCTGATTAAAGTCAACAAAATATCTTATTGTCTTCAATATTCCAACTGTTCGTTTGATGCCTAATGAAATGAAAGTACTAATAGTAACATTTGTAAAGATTAATTAAGTCCTCTAAAATTGATCAATTTATTTTCCAAATTAATATAGCACATTCAACTTATGATAACAATACAAGTCAATAAGAAAATGTACTGTCAATAAGTATGAAGATAGTTTAGTACTTCAAGATGCAAAATATAGCACATACTGAACTTATGAAGATAGTTGATGAGAACTTGAAGATAGTTGAGTGCTTATGATTCAATGTAATAGGGATTAAAAGAAGTTCAAAATGATAACACTTTGGCACATACAAGGTTCCAACAATATAGATAAATTAAAACATTCAGTTCATTTCAAAATATTTTTTTTAAAAAAAAATTATATTCTTATTTCATTCCAACATGGAGTACAAAAGACAAAGGCTTTGGCATCCTAAATACTATTCTATATAGATTGAATACGGCAACTAGTAATACATCAAACTAAACAATCAAACTGATAATGACCAAAATAAAAAATAATCAAACAGAACAATTTTTTGAAATTTTCATCCATACAAACATTCCAGCTAACAACACAGATGACATAACACTTACTTCAACATCTTTTTCATCAACACACGAACTTGAAGATTGTTCTTCACTGTAAATATATTCTTTTTGGAATTCATTGAATGATGGTACTGCTTCATCATAAGATTTGTAAGACATGAAGAGGCTTCCTTTGAAACCTATAACCATAGGAGCGCACTCACACCAAGAGTTGTATAATCCTGGCTTTTTACCACGAAATATGATATACACCTTCGATGCCGATATATTATCAGCTTGAGATCTATTTTTAAACTCATTAAAAGTTGTTATGGCTTCATCATACGTTTTGAACGCCTTGAGGATGCTTCCCTTGATACCGATAGCCATAGGAGCACATCGATGCCAAGAGTTGTACAATCCAGGCCTCTTACCACGAAACACTACATAAACTTTCGAAACATTATTCCTCTTCCCTTGGTCCATTCCTAATCTAACCCCAAGAAAGATAAGAGATGAAGAAGGAGAAAACAAAGATAGAAAAATGGGGCGGGGAAGAGCTTTTTAGGTTCGGCCAAATATAATAAGTGTTTAGGGTTAGAAAGTGACCACTTTAATCATAAATATCAGTAGTTTAATCGTTGTACTTATTTTCTCCAATTTTTAAACGTATTTTCTCTAATATATTATCTGTATATTTTAGTGTATTTCGATTAATTGGTATAGTATATGTAAATTTTAGTGTATTTCGTTTAATTAGTATAGTATATGTGTATGTGCTTTATGGAAATTGATAAAGCATACATCTTGGGAAGGTAAGACAATTAAATTAGTGAGAGAGAATTGTTGAAAAAAATAATTTAAAATAAAAAATATGCCAAAGGGTATATATGAAAAACGAAAATACACAAATATCCATTATACCCTCAAAAGTCGTGTGAAGTTATCATTAGGGAAAAGGGACAAAATTATACCCCTACTATTGAAATTAGCCACGTTAATACCCCGTTTTACTTTACGGCTAAAATTATCCCTACCGTTAATAAAGTATACAAAATTGTCCCTGCCGTTACTAAAGTAGATAAATTTATATCTAAATCTAACGGATTTCCTACGTGGCAACCAAGACCCCCAAAATAATGTGTCAATTAGCTTTTTTTTTTTTACTCGCCCACCCTTAACCCGCCCCAAAAAGTCATCATCCTCATCCTTCCTCTGTAAATAAATTTGTGCGTAACCCACCAAAAACTTCCGGGGTAAATTTCTTTTTCTCTCCATTTATTTATTTTTTTATTTTCCATATATCTGTATATTATTTTTATTTGTATCTCGTGCCGGATAATGGCAGATGATTCCGTTATTTAAAAATCTTTGGCTGTCGATTTTCTCATTAGAAATTTTACGGCGGGAAGAAGAGAGTGATTGAGCAGTGTGGTGGTTGTCATGGCAGAAGCCGCCGACAACTATATCTCCATGTGTGATTGAGAAACATAATATTCTTCTATTTAAAATCAAAAGGAATCACCTAAAAATTACAGTCATCGGATTAATTTTCAAAAAAAAAAAAAACTACATTGATAAAACAAGATATATTTACTCTTCAACAAGTGAACTTTCCCACATATAGTTCTATATAATCTATTTTATGTCATAAATTGGTGAATGAAGGTGGTGGACTGGTGAAGCGGTGGTTGTTTATTCATATTTCTGATCTTTAACTCTTCACAAGAAGAGGGTAAACGGGAAGGGAAGGGTCCAAGAAATGGGCATGGCTCAAGAAAATAGGCATGGGTAAAAAAAAAAAAAGCCCGAGTCTCTACAATTCGGGTTGGTATTTGCTTAGTTGACACATTAAATGAGGGGTCATACGACCACGTAGGAAATCTGTTAGAGTTAGGGACGATTTTGCATACTTTGTTAACGGCAGAGACAATTTTGCATACTTTGTTAACTGTAGGGACAATTTTAGGGCGAAAATAAAAACGAGTGTAAACGTAACTAATTTTCAATAGTAGGGGTATAATTTCGGCCCTTTTCCCTTATCATTATATCCCCATTCGGAGACGTTTAGGCCATTCTTGATTTGGCCAAATATATTTTTCAAATATGAAATATATATATATATATATATATATATATATATATATATATATATATATATATATATATATATATATATATATATTCATACATACATACGATTATTCTTCAGTTTATCACTCCCCAATAAAGAACGTACCATAAAAATCAACAAATAAATAATATTCTTTGATTTGTTACTCCCCGATAACGAACACACCAAAACATCAACAAATAAAATACAATTATGCTTAAATTTATTATCTTCCCCAGTAAAAAACATACCATAAAAGTCAACAACCAAATTTAGTTATTTAATTTGACAAAATCACAAATATGTACTCCCTCTTGATTTATGTGAACCTGCTTGATTTAGCTCGAAAGAATAAAGATTTTTGAAATTTATGGTCCTAAACAACTCAAAAGAGGTCCCAAAGTATTTGTGTGGTTATAAAATTTTCTTATTAAGGGTACAATTCTAAGATTAAGCTAAATTATTACAAAATTTAAAAAGGGGTCATTCTTTTTAAAATGGACCAAAAAGGAAATAAGTTCACATAAAATGAAACAAAAAGTAATTAATATGGTAAACACTTACCAACATTCAATGTATAGATTATATAATAGTACTAGTTTACTACATTAACTATATTTTATTAGTGAGATACGAATACACTTCTTCCGTCCAAGTTTATGTGTCCCTTAAGAAATAATAAAAAACATGATAATTTTATTATATCATCCCTATTTATATATGTTGAAAAATAAATTGGAAATAAGTAATACTACTTAATAAGAAGGGTAAAATAGGTCTAAATGATAAATTATCCATTAATTTTTTGAATTGGGCAAGTAAAAATGAACATTTATTTTTAATATAAGTGAACAAGTAAATTTGGACAGAGCGAGTACTTATTTAACTGCTCATAGCTAAGCTGTTGAGATGTATACGCAAATAAGGGTCATGCTAACAAGGGTTATTGATATTTGAACAATCATGATATCACCTTATATTAATGTATTTATAGTTTTCAAAATAATTACTGCTAGGGGTAAATAGAAAAAATAATTAAATTTATTTTGTATTTTTTAAAGTAATAAAAAATCTGAAATAATTATTTTTTAAAATTATAACGAATAATTTGAGACGAACGGAGAATTAACTAACTTGCTATAAATATACATCCGAAATACTATTTTTATCGGCATGTACAAAAGATAAAGATAGGCCTTAAATTTTGGGAAGGTAACATCGTTGGAAATGAGAGTGATCTTATGACAGTACATTTCTGTTTTAGAAAAGATCCAAGAACCTTTTTCGCCAATAAAGGCCGACTTCCTCATACTTCACTTTCATATACTCCTTTAGAAATTATCAAGAGATTTTTACGTATTTATGTCATATATAAAATCTTATTGTTAAAAATATTCATAATTTATAATTTATTTATATAGTTCACACATTTTTTACAAAATATATATCAATCCAATAATAGGTAAATTTTGCCATAAAAAATACGCTAAAATAAGGCATCAGATCTGCGTATTGAATTTTGTAACGGAATGAGATCTTATTGCTGCGTAATTCTCTCCTTCCTCAGCAGAAACAGATCTTTCTTCTCTCACTCTACTACAATTCCCAAAAAAATGCAAGCTACTGAAGCTCCAGTAATTAAATTGGTTCTAAGAATTCTACAACACAATACAAATTGTAGAATACAAAATTGTTCTTCGTCGACATCAGTACTCAAATTGTCGAAACTATGTCTGTTCTTCGTCTTTTTCTCTATCAATTACGCGAAATCATATAAAAAGTCCAAAAGTTGAAAAAATATATTCTTCCATATATTTTCCACTATTGATAGCCATTAAAAAGCTTGGAAGCTTTTGAATTCAAATTTCGGTTTTCAAAAATTATTATTTTTTTTGGATTGGGTGTTGTTGTAAATAATTCAGAATATATTTAGGAGTTTATATCTCAATTTTGAGGGGTTTTGGTGAAGATTAGACTTGGTTTTGACTGAATTTCATATTGAAACTCGTCGAAGAAGAAGAAGACATATTTCCAGAATTGTAGTTAAATTGTAGATTGAGAAGACTAAAACTTTTATTAGTCTTCTACAATTATGTCGAAAACGGAAATTATGCAATTGAAATGGGAATTGGGATATTAAAATTCAATATATTCAGTTTGTAGATATCATGTCAAAAATCCCAAAGTTGAAAAAATATATTCTTCCATATATTTTCTACCATTGATAGCCTTTAAAAAGCTTGAAAGCTTTTGAATTCAAATTCGGATTTTCAAAAATTATTATTTGTTTGGATTGGGTGTTGTTGTAAATAATTCAGAATATGTTTAGGAGTTTATATCTCAATTTTGAGGGATTTTGGTGAAAATTAGACTTGGTTTTGACTGAATTTCAGATTGAAACTCGTCGAAGAAGAAGAAGAAGAAGACATATTTCCAGAAGTGTAGTTAAATTGAAGATAAGTAGATAAATTGTAGATATATTGTAGATTGAGAAGACTAAAACTTCTACAAGTCTTTTATAATTATGTCGAAAATGCCAATTATGCTACAATTGAAATGAGAATTGGGATATTAAAATTCAATTATTCAGTTTGCAGATATCATGTCAAAAATCCCAAAGTTGGAAAACTCTCTTCTTCCATATATTTTCCACCATTGATAGCCACTAAAAGCTTGAAAGCTTTTGAATTCAAATTCGGGTTTTCAAAAATCATTATTTGTTTGGATTTGGTGTTGTTGTAAATAATTCGGAATATGTTTAGGAGTTTATATCTCAATTTTGAGGGGTTTTGATGAAGATTAGACTTGGTTTTGACTGAATTTCAGATTAAAACTCGTCGAAGAAGAAGAAGAAGAAGACATATTTCCAAAATTGTAGTTAAATTAGAGATAAATTGTAGAATTACATATAAATTGTAGATATATTATAGATAAATAGTAGACTGAGAAGACTAAATTGTAGATTGGGAAGACAAAATTTAATCTTCATCTACAAAATTTCTACATAAAAACTACAAATAAACTATTTGCACCCACACTGTCAACTTTATTGTCTTCCACGAGAAAATTATTTCCTTTACAAATTGCACAATCCAACTACTCCTTCAATCAACCATTATGTAAATTAGTCCAAAAACTTTTATAGATGTTCAATACAAGGACGATGATCGACATCAGTGATCAACTCATTTGATACATTAAGAGGAAAATAGATTCCACTTCCTGCATAAGAACAGAGAAAATTCACTTAGGTGCATTTACTGTGAGAAGAGAATTATAACGAACAGTGTGAGATTTGTGAATTTTGTAGTACGGTTGAAGATGTCGATGATGATGAGGAGAAAAGTAGAGGAAGAGAGGAATATTAGTAAAAGAGATTCAGACACAAAACATCTACAAAAAGCTGAAGGTAAATCGTGGAGTGGGGGGGAGGGAATTAACTAAAGGTAAATTATGGGGGTGAGAGGAAAGAGAGGCGGGTAAACAAAAAAAAAGTGAATATATGCTCCTAAAATCACGCCTAGAATAAATGAAGCGATAATTATACTCTTAATTTGAATTATGGTGTATAAATAATAATTTGATATGCTTAAATATAATAAATACAAACCTTAAACATTAATACTAATAAAATTTCATATATGGTATAAGAATATAAAAATCTCAATTATCAGCCGTACCCATTGAACTGTAAATGCCATAAATAGACGTATCCCATTTTCCCCTTAGAGTATCGACCTAACTATTGCATTTACAATTCTCTAATCTATATTAGGGGTATTTTTGGCTAACAAAAAGTTCGTGGGGCCCACCTTGGACGGCGTTTGTTGTCATTCACCAGCTATATATATTTCTCTTCACATAATATATTCCCTTAAAAAAACTGACTCATATAACTTCTTCATTTCTAAGCAATTTATAACACAGGTATAATAAGCATTACAAATATTCATATTTTTACTTTGGTTTTTGGTGACTTTATTGAAACAAGTTCTGCTTTCATGTACTTCAATTCTTGTTTCTTTTTTCGGATTCTAGAGCCCTTTTTCGTCTTTTTAAATATTCTTCCCTTTTTGGAAATTCTTATGTTGTAGCTTTTTTGTGAACTTTTTTGGAGTTTGGTCTTATTCTCGAGCTCACTGTGTTTATTTTATTTTAGTTGATTACGAAAAAACAAAAACAAAAAAAATCAATGTTTTTTCAGGTAACTTTTTGAATTAAGTAGCACTGAATTGTGAAGTCAGTATGGTCTGAGTAGTACATTAGTCCTTGCTTTCAGTTGCCTTAACCCCCCCCCCCCCCAGAACACCCAAACCACCCCAACCACACACACACATTTATAGATCATTTTTCTTGTCTTTGTATGTATGTCTGAATAGCTACGGTAAAGACTCCATGGAAGTGTTAGTTTTTTTGTATTTATATGTATGTCTGATAAGCTATAGAAAAGATTTCTCTTTGGATTGTTTTATTACCAACATCAAATTGAAGTTTTTACCTTTGTCTTTTCTGTACTATGTTCCGATAGCTAACAGAGTAGAACAATCAAGAAATGGAAAATTTGCAGTCTATACTTATTTGACACCTACCTTATAAGCTAACAATCAGAATTTTAAGGTTCTTATAAACAGCTTTTTAGGAGTTGATTCATAGAATTGACTATCTATATATTCTCTCAAATTCCTGATTTCAATCCCAAGATATATATAAAGTTGAAATCTTTATTCTTATAATAGGTGTTTATTGTAGGAAGATCATGAAGATGTTGGTGGAGAAGATTGAGAAGAAGTTTGATCAAGAAAAAGTGATTAAGGAATTTGAGGATTTGACAAAAGATGCTGGGAAAATTCAAGAAGAGACACTTAAAAAGATACTGGAACAGAATGGAGGGACAGAATATTTGCAAAAATGGGGTTTGAATGGCAGAAGTGATCCTCGGACTTTCAAGAATTATGTCCCTATTGTCACTCACAATGATTTGGAGCCTTATATTCAAAGAATTGCTGATGGTGATCTTTCTCCCATTATTACTGGAAAACCAATTGAAACCATCTCATTGAGGTAAAGTAAAGGAGTATCTTTTTCTTTTGTGGGGTTCTTATTTTCTTGATATTTTTAGAAGTTGAATGAGGAAATTAAGTGGTTAGTTTGCAGTTCTGGTACTACTCAAGGGAAGCAGAAGTTTGTACCTTTCAATGATGAATTGATGTATTTGTCATTTTGTTCTATGTCCTTTATCTTAGGCAATTTGCTTGTTGAGTTGTTGGTTCATAAAAATTTCTCTAATAATTGAAGCTTCCGTGGAAGTTAAAGAGTTTAAATGGTGATAAATGTTGGGGGGACACATAACTAACTTCTGTCACACTTGAGGCTTTTCAATCCCAAGAAAAAGAAAACTGGTCATTCTTTCTTCAAGTAAATTAAATGTTTGGTATGTAATAGTTCTGTTTTTTTTTTTCTCTTTTCAGAGAATTTCCAATTGGGAATGGAAAGGCTTTGCAGTTTATTTACAGCAGCAAACAGTTCAAAACAAAGGGAGGCTTAGCTGCTGGAACAGCCACTACCAATGTGTACAGAAATGCACAATTCAAGAAGATAATGAAGGCAATGTGTACTCCATGTTGTAGTCCTGATGAAGTAATATTTGGTCCTGACTTTCACCAATCCTTATACTGCCACCTTTTGTGCGGGCTCATTTTCCGCGATGAAGTTCAAGTTGTTTCGTCTACCTTTGCCCATAGCATTGTTCACGCTTTTCGAACTTTTGAACAAGTATGGGAAGCACTTGTTGTTGACATAAGAGAAGGAGTCCTGTCGAGTAGAGTCACTGTCCCGTCCATAAGATTAGCCATGTCAAAGTTGCTGAAGCCTGATCCGGAACTGGCTGATACAATTTATAAAAAGTGCTCGAGATTAAGCAATTGGTACGGCTTGATTCCTGAACTCTTCCTGAATACAAGGTACATATATGGTATCATGACAGGATCAATGGAACCTTACTTGAAGATACTGAGGCATTATGCTGGGGAGTTACCTTTATTGAGTGCAGATTATGGTTCTTCTGAAGGATGGGTTGGAGTGAACTTTAACCCAAAATTGCCCCCTGAGCTAATCACTTATGCAGTACTACCAAATATTGCTTATTTCGAATTCATTCCTCACGGGGAAAATCTCAATATTATGGAGAAAGCAAATTCTCCTGTGGGTCTTACTGAAGTTAAACTTGGTGAAGAGTATGAAATTCTCATAACCAATTTTGCAGGTACAATTTAAAGACTCAAGACTTTATACTTGAGCCTCAGTGTTTTACTTGATAACATTAAGTCATTCATTCAGCTGAATGAGACAGTTCCTCTCTGGTTTTCACTTAGTCTACAGGATTTTCGTTATATGCACTAACAGTATAATTGACGAGTTTATGAATGTGTATACGCAGGTTTATATCGTTATAGACTAGGTGATGTGGTAAAGGTAAAAGGATTTCACAATGGGACTCCAGAACTCCAGTTTGTTTGCAGAAGGAACCTTTTGCTTAGCATTAATATTGACAAGAACACAGAGAAAGATTTACAGCTTGCCGTGGAAGCTGCAGCAAAGCGCCTAGTAGACGAAAAACTAGAAGTGGTGGACTTCACGAGCCATGTCAACGTTTCAGCAGATCCGGGACACTATGTGATCTTCTGGGAACTGAGTGGTGAAGCAACTGATGAAGTGTTGCAAGACTGCTGCAACTGTTTGGACAGGTCGTTCATCGATGCAGGCTACATGAGCTCCCGGAAAGTGAATGCAATTGGAGCACTTGAGCTGAGGATAGTGAAGAGGGGAACATTCCATAAGATATTAGACCATTTTGTAGGATTAGGAGGTGCAGTTAGCCAGTTTAAGACTCCTAGATGTGTTGGTCCAAAGAATAGCTCATTGCTCCAAATACTGTCCAGTAATGTTGCTGAGACCTATGTTAGTACTGCCTTCGGTTGAACTATTTGTTGCTTTCCTTCTATGTGCAGCCCTCCTGGGCATTATTCTCTTAATAATACTTTAAATTGTATGAAAATTGGAGACTAGTTTAACATCTGTAGTCCATATTCCAGGGACGGATGTCGCTTATTAGCAGTACACACGAGCAGAGTCCGGAACCTAAATGTTATTCTTTTTGACTCAAAATATTTTTAAGAGTAAAAAAAAAGTTACATACCTATATAAAACGTTTGGACCGTTAAGTTAAAACGCGGTTTCTAACCGCATTTTATATAAAACGCTTTAGAATACCGCATTTTACCTTTACCAGAAAAGACTGCTATATAAAATGCGGTACATTGTATCGTTTTATGTAAATTGCGGTAATGACCGCGTTTTACATGTTAAGTAGGCTCACCAATAATTCTTCTATGCTTAACTAACATAACATTAATTCAAATATGTAAAACGCTTTTTTAAATCGCGTTTTACTTCCAAAAATTTGACCCCCCAGATTGGGCATTGCCTTATATCAATGCATTAAGGGTTTTGAGAATTATCATTCAGAAATACCCCAACTTCTTGATAAATTTTTCTTCTTGTTGAATTCTCAAACTTTGTTCATAATGTCTGAAGAGTGAAAGTAAGGGTTTCATTATATTTGGGGGTGAGGGGGTTGTGGTGACGAATAACTCAGTGAGCTATAGTTTATCTCCAAAGAGTCATGTTAAGTTGCCAAATACAATGGAGTACGATAGACTGGTATCACCGTTAGGCAATAAAATGAGATTGAGCAAACATCGGTGAATCTTAAAATAATCGGAAGATATCCGTATTATGTGAATCCGCATGGGTTTGCTCTTTATTCTGATATTAACATCGAAGAAAATGAAACACTGAGAGATTTTTAAGGGATTCCGGATGAATACAGGGACTTTATTGTGATAAATTATTGGAAATGTACGTCAAGGCTGAAGAAGTTCGTAATAATGAGATTGCGCAAAGCAGGGATAACCCTCAATCATCGGGTGGTTATTCTGGAGCAGTTTCAACCCAATAGGTTCCGGCTAAAAGAGTTTGGTCGGATCTTAACTTATCTCTATGGCGAACAAGGAGTGAGGAAATAATTCTCTCCTACTTCACATAATCCACAAGACGACTGGTAAACTTCAATTTTCCTTTCTGTTACGATGTTTTTTTTTGTTGAATTTAATTTGCATTAACACTCATATATTCCACAAGGGGTGCCGTCTGGATATAAATTTTACAAGTTATGACCCCACGCCCAGTTGGATATGCGTAGTTTTGGCGTGTTGGATCATGATGGTCCATCCGGGAATCGTCACCAACAAGAAAATGTCCATCATGGAATGTCAACACAGTAGGACTTGTAAGTGAAGTGATATAGCTATATGTAAAGTATTTATCAATTTGAGTAGCTGATCATTTTGTCTTTTGTGCAGTTAAAATGAGGAACTTGATGGTAACCTCACTCAGTTTCCTGTAGACGACGTATTTACTCGGGATTTGGAAGATGTGTAGAGTTAGGAAGATAATACTGATTTTGACAACAAAGCCAATGAGTCTAGAGATGATACACCCTTCTCTGACGAGGATGATGATGATGATGAAGTGAATGTCGAACCTGAGCTGACGAGGGAGTATGCTCCTCCACCTCCCGTTAGACCAAAAGTGTACGAGTCACACGTATCGTTTCATTCAAGGCATATTCCCTACGTTGATAATTTGCCAAGTATGCCGGCCCTCACAAGGGATGTTGATGAATTTCATTTAGAAATGTGGGATGACTCTAGGCCAACGGTGCTAGAAAAGGACATGTAATTTCCCGATAAAGCTCGCCTAACTAGGGCTGTAAAAGCGTACAACGTAAGAGAGTACCATGAGATGATGGTATGAGAGTCAACTCCGGAGGTATACAAGGTTGTATGTCGTAGATACATTATGGGTTGTAATTGGATGTTGAATACGAGCAAGAAGGAAGCAGTGTTGTGGAAATTGGGTAAATATTTTAGCACCCACGTTTATGAAATGGGCACATTCAATGAGAATCACTTCAACTTGGATGTCGACTTGATTTCTCATTTCTTGATTCCACACTTGGAAGTGTCCAATAGGTACAAGATCAAATAGTATATTACATCCGTCCACCAGGAATATGGGTGTACTATTACCAAAAGAAAGGCATACCTTGGGCACAAACATACATTTGAAATTATTTATGATGACTAGGATAAGTCAGTTTCATCTCTACCCGGTACATGGCCGCACTGAAATAATTTAACCTAGTACAGTTGTTGAATGGAGGCATGAGCGGAGTTCGGAAATACCAAAATATATATTCAGATACGTATTCTAGGCATTAAAACCAGCAATTAATGGTTTTGTGCATTGACATCCGGTAATTTCCATAGACGGTGCTCATTTCTTTGAAAAGTATGATATTAAGCTGTTGATCGTCGTTGCCGTAGATGCCAATGGACAAATAGTTCCATTAGTTTTTGCCATTCGTGCCAATAAAGCGAAGAGACATGGATGCTATTTTTGAACCACTTGAAGCAGCACGTTGTCAAACAATGTTAGGTATTTGTCTAATATCTGATTGTCATAGTGGTATTTTAAGTTCTGTACGACATTTTCCTGAATGGTAGGAACCCTATGCATACCATCGTTACTGTGTGAGGCACCTGAAGGCCAATTTCCTGAAGAAATATCCCACCAAGGGATTGCATGTTTTAATGTGGATGGTTGTAACTAAGCAGTAGCAGTGCAAATTCAGAAGGTGTATGGAATCGATTCGGCAATTAAACGAAAGAGCCTATAATTGGCTTATGGGACATGAGATTCACAAGTGGACATTGCATGTTGATGGTGGTAGACGATGGGGAGCATTGACTATAAATGTGTCGGAGTCATTCAATGGGTTATTAAAGTCTGCACGTAGATTGCATGTCACTGCCATGGTCCGGATGACATTCAAACAAATGGCAAAGTGGTTTGTTCTAAGGCATAGAGTTGCATTCGAATTGATGGACATGGGTGTTGAATTTATGCCAATACCAATGAGAAGATTTGAGAAATACAGGAGGCGAGCAAATTTGCATTCATATTTACAATATGATCTCGACCGTGGTATTTTTGAAGCTCGCATTGCTATCCGCGGACACCGGAAAAATAATCTACACACTGTGAATGAAGCCACCAGGCTGTGTTTATGTGGGAAATGGACCATCTGTCGATGGCCCCTTTTTCTGAGGCAAAATCGGGTTTTATAACATTTTAGAGGACAACTCGTTCCCTTTTGTAAATTGGGTTTGAATTGAAGAGTCGCCGCTAAATGATTAAAGTGCATTGGGCTACTAAGAGGAAATTGATTTAGAAACCAGAGATTGGGTAAGGGCTAGAAATTATGTCGAGGGGAAGGTGTTAGGCACCATTCAAGATCCACTAGTGTGGTTCCCGGCCATGCTACAATTGTGACTTTAAGTGTAAACAATAAATAGACATGTAAGGGTTTCAATTCAAAGAGGTTTTCACATACCGGTTGCAAGTAGTTGAAGAAAACAAAGAAAAGTTGAAAGTGAAGTAGATTTAAAAAATTCTTGAAAATAAAAAAACAAGTAAAAAGGGAAAGGGGGTCCTAGGTTTACAAACAATATGGATCACATCAATGCAATATCCGGTAATCACTCCTCATAAGAGGGTTTACACGTGGTATTAGCGTACTGGTCATCATATCCATATCTACCATTTCTCACCCTATTAAGGTATTAAAGCGCATAATGGTTTCGTTACTTATTGCATGCTATTACCTGCCCAAATCCTATCAGTCTCAGAGGAATTTTGGACTACTAGTCCTAAAGGGAATGGGGATTTGGGCTTCTGGGTTTAAAAGGATAAAATCTAAGGCGACAATAAAAAAACATATAGAGCAGATATGGGGAAACACATAACAGTTAAAGGCTCAAACATGCCTCTTCAACTTAAATACATATTGTTTAGCATGTGTTGCACGTACTTATTATGGTCTAATTAAACTTAAAAGGGGAAGAATTGACTGATTTATTACATAGTTCAGATAATAAATATGAATCAGACCTGCTTTTTGGTTGTAATTTAAAGAAGTCTGGTTCAGTTAGCTAGTTTACCTTATGGCTTGCCTAAGTGAAACCGCAGAAGAGACATATACTGATTTTACAGAAGAAGACTTATTAATTGCAGGAACATGAGTTATGTAGAAATTAAGCAATGTTACTACTGATATTTAGACTTATAAGTGAGATAGACGATTCAGATTGGGTTGATTACTCCAATAGGCTTGATTTCTAGGCATTATTATTTATAAAACGTTTATAGAAGTGTAGAAGTCCTATAGCATGGTATCTAGAATGTTTTTTTCTATTTAACCTATAAGTGATTTACCTAATGATAGATGCATATGAAGGACTCAGAAAGTCCTATAGACAGGTGACCTATATGATATGCAGCATTGTGAAATCCAGAACCTATAGCAATGTTCTCTAGATAATACAGAAATGCAGAAATTTAGAGACATGGTTTATATATGAAAATGCAGAACTTAGAATCATGGTTTCTATATGAAAATGTGTAACCTATGAACATGATTTCTATATGAAAATGCAGGGCCTATAAAAAGCATTTCTATATAAAATCGCAAAAGTGAAAGCAGGACATGAATGCAGAAGTATAATAAATACCTATGAACATGATATCTACCCCTTTTTGCATGCATGATTTACCCTCCCCTTTTTTACGAAAACGACAAATTATTATATCCTAGAAATGAATAAGGAAAAAAAAGCAAAATTACATTACAAAACTTAAAATTCCAACCAAGGAGAGCCTGATTCAGACTTCTGTCTAAAGCATGAAGCAAACCAACTCCAAAGATCAAATTTCCAAAGCCTTTCTCTTATTTGGGATGTATCAAAATTCTCTAAGAGTCTCAAATGGACAGCGGGCAGCGGGCAGTGCTTACACCCAAATATATTGCAGAATTGAATTATGGTGCAGTGTGGAAGTGCCAGCCCTCAAATGTCCAAGTTCATAGGAAACTCAAGGTTCCCAAGGCAAGGCTTATAAGAGGGGACAGAGCTTAGAGTCTAAGAGTAAGTGTAAGTGCGATAGAGGGGAAATTCGGAAGTCCACTGCAAGTTGTTGGTCATGCCTAGCAATTGGGGTGCTGGCACACCCATGACCAGCCTGTCAGGTTAAAATTGGGGAGTTAGGGCATGTTGATGGTCAGGTTCAGCCTTGGACAGCCATTTGGATGCTGCCAAGCCATGAACTTTAAATCAGCATACATAGAGGAATAGGGCATGGGAATTCATAATAGAAGCAGGATACACAGAAAGAGAAGGCAAATGGCATACCCAACAACGAGATATACTGGAACACCCTCCAGCCTACTGAGAGGTTAAGGGTAAAAAACGCAGTTCATGAACAACAATTCTTGTTGCCATGCTCTGAGTCCCCACTTACAAACACATAAGGGGGAATGAGATAGGGAGAAAGTGTTCAAAAGAAAGAGAAGCAAGCAACAACATATAGGCATATTAAGTTCAATGTTAAACTTTAAGAAATAAACATGTATACAAAGACTGTAAGTAAACACATTGGGGTGATGCTGAGAATTGAGTTAGGACATACCAGTTTCAAAGAGACAAGTAAGAGAAAGCAGTAATCTTATGGAAGCCAAAGTGCAGACAAGAAGCAAGAATATTTTTCAGTGAAAGTTCAGAAGAGATTGTGAAATTGTAGTTTTAAGTGTGTTCAGTCGTGTCTCTCTTGTGAAAAAGAGGTCGTGTATTTATAGTGCGAAATTCATGAGAAAATAAGGTAAGAAAATAATAGAAGCTTGATTGTCAATCAATTAAATAAGACTCCCCTTAATTAAGGGATCCAAATTCAAATGGTACAAACTAATTAAAGAAAAAATATAAACAAACCTGTGTGCAAAGTAGAAAATCAGAAGGAAGTACATGGAAGTTATTTATGGACAGGATTTTAGCATTACACTATTTATGCAAATAAGGCAAGAAAATCATTTGACAGCCCATAAATCACAAAGGTCTGAAATTTTGTATGAGTAAACCAAGTCGCAAAAATAGAGAATGGTTTTACCTAATCCAAATCATCTAGGGAATCAATAAAAGATGGAAAGGAAAATCAATCAAGCTATATTCAGAAGGAGGTTTACACTAATTGCAAATTTAAAGACCAACTAGAGGAAAAACCATCATATATAAGGAGCATGTGAGTATGAAAGAAGATTGTCGTGTAAATCAGCATAAAAATCCAGTAACAGAGTTTAAGAGAGTTCATCAAAAGTCAGAATCATATGAAACTCCGAAATTATCCTAAAAGAGTTGGGTTTTTTGAAATAAGAATCCTAGTTCAAGCAAATCCCGAAAAGAGCGTAAGCAATCGGGTCAATGTCTTGGCCCTGGTTCACCAATTGTAAACCTGTCATGACGGCACCCAGCCTTCATGACTAGGTAAGCCTAACACCTTGCGGAATTTAACTGTTCGAAGTAAAGACAGTAAAAAACACTAATTCGAATAAGAAATGTATAACGGCGCCACTTGGCATATACAACGAGTACATAACATTTGAAAAATAACATCCCAAGACCCGGAATCTCACGGGAAACACAGCCTATAAGGATATAAGTATAGCTCTAATATATGGAGGGTCTAATACAATGGAGAAAAAGCACAAACAGTACTACTAACTACAGGACAGAATGGACGGAGACTCTTCGGTCAGCGACGCAGCAGATATACCTGAAGTCTCTGATAGCAAGCTCCGGACTCACAGATGATACACCTGGCCGGATGCACCTGGATCTGCACAACAAAGGTATGAAGAAGAGTAGCATGTGTACACCACATCGATACTCACTAAGTGCCAAGCCTAACCTTGCTTGGGTAGTGACGAGGAAGGTCGAGGCCCTACTGAGAAAAAGATAAGAATAAATATGAAATGAATATGCAGTATGATTACAGTAAATTGTGAGTATCTAGTAAAAATAATGAGTAGAACGCAACAGGCTACAAATACAATCTACGAATACAAAAATAATCACTCAATATCAGGATGCCACATGGAGCTTCGAGAATTGAACCCGCAGTCCATTTCTACCAATATATGAGAATCTCCCGAAAATCGAACCCGCAGTCCATCATACCAATATCAGAGGATCTCCCGAGAATTGAACATGTAGTCCATCATATCAATAATAGAGGATCTCCTGGGAATTGAACCCGTGGTCCATCATACCAATAACAGAGGATCTCTCGGGAATTGAACCCGTAGTCCATCATACCAATAACAGAGGATCTCCCAAGAATTGAACTCATAGTCCATCATACCAATAACGGAGGATCTCCCGGGAATTGAAACCATAGTCCGTCATATCAATAACAGAGGATCTCCCAGGAATTGAACCCATAGTCCCAATAGTAAACACATCACAACAATGCAATATTTAACAGAAAGAAGCCAAGTACAAGCAACATGTAAAGATGTAGAACCTAGCATGCTCACAAAAGGACAGATACTGCAATATAGTCAATTAGAACAAATAAGTTACTAACATGCTTTCCCTAAGCTAAAACAAGTGAAATTGCATTTTTATTAGTTAAATACGTGAAGAAACACAGTCAAAATAAGTCAAGTAAAGTGAATTTTCAACAACTAGCACAAGGCATTTAAAAGACAGCAAAGATATCCTAAGGGGAGAGGTCCGTCACACATGGTTAAACAAGCCACTTACCTCGAACCAGTACAAAAAATTGCTAAGAAACAATGCCCTTGCCACGAGTATCCGACTCCGAGTGGCCGAAATCTATTCAAACCAATTACATATTGTAAATAACATCGCAAGTAATCAATTCCACTATTAAAATTAAAGCTAAGGTGCGAAAATATGTAAAATGACCAAAATGCCCCTCAGGACAATGTCTGGAATAAAATAATTTTCATATTTCAGAAACCTCATACTCTTACGAGTCTAACCATATAAAAATCTCCCAAATCGGAGGTCAAATGCCCCTTCAAATCCTCACAATTAGGTCTAAGAACTTTACCCCAATTTTCATTCAAAAATCTGAAATTAAAGGTTGAAATCACGATTAGATTAGTGGGTTTTAGTCATACAGGATTAAGGAATCATAAACCAATAGTTGCCTCTGAAAAAACCTCGAAAATTCTCCAAAAGTCGAGCTCTCTAGTTTGAGTTTTTGTAAAAATGGAAGAAGGGTTCGTTTTGAAAAGTTTATAACTGTTCTGAGACTTTGTTCATTGCAATCGCAGGAAGTCGTCTGCGATCGTGGAGAGAAAAATAATAAGGCCCTGAAAATGGTCTATGCGAACGCAGCCCTAACCATGCGATTGCAGAAGAGGAAGAACCAGAACTATGCGATCGCGAACAATGCGACGCGATCGTGAAGGGAAAAAGGATGGCTTCCGCGTTCGCGAACCAACTAATGCGATCACGTAGAGAAAAAAACCACCCTCTGAAAAACACACTATGTGATCGCGTAAGGGTAGATGCAATCGCAGAGAAGGAATTTCTGCAGCAGATCTGAAGGGATTTCTGCAATTTTTAACAATACAAAAATGTCATGTTGGGCATCCAAAACACACTCGAGGCCCCCTGGACCTCAACCAAGCCCACGGACATATCCCATAACATTGTTCAAACTTTGACCAATCCATAAACCACCTAAAATAATGCCGGAAACTCGAATTAATCAATGATTTGTTCTTAAAAGCTTCAAAATTTATCCAAACTCGCTTTCAATTCAAAACCTAACCAAACCACGCCCGATTGACCTGAAATTTTTCACGCACGTCCCAAATTACATGAAGGTGCTACGGAAACTTCTGGAATCCTGTTCTGACCCTCGGATTAAAAATTCACTATTGGACCGAAAACTTCAAAATTCTCACTTTCGGCATTTCTATCCTAAATGAGCTACGGACATCCAAAATACATCTGAACACACACCCAACCCGAAATCAACTAACGGAGCTAACAGAACCATCAGATTTCCATTCTGGGATTGTCTTAACACTTTTCTAATTACAGACTATTTTCTAACACCTAAGTTCTCATTTAGGGACTAAGTGTCACAAAACACTCCGAATTCTATTACCAAACATCCCAGCAAACCAAAATAGAAAAAATTAACTTAGGGGAAGAAGTTAATGGGGGAACAGAGCATAAAATCCAAAGACGACCGGCCAGGTCGTCACATCCACCTACACTTAAACATTTGTTCGTCCTCGAACGAGCATAGAGAACATACCTGAAGTAACAAAAAGATGAGGCTATCGGCTGCGCATATCCCGCTCGGTCTCCCAAGTCGCCTCCTTGGCCAGCCGATCCCGCCACCGAACCTTTACTGAAGCAATATCCTTTGACCTGAGCTTTCAGACATGCCTATCTAATATTGATACTGGCTCCTCAACATGGGACAAGTCATTATCCAACTGGACGGAAGTGAACTCCAACATGTGAGACGGGCCACCGTGATATCTCCGAAGCATCGAGACATGAAATACTGGATGAAACCCCGCCAAACTGGGAGGTAAAGCAAGCTCATAAGCAACCTTCCGGCCATGCTTCAAAATATCAAATGGGCCAACGAACCTCTAGCTCAATTTCCCTTTCTTTCCAAACCTCATGACACCTTTCGTAGGCGAGACTGAAAGCAAAACCCGCTCACCAACCATAAAGGAAACATCACGAACCTTCCTGTATGCGTAACTCTTCTGTCTGGACTGGGCCGTACGGAGTCTATCCTGAATCACCTTAACCTTCTCGACCGCATCCTAAACCAGACCAGTGCCCAATAGCCTGGCCTCACCCGGCTCGAACTAACCCACCGGGAATCTGCATCTCCTACCATATAAGGCGTCATATGGTTCCATCTGAATACTGGACTAATAACTGTTGTTGTATGCAAACTCGGCCAATGGCAAGAACTGATCCCAAGACCCTCTAAATTCAATCACGCACGCACGAAGCATATCCTCAAGAATTTAAATAGTGCGCTCAGACTGTCTATCCATCTAAGGGAGAAACGTTTTGCTCATAGTCACCTCGGTACCCAACTCGTGTTGTACGGCTCTCCAAAACCATGATGTAAATACTGAACCCCTATCTGAGATGGTAGAAACTGGAATGGACAGTAGATGGACAATCTCTCTGATATAAATCCCCGCTAACCGCTCCCCTAAGTAAGAAGTGTACATTGGATAAAGTGAGCGGGCTTGATCAGCCAATCCACGACAACCCAAATAGAATCAAATTTCCTCGCCGTCAGAGGGAGACCAGTCACGAAATCCATAGTGCTCTTTTCCCATTTCCACTGCGGAATCTCCATCTGCTGGAGTAACCTTCCAGGTCTCTAGTGCTCAGCCTTTACCTGCTGACAGTTGAGGCATCTAGCTACAAAATCTTCTATGTCCTTCTTCATTTGCCTCCACTAGTAATGCTGCCTCAGATCCTGATACATCTTTGTGACACCCGGATGAATGGATTACCATGAGCTATGGGCCTCGGTCAATATCAACTCCCGATTATCATCAACATCGGGTACATAGATCCGACCCTGCATCGCTCAACACCCCATCATCTCCAATAATCACATCCCTAGCATCGCCATGCTGGACTGCGTCCACGAGGACAAGAAAATGAGGGCCATCATACTGTCGCTCCCTGATATGATCAAACAGTGAAGACCAAAAAACCACACAGGCTAGAACCCGACTAGGCTCCGAAAGGTCCAATCTCACGAACTGATTGGCTAAAGCTTGAACATCCATCGCCATAGGTCTCTCTGAAGCTGGTAAATATGCCAAACTCTCCAAACTCTCCGTCCAGCGACTCAAGCCATCGGCTACCACATTGGCCTTGCCCGGGTGATATAGAATAGTGATATCATAATCCTTTAGTATCTCCAACCATCTCCTCTGGTGCAAGTTCAGATCCTTCAGCTTGAACAAGGCACGCCGTACAAATAATGATTCCAGATATTCAAGGTATGAACAATAGCAGCTAACTCAAAATCATGGAAAGGATAGTTCTTTTCATGTACCTTCAACTGTCTGGACGCGTAGGCAATCACCCTACCGTCCTGCACCAACATCGCTCCAAGTCCAACTCGTGAGGCATCACAATAAATTGAATAGGACCCTAAACCAGTAGGTATAATCAGAATATGGGCTGAAGTCAAAGCCGTCATGAGCTTCTGAAAGCTCGCCTCACACTCGTCCGTTCACTGAAAGGGAGCACCCTTCTGGGACAATCTAGTCATAGGGGCTACAATAGATCAGAATCCCTCCATAAAATGATGGTAATACCCCGCCAAGCCAAGGAAACTGCGGATCTCTGTAGTTGAGGAGGGCCTGGGACATCTCTGCGGCCTCCACCTTCTTCGGATCTACCTGGTGCCCTCACTCGATACCACGTGGCCTAGGAACGCCACGGAACTCAACCAAAACTCACATTTTGATAATTTTTCATATAATTTGTTTTCCCTCGGGGTCTGAAGCACTGTCCTCAGGTGTTGCTCATGATCTTCCCGACTCCGAGAGTATACAAGAATATCATCTATGAAAACAATGAAAAACGAGTCGAGGTAGGGTCTGAATACAATGTGCATCAAATGTATAAAAGCTGCTAGAGCGTTGGTCAGTCCAAATGACATGACAAGGAACTCATAATGACCATACCAGGTCCTAAAAGCAGTCTTCAGGATATTTGGATCCCGAATCTTTAGCTGGTGGTAACCTGAACGCAAATCAATCTTAGAAAACACATGTGCGCCCTAAAGCTGGTCAAATAGATCATCAATACGAGGCAAAGGATACTGGTTCTTCACTGTAACTTTGTTCAAATGACAATAATTGATACACATACGCATAGAACCATCCTTTTTCTTCACAAACAAGATTGGAGCACCCCACGGTGAAACATTCGGTCAAATAAAACCCTTATCACGCAATTCCTGTAACTGATCCTTCAAGTCATTCAACCCAAGAGGAACCATATCATACGGAGGACTGGATATGGGCTGAGTGCTCGGCAACAAATCAATAACAAATCAATGTCCCGATCCGGTGGCATGCCCGGAAGATCTAAATCCCGTACTACTGGATCAGGGTCAACAGAAGGGGTAACAACACTGACATCTCTCACATAAGCTAAATAGCGGTGCACCCCTTCTCAACCATACGCTGAGCTTTAAGAAAAGATATAATTGTACTGGGAGTATGATCAAAACTACCACTCCACTAAATACATGGAATACTTGGCATAGCCAGCGTCATAGTCTTAGCATGACAATCAAGAATTGCATACTGGGGTGACAACCCGTCCATGCCCAAGATAATATCGAAATCGACCATATCAAGTAATAAAAGATCTGCCCCGATCTCAAAAACACAAATAATAAACAAAAATGACCGATATATATGGTCCACCACAAGGGAATCTCCCACGGGAGTAGACACATAAACATGAGAGCTCAAGGACTCCCGGGCTGTACCCAAATGCGGAGCAAAATAAGATGACACATAAGAATAAGTAGAGCTTGGATCAAATAAAACCAATGCCTCTTTGTGACTAACCAATATAGTACCTGTGATAACAGAATCAGAGGTGACAGCCACGGCATGATTAGGAATAGCATAAAATCTGGCATGACCCCTCCCTCGAGGGCGACCTCTGTCTCCCCGATCCCCTCCCCTGGCTGGCTGGGCAGGTGGAGTGACGGCTGGAGCTGGAACAATGGCCTACTTATCCTGTGGAGCATGCTGAGGCTGTGAGTCTGAAAAGGCACACCCCTCCCACGTTTGGGGCACTCTCTAACCAGGTGGAGGGTATCCCCGCACTCATAACAAGGTCTAGGGGGTGCGGTGGCTATGACTAACTAGGCCCACCTCCGCTAGACTAACCTCTGGGGGTACCCCGCGCAGGAGGCGCACTAGAAATTGGAGGTGCATGATAAGGCTCCTTAGATCTAGGGGAGCTGGAATACTTCTGGATGAAGGAAGAGTTGAGTGAGTTGGGCGACTGGTAT
The DNA here is from genome assembly GCA_034376525.1 of Nicotiana benthamiana. Lineage (NCBI taxonomy): Eukaryota > Viridiplantae > Streptophyta > Magnoliopsida > Solanales > Solanaceae > Nicotiana > Nicotiana benthamiana. Next base: position 126,013,966 of record CM067338.1, on the reverse strand, counting down.
AGCCCCTACCATGATGTCCTGCTCCTGAAGTACGAGTACTCGAGAAATGACCAGACTCTCGAGACCTCTTGGCATCTCTCTCCTTTCGCTATCTGGCATGCATAACCTCTATCCTCCTGGCTATGCTCTTCACCTGCTGATAGGGTATATCCATCTCCAACTCTCGCGCCATGCCAGACCTGATGGAAGGAATAAGGCCCTCAATGAACCGGCAAACCCTCTCATGAACAGTAGCCACCAAAGCAGGCGCATGCCTGGCCAACCTAGTATAACGGATGGCATACTTAGAGACAGTCATAGGGCCCTGGCGCAAATACTCAAACTCTGCGTGCCATGCGTCTCGGAGGCTATATGGAACTAACTCGCTCTGAAATATATCTGAAAACTGAGTCCAAGTCAGGGAGGCAGCCTTGTCCGGACTGTCTGGCTCAAAAGTGTGCCACCAGTCATAGGCGGCTCCCTGAATCTTGAAATCGTGAAAGAAACCCCGCTCAAGGCAGTAATACCCATGGTGCAAAATATGTGGTGACAATCCTCCAAGAAACTTAAAGCACAATTTGTAGCTAGACCACTGAAAATAGGAGGGTCATACTTCTTGAACCTCTCCAATCTACACTGCTCATCCTCCGAAGCAGGTGCCCTATCTGGAATCTGTCCCATATGCACCCTCTGCTCTGGAGTGTAGATGCGGGAGTCTGGGCTCCTCCCCCAACCTGGGACTTGGCTACAGGAAGGGGAAGCAATCCTGCCTTCGACGGCGTAGTGTACATGCTCATAAACTGCGCCATTGCCTCCTGGACAACTGGAGTAGTGGAGGCTATAGGCATCTCAGGTGCCTGAGTCCTAGTTGGATCCGTTGGTGTTACCTCGGCGGCCACTCGGGCAGGTGCCCTAGCTGCACCCCGCGCGCGTCCATGACCCCTTCCACAACCCCGACCTCTAGCAGCTCCATGAGGGGGTGCGGGTGCCTGATCGTCTCGGGTCATTCGTGTCCTCACCATATATGAGAGAATAGAAGAAAATAGTTTAGAATCGACGCCAAAAATATTGCACGACAAAGAATTCAATGAAGTGAATTTTTTTCCTAAACAGTTACATAGCCTCTCGTAGATAAGTACATACTTCTCTGTACCGATCAATGAGACTCTAAATAACCGGCGTGTGTCCCGTGACTCCTATCAACCTGGAGCTCTGATACCAACTTGTCACGACCCTAGTTCACCAATTGTGAACCTGTCATGACGGCACCAAGTCTTCGCGACTAGGTAAGCCTAATACCTTGAGGAATTTAACAGTTCGAAGTAAAGCCAATAAAAAAACACTAATTAGAATAAGAAATATATAACGGTGCCGCTTTGGCATATACTGAGTAAACAACTTCTAAAAAGTAACATCCCAAAACCGAAAATCCCACGGGCAACACAGGCTACGAGGACATAAGTATAGCTCTAATATATGGAGGGTCTAATACAATGGAGAAAAACAAGAAACAATACTACTAACTACAGGATAGAATGGACGGAGACTCTCCGATCTGCGGACGTAGCAGATATACCTCAAGTCTCCTATAGCAAGCTCTGGACTCACTAATGATACGCCTGGCTGGATGCGCCTGGATCTGCACAACAAAGGTATGCAGAAGAGTAGCATGAGTACACCTCAGCGGTACAAGTAAGTGCCAAGCCAAACCTCGGTTGGGTAGTGACGAGGAAGGTCGAGGCCCTACTGAGATAAACATAAGAATAAATATGAAATGAACAGGCAGTATGAATACAGTAAATCTCGAGTATCTAGTAAAAATAAGAGTAGAACGGAACAGGCTACAATTACAATCTACGAATACAAGAACAATCACTTAATATCCGTATGCCACATGGAGCTCCGGGAACTGAACCCACAGTCCATTTTTACCAATATATGAGGATCTCCCGGGAATAGAACTGGTAGTTCATCATACCAATATCAGAAGATCTCCTAGGAATTGAACCCGTAATCCATCAAATTAATAACAGATGATCTCCCGGGAATTGATCATGTATCCATCATACCTATAACAGAGGATCTCTCGAGAATTGAACCCGTAGTCCATCATACCAATAACAGAGGATCTCTCAAGAAATTGAACCCGTAGTCCGTCATATCAATAATAGAGGATATCCCGAGAATTGATCCCTCAGTCCCAATCGTAAACACATCACAACAATGCATTCTCACAAAAGGACAGATATTTCAATTTAGTCAATTAGAACAAATAAGTTACTAACATGTCTTCCCTAAGCTAAAACAAGTGAAATTGCATTTTTAAGAGTTAAATACGTGAAGAAACACAGTCTAAATAAGTCAAGTAAAGTAATTTTTCAACAACTAGCACAAGTAGACACTTGTCACCTCGCGCACAAGGTATTTAAACAACAGCAAAGATATCCTAAGGGGAGAGGTCCCCCCCCCCCACAAGGTTAGACAAGCAACTTACCTCGAACCGGTACAAAAATATCGCTTAGAAATAATGCCCTCGCCACACGTATCCGACTCCGAGTGGCCCAAATCTATTCAAACTAATTACATATTGTAAATAACATTGCAAGTAACCTATTCCTCTAATAAAATTAAAGCTAAGGCGCAAAAATATGTAAAATAACGAAAATGCCCCTCAAGAAAATGTCTCGAAATCAAATAATTTTCACATTTTCAGAAACCTTGTACTCTCACCAGTCTAACCATATAAAAATCTTCCAAATTGGAGGTCAAATGCCCCTTCAAATCCTCACAATTAAGTCTAAGAACTTTACCACAATTTTCATTCAAAAATCCGAAATTATAGGTTGATATCACGATTAGATTAGTGGGTTTTAGTCATAGAGAAGTAAGGAATCATTACCTAATAGTTGCCTCTAAAAAACCCTCGAAAAATCTCCCAAAGGCGAGCTCTCTAGCTTGAGTTTTTGTAAAAATGGAAGAAGGGTTCATTTTGAAAAGTTTATAACTGTTTTGGGATTTGTTCATTGAAATCGCACGAAGTCATCTGCGATCATAGAGAGAAAACTTATAAGGCCCTAAAATGGTCTGTGTGAACGCAGCCCTAGCCATGCGATCGTAGAAGAGGAAGAACCAGAAGTATGCGATCGCGAACAGTGCCACGCAATCGCAAAGAGGAAAAAGGATGGCTTCCACGATCATGAACGAACTAATGCGATCGCGTAGAAACTCACCACCCTCTGAAAAACACACTATGTGATCACGTAAGGGAAGATACGATCATAGAGAAGGAATTTCTGCAGCAAATCTGAAGGGATTTCTACAATTATTTAACAACAAAAATGCCCCGTTGGGCATGTGAAACACACTCGAGGCCCCCGGGACCTCAACCAATCCCACAAACATATCCCATAACATCGTTCAAACTTGTACCAATCCTTAAATAACCTAAAACAACACCGAAAACTCGAACTAATCAATGATTTGAACTTAAAAACTTCAAGACTTAACCAAACTAACTTTCGATTCAAAACCTAACTAAATCACGTCCGACCTGAAATTTTGCACGCGCGTCCCAAATAACATGGCGGTGCTACAGCAACTTTTGGAATCCCTTTCCAACCCTCGGATCCAAAATTCACTATCAGACCGGCATTTCTAGCCTAAATGAGCTACAGACATCCAAAATATATAACGAACACGCTCCCAACCCCGAAATCACCTACCAAAGCTAACGGGACAATCAGATTTTCATTCCAAGTTTTCCTTCACACTGTTCTGATTATGGACCATTTTCCAACACTTGAGTTCTCATTTAGGGACTAAGTGTCCCAAAACACTCTGAATTTTATTACCGAACATCCCGAAATATCAAATAGTATAAATAAACTTAGGGAAAGCAGTTAATGGGGGAACAGGGCATAAATTCCAAAGACGACCGGCCGAGTCATCATAGTCAAGATATGTATTTCAAAGCAACATGTAATCACAGTAGAAGGATTAAAAGAACTCAATGGAAAATACTGATTACAACAACAGGAGAAACATGATTAAAAGAACTTTAGACAAAACTTAGCAAGGAAAATATAGTAGAAAAATACGAGAATCGCCCAAAAAGATAAGACAGTACGACAAACATATAGGAACATGATAAAATATAGTTCAAAAATCTATAAGACACTAGTATAGAAAACACAGCAAGGGAAACATGCAAAAGATGATACGAGGATACACCGGAGGCAAACACAAATAAGAAAAATCATGAAAAGGAACTCTTTAAATATTTTCCAGAAAACCCTAAATCGAAAAAAAGAAGGGTTTTGAAAGTAATTTTCAGAGGCAAAATTTAGGGAAATTATTTAAAAATTCACGTATAGCATAGATACACAACAGATCCAAAACGAATCGGAGAAAAACTCGTAGGGTTGGGGTTTCAGAGGAACCATAGGATGAGAAAAGCTTGAAAAAGGTTTGATCTAAGTTGGATATGGTCGGAATCACACTCAGGAGGTTACGATATGCCTAAACAGGGTCGAAGATGGCCGGAAACCTTGAATCAACGAAGGTTTGGGTGAAGGCCTTCGAAGTCTAACCTCGAACCTTCAAATATCAAGAACATGATTGTAATAAGAAGTGAGTATAGCTCGTCCATGGATTGAGAGGCCATGGTTTTCGGTGAGTCGGAGGTTGAAGATGGTGGAGGCGATTAGGGTTTCAGGAACATCCAAGAGCATTTGATAAAGAGGAGGGAATTCAGAGGCAGCTGCTTGGTCGAAATGAGGGAGATAGGTTAGGGTTGGGGTATTAAAAAAGGTAAAGAGTGATCATGGCCGTTGTTCAGGTTGATCAACGGCCTAGATTAAAAGGGGTCTGGGTTGGGTAATATAGATGGGTTAATGGTTGGGGCTTAGTGAGATTCGGCTGGTCCATAATTGGGCTAGAAATTGGGTCAATTAGGGATTAATTTAGGCTACAATTGAAATGATAATTGGCTATATATTAAATAGCCAATTTCTCCCTTTTTGGTTTAATTAAAATAGTTAAAATAATTTTAAAAACACATTAAAGGCACAGAAATAATTAATATTATGTAAACATTAATAAAAAAATACTGAAATAATTTTGTATTTGCAAAAGTATTGTTAATCATAAAATAGGCTAAAGTTTCAATTACATCCAATTTTAGCTTTTAAAACACCAAAAAAATTTGTAAAAATAAATTACCTTAATTATATTTGGTGTAAATATGGGAATAAAATAGGTTAATCACAAGAAAAAATAATTTGTGGGGATAGTTACTGATTTTGTATAGCCAAAATGGTCAATAAGTCGATTTAAAAAGCTTTTAAAGAAAAGTAGGAAAAAATACCAAAATTCTGGGAATTCTTTTATATGCATATACATGCTATTTTGAATGTATTTTGTGTATAAAAATACATGATGAAAAATTGGGTATCAACAGCTGCCCCTATTTACCTGGAAAGGATGAAAGAGTTGTCGGGTAAAGATATAATGGTCAATTTTGACTGAACGAAGCGGTTTAAAGAATTTTGACCGAGCTCTGGTCCCTAAGCTGCCTACATATAACTGGTCTTATAGGAATTAGGTCATATGTAGTTCAGGATCCATTGGCGGACTATTTTCGATGGAGATTTCGAAAGACGGATGCGATGTTCAGGTTTAGAAGGATGGTCGGAATCTGACAGACTGTGGGAACTGGAGCGGGATCGCTCCTGCTGAGAAGGCCATTTCTAGTCAGTGTACCTGCAAGTGAATAATACCAGCATATATGGTGCATAAATTTAATAGTGATGCAAGTTTCCATTGGACCATGAATGTTGTATTTGGACGGTTGGTATGATTTCCTCAGGCCGTGACGTCCTCGGCCATGAAGAGTATAATAAAGGATTCGCAAGCTATGAAATGATGTTCTCGGGCCATGAGAATGATGCCTCCAAACTATGACGCCTTTGAATAATGACATGCAATAGCTAAAATGGGGTCCTCGGCCATGGCATGACATTCTCGAGCTATGAAAATGGTTCCTTCAAATAATGATGCCTTTGGACAATTTGGCGATCTTTCAGCCCATGAGATACAAAAGGTGGCGATCTTTTAGCCGATGTAAGTCTTAATAAAGTGGCTATATGTCAGCCGATGTAAAATGTAAATATAAATGGAGATCTTTCAACCGATGCAAAAGTTAAATGATGTGGAGATATTTCAGCCGATGTAAGATTTAAATGAAATGGAGATATTTTAGTCGATGTAAAGATCTAAACAAAATAGCGATATTTCAGACGACGTGAAGTGTAAATATAAATGGCGTTCTTTTAGCTGATGCGAGATTTAAAGGAAGTGGCGATATTTCAACCTATGCAAGATTTAAATGAAGTGGCGATATTTCAGCCATGTAAAGATTTAAATAAAATGGTGATATTTCAGCCGATGTAAAGGGTTAATCTAAATGACGATCTTTCAGCCGATGCGAGATTTAAATGAATTAGTGATATTTCAGCCTATGTAAGTATGGAGGTATAGCTTAACCTTGGAAGGCCGAATACTAGCTTTATGCAATGCAAGAAAAGTGCAAATGGAGGTAGAGTAGTAGCTTTATGCAATGCAGAAAAGTGCAAATGGGGACAATGCTTAGTCAGAAGGCAGAATAGTAGCCTAATGCAATATAGAGAAATGTAGATGGAAACAATGCTTAGTCTCGAAAGGCAGAATAGTATCCTTATGAAATGTAGAGGACAAAGGCAAATAATAATCCTGATATTGCTTAGTTGATAAATGACCGCAAATAAATAATTGCTGTATTGTGGGTGTTGGGAATGCCGCGTACAGATAGTATTTGTAAATAGGTGACAATTATGAAGTTGTATTCCTGGAAAAGTATGAGTGTGTAATCGTATTTAATGATTTTATGTCTTGGGTGCCTGCATCCAAAGAAAAATCATGAGTTTTGTGAAGGGGGGAGGTTAGTTCATCTTCCTGTGGCCTTTGCTTGTCCAGCTTGGCGTTGTGTATCATTGGAGTAGCATTGCTAAACAAAGCAATTTTGATAATAGTCATGCACGGTTTAGTAAAAAATGAAACATAATTAAGAATAGTTTTATTTTAGATGAACCGACGATTGCGATGCGGTTCAAGACATTGCAACCTCGACAATTGCGATGCGGTTCAAGACATTGCAACCTCTCTCACTCCGAAATTTTGAGGGTCCTCCAAATTCTGCCCCAATTTACTGGGCTGGTGCTTCTGACGGTTGCGTGCGATGAATGGATGAAAAATCAACTTTGAAATTTTGACGGTCCTCCTCAAAACTCTGCCCCAATTTTCAATGACGGGGAAAATAAAAATTTTATTGAATTGTAAAAAAACCCATAGGGCTGCCTATGTATCCCCTCTTAAATGGGAATCAGGTCAGGCGTAGTTCATATTATATCATAAACGAAAGCGTAAAGATCACACATAGTAACGCTTGACTCCGTCTGAGTTGATCGGCTTTGGCTAGACTTCTCCATCCGCTTCTGCGAGTATGAGAGCTCCCCTGGTTAGAACCCAGTGAACCATGTACGGACCTTGTCAGTTGAGGGAGAATTTCCCCTTAGCTTCATCTTGATGTGGTAATATTTTCATCAACACCAGCTGCCCCGGTGTAAACTGTCTCAGCTTGACTCTTTTGTTGAAAGCTCACGACATTTTGTTCTGATATAGTTGACAATGGTAAACTTCATTCATTCTTTTCCTATCTGTAAGATCTAACAGGTCGTAGTGACTTTTTACCTATTCTGCATCATCGAGTTCTGCTTCCTGTATGATCCTTAAGGAGAGGATCTCTACCTAAGCGGGAATGACTGCCTCTGTACCATAAACTAACATATAGGGAGTCACCTCGGTTGATGTATGAACTGTGATAAGGTATCTAAATAAAGCAAATGACAGCTTCTCATGCCAGTGCTTATGCTTTTCTACCATCTTCCTTAGTAGCTTCTTGATATTCTTGTTGGCCGCTTCTACAACTCCATTCATCTAATGTCTGTAGGCTGTAGAGTTCTTGTGTTTGATCTTGAATGTTTCAAAAATTTCTTTCATCATATCATTGTTGAGATTGGAACCATTATCAGTAATGATTGACTCTGGGATGCCGAAGCGACAAACCATGCAATCACAGACAAAATCTGCCACAACTTTCTTGGTTACTGCCTTATATGATGCTGCTTCAACCCATTTGGTGAAATAATCAATTGCCACTAGAATGAACCTGTGTCCGTTTGATGCAGAAGGTTCTATTGGTCCAATAACATCCTTTTCCTAAGCGGCGAATGGCCATGGCGAGCTTGTTGCAGTAAGCTCATTTGGAGGTACATTTATCATGTCCATATGTATTTGACAGCGATGGAACTTTCAAACATGCTGGATGCAATCAATTTCCATAGTTATCAAAAAATATTCTGCCCAGAGTATCTTCTTTGCTAAGACAAAATCATTCATATGCGGACCGCAGGTCCCTGCATGGATCCTTCTAATAACCTGGGTGCTTCCTTTGCTTCGACACATCTTAGTAATCCCAAATCGGGAGTCCTCTTGTATAGGATTCCTTCGCTACGAAAGAATTTGTTAGATAACCTCCGAAATGTGCGCTTCTGAGTAGCGTTTGCAAGTTTTGGATACTCTCCTATTGTCAAATACTCCTTGATGTCATAGAACCATGGATTTTTGTCTGCTTCTTCCTTGACATGAGCATAATAAGCAGGCTGATCAAAAATCTTTACTGGGATGGGATCAATGAAGTTCTTATCTGGATGCTGAATCATATATGATAAGGTAGCCAATGCATCGAAAAACGCATTCTGGACTCTAGGAACATGTTGGAATATTGTCATTGTAAGCCTTTTTCTCTACTCATGTACATGATGCAGATAAGGGAGTATCTTAGAGTTCTTGGTTGCCCATTCTTCTCGGATCCGGTGTATGAGCAAGTCTGAATCCCTGATTACTAGAAACTCCTAAATGTTCATATTAATAGCCAATTTGAGCCCTAAGATGTAGGCTTCGTATTCGGCTATGTTTTTGGTGCATGGGAATCAAAGCTTTGTAGACACCGGATAATGCTGACCGGTTTCTGTCACCACAACTGCTCCTATACCAAATCGTTTGAAGTTTGCTGCTCCATCGAAAAACATTCTCCAACCATCATAGGATTCTGCAATATCTTCTCCTATGAACGATATCTCTTTATCAGGAAAATATGTCTTTAGAGGCTCGTATTCTCCATCCACAGGATTCTCGGTGAGATATTCTACCAATGCTTGCCCTTTGACTGCCTTTTGAGTTACGTAAACAATTTCGAATTCGCTTAGCAGGATTTGCCACTTGGCTAGTTTACCAGTGGGCATGGGTTTCTGGAAAATGAACTTCACCGGATCCATACTTAATATGAGATAAGTGGTATATGCACATAAATAATGCCTCAATAATTGAGCTACCCAAGTCAGAGCACAACAGGTGCACACTAATTGTCATGCCCCAAACCTGAGGGACATGACCGGCACTCGACCGGGTATCCCCCGTCGAGCGGACCTGTGTGCCTTTCATAACCCACGAGTTACCCCATATTTTCATTTCTTACTAGCCGAGTGGTTAGTTATTTATAATTGAAACACCTTTACAAAGCATACATAACACAGATGATATTAGCGTGGTTTACAATTTACAATGCCCAAAATAGAAAGTACATACTACATAGCTCACGATCCACATTTCCTGTCTACGGAGCCTCTAAGGATGAAAGATGATAGTACAATACTTGCCGGTAATAAGGCTCCGGCTATACCTTTTACACACACCAAAATAAGATCTCAAAATACAAGAACACAGGCAGCATGAGCCACACAGGGCCTCGGAAAGAAAGGGGCTCACCAGTACAGCTGACAGGGAATGAGGAAGAGCTACGGGTAGTGGACTATAGTACCTGCTATTGATCCACCTATAATCATTGCATGAATGTAGCGCCCCCAGCAAAAGAGACGTCAGCATATTTGAATTGTACTAGCATGTATGAACAATATTTGTCCCAAGTAAACTCAAGTCATACGCAAGTCGAAAACAACAATAGAAGAAACAACCAAACACACTTAAAAAGTACAATCAAGCCAAACAAGGTTTCATACTCTCCTGTTTTCCCTTTCCGCAATTCCACAACAATGATTTCACAAGTATACTCAAGTATTTATTTCAACAGTGATTTCGATCACGTTTCCACCCTTATTACCTTGACCACCCTTATTACCTTGGCCACCCTTATCACCACAACTCATACCTTATAACTTCATGTTGTGGCGTGCAACCCGAACCCGCCGTACAGTTTCAATTCACAAACAACACAACCACAACAATCAATTCACGAAGATTAACAACAATACTTCTCAATATATAACCACAACAAAGTTACAAGTGTTTCCATAACCAACAGTACCAATTTCATCATATTCAACAGTTCATATGCAACTCAAGTCACCACAACAAATGCCCACAACAATTCAAGTACATTGTTACCACAGTTATTATGGTTTAACCATTTATAAATCCCTTAGTCACTTATTCCTCGACTTTTACCACAAGATGAATTCACAATCATACCAGTCACAAGAAACTCATAAACAACCCACATAGATATCAACTACCAAATAATTCACACACCAAACAAGGCGATTTCACAAGGATCAAGGTTAGCTATACATACCTTGAGTTGAATTCTCTTTTTAAACTCCTATTCTCAGTCACCAAGCGATCTAGCCATGTCAATATAATTCACAAATTAACATATGTACCTTAGAATTGAAGTTCACAATTACTACCCGGCTTATTTAGGTTATCAGGCACAATCATTGTACTTCTACCGAATTTCTCCTTACTAGATTTTTGGTTTTGAAAGACATGCATGTGAGTTTCCACCCATTATTTCAAAAATCAAAGCATGAGACTTCCTCCATAGGCTTAAATCTGAAAATTGGGGAAAAGGGTTATGGATTTTACCTGTAAGAGTGGGGATGAAGATAGTAAATTAGAATATCCCGGCCCGAATAGTTTTGGAGAATCAATTTGATGATGAACCCTTTCTCCCTCAAGGACTCTCTCTTCCCTCTCTCTTGTTTTGATCAGAAAATATGCAAAAATATGGGGTTGGGGGGTTTTATTTGAAATGCGATCGGGTTTAATATTTTAGAAAATTAAAGCCCGTGCAGGATCTGCAGTTGCACTCTGCGATCGCAGAGTTGATATTCGGTCCACAGATTGGACTGAAGGTCTCAAATTGCTGGCCTCTCTGCTTGGGTATGCGATCACATTAATGTTCTGCGGTCGCATATTACACCGCAGAACTGGCCTCTCAAATCCTCGAGAAATTTATGTGACGACTATGAGGTCTGCATATTGGTTATGCGATTGCATAATGGACCGTATTTTAAACATCAAATTAGATAACTCTCTGATTAACTCTGCGGCAGATATGCGGTCCACATACCTGATTTGCGACCTCATTCTTGACCGCGGAAATGATATTTTTTCGAAAAACATTAACTTTAGATTTTTAATATAAAATCAGTAGAAAGGGTCCCAACACATAGGTGGACCTGACCCTATGAGTTGCTAGGATTTTAGCACTCATTTTCACGAGGTATTACACTAATAGAGAACATTGTGCCTCATACAGGGTGAACTTCTAGTTGAGGTAATAGATGGCTTGCTCATTTCTCCCCATTTCGACATGTTTCCCAGAAGAAAACTGAATGCTCCTCCAATACTGCAAGGCAGAGCAATAGAGGTCTTCCTGGTTCGGGCGGAACCAAAACTGGCAGCGTTGGCAGGTACTCCTTAATTCTGTCTAAGGATTTTTGGCAAGCATTAGTCCATTTGGTAGCGGCACCATTCTTCAAAATATTAAGGATTGGCTCACAAATGACAGTGGACTGGGCTATGAACTGGCTAATTTAGTTGAGTCTCCCCTGGAAACTCATCACGACCTTCTTGTTCTTTAGCATTGGCAATTCCAGGATGGCCTTAACCTTTACTAGTTTCAGTTCTATTCCTCGATGACTTATGATGAACCCAAGTAGCTTTCCAGTAGGATCCCCTAATGCACACTTGGAGGGATTTCTAGCAGGATCCCCTAATGCACACTTGGTGGGATTTAACTTCAGATTATACCTTCTCAGTCCGTTGAAGAACATCCTCAGATCTTCCATGTGGTCAGTGGCTTTCTTGGATTTGATGATGACATCATCTACATATACTTCGATCTCTTTATCTATCATGTCATGGAAAATAATAGTCATGACCCTCATGTAGGTGGCCCCAGCATTCCTTAACCCAAATAGCATCATCTTGTAACAATACATTCCCCACGGCGTGATGAAAGTCATTTTATCCACGTCTTCCTCGTCCATCCATATGTGATGATACCCAGCAAAATAATCAACAAATGATTGCACCTCGTTCTTGGCGCAGTTTTCAATCAGTATGTGTATGTTTGGTAGGGTAAAGTCGTCTTCTAGACTGGCCCGGTTGAGATACCCGTAGTCGACACAGATTCTAACCTTCCCATCCTTCTTTGGAATAGGAACAATGTTGGCTAACCATGTTGGATACTCCACTACCCTGAGAACCTTGTCTTTGACTTGCTTGGTAACCTCTTCCTTTATTTTCAAACTCATGTCAGGTTTGAACTTTCTGAGCTTCTGCTTTACCAGCGTACATGTCAGATCAGCTGGTAGTTTGTGAGCCACAATAGATGTACTAATACCGGTCATATCATCATATGACCAGGTGAATATGTCCTCATATTCCTTTAGAAATTCCATGTACGTTTCCTTTTCTGATGCTGACAGGTGAACACTGATGCGTGTTTCCTTGACATTCTCTGTATCCTTCAAGTTGACAACCTCAATCTCATCCAAATTAGACTTAGGTCTATTTTCAAAATCCTCAACCTTTTTAACAGTCTCTTTGGGTATATCATCTTCTTCTGAGTCTATGTCCGTTAGTTGTGTTGTCTCGTTGCAAGTCACAATCATCGGTTCGTCAAGATAAGTAATAGTAATGCTTTGTAAATAAGTAAACAATAAAAGTAATAAGAGTGAGATTTATAAGAAACTGAAATGATTTGATAAATTTCATAATTGTTTTGAACATTGGAGCTCTTATTTCAAAATTAAAAATGCGGAAAGAAAATCAACTAGCGAACAGTACAGATAATGCATGGTGCTTTATTCAGCCTTGCTACCCCAAAGCTTCCCGGGCTCTGGTGGTTCCAATAGACTAATTGTTAAGATGCTCTCCTCGGCTTACAGCCTGTATAGAAGGGAATTCCTCCCCTTCCTCCTCGAAAATGACATAACAGTCCATATTGTCGTCTTCCAAGAATAGGTTCCTCATTGCTGCCAATGCTTTCTCTTCTTCTGACCCATAAATTATATTATCTGGCTGGAAAGTCTGCTCCAGGCCAGGTACTGGATGTTCCAACGGGTAGTTGGGACTGCACCATGGTGGCAACCATTCATTTAACTCTTTCCAGGAGTACTCATACCCCAGACCTTAAGTAGTATCATGTTTCTTTAGCTTGATCGACTTGGCGACCCCTTGGAGATTCTTGCTGAGTGCCTTGCCTGGTTCATACCCTCACCAGTTTAATATACTTTCAATTTTGTTATCCCACCATTTATTCATGTCCACGATGTTGACCCGCTCAATGTGATGGTAGGTTTCTTCTCCTATCTTCCTCTTCCTTTGATTGATGGGATGGTCTGGTGATTGTATATGAGATTCTATCATCACCATGAATAATCACCTCTTAGTGATTCCAATCAAATTTCACTACCTGATGCAGGGTTGATGCTACAGCTCCAGCGGCATGGATCCAGGGCCATCCCAATAGCAGGTTGTAAGATGTTTGGATGTCTATCATATGAAAATCAACGTCAAACCAAGTCGGTCCATTTGCAAACACAAACGGATTTCCCCAATAGTGGACCTTTGGGAACCATCAAAAGCTTTGACATTAATGGCTCCATCCTTAATCTCAAGCAGGCTTTTTCCATATGTTCTGAGAGTCATCAATGAACAAATATTGAGGTTGGACCCTCCGTCAATCATAATCTTAGTGATAAAATAATCCTCGCACTGAAAAGTGATATGCAACGCTTTGTTCTGACTCAAACCTTCTGGCGGTAGCTCATCTCGTGGAAAGTGATTTTGTGACTCTCTAATACTTTCCCTACCATGTTTTCCATTTCTCCTCCAGTTATGTTGCTGGGCACATATGCCTCGCTCAGTATCTTCAATAAGACATTCTCATGTGCATCAGAGCTATGCAATAGGGCTAAGATGGAGATCTGAGCTGGCGTCTTGTTTAACTGATCGACAATCGAGTACACCTTTGCTTGTATCTTCCTCCATAGGTCATCAGGCCCAATTGTTGTGACAGTTGGTTGTCCAGAGGCTTGCCTACTAAACTCAGCTAGATGTTCTGGAGTATAAACGCTACCGGTTCTGGTCATACCCTCCACAGAAATTGCTTCTCTAGATTTGGCTTTCCCTTCCCTTCTCACCTCGTCCGTGTATTCCCAAGGAATGGTCTTAATATGGAATGATCCTATAGATGACATAGCTATTGGAATGGGTACCCTTGTTCTGGAAGGCAACACAACCACTTCAAATGGCGCGGGTTCCTTTGGGGATCCAAACTCGATCTCAATTGATCCTGGAACCTTTGCAGGAGAAGGTGCTTCAAACTCAAGTGGTATGGACATGTTCACCTCAGCGTCTCTAGAAGGCTGGATCTGGACTACGATCGAATTAAGTGTGACTGTTGGTTTCTTTGTCTTGTCACCTTCAGTAATCAATTTGATCGACCCTTTGGGGTCCCAATCATCTTTTATCTCGATCATGTGAATGCCTCCACCCTATGGTAAGGCAATGGTTGTTGCAAATATCAAGAGTGGGATCGTTAGCCACAATAATCTTGTTGTCGATCAAAGCTTGGATCTTATCCTTCAGGAAGTGGCACTCATCAATGGTATGCCCCTTCATGCCGGAATAGTATGCATAGGTTTTTTTCGAGTCTACCCATTGGGAAGGGTTTTATGGAATTATGAAAGGGATATGGATGATGTAACCAGCAGCTTTGAGCCTTTTCATACAGTTGGTTGATTGGTTTGCCAATGGCGGTGTATTGTTTGGGAGGTCTGCAGTCGAGATTAGGCTGAGGTCTAGGGAAATTTTGGTAAGTGAGAGGTGATTGATAGTGAGAAGGTTGAGTATTATAATCTTGATATACAGGTGCAGGTTGAGAGTATCTAGGTGAAGTGGGCTGATATGTGGGAGATGAAGGTGATTGGTAAGAGAGTGGTGGAGCTTGGTAGGAGGGAAAGGGTGCTTGGTAATTCGTGGTAGGCTGATATGTGAGTGGAGGTAATGGATATGTTTGGTATTTTATTGGTGATTTTGTTCTCTATACAACAATCACGGCACACACATCTTTTTTTAGATGCGCCACCAGACTGTAGAGCCTTGTTGGTGGCCTGCAATGCTTTAAAGTTAGTGACCATACCATCCTTTCTCCTAGCTTGATGATGTTGGAAAAATTCTGTCCTTCCATCAGCATCAACCTCTCATAATATTTTGGGTCCCGAGCTCGGATGAAAAACGTGTTCATATGTTCTTCTTCTAAGGGCGGCCTGACCTTAGCAGCCTCTGATCTCCAACGAGTAGAATACTCGCAGAATGTTTCTGTAGGATTCTTCTTTAAGTTTTGGATGTAGAATACATCTAGCGCATTCTCTGTATTGAATTTGAACCTATCCATGAAATTGAATGTCATATCTAACCAGTTCATCCACTTCTTGGGGTCTTGGCTGATGTACGAAGATAGATTTTCCCCTTTCAAACTTCTCATAAAGAGCTTCATGTGGATCTTTTCATCCTTTCCTTCCCGACCAACTTGTCGCGGTAGGTTCTCAAATGAACTCTAGGATCGTCTGTGCAATCAAACATTTTGAATTTGGGAGGTTTTTACCCCTCAGGAAGTTCGACATGTGGCTGAATGCAAAGTTCTTCATAATCCAACCCCTCGATACCTTCCTTTAACACCCTTGATTCGGCTAGTCAGCTTCTTGAGTTGTGTGGCCATGTCCCTGATAAAAGAGTCTTTTCCATCAAACTCTGATGTGCTTGAAATAGGTTGAGTATAGTATGTTATGATTTCCACATAGATGGGAGCGTTGTGGAGATGATCATTTGTGGTGTTTAGTGGTTCAGGGATAAGTAGTGGGGTATTGTTTGAAGTGTGGCATGTGTTGAAGTGGTGATGGGGAGCGGGTTGGTTTTGTGGTTTCGGGATATTTTGTGGAGTCGTAGGATTTTGAGCATTGGGAAAGTTTATATCTGGGGTGGTGAGGGAAAATGACAAGTTCGCCAAGTTCAAAACCTGGTCCACTTCTTCCTGAAATTTCAACAACTTCTGCTCAAGTTGGGCGGCACTTTCCTTAGGAACCTGAATACCCTGAGTAACCTTACTCTGTTCACCCGAGTTCTCCTTTCTGTCCTTGTTCTTGTTTCTGATAGCAATCGAAGGAGGAGAGGGAGGTGAAGGGCCCTTAGATCTTGTGGAGTAGGATGATGATGCCAGAGTGCACGGACTAGCCTTTTGGGAGGGGAATAAACAAAAAACAAAAAGGTAACAAGTTAGTAAGGGTTATGAGAAGAAAACATTGCAATATTTAAACATATAGTGCAGGAATATAATTTGTGTCCTAATTTGGGTGCCTCATTGTGCCCGGGGTAGGCCTAGCGACAAGTTACTTTGGAGAACTTATAATGCTAAATGCCTCATTTTATTTATAAAAATAAGAAGAATCCCAAAACGGCACTAAAAACTGCAGGAAAATAAAATGTTATTAATGGCCATCAGCCTTATAACATTTTAAAGCAAAAGACTCCTAACTACTTGGTCCCAGAAGGATCTTCCCCAGACTCGGCATCTTTATCTCCATCGAACAGCTTCACCAGCTCACGTAGTCCCAGCAGCAAATAGGCTCTAGCCAAGTGTCCTCCTTCGTTTCCCTCATCATTCTGGAAGTTTCAATCCTTTGGATGAACTTCTGTTCCAATTCTCCATGAGAAAAAGTTAGAGTAGTAAGTTACAACCCTCAAAGTGATTGGCCCCTTGTTGACAGTTTTTCAGGGCTCAGTATATCTCTGCGATAGTCATTGGTACTGTGCTGAAAGGCTGCCGCCAATCCCTTCCATTGGAGTCTTGGTGACCATGGCTAGTCTGGTATGGATCCTAGACTTCTTCATAGGAAATACTATCATCACCAAAAATTATAACATACAGACGAATACCCTTCTGTGGATATGCCCCAATGAGGTGAGGGCAAATTCATCTGGGTAAGTTCGGCAGGACTTACTATAGTGGTACCTCTAGTACAGATAGTTGAAATGAATGTAAGAGTCCTTTAAACAGGATAAGTCTGGGTTTTTCTTTAGTCTCGTCATCTTGCGGACGAGAGTCTGATCACTGGAGTAAAGGTCTTCCCACCAGCTTAGCAACCTTGGGTGAATGTTGGTTACCATGCCGAATCTAGGGACTTGGTGCCTCATTCTCTGCAAAACAAAGTGTTAGACCCTTACCCCGCCGGACCCGACTATTTAAACTAATAATTAGCATAAGCAGCATTTAGTTCTCCAAATAAATGCACAGACGTGGTAGTGTCTGTTTGGGTTCTAAGGAAACCCAGTGGACTTTGCACAAGGCTATCTTAAAGAGTCATTATGTGGTAAACATAACATACTCGACTAGATTTGACCATAATGCATGCAAAGCTAAACAAAGTAAGGTTTCTATGGGGAATTAGACTAGTCCCTTGAGCGTAAAACTCAAGATGGAAAGGCACGGAACCGTCGATTTCACCGTTTATCGACTGGTTTTACCGCAAATATGCCCTTGCCAAATTTAGGGGGTGATAATATTGGAAGAGCGCAACCACTCAATACAGGCGTTGCTATGTTAATTTGTTTGGCACCAATGGAATATGATGTTGAAGATGCAGTTATAACAATGAAACAAAATGTCATGTATTCACACGTTCATAAAGTAATGATCACAATAATTGCTCATAATTACAACAGTATTGAAGGAAAGCGGTAAAAGAAAGCATTAAAAAAAGAAACAAAAGCCAAGTTAGTTTTTGTAGAAGAAAATTTAAAGACATTAAATAAAGGCAATACAAGTAATAAAGTCACAAAAAAAATGAATTGGTAAAATCCTAAAGAAATTCCCCAGTAGAGTTGCCATGTTGTCGATGCTCCATTTTTCTAAGGTAAAATCCTGTTTATGACCTTTTAGAGGACAACTCGTTCCCTTTTGGGAATTGGGTTTGAATTGAAGAGTCACCACCTAATAATTGAGGAGCATTAGGACACCAAGAGGAATTTGATTTAGAAACCAGAGATTGGGTAAGGGCTAGAAATTATCTCGAGGGGAAGGTGTTAGGCATACCTCAAGATCCACTAATGTGGTTCCTGGTCATGCTACAATTGTGACTTTAGGTGTAAGACATAAATAGACATATAAGGGTTCCAATACAAAGAGGTTTTCACATAACGGTTGCAAAGAGTTGAAGAAAGCAAAAAAAATGAAATTGAAGTAGTCTTAAAAAATTCTTGAAAATAAAACAAACAAGTAAAAGGGAAGGGGGTCCTAGGTTTACAAACAATATGGATCACTCCAATGCAATATCCGGTAATCACTCCTCAGAAGAGGGGTTACACGTGGTACTAGCATACCGGTCATCATATCCATATCTACCCTTTCCCATCCCGTTAAGATATTAAAGGGCGGAATGGTTTCGTTACTTGCTGCATGCTATTACCCGCCCCAATCCTACTAGTACCGGAGGAATTCGGGAATAATAGTCCTAGAGGGAAGGGGGATTTGGTCTTTTGGGTTTAAAAGGACAAAATCTAAGGTGACAATTAAAAAACACGTAGCGCAGATAAGGGGAAACACATAACAGTTAAAGGCTCAAACATGCCTCCTCAACTTAAATACAGATTGTTAAGCATGTCTTGCACGTACATATTATGCTCTAATTAAACTTAAAAGGATAAGAATATACTGATTGATTACATATTTTAGATATGAAATCCTGATCAGACCTACCTGCTGGTTGTAATTTAATAAAGTTTGGTTCAGTTAGCTAGTTTACCTTATGGATTGCCTATGTGAAACCTATAGGCATGATATATATTAATGTAGAAGAGACATATACTGATTTTAGAGAAGAGGACTTATTAATTGCAGGAACATGAGTTCTATAGATATTAAGCAACGTTACTACTCATTTTTAGACTTATAAGAGAGATAGACGATTTAGAGTCGGTTGATTACTTCTATAGGCATGCTTTCTAGGCGTTATTGTTTTTAAAACGTTTATAGAAGTGCAGAAGTCCTATAGGCATGGTATCTAGAATGTTGATTGTTATGTAACCTATAAACCATTTGCCTAATGATAGATGCATATGCAGGACTCAGAAAGTCCTATAGACATGTTACCTATATTATATGCAACATTATGAAATGCATAACCTATAGGCATGTTCTCTAGATAATACATAAATGTAGAAATTTAGAGACATGGTTTCTTTATGAAAATTCAGAACTAAAAGACATGGCTTCTATATGAAAATGTATAACCTATGAACATGATTTCTATATGAAAACACATGACCTATAAATAGGACTTCTATATGAAAATGCAAAAGTGAAAAAAGGATATGATTGCAGAAGTAAAATATATACCTATGAATATGATATCTACCCATTTTTGCATACATGATTTACCGTCCCTTTTCACTAAAACCTCCACAGGTTATTACAAATTATTACAGCCCAGAAATGAATAAAAAAAGAAGCAAAATTACATCAGAAACTTAAAATTTCAACCAAGGAGAGCCTGATTCAGACTTCAGTCTGAAGCATGAAGTAAACCAACTCCAAAGATCAAATTTCCAAGCCATTCTCTTATTTGGGATGTATCAGAGTTCCCTAAGAGTCTCAAATGGACGCCGGGCAGTGTTTACACCTAAATATATTGCAGAATTGAATTATGGTGCAGTGTGGAAGGGCAAGCCCTAAAATATACAAGTTTAGAGGGAACTCAAGGTTCCCAAGGCAAGGCTAATAAGAGGGGGCAGAACTTAGAGTCTAAGAGTAAGTGTTAGTTCAATAAAGGGGAAATTAGGGAAGTCCATGGAAAGCTGGTGGTCATGCCTAACAAAGGGGGTGCTAGCACACCCCTGACCAAGATGCCATCTTAAAATTGGGGAATTAGGACCTGTTGAAGGTCAGGTTCAGCCCTGGACAGCCATTTGGATGCTGCCATGCCATGAACTTTAACTCAGCATACATAGGGGAATGGGGCATGGGAATTCATAATTGAAGCGGGATACAAGGAAAGGGTAGGCAAAGGGAATACCCAACAATGAGATATACTGGCACACCCGCCAGCCTACTTAGAAGTTAGGGGTCAAAGACTTAGTTCATGGACAACAATTCTTGTTGCCATGCTCTGAGTCCCCACTTACAAACACGTAGGAGGTAATGGGAAAGGGAGAAAGTGTTCACAAGAAAGAGAAGCAAGCAGTAGTTATGCATATTAAGTTCAATGTTAAACTTTAAATAATATAAATATATACAAAGACTGTAAGTAAACACATTGGGGTGATGCTAAGAATTGAGTTAGGACATACCCGTTTCAAAGAGACAAGTAAAGAGAAAGCAGTAATCTTGTGAAAGCCAAAGTGCAGACAAGAAGCAAGAATATTTTTCAGTGTAAGTTCAGAAGAGATTGTGAAATTGTAGTTTTAAGTGTGTTTAATCGTGTCTCACTTGTGAAAAAGGGTCGTGTATTTATAGTGTGAAAGTCATGAGAAAATAAGGTAAGAAAATAATTGAAGCCCGACTGTCAATCAATTACATAAGACTCCTCTTAATTAAGGGATTCAAATTCAAACAGTAGAAACTAATTAAGGAAAGAAATTAAAAATCATGTGTCCAAAGTAGCAAATCAGAAGCAAGTACATGGAAGTTATTTAAGGACAGGGTTTTGGCAGTACACGGTTTATGCAAATAAGGCAAGAGAATCATTTGACAGCTCGTAAATCACAAAGATCTGAAATTTGGTATGAGTGAACCAAGTCGCAAAAATAGAGAATGGTTTTACCTAAGCCAAATCATCTAGGGAATCAGTAAAAGATGGAAAGGAAAATCAATCAAGCTATATTCAGAATGAGGTTTACACTAATTGCAAATTTAAAGACCAATTAGAGGGAAATTCATCATATATAAGAAGTATGTGAGTATGAAAGAAGATTGTCGTGTAAACCAACATAAAAGTCCAGTAGCAGAGTTTAGGAGAGTTATCAAAAGTCAGAATCATATGAAACTCCGAAATTATCCTAAAAGAGTTAGGGATTTTGAAATAAGAATCCTAGTTCAGGAAAACCCCAAAAAGAGAGTAAGCAATTGGGTCAAGACATGTATAACAAAGCAACATGTAATCACAGTAGAAGGATTCAAAGCACTCAATGGAAAATACTGATAAAAGCAACAAGAGAAACATGCTTAGAAGAACCCTAGACAAAACTTAGCAAGAAAAATATAGTAGAAAAATATGAGAATCGCCGGAAAAGATAACACAGTACAACAAACATATAAGAACATGATAAAATATAGTAGAAAAATCTACAAGACACTAGTATAGAAAATACTGCAAGGGAAACATGCAAAAGACGATACGAGGACACACTAGAGACAAACACAAAAAAGAAAAATCATAAAAAAAACAAGTTAAACATTTTCCAGAAAACCCTATATCAGAAAGAAAAAAAAGGGTTTTGAAAGAAATTTTCAAATGAAAATTTAGGGAAATCGTTTAAAAATTCACGTATAGCATAGATACACAATGGATCTAAAATGAATCGAAGAAAATCTCGTAGGGTTAGGGTTTTAGAGGAACCCTAAGATGATAAAGGCTTGGAAAAGGTCCGATCTAAGTCGGATAAGGTCGAAATCAGACTCAAGAGGCTAGGATATGCAGGAGCAGGGCCGGAGATGGCCGAAAACCTTGAATCGACGAAGGTTTGGGTGAAGGACTTCGAAGTATGACACCTTCAAATATCAAGCACATGAGGGTAATAGGAAGTGAGTATAGATCGTCAATGGCCTGAGAGGCCATGGATTCCGGTAAGTCAGATGTTGAAGATGGTGGAGGCGATTAAGGTTTCAAGAACATTCGAGAGCGTTTGAGAAGAGGGAGGGTATTCAAAGGCAACTACTGGTCGAAATGAGGGAGTTAGGTTAGGGTTGGGGGATTAAAAAAGGTAAGGAGTGATCGTGGCCATTGATCAGGTTGATCAACGACCTACATTAAAAGGGGTTTGGGTCGGGTAATATAGAGGGGTTAATTGTTGGGGCTAAGTGGGATTGGGCTGGTCTGGAATTGGGCTAGAAATTGGGTCAATTAGGGGGTTAATTTAGGCTAAAATTGAAATAATAATGGGCTATATGCTAAATAACCAATTTCTCTCTTTTTGATTTAATTAAAATAGTTAAAATCATTTAAAAAATAAATTAAAGGTACAGAACTAATTAATAATATATAAACATTAATCCAAAAATACTTAACTAATTTCATATTTGAAAAAATATTGTTAATCATAAAATAGGCTAAAGTTGCAATTACATGCAATATTATCTTTTAAAATACCAAATAAATTTATAAAAATATATATAAAAAAATTAACTTAAGTATATTTAGTGTAATGGGAATAAAATAGGTTAATCACAAGAAAAAATAGTTTTTTGGGATAATTACTGATTTTGTATAGCCAAAATGGGCAATAAATAAATTTAAAAGCTTTAAAGAAAACTAGAAAAAATACCAAAATTTTTGGGCATGCTTTTATATGCATACACATACTATTTTGAAAGTGTTTTGAATATAAAAATACATGGGGAAAAAAATTGGGTATCAACACTATCTACCACATGTTGTGGGCATATGCCATGATTTGCTTTTAACAAGTTGGTTTAGGGGCAACCAACTATGTTGATAGGCAATACAGTGTTGCTGCATACGTAAACACATATAGTGGGTAGTTGCAACCATTGGGTGCTGAGTATTATTGGCCAACGGAACCATTTAAAATGTTGTGTAACAAGAACTATTTATGCAAGCTGCAAGTGCAAAAGAGAACACATATACGAAACCAAATCAATGTTGGTGATACCATTTATGCGCGTATATGTGGCATATGCTCGCAATGAATACACGGCCGTCGTAAATTTTCTTCAGCTAGTTTGGATAGTAATCCAGCTCCTGGTGCATGTTCGTCTAATGTACCCAACAATCAAGGATACACCTAGTATTTTTGTTTTTGTAATATTTTTTCTGATAAGTGTTTGTACTTATTTATGTTGCAAAATATATCAAATAAAATTATGTTTCACAGGCTTATTACATCTTATCATCTAAAATTATTAGAAAACTAAACTATCAGGGGAAGAAGATGTTTGGGATGATGAACTTTTGAATGGGGATGATGATATAATAGTTCCAACATTCAACTTATTGGTGTTTGTAAAGAAGACCAATATGAAGATTGAAATTTTATAACATAATACTTCAAGAGAAAAAAGCACGACAACCATAACTAAAGCAACATACATGAAAATAAAAGATAATAAAATGATAAATCAAGACAAACACACCCTAGTAGAAAGTAAAAAAGGGATTTGTACAAACAGGATATTCGCATCCCTTCACATTCACATTGAAAATAGCATGCAGTGGTGAAACATCAACCAACGTAAATTTGATAGCGAAACCTCGAATGATAAAATTCTCCAACACAAAAAGTCTCCAGCCTACCTTGAACCTTCTTTGATCACCAACGCTCATATTTACATACCACTCTTTGCCAAGATGGTGAATATATGCGTGTTCTAATGTTGGAGGAAGATGCTTGCAGATTTCTTGGAATATACTTTTAAGAAAAGCATTACTATTAAGTTTCAGAAAATATGAAACTGAACAATGATATATAATACTAATGTATATATATATTCTGGAGTTAAGGTATAAGAAACAAAACTATTATATGTTAAAGAAATAAAGTTTAATAGACATAATAATTTACTAGATCGTTGTTGTCGATGCATGAATCAGTCATAACCACTTCAAATGTTGGAGGATTCTCTTCTTCATTATCACTGCTAGTAGAAGAGTAAGATAGGGCTCGTTTGGTAGAGGAAGAGTCATCCATATTTTAGGGTTTGAGAATGTGAGTGCCCTTTATGTTTTGAGTATGTGACTATATATATATATAGGGACACGCATAGCGTATTGCGGTTAAATACTATATTTTGGGTGAATATATATATATATATATATAGCGCGGTTGGATATTACGTTTGGTGTGTTGTCTTATCGATCTAAAAAGCTGACCGACTGCAAAAATGATGTTTCGTATCAGAAAAAAGTTAATATGTATAACGCAATTAAATACTACATTTTTGTGAATATATATAGCGCGTTGTGTGTTGTCTAGTCGGTCTGAAAAGTTGACCGACTGCGAAATTTTGTTTCGTTTTAGAAAAAGTTAATATATATAGCGCGGTTAAATACTATATTTTGTGTGTTGTGTTGTCGATCTCATAAGTCGACCGAATGAGAAAAAGCTATTTATTTTCAAAAAAAATAATTCTTAACACGGTATATGTATCGCGGTTAAATACTACGTTTTGTTTCAATATGTATAGCGCGCTCAAATACTGCATTTTTTGTGTTGCCTTGCTAATAAATAACGGCCGCATTCTAGTTATTTTCTGTGCTTAACAATAAGCAATTGCAAATATTTCCTTAAAATCAAGGTTTCTTTTTTACGCTTTAACAGATGTCTGAACCCTTTTATGTACCAAGGTGCGAGTGCGGCAAAAAATGTTTGATGAAAGACTGTTGGGATGATGGTGAAGTTGGACGCCGCTACTGTATGTGTATGAACAAGTTCAGGGTTTTGATCCTCAGCAGAGTCACCAGAGCCGTCACATCTCCTTTTTTACCCAAGGGGATATAAGAGATTTTTTAATTAAACTGACATAACTGAAATGGGATTATTTTGTTTATTAAGAGTCGCCACTTGGAATAATTTATTTGGTGTCCCAAGTCACCGGTTTATTTTAAATCCCAAATCGAGGAAAATTTTGTCAATATTAAAAGTCAGCGAAACCAAAAAACTAGGTAAGGAATTATGTTAACCCATGAGAAGGTGTTAGGCATTCCACGGCTCCGTAGTTCTAGTACGGTAGCTTAATTATTAATAAATGGCCTAATTATCTTATTAATTACATATTTTAAAACCTAGTGTGCATTTTTAACCATATAATCGCTTTTAATTATTTTAAATGCTCTTTTAGGATTTATGGAATTATTTTTTGAACAAGTTACGATTGGCATATACTTAACATTTTGGAACACACCGCAAACCATGCTACATAAAATGCACCCGCGATTCGCAACATGTTTATTTTATTATTATTTGAAGTTTTTTTAATCGAGTCACATGAAATGCACACCCGAATATAAAAATTATATATCACGATCATGCCACGGAAACTATACCCATAATCACAATGATTAATAATAAATGTGCCTAAGCAAACTATGAATGCTCCTAAATTGATTATTTTTCTAAGGTCTGGAACTAAGCATAAGGAGATCTATAGCTATAGAGTTATTCTGGAGATAGGAATACATTTAACAAGGTGAATCTCGAAGCTAACTTATATGGACTGTCAGAATATTTTTAACACTTAAAAAATCAATTGAATTAAATTATAAAACGGGTTGCTTTCAATTATTTATTTTCAATGAGAATTCATCTCATGATAACATCACTGTAACATAGTAACGATTGACCTCGAAAGGGTCTAAAACCTGACTGCAAGTGGGCTTGTTGCAGTTAAGCCCAATGCGTTAAGTCCTAATCAGAACAATGCAGTCCTAAGCAAAAATGTGCCTTAATCCATTCAAATTTCCAGATTTAAATAAAAAAGATGCTGAAATAAAAAAGATGAACAGATGAACTATTTATACTGATCTAATGCAAGACAAATTAATTACATTTCTATCATTTATAAATCTCGCGAATCATAATACAATTATCAAGAGGGATAACAGACATGAATCCTTAAATATTTACATGGATTATTTGTAAGGCTAATTAAACTGAAAAGGACATAACCCTTCGATGGATGACTCCAAATCCACCTTTTAGACTTAAATTCACCAATCTGATCCAACTGCTGGTCAGATCAACAAGCCACAACCATGTAGCCAGAATTTTCATGGAACAAGTAAAGAAACCAACTCAGTCATGTCAAAATAAACTCAGATTTAAGGTGAATAACTGATTACAGCAAGATAGACAAATAGAAAACAAATCTCTTGCTTTGGAGAAGAAGTAAAGAAAATTATAAATAGTAAAACAACAACAGCAGCAACCAGTAGCAACAAAACTAAGCTAAACGGTATTCTTAATAATAGAAATAGCAAAACATCTCCACAAAGAATGATCAGCTAGGATTTGGTGTGAGAGTGGAGAGATGAGAGAATAAAAAGGCGACAAGCCGGGAAAATGAGTCTCTAGGGTTTGGGTGAGAGGTTAGAAAGAAAGAGAAAAAGTCTACACCATCTGGACGAAAAGAAACAACAAAAGGTTTCAACAATTGAACAGAAACAGCCAAGATCGAGCAAAGGAGATTACAATTCAAGTGCACATTGCTGGAATGAAAAACTCTAAATGGAATCCCATTCTGCAAACTATGAATCACTATCCCTTATGCGATTCTTCACAATCGTAACAATTCTCTTTTGTCTGTAATAGAAAACTAGTGTAACAACCATAGTTGTAGAGTTTACTACTTTGATTGTAACTTTGAGAACTGTTCTAGAGTCCAAATGAACAGCTGATGTAAATTGCCAATGGTTGAAATAAAATTTCATTTGATCAAAAAAAAAAAAAGAAAGAGAGGGAAATGGTTGTTGTTGGTCGTTGATCATTTAAGATCAACGACCGGGATCAAAAGGGGAGAAAGGCAGGTCATGAGATGGGTCGCGACCAGGTTAAATAGAGGGGTCGTTTGGTTTGGGCTGCTAAAGGGTTTAATGGGATGGGCTAAGCGCCTTGGGCCAATTTTTGGTTCGAAATTATCCCTATATTGGGCTATAAATTAAATACACAATAGTCATTAAAATAATTTATAAAATGTAGTTAATAAATAATAAAAATATTATTTATGCAGTATGATGCTTAAAATAATAGCTTAATATTATGAAAATACAAAATGCTAGTTTATCACAAATAATGTGATAAATATAATTATGCATAGAATATAGGTTGTAATTGCAAAAATTGTGTAAATACCTCAAAAACACAAATTTAGTTACATGAATGAAGAAAAATGCTATAAAACACATGTGTGGGTGTAAATAGTAAACTTGGATGATTAAATCATCCCAAAATAATTTGAAAGGATAATTAATAAAAATTTGAAGAAGTAAAAGGCAAGCAAATTAATTGTAAAGCTTTGAAATTATAGAACATTATAGCAAATATGTATATTGTAGAAAATCATTCTATCTATGATATGTGCGCTTTGGTTGTATTAGCATGATTTTCAGGTATAGGTTTTGATGAATGACAAACAATGAAGTCAGTGTCAAATAACGATATTATATGACAAACAATCAAGATTGAATGCCAAGAAGCATATTGATGACGGAATTGCATAGACAAGCCAAAGACGAGTTCAAAAGTTCAAGACCAAAGACCCAAGGCGTAGGTCGTTAGGTAGAACAAATGTAAGCAACGTTTAAAGTTATCTCGTCTTTTGGCTCAACATAGGTCATCATAAATATGCATAAAATCATTTTACCAAATCATATTTATCATAAACATATTTTAAATACTTCAAACAAAATGATTTTAACGTTTTCATTTTAACCAAAATGGTATTTGAAGTAAGTTTTCAGTTCTGGTATATTACATAGGTCATCATTAATATGCATAAATCATTTTATTAAATCATATATATCATAAACATTTTTAATATACTTCAAACAAAATGATTTTGACGTTTTCATTTTAACCAAAATGGTTTTTGAAGTAAGTTTTCAATTCTGGTATACTGTGGTATACACAGTGTATATCAATGGTATATAATCGATTATAATTCTTAAATAATCGATTATCTTGTATCCGTTGCCAAAGTTTTGAACACTGGAATAAAATAATCGATTATGCCATCCAAATAATCGATTATTCTTGAGCAGAATCTCTTCCGATTTTGTAACGGTAAAAGGATAATCGATTATGCAAATCAAATAATCGATTATTCTTGCATAAAATCAGCATAATTGATTGCCAATTAAGCAACGGACACCCACCCTTTAACCCCTATAAAAAGAGGTCTTTTGAGATGATTTTAAACACACAACACCTCCCAATATTGATATACATATTGACATTATTTGAGCATCATTTTAGAGCTTTTGTTGAGCCATTTGAGAGATAACTTTGAGTTGTTCATAGAGCTAAATTTGTATCTCTTTATCTACTCTTTTGAGAGAGTTCTTGTTGTAAAAGAGAAAGGTGTTTGAGAAGAACATATCTTCTCATTGATTGTCGGGTTCACTAAGTACCCTAAGTCTTAGTGTGTGAAGTCTTGTGGTGCGGTATCCACGAGCAAGGTTGAAGTCTTGAGGTGCGGTATCCTCGAGCAAGTTGAAGTCTTGTAGAGTGTACATCTACGAGCAAGTGTAACGGTTTGTTAGGCACCCGAAAGCTTAACGGAGTTAGTGGAATCTCGAGAGAGTCTCTCGGGGACTGGACTAACCACAAGTTATGGTGAACCAGGATAAATTCGGTGTGTTCTTTTCTTGTTATTTTAATTACCGAATTTATTTTATTCTTGCAATTTTTAATTCCGCAATATTTATCAATATTCTTGTGCCGCACTATTCATCCCTCCCCCCCCCCCCCCTCTAGTGACGGGCATAAATCCTAACAATTGGTATCAGAGCCTAACTCTCTGAAAGCCTTAACCGGTTGAGAGCGATATATTTTTTTTGTTGAGAATGTTGAACGCAGGAATGATGAGCGAAGGTCACTCCACCACTATGCCTCCACTATTTGATGGAACAAATTACACATATTGGAAAGAGCGGATGAGAATCTTCATCCAATCAAATAACTTTCGTTTGTGGCAAATCATTAAGAACGGTATGCCGACAAAGAAAGTTGGAGAAGCCATGGTTCCAAAGGAGGAGAATGAATATAATGCCAAGGCCATAAATATGTTATATTGTGCGGTGAATTCAAATGACTATCGGAGGATTTCCTATTGCACAACCGCCAAAGAAATGTGGGATAAACTTGAAGCCGTTTATGAAGGTACGCCTCAAATCCAAAAGCATGTGACATGGGACTCGGACAGCTCGTGTGATGAAACGACTGCCATATGCTTCATGGCCGACGAAGAAGAAGACGTAAGCACTTCTAATTCTTGCTCTTTTGAAGAAATACAAAACGCCTACGATGAATTATATGGTGAATTTGTTAAAGCTTCCAAAACCATAAAAGAATTGAAGAAAACACTTTCTTTGCAAGAAAAAGATTTTGAGAAAACACTTTCTTTGCAAGAAAAAGATTTTGAGAAAACACTTTCTTTGCAAGAAAAAGATTTTGAAAAATAACCTTCATTAAAAGAAAAAGATTTTGAAAAATTGACTTGTGATAATGAAAAACTAAAAGAAGAAAATGATCTTTTAGAAAATGACATTACTTTTCTTAAAAATAAAATCAAAGATTTAGAAGAAGAATATAGATTTTTGGGAAATGACAATGTCGATCTCAAAAATAAAATCAAGGAGATGAATGAAGCCTCTTTAAGTGTTCAAAGTTCAAATTGTTCTTCTTGTAGTTCCTTGAAAATAGAGAACATAGAACTTAGAAATACACTAGAAAAATGTAGTGTAAATGATTCTAAAACAAGTGAAGTAATTAAAAAGGATGATAGAAATGAGGTTAAACCACCTAGAAACGACTTTAGAAATTTTGGTAATAAGTCTAAAACTAATCATTTTAGACACAATTCTAGGAATTTTATTAATGAGTCTAGAATAAATAAATTCAGACCACCTAGAAATGACTCTAGGAATTTCAACGCTTCTAGGAATAACGACTTTAGATCACCTAGAACGCATTTGGCTCAACCTAGACATATGCACAACCCTAATGTCATATGTCATTATTGTAACCGGGTAGGACACATTGCACCGTATGTTTTGCTAAATATAGAGATTCATATTTTGATTATAATTATTATTTGCCTAACCCCCAAGGACACCAAAAACCTATTTTTAGGTACTTTGCAGGTGTGCTTGAAGACTACAATATTGTAGTAGATGCACCAAGCACGAAACCTTACTGCATCGAGGGGAAAAAGTCGGTTAGTTATCGTATTTTTGATAAAAACGTAATAGTTGATATGTGCTAACAATTGATATTAATTATTGATTCATGTTTTGATAAGTGTTATTTTGAATAACAAATTGGTATCAATTATTTTTATGTTAAATGATTGATTCATGTTTTGATGAATATTTTTAGTTTAAATAACAGTTGGTATATTTGCGAAAAATGACCGTTATTATGATTGGCATGTTATTACTAACATTTGGTATTATTTGATATTGATATGATTTTCTTAGCAATTGGTATCGTCAATAGTTTCAATAACAATTGGAATACTCTTTTTGCTAATGCCAAAAGGGGGAAGAATTTAGGCGATATGCATCGAATAAGGGGGAATGTCTTCACATTCTAGTATGCTTTAATTGAGGGGGATTATTCAATTAAGGGGGAATTATATTAAATTGTTTATATGAATTGTATGTTGAGATATAGCATGAATTTAGGGGGAATCCAATATGCATATCTCCTGTTGTTTGTCATTATCAAAAAGGGGGAAATTGTAGAAAATCATTCTATCTATGATATGTGCGCTTTGGTTGTATTAGCATGATTTTCAGGTATAGGTTTTAATGAATGGCAAACAATGAAGTCAGTATCAAACAACGATATTATATGACAAACAATCAAGATTGAATACCAAGAAGCATATTGATGACGGAATTGCATAGACAAGCCAAGGATGAGTTCAAAAGTTCAAGACCAAAGACCCAAGGCGTAGGTCGTTAGGTAGAACAAATGTAAGCAACGCTTAAAGTTATCTCGTCTTTTGGCTCAACATAGGTCATCATAAATATGCATAAAATCATGTTACCAAATCATATTTATCATAAATATATTTTAAATACTTCAAACAAAATGATTTTAACGTTTTCATTTTAACCAAAATGGTTTTTGAAGTAAGTTTTCAGTTCTGGTATATTCTGGTATATTACATAGGTCATCATTAATATGCATAAATTATTTTATTAAATCATATATATCATAAACATTTTTAATATACTTCAAACAAAATGATTTTAACGTTTTCATTTTAACCAAAATGGTTTTTGAAGTAAGTTTTCAATTCTGGTATACTGTAGTATACACAGTGTATATCAATGGTATATAATCGATTATAATTCTTAAATAATCGATTATCTTGTATCCGTTGCCAAAGTTTTGAACACTGGAATAAAATAACTGATTATGCCATCCAAATAATCGATTATTCTTGAGCAGAATCTCTTCCGATTTTGTAACGGTAAAAGGATAATCGATTATGCAAATCAAATAATCGATTATCCTTGCATAAAATCAGCATAATTGATTGCCAATTAAGCAACGGACATCCACCCTTTAACCCCTATAAAAAGAGGTCTTTTGAGATGATTTTAAACACACAACACCTCGCAATATTGATATACATATTGACATTATTTGAGCATCATTTTAGAGCTTTTGTTGAGCCATTTGAGAGATAACTTTGAGTTGTTCATAGAGCTAAATTTGTATCTCTTTATCTACTCTTTTGAGAGAGTTCTTGTTGTAAAAGAGAAAGGTGTTTGAGAAGAACATATCTTCTCATTTCTTGTCGGGTTCACTAAGTACCCTAAGTCTTAGTGTGTGAAGTCTTGTGGTGCGGTATCCACGAGCAAGTTTGAAGTCTTGAGGTGCGGTATCCTCGAGCAAGTTGAAGTCTTGTAGAGTGTACATCTACGAGCAAGTGTAACGGTTTGTTAGGCACCCGAAAGCTTAACGGAGTTAGTGAAATCTCGAGAGAGTCTCTCGGAGACTGGACTAACCACAAGTTGTGGTGAACCAGGATAAATTCGGTGTGTTCTTTCCTTGCTATTTTAATTACCGAATTTATTTTATTCTTACAATTTTTAATTCCGCAATATTTATCAATATTCTTGTGCCGCACTATTCACCCCCCTCTAGTGAGGGGCATAAATCCTAACATATATGCCTCTTTAAAATTGAGTAATAATGCAAAAATAATACTTTAAAAGTATATGAAATACTTTATAAAATATGATGGTAAATTGCATATCAACACATCTGCTTAATTGTTAGTCAGAGGAACAGTTCTTATGGCATGCCTTAAGGTTTCCCCCGAAGGAGTGATTAGCTCCACACCGGGCCCGGATCCTTTCATATGGAAGCTCCGTCCATAAATAAGGTCCAAACTGTTTATATCAATTCTCACACCATCATTGCGCCTTTGGTAGCCAAAGGTAAAAGTCCCGGACTGAAATCGGCCACAAAGTCGGCCAGAACTTGTGATTTAATTGCAGTCATATGTTTATATTCTATGTCAAATTAACTCATTTTGACTCCCCATTTGGCTAGCTGGCCTGAAAGTTCAGGAATATGAAGGAGATTCCGTAGGGGAAAGGCTGTCACCACGGCTATCAGATTATGTTTGGAAATAAGGCCTACATTTTTTAGTGGAAACCACGAGAGCTTACGCCAACTTTTCTAGAAGCGGGTAGTGAGATTCTACTCAATGTTACCAACATAATATATAGGAGATTGCACACATTCGTCCTCACAGACTAAAACGACATTTACCGGTACCTTCGAGACCGCTAAATAAATCAACGGTTGCTCGCATTCCTCTAATTTAGTCAGTAATAGAGGACTCGATAAATAACTTTTTAAATCCTTCAAAGCCTGCCAGTACTCCGGATTTCATTCGAAGTTTTTCTTCTTTTTGAGAAGTGAAAAGAAGTTATGACATTTCTCTGAAGATCGGAAAATGAACCTGCTTAAAGTGGCTAGTCTACCTGTCAATCTTTGAACCTCTTTTACGCTTGATATCTTGTCAGGGATGTCTTCAATGACTTTAATTTTATTGGGATTGAATTCGATCTCCCTTTTCAAGACTAGGAATCCCAAAACCTTACCGGATCTGACTTCGAATGCACACTTTTCGAGGTTAAGCTTCATGTTTTGCTTTTTTAGGATGTCAAAGGTTTCTTGCAAGTGTTTAAGATGATCATCTGTGCTCAAATACTTAACCATGCAAATGCTAAGTCTATGCACATGCAAAATTTAATATTCTTCTTTGGAACTACTACTACGTTAGCTAGCCAATCAGGATACTTTACTTCTCGTATTGAACCGATACCAAACCAATGAGTTATCTCTTCTTTGAAGAATTTATTTCTAACCTTAGTAATATGGCATTTTTTCTGCCTCACCGGAGGCATGTTAGGATCCAGGCTTAGTTTGTTCACGGCCACTTTCAGCGGGATACTTTCATATCCTCATGCGATCACACAAACAGTCAACTTTAAGTTTAAGAAATTCTATAAATCCTAACCTCAGCCCGAGGTTTAGTCCTGTCCCTAAGTGAAACTTCCTCTCTAAGAACTTTTCGAACAATGTGACTTGCTCAAGTTTTTGCGTTGTGGACTTTGTTGTGTCCATTTCTTCTGGTACCTTGAGATATCTTGGTACCTGATAGGATTTTGAAAACTCCTCCCCTGGTTGACTTTGCTCGGTTCGAGGGCAGACGTCGGTTCCTGTAACTGCTAGGCTGCATGCAACTTCCCTTTGCTACTAGAAATTGAGGTTACATTCATCTCCCTTGTCGCATTTTGGTCTTCTCTTATTTGTTTAATTCCCTCGGGAGTTTTGAATTTAAGTAATTGATGGTATGTTAATGGAACGGCCTTTATATCTTACAACTGTGTTCTCTCCAAGATAATATTGTAGTTCATATCGCCGGCTACTACCTCGAAAAGGGTTGTTTTCATTACCCCATCATCATGTGTGGGCAGCAGAATCTCTCCTTGGGTTGCCACGCTTACCAAATTGAAGCTCACGAGGAGTTTTGTGACTAGAATGATACTTCTGGTCAACTTGGCTTGCTCCGCCACTCTCTACTAGATAATATTAGCTGAAATTCCTGGATATACTAAAACACGTTTAAATTTAAAATCTAAATCATAAAGATATATTACCAAACCATTGTTGTATGATAACACTAATCTTCCTCCATGAAAGTAATATCATCCTCAGCGACTTTCCGGAGCCTCCTTCTGACTGGGATCAGATCTCATTGGCCTCGGTAACCATGCTTCCTTAATGTTCCTCATAGCCAATACTAGTTCCATTACGATGATGTTGAAGTTGTATTCCAACAACATGAGATAGGAGGAATATTGGGAGCCCGATATCTCCTTATCTATCAATGATATGTTATTCCGATCGCGATTCGTTCTCCTATCGATAGTGAATCTATCTGACGATTGGAAACCTCTACCGTATCCTTCGAACCTTTCACATAGCAAAAACCGACCTCTTGAAGATCGTTGATCAATGTCAAAATCATCCTTTGATATATAAGTATTCTTCTTCCACTCCCCACCTTCGGTTGATGCCGGAAAATCGAGATGAAATCCTCAAGTCTTATCTTTAAATTTATGGGAAGCATCGAAGCTTCTTGGATTCATCCCTTTAGTAATTGCCAGCTTCCCATTTGTTAGGTACAACCGTTAGCAGCATCCTTTCTTTCTAGAATCTAGTCACGAACTAGCGCAACAATTTAGACTCTCCTTATGCAATCCAGAATATGTCAGCTTTCGGGCTTGTACCTTTCTAGCCCCGACATAGGCCTCGATAAAAGAATGTGCGAGCATCTCGAAGAAATCTATTGATTGCTCGGGCAAGAGCGAATACCATTTTAGGTCCCACTTCGTGAGGATCTCCCCGAAATTTTTCCAGTAAAGCTGACTTAATTTCGTGCGGAACTAAATCATTTCCCTTCACTGTCATTGTATAGCTGGTGATGTGCTCTTGAGGATTCGAAGTTCCATTATACTTCTTCACGTTTGTCATCTTGAACCACTACGAGATCAATTTTGGTGTTGCGCTTAGTTTGAACGGCAACTGGTGTATTTCTTTTAGTCCAGTCCTTTCGATACTGGTGGTGCACCCAGAATATGATCCATTTGGGTGTTTATTTCCCTCAAATACCACATAAGTTCGGTTTTAAAGGGATTATTCTTATTGTTGTTACCGGATCCGCTATCGCCCCCTTGCCCTATCAAAACCAAATTCGACCCTTCGGCTATTTGTATGAACCCTTTGTATTTTTTGGCTTGCGGGAGCACCGGGATGAACTAGACCTTGTCCATTCGCATTGTTGGAAGCACCTGATAACGTCTGCCTCAATTTCTTCATGACCCGATCTTTCCGTGTGAGGTGTAGCGACGTGCTCGTCTTCAGCATCATCAGGATTTGCCTCTCGAACATGTCGTGGATATTTTCCTCCATGGACCGGCATGGGTTCATCCCCTTATTGCGAGTATCACTACTCAAATTCCGTGCTAAGGCTGATTTCCTTGAGCCTCAACGTTGCGTGCGATATTGACATTGTTATCTATCATATTCTAAGAGTTTTTTCTAAGGTCAAAGAATTAAACGAGTTAGTAATAGATGCAAGGGTCAACTTGATTACACAACTAGCTAAGCTCTACAGTAGGCGCCAAACTGTTTACCCTAATACGATACAGTTGAATTTATACGTGGTTTATAGACAAAGTAAATTGATTTAATCCCAAAATAATAAAAAAATTAAACGATAATATAATACTTAGCTTGAAATCGAGATACGACAATAGAAATCCTGGTTCCATGAGAGAGCTTCCGGAGGCAACTGTAATGATATTAATAAGCAAAAAGATAAAATATCATTAAGCTTTGAATAGTGTGTAGTATAGGGTTGACAGAAAATTTTTGTTCCTTATATTGGCCGTTATACTCACTACTTATAGTTGTTCCTAAGGAACAAGGTCTTAGGATTAAAGCCCCTCTTAAATGATAATTATAGGGGCATTGAAGAATATATAATGGTTGGCAATGAATGTCATATTCTGTGTAACGAACTACCTACTCAATACTATAGAATATTCTCCGTTAAATGCTACCGGGTGACAGACATTTATTTTGTCTTTATGAACATCATTCCCTTCGAGGACAAACGAGATTGCTGCTTTCTCCTAATTGCCATTTGCCTCGATTTCTAACTGCCTTCGGCTCCACGTGTTACTTAATTATGCAGGTATTGAATATGAACATATTTACCCTATACACAGGCGCCAAACTATATAATCCAAAATCTAGATCTAGGTTTATACAATTAGATTTATATTGAAAAAGGGATTAATCTAAGTCAATATTAATATCCAAATAACAGACCAAGTGTATTTATGGGAAGTATCCCACGTGTATTGTTGAATAACAATAAATAATACCAGTAATGGAGTAATGAGTAACTCAAGAATATGGAAGAGAGCAATAAATAACAATAAACATCATTTAAGTAAATAAATGAATAAAATTCACCTGACAAAGATGAGATTCCCCAATAATTCCTTTGGCAGTAATAGATAATGATAATAAGCCTTTGAATATTCAGATCTTTCTTGAATCATGGAAGAAAAGATAGATATAGATGTAAAAAGTGAACTTTGTATGTATGTGATAAAGAGAGTGTGTTCCAAAGTGTCAATGTTATTATCATGGATATCCAATCGCCTCACATAACCATATATTTTTTTTATAATGGTACACGA
Source organism: Nicotiana benthamiana (assembly GCA_034376525.1). NCBI lineage: Eukaryota > Viridiplantae > Streptophyta > Magnoliopsida > Solanales > Solanaceae > Nicotiana > Nicotiana benthamiana. The sequence continues at coordinate 125,976,767 of CM067338.1, read as the reverse complement.
GACACAAAAGTCTAGATAGTACAATTTAAAAGAATATTCTAATATTCTTTAGGGAACAGTAATCCTAAAATTAACGGTAATTGCTTTTAGAAAAAGAGTGCTCGTCCTCGTCTTTTTCTCCTACCGATTCACTTCGACCTCATCGACGACGCAGTGTCTTCTCGTGATGTCGATCCTTTGAGGTCTAAGTTACTGCATCCTATTGATAACACATGGCAATCTTCGAAGGCCTCCGTCATATTGACTTTGGTCAACGTTATGTTTCTCGCCCATAAAATGTTGAACCAACCCCCACCCCCGATCCTCCAACCGAACTTTTGGGTTGATCTTGGGCTCAGGTTGACTCGTAGTCATGGGTCACTTCAAATTTTAACTAATCCTAATAGGACAAAATTACTGGCACTTGTCCGTCCCGATGATCAGAAAGTGCGATAGTGTTGAAGTGGGTCTGTTGATCCACTTTTGGTTTTAGCTTTTTGGACGAGCACTGATGGTTATGTTACCCGCTTGGGAGAAAGTGACAGGGCAAAGATAGAGTATATCTGATGAGCTCCACAACATATAATTGTTCTAGTCTAAGTTTTATATTTATCTTAAAATATTTTATTGAATATATATAAATTTTAATTCATATTAAATAACTTAATAAGAATCAAATTTTTTAATTCACAGCTTCAAACTCTAAAATTCATTTTAAAGTTGAAAATAATGCAACTTAAATTTTCCGGTTTACTGTAATGACAAACTTTTATAATCATATAAATAATAACATATTTAAGATTATACATTTGAAAAGTCTTATGGTCATACAAGAGTAATGATACGTTAATTAAGACCACATGTCTCTTCGGGGGCAAAGCCACCTTTTGCTAAGGGTGATCAGTAATAACAACAACAACAACTACCCAGTATATTCTCACCAGGTGGGGTCTGGGGAGGGTAATATGTAGACGAGCCTTACCCCTATCCGAAAGGGTAGAGCGGTTATTTCCATTCGACCCTCGGCGCATAGGATAAAATGAAAAGCTGCATTAAAACAAAAACAAAAACAAAAAACAAAGACAAAATTAGAAACAAAAACAAGACAAAACAAAACAATAAAGCATTAGTAAATCCCACAGAAATAACGTAAATAATTATGTAAACATAAGAAACATAAATACAGTCGCATGCAATAATAACAAACCGTAACTACCATACTAACAACCATATGGGGACATAAGCTAAAATACTAATCATCTATGGGTGACCCTGCTATCCCACACCCAACCCCGGGTGAGGCGTACGAAGAACTCTATGAGCCCCTAGCCTACAACCCTGATTCTAGACCTCCAGACTCCCCTATCAAGGGTCATGTCCTCGAAAACCTGCATTCTAGTCATGTCCTGCCTAATCACCTCTCCCCAATGCTTCTTAGGCCTCCCTCTTCCTCGCCGACCGCCAACAATCTCCAGCCGCTCGCAGCTCCTCACCGGGGCATCGGGACCCCTCCTCCGTACATGCCCGAATCTCCTCAACCTCGCTTCCCGCATCTTCTCATCCACCGGGGCCACCCCTACCTTCTGTCGAATAACTTCATTCTTAATCTTATCTAGCCTGGTGTGCCCACACATCCACCTAAGCATCCTCATCTCCGCAACCTTCATTCTCTGAACATGGGAGTTCTTCACGGGCCAGCACTCCGCCCCATACAACATCGCAGGTCTAACCACGGCTCTGTAGAATTTTCCCTTGAGTTTGTGTGGAATTTTCTTGTCACACAGGACCCCTGAAGCAAGCCTCCACTTTGACCACCCCGCTCCTATTCGATGGGTGACGTCCCCGTCAATCTCTCCGTCCCCCTGAATCACAGACCCAAGATATCGGACACTATCCCTCTTAGCGATGGCCTGAGAACCAAGCATCACGTCCCTGCCTACCCCACTCGGCTCGTCGCCAAACTAGCACTCCAGGTATTCTGTCTTTGATCTGCTTATTTTGAAACCTTTAGACTCGAGGGTCTGTCTCCACACCTCTAACCTTTCACTAACATCGACCCTCGTCTCGTCTATCAATACTATATCATCAGCAAAAAGCATACACCAAGGCACATCCCCTTGGATATGTCGGGTTAGAGCATCTATCACTAAGGCAAACAACAGGGGGCTCAGCGCCGATCCTTGATGGAGCCCCATTATCACAGGAAAATGGTCTGATTCGCCACACACCGTCCTAACCCTAGTCTTAGCTCCATTATACATGTCCTTGATTACTCTGATATAGGCTTCCGGCACACTCTTCGCCTCCAAGCACCTCCATAGCACCTCCCTCGGGACCTTGTCATACGCCTTCTCCAAGTCGATAAGCACCATGTGAAGGTCCTTCTTCTTATCCCTGAATTGTTCCGCCAGTCGCCTGACTAGGTGTAAGGGTGATCAGTAATATTACGAAAAATTATATTATATATAAGTAAAATATTAATTTTAAAATATATAAAATATATATTGGATACTTTTTATAATTTTCTTTTACTTCTTTCAAGTTTGAACACCCTTAAAAATATTTCTAGTTTCACTACTGGCTCTCTTAATTAATTATATAGCCAGCTCAAATTTATTGTCATAGAATCTGTGTCTATAGAGAACATGCCTGCAGATAATGGAAAAAAGAACTCTGTTGTTGCCCACATGAAAATAAAAGAAAAAGAAGAAGAAAATTTTGATGTGAAGAAAGAAGATGAAGATGAAGCTGTATAGATATGGGATTGCGGTAGTCCTTTATATGACTCGTATGAATTGGTTGCACTCAACCATGTCATTGATAGACATCTCATGGAATTACCATGTCTTAGTGGATCAAGAAAGGACATAATAATAAGTTATGAATCTTCTCATGCAGAGGCTGCTACTTCAAATAACGTCAAAGGGTCTTCAATGAAGAGAATTTTCAGTGGTTTAATGGAGAGGAAAGTTGGGTGGAAGAGAAAGCATGCTGATGGAGGAAGAAGAGAAGAACCAAAGAAGGTAAAGTGAGGAATTGTTAAAATTTGCAACAAGATTAATTCTTGGTTAGTTATAATGATAAATAAATAAGCAAAAACCTGTTCAGTTTATATTTCCTGTATTTTATAAATACACTTTTTCATCCTTACTTTAAGTGCATGATTTTGTTGTTTGTTTCTATATATCTTGCGGGGTTAGTTTCTTGTAGCTATTGCATGCGGTGATCAGTGCTAGAACAAATGGAGCGGACCTTATACATAAGCAATTATGTGTTTTCAGGAGCGGAGGCATAAATCAAAATACGAATTTAGCCGAACCCAATAGCTTTTACGCAAATTCCATATTTGGTGTTTTGAATTTATAAAATATGTATAAATTTTAAACTCGAACCCAGTGATTAACAGTTAAAGTTGTGGTCCCAAAATTCACTTCGTTTCTGTGTGTTTGAATAGAAGTTCTAAAACTCAAAATAAGCAATTGACGTGTGTCGCAGAAAAGTGTTGATAAGCACTTTTTATGTTATGATGACTGAGACAGTAGTGTAGCCAAGAATCTTGTCAACGGTGTTCAAACTTAAAAAAGTCGTCGGTAAATTTGTTTTTTTTTATGAATCAAACTACGCAATATTTAGCTAAACAATTAAAACACATGTAATAGAACAATAATTTTATAAAACTCACATAAAACAAGACAAAAAAAAATTGACTAATGAAAGTAAGCAAAAAACCAAAGGAAAGAGAGAGTCGAGTGTGTCTGTAGTATGTAAAAGAGCTTATGTTGAAGAAATTTTTATAGAGCTTGACCTTTACATAGTAAAATTTATCTAAGAAGCAACATTTAAGATTAGTTGTTTATTTTTACAAAAAATTTAAGTTTTAAGAGTGTTATAAAATGAAAGCAAAGCAGTAAAATGTTAACAAGAAATATAAGCAACTTAATGAAATATGAAAAAGAAATATAGATAGAGAGAAGGAAGAGATTTTCTTCTTCAATTGTGTGTCATTTCCTATCTATTACAAGGCCTTTATATAGGCATAAAAAGTGAAGAAAATATGACATGGAATATGTCATTGAACATACGAAATATGTCATTGAATATGTCATTAAGCATTTGAGATGAAGATTATGGAAAATGAGTAGACATCCAATATATTATGATATTTATCATAATACTCCCCCTTTTGATGTCCATAGATAATGTGCCTCATTAAAAACCTTAACTAAAATAAAACCCAATGGGAAAAAATTCTAGAAAAGGAAAAGAGTACACATATCTAATAATACACCTTTTGGTTGCCTCGTTAAAAACCTTGCAAGGAAAACCCAGTGGGATAAAACCTTGTAAGGGAAAAAGAGTACAACGCGAATTAACTCACCCTAATGAGAGCATCAATTCACATCCATGAGCCTTCATATTCCAATCTTGTGCACCATCTTCAAGAGATCGTTAGTAGAGATTTGATAAATAAATCAGCCATATTAACTATAATAAATATTTGCACCTTGAAACATAACTCGTCATAGATATATAATGTCTTCACAAATATCGTGAAATGGCTCTTCAATATCTCCATAAAGGTATCCTCGCTATCACATTATCATGCTTATAGTTATAGCAAGATACATTTTTGCATAAATTGTGCTGAGGAAGTAGTACCTCAAGATCAAGAATTATAGATGCTTCAAGCAACTTAAATCCTTCATCGATTGTCATATAAGTTAAGTCATATAAGCCATATTATAGGCTTTAGATGCATATCAAGTTTTCATGTCATGCTAGACAAATAAGATATCGAAAACTGATTGCACACACCATTGACTTTATATTTTCAAGTATTTGAACTACATATCCAAAACTATATGTGTTTCATATAGAATCAATTCTACTTGAATTGTATCTCTTCCATTTGGCCAATACTTTTGTCTGTATTTGAAAAACTTAAGATCCTCATCGATATTTAGCGCTATCATAGATGTCGTCGACGAACATTTTATATCGGTTCCAATAAATTTTCATAAAGACATAACATATAGATCTCTTCATTCATATATTCAGGTACCTGAATCTCTCATGAGATTTTATGAAGTGTTATGTCATGTGACCTTCTAGATCACTTACCTCCTTTATTATGATCACTTTGATCATTTGCTCATCTTCTTTATCAAGAAGTTTATTTGAAACTAATTTGTTTATACGCTTTAATCGTACCAAAGACTTTGTCCTTCTAGGACTTAATATGAGCATTTGCAATGAGAATATAGTTACTTTCTTTGAGTTAATAAATGCAAATGGAATGCTTTGCAATATGTTGCAAATTGAATTATCGTTTTATGAACTTCAAGTTCATATTATTATATTCGAGGATCTATATATACAAATGATAATCCGTTCCATGTAACTTTTTCTCAAGTGTTTATCATGTCTCCCCCTCATGTTAGAAAAACTAACTTGTTTCTTCAACTCTGGGAACCCATCTTTGTGCATTATCATGTTAATATACACTGCACATCAATGATAATAAGATGAAATTATTTGGTTCCTGACCCTGAACCACTTGTGAGGGGAGAATATAATATACTCTCGTATATAACGTATATCAAATTGATATAGATAACTTTGTTCTCATAAGCAATAGTTTAGCTATTAAGGGGGGCACTCAATAAATATTTTGCTAAACCAACTATGATGTAAACCAATTTATCAAGATGAACTATCTTGAATAGAAAATCTGGAAATTATGCTCGAAATTAGATTACTGAGCAAGTTACCTCGCAAGCACCGGCCAAGTTGCAGGTTAATAATAATCGCACATGTAACCATCTCATAGATGCATCTTATGTGGTATACATGGCAGGTGAATGGGCTCATATTCACCTTTGATATTTCCAGAATTTATGGGATTCAACCCCAACTTTAGTTGGTCAATTAATTAATGAGAACAAATAATACAAGAGAATTCGTAAAGAACTTTCTAGTTCTTTAATATTTACCCATGTGAATTCTCTATTACTGTTGCACATAATACTTAAATTGATATGGCTAACCCGAATGCCAATTGAATAAATTATCAATATTGATAAAATTCAGGTTTACATCATGACATGTGCAATTATCGATAAACTCTAAGTTTATTATGATATGAGTTTTTATATCAATAAACATCCACTTTATTGTGGTATTCTTTTATTTGTATAGTACAAAATGGAGAATAAAGCTGGTAGCTTTTCACATACATATTATCCTGCTACAAGTTGTAGTAATAGAAGATATCAAATCTTTCCTTTATTTATAGTCTTAGTATAATCAATCGCTTTCGCGTATACTTTGGAAACTGAATAAGTTTCTTTGAGACTTACTATAATACAATACCTTATTGGTAATCAATTGTGTTTCTCCAAAATAATATAATTGGCTCTTACAAAGTTCTCAATTAATTTGGTACTATCACATATTAATCAATATCCATATAGTGAATATTTCTTTTAAAGAGAAAGTTGTACCATTATGGTCATGTCAAAATTATATGCAAGATATGTTTCTTGCATTATTATTGTCCTTTAATAATCACATTGCCAAAATATTTTGGCGTACAATAGGTACGTGACCAATGACCATTCATGCTATAATAATGACATTATTTTCTTATATCATCTCAACCCTCCTTCTAGAGGTGAGTGTGGTATATTCAATACCAATAGCATGTTCATATTCTTCCAATAATGAATATGTATTCATAAATCAACTCTTGTCACATTCACACCATGAATGGACCATAATCATCTATATGTGCTATATAAAATCTCATGTCAAATCGATGATAGATATTACTTTCACAGAGTGAATGATTATTTTGAGAATCCTTATTATTCTCATTATCCCAATGATAAAGATTATAATTTCGTCTATTGCCACATTCATAAATGTGTCTGGCATTTTATTTGCTATTCTTTGCAAATGGATAATCTTTTGCACCTCTTTTTCACAAATAGAGGCACGTGGATAAAGATGAGATAATGATGGATTTTTCCACAAAATTTTCGTTTAGTTTCACCAACTTCTCCCCCTAAATTTGGGAAAAGTGTCTCATCGAATCGACAGTCTGCAAATCATGCAGTGAACAAATCCCCTGTCAATGTTTCGAGGTAGCGAATAATGGAGGGCGATTCAAACTCAACATATATTCCTAACCTTCTTTGCGGACCCATTTTGGTGCGATATGGCGGTGCTACAGGCACATATACTGCGCATCCAAATATTCTTAAATGGGATATATTAGGTTCATGACCCAAAACTAATTGCAATGGGGAATATTTGTGATAATTTGTCGGTCTGAGACGAACTAGCATTGCTGCATACAAAATGGCGTGACCCAAACCGAAGTGGGCAGCCTCGTTTTCATGAGTAACGGTCTTGCTATCAACTGCAGACGTTTAATTAAAGACTCTGCAAGACCATTTTGAGTGTGAACATGAGCTACATGATGTTCCACTATTATCCCGATTGATAAGCAATAATCATTAAATGCTTGGGATGAAAATTCAGCAGCATTATCTAGTCCAATAGACTTAATTGGATTATCGGAAAATTGTGCCCGTAATCGAATTATTTGTGCCATTAATTTTGCAAACGCAAGGTTGCGGGATGACAATAGGCACATATGAGACCATCTAGAAGATGCGACTATTAAGACCATAAAATATCTAAATGACCCACTAGGTGGGTGAATAGGTCCACAAATGTCCCCTTGTATACATTTCAAAAACACAGGTGACTCAATTCCAACCTTTGTTGGTGATGGTCTAATAATTAACTTGCCTTGATAACAAGAAGTGCAAGAAAATTCATTATTTAAAAGAATATTTCAATTCTTTAATGGATGACCATTTGAGTTTTCTATAATCCGTCTCATCATAATTGATCCAGGATGTCCCAATCGATCATGCCAAAGTACAAACGTATTGGAATCATTAACCTTTTGGTTTACGGTAGAATGTGCCTCAATTGCACTAATTGTTGCCCAATACATGCCACAAGATAAAGATGGGAACTTCTCAATAACCCTCTTTTGGCCAGAGACATTCTTTGTAGTGATGAGATATTCACGATTATTCTCATCTATTGTCTCAATATGATATCCATTTTGACTGATATCTTTAAAACTCAACAAGTTCCTCTTGGACTTGGAGGAGAACATTGCATTCTCTATGATAAATATTGTTCCTTTAGGCAGAGTTATAGTAGCTCTTCCAGAGCCTCCAATTAATTTACTACTACCGGAAATTGTAGTAACATCTGCCTTGCACATACTTAAATGAGAGAAATATTTCTTCTCTTTGAACATTGTATGTGTGGTACATGAATCAATTAAACAAATATTTTTACAATTGAATTTTGATCCAAGTTTGTTTTGTGAGATATCCATACTTAATCTTGTATGTCTAGTTAGTGCATGCATCATTAAATTATTCAAGTTAATTAGCATAATTAAAGTGTACTAAATACGTGTAGGACAGTACCGGCTAATATGAATACACTTATTGCACTAAGATCTTTATCAAGTAATTTTAGTAATAATTTGGCTAAGTGATTTGACATGCTACATAACTAGTATTGTTACTTTTCTAGATTGACCATATTAAAGAATTATATGTGCGCCTAAAGAATATAAAAATTTATATATCGTAAAATCTATACCTACATAGTATATCCATGTGTACTAATATTTTGTATGTAGGCTTGTCAAAATAAATTGTTAAATGTAGCTAGTGTAGTATATCATGTTATAATGTACAATAATGTATAATCACACATTATTTTAGGTATACCCAAGTACTTAAGCATGTAACTAGAATTCAATAAGAAAGTAGACTTGAAAACAAAAACAATTTCAAGTAACCTCATTATTACTAACATGTTTTATTTCTACACAGAAGAAGATGAATAATCAATAAAAGCTTCTTGGATTTAGTCAAAGTAAGATGTAATATTTTAATAATGCAAATATTATTTATATTCATATTTTGGATATGTACTACTGTCAAGAAAATATTATTGTTATCTAAGTCTATTGTTGATTACTTCTATTTATATTCTAATAATGCAAATCAATTAAGAAGTAGTTTATTAAAATCATTACATCTTTATTCATAAATAAAGAGATCATGGTGAAGTATGAGTATCTTTTTTTGGAAACACGTTATCAAGGCTTTATACTAAAACGTGTGTTCTTATGTGTAGGTTTTGATGAATGACAAACAAGCGCAAATTGATATATGCGAAGTTCAAGTACAAGCGCACAATTGGTGGATAACGAGATTCAAGCACAAGACAAAGTTTTATAGTTTAAATGAGTCGTTCTTAATCGTGATCTTGATCCGACAACTTGACTCATGACATGGCTTCTCTCGTAAAATTATTTTTACAAAATCATGCATATTTAATTTAATGCTAAATGATTTTAAATCATGCATATTTACTTTAGTCAAAATAATTTTTAAACATGCCTCTAAAATCTGGACTAAGATAATCGATTATGAACTTATAATAATCGATTATGTTAAGCCAAGACTGCATGACAATCGATTGTGAACTAAATGACAATCGATTGTGTTAAGGCAGTGAGCATCAGGTCTTTTCAAATCTGCATGACAATCGATTGTGAACCTTATGACAATCGATTGTGATGAGGAAGTGTCCATCAAAGTTTTCCAAAACTCAGAATAATCGATTGTGAAGCTAATGACAATCGATTGTGATGAGGCAGTATCCATCAAAGTTTTTCAACGCTCAAAATAATCGATTGTGAAGTTAATGACAATCGATTGTGAAGAGACAGTGTCCATCAGATTTTTAAAAGTCACAAAATAATCGATTGTGAACATATGGCAATCGATTGTGTTGAGGCAGTATCTTCCAGACTTTTTCAAAATTATTAAATAATCGATTGTGAGTATAAAACAATCGATTGGCAAGAGGCAGTGTCTAAAATGATTTTCAAAATCTGATAAAGAATCGATTGTAAATATTGCACAATCGATTGTGAAGCTGACCGTTGTCGTAAAGTTTTCAAATACTGTCAGGTAATCGATTGTTGATTTTGTACAATCGATTGTTGATATTAAAATCTGAAAAAGATTTTTTGAACGTTGCTGAATAATCGATTATTGATTCTGTATAATCGATTGTTTTACGTAAAATCTGGAAATGATTTTTTGAACGTTGCCAATAATCGATTGTTGATCTTGGACAATCAATTGTTAAGCGTAAAATCTGGGATTAATTTTTGGAACGATTGGAAAACAATCGATTGTGGCTTCTTGACAATCGATTGTCACACAGTAAAATCAGCAACTCTTAATTGGCAATTAGGCAACGGTAATGCAAAGTTTTTCAACTATAAATACAGCTTCATTTCAGTGTTTTAAACATAACAACACACAACAATTAATCATCTATTGCTATAAGCTTGCATACTATTGTTTATCATTTTATATTCATTTCATAAAGCTTTTGAGAGCCAAAGTCTTGTCCATAGTTGTTGTGATCTTGAGCTTACTTCTTTTACTCATATCTACTCATTAAGGAGTGTTTTGTTTGAGTGTTTAGTGTTTTGTACACTTGTAAGAGAATTGTGATTCTCTTGTTGTAAGGAACTTGTGTTTCCTTGGTTGAAGTCTTGGAGTGTTGTATCTCTGAGCAAAGGTGTTAAGGCGTGTGTCCTTAAGTTGTAAAGGTTTGTTGAGCACCCGTAAGCTTGACAAGTTAGTGGAAAATCTCGAGAGAGTCTCTCGGGGACTGGACTAGCCACGTGTTGTGGTGAACCAGAATACATCGGTGCGTTCTTTCCTTTTGTTTATTTAACGCACTTAATTATTTCCTGCAAATTTTAATTTCCGCAAGTTTACGCTAAATTTTATTATAACGGTATTCACCCCCCCCCCCTCTAGCGTTAAGAGTATTATCTAACAATTGGTATCAGAGCCCAACTCTCTGAAGACTTAACAGTTTGAGAGAAACTTCCATGGCTTCTACTCGTGATTCTTTTGCAGGAATAGAGGAAGGACAGTGCTCCACCCGACCACCACTATTCAACGGTACAAACTATGTGTACTGGAAGGAGAGGATGAAAATCTTCGTTCAAGCAAACAATTTTCATCTCTGGAAGGTGATAACAAAGGGAAATCAAATTCCAACCAAAAAGGTTGAAAACGAATGGGTTCCCAAGTCCGAAGAAGAATATGACGCGAATGATATCCGAAAGGTTCAAAATAATGCTAAAGCAATTAATTTATTATATTGTGCTGTAAATGCTGATGATTACAGGAAAATATCGTGTTGCACAACGGCAAAGGAAATGTAAAACAAGCTGGAAATTACGTACGAAGGTACGGACCAGGTAAGGGAAGCTAAAATTGATTTCCTAACCCATGCTTATGAATTATTTCACATGAAGGAAGGTGAAAAGGTGGATGAAATGTTCGAACGATTTTCAATAATCGTAAATGACCTACATGCCCTCAAGAAGACATTCACGGATAGAGAACTTGTTTGAATAATCTTAGAAGTCTCACTCCGGCATGGCGATCAAAGGCCGACGCAATCCAAGAATCCATTGGCGTCTCAAATGTCACCATCGACGCATTAAGAGGTAACCTTAAGACTTATGAGTCTACTATACTTAACCCTCTTGTTGATGATCAAAGGAGGCAAAGAATAGCGCTTAAGGCAAGCACAAGCCAACCTCAAGTTGATGAGGACGGAGACAACGAGTTTGGACTCGTTATCAAAAGATTTCAAAAGTTCATGCGAAAGGAGTATGAACGAAAGGGCAAAAAGCAAGGCGAGCAAATAAAGTGCTATGAATGCGGTGAAGCCGGGCACATCAAATCAAATTGCCCAAACATCAAAAAGGAGAAGAAACCTTTTAAGAAGCAACGTGCATACATTTCTTGGGGAGGAGACTCCGGAGATGAGTCAAGCGAAGAAGAAGAAGACGAAGCCGCAAACCTTTGTCTTATGGCGCAAGAAGACAAGCAAGATGAGGTATGTCAAATCTCTTCTAAAAACTTCTTTACTCTTGAAGAAATGCGAACTGCTTTTGATGAGCTATATACTGAATTTATTAAGGCTTCAAAAACTGTCAAGAGCATAAAAGAAAATACTTCTCTAAAAGAAAAAGATTTTCAAAAACAGCTTTCTTTGAAAGAAAAGGATTTAGAAAAACTGGTTTTAGAAAATGAGAAGCTGAAAGAGGAAAACAAGTTTTTCGCAAAAAGAAGCACCGACAAGCCCGAAAGTTCTATTAAAAACTGTTCTTCTTGCATGCATCTCGAAAATGAGGTAGATAGACTTAAAGGTACCTTAGATAAGTTTAATTCTTCCCACAAAAATTTGAATAAGGTCCTTGTTAATTTGAAATCAACCAAGCATGGCATAGGCTTTAAGAATGAGCCTAAAGAAAAGGTTGACGCCAAACCCCAACCACCTAAGGCTCAACCTAGGATTAATAAAACAAATGCTTATCATAGAAATAGCAATCCTAGAACAAATATGCATGCTAGACCAAATGTTGAACATTTTAGAAGACCTAGAAATGACTTACCACCTAGAAATGACTACCCTAGAAATGATGCATATTCTAGGCCAAACACTAGAAGGAGTTTTGAACCTTTTAGAACATCTAGACATGACCATTACTCTAGAAATGCTGCTCATTTTAGAACTAATAGTAGGAGAAATGGTTCTCATGAAATACACAATAGTCATAATGAAAATAGAGTAATTCATTTTCGTCCATCAAGTTACTATGAACCTAGAAGGATGCATAACCCCAACGTGACTTGTCATTATTGTAGACGCATTGGTCATATTGCCCCTGCATGCTTTACACGACATAGACATATCACTCAATCGCATCATTATAATATGCCTAACCCTCAAGGACCCAAAATGGCATGGGTACCTAAAACGCATTAACTTGTTTTGTAGGTATGTTTGAAGGGATCAAGTGTACTATGGTACCTTGATAGTGGATGCTCCAAACATATGACGGGAGACAAATCCAAATTCCTTCAACTAGAACACAAAGAAGGAGGAAGTGTGATTTTTGGGGACAACAATAAAGGAAAGATTATTGGCATCGATCGGCCGGTAAGGATGAAAATTCCTCTATTAAGCATATATTACTTGTGAAAGGTTTAAAGCATAATCTCTTGAGCATAAGTCAATTATGTGACAAGGGAAATCTTGCCCTATTTGATTCGGATGAATGCTTAGTGTTTAGACGTAGTGATTTTAAAATTATCCTTCGTGGTTTTAGAGTGGATAATATTTATATGGTTGATCTTGCTAATTCTTCACCCGAATATGTTGATTGTCTTATGAGTAAAGAGGATGATACTTGGTTATGGCATCGTAGAGTAGCACATATCAACATGCATCTTTTGAACAAATTGATTTCTCAAAACTTAGTTATTGGCCTTCCCAATTTAAAATTTGAAGATGACTCTATTTGTGATTCATGTCAAAAAGGGAAGCAAACAACAGCATCTTTCAAATCCAAAAATATTGTTTCAACTTCTAGACCATTGCAATTGCTTCACATGGATTTATTTGGACCATCTCGCATTGAAAGTCTAGGAAGAAATCGTTATGCTTTTGTGATTGTTGATGATTATTCTAGATTTACTTGGACTTTATTTCTTGCCAATAAAAGTGATGCTTTTCAGAATTTTAAATATTTTCTTAAGCGTGTTCAAAACGAGAAGGAAACAACCGTCACTTCAATTAGAAGTGATCATGGGGGAGAGTTTGATTACAATCTCTTTGCGGACTTTTGTGACGAACTCGGTATCGAGCATACCTTTTCCGCTCCACGTACACCACAACAAAATGGGGTGGTGGAAAGGAAAAATAGGTGTCTCGAAGAGATGGCTAGAACCATGCTCGAAGAGGCTAAGATTCCCAAACATTTTTGGGCGGATGCCGTGAGTACTGCATGCTACATCTTAAATAGAGTAGTCATAAGGGCAACACTCATGAAGACCCCTTATGAACTCTACAAGGTAAGGAAACCAAATATCTCCCATTTTAGAGTATTCGGTTGTAAATGTTTTATTCATAACAATGGCAAAGATCAATTGGGAAAATTTGATGCTAAGTCCTATGAGGGAATTTTCATTGGTTATTCTTCACGTAGCAAAGCATATAGGGTTTTTAATAAAAGAACCGAAATTGTGGAGGAATCCCCTCATGTTGTATTAGCCGAAAATAATGCTCGCTTGGCGAGAAAGGATTCCGGTTTTGATCTTGCAGGTATTTTAGATAGCTTGAAAGACAAAATACAAGAGGAAACGCCTAAGGAAAATAAAAATGAAATCTTGGAACAACCAATGGAGGAAGCGCCACAATTGGAGAAAGAAACGACAATGCCTAACGAATGGAGGACAATCAAAGATCACCCTCTCGAACAGGTAATTGGCGACGTCGGAGAAAAGGTAAGTACCCGAAACTCCCTTAAGAACACCTTAGGACATACTGCTTTTGTGTCTCAAATTGAACCAACAACCATCTTCGAAGCAATTGGGGATGAATTTTGGACCTTGGCAATGCAAGAGGAGCTTAACCAATTCAAACGGAATGACATTTGGGATTTGGTGCCAAGACCCGAAAATCATACCATAATTGGTACGAAATGGGTTTTTCGAAACAAACTAGATGAAAATGGTGTAATCACTAGAAACAAAGCTAGGCTTGTAGCAAAAGGCTATAATCAAGAAGAGGGTATTGACTATGAAGAAACATATGCTCCCGTAGCTAGATTAGAAGCTATTCGTCTATTGCTCGCTTTTGCCTCTTCTATGAATTTCAATTTATATCAAATGGATGTGAAAAGTGCTTTTCTAAATGGTGTTATACAAGAAGAAGTTTATGTTGAACAACCTCCCGGTTTTGAAGATTTTAAATCTCCCGATCATGTTTTCAAACTCAAAAAGGCTCTCTATGGTTTAAAATAAGCTCCCCGAGCTTGGTATGTAAGATTGAGTAAATTTCTATTGGAAAATGATTTCATTAGGGGGAAAGTTGACACCACCCTTTTTGCTAAGCATAAAAACAATGATATTTTATTAGTTCAAATATATGTGGATGATATCATATTTTGGTGCTACTAACAATGTCTTATGCAAGGAATTTTCCGATTTAATGACAAGCGAATTTGAGATGTCTATGATGGGTGAGCTAACATTCTTTTTTGGATTACAATTAAAGCAAATGAAAGAAGGTACGTTCATTTGCCAAGCCAAATATTGCAAAGAATTGCTGAAACAATTTGAAATGAACAATGCAAAAGCAATGGCGACTCCCATGAGCACATCCGATCATCTAGACAAAGATGAGAAAGGTAAGGAAGTCGACACTAAGAAGTATCGAGGTAAGATTGGCTCTCTTCTCTATCTTACTGCTAGTCGTCCGGACATCATGTTTAGCGTGTGCTTATGCGCCCGTTATCAATCGTGGCCGAAGGAGTCTCACCTTACTGCGGTAAAACGGATTTTGAAGTACCTTGTTGGTACTACAAATGTGGGTCTATGGTACCCCAAAGGTTCTTCATGCCAACTCGTTGGCTATTCCGACTCCGATTTTGCTGGATGCAAATTGGACCGCAAGAGCACTAGTGGCACTTGCCATTTGCTCGGTAGCTCTCTCGTTTCTTGGTTTAGCAAGAAACAAGTAAGTGTTGCGTTGTCCACAACCGAGGCTGAATATGTAGCCGCGGGGAGTTGTTGCGCTCAAATCCTCTGGATGAAACAACAACTCTTGGACTATGGCCTAAGTCTTGATCATATCCCTCTTAAATGTGATAATACTAGTGCCATATGCTTGACGAAGAACCCCGTTCTTCATTCGCGAACAAAACACATTGAAATTAGACATCATTTTATAAGAGATCGCGTTCTCAAGGGTGATGTCGAAATCGAATTTGTTGAAACCAAAGACCAATTGGCCGACATCTTTACTAAGCCCTTAGAGAAAGAGTCCTTCTTCCGAATTCGTAGTGAACTCGGGATTCTTGACTCCACGCTGATCTAAGTCATGCATTGCATCTTTTTTATTTTACATGATTTCTAACTTGAGCGTCGGAGACGTCTAACGAATTTTTGCAGGTATCGCCCTAAAGGTAGAAGGAATTATAAAGCATGACGTTTTCTCGTATCAATAATCGATTGTTATGCTATTACTTGAGTTATTGTACTCTCTTTAAGTAATCACGCTTTCTTTCCAATAAATAAACAAGTTTTAGTTACATCTTTGGCATCTTCTTATATTATTTTTGCTAATGGAAAAAGGGGGAAGATAACGGGTATGCACTCTCAATATTTATAAGCTTAAATTGAGGGGGAATTCATATATTGAGGGGGAACTAATCGCATACTTATTGCATATCTTTACTTGTCTTGAATCGTCATTATAAATTGTTTAAGTTGCATATCCCGCTTAAAGTTTGCCATTATCAAAAAGGGAGAAATTGTTGGAAACACGTTCTCAAGGCTTTATACTAAAACGTGTGTTCTTATGTGTAGGTTTTGATGAATGACAAACAAGCGCAAATTGATATATGCGAAGTTCAAGTACAAGCGCACAATTGGTGGATAACGAGATTCAAGCACAAGACAAAGTTTTATAGTTTAAATGAGTCATTCTTAATCGTGATCTTGATCCGACAACTTGACTCATGACATGTCTTCTCTCGTAAAATTATTTTTACAAAATCATGCATATTTAATTTAATGCTAAATGATTTTAAATCATGCATATTTACTTTATTCAAAATGATTTTTAAACATGCCTCTAAAATCTGGACTAAGATAATTGATTATGAACTTATGATAATCGATTATGTTAAGCCAAGACTGCATGACAATCGATTGTGAACTAAATGACAAATTGTGTTAAGGCAGTGAGCATCAGGTCTTTTCAAATCTGCATGACAATCGATTGTGAACCTTATGACAATCGATTGTGATGAGGCAGTGTCCATCAAAGTTTTTCAAAACTCAGAATAATCGATTGTGAAGCAAATGACAATCGATTGTGATGAGGCAGTATCCATCAAAGTTTTTCAACGCTCAAAATAATCGATTGTGAAGTTAATGACAATCGATTGTGAAGAGATAGTGTCCATCAGATTTTTAAAAGTCACAAAATAATCGATTGTGAACATATGACAATCGATTGTGTTGAGGCAGTGTCTTCCAAACTTTTTCAAAATTATTAAATAATCGATTGTGAGTATAAAACAATCGATTGGCAAGAGGCAGTGTCTAAAATGATTTTCAAAATCTGATAAATAATCGATTGTTAACATTGCACAATCGATTGTGAAGCTGACCGTTGTCGTAAAGTTTTCAAATACCGTCAGGTAATCGATTGTTGATTTTGTACAATCGATTGTTGATATTAAAATCTGAAAAAGATTTTTTGAACGTTGCTGAATAATCGATTATTGATTCTGTATAATTGATTATTTTACGTAAAATCTGGAAATGATTTTTTTAACGTTGCCAATAATCGATTGTTGATCTTGGACAATCGATTGTTAAGCGTAAAATCTGGGATTGATTTTTGGAACGATTGGCAAACAATCGATTGTGGCTTCTTGACAATCGATTGTCACACAGTAAAATCAGCAACTCTTAATTGGCAATTAGGCAACGGTAATGCAAAGTTTTTCAACTATAAATACAGCTTCATTTCAGTGTTTTAAACACAACAACACACAACAACTGATCATTCTATTGCTATAAGCTTGCATACTATTGTTTATCATTTTATATTCATTTCATAAAGCTTTTGAGAGCCAAAGTCTTGTCCATAGTTGTTGTGATCTTGAGCTTACTTCTTTTACTCATATCTACTCATTAAGGAGTGTTTTGTTTGAGTGTTTAGTGTTTTGTACACTTGTAAGAGAATTGTGATTCTCTTGTTGTAAGGAACTTGTATTTCCTTGGTTGAAGTCTTGGAGTGTTGTATCTCTAAGCAAAGGTGTTAAGGCGTGTGTCCTTAAGTTGTAAAGGTTTGTTGAGCACCCGTAAGCTTGACAAGTTAGTGGAAAATCTCGAGAGAGTCTCTCGAGGACTGGACTAGCCACGTGTTGTGGTGAACCAGAATACATCGGTGCGTTCTTTCCTTTTGTTTATTTAACGCACTTAATTATTTCCTGCAAATTTTAATTTCCGCAAGTTTACGCTAAATTTTATTATAACGCTATTCACCCCCCCCCCCTAGCGTTAAGCGTATTATCTAACATCTTTCTCTTTCTCTTTTTGTTTTTAAACATAATTGAGAAAAACTAAGTATCCAACAAAACATATCATTATTCTTACAAAAGAGAGAAACATGTTGTATCTAATAATTTTAAATCAGAGTCGAGAACTTTAAAAGAGGATAACTTACCGTGATGGTTAGAGACTTGTGCTGATAAAGTGTTATAAAATGAAAGCAAAGCAGTAAAATGTTGACAAGAAATATAAGCAATTTAATGAAATATGAACAAGAAATATAGATAGAGAGAAGGAAGAGATTTTCTTCTTCAATTGTGTGTCATTTCCTATCTATTACAAGGCCTTTATATAGGCATAAAAAGTGAAGAAAATATGTCATGGAATATGTCATTGAACATACAAAATATATCATTGAATATATCATTAAGCATTTGAGATGAAGATTATGGAAAATGAGTAGACATCCAACATATTATGATACTTATCATAATAAAGAGTTATTTATTTGGAATTTTTTGATTGAAAAAGACTCAAATAGAACACATACGATGGTCTCCGGTTTATTTTGGAAAATGAAAATGTTTAAATAGGGATTCAAACCCATAAATAATATATGAAGGATTGTGTAATGGTGTTCGTAACACGTAGCGAAAGACAATAACAATCCTAGGTAGATTTTTCATGTTTTAAAATTTATTTACTTGTCAAAGATCGGGTCTAAGACGTACCTGGTGAAGAGAGTTTCTTTTTCAGAATTTCTTCGATAGTGCGAAGACTCTATGCTTATTCACATCGAGACCGATCCTTGCTATCAACTCTTTGATCGATGAAACCCGCGAACAAATTGAACGAAGAATATTGTGGTGAAATTTTTCTTAAAAATCTCAACTCAAATTAGAAGAACAAGAAACACTTTTCTTATAATTGAATTTTTCTCTCTTGGCTTTGTATTGCACTCTTACTTTCACAAAGTAAGATTTTTTCTCAAGAAAAATAATTTAAAAAAAACGAAAAAACGAAAAGAACCATGCAAATTTTCTCCATCACCCTTTATATAGCATCACCTACAAACTCTTTTCCTATTTGGTTGAGGTAATAATTTTCCTAGGATAAAAGTTTATTCCAAAAATAAAGTAATATGTATAAAATCACGTTGTAAGATTTCTTATGAAAATTTGCATGGAAAAAAAACGAATTTCCCTTTCTCAATTAACGACATTTGTGGACCTTTTTGATCTATGGACTTTCCACAAAATTCCAATACCAAAGTGGATTATAATATATAAACTTTTATGTTAATATAATATTTTCCTATTGAAAATATTAATCCCATTCCAAATAGGATAAAACTTCATATTAATAATCCAATTTAAAATTAGATTTATTAACAAGTCTTTATTAATATTATATTTTATATACATCTATTATATAAAATAATACTAATTATATATATCACATATATTTCAACCAAGAGATATTATTTATTTCTATTCCAAATAGAAACTTTAATTTATTCACAATATTAATTATAATCTTTGTGCTAGCAAGGAATATAATAATATTTCATTTGGACTAATAACTAAATTTATTTGACTAATTAAATTTTTTAATTTAATTATCAAATAATAAATTAATTAATCATTTAGCAAAGATCAGAACACTCGTTAGTGTGCGATCCCATAGGTTCAATACTAAACCGGTAGTAAATTAATCATATCAATATACTAATCAAGGGTGGCGTCTAGCAACACTCCTTAACGACCGGATAGCATGAAGTATACAATTTACTCTCAAGAACCAGTAGAAGAATAATGCAGTAATTCCTTCTGTCCTTATAACTCTAGATCACCCTAGGATATGGTTCAAATTTCAAATCCTAATAGGCGATCAACTATGTGTTCATGTCAAATATAATCGACCATTGAATGACCTAAGAAACTCATTTCTTCTTTCATTCAATTGCCCTTGCCAAGGTTTTAGTTTGATCGTTTATAATTCATGACAACATGGAGCTTAAACTCATTACCAAGAGTTGACAGATTCCTTCTTGATCAATCACTAATTCTACAAGTATTTAATCGTACTCAATATCCTTTCAACTATCGCCCTAGGGCCATAGGTGTCTAGTATCAAAGTACAATAAATAACTTGTCAATTACTATGACGATCTCAAGTCAAAGGAAACGGTTATATCACATTCTTCAAGAAAATATCCTATTGACAATTATGGTAATTCTAACCATTAGGAATTATCCAATGAGTCGGTTCAACGATCATATCTCTATATGCATCATCTATCTATGTGATTTAGTTAATGAGATCAACTAATCTTTATCCGATAAAGACGATCACATAAATATTGATCTAACCGGATTACTAATGTCCAAATCAATAATCCTACGATCAAGAACAAAATTTAGATTAAATTGTAAAAGACTTTGCTCTCATTATCATGATCTCTATTACGATGACAAATCTCAAAATTTAATCAAGGACCTTATCAAATTAATCAAACAATTAATAAATTTGATAAAAGAATATCAAATGCCATATATTTTATATCAAATGACATTCACAAAAATATGTTCAAGTTATCAAATATGATATTGGATCTAGGGCATATCTACTATATCCCTAACAATCTCCCACTTGCACTAGAGCCCATCGCTCTTGTACTTCATCCCCAATTTCCACTTGTGCTTGTCAAACTCCTTTGTGCCAAGTGCTTTAGTGAATGGGTCTGCAGCATTTTCCTTTCCATCAACCTTTGAATCTTGACATCTCCACGTTCAATGATTTCTCTTGTCAAGTGATACCTTCGCAGAACGTGTTTGGACTTTTGGTGTGTTCCTTTGCTTGAGCAATGGCTCCAGTATTGTCACACAACAATGGAACCGCACCTTCTATTGAAGGAACCACACCAAGTTCAGTTGAACTTTTCCATCCATACAGCTTCCTTAGCAGCTTCACTAGCTGCTATATATTCTGCTTCAGTCACTGAATCAGCTACTGTAGCTTGTTTGGAACTTTTCCAACTCACTGCACCACCATTTAAGGTGAATACATAACCATAAATAGATTTTCTATCATCCTTATCTGAAGAGAAACTTGCATCAGTATAACCTTCAAGTTTCAACTCGGAATCCCCATAGATGAGGAATTGGTCTTTAGTCCTTCTTAAGTACTTAAGAATGGTCTTCACCATCTTCCAATATTCCTCACCAGGATTTGCCTGATATCGTCTAGTCACTCCAAGTGCATAAGCGACATCAGGACGTGTATGGTATACATGATAGCTCCCACTGCACTAGCGTATGGGATCATACTTATGCGTTCTCTCTCTTCAAGTATTTTAGGACAATCCTCCCTACTGAGAGAAATTCCAGTGCCTATCGGTAGATAGCCTCTTTTGGAATTATCCATGTTATACCTCTTTAAGATAGTATCAATGTACAAAGACTGGGAAAGTCCAAGCAGCTTTCTAAATCTATCTCTATAGATCTTTATTCCTAATATATAAGTTGCTTCTCCCAAGTCTTTTATGGAAAACTATTCAGGTAGCCAAATCTTGGTATTTTACAATGCCGGTATGTCATTCCTATGAGCAATATATCATCAACATACAACACAAAAAATATAATTGTGCTCCCACTAACCTTTTTGTAGACACAAGGTTCTTCAACTTTGGTCTCATGATCTTTATATTGTGTTGGTTCATTAGTTTCTTGATCTTCATCAAGTTCTATTTCTTCATTATAATTTCCTTCCAAAAGGAATTCCCTTTCCAAAAAGGTTGCTCCTCTAGCCACAAACACTTTATGGTCAGAAGGGTGATAGAAATAATATTCCCTTGTTTCCTTGGGATACCCTATGAACCTACACTTATCAGATCTTGAGTCAAGTTTATCAGATTGTAGTCTCTTAACATAAGCTGGACAACCCCAAACCTTAATATGTTTAAGGTTACGCTAACATCCTTTCCATATCTCATATGGTGTTGTAGAGACTGACTTAGTGGGAACTTTATTAAGTAAGTATGTTGCTGCTTCCAAAGCATATCCCCATAAATTTATTGGAAGATCAGTGAACCTCATCATAGATCTCACCATATCTAAACATAAAAAAACGTTTTATATAGGTTAGAAACCGCGTTTTAACTTAACGGTCCAAACGTTTTATATAGGTATGTAACTTTTTTTTACACTTAAAAATGTATTTTGTGTCAAAAAGAATAACATTTAGGTTCTGGACTCTGCTCGTGTGTACTGCTAATAAGCGACATCCGTCCCTGGGATATGGAACTACAGATGTTAAACTAGTCTCCAATTTTCTTACAATTTAAAGTACTATTAAGAGAATAATGCCCAGGAGGGCTGCACATAGCAGGAAAGCTACAAATAGTTCAATCGAAGGCAGTACTAACATAGGTCTCAGCAACATTACTAGATAGTATTTGGAGCAATGAGCTATTCTTTGGACCAACACATCTAGGAGTCTTAAACTGGCTAACTGCACCTCCTAATCCTACAAAATGGTCTAATATCTTATGGAATGTTCCCCTCTTCACTATCCTCAGCTCAAGTGCTCCAATTGCATTCACTTTCCGGGAGCTCACGTAGCCTGCATCGATGAACGACCTGTCCAAACAGTTGCAGCAGTCTTGTAACACTTCATCAGTTGCTTCCCCACTCAGTTCCCAGAAGATCACATAGTGCCCCGGATCAGCTGAGACGTTGACATGGCTCGTGAAGTCCACCACTTCTAGTTTTTCGTCTACTAGGCGCTTTGCTGCAGCTTCCACGGCTAGTTGTAAATCTTTCTCTGTGTTCTTGTCAATGTTAATGCTAAGCAAAAGGTTGCTTCTGCAAATAAACTGGAGTTCTGGAGTCCCATTGTGAAAACCTTTTACCTTTACCACATCACCTAGTCTATAACGATATAAACCTGCATATACACATTCATAAACTCATCAATTATACTGTCAGTGCATATAACGAAAATCATGTAGACTAAGGGAAAACTACAGAGGAATTGTCTCATTCAGCTAAATGAATGACTTAATGTTATCAGGTAAAACACTGAGTCTTTAAATTGTACCTGCAAAATTGGTAATGATAATTTCATACTCTTCACCAAGTTTAACTTCTGTAAGACCTACAGGAGAATTTGCTTTCTCCATACCGTTGAGATTTTCCCCGAGAGGAATGAATTCGAAATATGCAATATTTGGTAGTACTGCATAAGTGATTAGCTCAGGGGGCAATTTCGGGTTAACGTTTACTCCAACCCATCCTTCAGAAGAACCATAATCTGCACTCAATAAAGGTAACTCCCCAGCATAATGCCTCAGTTTCTTCAAGTAAGGTTCCATTGATCCTGTCATGATACCATATATGTACCTTGTATTTGGGAAGAGCTCAGGAATCAAGCCGTACCAATTGCTTAATCTCGAGCACTTGTTATAAATTGTATCAGCCAATTCTGGATCAGGCTTCAGCAACTTTGACATGGCTAATCTTATAGACGGGACAGTGACTCGACTAGACAGGACTCCCTCTCTTATGTCAACAACAAGTGCTTCCCATACTTGTTCAAAAGATCGAAAAGCATGGACAATGCTATGGGCAAAGGTAGACGAAACAACTTGAACTTCATCGCGAAAAATGAACCCACACAAAAGGTGGCAGTATAAGGATTGGTGAAAGTCAGGACCAAAGATTACTTCATCAGGACTACAACATGGAGTACACATTGCTTTCATTGTCTTCTTGAATTGTGCATTTCTGTACACATTGGTAGTGGCTGTTCCAGCTGCTAAACCTCCCTTTGTTTTGAACTGTTTGCTGCTGTAAATAAACTGCAAAGCCTTCCCATTCCCAATTGGAAGTTCTCTGAAAGAGGAAAAAAAACAGAACTATGACATTTAGCTAAGCCATTACATACCAAACATTTAATATACTTGAAGAAAGAATGACCAGTCCTTTTTTTTTTTTGGGATTGAAAAGTCTGACAGAAGTTAGTTATGTGTCTCCCCCATTTATGACCATTTAATATCTTTAAATTTCCATGGCTGCTTAGAGAAAAATTTATGAACTAATGCCTACTCTTATAGGTCACGAGCAGCAACTAATGCTTGCAATAAGGTAGGTTGTCTACCCTTTCCCGGACTATTCGTGAATGCGGGTTGTTTTGTACACGGGTGGCGGGTACCCTTTTTCAACAAGCAAATTGCCAAAGATACATACATAGGACAACATCAACAACTCAGTAGAATCCCATTAGTTGGGGCTGGGAGGGTAGAGTGGACGAAGACCTTACCCCTATTCCGGGGCAGGGCATAATTAGAGCAAAATGAGAAATAGCATTACCTGTTCCTAAAGGCAAAAGAGGTCTTGAATATCTGCATAGTGGACTCCATCAATTCATCATTGAAAGGTACAAACTTTGGCTTCCCTTGAGTAGTACCAGAACTGCAAACCAACCATTCAATTTTCTCATTCAACTTCTAAAAATATCAAAAAAATAAGAACCCCACAAAAGAAAAAGATACTCTTTTTACTTTACCTCAATGAGATGGTATCAATTGGTTTTCCAGTAATAATGGGAGAAAGATCACCATCAGCAATTCTTTGAATATAAGGCTCTAAATCATTGTGAGTGACAATAGGGACACAATTCTTGAAAGTCTGAGGATCACTTCTGCCATTCAAACCCCATTTTTGCAAATATTCTGTTTCTCCATTCTGTTCCAGTATCTTTTTAAGTGTCTCTTCTTGAATTTTCCCAGCATCTTTTGTCAAATCCTCAAATTCCTTAATCACTTTTTCTTGATCAAATGTCTTCTCAATCTTCTCCACCAACATCTTCATGATCTTCCTACAATAAACACCTATTATAAGAATAAAGATTTCAACTTTATATATATCTTGGGATTGAAATCAGGAATTTGAGAGGTGGGGTTTGGTATATTTTGTTTTTTTTTGGGGGGGGGGGGGGGGGGGGGTATATGGATATTGGATATATAGATAGTCAAAATTCTATGAATCAACTCCTAAAAAGCTGTTTATAAGAACCTTAAAACTCTAATTGTTAGCTTATAAAAGTAGGTGTCAAACAAGCATAGACTCCAAATTTTCTTTTCTTGATTGTTCATAGTACAAAAAGTCAAAGGATAAAATCACATCTATGTTATGTTTAAACAGTCCAAAATGGAATCTTTTCTATAGCTTATCGGACATACATACAAAAACAAAAAAAAAGAAGAAAAACTAACACTTCCTTGGAACCTTTTCTATAGCTATTCAGACATACATAAAAAGACAAGAATATATATAAAAGAAAATTGTGTAGACAAGAAAATATATGCTAAATAAATGTGTAAGTGTGACTATGTGCCAGTGTATGTGGAACTTAAGACTAATTTAACTGAAAGATAGCTGGACCGATGCATTAGTCCATACTTCAATATCTACTAAATTAAGAAAGATATACCTGAAAGTATATCAAGAAAGTCTTTTACAGTCAACCAATGCAGTGAATCAAAAAATCAGATCAAACTCCAAAAAAGTCCACAAAGAAAAGGTCCAACATAAGAATATCCAAAAAGGGAAAATATAGAAAAGGACGAAAAGAGGCTCAAGAATCCAAAAAAAAAAAAAGAAAGAAAGAATATATAATTGAAACCAGATGAAGAATTTGACATAAAATCACTCAAAAACAGAAGCAGAAAGCTTATTCCACATATAAGCAAAACTCTTTCCAATAATTCAGTCACAAAAGACCAAAGCAATCATATATATTTGTAAAAAGCATAATCATATGTGTATGTTTTGTATATGCATGTATCTCTGTTATAAATTGCTTTAGAAAATGATGAAGTTAAATGATTCTTGAGAAATAGAGATATTTATAGCTGGTGAGTGAGCACAAACGCCGTCCAAGTTGGGGCCAGAAACATTTTTTGTGATACCGAAAATACCCCTAATAGATTACTTTTAATTGCAAAAACACCGTTACATCTCAGTTCTGACTGGAAATTGGGTTGTCCATTTGAGGAATTTAAAGTTGAATGGCTACGGCTAACAAACATAAAAGTGGTTGTGAGATGATTTTTCGCTAGTCGGCCGTTATTGGCACTCGCAGTCCCTATGATGTTACGCTTCCAAAATTTAAGGCTATCTATATTTTTTGTTGTTAAATTTGCAAAAATTTATTCGGAAATGATATTTACACTGACAAAATTACTTAACTATGATTGATTAAATAAATGTATATTTATATCTAATTAATTTACTTATTATCATAAGTTGATATTGTTTAATCTGAACATCAATTGCTAAGTATTTACCATGTTATATATGTGATTATGTCACATTGTGAAATTTAATTTATCTGATGATTTTTATGGTATGTTATTTATTGGGTGAGATAACAAACTATTGAATAGTATTATATTCCATTAATTGATTTTCTGGTATGTTATGTATTGGGGAGATAACAAATCAAAGAATAATTGAGTTTTATTGTTGATTTTTATGGTATGTTCTTTATTGGGGAGTAACAAATTATTGAATAATGTTTTATTATTTTTATTTTTATGGTATGTTATTTATTGGGGAGTAACAAGCCAAAGAATTATTATTTTTCTTTTGTTGATTTTTTTGGTATGTTCTTTATTGGGGAGATAATGATGAAGTAGTGAATATGCAATAACAACAACTACTACCCAGTATAGTCCCATAAAGTAGGGTCTGGGGAGGGTTAAAGGTGGCTAATGGGTCTACCGGTCCGGGCCGGGTCAGATTTTTTCCGACCCGTCCGGGTTCCGGTCCGGGCCGGGTCGAACAGTAACGGGTTGCTAAGGGGCCTGGTTGGTTCGGGTTACAACTGAATCATACAGGTTACGGGTTGAAAGGGGCCGGGCCGGGCAGGGTTTAGTATATTTTCAACTTTTTTTTAAATTAAGTATAACTATTAAGTTATAATTATGTTAATACTTTGTAATCATTGAATGAAATCATAAATACAAGTAAGATGGGAAAAATTTGCACTTATTGCAAGTGCTACTTTATTTCTCAATTTCAAATTAATAAGTAGAAAATAAAATGTTTACATTTTTTCTAACAAGTAAACTAGTGAAGTAGTAATTTCAAATGTTTTGCATCGCCTTAGCAAGTTCATCATAATCAATATGAACTGATTGACCTTCTTCTGGGGAGTTAAATTCCGATGGGTTTCCATGGGTTAATATATCTCCAATTTCTTCTTCTTCTGGGCTATCAACATCTTCCTTTCCTTGATTTCTTCGTTCCGATCTAATCCAATCTCTTAAACATACTAAAACTTCCAAAGCATTGCTTCCCAATGAGTGGCGGGTGTCTCCAAGTTGTTGTCTTGCTTGGCTAAATGCACTCTCCGATGCAACGGTAGAAATTGTCACATTCTGCTTTGCATTTTCATGCTACCATCCCAACGGTGAAAAGTCCTTTGTGCGAGGCTCCTTTTGCTTCTGCAAGTAGAATTGAAGCTCATCAATAATTCTGCTACTGGTTTGATTGTTAGAAAATATAGAAAAAATATTAAAATTATCAAGGCCTTCATCATCCACATTAGAAGAACTGCTACGTTGCATAGCGGGATTAACATTGTCAGAAGCACGAGCAGTATTATCACATTCATTTGCATAATAATTATATAGTTGTTGCAAATATTCATTTAGTTTGTTCATAGAATCATATAAATTTGGGTTTCAGATTCTCCAATCTCCATATAAGTATATAAAGCATTCATTAATTGGTGACAATCAGACATTTTAATAGAAGGATTTAAAACTGCACCAATTAAGTAAACTGGAGGAATTGGAAAGAATTATTTTTTGAATTTCGCTTGCATACTTACAATAACATCCATATATTTTTCTTTCTTCTTAAATTCATATAGTAGCAAAGAAATTTCAGCTATATGTACTAAAGCCGTAGTAACAGTTGGGTAATATGCGCCAGAAAACACAACAGTAGCAGTACAAAATTTATGTAAAAATTAAACAACATCATTAATGACATCCCAAGTATCACTTGTTACATACGCCTAGGATCAGTACAATGTGCATTAACAACTTCAGTTATAGGAAATCTATATTTGTAGCAACATTTTAAAAATATATATGTATAATTCCATCTAGTAACAACTTCGTCTGGCATGAATCTAGGTGTAAGGTTATACTGCATACACTTTGTTTTAAATTCTTTTATTCTAGATTGTCTATTATTTTCCTGAATAACACCAACTGCTCTTCTAACATGAGTAATCTCAACTGAAAATAAATCAAGGCCACTTTTAACAATTAAATTATAAGCATGACATGCACACCTAACATGAAAAATATCGTCAAGAGGTGGTTGCAAATGCAATTTTAAAATTGAAACTGCAGCATTATTGTTTGAAGCATTATCAAAAGACATACACAAAACTTTTTGGTTTAGATTATAAAATTCAACAACATCAACAATTGTACTACTTATAAACGTAGCAGTATGACTCTGATCTTCATCATATTTAAAAGCGATAATACGTTTTTGCATACAAGTATTATCATCTATCCAATGGCATGTAATTGTCAAATAATCATTTCCATTAACAGCATGACCAATATCAGAAGTTAGACATACTCTAGAAGGAAGGTGACTAAACAAATAACGTATGTATGTTTGATATTATCCATGAAGTCTAAAGATATCTGCTCTACAAGTACTTCTAGGGACACCTTTAAATAAAGGATTGTAAATCCTTTGAATATACGTAATAAGATACGATAAAGAAGCAAAAGAAAAAGGTAAACAACCCAAAGTAATCATTTTTGCTAGTTCCTCCCGATCCCTCATTTTATCATATTTTAATAGACCTCCACTAGTAGGGTTAATAGTTGTTTGACTTCCATCCCCATTAACTCCCCATTCTATGGGATGGATACCCGACATATGTCTAGTAAGTGTCCCAGTCCCCCCTAAATTACCTCCGGTCAAATGTTTAAAAGTTTCATTACAAAGTTTGCACTTAACTCTATCAGTACCTTCTATTATTTCAAAAAATTTCCAAACCGGACTTCTTTTTTTACGAGTAGAAGTTGGAGCAACTGGTGGTCTTCTACCCCTTGTAGCACTAGCAACTCCAACTCCAATACTACCAACATTTCCTATACTAGGTGTAGGTGGTATCTCATCTTCTATTTCATAATCTTCTTGTAATTGTTCATAATCAATCTCTGCATCTTGCAAATTAGGCGGTGATTCAGAAACATATGTTATTGGGTCATTACTATTACTACCAGAAGCTACAGGACTACCTCTTTTTTTACTTCCACCCCTACCAGTAACTTTTCTACACGCTCTTTTAGCAGCATTAAACATATTGTAAAAATTAAAACATAATCAAATATGCAATCAAAATATTAAATAAGAGAAAGAGTTGGAGGGAGTGCACCGAATTTGACAATAAATTGAGCACTTGATTACGCAAATCCGGTGTTACCACGAACAAACTTCAAGCAAGTATTTCAATTTTGAACTTCAAGCTTCAAATTCCGAATGACAAATTGCGATAAATTAAATTCGGAAAAAGAGTAACAAATAAAATATGTAATCTTGCAAATTGAAGGGAAGAGATAGATTGATAATTTGAGAATTGAGATTGAGATAAGATTTTTGAGTGAAGAAATGAAGAAGAGATGAGGGGTATTTATAGATTTTAAGAAGGGTTAATATTGTAATTTAATAAATATAAAAAAATGAAAAATGGCCATTTTTGCAAGAAATCCGTTGGCCAACGGATCTGTAGCCGTTGCCAACGGAAATGTGGGCCCCATCAATTCAAAATTTTAAAAAAAAAAGTGTACCGTCGAACCGGGACGGTCCGGTCCGGGCTGTACCGGTTCACGGTACTGTTCACCGTACCGGGCCGGTCCGGTCCGGTTCCGAATAAAAAAATTGTTAACGGACCAACCCCCTACCCCCTTTGAACCCAGCCCAGCCCGGCCCCCCCTACCGATCCGGTCCGGTCCCGGGTTGTACCGGTCCGGGCCGGGCCGGTCCCGGGTCAACCCGGCCCGGTTGACGGGTCTAGGGAGGGTAATATGTA
Organism: Nicotiana benthamiana; assembly: GCA_034376525.1. Lineage (NCBI taxonomy): Eukaryota > Viridiplantae > Streptophyta > Magnoliopsida > Solanales > Solanaceae > Nicotiana > Nicotiana benthamiana. Next base: position 125,946,372 of record CM067338.1, on the reverse strand, counting down.
GACGAGTCTTACCCTTGACCCTCGGCTCAGTGAAGGAAAGGAAAAACAAAAACAAAAACAAAAGAGCATTATTAACTCCAGTAGAAATAACATAAATAATTATCTAAACATAAGAACCATAAATAAAATAACATGCAATAATATCATACAATAACTACCATAAACAACTATCATAAGGGAGACACACTCCAAAACACAAATCATCTATAGATAGCCCTGCCAAGCCTCACCCAACCCTGGGTGAGGAGTACAAAAAACTCTAGGAGCCCCTATCCTACAACCCTGATACTAGACCTCCAGACTTTCCTGTCAAGGGTCATGTCTTCGGAAAACCGCATTCTAGCCATGTCATGCCTAATCACCTCTCCCCAATACCTCTTAGGCCTCCCTCTGCCTCGCCGAACGCCGACAATCGCCAGCCGCTCACAACTCCTCACTGGGGCATCAGGACTTCTCCTCCGCACATGCCCGAACCACCTCAGCCTCGCTTTTCGCATCTTCTCATCCACCGGGGCCACCCCCACCTTCTCTCGAATAACTTCATTCTTAATCTTATCTAACCTGGTGAGCCCGAGCATCCTCATCTCTGTAACCTTCATTCTCTGAACATGAGAGTTTTTCACTGGCCAGCACTCCGCCCCATAAAACATTGCAGGTCTAACCACAGCTCTATAAAATTTCCCCTTGAGTTTCTGTGGAACTTTCTTGTCACACAGGACTCCTGATGCAAGCCTCCACTTTGACCACCACGCTCCTATACGATGAGTGACGTCCCCGTCAATCTCTCGTCCCCCTGAATCACCGACCCAAGATATCTGACACTGTCCCTCTTGGCGATAACCTGAGGTTCAATCATCACGTCCCTGCCTATTTCGCTCGGCTCTGCGCTAAACTTGCACTCCATCGTACATGTCCTTGATTACTCTAATGTAGGCTTCCGGCACGCTCTTCACCTCCAAGCACCTCCCTTGGGACCTTGTCATACGCCTTCTCCAAGTCGATAAGCACCATGTGCAGATCCTTCTTCTTATCTCTGAACTGCTCCACCAACTGCCTGACAACGTGGATAGCTTCTGTAGTGGAGTGACCCGGCATGAAACCGAACTGGTTCACAGATATAGATGTCATATCTCTCACCCTCGCCTCGAACACCCGCTCCCAGACCTTCATGGTGTGACTTATTAATTTGATACCCCTATAGTTGTTGCAGCACTGGATGTCCCCTTTTTTCTTGTACAAGGCACCACTGTACTCCACCTCCACTAATCCGGCATCCTTTTGGTCATGAAGATTGCATTGAACAACCTGGAGAGACACTCCAATCCTGAACTACCCATGCACTTCCAGAAGTCCGCCGGGATCACGTCAGGCCCGGTCGCTCGGCCCCTACTCATCCTACGCAAAGCCCTCATGACCTCCTCCGCCATAATGGGCCTGCAGTACCCAAGGTCTCTATGTTGCTCTGAATGCCCAACTCCCCTAGCTCTATGTTACGATCCCCCTCCTCGTTTAAGTTATGAAAGTACGCCTGCCACCTCTGCTTGACTTGAGAATCCTCCATCAGAACTCTACCATCCTCGCCCTTGATGCGCCTAACTTGGTCAAGATCACATGCCTTCCTTTCCCTTTCTTTTGGCTAACCGGAATAACTACTTGTCCCCGCCTCTCTCCCCTAGTTCCTCGTACATGCGACCAAACGCCGCGTTTTTAGCTTCCGTAACCGCCAGCTTTCCTTCTTTCCTCACCACCTTGTAGATCTCCATGTTCGCTCTCCGTTCTTCCTCGCTTGTGCTCCCCGCCAACTTAGCATAATCTTTTCTTCAAGATTATAATAATTGATCACTGAAAAAAGACAAGTATTATATTGCCAGTTACATTCAAAAAATTCATAGTCAGTATCGTTACCGTGAAAGTTAATGAATATGGTGATCCTCGCAAATTGTAGCCTCATATGCAATGTCCATAAATGCTTGATCAGAACAATTTAATTGGTGGGTTTTTTTTTCAAAAGAAAGACCTTATATTACTGCATCAATGAACAACAAAGTTCAAAAGTACTCTTTGCATCCTGAACAATCCAAGTTGGGAAAAACTCTTTCCAGGAGATGTCCTTCAACAAAGAAATAGAAAATGTAGCTAAATTATGAGCTACTTTGTTTAAGGTCCTCGGAAGATAAAGAAATTTGATTTGATCTAACATGCTTGATAGTTTCCAAATGTCTTCACACAACACTTTAATCTCCCATGAAGTAGCCACATGTTTTTGAATCATGTCAACAACATTCTTAGCATCGGATAAAATCTTCACACTTTTCCATCCAAAAGTAATAGCACATTGAAGTGCCTTTCTTATAGCAATCGCTTCAGCAGTCATGGCCTTCCCAACATATTGAATCGACGATCCATGGGCATGAAGCAGTTTCCCCAGGCTATTCAAAGCCGCGACACCAATACTCACATGTCTATCATTATACCGTAATCCTGCATCTGTAAATAACAAAACATCATCCTGAAGATTTGTTAGGCAGAACCTCATTTCTACCGGAATATCGTGCAGCGAGATAATTGGTTACTATCTCTTTATATTCTTCATACTCAAAAAGAGCTTTATAAAAAATGTCAGATGGCTATATCATTTCCTGATTAAAACACCAAGCATTCCTACCTTTCCAAATTTGCCACATAAGATTAACACTCAAATAGAGTAATTCAGTAGATTCAGGAAAGTGCTTAGTATTTAAAAACAAGTTGTACCACCACACAGAAAAGTCAGTTATTTTGTCAATATCCGGCCAGTTAATAGGACTGTGTTTCCAAACAAGCTGAGATCGGGGACATCTAAATAGCATATGTTCTATATCTTCACTTTCAAGACCACAAATCTTACACGTGTTATCCAGATTATGTAATCTTTTAGCTAAAGTATAATTAACGGGCAAAGAGTTAATCACACACTTTCTTAGAAAATATTTAAGTTTATTTTTGACTTCTAAGTGCCACAAAGAATCCCATAAACTTTTAGGAAAAGACTGACAACTCGCATGTGCTTCCGAGTTCTTAATAAGCTTACCGGCCAAACCCTTTGCTACATAGTAACCTAACTTAACTTCATAGTTTCCGAAATTTGAGTGATGCCACAATAATCTATCATTCAGACCATATATGGATATTTGTATAGACAAAATTGCATCTACAACTTCAGGTTCAAAGGTCGTACTTATTTTATGAAGTTTCCAGGTATGCGTATTCTCGTCAAGTAAGTCGGCAACCTTAAGATCCAAATTGTATGGCATTTGAATAATTTTTGGAGTAAAACCATTATTTCTCGGAATCCAAGGATCAGTCCAAACATTTATATTTTCCCCATTAGATATCCTCTACCTTAGTCCAGTAACTAAGAGTTTTCTTCCCCACAAAATACTTTTCCAAATCCATGATCCTGAAGATGATGTAAAAGCGTCAAGGAAAACTGTTTGGAAAGTATTTGCTTTTAAGCACTTTTGTTAAGAGAGAATCCGGGTACGACAAAATACACCAAGCTTGCTTAGCTAACAAAGCCATATTGAAAGCCTTTAAATCCCTAAATCCTAAACTCCCTCTTGATTTAGAATTACATAATTTTTCCCATTTCTCAATATGCATCTTCTTGTTATTCGCAGTCTGTCCCTACCAAAAGTTAGCAAAGAGAGATGTAATCTCCTTACACCGACCATCAGAAAGTTGGAAGCAAGATAAGGCATAGGTAGGGATTGCTGCAAGTACATATTTAAGCATTACTTCTTTCCCTGTTGTACTTAAAAATTTACCCTTCCATCCTTTTAATTTTGTGTTGACTCTATCCTTAATAAATTCTAACATCTTTCTCTTTGAGCGTCCCACGATAGCTGGTAGTCCTAAATACATACCCATTTCATTTCTTTGTTGTTGTCCAAGTAAGGAACATATCTCACCTTTCTCCTCGTCCGTTACATTTCTACTAAAATAAATTGCTAATTTATCTAAATTAAACACTTGGCCAGAACATTGCTCATACTTTCTTAGGATCTCAGCTATATGGACTGCATTGTGAGCATTAGCTGAACAAAATATAAAAGAGTCGTCGGCGAAAAATAAGTGAGTTAGGCTCGGCCCATGTCTATTTAATTTTAAACCTTGAATTTCATTTTGAGTCTCAGAGGTCGATAACAAAGTAGAAAAACCTTCTGCACATATTAAAAATAGATAAGGTGATAACGGATCACCTTGTCGTAATCCTCGAGTTGGCTTAACCGATCCAACTACCTCCCCATTTATATTAAAACTATAGGTAGGGGTAGAAATACATTGCATAATCCATTCTACAAATTTGACGTGAAAACCCTGCAAAAGCATTTTTTGGATATATATCCATTCAACTCTGTCATAGGCTTTTGACATATCTAATTTCATCGCCATAAATTTCTCTCTACCTCTACGTTTATCTTTTAGAAGATGCGTGCATAAATTCATGTGCTAGAATAACATTATCAGTTATTTGTCTATGTCCAACAAAAGCTGCTTGAGTCGGAGATATGATCTTAGTTTAAAGATTTTTCATTCTCGTAGCAAGTATTTTTTCAATAATTTTATAAAGAGTGGAACATAAACTTATGGGTCTAAGCTGCGACACCAAAGTAGGGCTTTAACTTTAGGAACTAGAGTGATTAAAGTATGATTCCACGAAGGAAATAGGTGACCTGTAGTGAAGAAGCTATCAATAGCTTCATAAATCTCCTTTGATATAACATGCCAATATCTTTGAAAAAATAAAGGAGTCATTCTATCTACACATGAAGCTTTAAGAGGATGCATAGCGAACACCGCACTTTTTACTTCTTCTTCACTAACATCTTTTATCAGTTCTCGATTTATCGAGTCAGTAACCGTTACATTGACATGATTTAGAATACAATCAAAATTTGTCGGGTTGGATGTAGAGAATAGTTTATCATAATAAACCTTTCAGTTTGATCACTCACCCATCTCCCTTCATGTGTTTTAAAACCCCTAATTATATTTCTTCTTCGTCGTTGTAAGGTTGCCATGTGGAAATATGACGTATTCTTATCACCATCCAGCAACCATAAAGCTCGAGACTTTTGTTTCCAGAAAATCTCTTCTTCTTTATAAGCTTGGCTTAATTCCTTTTTAACGACCTAAATTTATGCCAATCAAAATTATTTGTATCACTTCTAAGGTATTTAATCTGTTTCTTAATACTAATAATTTTCTTTCTATCATTACCATTTCATCCCCTTACCCAAGCCACTAAGGATTTACGATACTTTTTTATTTAAAGTTTACTCGAGATTGCTCAAATCCAATATAGTCATTGGACCAAGCTTCAACAAAACTATTCTGAACATCTTCCCGATCAACCCACCTTTTATCAAAGTAAAAGCGTCTTTTCTTCTTAATTGGTTCAGCATGTAAAGACAAAATTAACAAAGAGTGATCAGAAGCCTCATTATCAAGGTGAGTCACATGAGCCTCTTCAAACTTTATTTTTCAATTGGGGGAGACTAATACCCGATATAACCTTTCTTGAATAATACCCTCAGAGTCCCTATAGCACCACCAAGTCTAAGGTTTTCCTGTATAACCCAAATCAATTTCCTCTAAGTTACAAATAAAATCCTTAAAATCTCTAAAGGTCCAATGATCTCTCGTTCTTCTTCCTTGTTTTTCTTATTCATCAAGAATATCATTAAAATCAATAGCTAAGACCCAAGAGGTGCCCCAGTATGAAGATTTTTTACTTAACTCTTGCATTTGAGATCGCCAATTAATCTTATCCGTACTTAGATACACAAAGATACACCAATATTTGAAATTAGACAAGACATCATGTATCAAAGTTTCAACACAAAAAGAAGAAGTGTGATATTGAAATACCTGGACGTTGTCATTCCAGAATAAGGCTAGTCCACCTGATAAACCCATTGGTTCCACAATAATAGCATGTGTCATACCCAGTTGTCTCTGAACTCTGTGCACTAAATCTCTATTTTTTGTTTCACTTAAGAAAATAATATTTGGGGAGTGGAGACGTGCTGTCTCCTTCAAAAAGGGAATTGTTAAGGACCCCCAAAGGACTCTAAAATTCCACAATAAAGCTTTCATTGCATGGAGGGAAGCCATTTAGGGCTGGCCTCCCGCTCCACGACTTATTTTCGTTTTTTAACTTCCGTTTCAGTATCAACAGCAATGAGTTCCTTTCGTTTATACCCTGACGTATGTAGATTTTCCTCTATTACTACAACCTTAATAAGATGATTTTCATTAAATTTACCAAATTATTTCCTTTAACAACCTCAGAACAACCTTTAAAATTAGTCTTTCGCTTCCAGTGTTTTCTTGTTATGTCCTCTGTATTCTTATTAGTAATACCACTAATAGTTAAAGAGTTTTTTAGAATTATTTCTTAGGTAAGAAGGATTTACTATATGAAGTTGTAATATAGGAGAGATGAATGAAGGCTCTAGACATATATACCTTGTCTATTTCATCTTATAGTTTATCCATTTTTTGTATGGTAACATCCTGCATTTGTGAGGCAACTTGCAAGTTGTTTTGTTGGAGCATATTATTGTCCTGTAGCATCTTCTTCTGGAACTCAACCTTTTCCAAGCCAATAGCCAAACCTCGCATTGAGGTAGTATAACTGCCTTCAAAAGTTCTAGCCTCGTTGTTATGCCAAACTTCGACACTCTCCTTCTGTCGAGATTTATAAGTTGTTGCTTCCATGGGCTGCATTTGGTCTCGCTGAAGATCCTCGCTTGTTATGTCAGGCTGCATTCAACCAAGTTAGTACCCTCTGCCCCAATTAGAAAACTTTTTCCTACGTCCTGCACCTCATTTTCCTCCATCCAATTCAAAGTTATGATTTTTCACCCTAGTATTCCCATTGATATTAGTATTCACCCCTTGACGTCGTTGATGATCTGAAGCGATTAAAGGATTCTCTGCTTGTAACCATGTCCTAAACTGGTCATTTTGGAGGTTTTCTGATCTTATATCCTTTTCTCTTTGTGCACAAGTTCTATCATTGTGTCCTAGCAGACCACAATAGTAGCAAACATAAGGTAGGTTTTCATATCTTATTTCAACCCAGGTTGTTTCCAAGCCTAATTTGATCCATTTTTCCCTAGGTAGTGGTCTATTAATGTTCATCGTGACTTTTATCCGCATATGTCGCCCCTCTTTGCTTCCATTGGCTAAAATATCAACAATACCACCCAAAGCCTGCCCTATTTTGCGCCCAACCTCCTTTGACAGCCAATGTAAAGGAATATTCCAAACTTGAACCCACATATTATAATTATTAAACACCTGGGAATCGCTCCTCAAACCTGGTTCCCAAGGATGGACATTAAGAAGGTATTTGTCATACAACTATGGTGTAGCGAACCAAATTTTATCCCTACGTTCCTTATCTTTAAAAATAAATTGGAAAAAATTCCGCCCAATTTTCTTTATCCGCAACCCTGCTGGATGCCCCCAAACCAATGACATAATGTTGTTGACTCCCTGAAAATTCACTTTCATATCGTAAATCACCTTGCCAAAAAGACTTACCTCACAATCCTTCAAACTTGGCTGAATATCCGAATATTCAAGTGCTACTATATCTTTTTATTCCTCTATAAGAATAAAGTTATTGAGGCGTTCAGTAATTGCATCAGCCATCTTCCCACTTGAATAAATCCCGCTTGTATTATAATTGAGTGCAGTATATTGAACTGTACTGTTGTCTACTGCTTAGGTCCATTTACTGATAATAACTAGATCTCTATTTTCCTTTGTAGCACCAGTTCTGTACATCCTTTAATATTGCGTTTTTCTTGACAAATACATATGCTTTCCAGCAGCACCTGTTTTTGAAGCTCTTTAGGACTGGTTCACGGGAGATGTTTGACTATTTTTAGGGTTAAAATCAGAAATAGAGAAAACTAATTATGCCAAAATTGGGGAACAAAGAAGATGAAAATAGCAATTTTGATAGGGCTAGTTGTTGAAACCTGTTGACGAGTATGATGAGACTTTGAAATTGAAATAATCTTTGGTAAATTTGATCAATTAGGGCAAGGACTACAACCCCACAGAGGGGAAAAAGCTCTCATGGTAGAGAGAGAAAACCCTCAGTCAAGGAGACGAGAGAGAAGCTTTATGCGGTCAGTCATTATTTGAAGTTGGCACTTGTTCTTCAAATATTATTATTACTACTCCTCCGTTCAATTTATGTGAACCTATTTCTTTTTTAGTCTGTGCCAAAAAGAATGACTCATTTCCTTATTTGGAAACAATTTATCGTTATACAATAATTTATAACCACACAAAATATATGTACCTCATTTTACACCACATGATCAAAAGTTTACTTTTTTTTCTTAAACTCCGTGTCCAGTCAAATGAGTTCACATAAATTAAAACGGAGGGAGTTATTTTTAAATCAAAAACACATCTGAAATTTGAGGTTTATGAATGTAAGCACAATTTATTGAGCTCATGTAAACTTTTACAAGAGTTATATATACTATAATAAATAAACAAAACTTTCCATTCAGTTTAACTATTACTATACTTTCTTTTCTAAAACAACTTTAACTTCATATGAAATTTCCTTAATAATTGACTAACCAGATTTAGCATCAAATCATTAGAACAGCTCATGCGTTTTGTGATTTGAGTAATTGTATTTTAACTTCATGAGAAGTTGTCAACTTCCTTAATAATATAATTGACTAACCCTTTTACCATCAAATCATTTATGTTTTGTGATTGGTGCAGTAAACTAATTGTACCTCTCATGGTCAAACTTGCTAGAAAAAGTGAATTATATTTTCTTCCTTCTTTTCTCTTGTATTTATTTTCTTTCTTTTAATTTTATCGTAAACAGATTCTTTGTCCAGTGGCGAGGTGATAAAAAATCAATATATGTAGAAAAAGAAATATTTAACTTATATAATTAATTAAATTTTTTGATGATCACTGACTATCCTTGGATTGTCTATAGATTCCCCGCCACTTCCTCCTGCAGGCTTTCATCTTTTATTTTGACTTGCTTATGACAAATATCGCGAGCCAAATCACACATGACAGAGTTAGACGTGTTTGTAATGTCCTTTAAACAACAACAATAACAAAAATAACTATTACACAGTATAGTCCCACATGGTAGGGTCTGGATAGGGTAATATGTACCCCACCCGAAAGGAGGGAGAGGCTGTTTGCAATCGACCCTTTAGAAAAAGAAAAGAAAAGACAGAAAAAGAAAAAAAAAGAGCATTAGTAACTCCAGCAGAAATCACAATACATAATTATGTAAACATATACCATAAGTAACATGACATGCAAAAGGAAAAGGAAAAGGTCACTACTAGAAAATAGGCCTACGGGAATAGTTGGAAAACCGTTCCAACAAACTGCCAAACTGTTGCCGTAGGGATTTGGGAACGGTTTATAGACCGTCACTTCAGCCGGCGTTCCCATAGCTCAATTGGAACGGTTCTTGTAACGGTTTTCATAGCCGTGACAATAGACATATCTAGTGCAACGGTTTTCCCTTCCTCTATTGGAAGGGTTAATTTTATCAATTGTTACGGTTATAAATCGTTACTATATTGTTTATACAACGGTTTTTAACCATTTCCATATTAATTAAAGAAAAACTTATATAAGCTACTGCTACGGTTATGTTGGATATAGCAACGGTTGTTTAAGCTATCATAACGGTTACATATGTATTTTGGAAGTAAATCATTTTGGAACGTTTTATGGACCTATGGCAACGGTTTATATTGCCCCATTTGTGTCCTATTGCAACGGTTCTGGTAGGCTACTGTATCAGTTCAATTAAAATCAAAATATAGCACCTATTATAAATAAATATTTACACATATATAAATTATAATAACACTAAAATTTAAATACATCATAAAACAAAACTATTAATAATACAAAATTATCCATCAAGCAAATAATATCCATAAAGCAAATGTTCTACATGAGTATAGTACATTTCAAGAGTGTAAATAAGTTTCAAAAAATGTTGGTAACAAAAGATTCCTAAAACATTCATCGATAACAATTCAGAATTCATCTCAAAGGTCTAGTTCTTCATCGTCTTCACCTACAAAAGAAGATAAAGAAAGTTATTACCCTCAAATGATGATGGATGATAGTACATTAGCTGCAGTTGTTCGAGCAATTTCTACAAAAAATAATGCAGCAGTAGCAGATTTAGGTCAACTGGACAAAGTTGAAAAACAACCAAGCCTTGTAGATTCACAATTAAAAGTTAATGTTGCACTGAATACAACTGGTAGTCGACCTAATACTGGGGTTATCAAAACCAGCACATACAGTTATATCTGCTTTCTCTTTTGGAGTTTGATTCTCACATTCGTATATGCTTTTCGATGTGCAGCATTGGATGTTTCATTTTATACACAGGCCAAGAGAAGTTTCACAGCAGTACAATTAACACGTTGGACTGTGCATCAGGCAAATGCCACAGCTGATAATCTTATGAATGTGTCTGTTTATCTTTCTGCTGCCAAACAGCTCTCAGTGGATAACATTTCTATACCTGCTAATGTCCAAACTGACATCGATTACATCCAAACGAAGATTACTTCTTCTGCTAGTACCCTTTCCACTAAAACAGCTGATAATAAGGATGATATAGAACACCTAATACAATTGGTAGTCGATATGCAATATACCAATCACAGATGGACTGATTGCAAAGTGACATCATTGAAGAAGAAAGTTAAAACAGAATCAGTCATTTAACGATGCACATAAACGAAGAGGAACTAAAAGGAAAACAAGATAAAGATAAAAAAGTAAACTGAATTTCAGTCATTCATCGATGCACATAATCTCCTTCACAACAGGTACAGTAAAGAATACCTCAATAGTGAGGTATTGAAGTGTTTAGTGAGGAAACTTCAGATTTCCATGGTTTGTCAACTCACTTTCAGCCTAATGCTATATCAAGAAATCCGAAAATGAAAACCATACAGATCGGCCAAAATGCTGAAATAAATATGGCGGAGCAGCAGTGATTATCCATCACTATTAGATGTTTATATTCCTGCAGCCTCAGTTCTTAAAGAGTTTAGCTTATAATAATGGCTTTGCTACACCATTTACAGTTGCTGGAGCCAAGTCAACTAAAACACATGTGAATCAGGTGTTCTTTCTGCATTAATTGGTATTTTTACCAAAATGAAACAACAACAACCCCAGGATGTTCATTAGTTTTATCCAGAACTAATCACAATTGAGAAGCATGAGATCATGAGCACATTTAGTTGGCTATGACTATTACTTCCAGCAAGCATTGGAGGAACTAGTTGATTAATTGGCTTTCACTTATTCTTTTAACAATTTTTCGTGAATGTTTGTAGTTCTTATATGCCTGCCCACCCTCTCGGATTTTCTCATTGCTCATCTTCTAGTTGGCGGCAGCATCATGTGCAGTAAAAATTCTTGCAACTTTGATAATAAATAAAATTCAGGCATCTGCCACTGAAGGTGCCAGTAGCTAAAATTGTACATCTTAGTTGCACTTAGTCAGAGGGGTGTTGGCCGAGGGCATCTTAGTTTGGAGGAATATTTGCTTATTCTATCTCCTAAGAATTTTCAGAAGTTCTGACCAACTAATCCAACCACCGCATTAACTGAAGACTCTTTACTGTTGGCATTCTGTTTTTCACGACATTCAGAGAAAAGAAAATGCATGCTTGGATTTGATCTTATCTTTCCCAATTCCTTTTCCTATTCAAATATCTAAACTTCAGTGAGATTGTTGCTAAGATTAAGAGTTTCTAATGAACACACTATGAGAGATGCAGAGGTATAGGCTGACCTTGATTGCTACCAGCAGATGGTCGATTGTTTAGTTGAATAGCAACTTGTTGTGCAGAGGAAGCATCTACAGGTGAACGCACACTGAGCCTTAACATGTCAGGATCAAGTCGCAAATCTGGGTTCAAACGCCGAAGTCGTGCGATGACGTTCATTGTAATATCTTGTTCCATAGCATCCTTTTGTTCGTTCAACTTTTCATGCATTTGTTGTTGCATCCTCTCTTCCATTTCCTCTATTTTCTGCTGCAGACTCTCATCAGCATCTAAAGAAGATCCAAGATTCCCTTTTTGCCCTTTTAACAAAGTCTTGGTAACCCCTCGTCCATACAATCTAACGCGGCCTGGATGTTCACGTCCTATGACTGAAGTAAAAGCGTCAACTGAATGACTACCATTTCACTTTGCTGAGTTGCTCGTATTTTCTCCATTTCAGCCTACAAACCAAATACGAGATAAAAGAGTTTTAAGTAACTAAAATTGAATCAATAATTAAGAACAAATAAATAATCACGACAAACTTTAAATTAGAAATCTCGTACAATTTTACTAATCGTATTGTCATATGAGCTTTTGTATACTCGGCCAATTTTTCTTTGTCTTGTAGCTACAAATATGTCCTTACTTGACACAGTATCTGAAGAATGAGAGAGTTCCTTCTTTTTTCCTAGTTACATGAGAACAGGTATAAGAGTCTTTCCATATAAAGTTAGCAAGTTCATAATTTATAAAAAATAAGAAATTTAAAACTTCAAACCTTGCGAATTAGAGCAAAAGGCGTTCTACCAGCAGTGTGTGGACACTTCAACTTACTTCGATTCTCTATATTGGTTTCGGACATTTTCTGCAAATAAATTATTTTTGTAATTCATGACAAGTAATCAAGTGAAGTGTTGCACATTAAAGATATTCATGTTTTTTCTCAACAGATGTAAAAGCCAAGTATTTCGCCATTAGATTTAGGTTAGATATATCACATACTACGGAGAGTTACATGTTATTGTAGGTCAACTTAAGTAAAAGTTCTTTATAGTCAGTGCACGGAACATAAGAAGCACAACAAGTAATATAGCATAAACAAATAGTCCCTTAAGAAATGCCATCATACTGGGAAAGAGCAGATGGTAAAGCATTTAGCTACTATTTGGACGTTGAAACACAGAAAGAGAAAGAGAAGAAGAAGAAGTCAGAAGAAGAAGAAGAGAAGAAATCAAAAGAAGAAGAGAAAATTATCACATACCTATGTCGCTTCAAGATTGTCTGTTCTTTGACATCTAAATTCTAATAATACTGTACTATATGTACCAAATTTTTTCAAAGATAACCATTCAATTTCTCCCCTTAGTTAACTTCAAGACTCAAATAAGAATGGTGGAGAGAGAGTAAGACAGTCCATTAGCTCCAGCATCAGAGCGGCCGAGCAGCGATGACGATGAAACAACGTTAAACAAGAGAAGATTTCATAAAAGAAGATGCATCAATCAAAGAAGACACCAAATTATAGATTGTGTCCACCATTGTAATCTACCTCGTGACCCACCAGATAGAAATATGGACCAAAGAAACAAGACCAATCGATAACCAATTAGAGCATCTATTCTGGATGTAATTACCTTGTGTGGCTCGGAGTTCCAATATTTAAGAAGATCCTTAAAGTGAGATTCCGGAACATCTAGTTGCCTATTATTCATTCGAAGTTCATCATTCTCATAGGCTGTGAAGTGGGTTTCCTTCAATTGACTCTTATACTTTTTCCAAGCACTACAAACTGAATCAAAAACCCATGGTTTCGCCTCGTCAGGAATGTCATATTTTTTCTACAAATTTAGTGCAATTGGGTTAGTATAAGAAATAAGAAATATCATTTATATTAATTGGACATTTGGAACTTCATACCTTGATATATGTCCACATATCATCTTTTGTGTTTAGTTTCCTCCAATTAAATACATTACAACAACAACAACAACTACCCAGTATACTCCCACCAGGTGGGGTCTGGGGAAGGTAATATGTAGACAGCCTTACCCCTACCCAAAAGGGCAGAGAGGCTGCTTCCAAGCGACCCTCGGCGCATAGGACAGAATGAAAAGCTGCATTGGAAAACAAAGATAAAGTTAGGAACCAAGACAAGACAAAACACAATAACAAAACAAAGCATAAGTAATCCTGCAGAAATAACGTAAATGATTATGTAAACATAAGAAACATAAATACCGTCGCATGCGACAATAACAAACGACAACTATCATATTACCAACCAAGAGGGGACCTCTTTGGTAGGACCAACGACTTGATTATACTCATTTAGAGTGATTATTTTACGCTCCTTTCTACCATGAACCCTTGGCATTTGAGTACGACCTCTTTTTATTTTTGACGAGGAGGGGCCTGCAATATACAAAACAAAGATAATGATTAATCACTATTTTTAGTTAAGTTTATGATTAAAATTTATATATATTTGCCTTGTTCCTCAATTTGTTCAGCTTCTTCATGAGTGGTAGAATTATCAGATCGTTCATGTACTTCCTGTGATGCAGGAGCGATGGAATCCATATTCACTTGTTCATGTACTCCTTGTGTTGCTGAAGATGTGCAATTCTGTGGCACTTGCTGCACTTGTTCTTGCAATTGAGATCCATCTTCGAATTGTCGTTCTTCATTTGCATTTGACCTTAGAGCTTTCAAGGTTGTTTTTGTTGTCAACAACGAAACCTTTTGGTTTTGCAAGATGAAGGTAATCCACCTTCTGATTGTCGTTCTTCATTTGCATTTGACCTTGTAGCTTGGAAGGTTCTTTTGTTGCTAACGACGAAACCCTTTGATGTCGCAAAGATGCGGTTGGATATTTTCTTATTTTTGCTTGAGCACCCTTCTTGATTCATGACTATTCAAATATTTTTCATATTCTGAAAAGCAAACACAATATAGGATACAATCAGATTTTAGCAATCCGAAAACATGACTATTTTCTGTATAAACCTTTTACTTATATCCAAACAGCGAAGAGATCTATAAGTTGTATCAGATCTTAGCAATCATATTTTAGTTTAACCGTAACCGGGCTTCTTTTCAGGTTTCAACAACAATCCTACTTGTAAACTCTTAACCACTTGATTGACCATTAGGGACAAATTCCAAGTATCTGGAACTCCAGAAACACACCAATGGCTGCAGTCTAGTCGGCCACCTTGAACATACAAAGATGGATGTCCATCTATATATTGAAGACATCTGACATATATACTTTACTAGAAAACAAAAATATGATGTTCTTTCTGTTTTTATTAGTATCCCTTCCAATTGTCCTAAGTTTTCTACTTCTACCAGCCAAGAATAGAAAAAATGTTGTGCCACCAGGTCCCTTAGGGTTGCCTTTATTGGAAATTTGCATCAATTTGATAGTTTAACCCCTCATATTTATTTTTGGAAACTTTCCAAGAAATATGGGAAAGTCTTCTCATTAAAACTTGGTTCAGCTAAAGTTATAGTAGTTTCTTCAGCAAAACTTGCAAAAGAGGTAACAAAAATACAAGATTTAGCATTTTGTAGTAGACCTCCTATTCTTGGGCAGCAAAAGTTGTCTTATAATGGTCTAGATAAACTTTCTGGAAGTTTAACCAGACTTGAGAAGAATATTAAGGAGTTAGATGAGTTTTATGAAGAACTTATTGAACAACATCTCAATCCCAAGAGGCCAAAATCAATGGAAGGAGATATTCTTGATCTTTTGCTCCAATTGAAGAAAGAGCAAACAACTCCAATTGATCTTCTCTATATCTTCTCTACTTGGGAGAATCTGGTCTTATGATTTCTCATATTCTTATTTTAACAACAAACATCTGCAGCTTATTAATTTTGATCTTTTTGCAGGTATTATGTGAACCAAGCTTTAGAAACAACAAAGTAATTATCATCCCGCACAACAGAAAAGATGAGGTGAGGTTTATTCTATATAAATCTGAAGCAATATAAGATATAGAGTTACTGTGTTATTCACTGATACAAGCACTGATTATTAATATTTACTGCATTAATATCGAGTTACTGTGTTATTGTGTTAGTATGGGAAGCAATCCGACGAACCTAATACCTGTTCTCCTTCCAAAAACGGACGCAGATTGTAAGCCAACCAATGAAACCACAAAAATTCCAGCTGAGGTTTGACGGCAAAACTACTAGGAGATTGTTCTTTAACTGCATCATCAAGAGAGTATAAGCTTAGCATCAGAAAGTGGTGATGTTTTTTGACTGGTTGAAGACAATGTTATACTGGGAAGATATTTCGATATGATTTTTTTTTGTTAGCAGTGTGGATACTAATATCAAAAATGAAATAGGATTTAGCTTTTTTTTCTTTTCATTAGTATGTTCTTTCACTGTGAATAGACAAGATGAGAAACAACATATTGATCCAATTCATTGTAATTGGAAAAGAAAGAAATGAGAAACAAAATAGGAAATCATTTATACATTCTTGTGAAAAATTGCTATAATTTCAGGGAGGATAGAAATTACCAACTAAACCAAAGAGGACGTGGGAGAAAGGACGTGCCTCAACAACCGAACAAAAGTATCCGAAATCTCTCTCAAATCCTGCAAAATTGCAGCATGTCAGAATAATTCTCTAAAGGATATAAATAAAAATAATCACAAAATATTTACAAACAAAAAAAGCCATTATCACTCACTCAAAAAAGAATTTCATAATTTTGTTATTTAATCATCTGCTTCCATCCAGTCCCAATCAGTATCATCAAACCCATCCTCCTCCTCCGATGTTTTCACAATTGTATCATGTGAATTTTGTGCATGAGATAGATTACCAATAACATCAACGGGTACATCTTCTCTTGACCATCTAATTTCATCACCAATCAATCTAGACGATGAACCAATGTCATTATTAGGTTCCCGCCAAAATGTGTCTCCAATATTGGGACAATTCTCTTCCTCCAGATCATACAAATAAACTTGTACTTTGCTCCTTGCATAATAAACATCTTTCTCAATTGGATCCTCCACATAAAAAACTTGATAAACTTGTGATGCCAACACAAAAGGGTCATCTGTACTGCATAATATATTGAAGTACACCCGTGTTAACCCAATCATCTATTTTATTACGAAACCAATCACATCTAAACAGTACAACACTAAAAGAACCCCAATAATCAATCTCAATGATATCCTTAATCGCTCCATAATAGATTACCTCTCCATCAATGGGATTTTGGTCCCTAGCACTAGCAAAACTATTTGTTGTTGCCGATAAAGTCACTCCACTATTTTGAGTCTTGCCTCGGGAATCTCGTTCTTTAGTATGAAATCGGTATCCATTAATAAAATATCCTGTATATCTTTTGGCCACCATATTAGGTCCTTTGGCTAGCCATCTTAAATAATCTGGCAATACAATATTTTTAACTTTTTCTTTAAACCAATTGCTGAATTTCCGACTATGACCCCTCGCTCTTACCCACGCATTTGATCTTCTATGATTAACAATAAAATTCTTATGTTCCATGCAATTAGGGGTGTTCAAAACCGATCCGAAACCAAAAACCGAACCGAACTGAAGCTTAATGGCTTAATGGTAACAGCTTAACGGCTTAACGGACGGAGAACAGATTGAATTTTTTTTATTAACGGCTTATCAGTTTGGGGGCGGATTATTCAATTTTCTTAACAGATAATCCGTTATCCCGTTAAGAATATATATATATATATATATATATATATATATATATATATATATATATATATATATATATATATATATATATATATATATAATTTATTTTTACTTACATAATTATATATATTAAATATAAAAAATAAAAACCTTAAAAATGAATAAGTATAAGTGTATAACCAAAATAAATTACAAAAACAAACCACCCCCCACCGTTCTGACTTCTGTCTCTATACCCATTAGTATTACCCCTAATTTTCTAATTTCTATTTCCTAAATCTACATATCTAATTCCTCATTCTAGTCTCTACTCTCTAAAGAAACTGAGAAACCCTAACACTAAGCAGCAGCCGCCAGCCACCAATCCTCTCCAGTCTTCGCGTCCGCTGGCTCGTTGTTGTCTACTTCCACCAGTCGCCGGTCACCCTGTCGCCATCTCGTCTCTCCAGGTACTCGTCGTCTTCTTGCGTGTACAGTACAAAAAAATGAGACAAAATCTCAAAGCTCTTGTAAACTAGGTATCAAAATGTTGCAGAGTTATAGTTAAATTGGAGTAATTTACTCTCTGGAAATAATTTTTTCACCTGATAATCATTATAAGAAATAAATATGAAGGCAAATAAATATCAAGTTAAATATCAGATGGAGCTCTTATGCATTCTGGTATGCTTTAATATAGATAAGTTGAGATTATATGATATGGTACTAGCTAGATCAGACTCGCACATTTTACATGTATTTATGCTAGAGTACTCAAAATGTCTTGAGTTTTAGAACATATGCTTTGAATGTTTACAGGGTTACTTTCAGTTGCTGCTCTCGTGCATAGAAAAATTGCTTGCATTTTTAAATGTAAGAAGATTTGTACTACCTTCTGCTGTGGAAGCAATGTCAATATGGACGACGAAATTCGGACTCAAAGAGATACCACCAGACCAGGTATATTTTGCATGTGACCCAGCCTCTGCTGCATCTTTTAGTGGTCGTCCCTTTTTTTTGGGAGTTCTAAGTGGTTCGGGTTCCCTTTTTTCTTTCTGTAGCTTGTCATCTACAAAAAGACCTGTTGGCAGATGATTACCTTCAAAGGAACATGTATGCTGGAAAAAATGGTTCCCAAGTGTCGAATCATTCGCAGGGGGACAGAAAATGTGTACAATTTGCAATTGTCTTCTGCTTTATAGACTTTTAGCATTGTACAAGTATTGTAATTCGGTATAAGCTTTTCGATAACCCCCATAGGTATTAAACCGATAAATCGCCCGGTAACCGCCCAATAAGAGCTAACCCGATACCAATCCACCCGCTATCTTATCGGGTGGCTAACAGATGAATACATTTAAAAGCCGATAACCGTTAAGCCAAATCGCTAAGAGTAAAAAGCCGCCCAATCCGCCCGATGAACACCCCTACATGCAATCAAGTACATTTCCAGTTTAATCATATAATAAAGAGAAATTATATAAATAATGAATAAATATTCATATAATTTATCTTACTCGATAAATTTTTCCATTTGTTCATCTCCAGTATTGAACAGAGCATATCGATGTGCTTCAAAGCATAACTTTGAATCCATGAGAAAAGTATTTTGTTTCTTACTTCCAATTGGATGGCCTATATTAGGGAATATAGGTGAAAAATTCTGAGAGCACTCATCATCCACAGTTTGGTACCTACTAAATTTTGTCTTCACGCCATCATGCGGATATCTCGAACAAAAAGTCAAGCACTCATCGGCCAAAAACCCCTCTACTATTGACGCTTCTGGAGTAGATCGATTACGTACAAAGGCCTTGTACTTACATAGGTTCCTCTCAATGGGATACATCCAACGAAGATGAGCTGGACCCCCAAGCTTAATTTCATCCACCAAATGAATAGGCAAATGTGACATTATGTCAAAAATGTCGGATGGAAAATCTTTTCAAGCTCACATGTTATTTCAACAATTTCAGACTGCATTATTTCAAGATATCTTTGCCTTATGACCTTACTACAATAGCTCTAAAGATATTTCCCAACCTAATCAAGGCCAATGAAACATTCTTGGGCAACACTTTTCTAACAGCAACCCGGAGCAAGTAATGCATTATAAAATGGGCGTCATGACTCTTGTACCCTGATATTTTAATCTCCTTCACTTGCACGCGTTTTGAAATATTCGAAGCACACCCTTTTGGTCATTTAGCATTTTTCATGACAGTACAAAACAAACTATTCTGTCTTGGTTCCATGTAGAACAAGATTTAGCCAAACTAATAGTTCCATCATTATTTGTTCTTGGTTGCAGCTCTTTTCGTATACCTATTTCATGTAAGTCATAGCGAGATTTTTCATGATCCTTTGATTTTCCATCTATTTCTAATAAAGTCCCAAGCAAACTATCACCTATGTTTTTCTCGATGTGCATCATACCAAGATTGTGCCTCAATTTATTATGCGCCCAATATGGCAATTCAAAAATAATGGATCTCTTTTTCCACGGACCCTTATCACTACGAGCCTTCTTTAGCTCTCTTTCCAAAGATATTGTTGAATTCAAGCAGCTCTTCAAACACTTCTTCACCCGACAATGGAGCAGGGGCAGGTCTATGCTCCTCCTTGCCATCAAAAGACTTCTTATCTCGTCGGAATGGATGATCACGAGGCAAAAATCTTCGATGGCCCAAGTAACACATCTTATGACTATGTTTGAGATATTGAGAACATGTGTCATAATTTCAAGTGGGGTATGCCAATCTCCCCTTAGTGCTCCATCCTGAAAGCATTGATAATGCTGGAAAGTCACTAACTGTCCACATTAAGGCAACACACATTCGAAAAGATTGGTTGGTTTCAGCATCAAATGTGTCTATCTCTGTTTCCCATAGTTCCTTCAATTCTTCAACTAATGATCGTAGGTACACATCTATATCATTTCCTGGAGATGATGGACCTGGAATGATCATAGACAACATTATATACTCTGGCTTCATGTAAATCCACGGTGATAAATTATAGTTCATTAACATAATGGGCCACGTGCTATGAGAAATGATCATGGTCCAAAACGGGTTGAAACCATCACTTGAAAGACCCAATCTAACATTTCGAGCATCTCTAGAGAAGTCTGGGTGCAAAGAATCAAAAGCCTTCCAAGCTTCCCCATCAGCATGATGTCTTATATTCCATCATTGGGTCGTTCATTAGCATGACATCTCATTGCAGCAGCCGTTTCAGGACACATAAATATCCTATGAAGCCTAGGATTTAAAGGAAAGTACCTTAAAACCTTTACCAGGATTTTAGAGCTTGCTTTAGCCAAAGGACCAGCACTTTTCCATCTTGAAGACCCATAAATAGAGCAATTATCGACATTCACATTTTCTTTCCAAAATAACATGCAATCATTAGGACATGCATGTATTTTTTCATAATGAAGACCCAAATCTGTTATCATGTTTCTAGCCTTGTTGAAAGATTATGGTACCTGCACAAAGGGAAATGCCTCTTTTATCAATTCTAACAAATCATAGAACGCCACATTGCTCAACCCATACAAGGATTTAAGCAAGTAAAATCGAATAGTGAAACTCAGTTTACTGAAATTTTCACACCCTGGATATAACTCTTGTTTTCCTTCCTCCAGCAATTTGAAAAACTTCTTTGCATCTTCAGATAGTCTTTCCCCATCTCCTTCTTCATCCCCTGCCTGACCCTCTATATTTCTAAATGTATCATGATGTAGTCCATCAATATCGTCACGCATGGTAGAACCTTCATCATCATTGCTTGGATGAGGTGTATTTCTCGAGGAAAATCCTTCCCCGTGAAAAACCCATTTGGTATAACCATCAACAAATCCATGAACAACCAAATGATCCTCCACCACATTTCTATACTACCAATAGCGATTCATGCACTTTTTGCAAGGGCATAATATTTCATTTCTTTGGGAGGCTCATTCAAATGCCTTATCAAGAAAATCATTCACTCCACGAATATACTCATCCGTCCATCTCAAGAGATTCATCCAACTTTTATCACCATTATCCATAGATAACCTATACTATAAAAGTAAATCAATAAAACTAACCAAACAAAACTAGACAGATAGATTTGACCATAGATTCAGAAAATTTGCTACATAGCCGGATAGTTAACATACATTCAGAAAATTAAATAAGAAATAAGTAATCAAAGCATTAACAACAAGATCCCACTAATAATAATTAAGTAAATAAAATTGGATCTTAATCTTAAATAGTTTAAAGTTTTAGATAAATTAGTAACATATTTTAATGCCTACCTAATATCTGATTCACAATGGCTGCTGTATCTTCCACTGAACTTAATTTGCAGTGTTCTTCTACCTGCACATTCAAACATTAGAGATAACAATTAGTCTATGTAAAAATCCGTATAATTGGGTATTTTATTACAATAAGCCCATGAGAAGACCCATGAATCAAACATTAGAGATATATATGAACTACATCATCATAGATGTGCTATTAGTTTTTCTCTCCATTCTGACATAGACCAGTAGTAAGCAACAATATCCTTCAACCAAAATGTTTAGCGTGATGCAAAGAACTTTTAAAGAAACAAAGTAAGAAACAAATTGATAAGAATGGACCTTGGGCCTAACTCAACCCCAAAAGCTAGCTTATAAGGTGAGGATTGCCCAAGCCATATAAGGAGACCAAGGACCTCAAATCCCTCCGATGTGGGACAACTCAACACCCCCCATCACGCCCAGATCTCTGGAGCGTGGACAACATAAATGGGGGCCCAACATCGGCAACAATAATTGGGATGGGCCTGGCTCTGATACCATGATAAGAATGGACCTTGGGCCTAACTCAACCCCAAAAGCTAGCTTATAAGGTGAGGATTGCCCAAGCCATATAAGGAGACCAAGGACCTCAAATCCCTCCGATGTGGGACAACTCAACACAAATGGAGAAAGATATGGTTGGTAATGCAGCCAGGTGTTTCTTAGAGTACTCCATCAACTGGTATAAGGAATTTGGACGTCTCCTCTAGCTTGGAGTCATGAAATTTGTTGTAACATCAGTTAGTTAGAATATAATATTTTGACTTGTAAAGTCTGAATGTAATATTTTGACTTGCAAAAGTAAGGTAAATAAGGTAAGTAGTCGTGGGATAGCGCGTGTGTATATATATGTATATATTCTTTTAGTTGTATACATGATTTGAAGTAGCAAGTTGGAATTAAACCTCTTTTTTTTTCAGTTCATTAACAATTGGATTCATGGGCTGTTGTTATGTTTTGCTTCTCTTAAGCTCTATAATAGTAGTTGTACTTGGTAATGGTATTCTCTAGCTTGAAGTTTTCAACAGTTTAGATCAATGTCATTTCCTCCAGTCGTTTACAGATAGTACTGAAAGTCAACCCTACAGAACTGCATATTTCTTATAAATCTCAGTTATAGGCTGAAGTCTGTCTATTGTAATGCACTGTGACAACTCATATTTGACTTCATAGCACATCACATAAATATGAGCAACTACTATTGTCAAAAACTGAACAAACAAAGAACAAAATGTTTATCTCCTCAATTCTGATCTTTTTACTCCGTTTGTTAATAGATGAATTATCAACTTTTGACAAACTGATTCGTTATAATTAAGAACATAATGGCCAAAAGTATCGAATACATCTCCTGTAAGACACTCTATATTTGGGATCAGATAAGAAAGGAAGGACGGAGAAGAGAGGGAGATAGAGAAATCTATGTAGACTTCAGCAGATGACCAGAACTGAGATCAATTGAAATACACACACATACACATATATGCACACACATAGGGCAATGAACTAAGTCATGAAGTGTGCATCAGGTGCAGGGATCGAGCTTTCAAATCCTACAAACTAGCTTGCGGCCAGCGGAACTCAAAGCACCTCTTTATCTAGGTCTGAAAATTTTCCTAAGATTGATTAGATATTGTTCGACAGGTTGACTTTGGCTGCGTTAAAGTAAACTAGCAGTAAATTTTACATTAATTTAGGATCATTTCTTATCAGATACTTAAATGTTTTCAAGCAATATATATCTTATATTAATTGTTATGTGCGTATGCACCTGCGAATTAATGACGTTAGTGTTTCCTTGGAATACCGTGTAGTTGTGAGCAAGGGACTTTACTCCCACTTTTGGCTTCAAAACTCACTGATATGACCAATTAGTGGTCAGATTCAAAATTCACAGCCACATGCCTACTAATAACAAGTGTTGAGATATCATTTAAATCAAGTTTATGCTCAGATAAATATAGCACACAAATTAATGATTGTAATCACTAACTCATTAAAGAAGAACATGTAGTTTCATGAAATTATATTCAAACATACATGGTTAAACCAAATAAAATAACATAATCCAAAATCAAGAAGAGTACCTTGATGTAGCAGTACAACAATGATAAATAACAATAAGAAACTAGAACAGGGCCTAGCAATGAAGGAAATCGGCAGCAGAACATCAATCCATCCTACTCGGTTATTCAGAAAAATCTAGAAGTGCAAGGAGAAAATCGAGAGTTGTGACCCACTTTAGAAAATCTTAACTATAGCGGCAGCAAATAGGAACAGCCCTTAAAGGCCCTTTTTTTTAATTTTCCAGATTTTAATTGACAACTTACTCTATTCACAAATTCAAGCGTGTGTGTATTTCTTCAATGAAGGAGACGGGTGGGGAGTCATCTTTTATCGTAATGACTCTTTGTGGAGAAGTAATCTGTAGCACTATACTAGTTTCTGCTGGTTATGTGTTCGATCTGGACAAATTAATTATGATATTTTTTACCTTTGGTGAATTCTTCAGCATTGATAGTGCAAAAAGGGGAATAATATCCATTGAAACATATATGGAATTTGCAGAAAATCAAAAGCTTGAAAACAAACCTAAAGAAGCAACATAAGAAAACCTAGAATCAACATCAGAAAATAAAAAGCTTGAAACAAAGTTAGAAAAATCCAAAGGGAAAGCAACCAAGAATAAAACAAATATCGGCTAACAAAGGAAAAGGTATAAGAATTTACCTGCAAACTGCACCAGATGAAGCAACATATCTAAGGTTACCACCTGAAAATTGAAAAGAAGCGTTAGACAAAAATAATTGCTGATAAATCTTTTACCTTTCTATTAAAAAAAACCCCAGATAAAAGAACAATCAATTTCTTACTCTTCAAAGAGCCTTTCTATGGTTTGTGAGTGATTTTAAGGATCAAAGAACGATTTTGTGTTAGAGACGATGGAGCACCGGTGAGATGAGTTTTTGGGGCTTTGGGTGTATCGATATAGAACTGGAGAGTTTTTGGGGCTTTGGATGTATCGATACACTGGGGATAATTTTTAATTCTTGTTAAATTAAAAATATGATAGGTCAAATTAGGCGCGGGACACAAAAAAATTTAGCGAAAAACCGAGGGAACTGAACACCCGCTCCCATAGCATTTTCCCCCCAAAATGTACATGTCTATGGGGACGGTTACCAAAACCGTTGCAACACAAATATCTATGGCAACAGTTGTTGTTACTTTGCAACGGTTTTGATGCCTAAAGTGTGCTGGTACCTCCAAATTCTATTGTAACGGTTTAAGCCGTTACTATATCACCTCTATGGTAACGGTTTGTGAACTGTTACCAAAAGAAGTGTTCGCATAGGCCTATTTTCTGGTAGTGGGTAAAAAAACAAAAGTAAAAGGGCATCCACAAGTATTAATTTAGCCACAGTCAGTAGATAAAATAGAATAAATAAACAACGACCACTAACTAAAAGCCTCTATCCTATAACCCTAATACTAGACCTCCTGATTCTCCTATCAAGGGCCATGTCCTCGAAATTCGCATACTAGCCATGTCATGCCTAATCACCTCTTCTCAATACTTCTTTGGCCTCCCTCTGCCTCGACTCGCGCCAACCACCTCCAAACACTCACAACTCCTCATCGGGGCATCTGGGCTTCTCCTCCGCACATGTCCAAACCACCTGAGCCTCGTCTCACGCAACTTCTCATCAATTGGGGCCACACCCACCTTTTCCCGAATAACTTATTTCCTAATCTTATCTAACCTGGTAAGCCCGCACATCCACCTTAGCATTCTCATCTCCACAACCTTCATTCTCTGAACATGAGATTTCTTCATCGGCCAGCCCTCCGCCCCATACAACATGGAAGGTCTAACCACAGCTCTATAAAACTTCCCCTTGAGTTTTTGTGGCACTTTCTTGTCACAAAAGACTCCTGATGCAAGCCTCCATTTCGACCACCCTGCTCCTATACGATAAGTGACATCCCCGTCAATCTCTCCATCCCCCTGGATCACCGACCCCAGATATTGAAGCTGTCCCTCTTGGGGATGGCCTGAGATCCAAGCCTCACGACCCTGCCTACTTCTTCTTCACTCGACTCTGCGATAAACTTACACTCCAGGTATTCTGTCTTAGACCTACTTAGTTTGAAATCCTTAGACTCGAGAGTCTGTCTCCAAACCTCCAAACTCTCGTTGACACTGACCCTCGTCTCGTCTATCAAGATTATGTCATCAGCAAATAGCATACACCATGGCACTTCCCCTTGAATATGGCGAGTCAGAGCATCCATTACCAAACAAAAAGGAGAGGGCTAAGCGCAAATCCTTGATGGAGCCCCATAACCACCGGAAAATGATCTGAGTCATCACTCACCGTCCTAACCCACCTACCGAGAAATAATCTGAGCAGTGTCCTTTAAACATAAACAAAAATATAAACGAGGAAGGGAGTGAACTACATATTACGTACATATATTAAAAATGACGATAGACTTGAAATGATGAGTGCCCAAAAGAGAAAAGAAAAGTAGAAAACAAAGAAAGTGACCCCAAAAAAGGACACTTAAGAGCATTTAGTTACCGGAATAAGAATACTAATCTCGTAATAAAATTTGAAATTACATTTATTTCATTTAATTATGAGTATTAGCTAATATCTATATATTTTTACTGAAATTATGAAATTAAATTAGTTATCATATATAAAAAGTGAAATGACTGATTCCATAAAATATCTCTAACTCGTAGAATATCCTTTGTCTATTCTAAATTGAATCAAACGACTCCTTAAGGACTAATCAAGCTTTATCTTTTGTGGGAATTTACCAATTAAGGAAAGTCATGTGTCAAAATGGGACCTTTATGGGAAATGTACAAGTTTGGGGACATGGTGGTTTTGAGATGCGGACTCCCAATTTATTGGGCACAAGATTTAAATGTGATTCTAAATTAAAAGTCCCAAAAAATATCATTAAGCCTTTTGATTTTAAGCATATCATGTTATTTCCATAAAGGAGTCTCGTTAAAAACAAAATAAAAATGTAAAAAAATCAAAATTTTCTAGATATAAAAAGGCGATATTTTTCTTAAAATATACTAAAAATAAGACACATAAATTAAAACAAAAGGAATATAATTATTTTTTTTAGCATAAAAGGGTCACTTTATGCGAGAGCAAACAGATAACTGAATTGTTCTATTCCCAATATTTCAGTGGCATTCTTTGCCCTTTTTCCACTAAAAAGTGCATATTGGTGGAGGGACAAAGGATTTTCGTTTTCTTTTTTTTTTTTGGTTGACAAAAGAGGGATAAAGTATTTGAGTATTTGGGAAACTCCATTTTAGCTCACATGGTAACTTGGGATAGTTGGCAAAGTGACCCCTTTTTAAACTTGAATTGACCAAGTAACCTTCAAGTTTTAATTACGGTAAGATTGACCTTCATTAATAATTAGTGTTTAAGTGGAATTATAAAATGTGGGGGGGGGGGGGGGGGGGGGGGAAGCTCAGTCTTTATCCCCAATAGTATTACTTTATTACACTTTGGCCTCAACCTATATAATTCTAATATATCACATTTCTTCCGCCTCAATCTGCCGCCTCACTCCCCATTTCCATGGCTGATTCCTCCATTGCATATGTTTTTAGTGCATTCAACACACAGAGGTCGTCTGACTTCTTCCTCATTCCTCTCAAAGTATTCTTTTGATCTATTATTTACGGAGAAGAAATTACAAAATTAAGAGTTTTTCGAATTTGTTAAATTTGGGAAAGAAATTGGCGGTACATTGAATTGATAATTCATTCTATGTAGTATATTGTGTAACTCATTCATCTAGTAAGTATTTTCATCTCATCTTCTCCTCATTGTTAATTTGAGTTTTTGTAAAAAGAAAAAAAAATCTGCATAGTTCTCGACTACTAGTGTACAATAGACCGTTGTTAGAATACACCACTATTGTTTACAATAGACTGATGGGAGATAACATGTTAATATGTGGTCTATATTCTGGTGAATGAGTTGCCAACTAGTTGGAATTGGAATTCGTATACAAAGGTTACAGTACATATCTATAAACCTAGCAATTGTAGATTTAACAAATTTATTGATGTCATTATTAAATGTGGAAAACAAACATGTTCTCCGAGAAATTTGAATATTAAATATATGCTTAGCTCTACGCTGAAGAGGGACAAGATTCCTCCTTCGTTCATTAAGATTAACGATGATTTGCAATCATACCTCCTTCATATTACAATTAATGGTATAAGGCTTGTTTGAAGATATGTGTGGCTGAGAATGTATTTGAAGAATGGGATGAAGTTCCTGTTAAAAGGTCTCAACAAGATTCAAATGCAACAGCTGCACGACTATCACTACCACCACTAACACAAACATCAATTTTAAAAGTAGAGAATGAAAGAATGGTGAAAGATGGCTTCAGTAGATTTAGTCATGACTTGCATAATTTTGGTGATAATAAAATGAACTAGTACGATCTGAAAAATGCAGATGGAGCGGAAGAGCTCCAAAATATTGTCAGTCGGGAAACTGGAGCTGAAGTCTTGGTAGACTCGTTAGCTACACAGCATATCCACCTTGATGGTACATGCTTTTTTCTTGGGAAATATTTCAACAACATATTGGATCTAACAAAACAGTTGGAGGTTGCTTATGTGAAAATGTATTTTACGTTTTATATGAAGAAGAAGAATTGCAATAAATTAACTTCGGTGGTGTGCTGAGATGTGAGATGCCCGTAAAAGTTACATACCTTAAAGTACAAGAGTTCTGATAAGTTTTATATTACCA
Organism: Nicotiana benthamiana; assembly: GCA_034376525.1. NCBI lineage: Eukaryota > Viridiplantae > Streptophyta > Magnoliopsida > Solanales > Solanaceae > Nicotiana > Nicotiana benthamiana. Next base: position 125,917,644 of record CM067338.1, on the reverse strand, counting down.
AGTACCATAGTGAGCATACATTCGGGGTACATCACATATCAAGCTATCATCCTATCACGTCATCGAAACTTTGTGTTCATATTACCAGGAACAGTATGTTAATGGAAAAGGCCCAACCCTGTCATATCTGAAAGATGCTATTTTTGCAGATTTTAACCAAAATCCTACTTATTGGAGGACCTGGAAGGCCAGTGAAAAAGCTAAGGCTATGATCAGGGGTACTCAAGAAGAGGGATATGCTTTGTTGGAAGCGTATCACCATGCTATGTTGTCCTATAATGAAGGAATTGTTGATTTGAAGGTTAATGATAAATTGCATTTTTCGTTATTTTTTCTTATTTGTTAGAATTTTCGTTAAGGGAATTGCACATATGAGAAATGTTATTGTCGTTGATGCGATATTTTCTGAATGGCAGGTATGGAGGTTGCTTGTTGTCTGATCTGGCACAAGATACAGAGAAACACATTTTTCTAATCCATTATGTATAGTCGATAAAGAGTACAATAATTCTTGGACCGATTTTAATTAACAATTACGGCACATTGTTGATAACAATGATGAATTATGCATTATCTCTGATCGACATCTGTCTATTGGGAATAACTTCAAAAAAGCTTTTACCACCGCTCATTATGGGTTTTGCATGTTCCACATTGCTGAAAATATATGCAAGAGGTTTCATTGTCGAATTTTTATTAAGCACTTTTTTTTGTCATACAGTCATACAATACTGAAGAATTCTTTGGCCTTTTTCGATAATTGCGTGATAAAAGTAGGGAAGTAGCTGTCTGATTAGCGAATGAAATTGGGTTCCAAAAGCGGAGCAGAGAATTCTTTTCAGGAAACCGATACGGCGTGTTGAAAACAAACATTGCAGAATCACTTAACGCAGTGCTTAAGGATCTAAGAGACTTCCCGGTTATTGACCTATTTGATTGTATCGTTCAAAAGTTTGTAGAAAAAATCAAGGAGAGGCGTAATGATATACATATATATATATATATATATATATATATATATAGAGTAATATGTAATTCAAGTCAATAAGATATTAGCAATGTATTTGTAATATATTCTCTTGGATCCTATTGTAAGTAAAACTTATGTACTAATATAAAGATTTAATTAGTTTAATTCAAAGTTTTCAAACATTTCCATTGTTAGCAAGTAAGTAATGTTTTTCACTTAATAAAGTTTTTTTTTACTTTTCTGTAAAATCAAAATATCTATTTATATTATATTAAAAGCATGAAGCCCTTTAGCGAAATATCGTTTGCTTTTTTATCCTTTAAAAAAGTTTTTACACAAAACAAAATAGTCATTTTAACTATTTTTTCTAATATTTAGAAATAGTCACTTAATTATTTGCCAAATATATAGGATTTCGAAATTAATTATATTTTATATACAAAAATCTTTCTTATTTAAATTATGTTTAGTATAACATATATGAAAACGATAAATAATAGTAACAATCTAAAAAGAAAAGGAAGAGTAATATAGGTCTTCGAAGAATCAGTCAAAATCAAATAATTATACTGCTATCGTCCTTTTTTTTTTTTGGCAAAATACATAGTTTACCCATGAACCTTGCAGCGAAATCTCTGTTACACATCTCTCTTTTACGAAAACCTTTTATACATTCAACCTTTTAAAAGTGTGTCCAAGACACTACTTTAGACCAGATAGCACTTGCGTGTTTACACAAAAAAAAGCGTGAAAACCGGAAAAAATCCTACTTTTTGTCTCCCCTCCCCCCAGAAACCCCTCCCCTCCCTTTGGTCTTCTTCTTCACTACCCTTCCCCTCATTTTCTTCCACCAAAAAGATTTTTTGAAAGAAAATATCAATTTTAGACCTAAAATTGAGCGGATTTTGTTTGTTTATTATCCAAATATTGTGAAAATTATTTATTTGTGATAGATTTAAAAGCCTTAACATTAGTATTGAAGGTTTGGTGAAAAAATCTAGAATCCATCATTGTTGGAGTATCGAAAAAAGCTTAAAAAGTCAATTAGGTCTTGTTGATTATTGGGTTATTGAACTCAATTTGTTGATCGATTTTCGCTAGCTGTTTAGATAGCCAATAGTGTAGTTAAATTTTGGTATTCTTGAAAACTTTCTCACAGACAACCATGATGATAGCAACAATGGCGCTTAAGATAAAAAATGAATTTTAATTTTAATTTATAATATTTTTTTCCTTTTTAAATTTAATGACACGTGTTGCGACCCTGTTAGGGCGTGAATTTTATGTTCTTTGAAAATTGGTCAAGCACAAAATGGTGTGTCTTAGACACACTTTTTAAAGGTTTAGTTTGTAAAAAATTTTCCGTGAAAGAAAGGTGTGTAACAGAGATTTCGCTGCAAGGTTGATGGGTAAACTATGTATTTTGCCTTTCTTTTTCTCTAAATTAATAGTTTACAGCTAAATTTTTATCACAATTACAAAGATTAATATTATAAACCTAATAATTTGTAGGAACGATACTGTTGTATTGTATGGAAATATTTGCACTTTGAAATGAAATAAAAATTTAAAATTTTTAACTATGTTTGAAGTTCTAATATTATTAAAAATATAAAAACAATTAGAATTTGAACTTATGTAGATATGTTTCTTGTTTGACCTACGTACAAAAAATCATAGTGCATGTTACTTTTTCTAATATTTGTATCTTAAATTTATTTATTAAATACAACTTTATCTATCTAAATTTTTGTATCTTAATAATTTTCCTAATATTTAGGAGATTAAAATCTATTAAGATTTAACTTCTTAAATCATTTCTTATTTAAATTATATAGGAAATCTTAATATTTAGGACTATATGGCTATTAAATTTTTACCTAATAAATTATTAGAAAAATCAGTTGTTTGAAACGTTAGTCCAAAACTTTTAAATGAAGGTATTGAAGTATATCAATTAGAACTCAATAGATTCCGTCGCTTATTCACTATCCTTTGATTAAAAAATCCACAACTACCTTGTGACTATGTAACACATAAATGTTTTGTTGATAAATTACAATCACTAAAATTTTAGGTATTTATTACAACACTAAAGAAGTTGTCGCTCCTATTTTCTCTCTCTCAAACGTTGCATCTTACATGCTTGTGTTATTTTTTAGACAAATATCTAAAATTTAATAAATTATCTGTAATTAATATTTTATCTAACATAAAACGAATTTTTGAATGATATAAAATAATCGTCTATTCAATTTGAAATGGTTTTTTTTGTCAATGCTTTCTTTAGAAAAAGTACTTTCCGAGAGTAGTAGTTTATATATGACCAATAAATTTAAAATATAATTTTACCAATGTTAGATCAAATATTTGTGCTTGGCCGATTTCTAATTAAATTTTCAGCTTTTGCTACTACCCAAAAAAATTGTAGATTTCCTTCAAAAGTTTATCCAAATACCTTGACTCTCTAAAATAAGAATTTTAGGAAGGATTTGAAAACTAATTTATTCGACAGAATTATTATCAATTAGGAATTCTTATTTGAATACTTAGTATGAAAGATTTTAAATGAATTTTTAACTATTAAAGCTTTATTTGAATAGGTAGAATGCCTATTTTAAAGTCAATTAAAATTTTGTTTAAAAGATCCAAAAGTAAAATGTCAGGAAATTCTTTTACCATTATTTTAACATAAAATTTTAGTGGATAAACTATAATTTCAATTGAATATTTAAAATTTAGGATAAAATAGTTTTAAGAAAGAATCAAGAAAAGATATTTATTTACTTTAATGTTGAGAATGAATAATTAAGTCGGGATAAACTATTATTAATAATTTGAAACCAAGGATATTTATTTCCTTTAATGTTGAGATTTGAGAATAAATAATTAAGTCTTTGAAAAATTAACAACGAAAAATTACACATTTGACCGCACGACTAAAATATTTATGGTCGCTAGCCAATATGCATATACTATATTATATATTTTTCAGCTATTTTCTTGGGTGGACGACTATTTAAATTAATCTCAAACAATTGGCAAATGAATTCAATTCAATTCTTTTACAAATTCATCATATATTTAAACTTACTTTTAAGTCAGCGAAACTCTTACAATACATAAATTTAGTTCCATCAAAAAGCATTGCGGTGAAAGAAAAAAGAAAAAAAAGTAAAATGGATTATATTATAATATTATGGGTCAAATTAGTACAAACACAAATCTGAAGCAATAAAGATGAAATAGTGAAAAAGGAGAAAAAAAAAAAAAGAAGAGCTCTAGGCGATTGTTAAGCAAGGTTAGCTAACTTGCGCTTCTGCCATGACTAGACACAAGAAGAAGCATCCAGTGACAATGGATGTTAAGGAAGATGATAAAAGGGAGGAAACACCTGCAGCAAACTAGCCTACTCGCTGGTTAACTGGTATGGGCTCTGCACTCACTGTTTTTCACAACCCAGCTAAAGACGAAGGTATGATTGGTGCAATAGTGACGCCGGACACAGAAGTTCAACAGAGATTTACCGCCAGTAATTTTTGGGAGTTTTTTACCGCAAAAATTTCAACGAATTAGGGAATAAATTGAAGAACTAGAAGTGAAAACACAGGTGAAGGAAACCACGGAGCTACCGCAAGTCCATTGGAGTTTGCAATTTTCAGCACAAGCAACTTCAGTACAGATCCAGCAAGATGCGGCAGACCCAAAGGAAGGGGAGAGGAAAAAGGCTTCCATGCAGAAGAATAGAAGCTCTCAAAAAGGTAACACATTGTGTTATGTGGCGCCTGCTATGAGGGACGGTATTTTTGTCGTACAAATTGAAGATGAGGATACAAAGCAACCGGAGACCTACTGGAGTACTGCTCTGATTGGTTTTGTGCTGGGGGAGGATCCGTATGAGAAAACAATGGACAACTATGTCACAAACGTATGAATTTTGTTGAGAAACCTCAAATTATGTACCACGAGGGTGGGTACTATATATTCATATTTGAAAATAGTGAAGATAGAACCTTGTCCTACAAACAGGTCCATACACTTTTCACAATAAGCCATTTGTGTTGCAACAACGGAGGATGGATTTCAAGTTCGATCCATAGAGTGTAAGTGTGATTCCTCTGTGGATAACATTCTCAGGCTTACCTCTAGGTTTCTAGTCTACTAAAGCCCTTAGCAAATTAGCTAGTGTGGTAGGGAAACCTTTGTATACTGATAAGTTTACTGCAGAATTGGAAAATGTGTCTTATGCGAGAGTGATGGTGGAGACTGATATATCAAAAACATTACCAGATATTTTCGAACTGCAAACTAAAAGGGGATTCATAGTTCAGCAGATTGACTATTCATGAAAACCAAAATACTATGGTGACTGTATTGGATTTGGGCATAACTCTGATGAATGTTGGCATAAGGAAGTGCAAGACAAACCGAAGCAAATCAAGGTTCAACCACATGAAGTAGAGAAGAATAAACAGCTACACTGGGGAACCTTGAAATGGATGCCAAAATAAAGAGGAAGGAGGAAGCAGTTCAGCAAGAACAGAATGTCGGAGTTACTCAACAAACAGATGACAAAGGCATTGACAAACCTACGGACAATGGGAAGCTGAAAGGTAAAAGCATACAACAAAATGCAGTTGTTATGATGAACTCAAACAACATGTTTTCTTTACTACAGATAGAAGATGATCCTGGGATGCTGGCCTATCCGGCTTCACCCCCAAATGAATCTGTGCACCTGGAATATAAGGAGCCTGAATAAGGCCCACTAGCAGAAAGAGTTAAAAATCTTTCCGAGGAAACAAAAAAGTGGATTTTATAGGGTTTTTAGATGTTGGCCAAGTTTCATTTGAGTTTTGAAGATTGACTAATGAACTGTTGTTGGCCCAAGTTTCATTTGAGCTTTGAAGATTGACAAATGAACTGATAGAAGGACCTGATCAATCTTGTGCTACACAGTCTGAATCAACCAGGGCACATGTAGAGCACGTGAGGAAGATAATGCACCAAAGATCACGCATCAATATCATCTAAACATAATCGAAAAGGTTGCATTGGGATAAAGAGGACAGACTCCTTATATGAAGAGAACTTAATCTTAAGTTAGGATAACGGTTGGAGTTTGCGTTGGCTAAGGACTCGAATTGTGAACGGATAAGAAGTAGAGTCTTAACCAAACTCTAATTGCTAACTCAATATATGATTGCGTTAATTCTCTTTTACAGGCAACATACACAAGCAGAAGTAAAAAATATTTGAGAGCAAAAAGAGCGAGTCTGATTTGCAAGCAACATATGCAAGTTGCAAGTATCTACGCCTATAGCTACATGAACATAGAGAAAAACCAGTTCCATTTGATTGTTTTATTTCCAGTTCAATTGCAGTAGGTTTTATATTGTACCTTTCAGCTTTCCTAGAAGCAATTGTATTAGGTACGTTGTGTCATCAAATTAGAGTTTACTTGATAGTGTCGCAGCAGCTGAGGCTGTGTGCCACACTGGGATTAGAGTTTAATCCTTAGGTTTACAAAGAATTTTTGTTAATGCTGTTTTGGCTTATTGATTTTAGTGGAGTTTGGGAAAATCCTACTGAGTAGTAGGTCATGGTTTTTTTACCTTTTGAGCCATGAGTTTCCCAAGTAAAAATATCTGTGCACTTATATTCATCGTTTATTATTCCGCAAACTGCAGTAGTTAGAACACTTAGAAGAACCAGGTTCTTCTTGTAGACATGTGATTTTTGACCCCTCCCCCCTAGATTTTATATATTTTAGCGTGTAAATATTTAGTTTAGGACTAATATAGTTATTTTAACTAGTTTTGACTCTTTTCATTATTTTACTACGAAAATGAAAATTACAAAAATATTTTCCTTTATTTTAGGTAGTTGATATTTTGTCTAGTTAGTTTTACTTTTGAAATTAATATACAAAAATAGTTTTGGCAACAAAAAAAACGATAAGAAAAATGGTCCAATTTTTATTTTATTTTTACTTAGTTTAGTATGATTTTTAGCAAGTTTTATTTTATGATTAATAGAAATAACAAAAAAAAAAAAAAGAGAAAGGACGAAGAAGAGAAAAAGAAAAAAAGCAAGACAAATGTTAAAATGAAATGAGATGGCCTCTTCTCTAAGCTTCAGAACAAGCTAACGTGGGTTCCCTTTTGAAATTTACTTTTATTTTCTTATTTGATTTTTTTTTTTTTTTTTTTTTTGTAAATAACGTTTGAACTTTGTCTTCATCTATAACAAACTTTGGGGTGGATTAATTCTCTGGCCAACGCACACTTTCCCGGAAGATTCCTGAGGCCCCACCTTTTAATTGGCACATGCACAATTAAGAAATTTTCGGGTTAACAGAATTTCTTATTCGGATTTCTGATTTGCAAACTGTAACAGAATCATTTTTTTCCTCGGTTCGGGATTCAAATCAGTAACTTGGGACACCATTAATCTCCTAAGTGACGACTCTGATTAATTAATTACTAAATCCCGTTCCGATTGTCCTTTACGTGGAAAAACTCCTTTACGCCCCTTAGCCGGGGGGGGGGGGGGTGTATAGCAAAAAAGGAGGTGTGACACTTTTAACGCGAAAATTAGGTACCACACCAATTACCCCCCTCTTGTGTGGTATTGACGTTTATTCACATCAATTGGTATCAGAGTGGGTTATCCTTGAAGAGGTTAACACCTTAGGAAAAAGATCAACATGAGTGCACCACCTGGGAACTGGGAAGGACAGTCTACTGCAATTCCACCACTCTTCAATGGGCTCTACTATTCTTGGTAGAAAAATAGAATGAGAGACCACATCATGGGTGAAGATTATGAACTTTGGGACATCATCACTGATGGTCCTCTTGCTACAACAAAGAAGAATGCTGAAGGAATGGATGTTTCAAAAACTAGAGCAGATTGTACTGCTGAAGATCTAAGGAAATGGGAGAAAAATGCTAAAGCTAAGAAATGGCTAGTGTGTGGACTTGGCCTTGATAAGTACAGTAGAATTCAAGGATTTACAACTGCCAAGGAAATTTGGGACACTTTACAAGTGGATCATGAAGGAACACCTCAGGTGAAGAGGTCCAGAAGAACTCTACCCTATTCTCAATATGAGAATTTTACTATGAAGGATGCTGAAACTATCCAAGAGATGTATACTAGGTTCACTACACTGACAAATGAACTTGAGTCTCTTGGAAAGGTCATTCTGGAAGAAGACAAGGTAGAGAAGATTCTAACTAGAGTTTTGCCAATCTCATGGGAAAGCAAAATCATTGCTATTCAGGAATCCAAAAATATTGCTACTCAGAAATTGGATGAACTGATTGGAAACTTGACTGCTTATGAATTGAGAAGGCAAACAATGAAGATGGATGCTCCAAATAAAGAAAGAAGTCTGGCTCTCAGGATCTCAGAAGGATCAGATCTTGAAGATGATGAAATGGAAATGATAACTAGAGAATTCAATAAATATCTTATGCGAGGCAAGGGCTCTTCAAGAGGATCAACATTCAACAAACCTAGGGCTCCCTAGAAGCAGACAAATGATGGTTGCTTTAAATGGAAAGACAGATCACATGATCAAGAACTGCCCTCAATGGGAGATTGAGTGGAAGAAAGAAAGGGAAGAAAGAAGGAACAGGTTCAACCAAGGAAAAACAAAGGTATTACCAAAGTCATGGTTACTGCAAGGGGAGATACATTAGATGAATACTCAGATAATGAAGTTGAAGACGAGCAAGCTCTTATGGCCATCGGAGAATCAGAAATGAACAGGAGGTAAGTGTTCTACATCTTAAAGAAAAGATTAAATTCCTGCCTAAAGAAAAATTGGTTGTACTCTTGATGGATTTCATAAATGAGTCTGAAATAATAAACAATGAGAGAGATGTTCTGTCTTGGGATTGTGTAATACTAGAAGAAAAATGCAAAGGGCTAGAATCTAGGGCTGATGAGAGTAATAACTTAAATGCTGAGTTGAAGAACCAGGTTCTTCAACTGGAAAACAGTGTCCTAGAACTCAAGTCTGAAAATTTGAAACTGAAAATATGGACATGAAAGAAAAAGGCTGATCAATCATTTCTCACACTAGATGAAAATTTAAGAAAAATGAAAGATGAGCTGTATAAGAAAGATGAATCAATCAAGGTCCTTAAAAAAGAATTAGGAAAGGCGAAACATGAACTAGACAGAACATGCAAATGGAACAAGGCTTCTGATGCACTCTCCTGGCTGCAAGAGCAGCACAGCAACACCAAGAGAGGACTTTAGTCTTGGACTCAAGCTCCAAAATGGGATTAAAACAAGTATCTCACTCTTCTGAACAAAATCTATACACATTGTGGTAAGACTGGCCATTACAAAAATGAATGTAATGCAATAGAAAAGGCCAGTCAAAGGAACAAACATTTTGTTCAAGAAAAACACAAACTGTCTGGATGGGCAAAGAAAAACCTAATTCATCCTTTTGCCCATAGAAAGGGACCCAAACTAGTTTGGGTTCCTGAGACTAACCCCTGATTTTATTTTGCAGGTCAAAGTGAAAGGAAGTAGCCAAATTTGGTACATGAATAGTGGCTGCTCAAAACATATGACTGGTAACAAGTAGCAGTTTCTTTCACTTGAGAACCTAAGAGGAGGCAATGTCTCCTTTGGAAATGGAAAGAAATGTGAGATTATTGGGGTTGGAAAGGTAGGAAAAACAGACTCCCATTCCATTGAGAATGTCTATTTGATAGATAGCTTGAAATATAGCCTGATAAGTGTGTCACAACTGTGCGACATAGGTAATATAGTGGCTTTCACTTCCTTCAAATGTTTTGTGATTAGCCTTACTAATGACAAGACTGTTTTGCAGGGAAGAAGAGTTAACAATATTTACATTCTAGATTTGTTGACTCTTTTTGAAAATGAACTCACTTGTCTGAGTGTGTTAATAAATGATCCCCTCCTTTGGCACAAAAGACTTGGTCATGCTAGTCTAAATAAATTAAACAAATTAGGCTCCAAGGACTTGGTGATAGGGCTACCTAATATCAAGTTCAAGGAAGACAAAGTTTGTGAGGCATGTGCAAGGGGAAAGCAGGTAAGGTCATCCTTCAAATATAAGAAAATGGTAAGCTCGTCCAAGACATTGGAACTGATTCATATGGATATCTCTGGTCCAATGAGAGCCATGAGCAGAGGTGTTAAAAGATATGTTATGATGCTGGTTGATGATTATTCTAGATTTACCTGTGTTCTATTTCTAACTTCTAAAGATGAAGCATTTGAAATGTTCACAACTTCTGTTAGAAAAATCCAGAAACAATTAGGAAATCAACTTGCATCCATTAGGTCTAATCATGGAACTGAATTTGAAAATGCAATGTTTGCTGAATTTTGTGATGAAAATGGAAATAAATCATAATTTCTCTGCCCCTAGAACTCCTCAGCAAAATGGGGTAGTTGAAAGGAAGAACAAGACCCTTGAGGATATTGCAAGGACCATGTTACTTTCCAGTAAATTACCTCATAGCTTTTGGGCAGAGGCAATAAATACAACATGCTACATAATAAACATGTGTATGACCAGACCACTGGTAGAGAAAACTCCCTATGAGTTACTTAAAGGGACAAAACCAAATATATCCCACCTAAGGGCTTTTGGTTCCAAGTGCTATGTGCATAATAATGGCAAAGATTCCCTTGGTAAGTTTGATCCCAGAAGTGTTGAGGGAGTATTCTTAGGATATTATTCACATAGCAAAGCTTATAAAGTATTTAATAAACGAACTCTATGTGTAGAAGAAAGTGTACATGTTATTTTGATGGAACTAACACTCTTTCTGAGAGATATGAACATGAAGATGAAGCTATTTGACTGGTGAGACAACTACTGAAGCTATAGCACAAGTCAAGGAGGCATCCAAGGAAGAAAAAGGTGATGGAACATGTCCTTTTATCCTTGGCAACCTGACAGGGGGAACCAATCTAAGAGAAAATGCACAAAATTCTCTAAAGGAACCTGTACCTGAACTTGTTCCTCTACAGCATAATAATGAAGGAGAAGCTAGCAGAAACCAGCTGGTGGGAAAATCTTACAGGTACCTGAGTTCTCACCCCATTGAGAACATAATCAATGATCCCACATCTGGAGTCAAGACTAGATCACAACTGAAGAACCTATGTGCATTTGATGCCTTTTTGTCCCTGATTGAACCTAAGAATGTGAGTGAAGCTCTACAAGATGCAGATTGGGTAAATGCTATGCAAGAGAAACTCAATCAATTTGAAAGAAGCCAAGTCTGGCACTTGGTTCCAAGACCTAAGGGTAGGTCAGTCATTGGGACAAAATTGGTCTTCAGAAACAAGCTGAATGAAGATGGAACAGTTACAAGAAATAAGGAAAGGTTGGTGGTTCAAGGTTATAGTCAAGAGAAGGTATTGACTATGATGAGACTTTTGCTCCAGTTGCCAGACTCGAAGAAATTAGATTCTCATAACCTTTGCAATACATATGGAATTCACTCTTCATCAAATGGATGTGAAAAGTGCTTTCCTAAATGGCTATCTCAAAGAAGAAGTGTTTGTGAAGCAACCTCCTGGATTCGAAAGCAAAGAATGTCCTAATCACGTATACAAACTGGATAAGGCTCTTTATGGTCTCAAGCAAAATTTGTCAAAGAGCTTGGTATGAAAGATTGTCAAAATTTCTTCTGGAGCATGGATACAAAAGAGGTAAAATTGATAGTACTTTGTTCCTAAAGGAAAAAGGTGAAGGTCTTCTTGTTGTACAAATTTATGTCAATGACATAATTTTTGGGGCCACTACAGAGAGGTTGAGCAATGATTTTGCAAAACTAATGGGAAGTTAATGAAATGAGTATGATGGGAGAACTTAATTTCTTCTTAGGGTTGAAAATCAAACAAAGTCCAAACGGTACCATGATTCATCACCAGAAGTACACAAAAGAACTGATCAAGAAATTTAAAATGGAAGAATCCAAAGAAATAGATACTCTTATTGCAACTTCCACAAAGTTAGATACTGATGAACATGGTTCATCAGTTGATCAAAAGTTTTACAGGGGTATGATTAATTCACTTTTGTATTTTACTGCCAGCAGACCTGACATTGTTTTCACTGTAGGACTTTGTGCTCGTTTCCAAGCAAATTCAAAGGACTCACACTTGACTGCAGTCAAAAGAATATTGAGATATCTAAATGGCACAACTGATGTGTGTTTGTGGTATCCAAAAGGTAGTAATTTGACTTAATTGGATATGCTGATGCTGATTATGCAGGTTACATAGTAGGCAGGAAGAGTACTTCAGGTATGGTCAACTTCTTAGGATCTTGTCTTGTATCATGGGCTACTAAAAAGTAGAATTCAGTGGCCTCTCTATTGCTGAAGCTGAGTATGTTGTTGCCGCCTCATTTTGTGCTCAGTTGTTATGGATCAAACAACAATTGGTGAATTTTGGAATTGAAGTGGGATGCATATCTATATTTTCTGATAACACTAGTGCAATCAATATGACAAATAACCCTGTTCATCATACAAGGACTAAGCACATAGATGTTAGACACCAGTTCTTAAGGGACAACTATGAAAATGGGCTAATTTCCATAGAATTCTGTGCCACTGATAAACAAATAGCTGACATCTTCACCAAGGCAATAAGTAGAGAAACCTTTGAGAGGAACATGTTGGAATTAGGGATGATTAAGATAACTTGAGAGGTCATGTTCAGAATGCACAATGAAAAAAAATTGAAAAAAGATGTATAATTTTTTTGGTTAGTAGTTCTTAAATCTGTGAATATTAGACTAATTTATACTCAGCTTAATACTTTTGAATAAGTATAGTCGTGTGACATGTGGTTATATAATTCACTAATCTCAACAAATTTTTTATTATGACATTTGAGGCATGATTAAGAGAAGTTTCATACGAAGAACCTGGTTTATCAATATGTACTCATGAGGAAGGTCAGCTATGTTTCTATACTTTGCACAATTAGAAAAATTTAATTTTCAATCATGAGCAAGAGTCCTAGATTTTCTAATCGTCTCAAAAATCTATCCGCTGGAAGCCAATTGAGCCAGTTTCTTGTAATTAGAATTCTAAGAATAACGAAAATCTTTTCCTAAACCTTAGCAATTTTAATTAATTCCTAGGGAGACCAGAACTCTACACTGATAAGACTCCTACTGACACCTGAAAAAGTGCTTTCTCTGAAGCAAGAATTACCCCTCTTTAAAATCCTCTTACGTCATTTCATAACAACCATTAGCTTCTAAAATCTTTGATCATCTCTTTCGTCTCCAAAACCCTCAAAAACTTCCTGAAGCCTTCCACAAACTCATCATCCAAAATGAGGAATCCTCAAGACAATCCAGGAACCCCACCGCCAGTGTCACCCAATACTAAATCATCCTCTACTCCTTCTGTTGAAACCCCAAAACCAAGATTTCATCGAACAAAAATTATAGCAAGAAAAGAAGTAGCGAATGGACCTTTGAGGAAAGCTTTAAACGATAGGTTGCAAGCCAGTCAAAAGAAAGAACCTCAAGCAAAAGTTATTGAGTGCAGCTCTGAGTCGGATCAATACATCTCTGCAAGCAAGGGAGATTAACATGGGTCTTCTAGATATTCTCCGCCTCAAGAAAACCCAACAGAGGTAAGATCCTGTTCTATTTTGATGGATGTGAGTGAAAAGATAAAAAAATAGATATGCTTTGGTAGGGGCTGTCAAGGACATTTTTGGATATAAGTCTGTAGAACAAATGAAGAAAAGAAGGAAAAAGGTGTTATCTATCTGTGGAAGTGGGGGAAATGGGGCATCACATTCAGGGGGAAATGAATCTGGGAAAGCTGCTGAGGGATTGGTAGATTTAAATAAACAAACTGGTCCATCAGTGGAGCAGACCTTGGCTGACATGATAAAGAAGGTAGGGGATAGCTATGACCCCAAGAAACGAAAGTCCTCTTCCCTTAAAACTCCCGCTATTGCAAAACCATCTAAGAAATCCAAAACTGTATCACCCAAGGTTTCACCTAGGGCTAGAACAACAAGAAGCAAAGTAAGAGAGAGTGAAGCTGAGTTAAAGAGGGAAATAGAAGAGAGTAAGAAGAAAAGACTAGAGAAAGGAAAGGGGAAGGTTGGTGAGAGTTCAAAAACTGTGGCTGAGGAGGACCAAGTGGTGATGGAATAGGTCCATCCAGCGAAACAAACTGTGAAGGCTCCTATTACAAAATCTAAGGAGACCAAGACTTCTTCCAAGAAGTCTTCAAAATCTGTACCTGCTGAGTCCTCCCTTGAAAAAAGAACAAGATCTGCCTCGAAAGTCAAACAAGTGAAAATTCCTGTAGAAGAATAAGAAAGTGATGAAGAAAAAGAAGATGACTCTGAAAATGAGCAGGATCGATATTCTAATTTTGGCAAAAGAAAAATTTTTAAGGGTAGGCTGCTGAAAGACCTGGAGGAGCCAGGCATGATGAGGCTTCTAATATCTATGGAAGCTCAAGGTTGGAAGGACATGGTCTTTCAGTTGAATGGGAAACTAGCTAGGAAGGAACTGGTTGAGTTCATGGCAAATGGGTCAGTGAAGAATGGTGTGGTGACAAGTTCTGTTAAGGGGGTCAACGTAATGTTTAATGCTGAGAAGCTGGGGGAGATTTTGAATATCCCTTGTGAGGGATATGATGATTACACAAGGAAAATATGTCCTTGTTTGGATGGGTTACCTTCAGAGCTGCAGATTACTAGAAATTTTTGTGATACTACATCATAGGTAGAAATGCCTGAGGCCAGGGCAGTGCAAAAGAGTGAGATGAGGCCTAAGCACAAGGTGCTCTTTGAGTTTGTCAAATATGCCTCTTGCCCAGACAGGAAAGAAGGCATACTGCAAATTATATGGACCTTGTGCTCATGACTTGACTGAAAGTAAGAAAATCAATTGGCGTGTGTTCATGTTGAAGCTGCTGGAAAGGGCAATCAATGGTTGAAAGGCTCATGCCATCCCCTATGGATTTCTTCTGACTACTGTGCTTGAACGACTACGTGTTCCCTTGAAAAATTGGGAGATAGCATCTTGCAAGGAGCATTTTGGCATCAAGACCCTTCAAAGCTGTGACTATCTGCTCAGCACTGTTCATGTTGAACCTGGTTTATCTGCTAAAATTCTCGTGAACAACAAAGTCATGTCCTTAGTTCAGGAGGTTGGACTGAAGGTTACTGAAATAGCAAGGCTTAATGCCAGGGTGGCAGAATTGGATGTAGAAAGTAATGGGCTTAGAGCTGAGCTTGCCAAAGAGAAAGAGAAAAATGAAGGCATGTTACAACAAATGCTCAACCTGCTAAAAGTCCAATCCTCCAGCTCATCCAAGACTTAGGGGTCTTGTGCCTAGTATCCAGTCTAGTTTTCTCCCCTCAGTGACAAGCTGATATGGTTCTTGTTTTGTTTTTCTTTTTGCTCATGGTTGGAAGTTTTATGTTTCTTTTTGTGTACTGTATCGTAGGAACATTTCTGTAATCAATGAATAAAACTTTTCTGGTTCTTGTTAATCTTGTTCTTAATAGTTATTTCTGAGCTGATTTTTGATTAACTTGAACATGTATTCACTTGCAGTTGCCCCAACGGCCATGAGTGTAATTTAACTTTGAGGGTTCACATTATTTATGCAACTTTTCGATGATGCCAAAAGGGGGAAGATATTGTGCTTAAATTATTTTTTTTGAACTAGTGATGTTTATGACCTAAATCTGACCTCCTTAATGATAAGTTAAATCATTTTCTAAAGTGTTGAATTCAGCCAAGTCTACAGGTTCCCTGATCAAAATAAGCATAGAGTTTGTCATCATCAAAAAGGGGAAAATTGTTGGCCCAAGTTTCATTTGAGTTTTGAAGATTGACAAATGAACTGATAGAAAGACCTGGTCCATCTTGTACTACACAGTCTGAATCAACCAGGGAACATGCAGAGCACGTGAGGAAGATAATGCACCAACGATCACACATCAATATCTTCTGAACATAATCGAAAAGGTGGATAAGGAGGATAATCTCCTTATATCAAGAGAACTTAATCTTAAGTTAGGATAAAAGTTGGAGTTTGCGTTGTCTAAGGACTCGAATTGTGAACAGATATGAAGTGGAGTCTTAAACAAACTCTAATTGCTAACTCAATATATGATTGTGATAGTTCTCTTTTACAGGCAACACACACAAGCAGAAGTAAAGCATATTTGAGAGCAAAAAGAGCGAGTCTGATTTGCAAGCAACATATGCAAGTTACAAGTGTGTACGCCTACAACTACATTAACATAGAGAAGAACCAGTTCCATTTGATTGTTTTATTTCCAGTTCAATTGTAGTAGGTTTATATTGTACCTTTCAGCTTTCCTAATAGCAATTATATTAGGTACGTTGTGTCATCAAGTTAGAGTTAACTTGATACTGTCGCAGAAGCTGAGGCTGTGTGCCTCACTGCGATTAGAGTTGAATCCTTAGGTTTAGAAAGAGTTTTTGTAAATGTTGTTTGGCTCATTGATATTAGTGGAGTTTGGGAAAATCCTACTGATTAGTAGGTCATGGTTTTTTCACCTTTTGAGCCAAGTGTTTTCCACGTAAAAATATCTGTGCACTTTACTTTCAACGTTTATTATTCTGCAAACTACATAAGTTAGAACACTTAGAAGAACCAGGTTCATGTAACGCGAAAATTAGGTACCACACAAATCGCCCCCCTTGTGTGGTATTGATGTTTATTCACATCATTAGAAACTAGAATAAAAGAAAGGAAGGCTAGAAGGATATTGAATAAAGTATGTTGTGATTGGAGAAGTTGCTGGAATTGTAATGAACATCCAAATGGGACGATCTGGATAATGTGGAAGTCAAACATTGAGGTGAAAATATTGATGACTGATGAACAGTTTATTCATTGTGAAGTTCAGGAAAGGGGTACTACTTTCAAGACCCTAATTACAGTGGTATATGCAAGCAATGAAGTAAATAAGAGGAAACAACTATGGGATTGACTGGTGCATATAGGAACATCTATACAGGAGAGTTGGCTTCTCACTGGAAACTTCAGTAATGTGCTCCACACAGATGATAAAATAGGAACTCCAGCCTCTCAAAATGAGATCAAAGGATTCCATGATGCAATTATTACCCTACAAGTCACACAATTGAAGAGCTTGGGATTGTACTATTCTTGGTGTAATAAACAACAACCTCGGAAAAGAGTATACAGTAGGATTGGCTGGGCACTAGAAAATGTGGAATGGATGCAGAATTTTAGCCACATTGAAGCTGATTATTTAAATCATGAGGTTTCAGATCACTCTCTTATTCTAATGCAATGCAGAGCTATAGATCAGAAGAGGAACCTGCATCTTAAACTATTTAAGCTGTATAATTCTGTTTTGGAGCATGCTGACTTTGCAGGTAAAGTGAAAAAGATTTGGAGTCAAGAGGTTAATGGAGGTAATATTCATAGGGTATGAAATAAACTTAAAGCTCTGAAAAAGGAATAGGATTTGAATACTTATATGGCATCATATAGACTTCATCTCAACAAAGCTAGACAGAAACTTGAGGCCATTCAGAATGAATTAAGGCTCAATCACATGGATCAAAGGCTGATTGACCAAGAGAGGTTGGTTTTGACAGAAGTTGATAAATGGAGCAACATGTCGATGCCCCATTTTTCAAGAGCGAAATCGGGTTTTACAACACTATGGGCAAAACAACTCTCATTCCCGTTTAGGAATTAGGTTATGGAATTGGAAGAGTCGCCACCTAATAATTATAGTACATTAGAACACTTTAAAATGAAGAGAGTGTTTTTGAGAGAGAAACCAGAGTTGGGTAAGGGCTTGAAATTATCTCGAGAGGAAGGTGTTAGGAACCTCTCAAGATCCACAAATGTGGTTCCCGGCCGTGCTAATTGTGACTTTAGAAAGAGATGAAGCAATTAAACAAATGAGGTTCACATATAAGGCATTCACACAACTTGAAAGCTTTAAAGAAAGGGAAGGACATAATTTTGAAATAAGAAAGAGGATTAGTTTAAAAGGCATTAAGAAAGCACTTAAATAAACTACATAAAAGAAAGAACGGTCCTAGGTTTAACTACAATATGGATCATTTGATACAATACCCCGCACATATTCCCAAAGAGGGATTGCTTTATGATATTATCGCATTGTCATCATCTCCATATTCTACCCTCCCACCCCGTTAAGGTATTAAAGCACGTTGGTATCATTTACTTATTGCATGCTAATACCCACCCCAACCTGTTAGTCCCGGGGTATTAGGACTTCTAATCCTAAGAAAGAAGGAGAAGGAAGTAGGATATATATATATGGAGTATTCAAAGGTAAAAATGCTAGAGCGTCAGTCAAAACAAGTAGCAAATAAGAGGGATGCAAATATACAATTAAAGGCTCAAGAAAATCCCATAACATACAAGTAGTTTAGCATGACTTCAATTACTTATTTGGTCTTTAAAAGAGGTTAGCAGAGCGGGCAGATTAGTTTAACACATAAGAGTTGGATAGAAAATCTGCTTCGAGCTCCCCGGGCCCATTATAGAAGTTAACAGACTTTAGAAAATCAGTAAGACTTTAGAGAAAAGATGCCAGTTGCAAACAGGAGTGTGGTTAAAGTATTTAGAGTTGCAGACAGGTTTTAGAAAAAGAAACACGAGCTTCAGACAGAAGTCTATTAGAAATTTATAACTGCAGACAAGTTTTGGAGAAAAGGGTTGTAAATCAATTGTATAAGTTGAGTCAAAGGTTGTAGGAAGTTTTGAAATACTTTGAAACACATGAACTTAAGCAAACAGTTGTAGGTTCAATATAGAAGACAACTTATAGGCTTATAATTTTTACGAAAAGGGGGAAGACCTGGGCCCGTTTTGATAGTAAATAGATATACGATAAGTTGAAAAACTGAGTTGTTGGAAACATTAACGGATATGGACTTAAGACTGTTTATTACCCTTTGATTACAGCACTTACATAATTATACATCCTACTATTTTGCCTAGCGTTTATATAGTCCCTATAAGCATGCTTTCTAGGTGAGATTATAAGATGCAAACATAATGGCATGGTTTCTATATGAAGTTGATACAATACAAGGAGCCTATGGACATGGTATCTATATGATAGATGCAACAACTTAAAAAGTAGGCATGGTAACAGTACACATGCATAAAGTAAAGATCCTAAGACATGATTTCCACTGATGCAAAGATGAATGAGCCTATAGTCATGATTTCTATATGATATTGATGCAAGAAAATATAAACTCCTATAGGCAGGTTTTCTACGTGATATTGATGCAATAGCGGTAAAATTATAGACATGATAACTATATAGAAAACTGATGCAAAGAAGTAAAGTGATCCTATATGCATGATTTCTAATGCATGTGAGAAAGTAAATCCCCCCCCCCCCCCACATCCCTTTCATTATACCCACGAGTTTTTTTACATTACACATTATTACAAACTGGGCAGAAAAGTAAAGACATTAAAAGAAGTAAAAAAATTAAAAGTACAGCAGCAGCTATAATAGGCCCGAGGAGTCTCGAAGCAACTTTAATGTCCAATATATGCCTTTTACCAAATCCGAGCTCCCAAGATCCAAGAATTTTCTCATTTTAGAGTGTTACAGAGTTCCAAAGCCCTTCAAAAGAGACCTAGGTATTTCTTACACCCTAATTAGAATAGTGCAAGTGTGGAATTACTAGCCCTAAGGCATCCAAGTTCAGAGGAGACTCTTAAAGTCCCTAAGCATGCTTACCAAAGAGGGGGTAGGAGCTTAAATGCCTAAGAATAAGTGCAAAGTGAAGATTAGAAAGGGAAACCAGTGTATGAAGTGGTCATACCCAGCCTATTGATTGAGACCGGCACACCCCAGACTCCTTACAAAGGTTGCAAACAGGAGCAGACTTGTAAACAAGTTAGACAAGGGCTTGGAAGGTGATCAGGACACCAACAGGCCTTTGTCAAGGCTCAAATACATAAGAAAGGGAAAAGGGAATGGGATCATTATGAGTATAGGCAATTAAGCCTTGGTTATAGATTAGAAGTGGCAATGAGATGCCATTCTCATCCAAAACAAACTCGTAAGCAAACAAGGATTAAAAGGGGAAGGGAACTCATACAAGATTTAATTGAAAGACTAAGAGGAAATAAAGCACAGTGATGAACAATACACAAGCAGAAGAAAGGAATTTAACATGCTAAGGTACTGAATATAAACAACCAAAGGGAAAAGGAAAAGGATTAGCATGCTGGAATACAAACAGACAAGAGACAAGGGAAAAGAGTTGAACATACTGAAATAATGAAGCACACAAGGGAATAAGGGAGAGGGATTACGCAGGTTAGAACTTAAACTAAGTGCACAAAACAAATGAGGGAATCAAGGAAAGGGAATAAACATGTTTGAGCTGTAAACTGAAACATAACAACCTGGGGGAGAGGGAGAGGGAGTTAAGTATGCCATAACTCAAATGAAGTACTGAAATAAACAAACAAGGGGGAAAGAGAGAGAGAGAGATTACATGCTGAATACTGTAAGTGTAACAAGCAAAGACAGGGTGAAAGTAAACAAGTAGTTGAAATATTGGTAACTGATATTTGAACCTACCAGTTGCACTTGAATGACAAAAGTAAAGAGAAATTCTATAATTAGCCTTGGCTTTCAGCCAGCTAACCTTTAATTGAGAGAGCAAGTAGCAATGAAGAGAGAAACATAGAATCTTTTGTGAGTAAAGAGTAGGGACCACTCGAGAATATGTGTCGTAAGTGAGAAAAGAGAGAACCTATTTATAGCCGAAAGAGAAGCAACAGTAAGGCATGGAAAATATATAAATAATCAATTAGTATCAACTAGGAGATGGGAACCCCTTCAATTAAGGAACCGGATGGAAAAAAAACTAAACCAAAGTCCAATTTTGGAAAGACAATATAGTTGTGATCACAGAATATATGGTAAATACACATAAGAAAATTTAAAAGTCACACGGTTGAACATGTAAGGTAAGTAATCACCCAGGAAATCAAGGAGTTAAGATTTTACTCCTTTGAACTTAGTTAGAGAACATGGAACAATTACAGAATTAGACAGTTGTACCAAAATCAATTAGGGTTTCAGAGAAAGGGGAAGAACAGTACTATAAAATATTCATAAGTCTGAACATGCAAAAACTAGGCATATCAGAGTAGACATGTATCAAAACATATACGAGAAAGCAATTAGGCAGCTAGGGTTTCACAAAGAAAGATGAATAGAAAATACCCTAAGAAATTAGGGTTTCCACTACCAGTCATAACACAGAGATTATCATAGATGAAGACGAACAAGAGCAGGACACGACAAAGAAAGCATAGAACAAACTAAATGAAAACCCTAGAAAGGTAATCAGTGAGGCAAAATATTTAGAGCTAAAGTCGAAAACTCTGAATCGTGGAGAAGAAAACATAGTAGCAGGAAATAAACGACAAAAACAAAGAGTCAAATAGTTCATAAAAACCCTAGGTTTTGAAAAAAGATGAACAATCTTTGAAAACACAACTAGGCGAATCAAAAGATGAGAGATACTTAAAAATCCTGGAAACAAACTAAACTTAGAGAAGATCGTGAAATAGTACAGAGAATCATGAAAAAGAACCTCGAATCAATTAGGGTTTTCATTAAAGGCCTCAGAAATGGCGAGAAAAGCCTGAACAACTAATCGGAGCTTGGTGAGTACCCCAATGCTTCAAAGACTCGCCGGAGAAAAGCATGACACGACCGTGAAACCCCCATTAAAGGACCTCTCGTCCAGCTACCCTTACAAGAACGTCCCGATCTTAGAACCAAGGCCATGGATGGTGATAAATGTCCGAGCATGCAAGCTTCCAGCCTAGAATGGCCAATAAAGCCGGTGAAGAGAGTAGAAAATGACTGGGGTTTAGAGAGAGTTCAGAGAGAATGAGGGATTCAAGGGCGGCAGAATGAGAAAAGTGATTAGGGTTAAGCGGGTTTGGGTGTTTAATTAGGTATGTATTGATACAGGCCGTTGATTTATGGAATCAACGGCCAAGATTAGAAGTGGGGAATCGGGTGGGTTTAGTTTGGATTGGGTTTGGGTCGGATATTTTGAATTGGGTCACGTGGATTAGGTACTAAAATTGGGCTGGGATTGGGTGTGAAATTGGGGTTAGATTTGAAAGAATAGGGGCTATATTCCCAAATTTAATTTTATAGAAAATAGTAAACAATTTTATAAAATCCGATAAAATTACTGAGATAATAAAAAAAAATATTTGGGAATTGATTTAAAATACTAGGAACGATTTATACTTGAAATACTCGTTAAATTGATAAATAGGCTAAAATTGTAATTTAATGCATTTTTAATTTAAAAATACCTAATGGCTTTGTAAAATCCTGTAAAACTTACATAAATTATGTTTTTATCTAAAAGACAGAATAAAATAATTTATTTATTAAGATAACAAGATTTGATACCAAATATTGGATTTTATACTGAAAAATAAGTCGTAAATTAGTTTTAAAATGCTTGAAAAAATTATTGAAAAATACCAAACTTTTTGTGGATGCTTATATATGCGTTTTAAAAGCTATTTTGAAAATGTTTTGGTTAAACAGCATATAGGGAAAAATTGGGTATCAACATCTGCCCCTCTTTACCCGAGGAGGATGAAAGAGTTGCCGGGTAAAGATAAGATGGCCAATTTTGACCGAAAGTGACAGTTGTAAGAGAATTTCGACCGCGCTCTAGCTTTTGAGCAGCCTACATATCCTGGTTTTATGGGAATCGGGCCGTATGTAGTTTAGGAGCCATCGGCAGAATATGCCGATAAAAATTTGGAAAAGGCGGACACAACGGGGTTTGAGATTTGGCAAGGGTTTGGATATCGGACGAACTGCGGAGAACTGGAGCGGGATCGCGCTTGCCGAGACGGCTGGACCAGCCGGTGTACGTGCAAATGAAAGATGTGCATGTATATTGCATAATTTAAACGTGATGCAAGTTCCCATTGGACCATGAATGTTGTCTTTGGACGATTAGGATGGCGTCCTCAGACTATGACTTCCGGGCTATGAAGAGCATGAAAGTAAAGATTCGCAGGCCATGAGACGGTGTTCTCGGGCTATGCAAATGGTGCCTCCAAACTATGACGCCTTTGAATAAGTTGGCGATATTCTAGCCCATAATATGGTGGCAATGTTTCAGCCAAATGAATGCAAGGGTGGCGATCTTTCAGTCGAGCAGGAATTTAAAATGAAAGGCGGCAATATTTCAGTCAGAATGCAAAATAAAGGATGTAGAGCTTAACCTCGGAAGGCAGAAGATAGCCTTATGCAAAAATGCAAGATGGAGACAGAGCTTAGTCTCGAAAGGCAGAAGATATCCTTTTGCAAGATGGAGGTAGAGCTTAACCTCGGAAAGCAGAGAATAGCCTTATGCAAAAAATGCAGGATGGAGACAAAGCTTAGTCTCGAAAGGCAGAAGATAGCTTTATGTAGGATGGAGGTAGAGCTTAACCTCGGAAGGTAGAGAATAGCCTTATGCAAAATGCAGATGGAGACAGGGCTTAGTCTCGAAAGAAAGAAGATAGCCTTATGCAGGATGGAGGTAGAGCTTAACCTTGGAAGGCAGAGAATAGCCTTATGCAAAATGCAGATGGAGACAGGGCTTAGCCTTGGAAGGAAGAAAATAGTCTTATGCAATGCAAAATGCAGATGGAGACAGAGCTTGGTCTCGAAAGGCAGAGTATAGCCTTATGCAAGAATGCAAGATGGAGACATAGCTTAGTCTTGAAAGGTAGGAAATAGCCTTATGCAGCGTAACCATGCAGGATGGAGGCAGGTCTTAGCCTCGAAGAATGTAGAAATACAAAGGAGAGGATGGTGGTGATTTCTTAGCTGGTAAATGATTGTGCTATCAAGGACTGCTGGGCAAGCGTTGAATGTAGATAGTAAGCCTTTGTCAGGTAGGTAGTGGCTTTGGTTTTGTAAGGCTCCTGCATCGCCTATTTGCATCCTAGATTCCTACATCCAAAGAAAAATCGTGAGTTCTGAAAGGGGGAGGTTAGTCCGCATCCTTTGACCCGTGGCATCTTATACCATTTGGGGTAGCGTTGCTGGACGATAGCGATCCAAATTGTTTTATGCAAAATTTGACAAATATGATACAAATGTATGTATATAAATTAAAGTAAAAGATATTTTTTGTTTTTATGATGAACCACAACTGCAACGTGGTTCAAGGCGCGACAACCTCGCTGGCCCCGGAATTTTGAGGGTCCTCCTTAAAATTCTTTCCCAGTTTAACTGGGCTGGTGTTGTTGACACTGGTGCTGAATGACTTAAAGTGGATTGACCTTGGAATTTTGAGGGTCCTCCTCAAAATTCTGCCCCAGTTTACTGGGTCGATGCTGATATGAAAATTGGCAAGCTGACTTCGGAATTTTGAGGGTCCTCCTCAAAATTCTGCCCCAGTCCCAAATATGGGGAAAAATGAAATTTTATTAATGATGTGATCGAACCTGTAGGGCTGCCTATGTATCCCCTCTTAAACGGGAATCAGGTCAGACGTAGTTTAAATTACATCATAAAGAAAAGCATACTGATTAAATATAATATATCTTCACTACATCTGAGTTGATTGGTTTTGGCTAGATTTCTCCATCCATTTCTGCAAGAATAAGGGCTCCTCCAGTTAGAACCCGGTGAACTATGTACTGGCCCTGCAAGTTGGGAGAGAACTTCCCTTTGGCCTCGTCTTGATGTGGAAATATCTTCTTCAACACCAGCTACCCTGCTGTAAACTTCCTTGGTTGAAATCTCTTGTTGAAGGCTCTAGACAATATGTTATGGTATAACTGACCGTGGCAGATGACGTTCATTCTTTTCCCATCTATAAGGGCTAACTGCTCGTATCAAACATCGAACCATTCTACGTCGTCTAGCTCAGCTTCTTGTATGATTCTCAAGGATGAAATTTCTACCTAGGTGGGATTTACTGCCTCTGTACTATAAACTAGCATGTAGGGTGTTGCCCCAGTTGATTTGCAAAATGTAGTACGATAACCCAGTAGAGCGAATGACAACTTCTCATGCCACTGCTTATGTTTTCGATCATCTTCCTTAGTATTTTCTTGATGTTCTTGTTGGCTGCTTCCACAACTCCGTTCATCTGAGGTATATAAGCTGTAGAGTTCATGTGTCCGATCATGAAAGTTTCACTCATCGCTTTCATCAGGTCGTTGTTGTGATTGGAACCATTATCAGTGATGATGGACTCTGGAATACCAAACCGACAGACCATCCGATCTCGGACAAAGTCTGCCACGACTTACTTGGTTACTGCTTTGTATGAAGCTGCTTCAACCCATTTAGTGAGGTAGTCAATCTCCACTAGAATGAACCAATGTCTGTTTGATGCGGTAGGATTGATTGGCCCAATGACATCCATTCCCCAAGTGGCGAACGGCCATGGGGAGCTCGTTGCAGTGAGCTCGTTTGGAGGTACCTTTATCATATCTGCATGTATCTGATAGCGATGACACCTTCGAACATACTGAATGCATTCTGTTTCCATGGTCATCCAGAAATATCCCACCTCGAGTATTTTCTTTTGCAGAACAAAACCATTTATGTGGGGTCCACAAGTCCCTGAATGCACTTCCTCGAATAACTTTGGTTGCTTCCGTCACATCGACACACCTTAACAGTCCCAAATCAGGAGTCCTCCTATACATGATTCCTCCGCTGTGAAAGAACTTGTTGGACAGTCTTCAAAGCATGTGCTTCTGAGTATCATTAGCAAGCTCTGATA
Organism: Nicotiana benthamiana; assembly: GCA_034376525.1. Lineage (NCBI taxonomy): Eukaryota > Viridiplantae > Streptophyta > Magnoliopsida > Solanales > Solanaceae > Nicotiana > Nicotiana benthamiana. The sequence continues at coordinate 125,891,806 of CM067338.1, read as the reverse complement.
TTCTCCTGTTGTCAAGTACTCTTTGATGTCGTGGAACCACGGTTTTCCGTCGGCTTCTTCCTCAGCATGTGCACAATAAGTCGGTTGATCTTGAATCCTGACCTGGATAGGGTCAATGAAATATGTGTCTAGATGCTGAATCATAGAAGATAAAGTGGATAAGGCGTCAGCGAACTCATTCTGCACTCTTGGAACATGCTGGAGTTCGTTTTTCTGAACCTCTTTCTCAATTCCTGTATGTGGTGAAAATAAGGGAGTATCTTGGAATTCTTGGTTGCCCATTCCTCTCGAACCTGGTGTATGAGTAAGTCAGAATCCCCAATCACTAGCAACTCCTGAATGTTCATATCAATGGGCAGTTTAAGCCCCAACTTTCAAGCTTCATACTCGGCCATGTTATTGGTGCATGGGAACCTTTGCTTGGCGGATACATGGTAGTGCTGACCGGTTTCTGATGCCAGGACTGCTCCAATACCAACTCCTTTGAAATTTGCAGCTCCATCGGAAAACATCCTCCAACCGTCATAGGATTCTGCAATATCTTCTCCTATGAAAGCTACTTCCTCGTCGGGAAAATATGTCTTCAATGGTTCATACTCATCTTCCATAGGGTTTTCTGTGAGATAATCTGCCAAAGCCTGTCCTTTAACTACCTTTTGGGTGACATAGAGAATGTCTAATTCACTCAACAAAATTTTCCACTTGGCGAGCTTGCCACTGGGCATGGGCTTCTAAAAATATATTTTAGTGGATCCATTCTCGATATAAGGTAGGTGGTGTAAAGCACCAAAATAATTCCTCAACTTCTGAGCTATCCAAGTTAAAGCACAACAGGTGCGCTCTAGTAAGGAATACCGAGCCTCGTACGGGGTAAATTTCTTGTTAAGGTAGTAAATTGCTTGCTCCTTTCTCCCTGTTTCATCGTGTTGTCCCAAGACACAACCAAATGCTCCGTCCAAAATTGCGAGATAGATCAATTAAGGCCTCCCAGGCTCAAGTGGATTAGGGACTGGAGGCGTAGACAAGTATTCCTTGATCCTGTCGAAAGCCTTTTGACATTCATCGGTCCATTTGATGGCGGCATCCTTCTTCAGCATCTTGAAGATAGGTTCGCAGATGATGGTAGACTGAGCAATGAACCCGCTGATATAATTAAGTCTCCCCAGGAAACCCATTACCTCTTTCTTGCTCTTCAGCGGTGGCAACTCCTGAATTGATTTCACCTTTGATGGATCCAGCTTTATTCCTCGGTGAATTACAATGAAACCCAACAACTTTCCCGCAGGGACCCTAAATGCACATTTGGCGGGATTCAGTTTCAAGTTATATCTCCTTAGTCTATTGAAAAACTTTCGGAGGTCCTCCATGTGATCTGCAACCTTCTTGGATTTAATGATGACATCGTCCACATATACCTCAATCTCTTTATGTATCATGTCATGAAAGAGGGTAGTCATGGCCCTCATGTAAGTAGGCCCCGCATTCTTCAACCCAAACAACATCATTCTGTTGCAATACATTCCCCAAGGCGTGATAAACACTGTTTTCTCTGCATCTTCTTCATCCATCCATATTTGATGATACCTCTTAAAGAAATAGACGAATGACTGCAACTCATGCTTGGCGCAGTTCTCGATGAGAATGTGTATGTTTGGCAAAGGAGAATCGTCTTTGGGACTGGCCCGGTTGAGATCCCGGTAGTCGGCACTGACTCAAACTTTCCCATCTTTCTTCGGTACTGGCACAATGTTAGCTAACCAAGTTGGATATTCTACCACTTGAAGAACTCTGGACTTGACCTGCTTGGTAACCTCCTCTTTGACTTTCATATCTGGCTTGAATTTTCTGAGCTTCTGCTTTACCGGAGGACATGCAGGATCTGTCGGTAATTTGTGAGTGACGATGGATGTGCTGCGCCTGGTCATATTTTCATAATACCATGCAAATATATCCTCATATTCCTTCAAAAATTCTATGTATTTCTCTTTTTCCATCTGTGATAAGTGCGCACTGATGCGTGTTTCTTTGACATTCTCCGTATCTCCAAAATTGACGGCTTCTGTTTCATCCAAGTTGGACTTAGGCCTATTCTCAAAATTCTTGGCCTCTCGACAACCTCTTCTGGTACATCATCTTCCTCTGAGTCTATGTCCATTTGTTGCATAGCCTCGTTGCAAGTTACAGTTGTTGGTTCATCATCAAGACACGTAATAGTAATGCTGTGTGAAAAGTAATGTAAATAGCAGAGAAAAGTAGTGAATAGCGAGATATTTGATAAAACTGAAAATGCTTTTGATTGAATTCATAAATGTTCAAAACATCGGGGATCTTTTGGAAAATAAAGACAGATGCGGAAAATAAAGAAAATAACTAAAATGCATGATGCTTGTTCAGCCTTGCTACCCCGAAGGTTTCCGGGCGATGGAGGTTCTGAGTGACCAGTTGGTGAGGCGCTCCCCTCGCTTCACAGCCTGAATGGAAGGGCCTTCCTCCACTTCCTCTTCAAAGATCACACTAAAATCCATGTCCTCCAGAAACAGGTTCTTCATTGCTACAAGAGCCTCATCTTCTTTCGGCCCGTAGAGAGTGTCGGCTGGCTGAAATGTCTGCTCCAACTGAGGTATGGGGCGTTCCAATGGATAATATGGGCCGCGCCATGGTGGTGACCAGTTTCTGAATTCTTGCCAAGTGTACTCATATCCCAGTCCTAAGGTAGTACCATGTTTCTTCAACTGGATAGGTTTGATGATACCTTGAAGATTCTTACCAAGTCCTTTCCCTGGTTCATACCCACTCCAATTAAGAATGCTCTCAACCTTTTTGCTCCACCATTTGTCCTTTTCCACTGCGTTGACCCACTCGATATGATGATATGTTTCCCCGCCTATTCTTCTTCTGCCTCAAATCATTGAAACGGTCTAGCGACTATATATGGGGTTGCTACCATCGCCATGGATTATTACTTCCTGATAGTTCTATTTGAACTTCACAGCCTGATGTAAATTTGATGCTACAGCCCCAGCGGCATGGATCCAGGGTCGTCCCAGCAGTAAGTTGTAAGAGGCTGGTATGTCGATGACTTGGAACACAACATCAAACCAAGTAGGTCCTATTTGCAAACACAGGCTAATCTCCCCGAGAGTAGACCTCTGAGAACCATCAAAAGCCTTAACATTAATAGCCCCATCTTTTATCTCATGCAATCCTTTGCCCAACTTCTTGAGGGTGATTAATGGACCAATGTTGAGACTAGTACCTCCGACGACTAGGATCCTGGTAATGAAATGATCTTCACATTGCACGGTGATGTGTAGTGCTTTGTTATGACTGAGCCCTTCAGATGGCAATTCCTCCTCATGGAAAGTGATTTTGTGACATTCCAGCACCTGCCCTATCATGTTTGCCATCTCTCATCCTGTTATGTTGCTTGGGACATAAGCCTCGCTCAATATCTTCATCAAGGCGTTCGTATTCGCTTCAGAACTCTGCAGCAATGCTAAGATGGAAATCTGCGTCGGGGTCATGTTAGCTATTCAACAACTGAATATTCCTTAGCGTGTATCTTTCTCCAGAGATCGTCAGGTCCAGTTTCAATGGGACGTCTAGGAACCTGCTTGCTGGAATCAGCTAGGTGCTCTGGTGTGTACACCCTGCTTGTTCTAGTCATTCCTTACGCGGCAATCGCTTCACCGCGCGTGCTTTTCCCTTCCTTATCATCTCGGGTGTGTAATCCCATGGTATGGATTTTTACTAAAATTGGATTACGTCTGACATGGTGACCGAAATGGGCACCTTAGGAGGAAACATCCTAACTTCAATCAGTGCGGGGAATTTTGGCGTCCCAAATTCTACCTCAATCGGCTTTGGTGCCTTTGCAGGAGGTGCCTCGAACTCAAATGGTACATATATATTTACCACGCTTCCTTCAGATGGCTGGACTTGCACAACAATATGATTAAGAGTGACCACCGGTTTCTTGGGCTCATCTCACTCAAATATCAAACCAATCGACCATTCGGGGTCCCAATCGTTTTCTACCTCAATCATGTGGATTCTTCCACCTTCATGGTCTGGCAGTGGGTTGTTATGCACATTAGGAGCAGGCTCCTTAGCTACGATGACCTTGTTGTCAATTAAGGTCTGGATTTTTTCCTTCAATGAGCGGCACTCGTCAATGGTATAGCCTTTCATCCCCAAATGGTATGTGCATGTTTTATTTGGGTTGATCCATTGGGAAGGGTTCTCTGGGGTTATGGCTGGGATGGGTGTAACATATCTAGTGGCTTTGAGCTTCTCATAAAGTTGGTCAATGGGTTCAGCAATAGCAGTGTACTATCTGGGTGGTTTGCGGTCAAAATTTTGTCTCGGTTGTGGGAAGTTTTGACGGGTAGGTGGTGATGGATAGTGAGGAGGTTGGGGCGTATAGGCTTGGTATACGGGTGTGGGTTGGGAATATACTAGCAAGGTGGGTTAATATTTTGGTGGTGGAGATGACTGGTAGATGGGTGGTGGATTTTGGTAACTGGGCGAAGGTGCTTGGTAATTTAGAGAGGGTTGGTACGTGAGTGGAGTTGGAGGGTAGGGTTGGTATTTCATGGGAGAATAGTTTCTTTGCGCAGCCATTACAGAGCTTACATCCTTTTTCTTTGATGAACCACCAGATTGCAAGGCTTTGTTGGTGGCCTGCAGTGCCTCAAGGTTGGTAACCCTACCAATTTTGATTCCCTCTTCAATCCTTCTCCCAGTTTGATGATATCAGTGATTTTCTGCCCTTCTATCAGCATCAATCTCTCATAATATTGTGGGTCCTGGGAACGAACAAAAAATCTATCCATTTGTTCTTCTTCCAAAGCCGGCCTGACTTTGGCAGCTTCCGACCTCCATCGAGTAGCATACTCGCGGAAGGTTTCAGTAGGCTTCTTCTTCAAATTTTGAACGTAGAACACGTCTCGCGCATTTTCAGTGTTGAACCTGAAACGGTCCATGAAATTGGATGCCATGTTTACCCAACTCGTCCACTTCTTCGCATCTTGGATGATGTACCAAGATAAAGCATCCCCTTTCAAACTCCTAATGAATAGCTTCATGCGGATCTTCTCATCCTCACCAAATCCCACTAATTTGTCGCAATACATCCTGAGGTGAACCTTGAGATCACCCGTACCATCAAACATCTCGAACTTAGGAGGTTTGTATCCCTCCGGGAGTTCGACATCGGGTTGATCACACAAATCTTCATAATTCAGACCTTCCACACCCTTGTTACCTTCCAAGCCTTGAACCCTTCTAGTGAGTTTCTTGAGTTCAGCAGCCAAGTTCTGAATGAGTGAATCCGATTCTGACACATCTGGTATGGGTTGTGTATAGTACGGCACAGTATCCACAAAGAAAGGGGTATCCTGGTGGTTTGGAGCATTTTGAGGCTCAGGGATGAGCGGTGGAGCATTGTTGCGGACTTGGGTTGGGGTCTTCTGCGGAGGCTCAAGAGCTGATTCTTGACATCTGCTGCAGCAAGGGAGATGGAGAGACTTGCCAAACTCTGGACCTGGTCTATCTCCTCTCGAAACCTTCGCAGAGTTTGCTCCAAATGAGCAGCAATTTCCTTGGTGATTGGGGTACCCTGAGAAGTTCTTTCAATTTCCTTTCTTGCTTCATTATCTGCCATCTTTCCTTTGTTCCTTTTTGTGGGTGGACTCGGAGGAGGACCCATAGATCTTGTTTATATGCTGATGGTACCAGAATTCAGGAACTAACCTTTGGGAGGGGGATAACAACAAAAAGAAACAAAAAGGCATATAGTTAGTGCGGATTCTGAGAAAGAAAACATTGCGGTATGTAAACATGTTGTTGCAAGAATATAACCTATTTGGGTGCCTTGTTGTGCCCAAGGTAGGCCTAGTGACAAATATGATCTGGAGAACTTGTAATAACAAATACCTCATTTTATCGATAGAAATATAATAAGTTAAAAATGACTGAAATAAAAGATATTGTCACTAATGGCCAGTGGCCTTATTACATCAAGAAAGCAGTAAAATCCTATCTACTTGGTCCCAGAAGGACCTTCCCCAGATTCGGTAACTTTTCCTTCCTCGTACAGCTTCATTAGCTCGCGCAGTCCCAACAACAAATAAGCTTAAGCTAAGCGCCCACCTTCATTACCTTTAGCTTCCTGATAGTCTTTGATCCTTTTCAGAAACTTCCCTTCCAGCTCCACTATACCCTGTTCCAAGTGCCCTAATTGGTTGCTTGCGCGGACAACCATGTCTTTCCATCCATTGAGAACCTTCTCTTGAGCCTCTAGTACTTCCCGATGTTCACTCTTGCACTCTCGCATCCGCTTGCGTAGCTGATTGTACTTGACCTTTGGTGCAACATCCTTATTAATAACCCTATAACCATGGACGAAACCTATTTTCCCCAAGCCCATATGATCATCTTCTAACCACCCTGGATAAAGTGACACATGTACCTCCTGATACCTGTCTGGCTCATAGATTCCTTTTCTAGAATGATTTTGGAGTGCCACATATGCTGAGCCCGAAACCTGTGTGGGCTATCATCATCCTGGAAATCAGCCCTGTAATGACTCATCTTTTCCACTCTTGGTATAATCTGCTTCCTTCCGGCTTGCCTTATGACTCGAAGAGGGACATAAGGGTAAGTTCCTCTCAAGCTGATGAGTACAAGGAATGGTGCATCCCTAGACCGAATGATAAGCTCTCCAGTTGGAAACCACTCGTACATCCATTGTACCTGCTCTTCTCTCAGATTCCTTAATAGTTCCACCCATCTCCGGGTGAGCAAACATATTCGGCATGAAGTGCATCCGGTTTGGATGATGGAAAGCAATATGGTCATCCAAATCTCGTCGTATGTCTCCTGCCTATTCTCTCCCTTTTGAAGATATTCGATGAGCCAGAGTTGTAGTAGCAAATTGCACCCTTCAAAGTGCGGTGCCTCTTGCTGACATTTCTCTAAGGCTCGGTACAGTTCTGGAAGGATCATAAGTGCTATGCTGTATGTCTACCCGTCGATACCCTCCACTATGACTTTGGTTACCATGGCTAGCCTTGTATGGATTCTAACCTTCCTCATCGGAAAAACTATCATGCCCAGCAAAGAGAACATGAATACAAAGGCTCTCCTATGTATGTGCCACAAGGAGGTGAGGGAGAACTCGTCCATGTGATTGCGGTATGATTTACTATGTACAAACCTTTCATACATGAAGTCAAAGGATATGTAAGAGTCCTTCAAGTTGGTCAGATTAGGTTTCTTTTTGTGCCACATCATTTTCAAGAACCCTCTACCTTTGCGGTTTTCTGGTATGAGCAACCCCGGGCTATCCCAAGGAATTTTGGCTAAACCCCCATTTCCTCCAACAACGGCATCATTTCATATCCCCAAAGTGGAAGACAGGCCATTCACTATCCCAAAACATAGTATCAGCTTCCACAATCTTGTTATCCGGCCTAACTTCCAGAAGTGAAGGAAGATTTCCGAAGTGCTTGCAGACAAAAACCCGATCGCTACCATGCAAATCATCCCACCAACTTAGCAACTTTGGATGAATGTTTGATACCATACCGAACCTGGGGACCTCGTGCCTTATTTCCTGCAAAACAGAGAGTTAGGCCCTTAACCCCACCGGACTCTACCATTTAAATCAATAATTAGCAAAAGGTATTTAGTTCTCCAAATCAATGCACATAACGTGAATGTCCATTTGGGTTTCGAGGAAACCCGATGGACTTTTTAGTTTAGGCTATCCTAATGAGTCATTATACGGAAGACATAACTGACTCGACTAAATTTGACCATGATGCATGAACAATTAAATGGAGTAAGGTTTCTAATTTTAAAGTGCTAGACGAGGTACCCTTGAGCGGACAACTCAAGAGGGAAAGGTGCGGAACCGTCCACTACACCGTTGATCGACGGGTTTTACCGCAAATATGCCTTTGCTTCAGGGGGTTTGTAAGTATTGGAACAGCGCAACCACTCATTATAAGCGTTGCAATAGGATTTGTTTGGCACGAGTGGAAAATGATGTTGAAGGATGCAATTTTGTATTTTCACGTTCATAATAATTACAATAAATGCTCGAAATTAAAGACCGAATTGAAATAAAGTGAGGTAATAAAGCAATAAAACAGTTAAAGGAAAATAATGACACGAAGAAACAAGTTAGTAATTGTCAAAATAAAAGAAAAGTAATTGAAGAAATAAATAAAGAAAGCGATAAAGTTACAAAACACGTAGTGGTAAAAGCCTATATGAATTCCCCAGCAGAGTCGCCATGCTGTCGACACCCCCTTTTTCAAGAGCAAAATAGGATTTTACGACATTATGGGTAAAACAACTCTCATTCCCGTTTAGGAATTGGGTTATGGAATTGGAAGAGTCGCCACCAAATGATTATAGTGCATTAGGACACTTTAAGATGAAAAGAGTGTTTTTGAGAGAGAAACCAGAGTTGGGTAAGGGCTTGAAATTATCTCGAGGGGAAGGTGTTAGGCACCCCTCAAGATCCACAAATGTGGTTCCCGGCCGTGCTAATTGTGACTTTATAAAGAGATAAAGCAATTAATCAAATAAGGCTCACATATAAGGCATTCGCACAACTTGAAAGCTTTAAAGAAAGGGAAGGACATAATTTTGAAATAAGAGAGAGGATTAGTTTAAAAGGCATTAAGAAAGCATTTAACTAAAGTACATAAAAGAAAGAAGGGTCCTAGGTTTATCTATAATATGGATCATTCGGTACAATATCCCGCACATATTTCCAAAGAGGGATCGCTTTATGATATTATCGCATCGTCATGATCTCCATATTCTACCCTCCCACACTGTTAAGTAGCCCCCGTATTCTTCAACCCAAACAGCATCATCCTGTAGCAATACATTCCCCAAGGCGTGATAAACACAGTTTTCTCTGCATCTTCTTCATCCATCCATATTTGATGATACCTCTTAAAGAAATTGATGAATGACTGCAACTCATGCTTGGCGCAGTTGCCGATGAGAATGTGTATGTTTGGCAAAGGAAAATTGTCTTTGGGACTGGCCCGGTTGAGATCCTGGTAGTCGACACTGACTCTAACTTTCCCATCTTTCTTCGGTACTGGCACAATGTTAGCTAACCAAGTTGGATATTCTACCACTTGAAGAACTCTGGCTTTGACCTGCTTGGTAACCTCCTCTTTGACTTTCATATCTGGCTTGAATTTTCTGAGCTTCTGCTTTACCGGTGGACATGCAGGATCTGTCGGTAATTTGTGAGTGACGATGGATGTGCAGCGCCCGGTCATATTGTCATAATACTATGCAAATATATCCTCATATTCCTTCAAGAATTCTATGTATTTATCTTTTTCCATCTGTGATAAGAGCGCATTGATGCGCGTTTCTTTGACATTCTTTGTATCTCCTAAATTGACGGCTTCGGTTTCATCCAAGTTGGACTTAGTCCTATTCTCATAATTCTTGGCTCTCGACAACCTCTTCTGGTACATCATCTTCCTCTGAGTCTATGTCCGTTTGTTGCATAGCCTTGTTGCAAGTTACAGTTGTTGGTTCATCATCAAGACACGTAATAGTAATGTTGTGTGAAAAGTAAAGAAAATAGCAGAGAAAAGTAGTGAATAGCGAGATATTTGATATAACTGAAAATGCTTTTGATTGAATTCATAAATGTTCAAAACATCGGGGCTCTTTTGGATAATAAAGATAGATGCGGAAAATAAAGAGAACAACTAAAATGCATGATGCTTGTTCAGCCTTGCTACCCCGAAGGTTTCCGGGCGATGGAGGTCCTGAGTGACCAGTTGGTGAGGCGCTCCCCTCGCTTCATAGCCTTAATGGAAGGGCCTTCCCCCTTCCTCTTCAAAGATCACACAAAAATCCATGTCCTCCAGAAACAGGTTCTTCATTGCTACAAGAACCTCGTCTTCTTTCAACCCGTAGAGAGTGTCGGCTGGCTGAAATGTCTGCTCCAACTGAGGTATGAGGCGTTCCAATGGATAATATGGGCCGCAGAGTCGCCATGCCGTCGACGCCCCCTTTTTCAAGAGAAAAATAGGTTTTTACGACATTATGGGTAAAATAACTCTCATTCGCGTTTAGGAATTGGGTTATGGAATTGGAAGAGTCGCCACCTAATGATTATAGTGCATTAGGACACTTTAAGATGAAAAGAGTGTTTTTGAGAGAGAAACCAGAGTTGGGTAAGGGCTTGAAATTATCTCGAGGGGAAGGTGTTAGACACCCCTCAAGATCCAAAAATGTTGTTCCCGACCGTGCTAATTGTGACTTTATAAAGAGATAAAGCAATTAAACAAATAAGGCTCACATATAAGGCATTCGCACAACTTGAAAGCTTTAAAGAAAGGGAAGGACATAATTTTGAAGTAAGAGAGAGGATGCATTAAGAAGGCATTTAAATAAAGTACATAAAAGAAAGAAGGGTCCTAGGTATAACTACAATATGGATCATTCGATACAATATCCCGCACATATTTCCAAAGAGGGATCGCTTTATGATATTATCGCATCGTCATCATCTCCATATTCTACCCTCCCACACCGTTAAGGTATTAAAGCGTGTTGGTATCGTTTACTAATTGCATGCTAATACCCTCCCCAACCTGTTAGTCGGGGGTATTAGGACTTTTAATCCTAAGAAAGGGGGAGAAGGAAGTAGGATATATATATATGGAGTATTCAAAGGTAAAAATGCTAGAGCGACAGTCAAAACAAGTAGCAAATAAGTGGGATGCAAATATACAATTAAAGTCTCAAGAAAACCCCATAACATACAACAAGTAGTTTAGCATGACTTCGATTACTGATTTGGTCTTTAAAAGAAGTTAGGAGAGCGGGCAGATTAGTTTAACACATAAGAGTTGGATAGAAAATCTGCTTAGAGCTCCCCAGGCCCATTTTAGAAGTTGATAGATTTTAGAAAAATCAGTAAGACTTTAGAGAAAAGATGCCAGTTGCAGACAAGAGTCTGTTTACAGTATTTAGAGCTGCAGACAGGTTTTAGAAAAAGAAACACGAGCTTCAGACGGAAGTCTGTTAGAAATTTATAACTGACAAGTTTTGGAGAAAATGGCTGTAAATCAATTGTATAAGTTGAGTAAAAGGTAGTAAGAAGTTTTGAAATACTTTGAAACACATGAACTTAAGCAAACAATTGCAAGTTCAATATAGAAGACATCTTATAGGCTCAGAACTTTTACGAAAAGGGGGCAGACCCGGGCCCCTTTTGAAAGTAAATAGATTTAAGATAAGTTGAAAAACTGAGTTGTTGGAAATATTAACGGATTTGGACTTAAAACTATTTATTGCTCTTTGATTACAAATTTTACATAATTAGACGTCTTACTATTTTGCCTAGTGTTTGTATAGTCCCTATAGGCATGCTTTCTAGGTGAGATTATAAGATGCAAACCTAATGGCATGGTTTTTATATGAAGTTGATGCAATACAAGGAGCCTATGGAGATGGTATCTATATGATGTATGCAACAACGTAAAAAGTAGCCATGGTAACAGTACACATGGATAAAGTAAAGATCCCAAGACATGATTTCTACTAATGCAAAGATGAATGAGCCTATAGTCATGATTTCTATATGATATTGATGCAAGAAAAAATAAACTTCTATAGGCAGGTTTTCTATGTGATATTGATGCAATAGCGGTAAAATTATAGACATGATAACTATTTAGAAAACTGATGCAATGAAGTAAACTGACCCTACATGCATGATTTCTAAAACAACAACAACAACAACAACTACCCAGTATAGTCCCACAGAGTGGGGTCTGGGGAGGGTAATATGTAGACGGGCCTTACCCCTACCCGAAAGGGCAGAGAGGCTGTTTCCAATCGACCCTCGGCTCAGTGATATGCATGATTTCTAATGCATGTGAAAAAGTAAATCACCCTCCCCCACATCCCTTTCAGTATAACCCCGAGTTTTATACCTTACACATTATTACAAACTGGGCAGAAAAGTAAAGACATTAAAAGAAGTAAAAAATGTAAAAGTACATCAGCAGCTATAACATGCCCGAAGAGTCTCGAAGCAACTTTAATTTCCAAGATATGCCTTTTACAAAATCCGAGCTCCCAAGATCCTAGGCGTTTCTCATTTTAGAGTGTTACAAAGTTCCAAAGGCCTTCAAAAGAGACCCAGGCATTGCTTACACCCTAATTGGAATAGAGCAAGTGTGGTATTACCATCCCTAAGGCATCCAAGTTCAGAAGAGACTCTTAAAGTCCCTAAGCATGGCTTACCAAAGGGGGGTAGGAGCTTAATGGGCTAAGAATAAGTGCAAAGTGAAGATTAGAGGGGAAACCCGTGTATGAAGTGGTCATACCCAGCCTATTGATTGAGACTGGCACACCCCTGAATCCTTACAAAGGTTGCAAACAGGAGAAGACTTTAAACAAGTTAGACATGGGCCTGGAAGGTGATCAGGAGACCAACAGGCCTTTGTCAAGGCTCAAACACATAAGAAAGGGAAAAGGGAGTGGGATCATTCTGAGTATAGGCAATTAAGCCTTGGTTCTAGATTAGAAATGGCAATGAGATGCCATTCTCATCCAAAACAAACTCGTAAGCAAACAAGGATTAAAAGGGCAAGGGAACTCATACAAGATTAAATTGAAACACTAAGAGGAAATAAAGCACAGTGATGAACAATACACAAGAAGAAGAAAGGAATGTAACATGCTAAGGTACTGAATATAAACAACCAAAGGAAAAAGGAAAATGATTAGCATGCAGGAACACAAACAGGTAATAGACAAGGGAAAAGAGTTGAACATACTGAAATAATGAAACACACAAGGGAATAAGGGAGAAACTAAGTGCACAAAACAAATAAGGGAATAAGGGAAAGGGAATAAACATGTTAGAGCTTTAAACTGAAACATATCAGCCTGGGGGAAAGGGAGAAGGAGTTAAGTATGCCATAACTAAAATGAAGTACAGAAATAAACAAACAAGGGGGAAAGGGAGAGAGATTACATGCTGAATATTGAAAGTGTAACAAGCAAAGACAAGGTGAAAGTAAACAAGTAGTTGAAAGATTGGTAACTGAGATTAGAACCTACCAGTTGCACTTGAATAACAAAATTAAAGGGAAACTCTATAATTAGCCTTGGTTTTCAGCCGGCTAACCTTTAGCTGAGAGAGCAAGTAGCAAATAAGAGAGAAAAAGAGAATCTTTTGTGAGTAAAGAGTCGAGAGAACTCGAGAATGTGTGTCTTAAGTGATAAAAGAGAGAACCTATTTATAGCCGAAAGAGAAGCAACAGTAAGGTAAGGAAAATATTCAGAAAATCAATTAGTATCAATTAGGAGAAGGGAACCCCTTCAATTAAGGAACCAGATGGAAAAAAACTAAACCTAAGTCTAATTTTGGAAAGAAAATATAGTATTGATCACAGAATATAGGGTAAATACACATAAGAAAATTTAAAAGTCACACGGTTGTACATGTAAGGTAAGTAATCACCCAGGAAATCAAGGAGTCAAGATTTTACTTGTTTGAACTTAGTCAGAGAACAGGGAACAATTAGAGAATCACACAGTTATACCAAAATCAATTAGGGTTTCAGAGAAAGGGGAAGAATAGTACTATAAAAGATTCATAAGTCTGAACATGCAAAAACTAGGTATAGTAGAGTAGACATGTAGCAAAACATATACGGGAAAGCAATTAGGCAGCTAGGGTTTCACAGAGAAAGATGAATAAAAAATACCCTTAGAAATTAGGGTTTCCACTACCAGTCAGAACACAGATATTATCATAGATGAAGACGAACAAGAGCAGGACACTACAAAGAAAGCATAAAACAAATTAAATGAAAACCCTAGAAAGGTAATCTGTGAGGCAAAATATTTAGAGCTAAAGTAGAAAATACTCAGAATCGTGGAGAATAACACATAGTAGCAGGAAATAAACGACGAAATCAAAGAATCAAACAATTCATAGAAACCCTAGGTTTTGAAAATGACGAGCAGTCATTAAAAACACAACTAGGCGAAGAAAAAAATGAGAGATACTTAAAAATCTTGGAAAACAAATAAAACTCAGAGAAGATCGTGAAATAGTACCTAGAATCATGAAAAATAACCTTGAATCAGTTAGGGTTTTCATAAAAGGCCTCAGAAATGGCGAAATAAGTCTGAACGGCTCATCGGAGCTTGGTGAGGACCCCAAGGCTTCAAAGACTCGCCGGAGAAAAGCCTTACACGGTCGTGAAAGCCCAATTAAAGGACCTCTGGTCCAGCTACCCATACGAGAACGTCCCGATCTTAGAACTCTAAGGCTAGGGATGTTGATAAATGGCCGAGCATGGAAGTTTCTGGCCTTGAATTGCCATTAAAGCCGGTAAAGAGAGCACAAAATGACTGGGGTGAAGAGTTCAGAGAGAATTAGGTATTTAAGGACGGCAGAATGAGACAAATGATTAAGGTTAAGGGGGTTTGGGTGTTTAATTAGGTAAGTATTTGCTACGGGTCGTTGATTTATGGAATCAACGGCCAAGATTAGAAGTGGGGAACCGGGTGGGTTTAGTTTTGATTGGGTTTGGATCGGATATTTTGAATTGGGTCAGGAGGATTGGGTATTAAAATCTATCTGGGATTGGGTGTGAAATTGGGGTTAAAATTGAAAGAATAGGGGCTATATTTTAAATAGCCAATTTTCTCAAATTTAATTTTATAGAAAATAGTAAACAATTTTATAAAAATCTGATAAAATTACAGAGATAATAAAAATATATTTGGAAATTGACTAAAAATACTAGGAATGATTTATACTTGAAATACTTGTTAAATTGATAAATAGGCTAAAATTATAAATTAATGCAATTTTAATTTAAAAATACCTAATAGCTTTGTAAAATCCTGTAAAACTCATATAAATTATATTTTTATATAAATAAGAGATCAAATAATTTATTTATTAAAATAACAAGATTTGATACCAAATATTGGATTTTATAGTGCAAAATAAGGTGTAAATTGGTTTTAATATGCTTGAAAAATTGATAGAAAAATACCAAACTTTTTTGGATGCTTATATATGCGTTTTAAAATCTAGTTTGAAAATATATTGGTTAAAAAGTATATAGAGAAAAATTGGATATCAACACAACATAGAAGAGCAGGTTCTTCATCAGAAGTCTAGAGCACTTTGGATCTCTTGTGGTATTTCCATACACAGTTGAAGTGAGGCTAATATGAACACTATAAACTCTATCTACACTAACCTGGGTGACATATTGCCTGATCCTAGGTTAGTGGAGGAAGCTTTTATAAAGTCCTGCAGTAAGATTCTGGGGAAAACAACACCATATGTAAATGTCCAAATTTTGAGGTCATCAAAAAATGGACCTTGCCTTAATTTACAACAGAAAGAATTACTAATCAAACCAGTTACAAGGGAGGAAGTTTTTCAGGCAGTCAGAGATATGCCCCCTGATAAGGCACCAAGAGTAGATGGTTTCCCAGTTAAATTTTTCACAAGGCATTGGCAAGTAGTTGGTAAAGACATATATGAGGCTATGAAGGAGTTTTTTGTGACTGGAAAGCTGCATAGATAAGTGAGGAGTAAAACTGTAACATTGATACCTAAAGTGCAAAATCCTAGTCAAATAAAGGATTATAGGCCTATAGATTGCTGCACAACTCTGTATAAAATCATCACAAAAGTCCTCACAGCAAGGCTTAAAGAAGTCATTGGTGATTTAATAGGTGAATCACAATCAGCTTTCATTGAAGGTCGTAGCATCACAAATAACATCCTATTTACTCATGAGTTGTTAAGAGGTTACAATAGGAAGGGAATTTCTCCAAGGTGTGTTCTAAGAGTTGACTTGAGGAAAGCCTATGACACAGTAGAATGATGTTTTATAGAAAGACTACTGCTGGACATGGGATTTCCTTATAAATTCACAAGCTGGATAATGGAATGCATTTCATCTGTTATGTACTCCCTAAATTTAAATGGTGGTCTCACAGCACCATTTGAGGGGAAAAGAGGCATAAGGCAAGGAGACCCAATGTCTCCATACCTATTTGTTCTAGCTATGGAATATTTACACAAGGAGTTTATGCAGCTGAGGATGAGAAAAGATTTCAAATTCCATCCTAGATGCAAGAAGTTAGGTGTGGTTCATGTATGTTTTGCGGATGACCTGCTAATGTTTTGTAAAGCTGACCTTCAGTCAGTTAGATTATTAAAGCAAACTCTCCAAAAATTTGCAGCAACATCGGGTCTTCAAGCAAATACTGATAACAGTGTTGTCTATATAGCTGGAGTCTCAAATTGGCTCAAAGAGGAGATTTTACAGGAATTGGGTTTTCCTGAAGGCAGTCTTCATTTCAAATATCTCGGGGTACCTTTGGATTCCAAAAACCTGTCCATTGCTCTATGTTTGCCACTAGTGGAGAAGGTAACTTAGAAAATATACTGTTGGATATCAAGATTACTATCATATGCCGGGAGACTTCAACTGATTAAGTCTGTATTATTTGGAGTACAATCTTATTGGTCCCAGATCTTCTTACTACCTAAGAAGGTGATGCAGATGATTGAGGCAATATGCAGATCTTTCTTGTGGACTGTGTCAAGAAAGGCATTGGTGGACTGGGAAACAATATGTTTTCCATACAGTGCGGGTGTCTCAATGTCATGAATATGCTATATTGGAACAAAGCTGTTGTTGCAAAGCATTTATTGGCAGTGAAAAAGAAGAAGTACAACCTATGGATAAAATGCTTACACATTTATTACATAAAGAATAATGTTATTGACGATTTGCCTACCCCTAGAACTGCATCATGGGTTGTGAGGAAAATTTTTTAGACAAGAAAGCTGATAACTGATCTACAAGGTATTCAAGGAAGTCTAGAGTGCAGATTGAACCAACTACGAAGGGGTGATTTATTCATCACCAGAAAGCTATATAGACTACAATTTCCCCAACTCCAGAAAGTCCATTTGAAAAGTATCATCTTCCAAGCACATCTGCATCCAAGATTTAAATTCATTCTTTGGCTTGCATTACATAGAAGACTAGAAATCGTGGAGAGATTACCTAAGTTTGGCATACAGACGCCACAAGAGTTTATTTTTTACGGGCAAGCTGATGAAACATTTGATCACCTATTCTTTGATTGTCCGATGACAATGGAACTATGGAATAGATTACTAAGTTGGATGTGATACCAGAGGATTGTTTGGGATGCTAGTCTATGCTATATGGAGAGAAAGTTCCAAGTAGGAAGAGTGATCACCAACGACATATGTAAGAAAATAGCAATCCACATACACATGAGGGGGTGCTCAATTCATAACTGGAGGGAAACCTTGCAGAGGACTAATAGCTATCCTTAGAAATGTGAGCCTGGTTTAGCTTTGTGTTTTAAAAGAGCTTTGTATAGGATTTTTTGTATATGAATAGCTTAAGTAGAAGACTAGTTAGGATACATGAGTAGAGGATGAGTAGATGGTCAGCATCTACTGCTTGTAAATTTTAAATTTTTTGATGAAATGAAAAACTTCTGTTTATCAAAAAAAAAAAAAAGATGAAATAGTAGAGTACAAAATATTTTTAAATGAATTGTCATTAATTATAATTTTTTTTCTTTTTGCATTCAGTCCAACATATAATGACTCCGTATATATTTATATTAAGTTATTTTTTATAAACTATTAATTAATACTCATTTTTAGATTTTTCATTGTTATATAGCTATTTATTCTAGGAACTATGGCCCAACCGCCCTATTCGCAAATCTCTAAAAGACCGCAAGATTCGATCTTTCAATTAGCATTATCAGTCAAGTTCATAAGTGATAAAAGTATTTTTGTTTTGTGTTAGCTTTTTGTTTTCACTATTTGATCATGGAAATAAACAAGTTTCACAAGATTTTGTCACAAAGCTTTTACGAATCATAATATGGCTTTTTATTGAACTAGCTAATCAGCATTCATCATTTTCATGAATTTAACTTTGTTTGAACTTGTAGTTTGTAATTTAAATATTTTAATTAATAATATAAATATAATTTGTCAAAGTTATATACTCATTGATATAGCTGCACGCGCAAAGAGCGTCCCTGAGACTAGTTAATTAAAAACTCTTAGGGCTTTCTGAAAAAATTTGGGACCTAAAACATCGGCTTACTCAAATAATGAATTTCCTTTTGTCTTGCCTCTGAAATTTTATAAAGGAATAGTAAAATATAAGAAAATAAATCACACAAAATAATAATAATATATATACATAAAAATATTTTTTACCTTGCTAAACAATGTAATTGATACCTCTTACTATAAGGTGGCTCCAACACTGCCTACAACAACAACAACAACAACTACCCAGTTTAATCCTACAAAGTGGGGTCTAGGGAGAGTAGTATGTACACGGGCCTTAACCCTACTCGAAAAGGCAGAGAGGCTGTTTCCAATCGATCCTCGGCTCAGAAAGAGGAAAATAAAAATAAAAACAAAAACAAAAACAAAAGAGCATTAGTAAACATAAACCATAAACCATTTTATTAAAATGGCATGCAGTAATAATTGTCCAAACATAAAGCATAAACCATAAATAAATAAATAAAATGGCATGTAGTAATATCGACCAGAACTACCATGAGGGGGCACAATACAATACACAAAATCATTTATAGAGAGCCTTACTAAACCCCCAGCCCCGGGAAACACTACTAGAATTCGGTCAAAAAGCGACCAAAAAATGGCGACTAAATTTGGACTGTCAAGAAAAGCAACCAACGTTAGTATCCAAACTTAAGAAAATAATAAAAAAGGCATTTGAAATACTTTAGCAACCATAATTGGTAGCTATTTGGACTCAAATTTAGTCAAACTGTTGACTGGACTAGTCAGACTAGCTTGGTCAAAAATTTCTGAATTTACCGACAAAAATTGGTTGCAAAAGTGGGACACACATTTTTTTTTTATAATTTTATTATTATTTTATAAAACTTATAAAATATAAATATATATAATTTAAAACTTGCGACCAAAGTTGGTCGCTAACTGAAGGATAAGAAGTTAGCGACCAAGTTTGATCGCTAAAGCGGGACCAGTTATAATATTTTAATAAATATATATATTTATATATAAAATTTATGTATTGTTAATAAATATAATTCAAAGTTTAGCGACCAAAGTTGGTCCTTTAAGGAAATAGAGACCAACGTTGGTCGCCAATGTGGGACCAAGTTCTAACGTTTAACAATTTTTTTAAATATTATATAAAATATAAATAAATATGATTAAATTTTAGTGACAAAATTTGGTCTCTAAATTAAATTCACGTACAGTTAGTGACCCATTTTGGTCGCTAAATTAAATTATTTAAAGTTAGTGACCAAAGTTGGTCTCTATATGGTCAAAAGTAAAAATCACTTTTGTATTTACTATGTAAATAACATAAATGTAAGTAGTTAATACTTTTGTACTACAAGGGATAAGTAGTACTACGAAGCGGGCGTGTGTGTTTATATATACAAAATATGTACATACTCAATACTATGCACTAAGTATAAGTGATTATAAAGTAATATCGTATCGAATACATCCTACATATATAATATATGTACTTACGCTATACTATGCACTAAGTATAAGTGCATGAGGTAATACAGTATCGAACACAACTTATATATATACAATATATGTACTTACGCTATACTATGCACTAAATATAAGTGTATGAGGCAATACCGTATCGATATATATATATATATATATATATATATATATATATATATATATATATATATATATATATATATATATATATATATATATACATATACAATATATGTACTTACGCTATATTATGCACTAAGTATAAGTGTATGAGGTAATATCATATCGAATACAACTTATACATATACAATATATGTACTTACGCTATACAATGCACTAAGTATAAGTGTGTGAGGTAATACCATATCGAATACAGCTTATACATATACAATATATGTACTTACGCAATACTATGCACTAAGTGTAAGTGTATGAGGTAATACCGTATCGAATACAGCTTATACATATAAAATATATGTACTTACGTTATACTATGCAACAAAGTATAAGTGTATATATGGTAATACCGTATCGAATACATCTTATATATATACAATACATGTACTTACGCTATACTATGCACTAAGTATAAGTGTATGAGGTAATACCGTATCGAATACAACTTTTATATATATACATATATATACAATATATGTACTTACGCTATACTATGCACTAAGTATAAGTGTATACGAGGTAATACCGTACCGAATACAGCTTATATATATACAATATATCTACTTACGCTATACTATGCAGCTAGGAATAAGAGTATGAGGTAATACCGTATCGAATACAGCTTATATATATATATATATATATATATACAATATACGTACTTACGCTATACTATTCACTAAGTATAAGTATATATGAGGTAATACCGTATCGAATAGAGCTTATATATATACAATATATGTACTTACGCTATACTATGCACTTAGGAATAAGAGTATGAGGTAATACCGTATCGAATACAGCTTATATATATATATATATATATATATATATATATATATATAGATATATATATATATATATATATAGATATATATATATATATACACACAATATACGTACTTACGCTATACTATTCACTAAGTATAAGTATATATGAGGTAATACCGTATCGAATAGAGCTTATATATATACAATATATGTACTTACGCTATACTATGCACTAAGTATAAGTGTATATGAGGTAATACCATATCGAATACAACTTATATATACACAATATATGTACTTACGATATACTATGGACTAAGTATAAGTGTATGAGGTCATACCGTATCGAATATAACTTATATATACAATATATGTACTTACAATATACTATGCACTAAGTATAAGTGTATGACATAATACCGTATCAAATACAACTTATATATATATATATATATATATATATATATATATATATATATATATATATATATATATATATATATATATATATATATATATATATATTTACGCTATACTATGCACTAAGTATAAGTGTATGAGGAAATACCGTATCGAATACAACTTATACATATATAATATATGTACATACGCTATTCTATGCACTAAGTATAAGTGTATGAGGTAATACCATATCGAATACAGCTTATACATATACAATATATGTACTTACGCTATATTATGCACTAAGTATAAGTGTATGAGGTAATACCGTATCGAATACAGCTTATACATATACAATATATGTACTTACGCTATATTATGCACTAAGTATGAGTGTATCAGGTAATACCATATCGAATACAACTTATACATATACAATATATGTACTTACACTATACTATGCACTAAGTATAAGTGTATGAGGTAATACCTTATCGAATACAACGTATAGATATACAATATATGTACTTACGCTATACTATGCACTAAGTATAAGAGTATGAGGTAATATCGTATCGAATACAAGTTATACATATACAATATATGTACTTACTCTATACTATGCACTAAGTATAAGTGTATGAGGTAATACCGTATCGAATACAATTATACATATACAATATATGTACTTACTCTATACTATGCACTAAGTATAAGTGTATGAGGTAATACCGTATCAAATACAGCTTATACATATACAATATATGTACTTACGCTATACTATGCACTAAGTATAAGTGTATTGGGTAAGACAGTATCGAATACAGCTTATATATATACAATATATGTACTTATGCTATACTATGCACTAAGTATAAGTGTATATGAAGTAATACCGTATCGGATACAGCTTATATATATACAATATATGTACTTACGCTATATTATGCACTAAGTATAAGTGTATGAGGTAATACCGTATCGAATACAGCTTATATATATACAGCTTAATTGAATTTTTTAAATTGAATTAATGTTAATTGTATTTTTGAAATTGAATTAAATTAATTGAATTAAATAAATATAAATTTAAAATTGAAATATAATAATTTTTTTTAATATAGCGACCAATGTTGGTCGCTATTCTGGATATACTTTAGCGACCAACTATGGTTGCTATTTTGGTCAAAATAGTCAAAACATATTTGGTACCAAAAATAGTGACCAAGGTTGGTCGCTTTTTGAAAAAACAGAATTAAAAAACGAGTTTCCCTCTCCCATTCTCTTATTTTCTTCGAAAAATTCCCCAAACCCTCTCTTCTCT
Source organism: Nicotiana benthamiana (assembly GCA_034376525.1). NCBI lineage: Eukaryota > Viridiplantae > Streptophyta > Magnoliopsida > Solanales > Solanaceae > Nicotiana > Nicotiana benthamiana. The sequence goes on along the minus strand of CM067338.1, from coordinate 125,869,481 downwards.
CTCACACACTCAAACCCCCCCTTCCGTCTCCCTCCAATAGCGGCGCCACCGATGCCCGCCGGCGGCAGCACCAGCTCCGTCGGTGTCCTCAACTACTCAGCTGGTAGGTTTCTCTCTCGTTTTTTTTTTTCAAAATACACTTATATATTTTAAGTTGTTTAATTTCTTCTAGTTTGAACCCTAAAAATTAATTGTTCTTAGCTAAATTAAATCTATGATAATTGTTAGTAGCTAAAATATTTGGTTTTACCTATTAATTTGGGCTAGAAATGGTTTGAAGAGAAGAAACCCTAAACTTTTAGGGTTTATGATTTTTTCTTCTGAATCGAGCTTTTACCGTATGACCCTACTTTCAGTGACATCCCATAAACGTAGTAATGACCTTCCCCTCGAGAAGCGTCCTACATAAGCCGGATCTATCAGTCAGGCTCGCCAGATGGGCCATAGAGCTCAGCGAGCACGATATCTCACATCACCCAAGAAACGTCATCAAGTCACAAGTACTTGTCGACTTTGTAGCCGATTTCAGCGCAGAGATACTACCAGAGGAGGAACTAGAGGTACGTCGTACCCCCTTTTACACCGACATATTGAATCTCCACACTGACAGTGCCGATCATGCCTCAGAATCGAGATTGGGAATTTTTCTCGAGGTCCCCATATGCGAAACAATTCGCCAGTCCATACGATGTCAAAAAATGACTAACAACAAGGATGAGTACGAGGCTATTATTGCAGCTATAAAGATATCCATCCAATATGGGGCTCGACGACTCGTACTCCATTGCGACTCCCAACTTGTAGTGAACCAGGTCACCTAGACTTACCAAATCAAGGAGTAGAGATTGCAAAAGTACCAGTCATAAATCCATAGATTAATTGCTGAGTTCGACGAGTGCCCCATCGAACAAATTCCGAGGGAATAGAACGTCGAAGCAGACGGTTTAGAAAAACTGGCCACATCCACTAAAAACTTCAAAAAAGAAATCATGGTCACACTCCTCCATTCAGCCATTGATCACACTGAGGTACTCTCTTTAAATATGACTTGGGACTGGCACAACCAATTTGTATCCTATTTGTACGATGGGACACTCTACTCGACAAAAAAGAAGCAAAGAATCTCTGCATACAGGTTGCTCGATATTCTCTGATAAATTACGAGCTTTACAAAAGGATATTTGGGGGACCCCTGCAAAGGGCCTAGGCTGCACCAAACAAGACCAGCACTCGAAAAGGTACACGAGGGTCACTGCGGTGCCCATACAGGTAACTACACCCTCGTGCGCTCCGTAATACGTGCTAACTATTATGTGCCCACTATGAAGAAAGAGGCTGCAGAAACGTTCGCCAATGCGAACAATGCCAAAAATATGCCCCCATGATAAACCAACTAGGAGAACCCCTCTACTCAGTCACTTTCCCATGAACTTTCATTAAATCGGGAAAGGACATAGTCGGTCCCCATCCAACGGGACAAGGAAATGTATGATTTCTATTAGTTTTAACTGACTATTTCTTCAAGTGGGTGGCAGGTGCGTATGCCCAAATATGTGAGCAGGAAGTCATCGCCTTCATATTTTAGAATATCATATACCGATTCGGCATTCCCAAAGAAATCAGCTGCGACAATGGATGACTGTTCATCGGCCAGAAGATGATAGAGTTCTTCGACAAATGGAATATTAAGTGAATACTCTCCATGCCATATAACTCCACCGCCAACGGCAAAGCAGAGTCTCCCAACAAAACAATACTAAAATAGAAACTCGAGAAAGCCAAAGGTCTATGGCCCGAACTATTACTAGAAGTGTTGTGTGCACACCAGACCACACTCAAATCCAGCACAGGAGAAACACCGTATTCACCGGTCTATGAAACCGATATGATCATACCACTCGAAGTTGGCGAGCCAAGCTTGAGGTATTCACATACCAGCGGAGCATAGAACGACATAAATAGACTGCAAGACCTCGATGAGGTCGAGGAAAGAAGAGAAATGTCCCAAATAAGGATGTGGCTCAGAAACAACAGGTTGAAAGATACTACAATAAGAGAGCCAAAATAAGACCTCTCAAAATGGGAGACTACGTCCAAAAAGCCAAAACATTGGCATCAAAATACCCAAGCGAAGGAAAATTGGGCACCACAAACCCTACAAAATCACAGCAAAAACAAGTAAAGGAGCATTCCAATTAGAAACAATAGAAGGAAAAATGCTCCAAAACAATTGGAACTTCGCCCACCTCAAGTATTTCCATTTCTAAAAGGCGTCTCCCGAGTCGCACTCTTTTTCCCTTACCCGAGTTTTGTCCCAATTGGGTTTTCTCGGGGAGGCTTTTAACGAGGCGGTGAAGGGGACACCTGGAGATATTTGCGGAGAAAGTTTATCATACCAGCCATTCCATACGCTCTCCCGACTTGCATTATAAAGGCACTGGACTATCATGATCTCCAGTGTGTAAATGGCTAAGGCCATCTCCAACGTGTAAACGGCTAAGGCCATCTCCAATGTGCAAAAGGCTAAGGCCACCTCCAATGTATAAACAGCTAAGGCCATCTCTAATGTGCATAAACGGCTAAGACCACGATCTCCAATGTATAAATGGCTATGGCCGTGATATCCAATGTATATACGGCTAAGGCCAAGATCTCCAATGTATAAACGACTAAGGCCATGATATCCAATATATGAATGGCTAAGGTCATCGCCGTCAATCATCGACCTAGTTCGACTATGGCAAGCAAGTGATTCGATGACAATCGAAGTCACACATATGGCTAAGGCCATCGACACTATATGGCTACGACCATCGACGCGACATGGCTAAGGCCACCAATAGTGCTATGGCTAAGGTCATCGCTATCTATCGTTGACCCAGTTTGACTATGGCAAGCAAGTGATTCGACGACGGTCGAAGTTACACATATGGCTAAGGCCATCGACACTACATAGCTACAGCCATCAACATAATATGGCTAAGGCCATCGACAGTGTTATGGCTAAGGTCATCCCCATCAATCGTCGACCCAGTTCGACTACGGCAAGCAAGTGATTCAATGACAGTCGAAGTCAGACATATGGCTAAGGCCACCGAAAATATTATGGCTAAGGCCATCGCCGTCAATCGTTGACTCATTCGACTACGGCAAGCAAGTGATTCGATTACAGTCGAAGTCACACATAGGGCTAATGCCATTGACACTCCATGGCTATGACCATAAACACTATATGGCTAAGGCCATCAACCACGATATGGCTAAGGCAATCGCCGTTAAATGTTGACCCCGTTAGACTACGACAAGCAAGTGATTCAACAACAGTCAAAGTCACACATATGGCTAAGGCCACCAATGCAATATGGCTAAGGCCATCGAAATTTTTATGGCTAAGGCCATCGCCGTCAATTGTTGACCCAGTTCGACTATGGCAAGCAAGTGATTTGATGATAGTCGAAGTCACACATATGGCTAAGGCCATCGACACTACATGGCTACGACCATCGAAGCAACATGGCTAAGGCCACCGATAGTGCTATGGCTAAGGTCATCGCTATCAATCGTTGACTTAGTTCGATAACGGCAAGCAAGTGATTCAACGACGGTCAAAGTCACACATATGGCTAAGGCCATCGACACTACATAGCTACAACCATCAACACAATATGGCTAAGGCCATCGACATTGTTATGGCTAAGGTCATCCCCATAAATCGTCGACCTAGTTCGACTACGGCAAGGAAGTGATTCAACGACAGTTGAAGTCACACATATGGCTAAGGCCACCGACAATATTATGGCTAAGGCCATCGCCGTCAATCGTTGACTCATTCGACTAAGGAAAGCAAGTGATTCAATGATAGTCGAAGTCACACATATGGCTAATGCCATTGGCACTCCATGGCTACGACCATAAACACGATATGGCTAAGGCCATCAACAGTGTTATGGCTAAGGCCATCCCCGTTAAATGTTGACCCAGTTCGACTACGACAAGCAAGTGATGCGACGACAGTCAAAGTCACACATATGGCTATGGCCACCAATATGATATGGCTAAGGCCATCGAAATTGTTATGGCTAAGGCCATCGCCGTCAATTTTCGACCCAGTTCGAATATGGCAAGCAAGTGATTCGATGATAGTCAAAGTCACACATATGGCTAAGGCCATCGACACTACATGGCTACGACCACCGATGCGACATGGCTAAGGCCATCGACATATTATGGATAAGGCCATCACAGTCAATCGTTGACGTAGTTCGATCGCGACAAATAAAGCAAGCACGGGCTCTGCGGAGACGAGGTACCAAAAATAAAAGATACTAAAGTAAAGTAATGGCAACAAGAGTATGACTTTCATTATCATCCAAAAAATGCAAGTACACCCGACCTTACAAAAGGTCCCCATTACATTCTAAAATACAGCAAACAAAAAATATATACAAGTCTTAAGGGGCTTTTCCGCTTCTCCCGTCACCTCCTGCATGACCTCCATTCTACTCATTTTCCTCCGCTTTGCGGCCATCTTGTCTTCACCGCCCCCAGGTTGGTAAGCTTCAAAAATCCAAATGCCAAATTCTAGATGGTTGACGTCTTCAGAGTTAGAGCCCGCCCGATCTGAAGAGTCAGAGCTATACCCACATGCTTCACGGGCAACACGCGCTACGCGCCATTGTTCATAAACCTCTAACTCAGTGACTCGACCCGCGAAAAAGAACTCCTCGAGTATAACCTATCTAGCTTCGACATATACACACATCTAATATGCCTCACGATGCGCGTCATCTTCAGACTTTGGCGGAGCGGTCCGCTTGAGGACCTCAATCTCAGCCGCCCTGGCATTGAGTTCGGCGGACAAGGCAACGAATCTAGTCTGCAATTGAGCAGCCTCCGCTGCTATCCCTCGCCTAATCTCTAACTCCTCTTCCTTTGACTGAAGAAGAGTCTCTAGCTCAATGTTCCGAGCCAAAATGGCCATCAGCTACTCATACACCTCCTCCAACTTGGCCACCCTCTATTTTTGTTGATCATCCGATTATTTAAGGCCCTCATGGAACACCCAAAACTCCAAGTCCTCTTTAAGCATATATGCAAATGCATGATGCTTGGCATGATGCCGTTTGTACTTCTTCGCCATTTTGTTGAAGGTGGTCACCTTCTTGCGCACGCCACCTCCTTTCCACCCCTAAAATGAGAGTCTAAAAAGGAATGGAAAAAGAGGAGAGACAAATCAGTACATATCAAAATCACCCTCACGGCCCACACTGAAAAATTGAAAGCTACCTGCAAGGCTGTGCCAGTGACCCTTCGAGATAGATCCATGTTATTATTATCCTGCAGCGTTTTACGCTCAGCATGCACACATAATAGGGTCATTTCCCTTGTGGCCTGCTCACTGCTCTCTAGTAAATTATTCCTTCTCGAGATCATGATTCGATAGTTGGACCTACCTGCCATCATCCCCCTGCGGGCTGGATCCCTCATTAACCTATTCACACCTTCAAGAGCGACCCCAGATCCCGCCCTCTCAGCATCAATGCCCACTTCTCCAATAGCGGCTGACGAAACTCCTTCAGAAACACTGGGTGGGCTAGTATTGACGGTAGATCTCTTTTGAGGAGACGACCTCCCTGAACGAGTGGCATTGTTCATGAAAATTGGCCTCAGTTCTTGACGAGGCTCACTAATCCTGTCGTCTTAAGTTACTATCCCCTTACCTATTTTCAACCGTCGCATTTTTCTCTCTGGTGGCTCCTCATCTTTCGAAGTCTCCTCCATAGGTTTTGGGGCCGGTATGGAAGGAATTGCTTCACTTGCAGACGCCGCCACATGCATAAACTCCTACTGAGGAATCACGGGAACGCCGTCACTAAACAAGACGCAGGGTATTTCTTCACCAACAGAATCAGTCTCCACCCTAGGCAAGGTAACAACAACAATTTTCTTCATGGAAACGCTCTGACCTGCCAACACGAGTGAGTTAGGTAACAAAACCCGAGGGAGTTTTCAAACCAAAGCCAAAAAATTACCTAACGGGCCGTACTATTGACGACACACAGCCCAGGTACAAAACTGATCCACATAAGGTATCAACTTTTCCACCCATGATTTAATATCATCGATGCATTGGGGTGAAGAAGCCCTCACTTCAAAAAAAGAAAAAAAAGAGTATCACAGTGGCCGCATGTTCAAAACAATATACAATCAGGAATTCCACATACAAAGGTGCGTACGTTCTGAGTTCCACCGTTCAGGGAACCCATTAGGGTTCGACACCAGATGTTCCGTTCTGATATAAAAGTACCTACCCCAGAAGCCACGATTGGTCTTAGCCTTAACTACCAAGACCTTTGTACCACGACTCTTCAGTTGCAACATGGTACCCTCAGGTAACCAGTGCTGAATAATTGTAAAAGATGATAAACTGAGACTTCTCACTTAGCCATGGCCACGTACGTGGTCAGAATCCTGCACACCTTCAAAGTGTAAGAAATAAGTTGGGCTGGACATATATTGAAAAAAAGGCAAAGCTTCTCCGCTAGAAGGTAAATTAGGAGACTATAACCGATCAAAAATGGATACTCGTAGAAAGTGCAGTATCCAGGCCTATGCACATTGGCATAATTCATTCTTGCCGGAGCCATTTCCACATGGCTCGAAACGTTATACACCGCTCGAAGATTGTCCAAATGGGGCTGCAATAATTCACTATGCTCCCAGGGAAGAGCTGGGATTTTTGTTTGAAAATCCCCTCGAATGTGCAATTCCTTTGGAAGTACGTTATCCAACATGAGGGGAACGTGGGCCTTTTCTACCTTTTCCTCTTCGTCGCCAGGGGAAGGTGGAACTTGATATGGGGCAGTGTCCTTCGTCTTTTTACTACCTTGATGGTGCTTTGCCATGTCGTTCTGCTTAAGAAATAAGGTATTCACGACGAGAAATACGACTTCAAAGAAGTGAAAAAGTCTCACATTAAATAACGATTACAAGAGAGAAAGACAAATAAGGATGCCAAAAAATACTTTCCAAAGGTTTAAAAGATAAATTAGATTGAACCTTTCCCCTAGTTATAGGGCTAAGTTGCACGGAAATCGAAAAGGAAATATTCAAAACGGGTGCGAGATAATAAAACATCACATCACCTCCTAAACCACCTCGATAATAAGTGTAATAATGATGCATTTGGGTGGTGACATCATCCCGAAAAGGAAACCACGCATCAATGCTCAAAAACGTCACACATTTCACCTCGTTCCTGCTGCCGCCAAACTATAAGGTCAAATTCTCCAAAGATGAGGTTTGTAGTTCCGTCCATTAGATTTCGCCTCCAACGAACAGAGGAACTAACTATATAAGGTCAAATTTAATCCTAGACATCTTTATGCTGATGGGTACGCCTAGTGAGCGTATGTCGACTAAAGCAAGGGTATGACTTTGACGTGGGGATAAAGGCAACGTAGTTTAATACACAACGTCTTAACTAAGAGGATGTACGTACTTTTGTACTTTTTGGATCATTTCAAGGAAGGTCTCCTATTATATTAAGGAGACATTCACACTGTAAAAGGGCATGATTATTATTCTCGAATAATATAACTCTCCTTCTCTCTTTATCTATATCTCTATCTCTAACGATTATTCTTCTCCCAAGTTCATATTATCTTTTTATCTTTCAGATCTACTATAACAACATCGTTCTTCTCATTTCTAGGTCATAATATATTTGATTATAATTTACCCTCGTTTATTTTTGATTATTTCTAATCTTATGAAGTATATCGATAACTTTTGAGCCAAATAGAACTATTATTTGTTTAATTCTATACGAGCAATTATAAAACATGCTAATTTACAATGAGGTTTAGTCTACGTCTCGATGTGCATATTTATAGGGGTGGTAAATGGGCGGGTTGGGCTGAATTTGGGCGGGTCAAGATGGGTTGGGTAATAAATGGATCATTGCCCAACCCAGCCCAAAGTGTATTTGGGCTAAGAGTGGCAAACGGGCGGGTCGGCTCCGATATGGTTCGGATGGAAAATGGGTAATGAAAAAATGAATCAATTACCCGACCCGCCCCATATTTAATACGGATAAAAAAACAGGTTAATCGTCGGATAATATGGGTTACTCATATTATCCATGACTTCTTGTATATGATCACTTTTGGGAAAATTCTTAGTCTCCCTAACTTGAGGAACCTCCAATTTGATGCTTTACAAATGTAAAAGTTAGATCCATCGGTTACTCATGGATTACCCATTTTTTAAATAAATAATATGGTTCTTATCCATATTTGACTTGTTTTTAAAATATTCATTATCCAACCCATTTTTAGTGGATAATATGGATGGTTAATTGTATTCTTTGAACCATTTTGTCATCCCTAATTTGGGCTAAGATGGGTTGGGTCAAGACAGGCTAAACAATGGGTTATAACCCAGCCCGCCCAACTTGACCCATAGTTTAGAACCATGCTCATCTTGCATAAAAAAATATTTTACCTTAAAATATGTAAGTTGACAAATATTTTATTGATAGGGGGATCGGGGTGGGGATGGGGGATGGGGTGGGGGTGGGGGTGGGTGGTGCAGAAAAATAAAAAAATTAAAAACTAAAAACACAAAAAAAAAAAGTAAACCTTTTTTGAGGGGGCTCGTGCGAGTGGGGTGGGTGGGGGAGGATTAGGGTGGGGGTGCACAAAAATAAAAAAAACAGCAAACTCAAAATACAAAAAAAAGTAAAAAAATTTTTGAGGGGGTTTGCGCCGGGGGTGGGGATGGGGATAAGGTGGGTGGTGCACAAAAATAAAAAAATAAAAACTGAAAATACAAAAAAAAAGTGAATTTTTTAGGGGTTTTGGGAGGGGGGTTGGGGGTGGGGGTAAGGAGGGATGGTGGGTGGCACAGAAACACAAAAAAAATTAAAAATAAAAAAAGTAAAATTTGGGGAGTGGGGGTAGGGTTAAGGTGAGTGGGTGGGTGGTGTAGAAAAATAAAAGAATAGAAAATTAAAAAAAATTGGGACAACTAAGTAAATTTCTAGATAAGTTGGATTGAGATCCTTTGTTATGGATGAGTTTCATGGTTGTATTTGGGCTGTTAAATGGGTCATAATGGGCTATAAAAAATAATGGGTTAACTTGGGTTCAACCCAAATTGACCCATGAGCTAAAATGTTGTAGCCTAACACACTAATCTCTAGGTTGGTTAGGCAGGTTAAATGGGTTTGGGGTCAAATTATGTGACGATCCGGCCCGTTGTCACGTGAGTTACGCCTCATTTCCCCCATATTATGTTGCTCTATGTTTCAATATCAGTATTTGAGTTGATCGGATAGAATTGATTTGGTTTAGTTGGAAATGAGGCACGTTGTCTCTTTGAAAGGAGCTTGTTTTGGAAAATTCAACAGGAAGTTGACTATGTGGTTAGAAGGCTCAGATGTAAATTCCTGTGGTTTGGTTAACTTAAAGGGATGATTTGTAACTTAGGAGTGCGATCAGAATTGAATTTGGAGGTCTGGTGTAAAAAGTAGGCTTGAATTGGCGAAATTTGAATTTTGGTGGATTTCGGTTGATAGGTGTGATTTTTATCAGAGGGTCGGAATGGGATTCCGAGAGTTGCAATAGATTTGTTAGGTGATTTGGGATATGTCTATAAATTTTGAAGGTCATTCGGACGTCGTTTGGCCGGGTTTTGATCGAATGTGCAAATCGGATGTTTTTCAGAAACTGAGGCTTTGATTTGATGAAAAATTGAGGATTTTGGATGGTAACAATGGCGTTTTGATGATTTGAGCAAGTTTGAATAAGGAAATAGATTGTGTTTATGCTTTTTGTTGAGGTCCCGGGAGCCTCGGGGTGAATTCGGGTGGTTGAACGAGAGAATTTGAAGTTGGAAGTTTTGCTGGTTTTGGTTGCAGTAGGTATTTCCGCATTTGCAGAAGGAAGACCACAGATGCGGCTGTTCGGAAGCAGAAGAAAGCTCTGCAGGTGCGAAATGGTGAGAGTTCAGCAGTTTACACATAAGCGTAAGTATTGACTGCAGAAGCGGTATCGCGGGTGCGAGTTTTGGACCGCAGAAGCGGTCATGCCCCTTAAGCGAAAGTCCGCAGAAGCAGAAAGAGACCGCAGAAGCGGTCATGGGCAAAATGAAGGCAACCAGCAGAAGAATACCGCAGAAACGGAAGTCACATAAGTGAAATTTGTATTGCAGAAGCGAAATAGGCCTGGGCAGAAGCATTTTTTAATAATATTTAATCCGCGAGCCTATGTTATTTTCCTCCATTGTTGAGCGATTTTGGAGCTTGGGAGAGCGAATGGAAGAGGAATTCAAGGAGAATTGATTGGAGGTAAGATTTTTTAACTTAAACCTCGTATTTATTGTGAAATCTACCTAGATATTCAACAGATTAAGCCTAAAATTGAAAAACTAGGGCTTGAGTTTGTGATATTTCAAATTGGGATTTGATAGGTCATCTGATCTCGGACTTGGGTGTTCTTAGTATGCACGGACTCGTGGCGAGACGAGGAATCCGGTAATGTAAGTTTTGTAATTTTTCGAGAAGCGGTCCCAGGGCTCAGGTTTTACTAGTTTCGAGGTTCTAGCTATAATTCAATAGTTTTCGATTGGGTATTGTCCCATTTGTATATTGTGATGTATTCACTCTTTTTTTGGCTAGACTCGACGCACGTGGAGGCTGATTTGAGGGGCAAAGAAGTTGCAGGATTGAGATTTCGCTGGTTCGAGGTGAGTAATACTTGTTAATGATATTGTGAGGGTTGAAAACCCCGAATTTGCACATCATAGTGTTGTATTGTTGTGACTTGAACGCCAGGTATGAGCGTGGGGTAGAGCATCGTTGGGGATTTCAACTTGGTCCGTCCCGGTTGTTGATTTTACTGTGTGATTGACTAAAAAGTACTTGATGCTATCATGATTTGGGCTGATTGCCATGATTTGGGCTTCGTGTCGATTATTTTAATCCTTTAGGGATTGATGTTTCACTATTTTTGCATTATGTTGCATATTATTTGATCTCAGTCGAAGGTTCTAAATATTGTTTTGCAAACTCATTCATTTTTCTAAGATTTGAAAAACTTAAATGATATTTCTCTGACATTTTGAGCTGAGAACTGCTATTTTACTATTGCCCAAGGGGCTTATGTGCATTTCCGGATTGAGATATAGATCGGGCTGCACGCCGCAGCAGTATATACATACACATGCATGGATTGGACTGCACGCCATAGTTGTATATTATATGGATCAGACTACACGTCGCAGTGATATATTATGTGGATCGGACTACACGCCGCAGTATTATAGCGCTTGGGCTGTAGGAGCCCCTCCGGAGTCTGTACACCCCCAGTGAGCTCAGGTTACCCAAATGGATAGGGCTGCACGCTGCATCGGTCATGTGCATTGCATTGCATTAATGCATTCATTACTGTTTGCACTTCGTGGCATGATTTTTAGCACTCACACATCATTGGCAGACATGCTACTACTTGCCTTGTTGACTAGATACCCTGGTGTTACATGTTAAGGAGTGTTGAGCCTGAGAGGCTGATGTATTACCTTGTGAGTTGGGAGTGAGCCTGCGGGGCTGTTACTGTACTGAGAGGTTGATACTGAGCTCGAGGTGCAGATTTCTGATTATTTCCTGCTCGTTGAAAAATATTTTTGTTGAAAAGGCATATTTTCAAAAGAGATTTTTTTAAATGAGCTTGAGCTTTTCAAAAGTATTTTCTCGGTGTTACGGTTTACTATTTTTTTAAAAGGGTTGCACAGTCTTTCATAGCATTTTGGAGTGCTCATATATGTTTTCTTATCGCTCAAATATTATTCGCTGTTATTACCACTGAGTTGGAAGTACTCACTTTACTCCCTGCACCGCGCATGCAGTTGCATGTAATGTTCAGCCGGTAGCGGGTTAAAAGTGGATTGAAGGTATTGCTAGCGTAGCTAAGCAAGGTGACTACTGCCGTTCGCGGCACCGAGTTTCTTCTTCTTGACTTTCCAGATTTTACTCTATGTGTTATAGACTTTGAAATTGTAATCAAGATCCTCCTAGATGCTCGTGACTTGTGACATTCGGCCGGGCTGAGTTAGGATGTAAGGTTGATAATTAGTGTTTTTTAAGTTGCATTTTTCCATCTTTTTATGTTTAGTAAGTGTTAAAGAAATGAACTGGGTCAGTTGGTTGGCCTTGTCTTCACGAAAGGCGTCATCACGACCGGGTATGGAGGTTGGGTCGTGAGAAATAGCCACCCCTGCATATTTACTGTTAATTTTTTCATAATGACTTTGTATTTTGGATAATATAAAGGATAAAGTGATACCACCTCCATTTCTATTTAGTTGTAGTTTGTCATCTCGAGAGCCAAATTATATAAACTTTGACCAATATTGTAAAATGTATATTTTGTTGGGCACATGTTCCCTGTTGTCCATCCAAAGGCGCTATGCTTTAATTGTTTCTCTCTCAGTAATAGATATTCAGAGCTTCCTGGGTTTGGCGGGGTAGTATCACTTGTTCGTTGAGGGTTTTTTATCCATAGTAGTCCCATTGACTAGATTGACCCAGAAGAGTGCCCCAGTCAGGTGGTCGATGAGTGTGACTTGAGCTTTCAGAAGCTCAAGACTGTTTTAACTACAACGTTAGTGTTTGTGGTCACAGGTTTGGGATCCTATACGGTGTATTGTGATGCATCATATATTGGCATTGTGTAGTATTGATGGAGGATGACATTGTGATTGCATATGCATTATGACAGTTGAAGGTTCACAAGAATAATTTCCTTGTTCATGACTCAGAGTTGGCATCCATTGTTCATGCATTCAAGATTTAGAGGACTTACCTTTAAGGCGTGTCATGTGAGGTGTTTGTGGATAATTAGAGTCATTAGTAATTTTTCAATCAAAAGTATCTCAATTTGAGGCAGTGGAGGTGATTGGAACTGCTAAAAGACTATGATATCACCATTTTGTATCATTCCGGGAAGGACAATGTCGTGGTTGATACCTTGAGTAGAAAGGTTATGAATATGGGTAGCCTTGTGTATATTCTAGTTTGTGGGCAAACCGTTAGCATCAGATGTTCATGCATTGGCCAAACAATTCGTGAGGTTTGATATTTCAGAGTCTTGTCGGGTTCTTCCTTGCACAGTTTCTGGGTCTTCCTTGTATGAGCGCATCACAGAGCGTCAGTATAATGACCCCTATTTTCTTGTCCTTAAGGACACGGTCGACACGGTAATTTTGAAGAAGGTTACCATTGGAGATGATGGGGTTTTGCGGATGTAGGGTTAGATTTGTGTGCCCAATGTGGATGGGCTTCATAAGCTGATTCTTGAAGAGGCCCACGGTTCACGTTATTCCATTCTTTCCAGTGCCACCATGCTATACTAGGATTTGAGGAAACATCAATTGTGTAGAAGGATGAAGAAGGATATAGATGCATATGTAGCTCGTTGTTTGAACCGTCAGCAAGTATAGTATGAGCATCAATGACCCGGCGGTTTTCTTCAGAGGCTTTTGATTCTTGAATGGGAATGGGAGTGTATTACCATGAATTTTTTTGTTAGGCTCTCACGAACTAAGAAGAAATATGATATTGTATGGGTGATTGTGGACAAGTTGACCAAGTCGGTGCATTTCATTCCAATAGCAGTTACCTATTTTTCAGAGCAGTTGGTTGAGATCTATAACCGCGATATTGTTCGTCTGCATGGTGTGCCGGTGTCCATCATTTTTTATCGGGGCATGCAGTTCATATCGTACTTCTGGAGGGTCGTACATCATGAGTTAGGCACATGGGTTGAATTGAATACAATATTTCACCCCCAAACGGATGGACAAACCAGGTGCAACATCTAGATATTAGAGGATATGCTTTGTGCTTGCGTTATGGATTCAGGGGTTCTTCGGATTAGTTCCTACAACAATAACAACTATCAATCGAGTATTCAGATGTCTCCCTACGAGGCATTATTTGGAAGGCGATGTCATTCCCCAATTGGTTGGTTTGATCCGGGAGAGGCTTGGTTGTTGGATCCCGATTTATAGGATGCCTTTGAAAAGGTCAAGATGATTCAGGATCGACTTTTCACAGCTTAGTATAGGCAAAAGAGTCATAACTCATAGAGTTTGTGATGTTACATTCATGGTGGGAGAGAGAGAGAGAGATCTTTTCCAAAATTTACCCATGAAGGGTATGATGGGGTTCAGAATGAAGGGCAGCTTGATCCCTAAGTATATCGAACCTTTTGAGATTCTTGAGATAGTGGGTGAGGTGGCCTGCATGTTTAAACCGCCACATATTTAATCTGCAGTCCATTCGGTATTCCATGTGTCCTTCCTCCGAAAATATCACAGTGATCCGTCCCATCTATTAGATTTCAGATCAGTCGAATTGGACAAGGATTTGACTTACGAGGAGGATCCTATGCCCATTTTAGCACGGTAGGTCCGGAATTTGGTGTCTAAAAGTTATCCTTCAGTTCAGGTGTAGTGGAGAGGTCCGCTGATCGAGGTAGATACAAGGGAGTACATGTTCGATATGCAGAGTAGATACCCACACATTTTTACCAGTCCAGGTACTTTTCAATGGCCATTCAAGGATGAACATTTGTTTTAGAGGTGTAGAAGGTGATGACCTGATTGGTTATTTTGACAATTAGTCTCTATTCACGTATTCCAAGAATTCAATTAGATCTATTTAGCATTTCTCGATTTGTGTGTGTTGTCCGTGTATCATTGTGAAAAATCTTTATGTGAAAAACTAAAGAAACTATAAATTTTTGCCTTAAAATGATTTGAGTTGACTAAGGTAATTATTTTGTGTAAACGGACCTGAATCACTATTTTGACAATCCCGATGGGTCCATATCGTGATTTGGGACTTGAGAGTATCCCGAAATTGAATTCGTAAGTCCTTAACTTGTTTTACTTATTTTTTTTTTCCGAAAATTAGCATTTTTGAAAGTTGAAAATTTCTATGTTTTACCGCAAGTTGACTTCTTAGCTAACATGTGCGAATATTGAGGTTAAAATTTGGAATAGTTCTGGATTGCTATTTGAAACTTGTCTGCAAAATTTGGTTAAAATCGGAATTGATATTACATGATTCAAAAGCTTAAATGGGATATTAGTATTCTTGAGTATCACTCTGAAAGTTCGTTCATTTTGAGGATTGATTCGTAGATTTAGATATTATTTTTGTGACTGGCTGCGAGCAAGTTTGTATGATATTATTGCACTAGTGAGCATGTTTAGATTTGAGCTCGAGGGGCTCGGGTAAGTTTCAGATAGGCTAAAGATTGATTTTAGATTTTAGGGATAGCTGATGATTTCTTTATTGCTGGTGTGGTATGTAGATCTTGCATTTGCAATGTATGGCTTGCAAATGTGAGCCTCGCTTTTGCGATCAGGATATCACATACGCTAGTAGGGGCTTGGTTTGGGTGAACTCTCATTTGCAAGGATTGTTTGCATTTTCAAAACTGTGGACCCTCGCTTTTGCGAAGGAAGTGGTTGCAATTGTGATCAATGACTACTATTGTCAACTTCGCATTGTATGGCCGCATTTCGAAGGCATGAAGCTCGCATTTGCGATCCAAATGTCACATTTGCGACTTCTATGGCTTTGAGACAGAGTTCACATTTACGACCCTAGTTTTGTATTTACGATGTTTGCAATTACGAACAAGACATCGCAATTACAACATCCGCAGCTGGGTGAAAGAGGGGGAAACGTGACTTAGCTGATTTTTCACAATTTCTCAATCCTAAATACCTTGGCGATTTTTCAAAAGACCTTTCTTCCCAATTTCATTGGTATGTGAATTTACTCCATTTCATTGCAATTACCTAGTGCATTTAATGGGGTTTCAACATCGAATTTAAGATTTTCATGGTAGAAATTAGGAATTTGGGTAAAATGAGGATTTTTGTTAAACTGAAAATTAGACCCTGAATTGGGGTTGTATTTTAAAATAAATCAAATAACCGAGCTCGAAGATGAATGGGTAATCGAGTTTTGGTCGGAATCTCAATTTTGACCAAGAGGACCTAGGGTTGACTTTTTAAAAAATGATCTAAATTGAACCTTTTCCCTTTTTGATAGTTTCTAAAGCTTATTTGGAATTATTTGGTCAATAATTTGCTAGATTTGGTTGGTTTGGAGGCTTGATCAAAAGTCAAAGTTGTGGTTGATTGATTGAGTCGCGGACTGAGGTAAGCATTAAGTCTAACCTTTAATTGAGTAAATTAAGAACCCTCGAACGACATGTTACTTAAATTATGTGTGAAATGGTGTATATGCAAGGTGACGAGTTTATATTCATCGTTGTATTATTTGTTTCCATGTTTTTATTACGTTTTAGTATATCTTGTCACTTGCCGTAATTTCTATGTGCTTATTTGACTTCCATGTCCTAGATGTTACTTTCCATTTAGTTATCCATGTATTACATTGTCCATCCCTTCTATAATTTCATGTTTATTTGCTACTTGACTCTATTTTCTTTTCTTGCATATCTAAATTATCCTATGTCTTGCTTGCCTTATAGTTTTTTAAATATAGTTGCCTTATATAATGTAAAGTCATGTGCATGAATTGTTAATTAGTAGATATCGGTAAGGTGGTAAAGAGTTGAGATATTCGAGTTATTTAAGATTCCTTGAGTATTATGTGATCCTTCTTTGTCTCGTACATTTACTCTCTCGATGTAGAATTTCTTGCAAATTTTGATTGGTGGTTTGCTATTGTTGATTGAAATTAATTGGGAAGAGGGTTGCACACCGCAACGGAAATTGAAAGGTAATAGATTGAAATGGAAGAACAAGGATGGATTAAAATATAGACAGATGATGATATGGTGAGATCGGGTTGCGCGCTGGAACGGATTGTATAGAATGTAATAGCTTGTCACTATTGCATTTCTTTTGGCAATCCACTAGGCGAATGCCTAAGGTTAGTTTTTATTAATAAAAAGAAAATAAAAATTACAACAAATAGGAAAATAAGATAAGAGGGGAAACACCAGTATTGTTACCCATATAACAATAAAACCTTACCTTATTAATCCTCTCGAGGCCCGAAAAGCCTTAAGTTCAAAAAAGCAAGAAAAACGCAAAATAAAGAAAATCAAATACAAACATGATCATTATAGTGTTTATAATGAACTTTGTGATGATAATACACTGAGAACTACTAATGTGATGGTAAAAAAAAGAGGATAGGTTGCTTTCTTTTCTCCATATCTGTGAACAATTTTCTCAATATGGCTTTAAAATTCACGATTGTTCCTCGAGCGATTAGGCTTTGTAACAGATGGTTGCATGACTTGTTTTTGCATTGCGATTCTCATCGGGGGTCTCAGAATGTTAGCCTCTTCACATATCCTGCCATCACCACTTCTATCTCTTTCACGGTATTTCTTACTTATTTTACTATGCATTGGTGATAAATCTCTATTTCTTGACGCTTCTGCTCGACAATGCGATAAGATATCTTCTTCCTCCCCTTCTTCATATATATGTCTTCCTATCTGCTCTTTCAAAAAATTTCTATTTTGTAGATTGACTTCTGAAGAAGTTAAAACAATCTGTTGCTGTGCCTTCCCCAAAGATGTGATTGACTTAATTGGTACAATCTCATTCTGGGTAGCTATAGGCTGTGATGTTGTGATTCGATTAGCAGCTGAAGTTTCACCTGATTTTGTAGAATTTCTTAGAAAAATACTAGAGAATTATGGTTCAAATTGGTGCTTCTGTTTGCTACTGTTTGCAGATTAGCAGTATACTTAGCTGTCGCTAACTTCCTTTGAGATATGAATTGATCCTCATTGTCCTCTCCAGCAGTGTCGTCCTCAAAATCTTGGTCATCATCTGAAGACGAAAAAGTAGCCAATCCTTCTCCCCATCCCTCTTCGTCGTCATAATCTCGTTGGTCTTTTCACAATATTGATTTAGTGACCAAGTCCCTCATGTTAACAACTAGTTGTTTGTTATATCAAATGGAAGTTAATGGTTTTCCATAATCTTTGAAAGATGTCTCGACATGTGTAGTGGAAGAAGGTATGTTTGGCAAAAACTGAACAATGACCTTCTGCCTATTCTATCCAGTGAAGATAGCTTCCTTATTGTCGACTTTTGAAAGTGCAGTAACTGTGTTTGAAGATGTATGTAAAGCTGGACTGTAATCAACACAGTGTGTTACGATTTTGGAATCCGAAATCTCCCGCTCAGTATCATTTGCTGGACTAACCTTCATTGTGTTCTTGTCACTTGTATTCTGGAAAGTATGATGCTGCTCAGCTAGCATATCTTCTTGAATTTTTGTGTTTTCAGGTTCTGTTGCCTCAGTTGGATCAGTAGGATATAAATTGGATATCTTTTTTTCTGACACAACAGCAACATATAAAATCAATGGAACTGAACATGATACACTGTCAGTCACTATTGCATTGGCCTTGGTATTTGAGATGAATTTATATGACTTGTTATTTGGGCTTTCTGGTAGTTGGATTTTGAGTTTGGTTGTTAAGAATTATCTGTTTCATTTCCATTCCCTATCACGCCCCAAATCGAGGGACATGACAGGCGCCTGACCGGGTAGCCCCAGTCAAGTGGATCTGGTTATCTTTCTTATTCCCACGTGTTACCCCACAATATTCATCATTAATTAACCAATGATACTTGATGCAACAGAAAGTAAACGAAACTCCTCTTTTACAAAAATACATTTTTATCATTTACAACTAGCATGGTTTAGATATTACAGCGCCCACTACATACAAATATATTACACCAGTTCCATAACCCACATCATCCAGTCTACGGAGCCTCTAAGATGAAGGAAATAATACAATACCCGCCAGCGATAAGGCCCCGGCTATACTTTTTTCATTAACGACACAAAAACCCAAAATACAACATCAAAGGTGGCATGAGCCACACAGGGCCCCCCCGAAGGAAAGGGTCTCACCAATTACCAACACCGCTGCATGGAAAGGAGGAGTAGCTATAGACGGAGGACAGGAGTGCCTGGTGTAAATCCACCTACAATCGTAACACAAATGTAGCGCCCCCGGCAAAGGGACGTCAGTACATTTGAATTGTACTGGTATGTATATACAAACTCTGTCCCAAGTGAACTCAAGCCGAAGATACATATACAAGTATAAAGTTGAACAACAGTAGAACAACAACCAAGCACTTCACAAGTAGATGATACAATTGGTCAAACAAAGGGAAATTAGTTCCCCACAGGTTACACACTCTCCTGCTGTCTCCTTTCACAATTTCACATTTATCATTTCATAATTTCTGTTAATTTCAATAGTGATATTAAATCACTTTTTCCACCCTTATTACCACGTCCACCCTTATTACCTCAGCCGCCCTTATGGCCCATACCCACACCTTATTTCATCGTGTTTCGGTGGGCAACCCGACCCCGCCTGACAGTTTCAGTCCACAAACAACATACAACACAGAAACAACTAAAAGAATCAACTATAGCACATTGTTAAGAAATAACCACAACAATGAGTAAAATATTTCCACAACTGACAGCAACAACTTCCTCATGTTTACCAATTCGTACACAGTCCAAGTTACCACAAGAGTTATCCGTAACCAAATCATATTCATTGTTACCACAATAGTTCCGATTTCACCATTTAAGGATTCCCTTCAATCACATGTTCCTCAATTTTTGCCGCAAGGTGTTATCACACAAGTATAAATCATAAGAGTTTCACGATAACCCCACATGAATATCAATTATCAAGCAATTCCACACACATCACAGGGCGATTTCACGAGGATCACAGTTAGCCATACATACCTGGAATTGAATATCTCCTTTAAACTTCTGCTCCAATTCACCAAACAATCAAGACAGGTCAGTCTAGTTCATGATCAATACATAGGCCTTAGAGTAGGAACTTATAATTTACTATTCACTTCCCTTTTCACTAGACTTTAGGGTTTTAAAGACATGCATGAAGGTTTTATCAAGAGTTTAAGAATCTAGGGCATGCGGTCCCTTCCAAAACTTAAGTTCAAAAATTTAGGGGAAATGAGTTAGGGATTTTACGTGTGAAGTCAGAAGTGAGGACAATGCACCAACATTAATCGGACTCCGATGGTTTTGAAAGATCAATTGATGAAGAAATAGTTTTTTCTCTTAAGAACCCTCTCTTCCTCTCTCTTAATTTGTTCAGAAAAATGTGTTAAAATGAGGGATGAGGTGTTTTATTAAAACAAGGGTTGGGTTTAGAATTTTAGAAAATAATTGGGCGAGCGCGATCTGCGACAAAATTCTGCTATCGCAAAACTGACATGGGGTTTGTAGAATGGACCACATAAGTGTCCCAAGTTTCGGCCCTTCATTGGTTGGGAATGCGGTGGATATGCGGTCCGCATTCCTGTTCTACGATCGTATAATGCACCACAGAACCGACCTTTGAAATTCTTCAGGGATCATATGCTGTCCCATATGACCGCGTTTTCAACACCAAAATTTGATTTCTCTCTGGAACTCTCTGCGGCAGAAATGTGGTCCGCATTCCTGATTTACGACCATATTCAGGACCATAGGTTTGACTTTTTCTGGAAAATTTTTGACTCCGAATTTTTACGTGCAAAATAGTAAAAACAATTGGACCCACGTAGGTAGACTTGGCTGTGTGAGCTGCTAGCATTTGAGCACTCATTTTCACGGGGCCTGATATCCTCACCCGCTTAAGATCATTTGTCCTCGAATGAGGACTTGGAGGTCGAATGAGTTTGAAAACATGATATGCAAGTTCTTACACCTTTATTAACTTTCAAGTTTGTTAGAAAAAATTTGCTAGAGTCTCGTTTGTAATATGGACATAACCACCTGTCAGGGAACCCCCAAAACATATTTCCAAGCACTATTACACTTGCATACACATAAATAGAACACTTTGGCACTCTTCATCCATGCAAAAACTAATCATTACACAATTAGAATACTTTGTTACTCTCTGTCCATGCAAAATTAATTATTAATTGTCGGCACTATTATGAGTTAATTACTTACCATGAGAGTACAAAACTTCCATTACCCAGAAGGACTGCACGTTGTTCAAATAATCACAACATATCAATTTTGGCACAACATGGAGGGACTACAATAGTAAGGCACTTGGGGGAGAGAAGGGATGTTTCTTACACCTAACGGAATAAAACACTAGATCTCCTAGGGGCAATATTCGCACGATCATTACTAGACTTGTTCAAATAGATGGGGGTATTTGTTTTCATCTCATCTTCTGCCTCCCATGTGGCTTCCTCGAATTGTTCATTTTGCCACAACACTTTGACTGAAGCAATCTCCTTGTTTCGAAACTTTCAGACTTGCCTATCTAGAATAGCAACCAGAATCTCCTCATATGACAACTCTTCTATAACCTTGATGTCTTCAATAGGAACGATCGCAGACGGGTAACCCACGACTTTCCTCAACATGGACACATGAAATACCGGGTGTACTAAGGACATTTCAGGGGGAAATTCCAACCTATACGCAACTTAACCGATCTTTTGAGTAACCTCATAAGGCCTGACATACATAGGACTTAGTTTCCCCTTTTTCCCAAAGCGCATGACTCCTTTCATAGGAGACAGCCTCAAGAATACCCAATCTCCATCTTGAAACTTCAATTTTCTTCGACGTACATCCGCATATGATTTCTAGCAACTTTGAGCAGTCTTCATCCCCTCCTTAATGACTCTTACTTTCTCCAGGACCTAGTGCACGAGATCTGGCCCTATGAATTCTTCTTCACCTACCTTGAACCACCCGATTGGGGACCAACACCTCCTCCCATACAATGCTTCAAATGGGGCCATCTGGATGCTAGCATGGAAGCTGTTGTAATAAGAAAACTCTATAAGGGACAGGTGATCATCCCAACTACCTTTGAAATCCAAGACACATGCCCGTAACATATCCTCGAGCGTCTGAATAGTCCACGCTGCTTGACTGTCAATCTGCGGATGAAAAGTCGTGCTAAGATTTATTTGAGAACCCAAACCTTGCTGAAATTTCCTCAAGAAGTTAGCTGTAAATTGAGCTCCTCAATCCTAAATAATAGAAATCGGCACACCATGAAGCCTTACTAGCTCCTTGATATACAATAAAGTATATTTCTTTGTAGTATCGGTGGATTTGACTGGCAAAAAATGAGCTGATTGTGTGAGTCGATCCACTATCACCCAAATTGAGTCAAACTTGCGCTGAGTGCGAGGTAGTCCTGTCATGAAGTCCATATTGATCATTTCCCACTTCCACATTGGTATTTCTATAAGCTGAGTTAACACACCGGGCCGCTGATGCTTGGCCTTCACTTGCTGGCAATTCAGACACTTAGAGATGAAGTCCGCCACACTCTTCTTCATACCACTCCACCAATAGATTTCCTTGAGATCATGATACATCATTGTAGAGTCTGGGTGCACTGAATACCTGGAATGATGAGCCTCTGCCATTACCCTCTCTTGAAGATTTTCCACATCCGGGACACATAACCTACCATGGCACCGTAGCACACTATCGTTGCTGCCGAGTGAAAATGCTAAAATTTTGTTACCTAGAACAGCCTCCTCCAATTGTGCCATTGCCGGATCAATAAACTTCTTTTCATTAACCTTCGCCACGAGCGACGATTGTGCTGTGTTATGCACCATAAGTTCCTCCTCATTTGGGGCCAAGATGCAAACCCCAAGGCTGGCCAATTGGTGCACCTCCCGAGCTAGGAGCCTCTGATTCGCTCTCAAGTGAGCCAAACTGCCCATATATTTCCGGCTGAGGGCATCGGCTATCACGTTTTCCTTTCCTGGATGGTTGAAGATATCCATGTCATAATCCTTAAGCAATTCTAGCCAGCGTCGCTGCCTCAAATTCAACTCCTTCCGCTTGAACAAATACTGGAGACTCTTGTCGTCTGAGAACACATCTACATGAACCCCAAAAAGATAATGCCGCCATATTTTCAATGCAAATACAATCCTGCAAGGTCCAAATCATGCATCGGATAATTCTTTTCGCGATCCTTTAGTTGCCTGGAAGCAGATGCTATGACCTTCCCGTGCTGCATCAGTACACACCCCAAACCAACCGTGGAGGCATCACAATAAACCACAAACCCCTATGTGCCTTTTGGAAAGGCCAATACTGGTACCGAGGTTAACCTTGACTTTAATTCCTGAAATCTTTTCTCGCATGCATCTTACCACTGGAACTTGACTGATTTCTGCGTCAACTTAGTCAATGGGAAGGCGAGGGTGGAGAATCCCTCTACAAACCTCCGATAATAACCTGCTAAACCCAAAAATCGACGAATCTCCATCGGGGTCGTAGGCATAGGCCAGTCCTTCACCGCAACAATCATTTGGGGGTCCACCTGAATCCCCTTACTGGAAACAACATGACCCAGAAAAGCGACAGACTCTAACCAAAATTCACATTTAGAAAACTTTGCATACAATTGGTGCTGATGAAAGGTCTGCAAAACTGCTTTGAGGTGATTGGCATGATCATTCATGCTCTGCGAACGCACGAGGATGTCGTCAATTAAAACAATCACGAAGGAGTCTAAAAATGACTTCAAGACCCTATTCATAAGATCCATAAAAGCCTTGGACGTTGGTTCGCCCAAAAGACATGACCAAGAATTCAAAGTGACCAGAACGAGTTCTGAAAGCGATCTTCGGAATATCATGCTCTCTGATCTTCAATTGGTGGTACCCAGATCGCAAATCAATATTAGAGAAGAACCTTTCACCTTTCAATTGGTCGAAAAAATAATCTATCCGAGGCAAAGGGTACTGATTCTTGATGGTGCCTTTATTAAGCTGTCGATAATGTTGCACATCCGAAGCGACCCATCCTTCTTTCTGAAAAAAAGAACCGGGGCACCCCATGATGGCAACATACTTGGCTGGATAAACACCTTCTCCAATAGATCCTTCAATTGCTGCTTCAACTCCCGTAACTCTGCTGGCGCCATTCTGTACGGTGGAATAGATATTGGCTAGGTATCTGGTAATACAACATACCCGAAGTCAATCTCCCTATCTAGTGGAATTCCTGGAAGCTCATCTGGAAATAACTCAGGAAACACACAGGGGCAGGTGCTTTTGGAGTGGTGTCCTCCACCCAGACCAAATGATAAATGCACCCCTTTCTGATAATCTTCGAAGCTTTGAGGTAGGAAATAAACCTACCCCTCGGCACAATACCATTTCTTTTCCATTCAACAACCGGCTCATTAGGGAACTCGAGTCTCATGATGCTCGTCCGACAATCAAGTGTAGCAAAACACGAATAAAGCCAGTCCATCCCCATGATTACATCAAAATCCACCATCCCAAGCTCGATAAGGTCGGCCGTGGTAACACGACCACATACCATAACAACACAATTCCTGTAGACCCGCATGGCTGTATGTGACCTCTCACCCCGCAACTGTAACACACTAGAGCATCCAAGTAACATGCCTTTGTATTAAATCTCCCACACTTGGGACATATACCTCCATGCTGACGAGGTCTCACCCAGAATGACTGAACTGATGGGTCCTCTTGTTGTCTGAACCTGGTCCTGAAGGGCTACTCTGCTGGTAACAATGCACTGGCTGAGGACTGAGCATAAGACTGAGATGGTCCTGATGACCCCCTCCCTGGAGTTGAACTCCCTGAGTGACCCATCGACCGGACCTTCTTTCTACTCTCCTTGTTTGCCCGAATCTTTAACTTCCTAGCCACAGTGGCCTGAGCGAAACCCACGATCTTCCCACAGTTCATGTCTGAATACAAAGCCGTTGTAGCAGCCTCACTTACTATCAATGGACTGAGATCTTGAACAAATCGCCGAACTCTAGCCTCCATAGTCGACACCAACTGAGGATCATACTTGGACAACCTCACAAACTCCATATGATACTCCCAAACGCTCATACTACCCTGCTTAAGAACTTCAAATTCAGTGGCACGGGTTGCCATTGTCTTGGCAGGCAAGAAATGGTCCATTAAGGCATCTAAAAATTCATCCCATTTAGCCGGAGGTTTTCCCTCCTCACGAGAATCCTCCCACATCTCAAACCACGAATGCACTGATCCCTTCAACCTGTAGGAAGCCAATTCTACCCCTTCTATTTTGTAGCTTTCATCACCCGAAGGGTCTTGTACATCTCAACAAGGAAATCATGCGGATCGGCCTCTGGGTCTGTGCCTGAGAACTCTGGAGGATCCAATCACAAAAAACTGGTGAAGTCTTGAGCTGGCTGAGTCTCCCTGTCCATTGGAGGACACATGGGCACCATGAGATCCCTGGGCATAGGCGGCCACTAGCTGGGTCAACATACGGATGGCTCCTCTAAGGTCCCCATAAGAAATCCCGGGGCCGGAAGTTGGGGCAGTTCCAGAATCAGGAGCATCGGCAGGAGAGATAGTGGTACCCTCGGCCGCCGTTAGAAAAGGATTGCTTGGATCAGGAATCGATGGAGCAGGAAAATTCAAAACTGGGGAATCGCCCTCACCCACGGCAGCCGGCACGTGATCCACAACCTCACTGGGGGTGGCACTAGCCCCTAGGCCGAGCCTAACTTTCTTCTTAGGTTCCATTTCTAAAAATTTGAAATAAAGTATGAATTAGACACAACATTTCTTCACCGCACGAATTGGAATAACAAAGAAGGGTATAGTTTCCGAAATGCCCGTGTAGCCCCCAACTTATAGATGTGGTCGACAATACACCGATAAGATGGGCTCTACTAGACACGGCTCCGACACATCCTAGGACACTTTAAACCTTAGGCTCTGATACAAGGTTTGTCACGCCCAAAATCGAGGGACATGACAGGCGCCAGACCAGGTAGGACCAGTCAAGCGGATGTGGCTACCTTTCTTATTCCCACATGTTACCCCATAATATTCATTATTAATTAACCAATGATACTTGATGCGACTGAAAGTAAACGAAACTCCTCTTTTACAAAAATATAAATTTTTGTCATTTACAACTAGCGTTGTATACATATTATAGCGCCCATTACATACACATATATTACACCAATTCCGTAACCACATCGTCCAGTCTACGGAGCCTCTAAGATGAAGAAAATGATACAATACATGCCGGTGACAAGGCCCCGGCTATACCTTTTTCAGTAACGACACAAAAACCCAAAATACAACATCAAAGGTGGCATGAGCCACATAGAGCTCCCTAGAAGGAAATGGGCTCACCAATTACCAACACCGCCGCAAGGAAAGGAGGAGGAGCTATGGACGGAGGAGAGGAGTGCCTGCTGCAGATCCACCTACAATCATAACACGAATGTAGCGCCCCGGCAAAGGGACGTCTGTACATTTGAATTGTACTGGTATGTATGAACAAACTCTGTCCCAAGTAAACTCAAGCCGAAGATACATATACAAGGAGA
Organism: Nicotiana benthamiana; assembly: GCA_034376525.1. Taxonomy (NCBI): domain Eukaryota; kingdom Viridiplantae; phylum Streptophyta; class Magnoliopsida; order Solanales; family Solanaceae; genus Nicotiana; species Nicotiana benthamiana. The sequence continues at coordinate 125,842,992 of CM067338.1, read as the reverse complement.
AAGTTGAACAACAATAGAACAACAGCCAATAACTTCACAAGTAGATGATACAATTAGTCAAACAAATGGGCAATCAGTGCCCCACAATTTACAAACTCTCCTGATGTCTCCCTTCACAATTTCAAATTTAGTTGCATAATTTCTATTCATTTCAATAGTGATATTGGATCACTTTTTCCACCCTTATTACCTCGTCCACCCTTATTACCTCGGCCACCCTTATCACCCCAACCCACACCTTATTTCACCATGTTGCAGCGTGCAACCCTACCCCACCTAACAGTTTCAGTCCACAAACAACATACAACATAGAAACAATTACAAGAATCAACTATTGCACATTGTTAAGAAATAACCACAAGAAGGAGTAAAGTATTTCCACAACTGACAGCAAGAAATTCCTCATATTTACCAATTCGTACACAATCCAAGTTACCACAAGAGTTATCCATAACCAAATCATATTCATTGTTACCATAACAATTCTGATTGCACCATTTAAGGATTCCCTTCAATCACATGTTCCTCAACTTTTGCCACAAGGTGTTATCACACAAATATAAATCATAAGAGTTTCACGATAACCCCACATGAATATCAATTATCAAGCAATTTCACACACCAACACAAGGCGATTTCACGAGGATCACAGTTAGTCATATTTACCTGGAGTTGAATATCCCTTTTAAAATTCTACTCCAATTCACCAAGCAATCAATACAGGTCAATCTAGTTCATGATCAATACATAGGACTTAGAATAAGAACTTATAATTTACTACCCACTTCCATTTTCACTAGATTTTTGGGTTTTAAAGACATGCATGAAGGTTTTATCAAGAGTTTAAGAATCTTGGGCATAAGGTTCCCTTCCCAAGATTAAATTCAAAAATTTTGGGGAAATAGGTCAGGGATTTTACCTGTAAAGTCAGAAGGGAGGGCAATGCACTAAAATTCCCCAGGCTCCAACATTTTTGAAAGAACAATTGATGAATTTATAGTTTTCTCTCTCAAGAACCCTCTCTTCCTCTCTCTTCTTTTGTTAAACAAATGTGTTAAAATGAGGTATGGGGTGTTTTATTAAAAAAGGGGTTGGGTTTAGAATATTAGAAAATAACTGGGCGAGCGCGATCTGCGACGAGATTCTGCGATCGCAGAACTGACATGCGGTCCGTAGAATGGACCGTAGAAGGGTCCCAAGTTTTGGACCTTCTCTGGTTGGGAATGCGGTGAATATGCAGTCTGCATTCCTGTTCTGCAGTCACATAATGTACCGTAAAACTAACCTTTAAAATTCTTCAGGGATCATATGCAGTCACTATGTGGTCCGCATATTGATTATGCGATCGCAGATGTGACCGCATTTTCAACACAAAAAATTTGATTGCTCTCTGATGCCAATTGTTAGAATATACGCTTAACGCTAGAGGGGGGGGGGGTGAATAGCGTTATAATAAAAAACAATATAAACTTGCGGAATTAAAAATTGCAGGATTGAAATAAGTGCGGTAAGTAAATAATAAGGAATGAACGCACCGAAATTATCCTGGTTCACCACAACCTGTGGCTAGTCCAGTCCCCGAGAGACTCTCTCGAGATTCCACTAACTTCGTTAAGCTTACGGGTGCTTAACAAACCGTTACAAACTGAGAACTTGAGTCACACAAGCCTCAACAACCTTTGCTCGAAGATACCACACTTCAAGACTTCAACCAAAGGAATGAAAACGTTCCTTCTTACAACCACAAGGGATTAACACTTCCCTTCAAGTGTATACAAACACTTAGCACTCAAGACAAGACTCTCTTTAAGAGTAGATATGAGTAAAATAAATACGCTCAAGAACACAACAACTTTCCTCAAGAGTTTGGCTCTCAAAAACTTATGAAATGAATATAAAATGATGTATATGAGAGTGTGCAAGCATTAGCAAGAATATGATCAGTTGTTGTACTTAGAAGACTGATTTTGAGTTGTATTTATAGTGTTCAAAACCCCCACAACTGTTGCCTAATTGCCAATCAAGAATTGCTGATTTTGTGCTAAGATAATCGATTATCTGATTTGCATAATCGATTATTTTCCAATCGTTCAAAAATCATTCCCAGAGTTTAAGCAGAATAATCGATTATCCAAATCGTATAATCGATTACCTGACAATGTTCAAAGAATCATATTCAGATTTTACTTAGCATAATCGATTATCAGATTGTGTATAATCGATTACCTGACAACGTTCAAAAAATCATATGCAGATTTTACTTAGCATAATCGATTATCAGACTGTGTACAATCGATTATCTTTCAGAGTTTAAAAATACTTTGGCAATGGTCATTTGCATAATGGATTATGCTATAAGGATAATCGATTATCTTTTATATTTTGAAAACTTCGGACTACACTGTCTTAACATAATCGATTATCATAAAGTACATAATCGATTATTTTACAGTCTTGTAAAATTTGTAATAGACACTGCCTCAACATAATCGATTATCATAATGTGCATAATCGATCATTTTATAGCTTTGAAAAATCTGATGGACACTGCCTCAACATAATCGATTATCATAAGGTACATAATTGATTATCTTGTAGCTTTGAAAAATCTAATGTACACTGCCTTAACATAATCGATTATCATAAGGTACATAATCGATTATTGTTCAGCTTTGTAAATCTGGTGTACATTGTCTTAACATAATCGATTATCATAAAGTACATAATCGATTATCTTTGTCCAGATTTGAGAGGCATGTTTAAAAATTATTTGGCTAAAATAAAATGTTTGAAAATCATTTTGCTTTAAATTAAATATGCATGATTTGATAAAAATGATTTTACGAGAGAAGCCAAGTCTTGAGTCAATTGTCGGATCAAGATCACAATTAAAGAACGACTCATGTATAACTTTATTTCTTTGCTTGAATGATCTTTGTTCGTCTTGTGCTTGAACCACGTTATGTGTCAATTGCGCGCTTGTGCTTGGACCTCGTCATATGTCAATTGCGCATCGTTTGTCATTTATCAAAACTTACAAATATGAACACACATTTAGTATGTATTGAGAACGTGTTTCAACACTCTCTGCAGAAGAAATCTGGTCCGCATTCCTGATCTGTGACCGCATTCTGCACCGCAGATTTGACTTTTTCTAGAAAACTTTTGACTTCGAATTTTTAAGTGCAAAATAGTAAAAAGAATCCGACCCATGTATGTAGGCTTGACTGTGTGAGCAGCTAGCATTTGAGCACTCATTTTCACGGGGCCTTACATTCCTGTCTCTTTTATTATTATTATTATTACGTACAAGTTATTGTATGGGGTCGGTTGTACTCATACTATACTCTTTATTTCTTGTGCAGATACCGGAGTTGGTACTAGCTGCACTGAGTGAGGTTTCCTCGAATCAAGAAACCAATGTTGTCACGACCCTAAAACCGTCCCGGTCGTGATGGCGCCTATCATGAAGTTAGGTTAGTTGACAAAATTCCAAAACCAAACCAGAATGTCATAAAAAGGCATTTTTTAAACTAAAAATTTATTAAAATCACAAAACATGCATCTAAATAACAAGTGCGGAAAACAACACAAGCCCTACATCGAGTGTCACAAGTCACGAGCATATACTAAGGTCTGAATATAACAAAGACTATCACAACCTGGAATATACAAAAACAGTCTAAGGAAGATAAGAGGGAGATGAGCAAGGCTGTGAATGCCATGCAGCTACTTTGCCGACTCCAAAAGGCCCGCTAAATAAAGGATCAACGCTCGCTATCAGGATCCGCAGCTCCTGGATTTGCACACAAGGTGCAAGGAATAATGTAAGTAAGCCATCTTAGTAAATAATAAAAGTAAATAAAGGCCGAGAAGTAAGAAAATACATAATCCACTTCGTAATGCCACAGTAAGTATAATATGTTTCCAAAGAAGTATATACATCAAATCATCTCGTTAAAATTCAATTTCAGTAAAAATCCATTGAAAAATGTATTTTTAGTAGTTTCAGAAAAGATTCAATCAAGTTTAGAGTAAAAAAGATTAAAATAATCAATAGCACATCGGGCAAGACATGTATCATAAACCGCCCCTCTAGCACAATATCAATCAGAACCAACCCCTCGGGCCATCTCACTATTCTACCCCTCGGGCAACATCATATCAATCATTCTGTGTACCCGCTCACAATGGGGCTGTTCAGACTCCAAAGGGGCTCCTACAACCTAAGCGCTATAACAAACCATCTTGTGGCATAATAAATCAGGCCCTCGGCCTCTCATTTATCACAAATTAGTGTAACATGTTGTGGCACGCAGCCCGATCCCATGATATCCTCACAGCATAGGCCCTTGGGCTCACTCAGTCAAAAACCTCTCAAGCCACACCGGCTAACAGTAAAATAGGATGCTCAACCTAAAATATCATTTATAGTATTAAAACATGGTAAATAAGGTTGAGTTATGAAATCAGTAAATAATATCATGATTGAGTATAGATATTAAATCAAAACAGTGAGGAACGGTAATAAAAAGCTCTAAGGGTCCCAGCAGCTTGGCCCGAGGCCCAAATATGGCATCCAGCCCAAAACATATTACTTTCCAAGACACAATAGTATCAAATAAGTTTCAGTCAAATATGCGACTTATTAACCATACGGGATGGACCAAGTCACAATCCCCAACGATGCACGTCCCCACACTCGTCATGTAGCGTGTGTGTCACCTCAAAGTAGTGAAATGAGGTCAAATCCAGTGTTTCATACCCTCCGGACAAGATTTACAGTCATTAATTACCTGAACCGGACCAATCTCTAATCCGCGATGCCCTTGCGTCTTGACTCGGCCTCCAGACGCTCCGAATCTAATTAAAATCAGTATCACATAATAAATACACGCTCAAGTAACAAATTCCATGTGAAAACTATCAAAATAACTCAAAGTTCTCGAAATTGCCAAATCCTATCTCCAGGCCCATATCTCAAAATCTGATAAAAAGTTACCAACCCTAGAATCTTTATCCTCTCATGAGTCCACAAATACCAATATCATCAAAATCGGGCCTCAATCCCCAATTTAAACTCTCCACTTTCAAGCCCTAATCCCCCAATTTTCACCCTAAACTCCTCACTAGTTTCATGATAAAGTAGTGGATAATTCATCACAAGCACCAAATACAAAGTCCAAGCAACTTAGTTCACTTAAACCCCTCAATTCCTCCTTGAATTCCCGACTTTGAACTCCAAAATTGCAAAAATATGCTGAAAGAATGGCTAAAAATCGCGAATGGGCATTTTTATACATTCTGCCGACTTTCCCACATGTGGCCCATTTCACACACCCAAGGGCCGCTTCTACGGTCACAATAACCACATATGCAATCTTAACATAAGACACTAGCTTCCGTACCTGCACCCTAGGCCTCGCACCTAGGGACTCGCAAGTGCGGTCAACCACTCCGCTCCTGGGGCAAACTCTGCATCTGTAGTTGCTTCCTGCTTCTGTGATCATCGCACTTGTGGTCCCCACTCCACAGGTTCAAAAACAACAGAAGCAGCAAAATCTATAGCATCAATTCGAGACCAAACCTTTCGTCAACCCCCCAAATCTATCTCGAGGCCCTTGGGAACTAAACCAAACATGCCATCAAGTCACATATCACCATTAAAACTTATTCCATCCTTTGGAACACTCAAAACAACATCAAACATCAAATCACCCTCAGATTCAAGCCTAAGGATTCCCAAACATCTGAATTCCGCAAATGATGTAAACACCTACCAAACCTTATCGGAATGTCCTGAAATGTTTCAGACACATCACAAATGACATAGCAGACCTATTCCAATTTTCGGAATTCCATTCTGACCCGTATATAAGGATTTCCATTACTGACCGGAAAATGCCAAATTTTCAATTTCGCCAATTCAAGCCTAAATCTACCATGGGCGCCCAAGAGATATTTCGAACATGCTCCCAAGTCCAAAATTACCTAACGAAGCTATTCGAATTCACATCCATGATCTTCTACACATAAGTCAACATCTGGTTGACTTTTCTAAATTAAGCTTCCAAATAAGAGACTAAGTGTCTCATTCAACTCTAAAACTATTTGAAATAATACAACCAACACGATGTGATGAAATACAATTGAAAAACACACAAGGAAGCAGAAATAGGGGAGACATGGATATAACTCATGAAACGACCAGTCTGCTCATTACATATTCCCCCTCTTAAACAAACGTTCATCCTCAAACGAGTCAAAAAACGTATCTGAAGCCTCAAAGTTGTGGATATCTGCTCCATATCTAGTGCTCGGTCTCCTAAGTGGCATCCTCCACGGGTGTCATGACACAAATCCCATACCCGATCGTGATGGCGCCTCTCGTGAAGACAAGGCATGCTAACAAAACAAACGCTTCCTTTTAACAGTTAATTAAAGCACGAAAAACAATGATAACAATAGGGAACTATCCCACTATAGCCCAACATCGGGGGGTCACTAGTCAAGAGATACTACAGAGTTTACTAAAGAACTACAAATCCGGAAATGTGAACAAAGTCTGAAAAATAACACGGACAATATAAAATAATGGAGAAGACACAGTGCCGGATGCTAGCGGTCACCTAGCTCAGCTACGATAACAATTCTTCAATCCCCTAATAACCCGCTACCGAGCGAACAATACATGCAACTGCATGCGAGGTGTAGGGAGTAAAGTGAGTACTTCAACCTCAGTAAGTAATAAGAGTAAATAATAGCTGAAAGTAAGAAATCACGTATTGCACTCCACCATGCTACATAGAACAACAAGTAGGGAATAATCAGAAATCTGCCCCTCAGGCTCATTATCAACCTCTCAGTACAGTATCAGCCCCGCGGGCTCACTCCCAACTCACAAAGTACAACATTAGCCTCTCGGGCTCACTCCCAACTCACAAAGTACAACATCAGCCCCTCGGGCACAGTACTCCATTATAAAATAACACCAGTGTATCTGGTAAAAAGTGCAAGAAGTAGCATGGATGCGAATGATATGAGTGTTGAATCTCATGAAAATATTACTAAATAAAAACAAATGCATGAGTGCAATGCAATGCATATGACGGTACACTCTAGTACCTGATGCGGCATGCAGCCCGCTCCATTTATTTATCATCGACGGCGCTCACTGGGGGTGTGTACAGACTCCGGAGGGGCTCCTACAGCCCAAGCGCAATATCAAGCAATCTCGTGGCATCAAATCTAGGCTCTCGGCCTCATATCAATATCAGTATGATCAACCAGGCTCTCGGCCTCAAAATCAATGTAACACTATTGCGACGTGCAGACGGATCCATGCTCATTCCAGAAATGCACATATAATACTGATGCAGCGCGTAGCCTTATCCATGCCCAGTACAGAAATCATCATAAGCCCCTTGGGCATTTGTATAACAATATTTCTCAACCCAAAATATCATTTATAATATCATTGGAGTTTCAATTCTTAGAAAGATGGCTGAGTTTGCAAAACAGTATTTAAAACATTGTATCGAGATCAAATAATATGCAGAGTAATGCAAAAACAGTGACACCAGATCCCTGAAGGATTCAAATAATCGGCACAAAGCCCAAAACATGGCAATCAGTCCAAAACATGATAATTTCAAGTAGTTTCAGTCAAATATGTTGTAATTTCAACAATCGGGACGGACCGAGTCTCAATCCCCAATGGCGCTTTACTCCACGCCCATATCCGACATGAAAGTCACCTCGATACAACACTATGATGTGCAAATCCGGGGTTTCAAACTCTCAGGATATCACTTACAAGTAGTACTCACCTCGAACCGGTGAAATCCCTAGCCCGCGACGCCTTTGCCCCTCAAACCGGCCTCCACGTACGTCGAATCTAACCAAAATCAAAGTGAATACATCACAATATGCTAAGCAAACAATACCCAATCGAAATCAATAGAGAAATGTCGAAATTCACGAAATTTACAAAACTCGAGCCTTGAGCCCACGTATCGAAATCTAGAAATTTTTACATCAATACGATCCTTATCTCTCCATGAGTCTATACATACCAAATTCACAAAAAATCGGATTCCATTTGACCCATCAATCACCATTTTAGAAATCTTAAGCCCTAATAATTTGGCTATATTTTCATGGATGTCAAGGATGATTGTTCAACAAAATCATGTATTTAACTCATAAAACTTACCTCCAATCGATCTCAGTTGAAACTCCTTTCAATACCCGTCCAAAAGCTCTCAAAAATGATTGAAAATGGTGCAAAAATGACCCAAAATCGGATATAAACTCGCTTCCCAGATTTTTCGGAATTACTGTTCACACGCCTGGTCATTGTTGACTGTTCACCCACGCAGTTATTGCTCACGCGCGGTTACTGCTCACTGCTGCAGAAAATACAACAGCTTTTTAAGAAATTTGCAGCACAACCATTTCTCACTTAAATTGCTCTAACTCAATTATACGAACTCATAATTAGACGGTTCTTGTTCCTATGAGTCACAAATAATAATATAAACGCAACCCTTCAATATAAGCTTTAAATTAGTAGTTCGTTTTCCCAGTGAATACCTATTTTGCTCGTTAAACAGTTAACTCACATTTCGCGTCAAAACCCTAATCGGAACTTGATGAAATTAAACCAAAATTTTCAGATCAGTCCAATAATTCATGATTTAAACATTGGAAGTCTCGAAATAAAATTTGGATATCTATAACTAAAAATGAACCTTTAGATCATTACATTTATGCTCATAACGGTAAAAATCTTCCAAAAATGACCCGTTGGGCATCCGAAATACACCCCAGGCCCTCGGGACTACGACCAATAACACCAACCAGTCCTAAAATACATTACGGACTCGCTTGAGGCCTAAAATTGCATCAAACAACGCAAAAATCATGAATAAACCTCCAATCTAAAATTTATGAACTTTTGAACTTCTAACTTCTATTTCCGGTGCCAAAACCTATCAAATTAGGTCCGATTGACTTCAAATTTTACACACAAGTCCAAAATGACATAACGAAGCTACAACAACTCTCGGAATTCCATTCCAACTCCCGGATCAAAATTCCACCTATCAACAGGAAATTGCCAAAATACTAACTTCGCCAAAATAGGCTAACTTCTTCACTGGACCTCCAAAATTACTTCCGATTGCGCTCCTAAGACTTAAATCATCACCCGAAGCTAACCAAATCATCGTAATTCAATTCCGAGCCCTCTAACTCACAAGTGAATATCCGGTTGACTTTTCCAACTTATGCCTTCTTAAAAGAGACTAAATGTCTTATTTATTGTCAAAATCATTCCAAATAAATTCTTACACACCCAATACCGATAATAAAACATAAGAAAGTAGCAAAATGGGAAGAACGGAGTAGTAACTGATGAGACGACGGGTTGGGTCGTCACAACGGGTTGGCATTTCCACTGCACTTTCATTGAAGCTATATCTTTTGATCTCAACTTTCGGACTTGCCGCTCCAAAATAGCCACTTGTTCCAAATCATAAGTCAAATCACTTTCTAATTGAATCATGCTAAAAACCAAAATTTGAGACAGATCGCCAATATACTTTCGGAACATGAGAGGTTCTACAGCCTCTCGAAGATAAGTGCAGATGTCTCCATACCGATCCCTGAGACTCTACTAAACCTGCTCATGACTCATAAGACCTATGTAACCTAGGCTCCGACACCAACTTGTCACGACCCTAAAACTGGCGCGGTCGTGATAGCGCCTATCATGAAACTAGGCCAGTCGACACAAATCCCACATAAAATCAGAATTTCATAAAAAGGCATTTTAAACCATAAATTTACTAAAATTACATAACATGCGTCTAAATAACAAGTGTGGAAAACAACAAAAGCCCGACGTCGGGGTGTCATAGATCACGAGCATCTATTAAGGTCTAAATACATCAAAGACTATAAGAGTCAGAAAATGTAATAAAAAGAATCTAAGGAAGATAAGAGGGAGAAGAGAAAGGCTACGAACGCCATGCAGCTACCTTGCTACCCAAAAGGCCCACCTGAATGAAGGATCAGTGCTCGCTACCACGGTCTGCAACTCCTGGATCTGCACACAAGGTGCGTGGAGTAATGTGCATATGCCAACTCAGTAAGTAATAAAAGTAAATAGATACTGGGCAGTAAAAAAACACATAATCAGTTTCATAACGCCATAATAAGTACAGTATGTTTCAAAAACAATATATAAATCAAATCATCTCATTAAAATTTAATTTAAAAAAAAATCCTTTGAAAAATGTCATTTTAGCAACTATAACAAAGTTTCAATGAAGTTTAGAGTAAAAATGACAAAAATCATAAATAGCTCCTCGGTCAAGGCATGTATCATAAACCACCCCTCGGGCACAATATCAATCACAACTAGCCCATAGGGGCATCTCACGATCACTCGTAATCAGCCCCTTGGGCAACATCATATTACTCACTCTAGGTACTTGTGCTCACTTGGTTGTTCCATTTCCGGAGGGGCTCCTATAGGCCAAGCGTTATAACAAGCCATCTCTTGGAACAATTAATCACGCCCTCGACCTCTCATATATGATTAATCAGTGCAACAGGATATGGTGTCCAGCCCGATCCCATGATATCCTTACAACACAGACTATCGGTCTCACTTAGTCAGAAACCTCTCAAGTCACTCGGGCTAACAGTAAAACAGGGCGCAGCCCAAAATATCATTTATAGTATCAAAATATGATAAATAAGGATGAGCTTTGAAATCAGTAAAATACTTCATGACTGACTGCAAATATTAAATCAAAACAGAAAAGAATATTCGTAAAAAGGTCCAAATAGCTTGGCACGAGACCCAAATATGGCATTCAGCCCAAAACATAATAATACTTTCCAAGAAACAATAGTATCAAATAGTTTTTAGTAAAATATGCAACTTATTAGTCATATGGGATGGACCAAGTTACACCACTAATGGTGCACGTCCCCACGCTCCTCGTCTAGCATGTATGTCACCTCAAAGTAGTGAAACAAGGTGAAATCCGAGGTTTCATAACCCCAGGATAAGATTTACAGTCATTACTTACCTCAAATCGAAAATATCTCTAACCCGTGATGCCCTTGCTTCTTGACTCAGCCTTCAGATGCTCCGAATCTAACCAAATCAGTATCACATCATAACTACACGGTAAAGGAACAAAGCCTATGCAAAAATTATTTATCTCAAAAAATAGCAAAATTGGCCAAACCCTACCTCTGGTCCCACGTCTCGGAATCTAATTAAAAATTACAACACTAGCATCCTTATTCTCTCACGAGTCCACACATACAAAAATTATCAAAATCGGGCCTCAAATGGCCCACCAAATTCCACATTTAAACTCTCCAATTTCAAGCCTTAATACCCTAAGTTTTACCCTTAATTCCCCACTAGTTTCATGATTAAGTGGTGGATAATTCATCACAAACATAAAATACAAAGTCCAAGTATCTAACCTCACTCAAACCCCTCAATTTGTCTTTGAATTCCTGGATGGTGAAAGAATGGATGAAAGTCGCGAAGGGCCTTTTTATACATTCTGCCAAACACATTCGCACCAGCGATCTATTTCACACACCTGCGGGCCGCTTCTATGGTCAAAATAACCAGATATGTGGTTTTAACTTAAGTCACCAGCTTACGCACCTACACCCCAGTCCTCGTACCTGCATGACGTCCGCAACCTTAAAGTACAGTTCTACGTATTTAGCTGTTTATTTTTATTCATACAATTATGTTTATTTTAGATAATTATCTATAGTACTCTATACACTCATATATTCCTGACACTAGTTCTGGGATTTGTATTTGGATATCGTCACTTGTTAGTTATTACCTTATTTCAGACTATTCGGTTTATTATTATCATTTAATTTGGAAATTGTTAAAAATAGTTCATAGATATAGCTAACATTGGCTTGCTTAGAAAGTGAAATGTTATGTGTCATCACAGTCTCGATGATGGGAATTTCGGATCGTAATAGTCATAGATTTCAAAATTTATTTTAATAATCTAATTGGTTAAAGTTTGGGTTGAAGATGAAAATCTATTTGGGATATCATTTTCCAGACATATTTTACTTTTTTTAAAAACATGAAAAGGTGACTTATATCCATAAGTTCTAAAAACTATCAAAAATACCCAAGAATATCAAACAAACAAACTTGCTAATGTTGTATATGCAGAACCTTCGTCAATTCCATTCATTATAATTATGACTAACCATAGTCCTCACCGTAGATAAGTATGGCAGAAAATCATCATTTTTGTAATGAACTACATAATATACTATCCTAAAATCATAACTTGAAATTGTAATATTAACTGCTAACAACACAATCACTAGCTACTATAATTTGTCAAATTGCAATAAAATTACAAGATCCATCGGTCCAAAAAAATAGTAACCAACTGGTAGATTAGTTGGGCATAATAGGTGGTGCGCTTATTATAAAATATAAAAATTGAGGTAATTTTTTAAATTATTTAAAAAAGGGTAATATTTTGGGCCAAAACCAGGTGTAGAGATAGTTTTAGAATTTAAGATTTTTATTTTAAAATCTGCCAAAAGTTTGATAAAGTAAATAAATAAATAGATTTTGCCAAAAAAAATTAAAAAAAAAACTTGGCAAAATTTATGACCAAATGGGGCTTAGCATTTTCTTGAGCCAAAAATAAAGAAAAAATAAATAGGAATTCAGAAAATTAGATAAGAATTAATGGGGTTCTGCCATCCAATTCTTTCGAGACGGGACTTAGAGCCCGTTTGGCTAAGCTATCAAAATCTGCTTATTTTGAAAAGTATTTCTTTTGAAAAGTACTTTTTTTTAGAAGTTTTGAAAATAAAATAGTTTGTGTTTGGCCAATTCATTTAAGAAGTACTTTTTGGAACATTTGGTAAATAATTTATGCTTGGCCAATCATTTCAAAAAGTACTTTTGAGTGTCAAATCACCAAAAAGGATGGTACCAAGACCGTATAATTCTTTTAAATATTTATCGTAAGAGACTTTTATTATTATTTTATTTTATTTAATTAAAATATAAAACATAAAGTAAAAAAATATATTAAAGATTTAAATCAATTTTACATATATAGTTATACTAAAGTATATGATATTATATAGTATAATTACTTAGTTTTATATGATGATTTGAATCATTAAAATAGCATCATTCAAAATAAATTATAAGTCTATCCACAAATTAAAATAAATTATAAGTCTATCCACAAATTACTATATATTGATAATCCCTCATGAAATAATAAGTAAAGTCACTCACACATGATAATACTTCTCAACAATTTCATCTTTACTTCTAACACACAACGCTTCAATATTAGTAGAAGAATTGCCTCGCATTTCTAAAGTAATATTAGAAGGTTGATCTCCTTTATCAATCTCTGCAGTAATGTCTTTATTAGCATAATAATTGAATTCTTAACCGGTAAAAGAATGTTGGCAGATGAAATTCTGTATAGCCTTGGTAGTTATAATTAGATAATTTTGAGTGTCAAACTTGAAAGATGACGTTGAGCGTGAAATAAAAATAATTTTAAATATATAAAAAAAGATCGTAAAAGAAATAGTTAAGAATATTTAAATTCTAATTCAAAAAGGGTAACTAACTATTAACAACACATAATGTATAATTTATTTTTAATTTTTTAAAAATTTAAATTAAAAAAGAAACTAATTATTACCTAACCTTACTAACTTTGTCCTAAAATGCCAAGTGGCATATTGTGAGGCTGCCACTTGGCTAAATATGGATGCATTTTCTTCTTTTTTTAATAATATATAGATAGATTATGCAACGCAATAGTAAATTTATTACTTATTTGTAGGTCATTTTCACAAATCAGTTTTGATAATTATTTTAAAGATTTGGGAACTAGTAACATATGATAGGAGATATTATAAATAATTAATTTATAAGAAGACAATTGATAATCAAAAGAAGATGCAACTAATTTGCTTTAGCGTGATAAAAAAAGAGAAGAAGATAATTTTGAAAGTTATAAGACATTACACAAAGAAAAGTTCAAAAGCAAGAAAAGTCAATAAAGTTTTTGAAAAGTTACAATATGATTCATATATATGATATCTTTAATTTTAATAGGATGGTAAAAACTAGAAACAAAAATAAAAAATACTTAAATTAGTAAGGAATAATTTGAAAAATATAAATTTATGATAAATATATTTTTGTGTTGAATAAATTAATTTTCTACTTTTGCTTTTGCTTTTTAGAAGAAGCTAAAATTTTCTGATTCTTCCCAAAAACAGAAAAATTATTTCTGCCGCTAGCAAAAAGTACTTTTTATATTGACTAAACAACTCAAATTTCTTTAAAAATACTTTTTTAAGAGAAAAAAAATATTTTGACCGAAGCTTGGCCAAACAGGCTCTTATTTTGATAGAACACATGGCAAGTTGATATTACTATAGTAATGCTCTTACAAACTTCCAGTACCACAGCTGTCTAACTTGATTTAAGAGCTATTCCCACTAAAATGGCACCTTCTTTTGGTATTTGACTCTTAGAGTGAGAGATGAATAGTGAGAACATATCCTTGTGAGAGTTTAAAACAACTAATCCATGTGGAAGTTTATCCATCACTTATCACTCATAAGTTCTAACAAAGTATTTTGTTGTTTAGTACAAAAGGAGGGAGGGACCTCTACCGTCTCTACCATAGTGTGAATGTGTAAGTAGGTCGATGTGTCCCTTAATAGACTGTTTTTTATTTTCTTTTGTACTGCATTAAATGAAAAAGTTCTGGTCATTAACTGGAAAAAGTTATAGTCAAGCTTACTAACCATTTGGCCAATGCCCGGGTACGGTCCTTTCATAAATCAAATAAAGTAACCATTTTAGGTTTTCTATTTGTCGCGCTCATTTTTTTTACACCTAATAAATTATATATAAGTTCAAAAAAAGTTATGTAGAGTAAAAATGTTTGATATTTCTCTACTAAGAAAATTGCACTTGAAACGAATATAGCACCCGAATTTCGTAAGAAATATGCGATATATAGAAAGTAACAACTTGATACAAATATTGATAATAAAATCTCAAAATCTTTCAAAGAGTCCTTTAGAGTTAATTAATTTTATACATAATAGACAAGGTTATTTTTTCACTTCAAAATAGATTTAGACAATTCGAAGCATATGAAAAAGATTTTCTATTTGTGAGTTCCACTCTTCCCAAGAGCAAGGTGGGAAGTTATTCGGGGGAAGGATGTCGAGTATCTATTTGGAAATAGCCTCTCTACCCCAGGGTAGGAGTAAGGTCTGCGTACACATTACCCTACTCAGACCCCACTATGTGGGATTATACTGTATTTGTTGTTGTTGTTGTTGTTGTTGTTGTTGGTGGTGGTGGTGGTGGTGGTGGTGTTCTTGTTGTTGTTGTTGTATTTAGCAGTAAAAATTAAGATTACTAGATGTTTGCAATTTGAAAAAAATTACCTTAATCATGAATGTTCCCTAAAACATAATAATCAATTCGATAATGATGATTTAGATTTATTTTTTGAATTATAAGTATTAAGGAAAATAGTACAATTAAAAGATATATAATACTTTAATTAATACACTTAATCAAATAAAAAGATTTAATTCTTTTCCAAATGCCTAAATTGCTTATGGAATAAAATTAATAACTCATGCTACCGTTACTTCAATTGAAAGATGTTTTCAAAATTCAAATTGATAAAATCTTACTTAAGAACAACAATGGTACAAGAAAGATTAAATGGATTAGTGATATTATCAATTGAAAAATATTCATTAGGAGTTATTGATTATAAGAAAATTACTAATAACTTTTTATATGAAAAAGCAAAAATATAGATTTTATATAAATAATAATAATAAATTTAAAAATTAAGACCCATCATAAAATTTGACATTAGGTCCAAAAATTTATCGGGCCGCCCGCGCTGCGCTACAGTCTGAATGGGAGTATATATGTTAGGTCTTTATATTGTTGGCGCTGTTGCTGTCGAATATTTGTATTGAAAAACTAATGTTTGTGTACTACAAATTATATACAGTGGCACTTCAAAATAGTCTATATTATTAGTATAATCTAATATATGTTATAATATGTTGTTTATTTTATTTTTAAGTTATTTTTTTGGTAATTAAAATTGTATTAATCACCAAATGGTTGCGTTACAAAATCATAGGACAGTTTTTACCTCAACTGCCTATCAAAATGGAACATGAATTATCTATACTACTCTAGCCAAATCAGCATTTATAACATGAAATGCTGAATATATGAACTAAGCCTAGGAGGAGCTCGAACATTACATATATAGGCTATACTACTTAGGAGCTTATCACAATTACAATAGATGTTTTCAAAGATTCTTGCATTCCTTTCTAACCATAAACCATAGAGCATTTCTGTTATTGTCATCTTGAATGTGTGAGCTCGGAGAGATTTCCCTTTAGATTGTTCAATGAACTATTGGCAGAATTGTGACCAATCTTGTCCAGTGAAGTCTGCCACTCCTAGCCATTGCAGTGTCTGGTATCTCAACTGGGAAGCAAAATTGCAATGCAAGAATAAATGGTCTCTAGTTTCCATTTCTTGCTGGCACATAACACAGGTGCATGGTATATTCAGATTCCATTGCAGCAGTCTATTCTTGGTAGGAAGTCTATCTTGCAGCAACAACCACAAGCTGAAGATAGCTTTAGGTCTAGCAGCATTTTGTATTACCAAATTCTTCCAAGGAACTCTAGTTGATTCTCCAAGCAGTTACAATTATAATTTCCTTATGGAGCAGTCAGTGTTATATAGCAATTGATGTTGTTGTAGCAGCTTGATTCCCTCCACAATTTTCCTTACCATCCAGCTAGCATTTGTTGGGAAAGTGAAGTTCTCCAACTGTTGTTGTTTGATGTAGACAGTATGAATCCATTTTACCCACAACAGATCTTTCTTGTGTGCTAAATCCCAACTAAGTTTAGCTATAGCAGCCATATTCCACAATAAGATATTTGTTATATTCAAACCTCCAACAGATTTAGGCATGCATACCTTTTCCCAAGCCACATAAGCTTTCTTTGTGATATTAACTGATCCTGACCAAATATAAGATCTGCATATTGACTCCAGCAATTTAACAACCTTTGAAGGCATAATAAATAATTGAGCCCAGTAAACTTGAACACTAAATATAACTGATTGCACCAACTGGCTTCTGCCTACATAGGATAGATATCTAGCTGTCCAGGAAGTAATTCTAGCAGAAATCCTATCAACCAGAGGTTGCCATTGAGCAACTGTCAACTTTTTGGTAGTTAAAGGTACTCCCAAATATTTGAAAGGGAGATCCCCTCTAACATAACCAAGCTGATCAAGAATTTGGTGCTGAATCACAGGAGAAACCCCACCAAAATACACAGCACTTTTGTGTAAGTTTGCTTTAAGACCAGTAGCTGCAAGGAACTGAGAGAAAATAAGAACATAGAACTTACTGACTGAAGCTCTCCTTTGACAAACAATAGTAAGTCATCAGCAAAGCTTAAGTGAGTAATTTCCAACTTCTTACAACCAGGAT
Organism: Nicotiana benthamiana; assembly: GCA_034376525.1. NCBI lineage: Eukaryota > Viridiplantae > Streptophyta > Magnoliopsida > Solanales > Solanaceae > Nicotiana > Nicotiana benthamiana. Next base: position 125,825,347 of record CM067338.1, on the reverse strand, counting down.
GATGTATGAAGCTTTTAGTATGATTCAACTCTGCCAGGGATCTACTAAGATATTCCATTATAATAGCAAACAGAAAGGGAGATATAGGATCTCCTTGTCTCAATCCTTTGGCAGCTTGAAAAGGCTCTGTTGTTTCTCCATTAACCACAACTGTATAGCTAACAGTTTGGACACACTCCATGATCCACCTGATAAATCTGCTAGAAAAATCCAGTTCTTCCATAATCTGTTGCAAACTGCACCATTCCACTGAGTCAGAAGCTTTTTGAAGATCAATTTTGATCATACATCTGGGAGAGATATGTGATCTAGAGTACTGTTTTATTAGCTCATGAGCTAACATAACATTATCTGCTACTGTTCTTCCTGGTATAAATCCAACCTAAGAATTACAGATAATACTACTCATAACCTTCTGGAGTCTGTTAGCCAACAACTTGGAAATAATTTTATACAAGACTGAACAACAAGCTATAGGTCTGAACTCTTTGACTGTTTGAGGATTGGATACCTTGGGCAGCAAAGTGAGTGTGGCACAATTAGTAGGTCTGTACATCTTGGAGGTCTGAAAGAAATTCCTGATAGCTTGCATAACCTGGTTACCAATGACATGCCAAGATTGTTTGAAGAACATGGCATTAAATCCATCAATCACTGGAGCTTTATCATATGGGAATTGTTATGGTCGTTACTTATTAATACAACTAACATAATGTCAAGATGTGAAATCAAAAAATTATCACTCAGTCCGTCGGCACCTTTACTGATATTAAGGTTAGTAATTGGGAATTAAGTGTGCAATGATTTACCTTACCCATGATTAATCTAGAGCCATTTTTACGGGACGTATAAATCCCTGGAGCTTTATCATATGGGAATTGATATGGTCGTTACTTATTAATACAACTAACATAATGTCAAGATGTGAAATCAAAAAATTATCACTCAGTCCGTCGGCACCTTTACTGATATTAAGGTTAGTAATTGGGAATTAAGTGTGCAATGATTTACCTTACCCATGATTAATCTAGAGCCATTTTACGGGACGTATAAATCCCTGGAGCTTTATCATATGGGAATTGTTATGGTCGTTACTTATTAATACAACTAACATAATGTCAAGATGTGAAATCAAAAAATTATCACTCAGTCCGTCGGCACCTTTACTGATATTAAGGTTAGTAATTGGGAATTAAGTGTGCAATGATTTACCTTACCCATGATTAATCTAGAGCCATTTTTACGGGACGTATAAATCCCTGGAGCTTTATCATATGGGAATTGTTATGGTCGTTACTTATTAATACAACTAACATAATGTCAAGATGTGAAATCAAAAAATTATCACTCAGTCCGTCGGCACCTTTACTGATATTAAGGTTAGTAATTGGGAATTAAGTGTGCGATGATTTACCTTACCCAAGATTAATCTAAAGCCATTTTTACGGGACGTATAAATCCCTGGAGCTTTATCATATGGGAATTGTTATGGTCGTTACTTATTAATACAACTAACATAATGTCAAGATGTGAAATCAAAAAATTATCACTCAGTCCGTCGGCACCTTTACTGATATTAAGGTTAGTAATTGGGAATTAAGTGTGCAATGATTTACCTTACCCATTATTAATCTAGAGCCATTTTTACGGGACGTATAAATCCCTGGAGCTTTATCATATGGGAATTGTTATGGTCCTTACTTATTAATACAACTAACATAATGTCAAGATGTGAAATCAAAAAATTATCACTCAGTCCGTCGGCACCTTTACTAATATTAAGGTTAGTAATTGGGAATTAAGTGTGCAATGATTTACCTTACCCATGATTAATCTAGAGCCATTTTTACGGGACGTATAGCTTAGATTTCTTTTCTATTATTCTTAAATGGAAAAGAACAACAGCAAAAATTTAATTTTTGGATAGTGATTTATCACGGGCTATATGCAGTCTACTGTTTCCACCTACTCGTAGAAAAATTAGACTTTTCAGAATTATTATTTCTTGAAATTAATAATAAGAGCAGCAGCTTGGAAATATGTTATGTAGAAACGTGTTCATTAACAAATAACAGTTTATAAAACATGTTAATTTTAGAATGATGTATGAATCCACTTCTTGATGTGATGTGTATATCTACTGTTTTCTTTTTACGAGAATGATTTCAATATTGAGAAATATTTGGATAAGATAAATGATGAAATGATATAATTGACCTGAGTGACGGCTTAGATCTCTATCACTAAAAGAACGGAAGAACCAATTGCAAGATTAATTGTATTAGCCTATTGGGAATTTCAAAGATATCTGCTTGAATTTTTGGCTACTTCGCATTCTCCAAACAGAATATACTAATCCCCTTATCAGTTATGTAAGAATTTATAATGTTCTAGGTGACTTCACTTATAGCTTTAAGATTTTGAATCTAATCCTCAAATTATATGGTCAAGCACAATCCTTCGAGTAGGAAAAAAAAAAACAATTAATGTGGCTTTAATCTAACATGTTAGAAATGTAAGGTCTCAATACTTTTTTGTTTCAGTCTATTAACTAATAATAAGGTGTTGAGGAATGGTAAAAACTTACCATTAGTATTACACCAAGCAAAGTGATAAATGATATGTACTTTGTATATGAACTTCAATTATTTAACCATAATAAATTATATGTATTCTCATATAATTAAGTTAAGTAACCATGGTGACTTAATATAGTTTGATGTAAACATCAGGTATAGGTAAGTATTAAATTTCTCACTTTATAAATCTGTCACGACCCCAATTCCGAACGTGATGGCGCCCAACAACAATTACTAAGCAAGCCTGACCATTTGAACACTCTCAACCCAAGTACGAAACTCATTACCAATTAATAGAGTTAAATTATTAGATAATATAGTTCTAAGCAGTGATAATTGACGGAAATAGTAAGGAAACCATAACAACTGTGCAATCGAAAAGACTCGAAAAACAAAAAAAATCGCAAGGTTGGCAAAACTCGAGCCCGTGCCCACTTCTCAAAAAATTACAAAATTTATATCACCGTACTCCTCGTCTCGCCACGAGTCTATACATATCCAATTTACCAAAATCGGAGTTCAATTGCTCCCTCAAATCCCAAATTTTCATTTCAAAACCCAAGCCTAGTTCTTCAAATTTTCACCTGAATTTTCAAGAATTAAATGTTGATTCCACAATAAAATAGTATTTCCAGATCACGAGACTTACCTCCAATCAATTCCCATCAAATCCCTTTCAATATCTACCAAGAAGCTCTCAAGGTGGTAAAAAAATGGAGGTAATAACCAATGGGTCGCGGATGAAATAATATAAAAACCCCTCTGCTCGCCCAGTTTTAATTTTATGCGAACGCGAGACCCCCGCGCATTCGTGATGCACAAGAAATTCTATGGCCATTTTAACCCTTCGCGAATGCGGCACTCCACACGCGAACGCGATCCTTGAACAACTGATACTATGCAAACGCGATCCTCCAAATGCGAAGCTCAACGACCACCTCTTACGTGATCGCGACTCCCACATTGCGAACGTACTGAACAAACTAGGCGGGGCCCCCAGGCCCTTCTATGCGAATGCAAAGCCACTACCGCTAACGCGAAGGTGAAAAGTGGTCTGCAACTGCTGTTGTTTTTCTGCAATAAATCATAAGTGCAAACTTCCCCTTTAACCATCCGAAATCACCCCGAGGCCCCATGGACCTCAATCAAATGCACCAACATAACCCAAAACATCATACGAACTTATTCTAATCATCAAAACACGTCAAACAACACTAAAATCATCAATTCACATCGGATTCAAGCCTAAGTTTCTTCAAAACATCCGAATTGCACATTCGATCAAAAACCCAACCTAAACACTTTCGAATGACCTGAAACTTTGCACACATATTAAAAATCACCTAACGGAGCTATTGCAACTCTCGGAATTCCATTCCAAGCCTCAGATAAAAATTTTACCTTTCAACCGGAATTCGTCAAAATTCAAACTTTGCCAATTCAAGCCTAATTCTACACCGGACCTTCAAATTCAATTTCGATCGCACTTCTAAGTCGTAAATCATCTCCCAAAGCTAACCGAATCATCAGAATTCAAATTTGAGCCCTCTACTAAGTAGTCAACTTCCAGTTGACTTTGCTCAAAACAAGATTTCCTTAAGAGACTAAGTGTCTCATTTCCATCTAACACAAATCCAATTCTACCCGATCAACTCAAATACTATTATTGAAAAACTTTGTCCCCAATAGTCTAGCCTCACCGGGCTCAAACCAACCAACCAGAGATCTACATCATCTCCCATATAAGACCTCAGACGGCGCCATTTGAACACTGGATTGGTAGCTGTTATTGTAAGCAAACTCCGCAAGTGGCAAGAACTCAGCCAAAGAACCTCCAAAGTCAATAAGACTGGCACGTAACATGTCCTCCTATATCTGAATAGTACGCTCGGACTTCCCGTCCTTTAGAGGATGAAATGATGTGCTCAACTCTACATGTGTACCCAACTCTCGATGAAAAGTCCTCTAGAACTGGGAAGTAAACCGAGTACCCCTATCTAAGACAATGGAAACTGGGACCCCATGCAACCGTACAATCTCCCGAATGAAAATATCCTCTAACCGCTCAGAAGAATAGGTAGTACACACCGGAATGAAGTGGGATGACTTGGAAAGCCTATCCACAATCACCAAAATCGAATCAAACTTCCTCGAGGTACGAGGGAGACCACTCACAAAATCCATAGTAATCCTCTCATATTTCCTCTCTGGAATATCCATCCGGTGAAATACACCACCGGACCTCTGATGCTCATATTTGACATGCTGACAGTTGAGACACTGAGCTACATAACTCACAATATCCTTTTTCATTCTCCTCCATCAGTAGTGTTGCCTTAAATCCTAATACATCTTTGCGGCACCCGGATGAATGGAGTACCGAGAGCTGTGGGCCTCCTCTAATATCAACTCCCGGAGCCTATCCGCATTGGGCACGCAAATCCATCCCTACATTCGCAATACACCATCATCACCAATGGTCACATCTCTAGCATCATCATGCAGGACCCTGCCCTTTAGGACAAGAAAATACGGGTCATCATACTAGAGATCTCAAATGCGGCCATACAAGGAAGATCGAGAAACCACACAATCCCACAGTCGACTAGGCTTAGAGATATCTAATCTCACCATCCGTTTGGCCAAATCGTGGACATCAACTGCAAAGGGCCTCTCCCCAAGTGGAATGTACGCCAAACTACCCATACTAACTACCTTTCGGTCAAAGCATCAACCACTACATTGGCCTTCCCCGGGTGATACAGAATGATAATATCATAGTCCTTGAGTAACTCAAGCCGCTGTGTCAAATTAAGATCTTTCTATTTGAATAAGTGTTGAAGACTACGATGGTCCGTGAACACCTCCCAAGACACGCCATATAAATAATGCCTCCAAATCTTCAAGGCATAAACTATAGAAGCCAACTCTAAGTCATGAACATGGTAGTTCTTCTCATGGGGCTTCAACTGACGAGAAGCATGAGAATTAACTCTACCCTCCTGCATCAATACACATTCGATGCCAACTCTTGAAGCATCACAATACACCGTGTAAGAACCTGAAACTGATGGCAATATTAATACCGGAGATGTGGTCAAAGCTAGCGTGATCTTCTGGAAGCTCTCCCTGCACTCATCCGACCACACAAATGGAGCATTCTTCTGCGTCAACTTCATCAAGGGCGAAGAGATAGATGAAAAACCCTAATCAAACTTGCGATAATAACCCGCCAAACCAAGAAAACTCCGAATCATAGTAGCTGAAGACGGTCTAGGGCAACTCTGTACCTCCTCAATCTACTTTGGATCAACCTGAATACCATCACTGTACACCACGTGTCCCAGAAAAGCCACAGAACAAAGCCAGAACTCACACTTGGAGAACTTTGCATAGAGCTTCTCTTCTCTGTCTCTGCAATACCACCCTCAGATGTTGTGTGTGCTCCTCCTGGCTACGCGAGTACACCAGGATGTCATCAATAAACACAATCACAAATCAATCTAGGTACGGTCGAAATATACTGTTCATCAAGTGCATAAACGCGGCTGGGGCATTAGTCAGCCCGAATGACATAACCAGAAACTCATAGTGCCTATATCTCTTCCTTAAAGCCGTCTTCATAATGTCTGAATCCCTAATCTTCAACTGGTGATAGCCTGATAGAATACCCTTGCCCCCTGAAGCTGGTCAAACAAATCCTTAATAGGGGGTAGTGGATACTTGTTCTTCACTGTCACCTTGTTCAATTGTCTCTAGTCAATGCACATTCTCATCGTGCCATCCTTCGTCTTCACAAATAAGACCGGTGCGCCCCATGGTGACACCTCGGGCGAATGAACCCTGTATCTAGGAGCTCCTGAAGCTGCTCCTTCAATTAACTTTAACTCAGCTGGTGCCATATGATGAAGGAATAGAGATGGGCTGAGTGCCCGGCACAAGATCAATACCGAAATCAAGGTCCCTGTCCGGCGGCATGCCCGGCAGGTTTGCTGGAAACACATAAGGGAAATCCCGGACAATAAGAACCGAATCAAGACTAGGAGTCTCAACTCCAACATCTCTAACGAAAGCCAAGTATGATAAAAAACCCTTTCCAACCATCCGCTGGGCCTTTAAGAAAGAAATTACCCTGCTGGGCTAAGAGTGAACTGTGGGTCGGGCCAGAACCGGACCGGGGATGCGGTCCAAACTGGCCTGGAGGGCCGGTCCTGGTGGTCCTGTATAGCCCAAGGCAGGCCGATCTCATAAGAATAGACCACGAGCCTGGGACCGTTTAGCCGGGGACATGCAGGTGGCCTGGGCTGCTCCTGACGAGCCTAACAGGCCCAACGACTATTTTTTAATTTTTTTCTAAAAGCTCCAACAGACATAATTTTAAAAACTAGCCATTTGAGCTACAATTTGACTGTTTGGAGGTTTAAAAAATGGCCATTTGGTCCCAAACTTTAATATAACCCAAAACTTTATATAATTACACTTTTCTCCATTTCTCAACTAAAAATACCCCCTCATTCTTTCATTTTTATTCACCAATTCATCAATATCTCTCAAACTCTCTACTATAAATTGCATATTTTATTGTTGAAATTTCGGAAAAAATGTAAAGTTGGTGAATTGAAGTATTCAAGTCTTCAAGTGTTCAACGACTTTCAATTTTCAAGAAATTGTTCGGCAATACGCAAACTCGTTTCATCTTTTACATTGTTAGAATATATTTTTGTGTGGTTTAGTTTGCATAATTATAATTAATATAACATTTTCTTTGAAAAAAATATTTGGTAAACAAAAAGATAAAACCAGTAAGAGTAGTGGACACAATACTACCCTTCCCCCGGATCCCCAACCTAGAAAAGATAAGCAAGTTGAAAGTAGTCGCGAAACTAGACGTCATCCTCCTCCCGTAATTCTTGATAGTGATCACCCTTATTTTCAATTTACCGATAGTGAATTTTGCCATAGTATTTCACCAGGTGATAGATTAGATAATGAAATTATGAATGCTCTTAATCCTAATGAACCTATCTTAGAAAATAATGAGGAAAATGAGGATTATAATGAAACCCAAGAACCAGATTTAGATGATACACCTACTAGTTCTGTTAATAACCCAAATAATGCACCGGCCGATCCACCTGTAGAAACTCCTACTTTAAATAGAGAACCTGCTTAACGCCTAGAAACATCATTAGTTTGGAATTTTTTTACTCAAATAAGAGAACAAAATAAGGATAAGTGTAAAACTTATGGAAAATTAAAAGCGCATAAATATATTGAAGACCACAACGGCACAAGTAGTTTGACTAGGCACATAAAATACACCCTAGAGATAAGACTAGATTTTTACAAATGAAAGCACAGCTGGAGGGGACAAGTGTAGATTCTGAGTTAACCCTAGTACAGGTTCAAATCTAGTTCAACCAGGAATTAACACTGTCATCGGAGGTATTTTATCTTATGATCCAAATAGAGATCATGAAAAATTAGCAAAGATGATTAATGTTATGTGCTTACTTTATACTTTTGCTTCTAATCCTAATTGGGTTCATTATATTAGAAGAGTTTTTAATCCTACTTATAAAGGTTGGCCTCGTGTAACAGTTAAGAGATATTTATAAATATAAACATGAATATGAATAATATTTGCGGTATTTATTTACTCATATGCCTAATCAGATTTCTATTACTACTGATAGTGGTGGAAGTGGTAATGATGGGATTATCTAACTGTTACAAGTCATTGGATAGATGAGAAATGGATAATGAAAAAACGCATAATTGCGTATAGAATAATTAATTCACGTTACACAGGTAAGTTTATAGCTAACACTGTTGTAGATATTTGTAGATATTTTTGCTTTAGCGATAAAATAATGGCAATTTCTATGGATAATGCTTCTAGTAACACTAGTTCTATAGGCATGCTTACAAGAACACTAAATCCTGCATTTACTAATATTTTCTATGTTATATATATTTGTCATATTTATTATTTAATTATCGGTGATGGTATGCGAATTTTAAACATAGAAATTGAAAAGGTTAGAATGGCTCTTAATTGGATTTTTTATTCAAATCGTAGAAGTAGACTTAGAGAGTATTTTAAAAAATGTGATGAATATGGCCTTAGAGAAGGAAAGGTTCCTATACCTTGCCCAATTAGATGGAATTGTATGTACGAAAGCTTAGTAGTTGCAAATGAATATAGAAACCCAATTAATGCAACGCTTAATTCTCGGGTAGGTAGTGAGGATGATGATGTAATGATTACTACTCAAGATTGGACGAATGTTAAAATTCTTTTAGATTTTTTAGGACATTTTCAAATTGCTACAAATGCATTTTCTGGGAAATATTATCCCGCTATTTCAAACTGTTTAGTTTATATTACAGCATTATCTGATTTGTATGTTGAACTTGGTGAGGGTGGGGACATTTATGAACTTGCTATAAATGAAATAAAATAAAATTTTAAAAAATATTTTTTTCCTATCCTTCCTATTTATGGTGTTGCTGTAATGTAAATCCTACAATTAAATTGGGAGGTCCTCATTTTAGGTATTCAAATATTTATAAGGCTTTAGATATTTCAAATGAGGAAGTTGCTACACTTGCAGATGCAAAAGTCTCAATTAAAATTAATGCTCAAATAATTTATAATTCTTATCAACTTGCCTTAGAGAATGCTAGGCCAAATATTCCAACCCCTACTTCGCCTAGTTCACAATCGTCTAAAAGAGCTGCAAGCTTAAAAGCTCTTAATCTTGGACGGAGTTCAGGGGTTCTCAAGGTGATAATTATGATGAAACTTCACATCTAAATGAGCGTCAAATTTATTTGTCTCAGGGACTTGAAAAGGAGAATCCAAACAGCTCTTTTAATCTTTTGGAATAGTGGAAGGCAAGGGAAAAATATTTTCCGGTTCTTTCAAGGATGACTTGGGATATTTTATCTATTCAAGCTTCTACTGTTGCATCAGAGAGTGCTTTCAGTCAAGCAACACTTCAAATAGGTGATCATAGAGCGTCTATGAGGGAGAGCTTGGAAAAATCTGTACTGTTTAGAGATTGGATCCGCTCGGAAAGAAGAAACTTAGGAATTGCAGAATCACCATCGGCGATAGATGAAGCTTATGAAGAAATGATAGCGTAACTTGCGGAGGATTCGGCTTTGCCCGGAAGTGGTGATGAACAAGCTTCTTTTCCACCACCACCAACGCAACCTCCTCCGAACATTGAAGGATTTATGAGTTTTGTTAGAGATACAATGTAGATTATGGTGTAACTTGTACTTTGGCACATCTTCTTTTAGTTTTTTTTCCTTTTATGGTAGTATTAGTACCTTGTTGTGCTCATTCCATTGGGGAAAGGAAGATTAAGAAAGATATGCTATTTTTGGTAATAAAAATTATACGATATACCCTTGAATATCTTTTCGCAATACTTTTTTGTCTTTAACTTGGAATTCTTTATAAGCTACTATATATATAAAACATACAATATATACTACAAGAAAATATATAAGTTATTATATATATACATAAGATACAATATATATACTACAAGAAAATATATTAAGTGAATATATATACATAACATATAATATATATGTTACAAGAAAATATATAAGTTATAATATATATACATAAGATACAATATATATACTACAAGAAAATATACAAGAGAATATATATACATAATATACAATATATACTACAAGAATATATATAAGGAAATATATATACATAACATACAATATATACTACAAGACAATATACAATGAAATATATATACATAACATTCTATACTAGGATACTATATATATATATAAAACTTTTTCGTCAAGTCACTTTTAATAAAATAGATTTCCACTATTTTTATATAGCCATGATATGGTCTACAAGATACCGCCTTAAACAAAACAAAAATAAGCTAGGCCCACTAAGTCTACGGGCCCGGCCCGCTAAGCCTATGGCCGTATGGGCTTAGGCGCGTCATGGGCTGGTCTCACCTGTTGAGCCCACGAAGCCCGGGACCGCTAGAGCCTGGCCCCATGAAGCCCGGCCCATTAAGCCCATTTAAGTCCGGGCCCGGCCCATAAAGCAGCATTGTGCTGGGCACATAATCAGTCATACCTCGCCACTCGATCCTCGGAACACCCGAAATAGCCAATGTAACTGTCTTGGCATGACAGTCCAGAATAGCATGGTACGGGGATAGCCAATCCATATCCAGAATCACATCGAAATCTACCATGCCCAACAATAACAAGTCAACTCAGGTCTCCAGACCCCTAATACTCACCAGACACGATCGATATACATGATCCACAATAATGGTATCACCCAGCGGGGTAGATACGTGCCCATGCAAGGCAAGACAACTGCGGGTCATACCCAAATGATGAGCAAAATATGATGATATTTAAGAATAGGTTGATCCGGGATCAAACAAAACAGAGGCATCCCTGTGGTAGACTGAGATAATACATATGATAACAACATCTGATGCAATGGCATCCCTCATATTTGGAAGAGCATAGAATCGAGCCTGACCATCGCCAATCCGGTCTCTACCCCTGGGTCGCCTCTGGCTACATGGGCCTCACCCAAGTTGACTGGGTGGGAGCTGATGAAACAGGAGCAGATGATGAGGGATGATCCCTCTGCTGAGACTGTCCACCAAAATGCCGCAGACACTGTTTCCTCATGTGACCAAACTCGCCGCACTCATAGCACCGACTCAGAGCTGGTGAAGGGGACTGAAGGGTGCCCCTCGTTGCAGATGAACCCTGGAGTGAAGAGGCCTGAGTAGTACTCTGAGCTGCAAGGGCGCTAAGTGAAGACTGGCCCTGTTGATAACCCTGATGACCACGGCCTGAAGAAACCCCACTGGACTCTGTACGACCTCACTGAGGAGGTCTGAAGAAACGACCTCTGCTGCGCTGGAACTGGCCCCTAGACGGAGAACCGCTGAAGCTACCTGAACCTCGAGGCATTTTGGCCTCCCTCTCCTCATGCTCCCGACAACGATCTATCTCAATATGTCGAGCCATATCAACTACCTCCTCAAATGAGGCGGCCACAACCCTATCTCTCGTCATCAAAATGCGGACTGGATAGTTAAGACCATCCACAAACCTCCTAATCCTCCCCTGATCTATTGGGATCATCCAAGTAGCATGCCGAGCTAGATGCGACCCTCGACTCATACTGGGTCACAATCATGTCTCCCTGAACCAACTACTCAAACTGACGATGCAGCTCCTCTCTGCGAGATTGCGGTACATACTTCTCTAGAAAGAGAGCGGAGAACTGCTGCCAAGTAAGGGGCGCTGCTCCAACGGGCCTATGTCTCTCAAACTCCTCCCACCATGTAAATGCAGGCCCTAAAAACTAGAAAGTAGTAAACGACACTCCTCTCGACTCCAAAATCCATGCAGTGCATAGCATACTATGACACTTGTCTAGAAATCCTTTGGCATCCTCGTCATCAGTACCACTGAACGTCGGAGGATGGATCCTACCAATCCTCTCCAGTTGACGCTGCTCGTCGTCTGGCATAGCTGGACCACAAATTCTGGAGCTGGTGCGACTAGTTAAACTGGTCAACTAGTGCAACTTGGGCAACTGGCTGAGCTGGGGCTGCTCCCAGTGTCTGCAATCCTTGAACACCCTACTGGGGTGTGCGAGCAGCGGGGGTCTGCTGACCACCCCCGATCTAAGAAGTAGCTGCTTCAGTAGTGGCTGATACGGCCTGAGTCAGGCCAGTGCAGATGGAGACGAGGAATCACAATGGGCACTGCTGGTGCCTGAACAGGTACTGCTGGAGCATCTACAGCTGGAGGCTGGTCTTGAACCTGGGCAACTGGTGGATCTGCAAGTGCTGCCCTCGCTGGTCTTCCTCGACCACGACCACAGCCTCTAGCGGGTGGCAATGATGGTCGTCCGTCACGTCGGTATCACAGGTTCTTGCCATCTGCGAGAGAATAAAATACAGAAGTTTAGTACTCGGATCAACAAAACCGCACGACAAGATTTCAAGAATATGAACTGTTTTCCTAAAGGTTCTGCATCCTCTCGAGGATATATATAGACGTCTTCGTATCAATCCATAAGACTGTATTAACCGGCTCATGACTCATGAGGCCTAGTAACCTACATTTTGATACCAACTTGTGACGACACCAATCTCGGTCATGATGGCGCCCAACAATAATTGCTAGGCAAGACCGACCATTTGAACACTCTCAACCCAAGTACGAAACCCATTACCAATTAATAGAGTTAAATTAAAAGATAATATAGTTCTAACCAGTGATAATCGAAAGAAATAGTACGGAAACCATAACAACTGCCCATACAACTCTCAATAGATCTGGGGTCACGAGTCTAGAGCCTCTAAATACAACTGAGTAGCAAATCAAAACAAATGAGAGTCTAAGATGAGGAAAAACAAAGTGATAGGGGAGAATTCGGGTCCTGCGGACAGCTCGCATCTACCTCGACAACTCCAGGATAAATCTGGGAACAACAAACAGCACGACTAAGCTCTCGATGCTCCTGAATCTACACCCATGGTGCAGGGAGTAAAGTGAGTACTTCCAACTCAGGAGTAATAGAAATATATAATGATTGAAAGTAAGAAATTTGGAAAAGACCACAATGTAAACCTGAAACTAACAATTTATCATAACTAACGGTGAAATGACAACAAACAGAGAGTGCTAGATCAGATAAACATCAAAGCATGAATGCAATGCAATGCACATGACCGCTACGACGTAAAACCCGATCCATTTGGGTACCCGCGCTCACTATGAGGGTTCAGACTCCGGAAGCATTCGCTGCGGTGTGCAGCCTGATCCCCAATTAGTCCAGTTATATGCGTGCAAGCCATACTAGCATAGTCAAATTTACCATTTTCAGTTCCAATTATGAGGAATTATAGCTAAAGTGATTAAAACATTAGAAATTTACTAATCATTTCGAGACAGAGTTTAACTTAGGACTGGTATCATGAAAACATGCTCAGCATCAAGGAAACAGTAACAATAATCCCTAAGGGATCCAAATAATCGGCACACAGCCCAAATATACTCCTTACAATCGAAGTAGGATGTTTACCAATCAGTTTCTAGTCAATAACATAGTATGAACATCACTTGGACGGACTAAGCCATAGTCCCCGTCCACAACCGACACCACACTCACCGTAGAGTATGTGTCTCGCCTCAATACCACGACACATTGTGATATACCGGGGTTTCAAACCCTCAGGTCATCATCTACATCTATTACTCACCTCAAGCCGACCGTAGACTAGCCTGCAATTCCCCTTCCTCTCGTATCGACCTCCTCGCGCGTCGAATCTGGCCAAAACAACAACGAATACGTTACAATAGGCTAATAGAAAACAAAATCGAAAAGACTCGAAAAACACCAAAAATCACGAAGTTAGCAATACCTGAGCACCTGGCCCACTTCGCAAAAAATTGCAAAATTTATATCACCGGACTCCTCGTCTCGCCACGAGTCTATTCATATGAAATTTACCAAAATCGTAGTTAAATTGCTCCCTAAAATCCCAAATTTTCATTTCAAAACTCAAGCCTTAGTTCATAAATTTTTCACCCAAATTTCCAAGAATTAAATGTTGATTCCACAATAAAATAGCATTTTCAGGTCACGAGACTTACCTCCAATCAATTCCCTTCAAAACCTTCTTCAATTTCTACTAAAAAATTCTCAAGGTGGTTCAAAAATGGAGGAAATAACAAATGGGTCGTAGATGAAATAATATAAAATCCCCTCTGGTCGCCCAGTTTTCCTTCTATGCAAACGCGAGACCCCCCTCGCATTTGCGATGCACAAGAAATTCTCTGGCCATTTTAACCCTTCGCGAACACGGCACTCCACACGCGAATGCGATCCTTAAATAGCTGATGGTATGCGAACATGATCCTCCAAACGCGAATGCAAAACTCAACGACCTCCTCTTACGCGAACGCGACTCCCACGTCCTGAACGCACTGAAGAAAGTAGGCAGGGCCACAGGCCCTTCTACGCGAACGCAAAGCCACTACCGCGAACGCGAGGGCCAAAAGAGGTCTGTAACTACTGTTGTTTTTCTGCAGTAAATCCTAAGTCAAAACTTCCTGTTTAACCATCCGAAATCGCCCCTGAGGCACCGGGACCTCAACCAAATGCACCAACCTATCCCAAAACATCATACAAACTTATTCCAATCATCAAAACATGTCAAACAACACTAAAATCATCAATTCACATTGGATTCAAGCCTAAGTTTTTTCAAAACTTTCGAATTGCACATTCGATCCAAAACCCAACCTAAACACATCCGCATGACCTGAAACTTTGCACACATATACAAAATCACCTAACAGAGCTACTGCAATTCTCAGAATTCTATTCTGACCCTCATATCAAAATCTCACATTTCAACAAGAATTCATCAAAATTCAAACTTCGCCAATTCAAGCTTAATTCTACGCTGGATCTCCAAATTCTATTTTGATCGCACTCCTAAGTCATAAATCATCCTCCGAAGCTAACTGAATAATCAGAATTCACATCCGAGCCTTCTAACTAAATAGACAACTTCCAGTTGACTTTTCCAAAACAAGCTTTCCTTTAAGAGACTAAGTGTCTCGTTTCCATCTAAAACCAATCAAATTCTGCACGATCAACTCAAATACTAATATTGAAACATAAAGAAGCATAATATGAGGGAAACATGGAAGTAACTCACGTAACGACGGACCGGATCGTCACAAAATCCCGTCAACTACTCCTTATATATAATGAATAAGAAAATAGTAATGTGTGTTATGTATTACTCGAGTCCCTTAGAAACGATGGATAACATTCTTTTCTTATTTCTTCTTTGAAGAATGGCGGTTAACCATCTAATTTTTTTTGGTTGCTAGTTTAAATCATAATAATATATCAGATGAAAGAAATCCCTTTTCTTTGCAAAGACGAAATGCAGAGCCCCATACCGCTACCCCCTCCCTCCCAACAAGAAGTCAATATTTCAATTTTTTTGGTTTCGAAATTTTTAAAAATTTTAAATTGATAATTCAAATATATTCAGTGGATTAAAATATTGAGTTTAATCGAATCCATAACTGTATCTCTAGCTCCTCTGCCAAGCCGAAGCGCACATCCGACACAACATTAAAATTATCACTTCAGCTGCATTAACCATTTTAGTTCCTCCGATCCACAATAAGTGACCAATCTACCTTTTTATTTTTGTCCAAAATAAGTGTTCATTAATATAATCAAGAAAAACTTAAATTTATTTTTCTAAAATTACTCTTATGTATGTATTCCTAAAAAGTCTTACTCCTCACATTAACTATGCTAAAATATTTAATTAAGAAAAGTTTAGCCACATTTAACTATTTTTGTTTAAGATTTTATATTTTTAATTGGATGTGCATAAGATAAATTTATCACTTATTGTAGACCACTTATTATAGACAGGAGGGAGTAATAATTTTACTTCTAATCAATGCCCCACATTACCTAGCAAGAGACTTTGGCATCAACAGGAAGTCATTATTTTCGTAAACTTTTAAATTAATATTATCTTTGTGGATTTTCAATTACATTACATCAGTAGTGTAATGTAAAGGTTTGAGTGGTTTTTAATCGGGCGGAGCTAGAGTGACACTAATGGATTTGGTCGAATCCAGTAATTAGAGTTCAAATTTTATATTTGTCTTTAAAATTCATTGAATATGTATAAATTATTAATTTAGAACCCAGTAACTTAAAACGATTAGAATCCTAAACACATAAGCTTGAAATTCTGGCTCCGCCTATGTTTGTGATGTATTATTATTA
Organism: Nicotiana benthamiana; assembly: GCA_034376525.1. Classification (NCBI taxonomy): domain Eukaryota; kingdom Viridiplantae; phylum Streptophyta; class Magnoliopsida; order Solanales; family Solanaceae; genus Nicotiana; species Nicotiana benthamiana. Next base: position 125,808,895 of record CM067338.1, on the reverse strand, counting down.
TAATTATTATTATCATTATTGATGTTAATCCGAAATTTATTTCTTTGATTTAATTATTATGAGAATGAAAGTATCAAAACTTTTAAGTACCAAATACTTTATATGTTCATTGACATTTTTTATTTAAAAATGTTCTGAAAGATTTGACCTATACTACTTACACAACTTTCAGAAATTCAAATTACTTTAACTTTATATTATAAGGTAATTTTGGGAGAATTACACCCCTTATCACTTGGCCCAAAATTCCATCAGAAAATGACTCACGTTTGGAGTTCTTATCTAGTGTAGCTCAGGTTGTATATAACCTGAAAATTACTTTTCATCACTTAGCCTAGTCTTTATTTCTTCGTTCTTTTTCCTCTCTGTCACGATCCAAATTTTCCACCATTGGGAGTCATGATGTCATCTACAATCGGAGCTAGGCAAGCTAAATATTAAAATATTTTCTGATAACATCTCAACAATAGAAATAAAACGAGTATTTTAAATAAAAGCGGATGTTTTAAGTACAACTCTACCCAGATCCGGTGTCACTAATTCACGAACTAGTGAAGAGTGCTAAAAAAAGTATGAATAGAAGTACATCAATGTTTATCTCGGTACGAGGAAAACAAACTAATAACATAGAAGGGACTCCGGCCTGCGGACGTCAACTAGGCTACCTCGATGGTCCCTGGACTGAAGGATATTTCCCCGAATACTGCTGCGCTCTGTAAGCTGCTTCGATATCGGCACATAAGTTCAGAGTGTAGTATCAGCACAACCAACCCCATGTGCTGGAAAGTGCCTGGCCTAATCCAGGCGAAGTAGTGATGAGGCTAGACATGACTTCCAAACCAACATGTATATGTATATATATATTCAAAGAAAGAAAAGAATACAAAAATTAAACAGTTAAGAGGGAGGAGAACATGCTATGGGGGAAGTACAGTCGGGATATAAAGTCAGCAATTAAAGGAAAAAGCTGTGCAATAACAATAATTAACGAGAGTAGAAAAATTAAAAGTTGCACGGTACCAACCTTCGTGCTTTACTCTCATCCTCACCAAAGACAATCCAATAAAGTGCATTTCATCAACCTTCGTGCTTTTGCTCAGATAACTCTCATATCATGGTACGAAATAATCCTTCGTGCAATTGTAATCCTATCAGGGCATCTGATGTTCCTTCGTGCATAAATAATCAAAAACATGGCATGGAATTTTCCTTCGTGCAAATATAATCAAAACATGACACGGAATGTCCCTTCGTGCAAATATAATCAAAACATGACACGGAATAACCCTTCGTGCTTAATATTCAAAATATGGCACGGAATTACCTTCATGCATTATCACTCTTCCTCACCAAAAAATAATTACAATCAAACGGGGCGAGAGGATAGATAAATAATAATAAATTTCCAGCCAAGTAAAAACACAAGTAAAAAGCTATATCCCGGCAAGGGAAAAATTACAATGACTTTCGCATCCCGGCAAGGGAGATAATCAATATACTCAAACCATCCCGTAAAGGGATTAGTCATATCTCTTTCTATTTCTATCATTTATTACTCAATTGTATTTTTATCGTTCGATTCAACACTCCAAAGAATTTACAATTCATAATTATTCCTCATACTCTTCACATTACATAGAATTCATTAATTAAACATGGAAAAGTCACAACAACATTAGATTAAGTACAAGTAAAGACTCACGGTCATGCTAGATACCAGTATATAGATACTCATCACCATGCCTATACACCATATCAACATTTACAATATTATTAATAGGTAAACAAACTAAACCTAATGCCTATGTATCGATTTCTAAGTTTTCTTCCCAAAATCCCAAAAATCGACCCCGGGTCTGTGATCTGAATAAACGTCAATACCACACAAGAGGGGGATGATTTGTGTTCTACTTAATTTTCGCGTTAGAAGAACCAGGTTCTTCTAAGTGTTCTAACTACTGCAGTTTGTGAAATATAAAAACTGAAAGTAAAGGGCACAATAATATTTACGTGGAAAGCACCTGGCTCAAAAGGTGAAAAAACCACGACCTACGACTCAGTAGGATTTTTCCAAACTCTACTAATATCAATGATCCAAAGACAACATTTACAAAACTCTTGTAAATCGAAGGATTAACCTCTAATCCCAGTGTGGCACACAGCCTCATGTGCTGCGACACTATCAAGTTAACTCTAATTTGATGACTCAACGTACCTAATACAATTGCATCTAGGAAAGCTGAGAGGTACAATATTAAACATACTACAATTGAACTAGAATTAAATTAATCAGATGAAATTGGTTCTTCTCTAGGTTCATGTAGCTATAGGCGTCAACACTTGTAATTTGCATATATTGGTTGCTGATCAGACTTCGCTCTTTAGCTCTCAATTATGCTTTTACTTCTGCTTGTGTGTGTTACCTGAAAAGAGAAATAACTAAATCATATATTCGGTTAGTAGTTAGAGTTTGATTAAGACTCCATTTCTTATCCGTTCACAATTCGAGTCCTTGCCCAATGCAAACTCCAACCCTTATCCTAACCTAGGATTAAGTTCTCTTCTCATAAGGAGACTATCCTCCTTATCCCAATGCAATCTTTTTGATTATGATCAAAAGATATTGATGATGTGTTATCTTTGGTGCATTATATTCCTCACATGCTCTGCATGTGCCCTTCAGACTGGGTAATACAAGATGGACCAGGTCCTTCTATCAGTTTATTTGTCAATCTTCAAAACTTCAACTGAAACTTGGGCCAATAATTTCCCCCTTTTTGATGATGACAAACTTTGTGGTTATTAATATCAGGAACTGTAGACTTTGCTTAAATCAACACTTAGAAAATCATTTAGCTTATTATTAAGGAGGCCATATTTAGGTCATAAACATCACTAGTTTAGAATAACATTTTAAGCACAATATCTTCCCCCATTTGACATCATCGAAAAGTTGCATAAATGATGTAAATTCTCGAAGTTGATATCTACTCATGGACGCTGGGGCAACTGCAAGTGAACAAATGTTCAATTAAATCATAAATCTGCTCAGAAATAACTATATTGAACAAGATTAACAAAACCAGAAAAGTTTCATTCATTGATTCATAAATGTTCCTACCAAGCAGTCCACATAAAGAAACATGAAACTTCCAACCACGAGCCAAAACAATAAAAATAATTATAGACCAGGAACCAAATAAACTTGTCACTGAGGGGGGAACTAGACTGGAACCTAGACACAGGACTCCTAAGGCTTGGATGAGCTAAAGGGTTGGACTTTTAGCAGATTAAACATTTTTTGTAGCATGCCTTCATTCTTCTCCTTCTCCTTGGCAAGCTCAACTCTAAGTACATTTCTTTCTTCCTCCAATTCTGCCAACCTGTCCTTAAGTCTAGCTATTTCAGCATCCTTCAGTCCAGCCTCCTGAACTAGGGACCTTACTTTGCTGTTGACTAGAGTTTTCGCTGATAAACCAGGTTCAACAGAGAGAGTGCTAAGCAGATAGTCACAAATTTGAAGAGTTTTGATGCCAAATTGTTCCTCGCTAGATGCCATCTTCCAATTCTTCAAGGGAACATGTAAACGTTCAAGCACAATAGTCAGAATAAATCCATAGGGGATGGCATGGGCCTTGCAACCATTGATTACCCTTTCCTGCAGGTTTACCATGAACACACGCCAGTTGATTTGTTTGCTTTCAGTCAAGCACTGCCTAAGAACGAGATCCATATAATTTGCAGTGTGCCTTCTATCCTATCTAGGCAGAAGACATTTGTTGACAAACTCAAAGAGCACCTTGTGCTCAGGCTTCATTTCACTCTTTTGTACTGGCCTTGCTATTGGTACATCTGCCTCTGAAATGGTATCACATAAATTTTTGGTAATCTGCAGCTCTAAGGGTAACCCATCCAAACAAGGCCATCTTTGCCTTGTGTAATCATCATATCCCTCAAAAGGGATATTCGGAATTTCACCCAGCTTCTTAGAATCAAATTTTACTTTGACCCCCTTTACAGAACTTGTTACCACAGCATTTTTCACTGCTCCATTTGCTATAAACTCCACCAATTCCTTTCTAGCTAGTTTCCCATTCAATTCAAGTACCATGTCCTTCCACCCTTGAGCCTCCAGAGAAGTTAGAAGCCTCAACATACTTGGCTCCTCCGGGTCTTTCAACAACATATCCTTTAGAATTTGTCTCTTGCCAAAATTGGAAAATCGATCATGTTCACTCTCAGACTCTTCTTCTTCTTCTTCTTCATCACTTTCTTCTTCATCTTACTCCTTTTTCACATGTTTTCCTTTAGTAGCAAATCTTGTTATCTTTGCTAGGGAGGACTCAGCAAGTACAGCTTTGGAAAGACTTCTTGGAAGAAGTCTTAGGCTCCTTGGATTTTGCAATAGGAGCTTTCTCAGTTTGTTTTGCTGGATGGACCTGTTCCATCACCTCGTCGTCCTCCTCAGCCACAGTTTATGAACTCTCACCAACTTTCCCTTTTCCTCTGTCTAGTCTTTTCTTCTTGCTTTCTTCCAGAGCCCTCTTCAACGTAGCTTCACTTTCTCTCACTTTGCTTCTTGTTGTTCTAGCTCTAGGTGCAACCTTTGGAGATACAGTTTTGGACTTCTTTGAAGGTTTTGCAGCAATAGGGGTTTTAAGAGAAGATGACTTCATATTCTTGGGGTCATTGCTATCCCCCAATTTCTTCATCAAATCAGCCAATGTCTCCTCCACTGTTGGACCAGTTTGTTCACTTAGGTCTACCAATCCCTTAGCAGCTTCCCAGATGCACTTCCCCCTGAGTGAGATACCCCATTACCCCCACTTCCACAGATAGACAACACCTTTTTCTTCCTCTTCTTTAACTATTCTACAGACTTATACCCAGAAACGTTTTTAGCTTCACCTACCAAAAACATATCTATTTTCTTCCTTTTCACCTACATCCAATGACACTAAACAAGATTTCACCTCTGATGGATTTTCTTGAGGCGGAGAATTTTGAGAAGACCCAGGTTCATCTCCCTCACTTGCAGATATATATTGATCCGAATCTGAGATGGACTCAGTGACCTTTGCTTGGGGTTCCTTCTTTTGACTTGCTTTCAGCTTCTCATTTAAAGATTTTTTTAAAGGTCCAGTAGCCACTGCTTTTCTAGCTATCATTTTTGTTCTACGAAACCTGGGTTTTGGGAGTTCAACGAGAGGAGTAGATGATGAGGTGGTGTTGGGTGGCACTGGTGGTGGGGTTCCTGGATTATCTTGAGGATTAGTCATTTTGAGTGGTAGATTTGTGGATGACTCTTAGAAAATTGGGAAATTTTTAAGGGTTTTGGGGATGAAGAAGATGATCAGAGATATTAGGGGGTTAATGACGGTTGTGAGATGACTTAGGAAGACCTTTTTAAGAGGCAATTATTGCATCAGAAAAGGCGCTTTTTCAGGTGTCAGTAGGAGTCTAATCATGGTCACTCTCTCGTCTCCTTATTAACTAAAATTGCTGAGGTTTAGGAGAAAGGCTCCGTTATTCCTCAGAATTCTAATTACAAGAAACTGGTTCAAAAGGCTTCCAATGGAAAGAATTTTGGAATGACTGGAATTTCTAGGATTCTTGCTCATGACTGAAAATTAAATGTTTCTAATTTTTTAAAGTATAGAAACATACCTGACTTTCCTCATGAGTGCATATTGATGAACCAGGTTCTTCATATGACACTTTTCTTGATCATGTATCAAATGTCAAAATAGAAAATTTTCAAGAGATTAGTGAATTACATAACCATATGTCATAGGAGTATACTTATTTAAAAGTATTTAGCTGAGTAGGAATTAGTCTAATATTCATAGATTTAAGAACTACTAACTAATTTTTTTTTCATTGTGCATTCTGAACATGACCTCTCAGGTGATCTTAATCATCCCTAATTCCAACCTATCCCTCTCAAAGTTTTCTCTACTTAGTGCCTTGGTGAAGATATCAGCTATTTGTTTATCAGTGGCACAGAATTCTACAGAGATTAGCCCCTTTTTTCATAATTGTCCCTTAATAAGTGGTGTCTAATATTTATGTGCTTAGTCCTCTTATGATGAACAGGGTTCTTTGTCATACTGATAGCACCAGTGTTATAAAAAAATATAGGTATGCATCCCACTTCAATTCCAAAATCTACCAATTGTTCCGTGATCCATAGTAACTGAGCACAACATGAGGCGGCATCAACATACTCAGCTTCAAGAGTAGAGAGGGCAACTGAATTTTGCTTTTTGGTAGCGCATGATAAAAGACAAGATCCTAGAAAGTGTACCATACTTGAAGTGCTCTTCCTGTCTACTATGTAACCTGCATAATCAGCATCAGCCGATTCAACTAAGTCAAAGTTACTACCTTTTGGATACCACAAGCACATATCAATTGTGCCTTTTAGATATCTTAATATTCTTTTGACTGCAGTTAAGTGTGACTCCTTTGGATTTTCATTGAAACGAGCACAAAGTCTTACACTGAAAACAATATCAGGTCTGTTGGCAGTAAGATACAAAAGTGAACCAATCATACCCCTGTACAAATTTTGATCAACTGATGAACCAGGTTCATCAGCATCTAACTTTGTGGCAAGTGCAATAGGAGTATCTATTTCTTTGGATTTTTCCATTTTAAATTTCTTGATCAGTTCTTTTGTGTACTTCTCCTGATGAATCATGGTACCATTTGGACTTTGTTTGATTTGCAACCCTAAGAAGAAATTGAGTTCTCCCATAATACTCATTTCAAATTCACTGCCCATTAGTTTTGCAAAATCATTGCTCAACCTTTCCGTAGTGACCCCAAAATTATGTCATCGACATAAATCTGAACAACTACAAGATCTTTACCCCTTTCCTTTAGGAAGAAAGTACCATCAATTTTACCTCTCTTGTACCCATGCTCCAGAAGGAACTTTGAAAATCTTTCATACCAAGCTCTTGGGGCTTTCTTGAGGCCATAAAGAGCCTTATCCATTTTGTATACATGATCAAGATATTCTTTTCTTTTGAATCCAGAAGGTTGCTTCACAAACACTTCTTCTTTGAGATAGCCACTTAGGAAGGCACTTTTCACATCCATTTGATGAAGAGTTAATTCCATAAGTGCTGTAAAGGGTATGCGAAGTCTTATTTCTTCAAGTCTGGCAACTGGAGCAAAAGTCTCATCATAGTCAATCCCTTCCTCTTGACTATAACCTTGAACCACCAACCTTACCTTGTTTCTTGTAACTGTTCCATTATCATCCAGCTTATTTCTGAAAACCCATTTTGTCCCAATAACTGACCGGTCCTTAGGTTTTGGAACCAAGTGTGAAACGTTTCTTCTTTCAAATTGATTGAGTTCTTCTTGCATAGCATTTATCCAGTCAGCATCTTGTAGAGCTTCACTGACATTCTTAGGTTCAATCAGGGACAAAAAGGCATCAAATGCACATAGATTTTTTCAGTTGTGATCTGGTCTTGACTCCAGATGTGGGATCCTTGATTATGTTCTCAATCGGGTGAGAACTCAGGCACCTGTAAGATTTTCCCACCAGCTGGTTTGTGCTTACTTCTGCTTCATTATTATGCTGTAGAGGCACAAGTTCAAGCACAAGTCCCTTTAGAGAATTTTGTGCATTTTCTCTCAAATTTGTTCCCCCTGTGAGGTTGCCCAGGGAAAAATGACCTATTCCATCAGTTCTTTCTTCCTTAGATGCCTCCTTGACTTGTATTGTAGCTTCAGTCAGTTGTCTTACTAGTCCAATGGCTTCATCTTCACGTTCCTGTCTCTCAGAAAGAAAGTTAGTTTCATAAAAAATAACATGTACAATTTCTTCTACACATAGAGTTCTTTATTAATTATTTTATAAGCTTTGCTATGTGAAGAATATACCAAGAATACTCCCTCATCACTTCAAATATCAAACTTACCAAGGGAATCTTTGCCATTATTATGCACATAGCACTTGCAACCAAAAGACCTTAGGTGGGATATATTTGGTTTTCTCCCTTTAAGTAACTCATAGGGAGTTTTCTCTACCTGTGATCTGGTCATACACATGTTTATTATGTAGCATGTTGTATTTATTGCCTCTGCCCAAAATCTATGAGGTAGTTTACTGGAAAGTAACAGGGTCCTTGCCATATCCTCAAGGGTCCTGTTCTTCCTTTCAACTACCTCATTTTGCTGAGGTGTTCTAGGGGAAGAGAAATTATGATCTATTCCATACTTAGCATTTTCAAACTCAGTTCCATGATCAGACCTAATGGATGCAAGTTGCTTTCCTAATTGTTTTTGGATTTTTCTAACAAAGGCAGTGAACATTTCAAATTCTTCATCTTTAGAAGTTAGAAACAACACCCAGGTAAATCTAAAGAAATCATCAAATAGAACCATGGCATATCTTTTACCACCTCTACTCATGGCTCTCATTGGACCACAGAGATCCATATGAACCAGTTCCAACGTCTTGGACGAGCTTACCATTTTCTTAGTTTTGAAGGATGACCTTACCTGCTTCCCCCTTACACATGCCTCACAAACTTTGTCTTTCTTGAACTTGATATTAGGTAACCCTATCACCAAGTCCTTGGAGACTAATTTGTTTAATTGATTTAGACTGGCATAACCAAGTCTTTTGTGCGAAAGGAGAGGATCATGTATTATCAGACTCAGACAAGTGAGTTCATTTTCATAAAGAGTTGACAAATCTACAATTTAAATATTCTTAACTCTTCTTCCCTGCAAAAAATCTTGTCTGTAGTAAGGTTAATCACAAAACATTTTAAGGAAGTGAAATCCACTAGATTACCTCTGTGACACAGTTGTGACACACTTATCGGGCTATATTTCAAGCCATCTATCAAGTAAACATTCTCAACGGAATGAGAGTCTGTATTTCCTACCTTTTCAACCCCAATGATCTCACCTTTCTTTCCATTTCAAAAGGAGACATTGCCTCCTCTTAGGTTCAAAAGTGAAAGAAACCGGTCCTTGTTACTAGTCATATGCTTTTAGCAACCACTATACATGTACAATATTTGGCTACTTCCTTTCACTTGGACCTGCAAGATGAAATTAGAGGTTAGTCTTAGGAACCCAAACTAGTTTGAGTCCCTTACTATGGGCAAAAGGATGAATTAGATTTTTCTTTGCCCACCAAGGCAGTTTGTGTTTTTCTTGAACAAAAGTTTTGATTCTTTGACTAGCCTTTTTCTTTTGCATTACATTTATTTATGTAATGGCCAGTCTTGCCACAACATGTACAGATTTTGTTCTCAGAAAGAGTGAGATACTTGTTTTTGGCATCCCATTTTGGAGCTTGATTCCCAAATCCAAGTCCTCTCTTGCTGCTGCTGTGATGTTCTTGCAGCCAGGAGTGTGCATCAAAAGCCTTGTTCCATTTGCATGTTCTTTCTAGTTCATGTTTCACCTTTCCTAATTATCATTTAAGGACCTTGATTGATTCATCTTTCTTATACAAATCATCTTTCATTTTTCATAATTTTCTTCTAGTGTAAGAAATGATTGATCAGCCTTTATCTTTCCTGTCCCTATTTTCAGTTTCAAATTTTCAAACTTGAGTTCTAGCACATTGTTTTCCAGTTGAAGAACCTCAACATTTAAATTATTACTTTCATCAGCCCTAGATTCTAGTCTTTTTCTTTCGACAGGAATTTAATTTTTTCCTAAAGATGTGAAATACTTACCTCATGTTCATCTTCTGATTCTCCAATGGCCATAAGAGCTTGATTATATTCAGCTTCATTTTATGTGTCTTCATCTGGCGTATCTCCCCATTCAGCAACCATGGCCTTGGTAGTACCTTTGTTTTTCCCTGATTGAACTTGTTCCTTCTTTCTGCCCTTTCTTTCTTCCACTCAATCTCCCATTGAGGACAACTCTTTATCATGTGATCTGCCTTTCCACATTTAAAGTAACCATCGTTTGTTTGCTTCTCAGGGTCCCTATGTTTGTTGAATGTTGATCCTCTTGAAGAGCTCTTGCCTCTCAGAAATTATTTCTTGAAATCTCTGGTTATCATTGCCATTTCATCATCTTCAAGATCTGATACTTCAGAGATCCTAAGAGCCAAACTTCTTTCCTTCTTTGGAGCATCCATCTTCATAGTTTGCCTTCTCAATTCATAAGCAGTCAAGTTTCCAATCAGTTCATCCAATTTTGTAGTACAAATATTTTTTGGTTCCTGAATGGCAGTGATTTTGCTTTCCCAGGAGATTGGCAAAACTCTAGTTAGGATCTTTTCTACCTTGTCCTCTTCCATAATGACCCTTCCAAGAGACTCAAGTTCATTTCTGAGTATCGTGAACCTAGTGCACATCTTTTGGATAGTTTCACCATTCTTCATAGTAAAATTCTCATATTGAGAATATAGTTGAGTACCTTTGGACCTCTTCACTTGAGGTGTTCCTTGATGAGCCACTTCTAAAGTGTCACAAATTTCCTTAGCAGTTGTACATCCCTGAATCATGCTGTATTCATCAGGGCTAAGTCCACACACTAGCAATTTCTTGCCTTTAGCATTTTTCTCCCATTTCCTTAGATCATCAGCAGTACAATCTGCTCTAGTTTTTGGAACAACCATTCCTTCAGCATTTTTCTTGGTTGTAGCAAGAGGAACATCAGTGATGATGTGGTCTCTCATTCTATTTTTCCACAAAGAATAATAGAGCCCATTGAAGAGTGGAGGCCTTGCAGTAGACTGTCCTTCCCAGTTACCAGGTGGTGCACTCATGTTGATCTTTTTCCTAAGGTTTTAACCTCTTCAAGGATAACCTGCTATGATACCAATTGATGTGAATAAACGTCAATACCACACAATAGGGGGGGGGGGGGTAATTTGTATGGTGCCTAATTTTTGCGTTAGAAGAACCAGGTTCTTCTTAGTGTTCTAACTACTGCAATTTGCGAAATATAAAAACTGTAAGTAAAGTGCACAACAATTTTTACGTGGAAAACACCTGTCTCAAAAGGTGAAAAATCCACGACCTACTACTCAGTAGGATTTTCCCAAACTCCACTATCAATGAGCCAAAGACAACATTTATAAAACCCTTGTAAACCTAAGGATTAAACTCTAATCCCTGTGTGGCACACTCCCTCAGCTGCTGGGACACTATCAGGTTGACTCTAACTTGATGACACAACGTACCTAATATAATTACTTCTAGAAAAGCTGAAAGGTACAATATTTAGCCTACTACAATTGAACTAGAATTAAAACAATCAGATGGAACTGGTTCTTCTCTAGGTTCATGTAGCTGTAGGCGTCTACTCTTGTAATTTGCATATGTTACTTGCTGATCAGACTTCGCTCTTTAGCTCTCAATTATGCTTTTACTTCTGCTTGTGTGTGTTACCTGAAAAGAGAAATAACTCAATCATATATTGAGTTAGCAGTTAGAGTATGATTAAGACTCCACTTCTTATCCGTTCATAATTCGAGTCCTTGCCCAATGCTAACTCCAACCCTTGTCCTATCCTAGGATTAAGTTCTCTTCACATAAGAAGACTATCCTCCTTATCCCAATGTAATCTTTTCGATTATGATCAGAAGATATTGATGATACGTGATCTTTGGTGCATTATCTTGCTCACGTGCTCTGCATGTGCCCTTGTTGATTCAGACTGGGTAATACAAAATGGACCAGGTCCTTCTATCAGTTCATTTGGCAATCTTCGAAACTTCAACTGAAACTTTGGCCAACAGCCTGTTCTGTCAAAACCCAAAGTTCGAACCAATTCCATGTCACTCATTCCCCCACGAGCCCGAATATACAATTTATTTTCAAATTCGACCCCAAAACGAGGTCTAAATCAATGAAAACCGAAAAGCCCTAACTCTATCCGTTTTCCCCAATTTTTACACAAGATTACATGATTTAGACTTAAAAACTCATTAACTAGTGAACGAAGATGAAAGAAATGAGTGAAAATTTACTTACCCAAGAAGCTTTAGTGAAGAAGTGCCAAAAAATTTGCTCAAGAGCTGTGGAGAAGAAGAACTAGTGTATTTTTGTGAAATATTCCCAACTGTTATGTTTTCTGTACATTTTTAATCACTAGGCAAAATTGTCCTATGCGATCACAGAAGAAGGGTTGCGATCACTTAGAGGAAACGGGGTGAAGCAATGCGATCACAGAAGGGTTGGTGGGAACACATAGAAGGAAACATAAGCTAAATTTCCTGGTGGGCTTAATGTTATGCGATTGCGTATTGACGAATGCGATCGCATTGAAGGGACTAGCTAAGATATGAGATTGCAGATCAAGGTATATGATAGCATAGAACAAAACAGGGCACCTAGAAAACTCACACTATGCGATCAGAGAAAGGCTATGCGATCGCATAGAACAAAGAACTGGGCAACAACAGTAAGATTTTCTGCAATTTTTCCTAAGTCCAAAACAACTCGAAACACCTCCGAAACATTCCCGAGCCCTCGGGGCTCCTAACCAAACATACACACTAACTCAACAACATCCTACCAACTTAACTTGGTGATCAAATTGCTAAAAATAACATCATGAACGAGGAATAAATCCTCAAAATCATCATTTGTCATTCTAACTTCATAAACTTAAAATTTTAGATATTAAGGTCCGAAACACGTCAAACGACGCCTGATTTCAACCAAATTACCCAGAAAGCGCTTAAACTAAATATAAGACCTGTGCCGTGTGCCGGAACCAAAATACAGGACCAATACTAATGCTTTCTAATTTATTTTTATTTCAAATTTTAAAATTAAATTTCAGAAAATAATTTCTTTCAAAAATTCATTTCTTGGGCTCGGGACCTCGAATTTTAATTTTAAAAATACGCCCGAGTCCCATATTTTCATACGGACCCTCCTGGACCATTACATCACGTGTCTGTTTATCCAAAATGTTGGCCAAAGTCAACCTTCACCATTTTAAAGTCACAATTTATCAAATTTCACATAATTTAACACATAAACTTTTCGACTATGCGTAAGAACCACACACGTAAACCGAGACAATTAAATGTGAGGATTTCAAGGCCTCGAAAGCGTAAAAAAGAGAGAAAACAAGTGATGACCCTTTGGGTCGTCACATTCTCCTTCCGGTGTCACGCCTTTGCACCAAATTGTTTTCTACCATTGTTATTCTCCTTAAACTCTTCGTCCAGATTGAAAGTTGATAATCTTTTATGGAGTGTAGTTTTCTGTAATTTAGTCACATATGGTTCAAAGATTCGATTTCAGAAAATTTGATTTTTCGATTTGTTAGTTATTTAGAATGGTTATTGTCCCAATTGATTGAAATTATCAACAAGAGTTCAAAACTTAAATTTTAAGTGATTTGGAGTAGATTTATACTGGATTTGAGTTAAATTTCAAAGGATGCCCAAGAAAGAAGAAGAACCTGTAAAGCTGCATTGATAGGATTCATTTGTATTATAATGTATAATATTATATAAATTGTATATAAAGTGTATAAACACCTCTTATACACTATTGTATACAAGGTCGATATATTATTTACAGGTATTTGGGGAATTTCTTGCATTTTACACCTGTATATATAGTGTATCACAAATATTTTTACTCTATGATTATACACTTTTTTACAACTATATACACAATGTACCTCTTTGTATAAAGTATATAACATTGTATAAAAATGTATAAGCATCTATAATGAAATTTTTGTACGATTTTCACTTGCAATTCTTCTATTAAACTAGTCCAAATCTCCAGCAAATAACTTCAAACTTTGTATATAACCTACTTAGACTATTTATAATAAGTTCAAATAATACCCACTCCAAATTTCTCACAAAATCCTAATTTAAATTTATGAATATTAGCATTAAACGAGATGAGATTTTAGGTTTTTCGCGTCTGATTTTACATTTTGTAGTTGTGATAAGTATGTATAAACTTGAGAAAAAAATAGAATAAAAACTCATGGATATTTCACGCCTAAAGATACACAAAATAAGAAAACGAAAAAAAATAATTCAAAAAAATATTGGTTATGAGAGAAGGCATAAAAGAGTCTTGACTAAGTGTCTCGATCAATGGTCACACTAAAAATAGGGAATTGATTTTCGTTTTATTTTTTGTTTGCATATGATACTTTTTTATTGATTAAATTAAATATTTATGGGTGAAAAATGAGGAGAGAGCTACAATACGGGTAGACAGGTGACGGAAAAAGAAGATGAGGTTGTTATATTTTAGAGGAAATGGTAAAAGAAAAGAAACTATTAGTATATTGTTATACATTTACAAACTTGTAACTGGATTAAATTAGTGCAAGATCTATTCATGGAGTGCACTATTGTATAATTTTCTCATATTTTTTTTCTATCAAACTTTAAACTAATACATCAAAATTGTAATGTTAAGCTCTCAAATATTGTTACTAGTATATAGTCGGGAAGAGAGTAATAATTTATACCACCTGGAGTATGATAGGGTGAGATATATTGGGTTTCTTCAGCCTTAATAACAGATCTGGGGTTCAAGCCTAGGATTTAGAGAAAGTGCAGCAACAATTCTTTTTTAATGATTCGTACTCTGAGCAAATACAAATGAATCGAGACAGTGAATTATAAATGCCATATGATTATAAAAAAATTCTAATTTTGAAGAGTTTTTAATATCTTACGACGCATGATTCCTCTAGGGATTTGTATGTGTTTGTTTTTCTCTTTTCAGAATGGCTCCTTTTCGGATAAATAGTTGTATATTCTATCTTAAAGAGGTGATGACATAGCATGGATAGTGTCCTGACCCGAACGCCTACTCGTGATTGCTAGGCAAGTCAACTGTCACGATCCCAACCTGACAGTGATGGTGCGCAGCACACTACTAGATAGGCCCGACCATTTGTAACAATTACTCCAATTATTTAAACAAGCAAATATAAAGCTATTGAAGTCAAAGTTTGAAAAACTGATAAAAATGCGAAAAATCTGACAAAAATACCAATACAGCCAACTAGGGCCCGGTGTCACGTACATGAGCCTCTAGTATACAGAGTAATATCCTACTACAAAGTTCTTCTAAAAATTGAAAATGAGAAAAGACAGGATAAAGATAGAGGGGAGAAGCATCTGTTCGTAACGCCCTGCATCTACCTCAAATACTTCCAGAAAGAACTCTGGATCAGCTGGAATCTCTCAGCCCGAGACTGCCCTGGATCTGCACATAAGGTGCATGGAATAAAGTGAGTACTCCGACCCAGTGAGTAATAAACGTAAGTATAGTCATAAAGTAAGAAAATGCAAGAAATGCACAAAGTACTCTATATCTAGCAATTCATATCCAGAACAATGGAAACAATATACAACAATACAATTATGGAATATGCATGAATGAATGCAAACACATATAACGTACATTTTAGTACCCCCTGCGGCGTGCAGCCTACTCCACTTATTTAATAGCGACAGTGCTCACAGGGGGTGTGTACAGATTCCAGAGGGGCTCCAACAACCCAAGCGCAATATCAGCCAAGTATTGGCATAAAACAGACTCTCGGCCTCAATATCAATATATGATAATTGCTATGGCGTGTAGCCCGATCCATATCAATGAAACATCCTCATCACTGGGTCCCCGACCCATCTCAGTCAATTAAGTCCATAGCCAATCAGGCGTGAGATACTATAGGGATCTCAGCCCTCATATCCTTTTCATTTAAGGTTCATGTATAAAACACAATTATTATGTTATTTTTAATATTTGAAAAATCGAGGGTCGATTGGAAACAGCCTCTCTTCCCTTTCGGGTAGGGGTAAGGCTCGTCTACATATTACACTCCCCAGACCCCACTTTGTGGGATTATACTGGGTAGTTGTTGTTGTTGTTTTAATATTTGAAAACATGACTGAGAATTTATGTTGTGCACACAAATGAGGAAGACACATAATGATCCCTTATGGATTCTACAGGTCAGTACAAGGCCCCAAACACGACAATAAGCCCAATTCACAATTACAAAGTATGCGTTTCAATCGCCAATATAGTATAAATTAACACTCGGGATGGACTAAGTCTCAATCCCCAATAATATACGACCCCAAACACATCGTGGAATGCGTGTCACTCCTCAATATAGCCGTACGATGTGAAAGTATGGGGTTTCAAACCCTCAGAGCAGCAGTTACATGCAGCAGTTACATCAATTACTCACCTCTAGCCGGGCGAAAACTAGCTAGCAATGCTATTGCCTCTCGAATTGACCTCCTCGCACGTTGAATATGGCCAAAACCACAACAAATACATTACAATAGGGTAAGGGAATATAACCCAATCGAAAAGACTCGAAAAATATCAAAAACCACGAAATTTGCAAAACTCGAGCCCCAGGCCCCCTTCTGGAAATCTAGAAAACTTTATATTGAAATGATCCTTATCCCGCCACGAGTCTATACATATCAAGTTCACAAGAATCAGAGTCCAGTGACCCCTCAAATTATCAGTTTTAGCTCTCTTAAGTTTGAAGCCCTAACCCCCAGTTTGTTACCTTTAATTCCTTGGGTTTTCAGTGCTAATCCATGCTCAAACACCATAATTTCGTAATTTAATTCCAAGAATCCATACCTGGTGATAGCCCTTGAAACACCTTCAGAAATCGCCCAAAACCCTCTAGGTTCGAAGTCCAAAATTTTTGTTCTTTCAAAATTCGTGAAGAAGAACTAACTTTAATCTACTCAGGCCTTTTCGCATTTGCGCTCAAATTTCCGCTTATGCGGTCACCTCTTTCGCGGTTCTCCAACCGCTTTTGCGGTCATTCCCAAAACTGCTCAGACCACTTATGCAATCCCATTTCGCATTTGCAGTCTCCGCTTTTGCGGAAGACCCTCTACTTTTTGGAAGTTGCCCATGCCTTTAAGGCCCGCTTTTACGACCTCCCTCCCCGCATTTGCGGAATTGCTTATGCGGTCCCTTTTCTGCAGATGCAGAAATACCAGGTACCAGAACTCCAGAACATGCCAAGACTCCAAAACTCTCTGTTTAACCATCCGAACTCACCCCGAGGCCCCTGGGACCTCAAACAAAAGCACATATATTTTCTATTACCTCACTCAAACTTGTTCGAATCATAAAAACACATCTAACAACACAAGAATGATCAAATTACAACGGATTCAAGACTAAGTTAAACTAAAACTTGCGAAACTTGCATTCGATAAAAAACCCGACCTAAACACCTCCGAATCAACAAATATTTTTCACACACATCCCTAATCACCTAAAGAAGCTATTTCAACCCTCAAAATTCCATTCCGACCCTCGGATCAAAATCTCACCTATCCATCTGATATCACAAAAATGATAACTTAGCCAATTCAAGCCTAATTCTACAACGAGCCTCCAAATTTACTTTTGATTCCTCTCTTATGCCTTAAATCATCCCACGAAACTAACCAAATTATCAAAACTCCATTCCGAGCCGTCTAACTCACAAGTCACAACCAGTTGATTATTCCAAACCAAACTTCCCCTAAAGAGACAAATCGTCTCACTTCCAACAAAACCCTATCCGAATTACTTCAAATTCACCAAACCCATACGACAAAAAATGTAGATGCATAAAAGGAAAAAATGGGATGGAAGTACATGAGACGACGGGTCGGGTCGTCACACGAACTATAAAGGTTCTACACATTAACAATTAACCCAAACCATTGTAAAAAATAATTATAACTAAACATATAAAAAGCACGGATGAGTTAAAATAAATCCAAATACATCAATACATGTCTTCCCACAAATCTGGTGTCACCAGTTCACGAACATCTATGAATTACTACAAACACTGATCAGATAAGAAAATACAACTGTTCTCAAAACGGAAAGAGATAGTAGAAAGGTAAAATAGGGAAGGGGGACATTAGGCTTTGCAGACACCGGAAGATCGAACTTGGTCTCCCTGGACTGAAGGAAGCTACCTCAGCTACTCACTGGGCCCGATACCGAAAGCTGCACAAAAGAGTGCAGAGTGTAGTATCAGTACAACTGATCCCATGTAATGGTAAGTGTCGAACCTAACCTCGGTGAAGTAGTGAAGATGCTAGGACATGACAACCACATAAACTTTTGAAGTTAACTCATACAGAGATAGAATCATAATAACAGGAATCAATAAAATAAGGTGAGAAGGGGATATGCTAGGGGAAGTGTCAGGTTTTAATAGTAAACCAATAAAGAAGCATCAATAAAGAAGCATAATGAACAACATATCTATCAGTAAGAATAATGAAACAATAACACGTGTATGACAGTACCCTTTATGCTTTTATCCTTGTTCTCACCATATGAAACCACTAAAATGGCACATCATCGCCCTTCGTGAATTACCTCACATAATACTGGCACGACATTACCCTATATGCATTAACTCTCAATTCATGGCACGTCATCATCCTTCATGCAATAACACTTATAATATCGGCATGTCGCCACCCTTCGTGCATTACACCACTCACAATATCATGCATGGCATCACCCTTCGTGCTTTACAGTATTCCTCGCCCAAACAATGGAAACAGTTTGTCCCCGGAAAGGAATCAAAAAAATCAACAACAACATCACGATAAGGGATTCTACAATATAGACAATAACATCCCGACAAGGGATTCAAATATAACCAATCTTGTTTTCAACAGTTACTTTACATAATGAAACTCAATACGAACTAATACTGAAGAATAGTTAATTACCAAGAAACTTTTAGAAGCTTTGTTCAGCATTTATAATCATCAATTTGAGCATGATCGATACCTAATAGAGTCACAACAATCATTAAATAAGACTCACGGACATGCTTGACACCGACTTGTAGGTACTCATCACAATAACTATAAGTCATACTCGATACTAACACATAGCAAATAAAACCACAACTCCTATTCCCTCAAGCTAAGGTTAGGCCAAACACTTACCTCGAATTCGCAGAAATGATTAAGCCTCAACTACCGCTTTACCTCTCCGTTCCACTTATAATTTGCTTGTATCTAGATTTAATTTTCTTAATAATGTTAGTAAAGCTAAGTAAACCAATTCTAATGCATGAAAACATATTTCCCATTGTTTTCGCCGAAAAGTCAAAAATCCACCTCGGGTCCACTTTGTCCAAATTTGATGTTCGAACCGAAACTCGTTCATAGATTGATACAATGAAATTATACTTTGACAAATAGTGTAAAGTGGTCGGTGTCAAATATAATAACCCAACAAGGTTGGGGTCGAATCCCATAGGGAATAAGTGTGAAAAGGTTACTCGAATAGTGTGTTGCTCGATTAAAGTCGTAATTCCATTCAGTTAACGGTAACAAGAGTATGAATTAATAGTAACAACAGTAAGTGTTCATTTTGTGTTGAAGTAGTAACTAGTTGGAATATAGAGAATGTAAATAATAGGATTAAAGAAACCAAGGTTGCGGTCCCCTTTAATGAAGTGTAATGCTATCGGTGTTAATATGATAAATTTATAATGGAAGGTCCTTTTGGTATGGAAATGATGTGTATATGACTATCCAATATTTCTCAATAGTTGGGTAGTACTTGCTCTTTATGATATTTTTTAAATATAAAAGAGTTGCACTTAAAAACAATCAATATATGCCAAATAAAATCCACTTATTCCTAAGCGATTTTATTAATCAAGATTTAAGGCCTTGAGTCTTTGATATTTACTTCTATCAAATTCTAACCCACTTTTCCAAGCAAAGCAAGAATTTAATGGCACTTGTAAATATTTGCAACCAAGTCAGTCTCGTTTCGGGACGATATCAATCTACAAGTGAGAAAGCTGAGCTAGAATCGACCCTCTATGGAGATTTCCTCCTTGTATGTCTTTTGCCCAGGATTGATCCAAGTAGGGGTCCCCTTTGCTATCACCGAAGCAGTTGAACTATGCGCATTTTACCTGTCTGCAAATTTGGCATCGTATGGCAGTGCCTGCTCGTCAAACAGGGAAGTGCAACTCATTGGTCCTCACTATTGCAAAACATAGTCTTCCCTCGAACAAATAAAATGTTAGTGAAAATAGTATTGCGCTTGTGGTGCTTAGTCATGGAGGCCCCTTATGATGCATAAAATTCACAGAAGAGGGATTCGTTATACTCAGTAGGTGGCTCAGTGAAGCACTCCCATCTTCTTGTTTTTATATACTCTAAGATGTTGGGGGTACTGTTCTTGTAACCCGTTAGAACTCAATTGCTTCTCGCCCAAGATATTTCGTTTGACGAGCCCTCTCTGTACAGTTCCCTAGATCCCTCTACCCCAAAGCAGAGGTGGAAGTCATCTCCTTGTTTCCTTCTTTCCTCAGCCTGTAAGTTAACATCAGGCAAGAGCTCCTCCTTATTAGACTGGGAGGGGTGTGGCACATTTGATTCCATCCGTGATCGCTTTGGTTGTGATTGGTGACGACTGGAGGATGCCCCTTTCAGAGGAAGTATGCTTCTTGGGAGCCATATATGCACAAAGGTGAAATATAAGATTCAACATAGACAACAATGAGAAGAAACATAAGAATTTAGAGTAAATATTGAAAATGCGACATGTTTTGCGGTCGCATAACCACAATGCATACGGCAAACTAGTCGAAAATTTTCTTGGGCTCTATGGGTTTCAGTCTACGGTGGGTTATGCGATCGCATAACCACTATTAAGACCACATAACCATGCAGAACTAATTTGCTCACAACATATAAATCAAAAATGCAATCGCAAACTCCATCGTAAAAAGGGCAATGCAATCGCAAAATAGCCGCAAAAGGCAAGGTTCATAACTGGGTGGTCTGATTAAATTTGCAGTAACTTTGCGGTCCGCATATCAATTATGCGACTGCAAAAGTCACCATATTTTATCATCGTCCTCAGGAGACCTTGGGTTACATTATTCGGCCAAAATGCGGACCACATTTTGACTTTGCCGACCGCAAATACCGTCGTGCTCAGGACTCAAGTCATCCTTTCAAAAATGGAGGGCATATATCTTTCTACACATTACCTCAGATGCATTTCCTACCTAATGCACCGGAGAATTTCGGCGCATTTCAATACTAATTGCTTAGATTCTAGCTTGTTTTAATGCAATTATAACCGATACTCATGTAGATTTGTTGTTCTTATAGCACAAGAGAAAGGGAAGACCAAGGATATGAAAATGGGCGCAAAAAGAGAAGAAAAGAGCATGATTTTGCAAAAATGACCAAAATGCGGTCGAGTCTGCGGTCGCGTAACACACATTTGGACTACAGACCCATCTTTTACATCGTAGAGCGTTACAGAGAATGGAGCCAAAAATCATGTCAAGAATGTGGCGTGTTCTGCGATAGCAGAATCAACATGTGGACTGCAGATGAGCCGCATAATGATCAAGTTGAATCTCAAAGACAAAGATGCGATACAATTCTGCGGTCGCATAACTCAAATGGGGACCGCTGTTCTGCGACAAGTCAGTGGTCGCAGACGCGACCTGGAAGGGCAAAATTGTCCATTTTCTATCCCAAATTTTGTCCACCTATAGATAGTTTTAAGACACTTTGGTGAGAGAATCGAATCTTACCTTTTAGCTACACTCAATTCTCCCTTTTCGAATCTTTTCGGTGAAGAATCTTCTCTTTGTAAGCATTTATGACACTTATTATTATTTGGTTTATGTGTTTTAGCATGAGTGGCTAGTCCTAAATAATAAGTTTATGGACCCTAAATGGGTGTTATGGTAATGTGTGTGTGACATTGAATATATATATAATGGGTGGTTGATGTTTATTTACTTCTTGTTCTTCATTCATTGTTGATGGTTGCAAA
Source organism: Nicotiana benthamiana (assembly GCA_034376525.1). NCBI lineage: Eukaryota > Viridiplantae > Streptophyta > Magnoliopsida > Solanales > Solanaceae > Nicotiana > Nicotiana benthamiana. The sequence goes on along the minus strand of CM067338.1, from coordinate 125,787,065 downwards.
CATTAACCAAAGCCATTATATTCTTGCTTTTCTTGGTAAAGTGGGTTACAATTTTGTAGGAGTCAATATCAATGACTCAAGGCTTTAAACCTTATTTGATAAAATCACTTAGGAATAAGTGTGTTTTAATTGGCATTTATTGATGGTTCTTAATAGCAACTCTTTTATATTTGGGAAAATCATAAAGAGGAAATACTACTCATTCATTGAAAAATATTGGGTAGTATCTTAGACATCATTTGCACATCCAAATGACCTCCCATTAGAAATATATCACATTAACACCTGTTGACATTACACTACATTAAAGGGGACACAACCTTTGTTGCTTTTATCACATTGTTCACTCTTTAATTGTTAAAAATTAGTTGTAAATCAAACTCAAACAATCATACATACTCTTGTCACCATACACCAATCTTTCTTGTATCAATTAACCGAATAGAGATCGAACTTGAGTCGAGAAACACACTAAACAAGTACCCTTTTCAAACCTATTCGCTGTGGGATTCGACCCCAACCTTGTTGGGTTATTATATTTGACATCGACCGCCTTACACTATTTATTAAAGTGTAATTTGAGCGTATCAAATTTTGGCGCCGCTGCCAGGAAATACGGTTCTTGAAATTAATATTTAATGTGTACTTTACATAGGTTTATTTCTATTCCATCACACTTTTCTTGCTTTGCTTAGTGTTGATGGGAAACATGTCAGACTATGAAGAAGATGTGGAAGGTGAAATGGGGGAAAATCCCTTTGCAGACATCGAAGAATACATTGAATACACTAATGCTATTGTGCCTCCGCCCGTTGGAGAGGCTAAATTTAAAGTGGAACATGGGTTAATTTTTATTCTTAAGGCAGAAGGGTTCTTCAGAAACTCCACTCTTGACGATCCAACGGAACACCTGAGGAACTTTGTGGGTGTGTGCGCAATGCAAAAGAAAAACAATGTGACTGACGATGCCTAATGGTTGAGATGCTTCAAGTACTCTCTAGCTGAGGATGCAAAGAAATGGCTCCAGAATCTATCTCCCAACTCCATTCATACATGGCCCAAGCTTGTTCGGGAATTTTTTGTCCATGTGGTTCCCGCAAAGTAAAAAGTCTGAATTGCGGGACAAGATTTTTTTCTTCAAGCAAATGCAGAGGGAGCAGTTGCATGAGGCATGGGATCGTTTCAAATTGTACTTTGTAAGGTCTCCAAACTATGGGTCCCCGGATTCCATGTTGTTGGAAAAATTCTACATGAGTTTGGATCCTATGAACCAAGCTATAGCCAAGAATGCAGCTGACGGGTCTTTCATGGATAAAACATTTGCTCGAGTGAAGAAAATTTTGGACAAAATGGCAAAGCACAACCAGGCATGGCACTCCAAAGATGCTACCGAAGGAATTTCATATAGCTTTTCTTCCTTGAGCACCTTGATCAAGGAATATCAAGAAAGGCATCAAGTGATCGTCGGACTCACTACAAATGTAAGTGTTCTTACCAAAATGTTGACAGATAATCAGACAAAGAGAGTTAGTGCAGTGGAGGATGTTCCTCATTCGTTGAGGAAAATTTTGAAGAAGCAAACTACATCAACAACCCTCATGGAGGGTACCGAAGGCAACCATACCATGGTCCTGGGCAACAAAATTAATGGAGGCCAAACCCGAAAGGGCAAGGATACCAACAGTGGAGAAATGACCAAGGTAATTCTTAGCAAGTAAATTTGAACAACACCAACAGCTTTGCAAACCGTAGCTCCAACCCATATGTTCACCCGAAAGGTAATTATTTAAATCAAGGTTCATCCATTGATTCGAAGTTAGAAATCATGTTTGAGAGAGTTTTTCTAAGTCAAGAAAAGTCAGATGCATCATTGAGAAACATGATCTAGGTGGTTAGCTCTCACACCATATCTATCCAAAAATTAGAGATGCAAATGAAAGACCTTTTGCGGGAGCAAAACCCAAAGCTAAAAGGAAAACTTCCAAGTGACACAATAGCGAACCCAAAGAGTGGTGGAGGTGGTTCAACCTCTCACATCATGGAAATAACGACTAGAAGTGGAAGGTTTTACAAGGTGACATTGAGAAAAAGGTTGTGGGGGAAGAAGCCGAACAAGAAGTGGAAGCCGAAGAGCAAGGGGATGTAGAAGTTTTGAGGTTGCCGGACAAAGAGCAAGTTCAAGAAGTTCTCCAAGAAGAGGTGAAGGAAAAGGAAAAAGAGAGGGAGACATAAAAAACTCCAACTCCTATTCCTAGACCTCCCCCACAATTTCCCTAAAGACTTGTGAGAAGGATTGAAGATAGCAAGCTTGAAATGTTTTTTTGATATTCTTAAGCAATTGTGGGTGAATATCCCATTCTTGGAAGCTTTCCAAGAAATGCCGGGGTTTGCCAAATATTTGAAGGAATTGATCACCAAGAAGAGAAAAATGAAGAATGGGGTGGTGAACATGACTCACCGAGTTAGCTCTATCATTGCCAAGAGTCCTATCCAAAAGAAAGGAGACCCGGGAGCATTTCCCATACCTTGCACTAATGGAGAGCGAGACTTTGCTAGGGCCCTTTGTGACAATGGGGCTAGTACCAACTTGATGCCACTTTCCATCTACAAGCAAGCGGGATTGGGGATGCCAAGGACAACAAGCATGAGATTACAAATGACCGACCGATCCATTAAACGACCGGTAGGCATTGTTGATGATGAATGTGAAAGTTGGTGAATTTTATTTGCTTACCGACTCTCTGATTCTAGATCGTGCCATTGATAAAGATATTCCCATAATGTTTGGGAGACCATTCTTGGCAACCGGAAGAGCACTTATGGATTTCGGAACGAAATGAGATCAAATTCCGGGTGAATGATGAAGAAGTCACCTTCCAAGCTAGCAAGGGTATGAAGATGCCCCATGAATATGAGAACATCTCCGTTATTGAGGTGGTTGATGAGATTGACGAAGCCCTCGAAGTAAAAATGGAAGAGCAATGCCTTGGTGAGGCTTTGGCGGCAATCTTAGTGAATTTTGATGGTGAGGACATGGAGACAGTGAACGCATTGGAGGGTCTTGGATCCTAAACTTATGCTCCGGCCAAGCTCTCTCTTGACTTGGAAAATAGAGCTACACCTCCCGCCAAACCATCCATCAGTTAACCACAAAAATTGGAGTTCAATCCTCTCCCGGCGCATTTGAGGTATAAATTCTTAGGCTCTAATGACACCTTACCCGTAATCGTTTCTTCTTCTTTGAATGACTTGTAGGTAGATAGGTTGTTGGAGGTCTTGAGAGAACACAAGCAAGCTATTGGATGGACAATCACAGACATCTATGAGATTCCCGCGGGGATATGCGAGCATAAAATCCAATTGGAGAGTGAAACAAAGCCAATCATCGAGCATCAAAGACGGTTGAATCCGTCAATGCAGGAGGTGGTAAAAAAGGAGATCATACAGTAGTTAGATGCCGGAGTAGTGTATCCTATTGCAGACAGTTCATGGGGGAGTCCAGTTCAGTATGTGCCCAAAAAGGGAGGCATGACTGTGATAGAAAATGAAAAGAATGAGCTCATCCCAACACGAACAGTGACCGGATGGCGAGTGTGTATGGATTAACAAAAGATAAATGGTGTAACATGCAAAGACCATTTCCCTATGCCTTTTATTGAGCAAATTCTTGATCGGCTAGCGGGAAGTTCATTCTATTGCTTTCTTGATGGGTATTCTGGATATAATCAAATCAACATCGCATTGGAGGATCAAGAAAAGACAACATTCACTTGTCCATATGGAACATTTGCTTTTAGCTGAATGCCATTTGGCTTGTGTAATACACCGGCTACTTTCAAACGATGTATGATGTCAATCTTCTCGGACATGGTTGAAGATTTTCTTGAGGTAATCATGGATGATTTCTCGGTAGTTGGGGACTCATTTGAGAATTGTCTTGGCAACCTAAAGCAAGTGCTTAAAAGATGCGAAGAGACAAATCTCGTGCTAAATTGGGAGAAATGTCACTTCATGGTTGACGAGGGCATTGTGCTTGGGCACAGAATTTCAAAGAAGGGTATTGAATTTGACCGGACGAAGATTGATATCATCTCTAAGCTTCCTCCACCAACGACCACGAAGTGTGTAAGAAGTTTTCTAGGGCACGCCGGGTTTTACAGGCGCTTCATCAAGGACTTCTCAAAGATCGCTAACCCTTTCTGCAACCTCATTCAGAAAAATGCTAAATTTGTGTTTGATGAAAAGTATCTTATAAACTCAAGCTCACCACGGCACCCATCATTGTCACTCCTGATTGGTCTCTTCCTTTCGAACTCATGTGTGACGCCAGTAGTATGGCTATTGGAGCAATGCTAGGCCAACGCCACAACAAAATTCTTCTAGTGTACTATGCCACTAAAACCCTCAATGGAGCACAGGTAAACTATACAGTGACTGAGCAAGAGCTTCTTGCTATTGTATATGCTTTTGAGAAGTTCCGTGCGTATTTGTTGGGATACAAGGTGATAGTGTATACGGATCATGCGGCCCTTCAGTATCTTATGGCAGAGAAAGATGCAAAGCCTCGGTTGATACGATGGGTCTTGCTGTTGCAAGAATTTGTTTGAAGTCAAAGATCATAAGGGAACACAAAACCAAGTAGCGGATAGTTGTCAAGGCTTGAGGAAGCAGGGAGACCACAAGGTGATCTTGAAATCAATGATACTTTTCCGGATGAGCAAATATTGGCGTTATCTACCACCTATGCTCCTTGGTATGCCAATGTTGCTAACTATTTGGTCAGTGACCTTGTACCTGAGGACTTGGAATCATATCAAAAGAAAAAGTTCTTGAGAGATTTTCGGAAATACTATTGGGAGGAACCATATTTGTTTCGTGTTTGTGCCGACAATATCATTAGAAGATGCGTTCTTAAAGAAGAGATGATGCCAATTTTCAAGGCATGCCATGACTCTCCTGTTGGGGTCATCATGGGGGAATTTGAACGGCGAAAAAAGTTCTTGAATGTGGATACTATTGGCCGTCCATCTACCATGACGCCAACAAAATGGTAAAGGCTTGTGATCAATGTCAACGAGAAGGGTATATTTCCAAAAGACATGAAATGCCGATGCACTTTGTGATGGAGATAGAGATTTTTGATGTGTGGGGGATCGACTTTATGGGCCCCTTTGTAAGTTCTTATGGGATGAATTATATCTTGGTGGCTGTGGACTACGTGTCCAAATGGTTGAAGTCGTTTCCTTACCAAACAACAAAGCAACAAGTGTCACCGCATTTTTGAAGAAGAACATATTCTCTTGGTTTGGCACTCCTAGAGCCATTCTTAGTGATGGTGGATCACACTTTTCTAACAGAGCTTTTACGGGGTTACTTGAAAAATATGGTGTCAAGTACAAGGTGACCACACCTTACCATCCGTATTCGAGTGGTCAAGTTGAAGTGTCCAACCGGGAGATCTAGTATATTCTAGCAAAAACTGTGAACGCAAACAGGACAGACTGGACAAGGAAGCTAGACGATGCATTGTGGGCATACCGTACGGCCTACAAGACTCCTATTGGTACTTCTCCTTACCGGCTCATATTTGGTAAATCATGTCATCTACCCATGGAGTTAGAGCACAAAGCCATGTGGGCATTGAAGAAGTTGAATCTAGAATGGGCTGAGGCTTCAAATTTGGAGCTGGCACAACTCAATGAACTGGAAGAATTTCGGTTCCATGCTTATAAAAGTGCGGCTGGGTAGAAAGACCGGATGAAGTTTTTCCATGATAAAAAGATCTTGAAGAGGGAGTTCAAGGCGGCTTATTTGGTCTTGCTCTTCAATTCAAGGCTCTAATTGTTTCCGGGCAAGCTCAAATCCAAATGGTCTGGTCCTTTCAAAGTGGTAAATGCCTCACTGTATGGAGCGGTAGAACTAGAATCAATAGACGGTGCCCGAAAATTCAAATTAAATGGCCAGCGCATCAAACATTACTTGGGTATTGATGGTGAAAAGCATTTTGTGGAGCAGCTGGTTCTCAAAGATGGTCCTTGCCTGACCAGTGAATGAAATTGAAGGAACATCAGTCCCGTCGTGCTACAACGTTAAATCAAGCGCTTCTTGGCAGGCAACCCATGGATGGTAACACCCTTTTTCTCTTTACATTTTTTATTTTTTTATGTTTACAATGTTTGTTGGAGTGCAGGGAGATCAAAAGACCTCAACACTTGGTAACTGCCTGAAAAAGTGAAGGAAAATATTAGCGTGAAAAATGCGGTAGGAACGCGTTCGCATAATTGATCTACGGTCCGCAGACCTACCACAGATTGAAATAGATAAGGGAAAAAAATTGGCAGTTGGAAATGCGGTGAACACGTCAATTTTGCGGTCCGCATGTTGAGTCTGCGATCGCAGCTTTGACCGCATGCTGAGTCTACGATCGCAGATTTTATCGCATTTGAGGCCTTCAAAAATCCTTCACTCCCACATCGCAGAACACATATGCGATCGCATAGTGTGCTCTGCGATGCTTTGGCCATCGCAGATATATCGAAGAAATGCCAGGTACGTTCCCTTACACTTTGGGATAAAACAAAACAAAAACAAAAAAAGAGAGAAAAGAAGAAAAAGACTGAAAGCGAAGAAAACGAAAAATTTTAAAAAAGAAAAAAAAAGGGGAACTCGGATCGAACCCAAGCAAGGGCAACACTCAAGCTCACAAAAATCACTTAAATCAACAGTTGTGCATCGTATGTAAATCTCTTCCCCTTATTTTCATTTGAAGCTTTTGTACAAGGTTAGATCTAATTTATTTTGGGTGCTTAATATCTGAAAAATGGGCACATTTGGGCTAAGCATGATGGGGGAAATGGGTTTGGACTAGAATAGGGTAGCCATTGTAGGAGACTAAGGTTGTCTACTGAAGAACGACGATATCTGCAGTCCGCTTGTCTGATTTGCGGACAACATCTTTGTAGCAGACCTAACCCTAGTTCGCCTGGAGATGATGATCTTCTTCGGTCATTATGCGACCGCATTTTTGACTCCTTTATTGGCTGAGCTAAGTTGTGAAAATGCGGCAAAGAATGCGGTCCCAGAATATATCTACGGACAACATCTCTATCACAGATTGAAACACAGAAGTGAGAAATTTTTGAATTTCAAATGTTCAGTTTGCGATGCATCTGCGGCTCGCATAGTGGTTATGCGATCGCATTTTGCATCGCAGATAGACCAACTGGTTAGGCATGCAAGTCTGCGGTGATTTTGCAGACTGCATAGTGGTTCTGCGACCGCAGAATGAACCACATTGTTGATTCCTCTTTGTAAATTCTCTGATTCTTCTCCCAAAATCTTAACGTTGTTATTTCCCGTTGTGCAAATATGTCGCCCCGACACAAGAGAATATCAACTAAGCCTCCTCAGTCGAAGAAACAAAAAGTTGAACATGCACCACAACAACAATCCCAGCCTGAGGAGGAGGATCTTTTCCCTGAGGTAGACATACATGCTGAAGCTCGGAGAAAGAAATGGTCCGAGGGTGCAGAATACAATATCCACTGGGGAGTTGAGGGGTCTAGGGAAAAGTACAAAAATGGGTTGCTCGGAGGTCGCTTTTGCATGAGAAACAACTAAGTTTGAATGGTTTGAAGGAGAGATACCCTCACGTACTCGCTAACATCAAGCGGAGAAAATGGCTCGCTTTCACTGAACCTCCAATTGAATACAATGAATCCATGGTGCGAGATTTCTAACCCTCTTACGACGCATCAAGAACCAAGAACCACAAGAAACAAATGATGTTTTTGGAGAAGGTAGAGGTTCGGGGCTTCACTGTTAAGTGCAGTGCCAAGGCCATAAACAAATTGCTTGTCCAAGAATAGGAAAACGCAATAAAATGGCTGAGTTTGATGCCAAGTATGCAAACAAAGAGGGTGAGCGTAGCTGGATTGCCTCTGTCGTTGCAAGTGGAACCCCAACATGGATACAACCAGGGCACAAAATATACAAGGAGAGTTTCTTGCGAGAGGGACGATACTGGCTTGCATTCCTCGCATCAAGGTTGATCCCTACGCAGAATGAGACAGAAATTGCTATTGAGAAGGCTCTTCTGGTAGCGTGCATAATTCAACATATGAATATCAATGTGGGGTCCATTATCTTTCAAGCAATGGGTAGGCGGGCAATGTAGGATGCCACGTCTCTCCCATTCCCAGCTTTGATCACAGCCCTATGCCAAGCGACCAATGTCCCGCTGGATGTCCAGAAGGACAAAATGGGTAGGGAGGCAGGTAAGATAGATATCACCCGTCTTCGTGACGCTGTAGTGCCTCCCGTTGGAGTTGTTCAGGAAGACCTTCCATCATCCCAACCTAATGTCACTCCTCCAGTAGATGCTGCCGAGTCTTCTACTCCCCAGACTGCCCCTGCATCTACCACGTTCAGACTTCGTCTACACCTCCGCAGTCTCCGGGGGTTGTTTACTATCCCAACATGCAAACGCCAATATTGACCAACTTTTGAATACTTGCCGAATTTGATCAAGCAAGCCCTCACTCCCATGCAAGCAGCAGTGGAATATATTCAACAAAAGCAATTAACGTGTGCGGAATGGTTGCAAGGAATTGAGATGAGGTTAGAGAAAGTGGAAAGAGGTGAGGTGAGTGGCCTGTCAAACCTCAAGAAGGAGGTTACCTCTATGAAGGTCGAATCCCAAAAAATGCAAAATTTGGAATTCGATCTTTCATCCTTCCTTCCCTCGGAAGGTGCTCCAGGTACAGGCTCTGTACCAGACTTGGGGCTTGATTTAACAAACTTTATGACGGATCCTGTGGTTCCTACCCTCGGAGGCTCTCATGCCGATGCTCCAACCGGTCCTATTGATATTGATTCTGAGGATGATACCGGTAGTTCAGACGAGTTGGAGGGTGACAGGGAGGATGAGGAAAAAGATAGTTTGGGATTCTCAAGTGACAAATCCTCTCTGCTTGTTGATAAGGGGAAGACAGTTGTTCAGGAGGAGGAGAGTGCAGATGCTACTGCTGACGAGGAGGAGAGGGCACAAATGAAGATTGCGTTGGAGAGGTCTTTGATTGATAGAGGGGGTTCGATAGCTCCCGTAGCACCCATACCTACTCCAGGTTCATCCAGTAGCTCTCAAGTGCCAGGTGATGAGATTGTTCCCCCAGCCGTAGCTCCAGTTGCATAGCCATTTACTTTCCCTACTTCAGAGCATCCACCAGCATAGGAGATCACACTCCCGACTAATCCAATGCCAGTTCTCACCACCGCATCAGAGGGTGATCCCTCCAGTACTCACCCAGCTGCCGACTCCCATCGCACTTAGTGCGACTCAGGGAGCTTACCCTCAAACTCTACTCTTTAATTTCTATGCATTGGGGACATTGCATCGCTTGCAGGTGGGGGTGGGCATGTAGCCTTGTATGATTTTTGTCATGTATATAGTTGGAAACTAATGTACCTGTGATGTATGATTTTTGGTTTTTGATAAAAAGTTGTTGAATTCATGTTCTTGTTTGATGAATATCATTTTGTGAATCAATTCCCCTTGGTTTTTCTTTTTCTGGTTCCTTTCCAATGGTGTAATTGAAGAATCAGGATCTTAGGTGTAAACCACTGTGACCTGGTTGGTGTAATTGCCTAGAATCGAGCATGGGTGTCTGTATATAGCACATACCTTCCTACAGTCTTTTTTGTCGTCTTTTCCCAATGATAGATAGATTGATGACCGTCTTAAGGGAATCTGTCGCTATGATCAATTCTGTGAATTTGAGGCTCGATCTGTGACTCTATGGCAACATAAAATTATACTTGTATCTATGATGAAGGCTTTGAGTTGCAAAATAGTTAGTCGGAAGTGTCAAATTATGTGAATGAAGCAGTTCATGTACCATGTGTGTGTGTGAGTTCTTGATTTGTATATAATTCTCGTGTATACTTCTGTCATCTCGAACATGCCCGGTTAGTCTTTCACTGCTAACGATAGTATGTTTGGTTGGAGGAATGATCTTAGGCATTCGTTGTGATTATGTGCAAAACCTCTTTAGTCTTTCAAGCCTACCCATGCATAATAGATACCACTAGCACCCAATATGGAGCTTTTTAACCTTTCTTTGGCCAACTCATTACAAACCTTTCCCGCTTTGAAAAACAAGTTCCTATCTTGAACGCGCCCCTATTTGAACACTAAGAATGGGGCTAAAAGCCTAAGTTGGGGTTAAGGTCAAAGTTGAAGACCGTTAAGGGTATACGTGAGTTTAGGGCATCATACCTAAAAAGAGTTTGTGAACTTGTTCAAGCTCCACAAAAATAAAATAATAATGATGACCAAAAGCAAGAATAGAAAAAGAAAAAGAAAAGAAAAATTTAGTAATGCTTATGTTTATTAAAGGAAAATTTAGGAGTCTTGAACGATAATGAAAAGTTATGTAAGGTAGCTCCATACTGGAGGCTATACGAAAACAAAGATATGGGGGCTTGAAAAGGAATGCAAAAGAATGGTAAGATGTGATTATTGTTCAAAGAGGGTGAAGTCACTTGTACCCAAATGTCCATCCAACCCATCCCTGAACCTATATTACAAGCCAAAAAGCCCTTACGAGACCTCCAACCGAACATTCTGGAATAAGCGGAGATTTAAAATAAGGGCAAGCTTATGGTATGACATGTTGTAATAATTGAAGTTATTTCTGAGAGTGAGAGTGATTTTAAATGGTCCCTCGTTGCCGACTTTGTAAATACTGTGATTCTGGGACTTTCTTTCTGGTAAGGGTATATGAATTGTGGAATCGAACTGAAGTTGAGCTTCTTGAGTCAACTGAGCATGCCCTCAGCTGAGGGTAGCATCTATTCACAATGTTGAGGCTCTGAGTTCACAGGATGGATTAAGTTTTCTCTGTACATACTTCCAATGTAGGAAGGATGATGCAATTGTAAATGCATGCTCGAAAAACTAGCAACGAACACCTTCTCGAGCCACTACTGTTTTGTATTTGTAAGTAGCGTAGGAATATGCTGAATATGTTTTGCTTACTTGAGGACAAGCAACAGCTTAAGTTGGGGGTGCTGATGCGCCGGAGAATTTCGGCGCATTTCAATACAAATTGCTTAGATTTTATCTTGTTTTAATGCAATTATAACCAAATACTCATGTAGATTTGTTGTTCGTATAGCACAAGAGAAAGGGAAGACCAAGGAAATGATAATGGACGCAAAAAGAGAAGAAAAGAGCATGATTTTGCACAAATGACCAAAAGCGGTCCAGTCTGCGGTCGCATAACACACATGCAGACCGTAGACTCGTCTCTCACATCGCAGAGCCAAAAATCATGTCAAGAATGCGGCGTGTTCTACGATCGCAGAATCAACATGTGGACCGCAGATGAGCCGCAGCATGATCAAGAAGAAACTCAAAGACAAAGATACTATGCAATTCTTTGGTCGCATAACTCAAATGCGGACCACAGATTGAACATGCGATGAAGGCCTGGCACCTAGGGTTTTGGATCTGCGAAGCGGCCACTCGAGATGCGGACCGCAAACCTGTTCTGAGACAAGTCTGCGGTCGTAGACGCGACCTTGAAGGGCAAAATTGTCCATTTTCTATCCCGAATTTGGTCCACATATAAATAGTTTTAAGACACTTTTGTGAGAAAATCGAATCTTACCTTTTAGCTACACTCCAATACATTAATATACTCCCCTTTTGGAAGCTCTTGGGTGAAGAATCTTCTCTTTGTAAGCATTTATGACACTTATTATTATTTGGTTTTCGTGTTTTAGCATGAGTGGCTAGTTCTAAATACAAAGGTTGTGGACCCTAAATGGGTGCTATGTTAATGGGTGTGTGACATTGAATATATATATATATATATATATATATATATATATATATATATATATATATATATATATAATGGGTGGTTGATGTTTATTTACTTTTTGTTCTTCATTCATTGTTGATGGTTACAAACATTAACAAAAGCCATTAAATTCTTGCTTTTCTTGGGAAAGTGGGTTAGAATTTGGTACGAGTAAATATCAATGACTCAAGGCTTTAAAATTTATTTGATAAGATCACTTAGAAATAAGTGGGTTTTAATTGGCATTTATTGTTGGTTCTTAATAGCAACTCTTTTATATTTGAAAAAACCATAAAGAGGAAATACTAGTCACTCATTGGAAAATATTGGGTAGTATCTTAGACATCATTTGCACATCCAAAGGACCTCCCATTAGAAATATATCATATTAACACCAGTTGACATTACACTATATTAAAGGGGACACAACCTTGGTTGCTTTTATCACATTGTAAACTCTTTAATTGTTTAAAATTAGTTGTAAATCAAACTCTAATAATCATACATACTCTTGTCACCATACACTAATCTTTCTTGTTACAATTAACCGAATAGAGATCGAACTTGAGTCGAGCAACACACTAAACAAGTACCCTATTCAGACCTATTCCTTGTGGGATTCGACCCCAACCTTATTGGGTTATTATATTTGACATCTACCGCCTTAAACTATTTATTAAAGTGTAATTTGAGCATATTACTACCCAGAAACGACTATGCTATAAAAAATAACTATGAAAAGCAACACAAAACCAAACTTAGCAGAACAAACATAAAGAAGAAAGAAAAGAAAAATAAGAACCTTGAATTGGAAAATTTGGGGCGAGGTTACATTCTTGTGTTTTAGGGCGTAAGTACTATATAGATGAGGAGTGGGTTGTTTGTCCTTTTTCCGATTCGATCACTTGTAGGTTGTTTTTGCCCTTTTTTTTGTTTCGATATGAGTTTTGCCCCTCTTTTCTTTTCATTCTTTTCTATCTTTTGTTTCTTTTGTTTTTGTTTTATATTTTTCTTCTTCTGTTATGTTTTGAATGTGAGAGAGATGAGAGTATGCAACCACTTACCTGTCAATTGTGTGATTGGAAGGGCACCGCATAACACACTATGCGACCGCATAAGTGTTATGTAGTGTGTTCACGTGGCTTGCTAAAGGGTAACAAATGTGGTGCACAATGCGGTCACGTAAGTGAAATGCGGTCCGTAGAGATTACCACTTTGCTGAATTCATACTAACAATTTTATCCAAACTTGCTTCTTGGGTTTGCAACCAAAATACGAACCGCATAGTGAATATGCGACCGCATTTTTGTAGAAAACTTCACACATTGGTTTTCTTCCCTTTCTTATGCATTCCTACCAAATGTTGTGATCTTTTGAACCCCTTACACTCTAACACACACTTTAAATTGCTCAAGTAAATCTATCTATAAAAAATTAAAAATTTGATGAACAAAAGAGTGTTACCACACATGGGTTTCCTCCCATGAAGCACTTGATTTAACGTCACTGCACGACGAATTGATGTTCCTTTGGATTCACTCAATGGTCGGACATGGACCATCTTTGAGAGCAAGCTGCTCTACCAAATGTTTTTCTACATTTGTGCCCAAGTAGTGCTTGATAAGTTTGCCATTTACCTTGAATGTCCGGGACCGATCTTCTGATGGAAGTTCCACATCTTCATAAGGAGATACATTGACCACTTTGAATTGAACGGACCATTTGGATTTGAGATTGCCCCGAAAACATTTTTAGCCTTGAGTTAAAGAACAAGACCAAGTCACCCGACTTGAACTCTTTTTTCAAGATCTTCTTGTCATGGACGAACTTCATCCACCTTTTTATGCCCACATAGCCTTGTGTTCTATTTCCACGGGTAGTTGACAAGCTTTACTTAAGACTAACCGATAAGGAGAAGTACGAATAGGAGTTTTGTACGCCGTATGATATGCCCACAATGCATCATCCAGATTCCTTGACCAGCGGTCCTATTTGCGTTAACCGTTTTTGCTAGAATGCTCTTGATCTCCCGGTTAGAAACCTCAAATTGACCACTTGATTGCGGATTATGAGGTGTGGCTACCTTTGCTTACCTCCATACTTCTCAAGTAGCCTCGATAAATCCTTGTTACAAAAATGAGATCCACCATCACTAAGAATGGCTCTAGGAGTGCAAAACCGAGTGAATATGCTGTTCAAGAAGGCGGTCACACTCGTTGCCTCGTTGTCTGGTAAGGCAACTGCTTTAACCCATTTGGACACATAGTCCACCGCTATTAAGATATATTACATCCCATAGGAGCTTACAAAAGGACCCATTAAATTAATTCCTCACACGTCGAAGATCTCTATCTCCATCACAAAGTGCATTGGCATTTCATGCCTCTTGGAGATTGAACCTTGTCTTTGACATTGATCACAAGCCTTGACCATTTGATTAGTATCATGATAGATGGAAGGCCAATAGAAACCACATCCAAGAACCTTAGCCGCTGTTCAATTTGCTCCATAATTACCCTTAACCAGTGAGTAATGGCATGCCTTTCGAATTGGCATAAGCTCTTCTTCAGGAACACACTTACTAATAATGTTGTAAGCACGAACACGGAACAAGAATGGTTCCTTCCAGTAGTATTGCCGACAGTCTCTCAAAAACTTCTTCCTCTATAGGATTCCTATCCCTTCGGGATAAGATCACTAACAAAGTAGTTAGTAATATTGGCATACCAAGAAGCGAAAGTGCTTGATAATGCCAATATGAGTTCATTTGGGAATGCATCGTTGATTTCAACATCTCCTTTTTTTCTCCCTGCCTCCTTAAGCCTTGAAAAATGATCTGCCACTTGATTTTGAGTTCCCTTGCGATCCTTGACGTCGAATTAAAATTCTATCAACAATAAGACCCATCGAATCAATCGAGTCTTTGCATCCTTATTTCCATGAGATAGCAAAGAGCCGTATGATCTCTGTACACTACTACCTTGGATCCCAACAAATAAGCCCAGAACTTCTCAAAGGAATAAACAACGGAATGTAGCTCTTGTTCAATTACCGTGTAATTCATTTGTGCCCCATTGAGTGTTTTACTTACATAGTAGACCGGATGGAGAACTTTGTTGTGACGTTGAACAAGCATTGCTCCAATGGCTACACCACTGGCATCACACATGATCTCAAAAGGAAGAGACCAATCTGGTGTTACAATAATAGGTGCCATAGTTAGCCTTTGCTTCAACTCTTCAAAGGCTTTGAGGCATTTCTCACCATACACAAACTTGGAATCTTTTTCAAGGAGTTTGCACATAGGATTAGAAATCTTGGAGAAATCCTTTAGAAGCACCTATAAAATCTGGTAAGACCCAAGAAACATCGAACACCCTTGATAGAGGTAGGTGGAGGAAGCTTAGAAACAATCTAAATCTTTGACTGCTCGACCTCAATGCCATGCTTTGAAATTTTTTACCCGAGCAGAATGCCTTCGTCCACCATAAAAAGACACTTCTCTTAATTGAGCACAAGACTGGCTTCTTCACATCTCTTAAGCACTTGTCTAAGATTGTTAAGACAATTCTCAAAGGAATCATCAACCACCGAGAAATCATCCATGAAAACTTCAAAAAATTCCTCTACCATGTCAGAAAAAATGGACATCATACACCTTTGAAAAGTGGCCGGAGCATTGCACAGGCCAAATGGCATCCGGTTAAAAGCAAAAGTGCCATACGGGAAAGTGAACGTAGTTTTCTCTTGATCTTCCAAAGCGATATTGATTTGGTTGTAGCCGAAATACCCATCTAGGAAATAATAGAATGACCTCCCCGCTAGCCTATCAAGCATTTGATCAATAAAAGGTATAAGGAAGTGGTCTTTGCATGTATCACTGTTAAGTTTCTGATAATCAACACAAACCCGCCATCCGTCATTGTTCTCGTTGGGATTAGCTCATTCATATCATTTTTTATCACGCTCATGCCTCCCTTTTTTGTTGCACATTGCACGGGGCTCACCCAAGAACTATCAGCAATGGGATAGACTACCCTGGCATCCAACCACTTGATAATATCTTTCTTTACTACCTCTTGCATTGATGGGTTCAGTCGACGTTGATGTTCCTCACTTGGTTTCGTCTCAATCTCAAATTGGATCTTATGTTCACAAATTCCCGTAGGGATCCCACGGATGTCAGCAATTATCCATCCAATGGATTGCCTATGCTCTTTCAAGACTTCTAACAATTTGTTTACCTGCACATTATTTAACAAAGACGAAACGATTACTGGTAAATTTTAATTAGAGCCAAGAAATTTATAACCTAAGTGTGGTGGAAGTGTCTTGAGCTCTAGTTGTTGTTGGTCAATGATTCATATCTTTTTGGGAGGTGTGACCCTATTCTCCAAGTCAATATAAAATCTTTCCCAGAGTATAAGTATAGAATCCATGACCCTCCAATTCATTTACCGACTACACGTACCCATTCATGTCTTCACCATTAAAGTTTACCAAGATATCCGCAAATGCCTCACCAAGGCAATATTCTTCCATTTTTATTTCAATGGCATCTTACACCTCATCAACAATATCTATCACTGAAATACTCTCATACTCATGGGGTAGCTTCATACCCTTGTTCTCTAGAAATATGACTTCTTTATCAATCATTTGGAATTTAATTTTGTTCCTCTGCGAATGCATGAGTGCTCTTCCCATGGCTAGGAATGGTCTCCCCAAAATGATAGGGATTTCTTTATCAACAACACAATCAAGAATTACAAAATCGATGGGAAAATAGAACTCTCCCACTTTTACAATCACATCATCAACAATTCCTACCGGTTGCTTAATGGAATGATCGGCATTTTGTAATGTCATTCTTGTTGGCCTTGGCATCCTTAATCCCGCTTGTTTGTAAATGGTAAGAGGCATCAAGTTAATGCTAGCCCCATTGTCACAAAGGGCTCATTAAAAATCACGTGCCCCGATGGTGCATGGAATAGTAAAGGCTCCCAGGTCTTCTTTCTTTTGGACATTGGTTGTGGAAATAATGGAGCTAACCCGGTGAGTCATGTTTACCACCTCATTCTTTGTGGTCCTCTTTTTGGTTATCAAATCCTTCAGATAATTGGCAAACCCTGGCATTTCTTGAAAAGCATCCAAGAATCGAATGTTCACCGATAATTGCTTTAGAATGTCATAGAACTTTTCAAACTTGCTATCATCAACCCTTCTCACAAGATTTTGAGGAAAAGGAGGAGGTATACAATAGGATGTGGAGCTTTTTATATCTCTTTCACTTTTTCCTGTACCCCTTCTATGTTCACTTCTTGCAACTTTTCTTCTTCCGAAACCCTTTCAACTTCAATAACCCTTTGATTTTCCGATTCAACTTCTTGTTCGGCCTCTTCCCCTACAACCGCTTGCTCAATTTCTCCATGTACCACCTTCTCACTTCAAGTAGTTATTTCCATGATATGCAAAGTTGGACCACTTCCACCACCCTTTGGGTTTGCAATAGTATCACTTGTAAGTTGCCTTTTTGCTTAGGGTTTTGCTCCCTAGCGAGATCTCTCATTTGCATCTCTAATTTTTGAATAGATGTGGTATGGGAGCCAACAATCTCGGTCATGTTCCTCATGGATGCCTCAGTATTTTCTTGATTTTACAATACTCTTTCAAGCATTGTTTCTACATTAGAATCACTTGATGAACCTTGGTTTGCATATTGACTCTTTGGGGGACATAAGGGTTGGAGCTCCGGTTTGAAAAGTTGTTATTGTTGTTCCAATTTCTTTGATGCGAGCTACGTTGGTCATTTATCCATTGTTGGTTGCCTTGCCCTTGCATGTTAGGTCTCCGTTGGTTTTGTTGCCCTTGAACTATGGTATGGTTTCCTTTGATACCCTCCTTCAGGGTTGTTGACATAATTTGCATCCTCAAAATCCTCATTTGATATTGGTTGCACATCTTCCACCACATTGACTTTCTTCATTTGGCTCTCGGTGAACATCTTTGTCAACACATTGATAACCTGATCCCTCTTTTGATTTTCCTTAATCATGTTACTCAAGGAAGGAGAAGCATATGTAATTCCACCTGTAGTTTCCTCGGAGTGCCATGCTTTGTTGTCCTTTGCCATTTTGTCTAGGATTTGCATTTCACTTGCAAATGATTTGTCCATGAAAGATCCATCAGATGCATTCTTGGATAGCTTGGTTCATAAGATCCAAGCCCATAAAACAATTTTCCAACAACATAGAATCTGTAAAACTATGGTTTGGAGACCTCACAAAATATAATTTGAAACGGTCCCATACCTCATGAAACTACTCTCCCTGTATTTGCATGAAGAAGAATATTTTGTCCCTGAGCTCAGACTTCTTGCTATGCGGGAACCACTTTGACAAGAATGCTCAGTCAAGTTCAGCCACGAATGGATGGAGTTTGGTGGCAGATTCTGGAGCCATTTCCTTGCATCTGCAACTAGAGAATACTTGAAGCATCTCAACCTTAGGGCATCGTCAGAGATATTAATCTTCTTGTGCATTGTAAACACACCTAAGAAGTTTCTATGGTGTTGCGTTGGATCATCGTTGGTGGAATTTCATAAGAACCCCTCTGCTTTGAGCATAAGAGTGAGGGTGCTTGTAAATCACTAGGTAGCCATACAAAACTCGGCCCAAGCAATGCCCAAAAGTTCTATGCCTTTCTTGGTCGGACCAAGATTAGACTGTGTTCCATATTGAACGTTGCAGCACGAACAACAGTAGGTACAATAGCGTTAGTATGCTCAATGTACTCCCCGATGTCTTCAAAAGGAATCTCTCCTATTTTTTCCTCTGCATTTTCGCTATATTCTGATATGTTTTCCTAGCAGCACCAAGCAAAGAAAGAAAAGTGTGATAGAATAGAACAAGATGAAAAGTAAATTACAACCTACTTAGTACTTTCAAAACCGTATTCCCCGGCAACGATGATGGAAACTGTCGCTTCGTAATTGATGAAGCTGAAAAAAAGCCATAAAAGACACTGAAAAGTTGCAGAACTAATCAAAACATGCCACGTATCACAAGTATTAAATGAAAGTGACATATGGAGCATCATTTCTGAGAAAAAACATAATGGCGGCAAAAATTCCCAATTTAATGAGATCCACTTCCCAAATATTCTATTGAAGAATAAATGGCAAGTGGGGGGGGGGGGGATATCTGTATTTGGAAAAATTAATTTAATGTATCGAATTAATTATATGGTCACAATTCATGACACATGTATTGGTAAAGGAATGACAGTTGGTGAAGAACAGTTGAAGAGGCATGAGCTTTAGAAGGCACGGACAAAGATCCAAGAACGCTAGAAGGGATAGGTGCTCGAACATCTTGATATACTGAAGAAGCATTGGAAGTATGAACCTAAATAGCAAAGGGGTATAGACACATATTATTTGTAATTAATAGGCATTAACTAAGGAAAATGCAACAAATTTTTTATTGAAACAGTCACAATTGCCAATTATATCGTTACATTAAATGACATTAATTGTCCATAATGCCTCCATTATGAAAGGAGAAAAATGTACTACTTAGAAATAGCTATAAAAGGTCAGGAATGAATATTTGTAACAGCACGAAATACTATTGGAATATACTGATTCACTTTGCTTTCTATTCAGCTATTATTTATATTAATTATTCCTATTTCTACTTGATTATCACTAACCCGTCTTCTTTTAAAAACATGTTTTGACCCAAATCTTTATGTTTGGTTAAAAACCTCTGATGACCCTGAAGTTCATATCTTATTGTAGGAGTTAAAACTATTTTTTGAGGCTTGAAAACCCCTCTTATCCCTTGATTTGTATGCGCAGTCCAAGCATATTTATGAAAAGGCTTTTATGTGAAATTTAAGAAAAAGATTAATTTTGACCATTAAAAATTATTAAAGTTAACTTTCATCAATATTTTTGTTAAATGGACTCGGACCCGTAATTTGACGATTCCATAGTAAATATGGGACTTGGAAATATGCCCGAAATTAAATTCTGGGGTCCACAGTCTGAGAAAGGAATTTTTAGAGAAAATAATTTTCTGGAAATATCAAGGCTTTTCGAAATAAAATGATGCATGTTCTTGACAGTATCGGGCCTGTATCTTGGTTTCGGAGACCAATATAGGTTTATACTAATAATTAAAGTCATGTATGTGAAATTTGGCAAGAATCAGAGTTCATTTGGTATAAATCAGACCCTTATTTTAGAAAATAGAAATTTCAATGTTCTTAAGGAGTTTCATGAATTTGAGGTTAAATTGGTTGTTGTTGATGCTATTTTGATGATCTAATCACAGAAACAAGTCTCTACAATATTTTTAGGTTTGCATGCATGATTGGTTTAGAGCCCAAAGGGCTCATGTGAGTTTTGGATAGGCCATGGGGTGATTTGGACTTAGGAAATTGCAGCTGTGCATTTAATATTTTACCTAGGTCTTTCATCTAGCAATTGCGAAATCAGGATTTGCAATTGTGAAGTGGTCAGGCTTGAAAAATACTACCACAGTGTCGCAATTGCGAACTAAGCCTGGGTAGGCCTTTATCGCAAATGCAAACACTATGATGGGAATTGCCCCCCCCCCCCCCACACCCATACACAAATGCAAATGCGACATCCCCCTTCTCAAATGCGAAGGTAGCAGAAATTCTCAAGGTTCATAATTGCGAACCCAGGTTGAAATTATGGCATCTACACCTGATAATTAGGATTTTTGACGGGATTCTTCTTTATTTTTACAAATTTTGAAACCCCAAACTCTCACATGCGATTTTCTTGAAGAGATTTCTTCCCAAAATTATAGGTATACGATTTATATCTTGTTTTTGTCAATCTATAACATCTTTTTACTTGAATTCACTTTTTTCATGGGAAAATAGGTATTTTTGGGTAGAAGTAAGGATTTTTAAATATTGGGGATTTGGACCTTAATTTGAGGTCTGATTTCAAAATTAATTACATATTTGAGTTCGCGAGTAAATGGGTGATCGGGTTTGGTTCCAACTTCGGTTTTTGACTTTGACTTTTTGGAGAAAATAATGTGAAATCTATTTTCATGCATTAGAATTTGTTTATTTAGAATTTATTATGTAAATTGTGGCTAGATAAAATTGAATTAGAAGTAGAACCGATAGGTAAAACGGTAGTTGAGGCTTAATCTTGTCCGCGGATTCGAGGTAAATGTTTGGCCTAACCTTATATTGAGGGTGTCGTCACCCCATTTTTCCCCCTTTCTAAAAACGAATAGGAGAAATCGGGTTAATGCCATTATGGACAGAACAACTCTTATTCCCTTTTGATGAATTAAGTTATAGAATTTAAAGAGTCGCCACCTATTGATTATAGTGCATTAGGACACTGTTAAAGAAGAGAAGAAAGATTGAAAGAAAATCAGAGTTCAGGTAAAGGCTTGAGATTAGCTCGAGGGAAAGGCGTTAGGCACCACTCAAGATCCACTAGTGTGGTTCCCGGCCATGCTTAATTGTGTTTTTAAAAGAAATCGAATGAAACAAGTAAGGTTTGCATATAGTAGCTACAAATAAGTTTTAAAAGATTGAAAAGAAAAGGAAGAATAGATAGTTTTTTAAAAAAAGAGTTGATGCGGAGAAATGAATAAACTTAAGGGAAAAACATTACAAAAGAAAAGAAAGGAGGTCCTAGTTTTAAATACAATATGGATC
Organism: Nicotiana benthamiana; assembly: GCA_034376525.1. Lineage (NCBI taxonomy): Eukaryota > Viridiplantae > Streptophyta > Magnoliopsida > Solanales > Solanaceae > Nicotiana > Nicotiana benthamiana. The sequence goes on along the minus strand of CM067338.1, from coordinate 125,765,478 downwards.
ACATCAATGCAATACCCAGCAATTACTCCTCAAAAAGGGATCGCACGAGATGTTAGCGCACTGATCATCACATCCACATTCTACCCTTCCCACCCCATTTAGGTATTTAAACGCAATTAGTCTCGTTTATTTATTAATGCTAGTACCCGCCCCAAACTATCAGTCCTGGGGTATAAGGACTTCTAATCTTAAAAGAGAAGGAAGGGGTAGGGGCATATATGGGGTTTAAAAGGACAAAATACTATTGGCAACAAACAAAACAAATAGCAAGTAATGCGGAATAAACAAAACACACAAGGCTGACACAAACCCCGTAAGTCACATAGCATCTAGTTTACCATGCCTTACATGTACTTATTTGGTCTTTAAATTTAATATTGAAGCATCGAACTAGTTTAACACATAGAGTCGGATAAAAAGTCTGCATTAGGCAACCCGGATCCAATTATCAGAAATTGAGGTGTTTTAAACGGGTTTTCGATTACGAACCTAATGCAGAAGAGTTTGAAACAACATATTAAAAATTGCAGAAGTTCAGATATGGCTTTGAAATCAGCAGAATGAAATATAGTAGAGTCTTTAATGAGTTAAAGAATGTTTTGAAATTACAGCTTCATAAGATGAATAAAAATTCAGGTAGAAGGTTGAAAACCGTTTCAGAAAAAAGCAAGTTTAGAAAATTTAAGGGCATTGCAGACTTGTAAGAGTTTTTGAAATAAAAAGGTTTGGATGAGTTTTCTTGAAAAACGTGGAAGCCAATTGCCAGATCATTATCAGTACCGATTAATGCGAGCTTGAACCCCTATAGGGTGGATATCTATACCTTGATTTTAAAGGCTTGTTACTGTTATCAAACTAGTAAGAAATCAGTATCTGATTGCACTTCAGTTTGCCTAGCATTGATGCATTTCCTATAGACATGATTTCTATATGCAACTGGTTGTTTGATTATTAGGTCATGTGGGAAGGATTTCTAATGATTGAGTTAAGAAATGTTAAAAACCAATAGACATGATCTCTAGGTGATCGAAGCATTTAACCTTTAATCATGATTTCTAAGTGACTGAATAAAAATCATTGGGTCCTATTGGCATGGTATCTACCCTTTTGTGCAATAAAATAAACCCCTCTCATACCTTGTACGAATACTCGCCAATTTCTTTACAAGATTATTACAGAACCAAAAGAAAGAAGGAATACCATTAAGAATACATCACAGCCTACAGCTAGATCTGACCAGCCTAATTCAATCTTAATATCCAATAACATGTGTTTCACCAAATCTGGATTCCAGATGTCCAAGGCCTTCTCTTATTCAAAGTGTTTCAAAGTTCCAAGGAGCTTCAAGAGCCCTAGGCAATGCTTACACTCTGAATAACAATTGTTGTAACAGAGTAGTGCAGCGTGGAATTACCAACCCTGAGGCATCTAAGTTCATAGGGAGCTCAAGGGTCCCAAAGCATGACTTACCAAGGGGGGGGGGGGGGCGGAGGAGCAGAACTTAGTACTAGGAATGAGTGCAATGTGAGAGAGGGAGCCATAACATAGGATGGTCATACCTAGTCATAGGCATGGACTGGAACACCCCTGACCCTCTGCTTGGTCCAAGCAAATAAAGAGCAGACTTTAGAAGTCAAACTTGGGTCTGGATGGTGATTAGGACACCACCAGATCTGAGTTAAGGCTCAGCACATAAGGGGTAAAGGGAATGGGGAATTGACTTGAGTAGAGGTTCATGAGAGAACATGATTCTAAGTCATGAGTGGAAAATATAGTATACCAACATGACTCAGAATTACTCACACATAATAGGGGGTCAAAGGGAAGGGGTATCACATAAGAAAGCATTTACATAAACATGCAGAAAATAAGAAGGCATAACAAACTTGAAGATGCAGAGTATGACATACTGAATGGAGAATGCATAACATGAGAAGGGAAATAAACACATAGCCAGGATGGTAGTATTTAACTAGGAAGACACACCAGATGTAATTTTCATAGCAGCAGAACAACAATAGCAAGTAAACAGCTAGAGAGTCAGCAGGAGCAAACTCAGAAACTTCAAGCACTTGAGAATTTTAATGAACTCAAATAATGTTCTCATAGTAATGAGAAGAGGAGCAGGGTGCTCAGTAGAGACATCAGTAGCAATAGCAGAGAAAGCAGTAGTAGTGAAAGCAGTAGTGGAGAGAATAGTAGTATATTTATTTTGAGACAGAAGTATTTATGTGTAAATCTTGTAATTGCAAACGTGTGCAGAAAGAGCAAGGTGTTGATCATGTTTAAGAGCAGAAGGGTAGTGCCCTTTTATAGTGCCAAAAACGAGTAAGCAGAAGGTAGGAAATAATTTTCAGTCAATCACATAAGGATCTTCCCTAGGTTAAGGGATTTGATTTCAAACGGGCATGAGACAATTAAGGAAAGAGAAAAATATTTATACCTTTTCAGAGTAGCATAACAAGGGTAAGTACACAGAGTTTGATTAAGGCAAGAATCCTATGGTACACAGTTTTGAAAAGATAAGGAAAGTAAATCAATCTAACAGCCAGTATATTGAAAACCTTGGTCGAATGAACTTAGTAAGAAAAGGGGGAGGAAAAGGTTTAATTTGGAGAATCAGTAACAATCAATCGAGCCTTAGTAAAGGGAAATTGGAATCAATTACAAGTTAGCAGAATCATTTTGAAAGGAAAAGCTTTTATATATAAAGCACACAAGAGTCAAATAATTAAAGAAAGACTGGTATAGAAAGCAAGCAAAAGATTCTAGTGTAGTCCAAAGTAGAACCCTAGTTCAATCTCAAAGACCAACAACTCACAGGAACCCCAAACCCTTGGGTTTCGAATTCGAGTAGGGTACAGAAATGAGGGGGCAAGCCCTTGAAATAGACTCAGAGAGTCTCATGAATTAGCACACGGATGCAATAGCAAGTTTGAAGAAATATGATGAGAAAATCATAAAGAACATGTTTAATAAAAGCTCAGAACTCAAGAAAGTTCAGGAAAGAAAAGAGGTGACATAGCACTTAAGCGACAATAGATGGAATAGATTTATAACTCAAACAAACTCAGTAAGAAAAAATGGTAAAGGAACACATATAAGATAGACACATAAAGCATATTTTAGAAACCCAGTAGAAGTGATAATAGAGCACAAGTAGAAGAACATGCATAATAATGGCAAAACAGAAAAACATAAGAGAAGGTACGCACAAGCAAAATGACATAAGAACAAAGCATATACAGGCATATTCACACAAAAATTATTTTAAGTGTTTTTTGAAAACCCTAGATTAAACAGACTAATTTTGAAAGAGACGATTGGGGGAAAGCTTTAAAACCTCGAGTGTAACACGGATCTGTCACAAATCTAAAAAAATTTAAAGAATAAAGAACCTCGAACGACATTTATGGTTTCTCAGAAACCATTGAGACGAGAAGGCTTGGAAAGGATATGGTCTCAAATATGCCTGGATTAAAAGGTAATCCAGGCTGGTTAGATAAATGGGTTATTGGGTTGGGTTAAATAGGATTGGGCAGGTCAGATTATGAGCTTGAAATTGGATCAACTTTAGGCTAAAATTTAAATGTAAATGAGGCTACAATTGAAACGAATTGAGACTTCATTATAATAGCATGTTTTTCCCTTTAATTTTATAAAAATAGTAAAGATAATTTTAAAAGAAATTAAAGATGGTGAACCAATTAATAGTATATAAATAATAATCTAAAAATGCTTGAGATGATTTTGTAATAATAAAATATTGTTAATTGTAAAATAGGCCATAATTGCAATTTAGCTTTAGAAATGCCAACTAAATTTGTAAAAATATGCAAAAGTCATCTTACTTGTATTTTGATGTAAATATGAGAATAAAATAAGTTATTCACTAAAAATGATAATTTTGCAAAAATAATTTGGATTATGTACAATTAAAATAAACAATAATTTATTTTAAGAAATCTTAAAACTTTTGAAAAAATACCAAATATTTTTGTGCATCCTTATGTATGCATGTATATGCTATTTTGAAAGTATTTTTAGTTTAAAAATACGTAGGGAAACATTGGGGATCAACAACTGCCCCTCTTTGCCCGAGAAGGATGAAATGGTTGTTGGTTAAAGATAAGATGACCAATTTTCCCCGTAATCGGCGATTATGAAAGGACTTTGACCGTGATCTGGTCTCTGAGCTTCCTACATATCCCTAGTTTTACAAGAATCCAGCCATATGTAGTTCAAGAATCATTGACAGAATGTGTCGATGGAATTCGAAAAGTCGGACCCGATGGTTAGGTTTGAAAAATCATTTGGAATCGGACAGGTTGCGGAGAACCGGAGTGGGATCGCTCCTTATGAGATGGTAATTTTCTATCTGATGTACCTACAAATGAGCAACGTGGCGTATATTTTTCATAATTAAAACATGATGCAAGTTCTTGTTGGGCCATGAATGTTGTCTTCGGACGATTAGGATGACGTCGTCGGACCATGCTGTCTTGGGACATGAAGGGCATAAAAGTAATGATCCGTAGGTCATGAAATGGTGTTCACAGGCTATGCAGATGGTGCATCCAAACTATGACACTTTTGAATAAGTTGGCGATCTTTCAGCCCATGAGAAGGCGACAATCTTTCAGCCACATGAATGTAAAGAGTGGCGATCTTTTAGCCAGAGCGTGAATTTAAAATGCAAGTGGCGATCAGCCGAGGCGAGAAATTTTAAATGTAGGTGGCGATATTTTAGCCGTTCGAAAAATAAAGTGGCGATATTTCAGTAATGCATGATGGAGAAAATTCTTAGTCTCGGAAGGTAGATAGGTAGCCTTATGCAATGCAGATGGAGACAAAGCTTAGCCTCGAAAGGAAGAAAATAGGCTTATGCAAATGGAGACAAAGCTTAGTCTCAAAAGGCAGATAAGTAGCCTTATAAAGGATGGGGCTAGAGCTTAACCTCGGAAGGGATAAAATTATCCTTGTGGAATGTAGATGGAGACAGAGCTTAGTCTCGAAAGGTGTAGAAAATAGCCTTATGCAATGTAGATGGAAACACAGCTCAGTCTCGAAAGGAATATAGGTAGCATTATGAAATTTAGATGGAGACAAAGCTTAGTCTCGAAAGGCAGATAGGTAGTCTTATGAAGGATGGAGTAAGAGTTTAACCTCGGAAGGCAGAAAAGTAGCCTTATGCAATGCAGGAATGTAAAGGAGTGAATAGTAGCAAGCTTTCTCTGCTGATAGATGGTTATGATATCATGACTGCTGGGGAATGTTGGGTGTAGATAGTAGACTCGTGAATGAGCGATCTTTCAGAGAGTTGCCACCCTGAAGAATGAATGCATTCAATGATTTTAACATCAATGCTTTGTATGTTCAATCAGGACCACGACACCCATCATTGAAGAAAATCTCCACCACGCTTGAAAACACCAAGTCTTATTACTTTCACCAGCCCATATTTGACCATTCTTAGTCCGACATCCCTTCCCCCTGCCAGGAATAAAATACTGAATCCCTTGATTACACGATGAGTAAACATCACTTCAATTCATCCACTGCCCCTACAGGTGGGCAAACATTCTACCATCACAACAACACTACAAAAAATCGCTCATAGGTATCATGGAAATTTGTGCCTAGCCTCAAGGCTCTTAGAAGTTCTATTACCGAGCTGAATAATAGAGTATCCTTCCATAAGGCGACTGTAATATTTCAATCAACTATACTGGGAGAATCATCCCGTACCACATTTGTAGTGCCATTTGAATTCATCAAATTCCCGATTTCTAACTAGCGCTTGCGTCACGTAAGATTGAGTAGGAAGGAATTAGAGGCATAAGCCTCAAAGGTATTGAATCGCACGGTAAGGAATTCAAGAAGGGAAGTACTCCTAATAGCCCCGTAGCCTCATGAGGATAAGTACAGACGTCTTCGTACCGATCCGCGAGACTCTACTAGACTTGCTCATGACTCATGAGACCGACGCGAACCTAGTGTTCTAATACCATGTTGTCATGACCCAAAATCCACTAAGGGTCATGGTGGCACCGGACATTGCTGTCAGGCCATCCAATCAAATACTTATTTTAACACTTTTGAAATCCAAGATATTTCCTTCATTACTTAGGAAATTTAAAGAATATAGTTTCAAATCAAATTTAAAAGTTAAGCAGTTAATACAATACTTCAAGCCATCCCAGAACCTAGTTTCACAAGTGCATGAGCATCTACTGAAAAGAGAAATGAAATACAACATCCGTCCGGAATACAATGGACGAAAAGTAAATACAGTACGCCGGAAGGGACCGCTCTAGCTGTGGCCGTCTCGAGTGATGCAACTTTCCTAGTCCCAGAATTATCTGTGCTACCATGCCTAGTAGGCTGTAGGAGTTACCAATACATGTGCAACAAAATGCATAGCAAGTGTAGTATGAGTACAAAAACAATGTATACCCAAAGAGTATCCAACCTAATCTCGAAGGGCTAGAGACGAGATAGTCAACTTTGACACCTACTAATGGTCCAATAATACTATACTAAAACGTAAGGCGTTCATGGATTTTCTATTGCGTGCTTTAGTTCACAAAACTGGATAACAGGTAAGAACCTTTAATAATTAGCAAAGGATTTTTAAGATTTCTTTTCTTTTATCTTCAACAATTTATGTCAGGCCAAAAGGCAATATCTAAATAAAGTACTTCAAGTAAGCAATATAAGCATACGCATATGCCGAGGTGATGGCCCAATCCAACAGAAATATAAACTATGAATTGCCAAGGGTCGAACGGCCTGAAGCAATAGATGCATCTATTTTTCCCCGCTCGCGAATCATCCCTGTGAAGCAATCAATATAAAGTAAACAAATACTCTGCTCGCAAATCATCCATGCGATGCAAGCACATACAAGAATACATGTTCAAACAGTCAATTAAGAATTATCGTAGAACATTTTATCCAATAAAACCAAACCGTCTTTTAACAGATTATGAAATGACGTTTAATCCCTTATGATATTCACTTCTAGTTCAATTGAATTTTAACAATTCAAATGCCGATAAGATTGCAAATATCGCAAGTATAGCATGCTTTTGGGTCCTAGACTACCCAGACAATATCATAATAGTAGCTACGCACGAACTTCCATCACCTCTTTCATACGTAGCCCCCACAAATAGGAGCACATAATCAATTTAACTAACCTATGGGGTAAATTCCCCCTCACAGGATTAGAAAGTAGACTCACCTCACTCCAAAGACTCATAACCGGCATTCTACATTCTTCCGAAAGCTCGAACCAATGCACAATGCTCCAAAACTAGCCAATGGTCAAACAAATCTATTAAGATATGCTCAATTATACTTTACAACCAAATTTGTAACAATTCCTAACCCTGAATGAAAAGTTGACAAAAATGCCCTCGGGCCCACGTGCCCGAAATCCAAACTTTTTTTAAAATAAACTAGGCCGAAGACATTAGGAACTCAAATATATAATCTTCTCTTAATTCCATACTCAAAATCATGGTCAAAATCAAAGAACATTAATTTTCTAGGTCTTCCTCTAACCCTCAATTTTTTACCTATTTACATGCTAAAATCCATATATAATCAATGTACTTAACTCATAATAGGAGGGATTCCCTTACCTTATCATTAATGAATGAACTCCTCTTTTGAATCCTCCAAGAATCGCCCAAGCCATGAAAAATCTGAGAGAAATGGCCAAAATCCGACTTTTAAAATGACCCTCTGCCTCTAGGCTACTTCCGGTTCTGCAGAGAAAATCGTTCTTCCGCGGTCCCGCTTTTGCGTATCAACAGGCGCTTCTGCGGCTTCCACTGAACCTCCCCATTTCACTTATGCGATCTGCCTTTGCAGATGCGGTCCCGCTTCTGCAGAATCTAGACCACATCTACGGTCCTCGAGCCTAAGACCAAAATCGCTTATGCGGTTCCCTTCATCGCTACTGCGGGGCCGCTTCTGCCATCCCATTCCCGTAGAAGCCGAAATACCAACAACCATCAAACTTAGCTTCCCAAAATCTCATTTAGATCCGTTAACTACCCAGAATCCACCCGAGGCCCCTGGGACCCCAAAAATTCATACAAACTAATCCTAAAAAACATTATGGATTTTCTCAAGGCCTCATATAACATTAAACAATGCTAAAATCATAAATCGACCTCCAATCTAAGCTTTATGAACTTTGAACTTTCCAACTTCTACTTCCGATGTTTAAACCTATCAAATCACGTGCGATTGACTTCACATTTTGCACACACGTCATATTTGGTATTACGGACCTATAACAACTTCAGGAATCAACTTCCGACCCCGATATCTAAAAGTCCACTACAGAAGCTATAGAAGCTCTTTCAGTGCTGAATGTTGTGTGTAAAAATCCATTAATTGTTCCATTCAATTTGAATGTTCCAAGTGAACAGGTGCTGTGTAAATTCAAGTTGCATCTGCTGAGGCTGCACATCATAATACAAGCAGAAATGAACAATTGGAGTGTGAACAGCATCATGTGTTGCATATGAGTAACAATATGACTCTGCTATGTCAAGGAAATGATACTAATTTAGAGGTTCTCGATCCTGCCAAAGCTGTTTCAAATCATATTGTTTCCCATGTGCAACTAGGGGAGAACTTGACAGTGCCAAAACCTATTGATGCTTATATTGAATCTGTCCTAATTGTTCCAGCTGCACAGGTTCATCCAATGGCCACTGCTAATACTGCACAGTTATGTAAAAAACCAGCCAATGTTCCATCCAATCTTAGTGTTCACAGTGAACAGCTGGTGTCAAATTTGGCTAGGGTTCTTCATATTGTGACTGGTGATGCAGGATAATTTATTGATTATGTTCCAGTTATTCCAGCTACAGAAGTTTATTCAATGACGAATGTTGATATAGAGCAGCTGTATCAAAATACACCTACTATTCCATCCAGTGTTCCAAGTGAACAGGTCATGTCAAACGTGGCTGATGCATCAGCTGAGGCTGCAAATCATAAGTCAAACAGGTTTGATCATCTGGTGTGTGAAAAGCAACGTTGGTTACACAATTGCAACAATAACAAACCTACAATCTTTTGTCAAGGAAATGATACAAATTTGGAGGCTCTGCATCCTGCCAAAGCTGTTACAAACTCTGTTGTTTCCCATGTTCAACTAGGGGAGAACTCGACAGTGCAAAAAGTGCTTGATGCTTCAAAAACCACTGCAGGATGTAATGGGGTAAATAAAACATTAGCCTTAGCCAACTAGACATTTCAAAAAGAACAGCGACCTGCATCACAGTTTGACAACCTTGAAGCAGTGAATGAAGGTACAGCTGTTGATGCTGTCTCCAATGCTGCATTAGCTCAAGAAAATTATGCTTTACAATCTTCTGACAATCATCAACACACAAGGGAAGAGAGGCAATGGTCATCGATGGCCAACAAAGCAGTGTCTCCTAAATCCAAAAATAAAATCCAGATCGCAGAAAACAATCCAGCTTTACCTTCAATTTCAAACTCATTTGCCGTGCTGGCCAATGTCAATGATGATGAAGGAAAATCTTTGGGAGAAAAGTTGCAACTTTATGACAATCAGAATTCATCTAAGAATAAAGAGGCTACAACTCATGTTACTACTACAAGTATGCAAATACAGTCAAAACTTCAAAGTTTTCCAACCATATATACTCCTACGCTGCCAAAAAGGAGGTACTTGGTCAGTAAATCCAAACTCTGGAAAGACCACGAGATTATGATGATGAGGAGAGCTGGCGTGAAGGACTCGCTAGTTTTTCATGGGAAGAAGATGACCAAGAATGCGAGCAGGATAGTACTGAAGAGGAGATTGATGAATTAGTCAAGCAAAAATGTCAAAGGAAAAATACAATTAAGAACTATTGTGCAATTTCGAAGTAAACAGAAACTCCAAACAGCAGATTAATCCATAATGCTCCAGTGTTTGTTCCAAGAAATAAAGCTAAAATAGTTAGTTCAATTGTAGCGACATCAAAGTTCAACAAAAAAGAATCAACACATAATCGTCAACTTAACTCAGTCGAATCATCAGTTGTTAATCCAATCGCAACTGCGCTGCCATCAACTAGCTAGAATCAGGCTACAACATCAGAACCACTTTCTAATCTAGAGGACAAAAAATTTTCGGATGTCAAGACGCAAACTCTGCTCTCAAATCAGAAACAGCAAATGAATGCAAATACTCCATCTAACTCTCTTACTGCTGATAGCAATACGGTAGCATGGTCACAGGCGGGGCAGCTCGTCACAACTGCTTCAGTAATTTCATCCTAGGAAAGACAACTATTGGAAGCGATGGTAAATACAGATACTAATCCTATTATTGGTAGCTCTGTCATGAGCAGGAACAAAGCGCAAAAACAACAAAAAAAAACGCAGTTATCAATAATGCACAATTAACAACTCAAGGCGTTTTTCAAGAGTTGCCAATTACAATTTGGCAGGAAGACAAATACATGAAGAAGGGGAAGAAGAGGATTTCTTAAACCAATGCCGAGCAGATGCTTCAACAAAAGGAGATTTTTCACCACTGCATAATGCAAGAAATAAGAAGTCTCATCAAAGGGAAAGAAGTTGGGACGGCAGGGAGTTTGAAGACGTAAACATAAGGAGCCCCCCAATGAGATCTGGAAAACAAAAACACGTCGCTCAAATAACACACCCAAAATCCAATTGTCTGAAGAATAAAGCATGAACTTTAAAGAATTTTTAAAAAATTATGTGGAAGAAGACATCATTCTACAAATCGAAATTTTAACAACAAAAGAAAACAGGGGGCATCTCTATGGCTTCTTCATCTGTTTATTTTACCATCACATTAGTATTATCTATGTAATATCATCACAGAGCATGTTATAAACTCTGTGATTATCATATAATTCTTAGTTCTTCCGAGTTCTTTCTTTTTGCATGCTTGCTAGTTCCGGAGGCTTTTATTTGCCTCAATAGGATAACTAAGTTAAGGTCTATGCCGGCTGTGTTATATGGGTGACATTACCGGTGTAATTCGCCTTATTTTATTTCTCATATTTGTTGTAATTTTCTTTCCTATTATTTATGAAACTAACCCTAGGCGATTGCCTAGTGGACCCAAAAAAAAAGTCTTGGAATCTCAAATACACATCGATAATGGTGAAGTGCACTTCAGGCCAAACTTAAGAAATTGCTTCGAAGATGCTAACTTCCACAATAGGCGCCAAAACACTCTCGGGTTCCCCAAAACTCGCACCGCGCATACGCCCATGTCCAAAATCATCATACGAATCTACTGTAACCTTCAAATATTGATTCCGAAGTCGTTTACTCAAAAAATCCAATCCTAGCTCATTCTTTCAACTTTAAGCTTCCGAAATGAGAATTCTCTTCCCAAATCAACCCGGAACTTCCCAAAATTTAATTCTAACCACGCGTACAAGTCATATCACCTAAAATGAAGCTGCTCATGGCCCCAGACTACTGAACAACGCGCTAGGGATTGAGCTCAAAATGATCGGTTGAGTCGTTACAACCGAGGTGCCACAAGTTACGAGCATCTCTAAACTATAACACAAGACTGCAAAAGTTATAATTAGTAAAGATGTTCAAAAGGAAATTTAAATGATAGAGAAGTAGAGATACGGGGATGTGGATGTCAAAAATTACCTCGTAATCTTTGAAAGCCACGTGGAATTAGAGAAAATCAGCACTCAGGAGGAGAACCAACTACACCTGAATCTGCACACAGGGTACAGGGAGTAAATTGAGTACTCCAACTAAGTGAGTAACACATGTAAATAATGAGTATAAGCAAGAAAACACGTAAAACACAAGTTATTCTATAATGAAGCATTAAAAACCATTTAAAGTCAAGTAAACTAGTAAAATCAAGAAATTGACAGATAATAAGATATGGTAATGGAAGTTCGCCTCTCGGGCACAATATCAGAAAATCCGTACCTTGGGCAACATCTCAGATAAGTACAAGCCGCTCAGGCTCAATCTCACAACACAATGGGTACCCGCGCTCAATGGGGGTGTGTAGACTCCTGTAGGGGCCGCTTGCCGCCCAAGCGCAATAATAAGCCATTTCGTGGCATAAAATCTAGGCCCTCAGCCTCATATCAATCAAGCTACCTCGTGGCCTACATATCTCAGGCCCTTGGCCTCAAATTAGTATCACTGTTTCCTCAAGATATAGTCCTCTAGACTTACTCGGTCAAAAATCATCAAAATGCCTCTCGGGCAATAGTAAAATACTGTTTGTTAGCCTAAACATCATTTAAGTCATAAACCTGAGTAAACATGGCTGAATAGTAAAATAGTGGAAATTAACATGACTGAGTTCAAGTAATAAGTGAAAATAGTGAGGAAATAGTAATGACAATCCCCGAAGGGTTCAAATAGTTTGCATGAAGCCCAAGTATGACATTCAATCCAATAATGATGATAGCAAATAGTTTTCTGTCAAATACGCAATAAAATCATAAACCGAGACGGACTAAGTCACAATCCCTAGTTATGCACGACCCGAAGCTCGTCATCAAGCGTGTGTCTTACCTCAACATAGCAATATAATGTACAATTAGGGGATTCAAACCCTCCCAACATCATTTACAATCATTACTCACCTCGAACGGGCTAAATCTATAGCTTGCAATGCCTGTGCCCCTCGAATCGGAATCCACGCATGTCGAATCTATTCAAAATCAAAAAGAGTACGTCATATATGCCAAGGAACAAATCACATGTGAAAACAATCAATAAAAGGCACAAATCCCGAAATTACCAAAATCCGACCCTCGGACCCACGTCTCGAAATTCAGAAATTTTTACATCAATAGATTCCTCGTCTCCCCACAAGTTCATGCATCTCAAGAATACTAAAATCGGAGTCCAAATCACCATTCAAATCCACATTTAAAGGTCTATTAAGCAGAATCCCTAATCCTCAATTTTTAGCCCTTTAATTCCTTCAATTTCAGCCCTAATCCATGAAATATTACTATAGAAATGTGTTTTAGGTCTGAAATCCATACCTTAATGAAGCTCCCTTGAAATCTCCCTTCCAAATTGTCCAAAAGCTCTCGAGCCGATGTCCAAAAAATGGTGGAATAACTCAAACTCGCGAAATGAACTTAAATGCTATGCCAGACATTTTTGCATTTGCGACTCACCAACCGCTTATGTGGTGCCACATTTGTGGTCAAACCTCCACTTCTGTGGAAATTCATTAATCCAACCTAAGCCGCATCTGCAATCCAATCGCCTTTTCTTCGACTCTATAGGTGCGATCCCTCGACCGCATTTGTAGAACCTACACATTCCTGTCAAATCCGCTTGTGCGGCTCCCCTTCCACACGTACATCATCGCACCTGCGGTAAATAGTAGAACAATAATATCGGCTTGTGCAATAAATATCCAATTTCTCCGCTAATCACCTGAAATCATCTCAAGGCCCCCCGGGACATCAACCAAATATAACAACATGACCTAATACCCTATTCAAACTTGTTCCAATTATCAAAACACTTCAAACAACACAAAATCAACCAAAACACCTCAGGTTCAAGACTAAGTTTCTAAAAAATTTCGAAATACGCTTTTGATAAAAATCCCAACCAAACCACGTCTGAATGATATGATATTTTGCACACACATCCCGAATGACACAATGAAACTACTACAACTCTTGCATTTACATTCTGATTCTTATATCAAAATATCGGTAATCAACCAGAAATCACCAAAATAAACATTTCGCCAATTCAAGCCTAATTCTACTTTGAACCTCGAAAACCAATTCTGATCACACTCCTAAGTCAAAAATCACCTTACAAATCTAACCGAACCATCAAAACTCATGTCTTATCCTTCTAACACATAAGTCAATATCTGGTTGACATTTCTAATTCAAACCTTACAAAAATCATTCCGGACTCGATACGGCAAACTCGATACCACAAACATGGATTACAAAGCATAATGAAGCAGAAATAGGGGAAACGAAATGGTAACTCATGAGATGATTGGCCGGATCATCACATCCTCCCAAACTTAAACAAACATTTTTCCTCGAATAAGTCAGGAAAGATACCTGAAGCCTCGAATAGGTGAGGATATCTGCTCTCCAAATCCCGCTCGGTCTCCCTAGTAGCTGGTAGCTAGGGTTTTTGACGCATTTATACTCCTTCTTGCTTATGCTTTAATTACAAATTCATACAACATATTCCCTAAAGGCTCATTAGTTGTGCTTGATTGCAAATTTGATCAACAAAGTGATAAGAAGTCAAAGATCAACTCAAAAGGAGTGAAACTTGCACAAGTACCAAAGACAAGACAAACTCATGAAAAATAGGCATAGTGCAGCCACACTACACTTCGTGCAGTCCGCACTAGGGAGATTCAAAGAGCTAGTATATTAGGCATTAAGGCAGTGCAATCGCTGAAAGTTTTGTGCGGTCCGCACTGAAGGCAATGCGGCCGCACTACCGTTCTGTGCGGTCCGCAGAGGCAAGGTTCAGAGAGATGCCGAGTTCGGAGGTTGAAGCATGTGGTATCCACAGTCCATTATTTGTGGACCACATTAGAAGCCTCCGCGGCCGCATTCCATTCTGTACAGTCCGCGGAGCCTGGGTTCAGAGTGTCAAGTTTTAAAGTTCAAGAGCCTAGTGCGACCGCACACCATTTTGTGCGATCCACACTAACCTCGCATGGCCATTTTTATCCAAAATTTCCAGCTTAGTGTGAATAGAATCTATTTTCATTTTTAGGGCATCATACATTTTAGAACAGCAACTGAGCTCGTGGGAACGTCTTTTGTAGCAATATTGGGCCTTTTTACTTACTTTTCACTATTGAATCTTTGTATTTGACTTAGCAATTAATTAATATGTATTTATCTTCATCTATTTCATATATTTCTTCTTTAAATATGAGTAGCTAGACTCATTATCTAGGGTTTTGGCTCAACCCTAGTTTGGATAATTGATGGGTGTTATGATTAAGGTCTAGATTGACTATGGGTGTTTGTTATTTGGGTCAATTTTATGATTTAATTTATGCATTAGTGGTTGCAAACACTAGTTTGTGCTAAGCTGACGTGAGCACTTCTTGAGAAAGAGAGCCTAAGTCCCTAAAATTGACTCAACAAGGAATTGAGATGGACTCCAGAGATTTGATAGTTTCAATTAAAGGGTTAAACCCTGAGAGAGTAATACCCAACTTGAACCCTAGTTGTTTGGGCAAAGATGCATACCCAATTGGTCTTGAGAAAGCTAATTGGGAAAAATCACTCTTTCTACCGAGAGGTGTAGAGTGGGTAGTATCGATCAACGGTTATCACATACTCCCAATCATGTCAATCGTGCCTTAGATGCAATTACCTATCAATTGATCACCCCCAGTGGCTTTTAAATGATTCGATACAACTCGTAGCATTTTATTCTTAGCTAAATATAGTGGAAATTATAATTTGTAGTTTGAGAACGGTAGAATTAAAAAGAAAATGAAAAAATGAATAGAAGTGTCCTTTGGAGCAAATACGCAACTCCCAACTAAATAGATACACTACTCCATTCCTAGCTCTGTGTGGAAATCGATCCCGACACATAAATCAGGTAAAAGCTATTGCGACCCTTTCTCGCTACTTATTAATGTTGCGGAGTAATCATAGATCACTTTTTGCGACGTTGCTAGGGAGCCAACGATTTTGACTATTTATTTAGTTAGTTTTGAGTATTGTTCTTCTTTCCTTGTTTGTTTCTAACTTGTTTGTGTCGATAATTCAGGTACACCATTGCATTAAATGCTAATGAACCTCTTGGAAACGTGACTTTGGGGGAGGAGGTTGATAATAATGGAGACGATGAGGTGACTCATTTACCTCCTGGAGAGCGAAGAGGCCGCCAGGCTAATATTAATGAAAATGTTCCAAAACCTCCTCTGCCACCTCTAAGAGTGGCTCCGTTAGTATTATCGAACCAAGGCTATACAAGTGTTATTGTCCCACCCCATATCCAGGGGGGGTAAATTTCAGATAACCAATGTGATATTGACCTTACTTGAGCAGCGTGGGGACTTTATGGGTCTTGCGGATCAAAATGCGTTCAAACATCTCAAGGGGTTCATTGATACATGTTGGGGGAGCACGTAGACGAATATGTCCAAAGATGCTCTTATGTTGAGACTTTTCTCGTTCTTACTGCGGGGGAAAGCGTTAGAGTGGCTTGAGAGGCTCCTGAACCATTCCATCACAACTTGGGATGAGTTGGAGGACAAGTTTATTGATAAATTCTTTTCACCCTGGAATATGGAGGTACTTCTAGATGAGATATTGGCCTTCAATCAAGAGCCCACAGAACCTTTGCATGAGATTTGGGAGTGGTATTGGATGATGGTGAAGGAACACCCCAATAATGACATGACCGAGGCCATGATCCAACAAACCTTCTATCGGATAATAAATTTTACAAATCAATGCATTATGAACCAATTAGCCCGGGGAAACATTATAAAGCTTCTTTACAATAAGGCTTATGATATATTGGACAAGATGGCTGACACTTCTTCGACTTAGTAGAGTAGAGAAAAAATGCCTCAAGGGTCATCCATTTGCACAAGGAATTTCATGATCATGGTCAAGTTGTTGATGAGCTTACTAATACTACGAAGCAATTGGCTAAGGCACAGTTGCAATAAGTTCAAAACCCTCGCCAAGTAAATTCTTCGGGAAATTCTATGGGAAGAATCGAAATAATATTAGAACAAATGATGAAGAAGAACCAAGATTCCGATGTTCAGTTGGCTTCCCATAATGCCTCTATCCGGAACTTGGAGGTATAATTCGGCCAAATACCTCAATCGTTGAATACTTGCCGAAAGGGTGCTCTACCAAGTGATATGGTAGTGAACCCCAAAGGTGGGAACAATCAAGTTATGGCGGTTACAACAAAAAGTGGGAGAGGTAGTATTGTGAATGTCTCGAAAAAAAAGCAAGTTGTGGATGATGATGTTAAGTTTCAAGAAGATGTGGTCCCTTTGATAGTTGAAGATGTGGTTGAGAACTATATGAATAATGAAGTGAGGATAGAAATTTATGAGGCTGAGGTGGTGTGACGACCCGATTTGTCGTCTCCTAAGAACTGCTCCATTTCCTGCTTCGCTGTGGTTCATTATCAGTGTCTTGTGTGAACGAGTTGAATCGGTTGATTTTTGGAAGGAAATGAGACATTTAGTCTATTTAAGGAAGGCTTGTTTTGGAAAAGTCAACCGGATGTTGACCTTTGAGTTAGAGGGCTCGGATGTGAATTCTGACTAGTCGGTTAGCTTCGTAGATGATTTGTGACATAGGAGTGTGATCGAAAGTGATTTCGAAGGTCGGGTGTAGAATTTGGCTTGAATTGGCGATGTTAGTATTTTTGGTAAATTTTGGTTGATAGGTGAGATTTTGATCCAAGGTTGGAATGGAATTCCGAGAGTTGCTGTAGCTTCTTTAGGTGATTTGTGATATGTGTGCAAAATTTCAAGTTATTCGGAGGTGATTTGGTTGGGTTTTTGATAAAATACGTGTTACGAAGTTTTAGAAGAGCTTAGGCTTGAATCCGATGTACATTTGGTGTTTTCATGTTATTTTTGGTGTTTTGAGGGTGCAATTAAGTTTTAATGATCATATGTGACGTGTTAGTATGTTCGTATGCGGTCCGGAGGAGCTCGGGTGATAGGTTTGGGCTGCGCTGTGCTCGTTTTTCTTATGCTTAGTCGTTGTTTGTTCAGGCATAAATGATATCATATAGAACAAATAAGCTCCAATTACCATTTTGAATGAAGAATTAGATCCGCGGTGTAATTACAGACCCATAGAAAAAAGAATCGTCAAATTTGACGTCGTATGAGGATTTTATGGCCGTTTTACCAAGGTTGTCCACATTTTCATTTGCAAATCATAAAACCTACATATCTCCTTCATTATAAGGTCAAATTGAGTGAGTCAAAAGCCTTAGTTCATTTGAATTTCACAAGAAATACATTGGGAGCAGTAAAACGCGTGAATAGCATACCTATAAAGAGCAGGTTTATGGAATCGCTGGTTTTTCATGGGAAGAAGCAGACCAAGACAGTGATCAGGATAGTTCTGGAGAGGATTTGGACTATCCAGTCAAGCAAAAAAGTCAAGGGAAGCCTGTAGCTAAGAACTGTCGTGCAACTCAGCAATAAACAGCAACTCCAAACAGCAATTTGAATCATAATGCTCCAGTTTTTGTTCCAACAAATAATGCAAAAGCAAATATTTCAAATGCAGCAACGTTCAAGTTCGACCAGAAAGAAACAACACCTGATCTTCAACTAAGCTCAGCTGTAACATCAGTTGGTGATCAAATCCAAACTGCGATACCATCACCTTGACAGAAGCAAGTTACAACAACAGAACCTTTCTCTAATTTGGAGGACAGGAAAATTTTGGATGCAATGACGCAAACTCTGCTTTCAAACCAGAAGCAGCAAAGGAATGCAAATTCACCTTCTATCTTTCCTTCTGCTGATAGCAATACAGTATCAATTTCATAGACGGGGCAGCTGATCACCTCTGCTAGAGTAATTTCTTCTGAAGAAAGACAACTCTGGGATGGAAAATACAGATACTAATCTTTCTTCTGGTCGTTGTGTCATAAGCAGGAACAAATCGAAAAAACAACAAAAAACAATGCAGTTATGGCTAATGCACAAATAATAACGCAAAGCGATTTTCAAGAATTTCCAAATCCTATTTTGACCGGAAGACGTACATATGAAGAAGGAGAAGAAGAGGATATCATAAATCAATGCCGAGCAGAAGCTTCAAAAAAGGTGATTTGTCACCAATGTATAGTGCAAGAAGCAAGAAGTCTCGCCAAAGGGAAATAAGTTGGGACGGCAGGGTGTTTGAAGACGAAAACATAAGGAGGCCCCCAATGAGAAATGCAAAACAAAAACAGGTCGCTCAATTAATTCTTTCAAATCCCAATCGCGTGAAGAATAAAGCATGAATTTTGAAGACCTTTTGGTTAACTATGCGAAAGAAGACATCTTTCTACAAATTGAAGATTTCAAAAATAAAGAGAAAAGAGGGTATCTTTATGGCTTATTCATCTTTTTATTTTACCATCACATTAGTATTATCCTTTGTTATATCATCACAGAGCATGTTCTAAACTCTGTGATGATCTTTCAATTCTTAGTCTTGCGAGTTCTTTCTTTTTACATGCTTGCTAGTTCTGGAGGTTTTTATTTGCCTCAATAGGATAGCTAAGTTAAGGTCTACGCCGGCTTTGTTATATGGGTAACAACTCCGGTGTAATCCGCCTTATTTTATTTCTCCTATTTGTTGTAATTTTCTTTATCCTAATATTTATAAAATCTAACCCTAGGCGCTTGTCTAGTGGACAAAAAAAACATAAAGAGCAGGTCGTGTTTTCTTCCAATGTTTGAACAGAAAGAAGCTTCTGAGGCGATTTTTAAGATAGAAAATTAGTGGGTATCACGGGTAAATGATTTGATAATTAAAATTTATTTATGGGTGATTATAGATTATAATCTCATCCTTTAATTCATAAAGAATAGTACAAAAATAGGATTTTGGGACCTGAGATTATGAGAATTGTAGGAGTCGATTTGAGGGGTCAAATGGACTCCGATTTTGGTGTTATTTATATGTATGGAATCGGGAGAAGATGAAGAACACTTTTCTGTAAGTTATTTTGAGTTTTGAGAAGTGGTCCCGGGGCTCGGGTGTTGTCTGATGTTTTTCGATTATTTTGATTGGGTATTGATCCTATAGCATAATGTGATGTATTTATTCTGATTTTGGTCAGATTCGATGCGCAAGGAGGTTAATTTGAGAGGCATGGGCATAACGAGCTAGGATTTCGGCTGGCATTAGTTTAGTATTAATTGTAAATGCCCTGTTGAGGGTTTGAAACCCCGAATTCGCACATCGTAGTGCTATGTTGAGGTGACTTGCACGCCAGATAACGGGCAGGGGGTAGAGCACCATCCGGGATTCTGACTTGGTCCGTCTCGCTTAATGAAAATACTACCTAATTGAATGAATCTTAGTTAATATCCTTATGAAAGTGGATTAAATTTTCATAATTGGGTCTTGTGCCAACTGATTGAATCCTTCAGGGATTGCTCTTATTGATTCCTTATCATTTGTACATATCAGTGAACTCAGTCCTAATATTTGATACAGTTTTGCAAACTCAACTACTATTTCTCAAACATGGTGCTTAAATAATATTTATAATGAAGTTTGGGCTGAACAGTCACACCATGAAGGTCTGGGAGCGGGTGATCGAGGCGAGGGTGAGGGAGATGACATCTATATCTGTGAACCAGTTCAGTTTCATGCCGGGTCGCTCCACTACAGAAGCTATCCACCTTGTCAGGAGGCTGGTGGAGCAGTTTAGGGATAAGAAGAAGGACCTGCACATGGTGCTTATCGACTTGGAGAAGGCATATGACAAGGTCCCAAGGTAGGTGCTATGGAGGTGCTTGGAGGCGAAGAGCGTGCCTGATGCCTACATCAGAGTAATTAAGGACATGTACGATGGATCTAAGACTAGGGTTAGGGTGGTGGGTGGCGACTCAGACCATTTTCCAGTGGTTATTGGGTTCATCAAGGATCGGCGCTTAGCCCTCTCTTGTTTGCCTTGGTGATGGATGCCCTTACCCGACATACTCAAGGGAATGTGCCTTGGTGTATGCTATTTGCTGATGACATAGTCTTGATAGACGAGACGAGGGTCGGTGTTAATGAGAGGTTAGAGGTATGGATACAGGCTCTCGAGTCTAAGGGTTTCAAAATAAGCAGATCTAAGACAGAATACCTGGAGTGCAAGTTTAGCGCCGAGCCGAGCGAAGTAGGCAGGGACGTGATGATTGGATCTCAGGCCATCGCCAAGAGGGACAGTGTCAGATATCTTGGGTCGGTGATTCAGGGGGACAGAGCGATTGACGGGGACCTCACTCATCGTATAGGAGCGGGGCGGTCAAAGTGGAGGCTTGCATCAGGAGTCCTGTGTGACAAGAAAGTTCCACAGAAACTCAAGGGGAAATTTTATAGAGTTGTGGTTAGACCTGCCATGTTGTATGGGGTGGAGTGCTAGCCAGTGAAGAACTCTCATGTTCAAAGGATGAAGGTCGCGGAGATGAGGATGCTCAGGTGGATGTGCGGGCTCACCAGGTTAGATAAGATTAAGAATGAAGTTATTCGAGAGAAGGTGGGGGTGGCCCCGGTGGATGAGAAGATGCGAGAAGTGAGGCTGAGGTGGTTCGGGCATGTACGGAGGAGAAGTCCTGATGCCCCGGTGAGGAGTTGTGAGCGGCTCGCAATGGTCGGTGTACGGCGAGGCAGATGGAGACCTAAGAGGTATTGAGGAGAGGTGATTAGGCATGACATGGCTAGAATGCGGGTTTCTGAGGACATGGCCCTTGATAGGAAAGTCTAGAGGTCTAGTATCAGGGTTGTAGGATAGGGCCCCCTACAGTTTTTCGTACTCCTCACCCGGGGTTGGGTGAGGCTTGGATTGTATCTCCCTTATGGTAGTTATTTATCGTAGTTATTGTATGATATTATTGCATGCTATTTTATTTATGGTTCTTATGTTGAGATAATTATTTACGATATTTCTGTTGAAGCTACTAATGCTCTTTTGTTGTTGTTTTTTTTGTTGTTCCTTTCCTTCACTGCGCCGAGGGTGGATTGGAAACAGCCTCTCTGCCCTTTCGGGCAGGGATAAGGCCCGTCTACTTATTACCCTCCCCAGACCCCACTTTCTGGGACTATACTGGGTAGTTGTTGTTGAAGTTTGGGCTGAATATATATATATTATTGTGCCCGATAGGCTTATATGATTCTGGACTATGTATGGAATCGGGTTGCGCGATGCATCATAACTATATTGATATTGATATGAGGCTTAGGGCCTAATAGATGGCATGGGATGGCTTGATATTGTGCTTGGGCCATAAGTGGCCCTCCCGTAGTCTGCACACTCCCAGTAAGTGTCGTCGACGATAAATAAATGGTGCGGGCTGCACGCCGTTGTGAGTACTAGATGTCACACCTCCTTTTTTACTACACCCGGAAGGGCGTGGAGGAGATCTTTCAATTAAAGGACAATCAAAACGCGAATTGTTTATTTAAAATTCAGAGTTTTCACTTGGGAGATTTATGGTGTCCCAAGTCAACGATTGAATCCCGAATTAAGGAAACTATTTACTCTATTTAATAGTCCACGAATCGAAAATTCGAGTAAGGAATTCTGTTAACCCAGGAGAAGGTGTTAGGCATTCTCGGGTTCCATGGTTCTAGCATGGTCACTCAACTGTCATATTTGACTAAATATCGTATTTTAAAACATGTTCTAACTTACGTACTTTTTAATTTTAAACCGCTTTTACTATTATTTTTAATATAGATTTGCAATGTCGTGAAATTATGTTCGAACCACGTTACATAAATGTACTCATGGTTTTTAACATATTTTAACTTCGTTAGGATTCAGATTTGAGTCACATATATATGCACTCGAGTTTAAGAAGGTAATATTATTAAATGTCGGGCCTAAAGCAACTAGCGTATTATTAATTTTGGGGGTGGTCGTGAAATTTGCTAAATGGAAAGTCCCGAATTCTAAGTATTTTAATATAAGTACTTAAAGAGGGCCTCGCAATTTATGCATTTTTGTTCGGCGATGCACGCCTCACTTATTATTTAAAGGTATACCTAAAGCAACGGTTTTCTATTTAATTTGTCTTTAAAAATAAATAAAAGGCCCTCATTAGTGGGCATGTTCCTATGTGTCATTATTAAGATATTCAAACAAGCATTGAATTTACACAAAGGCAGCCTCGATGAGGCTTTCAGCGTTTTGGGCCCTCAAATTTGGCCCTAAACAGATTTGAGCCTGGTGGTGCTCGTAGCACTGTCCAAACGTTCGCCTGATGCAAACGAGGAACAAGCCTAAATTATATCTAACCCAATTGTCCAGTTTAGCCCAACGCGAGTCCAATTCTGAACTTAATCGGATTTTGCATATATATATATATATATATATATATATATATATATATATATATTCAACTCATGTGCAATTTGAGAATCTAACACTTATTATGAAAATTTGAACAACTCATTAATCGAAATCGCAATATTTTATGAAATGCATTTGCAGACTGAACCTAGAATCGAATCAGTGAAATAAACAGATCATTTTTGTCATTTGAAACTGCCAAGAGTACCAGGTTTGATATAGTCAGTTAGATTTGAAGAAAATATTCATGTGAAGTTATTAAGTTATGAAGTGTCACAAACCACTATAAGAAGCCATGATTAGCTAGAAGAATTATCAGTTATATGATGAAATTAGTTCAAATGATCGAGTCTAAAACAATTACTACTTATAATCTTCCTGCTAACACACATGAAACTAACCTTAGTATTCTACATGTGAAAGTTAGACTTGACCAATCAAATGTACAACAGAGAAAGTCCGAAAAATTTCGTACAGTCCAGTTTACTTACAACATTCAACTACTAGAATAGAACTTAACTAAGCTAAGTTTAATACATGCTGATAACATAATCATCAGGCAACAAATGAATTGATCCCCATTTCAACTTTTCAAATCGGATATACATCGCCACAATTTAGAATTTGTACCTAGAAATTGTAATATGAGAACAGCAAGA
Source organism: Nicotiana benthamiana (assembly GCA_034376525.1). Lineage (NCBI taxonomy): Eukaryota > Viridiplantae > Streptophyta > Magnoliopsida > Solanales > Solanaceae > Nicotiana > Nicotiana benthamiana. The sequence goes on along the minus strand of CM067338.1, from coordinate 125,741,722 downwards.
GAGGTCTGCAGTAGTTTTGCAATAACTGGAACTTAACAACAAATCAGCAGCAACACAATAATTTTTGAACCAAAACAACTTCACAAAAACCCAGAACCACACTACAGGGGTACAACACCAAAAATGACCCAAAAATACTCGATTGCACCCCAAACCCGCTCAAAATCAAACCAGAAAAGAGTTGAAACTCGAGAAACTCAACACTCAACGAAAGTTTAAGTCATTCATCACTTATCTCTATCAAAAGTTCAAATCAGTAGCCAGAATTCGGAATTACCCTAATGAAATGCAATGAAACAGTATTTTTTTGTAGGTTTTACTGGTGTTTTTCTTTGTTTTGTATTGATTTTTGGATAAGCTAAGATCTGAAAGAGTTTTTGGATATCAGATCTGATATGTTTATCTGAAATCAAATTTAGCTTGTGGAAACTGTAGAATACTTTTTTTTTTGGGGGGGGGGGGGGGGGGGGGGGGGTTATTGAGCTGAAAACTCGTGAATTAAGGCATTGGAAATGACTTTTATAGGCAAACATGGGGGCAGCCCTCAGATTTTAAGTTTCTATTTAGTCCCTGATTTGTTATTCATTTTTACCCAAATAGTCGCTTATTTACAGACTTGTTACCCACGTTTCATTACTAAGCTCCCTGAAAATCCAACTAGACCCTATTCTAGAAGACTCTAGGAAGTTCAAGTTTCAATTACTGCATCACTTATCAAATATGCAATAGCTAAACAACCCTTGAATTCCGCTGAACTAACTGATTTTAGTTACATACACCCAAACCCGTCTACTCTAGTCCTTATTAACTCAGAAGATGCAGTCACCAGCTATAACCAATCCAATTAGGCCAACACTTAAAAACTAATTCTAATTAATCACATTAAATGTGTTATTAAATAAACAAGATTCTAACATAACAATTAAGATAAAGTAGAACCGGAATTACACTACCCAATCATAATACAGTATCAAACAGGAGACCCTGGGGTTAACATTTACACAAACAACTAAAACGGATAACAGGGAAGAAATTAACTACATTTGGAACAAATCAAAACTCTGAATTAAACCCAAAACAAAACGAATGAAATTGAAGATGAAATGAAAGAACAATAAACAGAAATAATAAATAACGAAGAGAAGGAATTATAAGAACACTTACTGATTTCAATGGTATTATGTGTTTATTCTTGCGAAGAACAAATGCTCATTCTAAAAACCACTCGAACACTAGCTAGACCTGAAAACTCGAACAAACTTGACCACAAAAAAAACCCTAGATCTAATATTCATGAAGGCCTGGTGGAATTCAAGAGAAATTGGTTAGGGGGTTAAGAAGATGGAGGTGAGAAGAGTATGTGATGTGATTTTTCTGGGGTCTGGAGGTGTTAGGGTTTTAGCCGGAAAATGTCGATTTTAGATTTGAAGGGTTCGGTCCACATTTGAGGGAAAATGGTTGCAGATTTGGACTGGGGGAATTGAGGAGAGTGTTTGGTGTTAATTTGAGGCCGGTTTGAGGTGGCACCGCCATCGGCGAAGGAGGAATTGGTGGCGACTGCCTAGGATTCTAAAACCTTGTCTTTAAAAATGATAAATGGAGGAGGAGACGTGTTGGGGGGGGGGGGGGGGGGTAGGAGACGTTAGGACATTTATATGTTAATGAGTCCCTAGTTCTCAACAATTGGATTGATGAACGTCAACGGTCCAGATCTTTCATTGATGAAACGCGATCGTTTTTGGTGTCTCTGGATCGGACTAGGTAGGGTACGAATTTTTGATGGATCTGGTTATATTTCATGTGCAAAATTCATTTGGGATGCATGATGTTTAATTAAGAAGCTCAAATCCTTTCTTCTTTTATTTTCCCATATCTTTTGAATTCCTTTTTCATCTTTCTTTTGATTTCTTTTAATTTAAAACTAGAACCAATCTACCTTAATTCCTAAAATTGAATTAACTAAAAAAAACTAATTACAACTCAAAATGACAATTAGCATGATTAATAAAAGACACGAAACTAACCCAGTAATCATGACTAAAATTAAAAATGTGAACCACACTATTTTTGTTATTTTCTTCTTTATAAAGTAATTTAATTACTAATTAATCCTAAAAGTTTAAAAAATTATAAATGCAAATGCCACATATATTTTTTATATTCTTATTGATTAAAATGCACAAAAAAATGCAAACAATTAACATAAAATGCCACAAAAATTTACAAAATTGTAAAATAATGAAAGAAATTATTTTGTTTGAATTTCTGAGAGTAATTCATATAAGGCAAAAATCACATGCTCACACCTACCCCTTCTTGCTCGGAACATAAAGAGTTTCTTTGCAAAGATAAGTGAGTAAAAACGAGTGATTTTTGCCCATTCAAATACTCCTTGTGAAGCATTTATGAAAGATTTGACTGCACCCTACTTCAGAGATTGCCTACATATCCTTGGCGAAAAAGAAATCAGGTTAGTGTAATTCGGGAATTTCTGGTAGCTGGGACTACCATAAAGCTGTGATTTCACTGCTGCTACTGCTTGCTGACCTCCTTTATTACTCCATGTCAAAATAAAAAGCTAGCCTAAGCTATGATCTACGAATTACAAAATCATATCCAAATCTTCAAACTTGCTCTTGTATTTCTTGTTGCTTGTTGTCTTGCATCCTCTCGGTGAAATTCATTGTTGCCGCTTTGAATTGTGATATGAGATGTTTTTCCTTTTCTTCAAACTACTGAATTTGAATATATTCATCTGTTGGACGGGCGGGCTCCCGACTTCAAAACTTGAAAATACATGCCTCTGTTCTGCGGGCGGCTCTTGACATCAACACTTGAAAATATATGCCTCTATTCTACGGGCGGGCTCCCGACTTCAAAACTTCAATATATACGCCTCTATTCTACGGGCAGGCTCCTGACTTAAAAACCTGAAAATATATGCCTCTATTCAACGAGAGGGCTTCCGACTTTAAAATTTGAAAATACATGCCTCTGTTATACAGGTGGGCTCACAACTTCAAAACTTGAAAATATATGCCTATGTTCTACGAGTTGGATCCCGACTTCAACACTTGAAAATATATGTGTCTGTTATACGGGCAGGCTCTCGGCTTCAACACGTGAATATATGTGCCTCTGTTCTACGGACGGTCTCCCGACTTCAAAACTTAAAAATATATACCTCTGTTCTACGATCAGGCTCCGGACTTCAAAACTTGAAAATATATGCCTCTGTTTTACGCGTGGGCTCCCGACTTCAAAAATTGAAAATATATGCCTCTGTTCTAAGGGCAGACTCCCGACCTCAACAATTGAAAAGATATACCTCTGCTCTACGGGCGGGCTCCTGACTTCAAAACTGGAAAAATAAATGTCTCTGTTTTACTGGCGAGCTCCCAAATTCAAAACTTGAAAAACAAATTCCTCTGCTCTACGAGCGGGTTTACGACGTTAAAACTTTAAAAATAAATGCCTCTGCTCTATGAGCGGGCTCCCGACTTCAAAACTTGAACTATAAATGCCCATGTTCTATGGGTGGGCTCCCGACTTCAAATATTGAAAAATAAATGCCTCTATTCTACGAGCGGGCTCCTGACTTCAAACTTTGAACAATTAATGCCCCTGTTCTACAGGCGGGCTCTTCAAAACTTGAAAAATAAATGCCTATGTTCTACCGGTGGGATTCCGGCTTCAAAACTTTAACAATAAATTCCTCTGTTCTACGAGAAGGCTCTCGACTTCAAAACATGAAAATATGAGTGCCTTTGTTCTACGGGCGGGCTCCCAACTTCAAAACTTGAAAATAAATGCCTCTTTTATACGGGAGGGCTCCTAACATCAACATCTGAAAATATATGATTCTGTTCTTCAGGCGGTATTCTGATTTCAAAGAAAATACACATTACAAAGAAAAATTGCTGCCCCAATTTGGAAGCTGGGTATATGGATGAGTGTTAACTGAATCATATTGCCAACCATTACTAGGAGTTTGAAAACTAAGTCCTATTATCCAGGAAGGTCCAGACAACTCCTAATTGACCCTTATCTTAAACATGGAAACTTTGAAACCAACTTACATTTCCCTATGCTATTCATGATTATCTAGTGTTTAAATCAAACGCCACTTATAGTCAAACCTAATTAATTCTTGTTTTTCCCTTACGGAGAGTTCCTCCGAAACAACTAAATTTTTCTACCCCTGTTTCAATCAACGAAATTTTATTATTTTAAAATAGTTGTCAATTGATGGCATTCTTGTTGAGGATGTCCCCACGGTCGTTTTTTGCTTCGACCTATGTCCGTGAACTGGCCGTGAACCGCTTGAATTCTGATTGACTTTCCAACACTTGACCTTTGACAACCCAAGTGTTCTATACACATGCTGTTTTTTCACATTTCCAACCCCTTTATCTAAACCTTTACATTTCCCACAACATTACCAAGCAATTCCACTGATAAAATTTTCGGTGATCCCCTATATTCCACGTTACATCATGTTGCCTTTAATATGTTCTGACCACGCAGTGCTTTGCCATTTTTGAAATTGGTAGTGAGCTTTGAAATTCCTTTTCACTTGCTTTAAACAACAGTAACATTGAAACATCTTTTGGCAAGTAAACCCGAAAAGAAAATGAAATGCAATGATTTTACGAGTTAAGGATACGAAGAATCCAAAAGCGGATGACTTCTAAAAAGAGAGGGAAAAGAAACCAATCTGACCAAAATAACTTGTACCAATGATCATGACATGCATTTTGGACTAATCGATGCAATCTATTTAACCAATAAACTTCCACTTGCCATACATCGTTGCCTCAAAATTTCCACAATTTGATCACATTATCCAAACCTTGACCTTGTTCCTCCCGTGGTGCCTCACAACAGTTTTCCACCAATAGACCTCTCTCATTTGTTTGCTCGTAACTCATTTTCGCCTTAAGGTGCCCGTGAGAGTTTTCACCAATAAGACTCTCTCATGTCAATTTTTCTCAACTCACGTTGCATTATGGTGCCTATGATAGTTTTTACCAATAAGACTCTCTTATTTTTCTTTCTCTCAGCTCCCGTCGCCCTACGGTGCCCATGAGGGTTTTCACGAATAAGACTCTATTATTTTTATCTTTCTTCCTTGAACTAGAGTGTTGCTTTCGACATGAATTACCTTTTTCTGCTTGACTTAGCATTTCTCAAAGACTGATCATAAGGTCTTTCTTTGGACCGTAATGTGAGCTTTTGGATGGTTTAGAAAGAAAGGGTATAAAAGGCTCAAAACAATTTCAAAATGGGTTAAAATTAGAACTTTTGAAATCAAATTTCTTACAACAAAAAAAACTTCTGCCCTAGTTTCTTGCTTGGGGACTTTTAAATTTTTATTTTGATGTGACTGAACCTCAGAGAGAGGTTTCCTATGTACCCTTACGTGATCAAGTCAAACACAGTTCACGTCATGGAAACTACATTGTTGTGATTTTCTTTCTCTTCTTTTCTTTTCTGTTTTTCTATTTCCTCTTTTCCTTTTTTCATTTTTCTTTTTTTTATTTTCTTTTCTTTATTTTCTTCGCTTTTTCATTTTTCTTCTTCATTTCATTTCTTTTTCTTCTTTCCTTTTTCTTTTCACTTGCTTATTTTCCGCACTTGCATTTCTGAATTATGCCATTGATTCCGCAAGAAGGTTATGAAAGAAAGTAAACAAGGATCAAAAGGGATGAAAAGGGATACGTTGTTTAAATAGCAGAACAAAACACCTTCGTTATTTCAATCTTCAAAATGTGTTAAATACAAACAAGCAAAATCAAATGAAGAAATCATACATAGTATCTCTTGGCTACATCGGAAATGATAGCCATATTTACACATTTTCCTCCCACATCTGTATTATATAATGGGCCATTAGACAATATTGTTGTTACACCAAACGGCCTCTGCCAGTTTGGGGCGAACTTTCCCTATGATTCAGCCCAATGAGGCAAAATACGTCTCACCACTAACTATCCCACTCCAAACTTCCTCGGACGCACTTTCTTGTTGTATGCTCTTGCCATTCTTTGTTGATACAATTGGCCTTGACACAATGACGCCAATTTTTTTTCATCGATCAAACTCACATTTTCAAAAATCCATTCATCATCGTCGATCTTAGCCTCCGCGATAATTTGAAGGGACATGATTTCCTCTTCTGTGGGTATCACTACTTCAATGGCATACACCAATGAATATAGTCGCCCATACTGAAGTACGAATAGTGGTGCATTATCCCAATAATGCAAATGGAAACATTTCATGACACTATCTAGAACCCTCTACCATCTTCCAAAGTATCTTCTTTATATTCTTGTTGGCTTCCTCAACCACAGCATTTTCCTTAGGGCGGTATGAAGTAGGATTGCGATGGGTAATCTTGAACTTCTCACATGTTCCTATCATCAAATGACTATTGAGATTAGCTCGATTGTCTGTAATGATCACCTTTGGTATCCCAAGCCGACAGATAATGTTTGAAGTGACAAATCCACCACAGCTTTCTTGGTTACGGACTTGAAAGATTTGGCCTCTACCCACTTGGTAAAATAATCTATGGCCATCAGAATGAGCCTATGCCTATTTTACATTGGCGGCTTATCTGGCCCAATGACATCCATGCCCCATGCAACAAAATGCCACGGTGCGGACATCGTGTGTAATTCTGATGGTGGAGAATGAATCAAATATCCATGCACTTGGCACTGATGACATTTGCGTACGTAACTGATGCAATACCACTCTATAGTAAGCCAATAATGCCCTGCTCAGAGAATTTTCTTTTCCAGAACGTTCCCACTCATATGCGGTCCAAAAAACTCTGAAATGTACCTCAGTCATGATAGTTGTGGCCTACCTCGCATCAATGCATCTTAGCAGCCCAAGATCTGGAGTTCTTTGGTAGAACACCCCTCCACTAAGGAAAAACCCTCTTTCCAACCGTTGAATTGTTCTTTTCTGATCACCTATGGCATGTACCAGATATACACCCATCCTAATATATTCTTTGATGTCATGAAACCACGGCTCAGCATCAACTTCCTCTTCTACCACATTGCAGTAAGCGCACTGATCGCGAACTTAAATCTGCAAAAGGTCCACTTAAGCCTCGTCTGGATGATGCAACATTGATGCCGAAGTAGCCAAAGTATCGGCAACATCATTATGAATCCTAGGAATGTGCTTGAACACTATTGATTAAAACTACTGACAAAGATCATGTACACATTATCGTTTTGATATAAGCTTCAAATCTCGTATTTCCCATTATCCTTGGATTTAGCGTACCAGTAGGTCCGAGTCAGCCATGACCAAGACTTCCTTGACACCCATATCTGCAGCTAACCTAAACCCCAAGATACATGCTACATATTCTGCCATGTTCTAGGTACAATGAAAACAAAGCTGGCCATACTAGGGTAGTGCTGCCTTGTTTTAGAAATGAGTACCGCTCATATCCCCATACCTTTCATGTTTGACGCTCCATCAAAGAAAAGTTTTCATCCCGGCTTCTCAACTTATTCCAATTCCTCAATGTGCATCACATCTTCATCAGGGAAATAAGTCTTCAAGGTTCATAATCTTCATCAAGTGAATTCTCGGCGAAATGATCTGCCAAGGCTTGTGTTTTCATAAACTTCCTATTGGCATAGGCTTCTTACAAATATATTTTAATGGATCGAGGCGAGATATGAGGTAAGTAGTATAAGATGACAAGTAATGTTTTAGGTTCTGTCGACGCACAGCGCCTCCTAGGAGACACTGGAATCAGCGTTTCCTCGTCTTTCACTCACTGAACTGCCACCCAAGTTAAGGCGCAACATGTCCTCTCAACATTGAGTATACTTAACCTCGTCAAATGTGAACTTCTTTCTAATATAGTAGATATCCTTCTCCTTTATGCCAGTAACGTCATGCTGCACCAGCACACAGCCAAATGAATTATCCAAAACCATCAAACATAGAATCAAAGGCTTCCTAGTTCTGGCGGGACCAACACGGGTGGGTTCGACAAATACCCCTTTATCTTATCAAAAGCCTCCTGGCATTCATTTGTCCAATTGACTGTAATAACTTTTTTCATCAGTTTGAAGATCGTCTGACAAGTTGTCGTGAGCTGAGCAATGAACCTGCTGATTTAATTCAATCTTCCCAACAAACTCATTACCTCGATATTGTTCCTAAGATGTGGTCATTCCTAGATAGCCTTGATATCTAATGGGTCTAGTTCAATACCCTGGCGGCTGACTATAGACACCAACAACTTTCTAGATGGCACCTCGAAAGTGCATTATGCAGGATTGAGCTTAAGAATATACCTGCGAAGCCTTTGGACGAACTTCCTCAGATCTCTGATATGGTCAGACTGCTTTATAGACTTCACGATCATATCATCTACGTATACCTCAAATTCCTTGTGTATCATATCATGGAATATTGTCATCATTGCCCTTATATAGGTTTCCCCAGCATTTTTCAAACCAAACGACATAACCTGATAATAGTATGTTTCCCCCGGCGTAATAACTTTCGTTTTTTCTGCATCTTCCTCGTCCATTATGATCTGATGATAACTCGTGCAACAATCCACAAAAGAACCAATCTCATGCTTGGCACAATTATCAATAAATATGTGGATGTTCGACAATGGGAAATTGTCTTTTGGGCTCGCTTTGTTAAGATCCCGATAATCAACACACACCCTAGTATTGCCATCCTTTTTTGGCACAGGAACAACATTGGCTAACTAGGTGAAATACCGGGTGACCCGAATGATGTTTGCATCAAACTGCTTGGTGAGATCTTCTTTTATCTTTACACTTATATCTGCTTTGAACTTTGTAAGCTTCTACTTGACAGAAGGAACTGCCTGGTCATTAGGAAATTTGTGAACCACTAAATCAGTGCTTAGACCCGGCATGTCATCATATAACCATGAAAAAGTATCTTTGTATTCAAACAGTGCTTTTATTATCTCCTCCTTGAGTTGTAGTTCTAGATGAACACTTATTTTAGTTTCACGGACAATCTCTTGGTCCCATAGATTAATTGCTTCCGTGTCATTTAGGTTAGGTTTGGTTTTTTCCTCAAAGTAGTTTAATTCCTTACGAATTTTCGTCATCATCATATTCTACCTCATCATCACATCAATTTCTTGTATTGTTATTTTCGAGTTAGATTGGCTTTTATAACGGGGCTGAAGATTCCTCATGCATGTCATATCATTGATATCTGCATAAAAAGAAAAATATAAAGAAGAAATGAAAATGGAAACAAAATTTAGGAATTAAGAATGAAAGAAAATTGCATTGCATTGAATATGAAAACAACAGGGCTTAACACATCCAACTGGATGGAACATAATATCGAAATTACAAACCCTGGAATAATCCAGACAACAAAAGAAAATCAAAACTGAATACCAGACTCCCTCTGAGTAGGAAGAGGAGTAGTTTCCCAGTTGTTGACTTTTGCACATGGTCTAACGAACTACATATCTGCCTTGCTTGACCCTTCCCCAGCCTCAGCCATGTTAACCTTATTGAATAACCTTTCAAACCCTTTATCTAAGTCCCCATCAGCACCAATTAATGACCCTGTAATCTTTGAAAACAATTTCTTTTTGATACCCAGCCTGTAAAAAGATCGGCACAGGTGCAAACTTTCTTTGGGAAGGACCCATGCTCTCTTCATCATTTTGTGGGCTCGCCTTACATCCGCAGCAGTAGGCTTCAACCCCAATCCAAATGTATCTTGATTCTTAGGAAGAGAGACTGGTTGAATAATGCCCTGAAGATCAGCACCCAAACCTTTGCCTGGCATACCATTCTTTAACATTTATGAAGCCATCATGACAGTTGCGGCTGTTATTCTAGGAACTTGGATGCTTTTCCCCTCAGGGATCTTTTCTGCTGGGATTGTGTCAAAAACATGGTATACCCACGGCCCCTTGTCATTATAAGATTCAATGAAAGGCACGATGGCATCCCTTAAAGCACACATATTTCCTTCACCCTGCACTACAATCTTCTATCTGTCTCATTCAAACTTAACAATTTGTTGCAATCTAGAAGGCACTGCACTGGCGGCATCGATCCATGGTCGCCCCAGCAAGAGGTTATAAGAGACAACCATCTCTAGCACTTGGAATTCCATAGTGAATTCCACTGGCCCGATTGTTAGTTCTAGTACTACGTCACCCACTGTACCTTTACCCCCACCATCAAACCCTCGAACACAAATGATATTCTTATGAACTCTGCCGTTATCAGCCTTCAGCTTGTTTAGCATGGACAAAGGAGAGCTGTTTACATTGGACCCATTATCAACCAACACTGGAGTGACTACGGAATCCTCACACTTCACTATCTGATAAAGAACTTTGTTATGTTCTGTGCCTTCCACGGGCAGCTATTCATCGGAGAAGGTCATTCTATTCACATCAAAGATTTTATTGGCTATCTTTTCTAAATGATTCACGAAGATCTTAATAGGGACATGGGCCTCATTAGGTATTTTCATCAGCACCATGCGATGCTCATCCGAGTGGATAAGCAATGAAAGAAATGAGATCTGGGCCATTTAACTTTTCCCCAATTGAGTAATCATGTACTTTCATCTCTTTCAAGAATTCTTATGCCTCATCTTCTGTAACAGCTTTCTTAAACAATACCGGGTTGTCTTTGGGAACTCTGGATTTTCTTACCTCTTCAGGGGCAAAGCACCATCCCGAACGAGTCAAAACATGCGTCTCACAAACTTCCTCTTTGAGGTCTTTCCCCTTATATGTCACCACCACCTATTCATAACTTCAAGGAACAGTTTTGTTGTGACCATTGACAATTGAGTTACTGCCTTTATGATAATAGGCTCTATGCGAGCTCCCTTCACAACCACCACAGATTTGTTTGCTACCCCATGCACCACGACTCTGACTGGCTCGGGTTTTACCACAGCAATTCTTGATGACCCACTCTCGGCTACCACAACTGGCTTGTTGTCCGTCCCTTTCAACTGAACCACTTCCTTCCCATTAGTTGTTTTTTCCTTTGATCTGGTTTCACTAGCACAGATCATCTTTACTATTTGCGAGGGCTTCTTGAGCCCCACTCTCTTGTGTGCAATTTCAATCATGTGGTCTCGTGATGAGCTAGGATGCCTCTAAGGCCTGAACCTCAATCCGATGAGTATCAATGAGCTCTTGCACAGTAGTCTTCAGCTTCCAACACTTCTTTGTATCATGTTTGGGAGCCCCTGAATAGTACTCACAACTTATTTAATGGTCCATATTTCTAGAAGAGGATTTAACATTTTGGGCTCAATGTGATTAAACAGGCCTAACTGCCTCAATTTGTGAAAATGACTATTATATGATTCTCCTAGTGGAGTGAAAGTCTTTTGCTTCTGTAGTCTCTCATTTTTGAAAGCTGGATTTTGTCGGCGACCCGTGCTGGTGTAGGGAGGCTTCTGTAGGCTCTTGGTGGTGGATATGTCTTTTTTGGAGCTGGGTATGAATTTTGGGGAGCCGGTGCATGCCAGTGCACATGAGCCGGAGGGTGGATAAGTTTGAGCATGGTGGATGAAAAAATGTGGATGTGGTTGTGGGTAGTAGTGTTGAGGATGGTTATGGGGAGTGTACAGATACTTTTGGAAGTTGGGTCGGGTTTGTTGTAGCAGGGTGGAGGTCCTCTAGATCTGAAGGAATCTCCGAACTCCACTTTTGCAACCTCTTCTTTCTTTTTTTTCCCGAGAACACCCTTAGTGCCGCTTTGGATAGCCCAGGTGGTTGTTTTGATCGTTAAATATCTCATGATTCTATTGGTCTTAATTCCTTCCTCGACCATACTCCCATCTTCATCACTTAATTAAAAGACTTGCCAATTGCTGTTACCAAGTGCCCAATATAAGTTGGCTCAAAGCCTGCAAAAAGTAATCGACCATCTCGCTTTCTTTCATCGGAGGGTCGACTCTCGCAGCCTATTCTATCCAACGGAACCCGTACTCCCCAAAACTTTCCTCGGGCTTCTTCTCAAGTTTTATTAGTAACAATCATTCTAGAAAATTTTTAGATTGTACTGAAAAAGGCAGGCGAACGCTTATGCAAATCATCCCAATTATACCACTTACCATGATCCTGTCGTGCATACCACTCCAAAGTAGACCCACTCAGACTCTGGCTGAAATACGCTATCAGTATCTCATCTTTCCCACCGGCCCATCTCATTTTGCTGTAGAACCCCCTTATGTGGGCCACCAGTCACCATGCCCGATATACAAATCAAACTTTGGCATTTTGAACCCTACTAGTAATTGAACATCTCGGAACAGACAAAAATCCTTATAGGCCACACTGACTTGGCCACCCAATCCTTCCATGTTCGTGAAAGACTTTTCTAGGCTTTTAAATTTTTGAAACATCTCTTCCTGCTCCGGGTTCTTAAGCGGATTTTCAGTTTCCACCGAAAGCTCAAAGTTAGGGGTGTAAGAGTATGGCTCAGGAGCTTTAAGGGTAGGCTCAGGAGGGTAGTACTGGCTGTCATGAGCCTGAAACATTGGCTCATTGGAACATCTTTGCAGTGTGGTAGGTGGAGGTGCCACAAAGATATAGGTGATTGGTGGAGGTGGATTTTTTTGGATGGTGGCGCTTGGGGAGGGTATGAGGTAGTGTCATAGCTATGTTCGTAGAAAGGGAAAGGTGGAGATGAATTCACAGTATAATGCTCCTGAGACTGAGACAAAGGTGGGATATAGGCTGGATTGGTGGGATAAACTTGCGCCGGTTGACCCTTAGATCAAGATTGATGCATTTCATCTATTTGTCGCCTTAACTTATACATTTCCTCCCTCATTGGATTAACATCCATCACCTCTACCTCTTTCACGGGGTCTACAATACTGGTATCTGATTCTTAGCCTGTCGTTACCAGAATGCTAATCAAATAACCACCTACCTAGACTCAATGTGAACAACAACTTGCTTAATGGTTAGGGCAATAACAAATTAGATAAATGCACGTTTGAGGAATGAATGCATTTAAGCAGTTAACAGATTCTATTATGTATTTGATCGACTACTTGCATCATCCCGGCTTTTATTTCCAACGACAACTTTCTTTATCATTTTTTTCTTTCTTTCTTTTTCTTGCCTTTTCTTTCTTTTCTCTATTTCCTTTTCAATTCTTCCCTTTGTTTTCTGTTTGTTTCGATTCTCTCATTCCCTCGATTTATTATTTTCTCTCTTTTGTTTCTTGTTTTTCCGCTCTTTTTTCCCTCTCTTGTTTTTCTTCTTATTTTCTTTTCATTTTCAATTGGTTACAGCCGAATCCTATGAAGATTTCCTACGTATCATGATCCCGCATGAATCAGACCGGGTGTAGTTTGTGAAAATAAAATGCAAGATGGAAGAAAAAAATGGTTTTTTCGAAATTTTCAATTTTATTAACAGCAAATACGTTGATTACAAAGACTCGAGATTAATACAACCAGTAGACTCTGATGATAAAAGAACTACAAAGTCCACCGTCAACTATTCTACTTTAAAAGAAAATACAAAATCAATCAACCGATAGACTCCTAGTTAAAAGAAAATGCAGACTTGAACAACTTACAGACTATAGTAGAAAAGGAAAGAAAGACTCAAATGGCGCTCATGAACACATTAAAGCTCCTGGTGTCGGCGGGACATCGTTCGATCTCACCGCGAGCCTATATGCAAGTTCCCTCTAAAGTCTGTCCAAGTCACTCATTATCTGCTTTACAAATATCATCACCAATGCAAAGAAGGTGGTTTGGGTCATGACTTCGCTCACTCGGCATTTTCGAGTAATGTAGTGAGCAACAGGTAAGATTCTCTCTCTGATCATTCTTTTTTTATCGAAGTAACCGCCCTATCTGTTGGGCTCGAGCCTCCAAATTTTGGTTGGCTACACGGTTTTGATCCCATAGTAGTTGCAAGTCCATTTCTAATCATGCCAATGCCGTGTAGCAATGCTCTCTTTCAATCCTAAACTCTTTCGCATGTTTGGTCATTTTGATTTCTGTGGCGATGACCCTTTTCTTTTACCTCGTGAACTCATTATCATGCTCTTCTTTTAGCTACTTAACCATTCGGGCCAGTTCTTATGCATTTTTAGCCAATTTTTTGCGAACCCCGACTAATTCCTTTCCTACTTTGTTGAGGTCAAAACTGTAATCATTCACCTTTTGCTTTAGATTATCTATCAATTTTTTATCTTTGTCACTCCTACCAGGGTTTTCAGCCGCTATCTTCATCCTTTCAATTTGTGCTCATAAGACTTCATTCTCTTTGGCCAATTTCTTCTTCTCACCCTCGTCGGCTACGGCTTGCACACTGTTTTCAAATTTAAGGTCTTGGACGTGCCTTTGCAGTTCTCCTATTTTTGCCCTGTATACATTTTCTTTAGCTAACCAGGCCCACTTCTCCTATGATGACTCGGCAAAATCCTGGAGGTGAGGTCTTTTGGCTGGCCTACCAAATGCAACTTCCCTTCTATACTAAGCATGATACCCAGGTGCGACTTCTCCTTTAGATCGATCCTGCACACAAGTGTTTGCTGCCAAGTATTGACATTCGCTCCAGATCTGAGGGACACTATTTTCATGAAATTAGCCATCGAGATCAATCTCAACCACTTGGACACTAAGATCTTCATCTTTCGGCACTACTTGCCATCTCCCGAGTTACCTTAAACTAGATATGGAGCATAAGGATGAATGCTCTTAAGACCCATCAAGAGGAAGTACAGCCCCGCTACTGGAATATATATGATTTCGTAAACAGTTAACCATCCAAACTTCCACTCAATTTGTCTAGCAGTGAGTGACGAAAAGCATAATGTCCACTTCGTGACTCCCTCGGGCAAGCTGACCCCCTCAATCCTCGTATAAAACTCTTCTATACAGGTTTTCTATGTAGACCCATAACTCAGGAACTAAGGACGATGTCACAGGTGTTCAGTCATCCACATTTGCAACAATAGATTGCACCCCTCAAAGAAGTCCCCTCTGGCTTTGCAGACTGTAAGAGCGCATAAAATATCGACTACTATCATGGGCGCAATAGTGCTTTTGGCTTGAGT
Organism: Nicotiana benthamiana; assembly: GCA_034376525.1. Classification (NCBI taxonomy): domain Eukaryota; kingdom Viridiplantae; phylum Streptophyta; class Magnoliopsida; order Solanales; family Solanaceae; genus Nicotiana; species Nicotiana benthamiana. Next base: position 125,726,603 of record CM067338.1, on the reverse strand, counting down.
CATTAAAGTATTGACGACCCTAGCTATTTATATGTCAATGTTTCCATCTTTCCTCAGGAATACCAGAATCCCCAAAAAGACCACCATAAATGTAAAACGTCTATGTTCCACCAATTTTTGCTGGTTTTCCTTGCTACATGTTTTTCTTTCCGGGTTATTGAACCCTCCGATGTGACCATATCTCTGGTATACAAAGTGTGGGGTACCAAAGCCCTTTGCCAAATCCGGATTGTGGACCGTCCGGATTATTTTAGGTGAGTCCAAAAATCTGCGTATAGCTACAGTTCTCAGGGCAACCAAGTACTTGTGTCTTAACGGATCCTCAACATTTCCGATGTATCAAGCTATTTCCTCTAAGGTCGGGGTGAGTTCAAAGTCCGAAAAATGGAACACGTTGTGTGCCGGGTCCCAACATGTGACTAATGCTCTGATGATGTCTCCCTGAGGCACAATCTCCAACAAACCGGTAAGCCATTTCAAATACTTTTTGACCTCGTCTTGTCCATCTTTAACCAGATCGTTCCACTATAGACGTAACTCTAGAGGGATTTTATTCATAATTGAGAAAGGTTCATTTTGAATCGTGCTCATCCTTCACATTTATTAAGGCGATTTAATCACTTATTTTGACCTAAAAAGAAAAAAAAATGATACTATTTTTGTTCAAATTCCCATTTTAAAATAAAGAGCCAATTTTGCGGATATGGCCTTTTAGTAGTTCGTGAAGAAGATTTTAAAGGTTGTGCCCGCTAACCATTGAAAATGACATAAAGTGGATGTTCTAGCAAAAACAGCCTTCCGGCGTCCTTTTAAGGACATTTGGCTTATTTTGACAAGAATAGCGTCACCTGACTTATTCATGACAAAATTTTGACATTTTTGGCTAGTTTTGCAAAGGGGAGGTTGGACCCTATGAGGGTTGCTTACGTATCTCACATCCGGTGATAATGAAACATGCATACCTCGGGCAAATAAAATTAACTATTTTCGAAAACAAGACTCTTTTACTTTGACGAATACATTATTTCAGGAAACAAGAGTATTTTTTATATTTACTTTTTTCAATAGCAAATAAAACAAACTATTTGAATATAGAACTCGTTTGTTTTTCTTTTCATTGGAAAATAAAACAAACTATTTAAAAATAAAAATACTTTTTGTTTTTCTTTTTTATTTTTCTCAAAAATTCGGTAGAGTTTCGGCACTACTTGGACATTACTTTGTTCTAAAAATAGGTAATTTACTCTCAACTCTGCTATTTCTCTTTTTTTAAATTTTTTCCAAATTCTCCAAAGCCAGTCAACATGCAAGTCCAAGACAAATAAATGCACACGTAACACGTAAGATGCATAAGGATGGTGTTTTTCATTTCTGGTTACCTGTCTTAGACGGACCCAACCCCTGTGTTAAGCCCCCTATGGCGAATGCACGTGATGCAAATAAGCATTCCTACTAGGGATCCGACATGAAGTCAAGTTATTCTAGGTTCAAAACCTGGGTATGTGTTCTAGACTATATACCCGAGCGGGTAACTCGAGCCGAGGAGGGGCTACGTACCGGGAACCAAAAGGCCATCCGTCTTAGTAACTTGTCCAAGCCTCTTTCTTATTTCAAGGTATGACACTAACAGAATAGGGAGTCTCGACCAGGAAGAACATCCCCGTAGGTGAGAAAAGAAGGGTTTCGGCACAGTTTATATACAAATCAGATAATATCAGAGAGGTAAAGCATTTAGCACATTTAGCAAGAAACATGCAGTAAAATGAAGCCAAACATAAAAATTGTTCTAAGCTAGAATTCTAAAACCCTGAACCGAAGTTCTGGGTTTGAGTTCCCCAGCAGAGTCGCCAGAGCTGTCACACCTTCTTTTTTACTACACATACAAGGGCATAAAGGAGTGTTTCCAATTAAAGGATAATCAAAATGAGATTTATTTATTTAAAATTCACAGTCTCCACTTGGGAGATTTATGGTGTACCAAGTCACCGATTGAATCCCGAATTAAGGAAATTATTGAATCTATTTAACCATCCGCGAACCAGAAATCCGATCAAGGAATTCTGTTAACCTGGGAGAAAGTGTTAGACATTCCTGGGTTCCGTGGTTCTAGAATCGTCCCTCAACTCTCATATTTGGCTAAATATCTGATTTTAAAATATATTTTAATTTATGAGCCTTTTAACTTTAAACTGCTTTCATTATTGTTTTTAAAATAGAATTGCAATGTCGTGAAAATATGTCCCGAACCACGTCACATAAATACACCCGTGGTTTTTGACACAATTCGACTTCATTGGGATTTGGTTTTGAGTCACATAAATGTGCACTCGAGTTTTAGAAGGTAATATTATTAAATGTCGGCCCTAAAGCAACTAGCGTATTATTAATTTTGTGAGAGACCATGAAATTCGCTAAATGGCACGTCCCGAATTCCAAGTATTTTAATATAAGCATTTAAAGTGGGCCCCACAATATATGCTTTTTTGTTCAGCAGGGCGCACCTCACTTATTTTCTAAAGTCCAACCTAAATTAAACTACTATTTTCTACTTAATTTGTCTATAAAATACAAAATAAATAGCCCTAATTAATGGGCATGTTCATGTGTGTCATTATTAAGATATTCAAACAAGCATTGAATTTACACAAAGGCAGACTCGATGAGGCTTTCAGTATTTTGGGCCCTCAAATTTGGCCCTAAACACATTTGAGCCTACTGGTGCTCTAAGCGTTGTCCAAACGTGGGCCTGATGAAAACGAAGAACAAGCCTAAATTCTATCTAACCCAATTGTCCAGTTTAGCCCAACGTGAGTCCAATTCGGACCTTAGTCCAATTTCGCCTACATATTCAACTCATATGCAATTTGGGAATCTAACACTTATTCTAAAGATTTCAACAACTCACTAATCGAAACCACTAAGTATTATGAAATGCATTTGCAGATTGAACCTATTACTAAATCAGTGAAATAAACCTATTATTTTTGTCTTTTGAAACTGCCAAGCGTACCAGATTACATATAGTATATTAGATTTGAAGCAATTTTTCACGTGAAGTTATTAGCTAGAAGCATTATCAGTTATATGATGAAATTAGTTTAAATGATTGAATCTAAACCTATTACTACTTAAAATCTTCCTACTAACACAAATGAAAATAACCTTAGTGTTCTAAATATGAAAGCTAGACTTTACCAACCAAATGAACTACAGAAAGTCCGAAAAATCTCATACGGTTTAGTTTAGTTACAACATTCAACTACAAAAATGGAATTTAACTAAACTAAGTTGAATACATACTGATAACATAAACATTAGGCAACGAATCATTGAATTCCCATTTCAACTTCTCAGATCGGATATTCATCTCCACAGTTTAGAATATGTACCTGGAAATTGTAATATAAGAAGAGAAGGAGAGGTCAACAGCAGTTTTATAACAACTGCAACTCAGCGACAAATCAGCAACAACACATAAGTTTTTGAACAAAAAAAGCTTCACAAAATCCTAGAACCACACTACAGAGGTACACTATCAAAAATGACCCAAAACCCACTCTAAATCAAAGAAGAAAAGAGTTGAAGCTTCAGAAACCCAACAGTCGAGGAATTTTCAAGTCATTCTTCACTTATATATGGTAGAAGTTCAAATCTACAGCGATGATTCGAAATTACCCGAATGAAATGCATTGAAACAATATTTTTTGTAGGTTTTTTTCTATTGTTTTTCTTTGTTTTGTTTATATTTTTGGAGGAGGTAAGATCTAAAAGTATTTTTTTGATTTCAGATATAATTTGTGGATCTAAAATTCAAATTCAGCTTGTGAAAACTTTAGAATAATTTTTTTTTTTGGGGGGGGGGGGGGAGAGAGTTTTTTTTAGAGCTGAAAACTTGTGAATTAAGGCATTGGACATGCTTTTTATTGGCAAAGATGAGGGCAGCCCTCAAATTTTAAGTTTCTATTTAGTCCCTGATATGTTATTTATTTTTATCCAAATAGTCCCTTATTTACAGACTTGTTTCCCAAGTTTCATTGCTAAGTTCCCTGAAAGTACAACTAGACTCTCTTCTAGAAGACTCTAGGAAGTACTAATTTAATATACTGCATCAATTATCTAATATGAAATACCTAAACTACCCTTAAATTTCCCCTGAATTAACTAACTTTAGTTACCATACCCAAACCCTTCAACTCTGGTCCCCATTAACTGAGAAGATGCAATGACCAGCTATAACTAAACTAATTAGGTCAATGCTTATAAACTAATTCTAATTAATCAAATTAAATTTGTTACTAAATCGACAAGATTATAGCCTAACAATTAAGATCGAGCAGAACTTGAATTACACTACCCAATTATAAAACAGTATCAAATAGGAGACCCTAGGGCTAACATTGAAATAAACAACTGAAACAGATAGCAGGGAAGAAATTAACTACATCTGGAACAAATCAAAACTCCGAGTTAACCCTAAAACACAACGAATGAATACTAACGATAAACTGAAAGAAAAATAAATATAAATAATAAATAACGAAGAGAAGGAATTTTAAGAACACTTATTGATTTTGAAATTTAAACTCGCCTAACTTCGAACTGGGTCTTCAAATGATGTTATGTGTTAGTTCTTTCTAAGAACAAACACATAGCTTAATTTTAAAAACCACTCAAACACTAGTTGGCACTGGAAACTCGAACACACTTGTCAAAAAAAACCCTATATCTAAGATTCGTGTAGGCCTGGTGGAATTTGAGAGAAACTAGTTAGGGGTTTAAGAAAAGGAAGGTGAGAAGAGTATGTGATGTGATTTTTGTAGGTTTGGAGGTGATAGGGTTTTAGCTGGAAAACTTGGATTCAAAATTCAAAAGGTTTGTTCGACGTTGAGGAAAAATGGTTGCATATTTGGGCTGGGGGAACCGAGGAAGGTGTTTGGTGTTATTTTGAGACCGGTATGTCGTAGCGCCACCGGTGGAGGAAGATTTGGTGGCGGCTGGCTAGGGTTCTAAAACCCTGTCTTTGCACAATGGTAAACAAAGGAGATAATGATGTGGGAGGGGGTAGGAGACGTCAGGAAATTTATATATTAACGAGTACTTAGTTCTCAACCGTTGGATTGATTAACCTCGACGGTACAAATCTTTTGTCGATGAAACGCGTTCGTTTTGGGTGTCTCTAGAATGGACTGGTGGGGTACGAATTTTTGCCGAATCCTGTTATATATCAGGTGCAAACTTCATTTGCGCTGCATGATATTTAATTAAAGAAGCCCAAATCCTTTCTTCTTTTATTTTTCCATTCCTTTTCAATTCCTTTTTCAACTTTCTTTTTATTTCATTTAATTTAAAACTAGAACAATCTACCTTAATTCCTAAAATAAAATTAATTAAAGAAATTAACTAATTACAACTCAAAATACCAATTATCATGATTAACAAATAACACTAAAACTAACACAAAAATCTGGACTAAAATAAAAAATGTGAACTACACTATTTTTGTTATTTTCTTTTTTTAAAGAAATTTAATTACTAATTAATTTTAAAATTTGAAATTAAATTCTAAATAAAAATGCCACATATTTTTTTTATATTTTCATTGATTAAAATGCATAAACAAAAATACAAAAAATTAACATTAAATGTCACAAAAAATCACAAAATCGTGAAGTAATGAAAGAAATTATTTTATTTGAATTTCGGAGAATAATTCATATAGGGAAAAAAATCAGATTCTCACACTAGAGAGTACCGTACTATTTGTTGCTTTTCTTAATTGATCGTCATTCATTTACTTATCTGTTGCAACATCATTGTTTTCATTTGTTTAATGAGATATTATCTTGATTAAACTGCTGTAATTATAGCATACAATGTGTCTATCCAGGATCTCTTACTCTCAACCCATATTTATGTTTATTACTCTCTGGGTTGGAAGTACTCACATTATTCCATGCACCTTGTGTGCCGATCTAGGTGCAACCACTGAGGCTAAGTGAGGATTTCTTTGCCGAGCATCATATATGGGAGCTTCAAGGTAGCTGCATGAAGTCCACAGTCCTGATCTTCCTATCTAACCTATTTTCTTTATTTCCGCATTTCATTAGGGCAATATGAAGTAAGATGACACCCGTGTACTAGAGGTTCAGATTTGTGACACCAGATTCTTCGGGCTGTGTAGTAGTATTTCTGCTTGGGTTTTCCGCATGTTTTAACTATATTTCAAAGTTCCAGTATCCTGACTTAACAATCATTTGTGTTAATTAAATCATGAACTGCATAAAAAGGGTTAATATTTTTAAATTGGTCGGGCATGCCTAGCAGTTTGTTGATCGCCATCACGACCGGGGTTGGGGTTTTGACAGGTGAAGACTCAAGATGTCGTGAACCCGTATGGGGAACATGTGATTGACATGCTTGAGCTGGTGATTCCTAAAGCCAAGGCACATTTACATAGGCAACCTCCGCCTTATCCTCAAAGTCTAGCAAAGAAAAAGAGTGACAACCAATTCAAAAGTTCATTGACATGATGAAAAACGTTTCTATCAATGTGCCTTTGTTTGAGGCACTTGGGAAAATGTCGGGATATAGCAAGTTTGTGAAAGACTTTGTGACGAAGAATCGGTCTATGGATTGTGAAACAATAAAAATGACTCACCAAGTCAGTACTATCGTACATTCAATAGCCCTGAAACTTGAAGACCCCGAAGATACTACCATCCCTTGCACATTTGGAAGTGCGGATTTTGCCAAGGCACTTTGTGATTTGGGGGCTATCATAAATTTGATGCCCTATCTGGTCTTCAAGAACATGGGAATAGGGCAACCTAAGCCAACCTCAATGATACTTCAAATGGTAGATCGATCGATGAAGCGACATTTGGGCATTATAGATGATGTGCTTGTTCGGGTAGACAAATTTATATTGCTGACCGACTTTTTCATATTGGATTGTGAAGTGGATTATGAAGTCCGATAATTTTATGGAGACCTTTCCTTGCAATGAGGAAGGCATTAGTTGATATTGAAGCGGGTGACCTCACTTTTCGAGTGGGAGATGGAAAGGTCATCTTTCATGTTTGCAAATCTATTAAGCAACCCAATAGCACCGAGGTGTTCTCATTTATAGACCTTGTCACAACTGTGATTGTGGATGACACACGTGCTATGATCAACGTGTAGGATCCCCTCGAGGTGGTGCTATTGAATCCTGCAATAAATGAGGATGCATGCCGAGTGGAGTGCGTAAATGCTCTACCAGGAATGTGATCTTTTCCTTATGAGCCTAAAGTATTGTATTTGAATCTTAAAAACTGGAAACCTCCTTCAACAATGTCATCAATTGAGGAGCCACAGGTGTAGGAGTTGAAACCACTTCCTTCGCACCTCAGGTATAAGTTCTTAGGCTCAAACTCTACTTTACTTGTTATTCTTTCTTCTTGCCTTACTAACATGAAGGTTGAGACCTCTTTGGTGGTGCTTCAAAGAAGAAAATGTGCAATTTGATGGACTTTAGGTGACATTCAAGGAATAATACTCGCATTCTGTATGTAAAATATTATCTGGGAGATGATGCAAAGTCTTCCTTGGAGAATCAAAGAGGATTGAAAGAGGCAATGCAAGAGGTGGTTAAAAGGAAGTGATCAAGTTGTTGGATGCCGGAGTTGTGTACCCCATTTCTGATAGCTCGTGGACTTTCAAGTGCAATATGTACCGAAGAGGAGTGGTATGACTGTGGTGACAAATGATAACAATAAACTCATTCCCACTCGGATAGTTACCAGATAGAAGGTATGTATGGACTACCAGAAGCTAAATAAGGTGACGAAAAAGGATCACTTCCCATTGCCATTCTTGACTAAATGCTTGACCGTCTTGCGGGGCGTGCTTTTTATTTCGTTTTGGATGGATACTTGGGGTATAATCAAATCTTAATCGCCCTTGAGAACCAGGATAAGACCACTTTTACCTGTCTGTATGTCACATTCGCTTTCTCTCGGATGTCGTTCGGGTTGTGTAATTCCCCGGCGACATTCCAATAATGCATGATGGCTATTTTCATCGACATGGTGGAAGATATCTTGGAAGTTTTCATGGATGCTTCAGTGTGGTTGTTGATTCCTTTGAAGAATGTTTGGGTAATTTGGAGAGAGTGTTGGCCCGTTGTGAAGACACAAATCTTGTACTTAATTGGGAAAAATGTCATTTCATGTTTGAAGAGGGCATAGTGTTGAACCACAAAATTTCAAAGCATGGGATCGAAGTTGACAAAGCCAAGATAGATGTGATTACAAGGCTTCCTCCCCCACTTCTGTTAAAGGGGTGAGGAGTTTTCTTGGGCACGTGGGGTTTTACCAGATGTTTATCAATGATTTTTTGAAGGTGGTAAACCCCTTGTCCAAGTTACTAGTAAAGGATGCCAAGTTTGTGTTCGATGAGGGATGTATGTAGCAATTCGAGCTTCTCAAGAACAAGTTGACTACTACCCCTATCATTAATGCACCAAATTGGAGCTTGACTATCGAGCTCATGTGTGATGCTAGTGACGTTGCGGTTGGGGCTATTTTTGGTCAAAAGGTTAATAAAATGATTTATCTAGTGTTCTATGAAAGCAAGACCATGAATGAGGCTCAATAGAACTACACAGTTACCGAGAATGAGTTGTTTGCCATAGTGATTGCGATGGAAAAGTTTCGACCGTATCTTATGGGGGCCAAGGTTATAGTTCACACTGATCATGTTTCCCTTTGGTATTTGATGACCAAGAAAAAGTCCAAGGCAAGATTGATTCGATGTGTGTTACTACTTCAAGAGTTTGATCTAGAAATTGTGGACTTGAAAGGTATTGAGAACCAAGTGGCACACCACTTGTACCGTATGGAGGATGAGTGGAGGCCTTGCGATGGTCTAGAGATCAATTATTCATTTCCCGACGAACAACTCGTTTCGGTGTCAATGAATAATATGACATGGTTTTCAAATGTTGCTAATTACCTTGTGACTAAACTATTTCCATGCGAGCTCTCTTCTAACCATAGGAAGAAGCTCAAGCGGGATAGTTTGAACTTCTATTGAGATGAGCCATACTTGTTCAGGATCTTCACGGATGGTCTAATTCGTAGGTGTGTCCAGGAGGAAGAACAATTTAGCATTTTAGAGGCTTGTCATTCTTCACCCTACGGTGGCCATCATGATGGGGAGAGAAATGCCTCAAAAGTTCTTAGTTGTGGGTTCTATTGACCAACCGTGTTCAAAGATGCGGGTTATTTTGTGAATAGGTGTGACGAATGCAAAAGAGCGAGTGGAATTTCAAAAAGATATGAGATTCCTCTCAACATCATTCTTGAAGTGGATATCTTTGATGTTTGGGGCATTGATTTCATGGGTCCATTTATTCGATCTTGTGGGAATACTTAAATTTTTGTGGTGGTTGACTATGTCTCGAAATGGGTTGAAGCCGTGGCTTTGCCTTACAATGAAGCCCGGGGTGTTGCATTTCTCAAGAAGAGCATTTTTACAAGGTTTGGCACTCTTCGTGCGATTATTAGTCATGGGTGGTATCACTTTTGCAATAGAGCTTTTGACATGTTGCTTTCTAAGAACGGTGTCGATCACAAAGTTTCTACCCCCATAATCCTCAATCAAGTGGTCAAATGGAAGTATCCAACAAGGAAATCAAAAGCATATTCTCAAAGATGGTCAATTCTAAGTGGACCAATTGGTCGAAGTAGTTAGATGACGCTCTATCGTCTTATAGGACGGCTTTTAAGACTTCTTTTGGTATGTCCTCATATCGGTTGGATTTTGGGAACTCGTATCTACCGGTTTAGTTAGAGCACAAGGACATGCAGAATTTGAGGAAGCTTAATCTTGAGTGGTATGTTGCAGCCAATCTTCATGTTGAACAACTCGATAAACTTTATGAATTCCAATTCCATGCCTACTCCAGTTCGTCCTTGTATACGGACAAGATGAAGTACCTTCATGATAGCTATGCCTGTGGAAAGGAGTTCAAAGTAGGTTATTTGGTTCTCTTGTTCAAATCTCGGTTACGTCTATTTCTAGGAACTCTCAAATCGAAATGGAATAGACCGTTTGAAGTGGTGTGTGTGGCCCCGCTTGGTGCTATGCATTTAAAGAACGAAAAAGGTGAAGGTTTCAGAGTTAATAAGCACCAGGTCAAGCATTATCTTGGAAAAATTGATGACAACCATGTGGTGGCGCTCCTTAATTTCAAATGATGTGATGGCAACCCACATTGTGCCGTGACGTTATATCAGGCGCTTTTTGGGAGGTAATTTACATGTTCTTCTTTAATTTTCGTTGTAGTATTGTATTGATTTTTGGGCTAACTGTTTGTGAGATGTTACAGGGTTGTGTTGATGCACTGCATGACATAGTGGAATAAATGCATAGGTCTCTGAAGTTTCCAATGCGGCCGCAATACATTTTGTGCATACCGCACAGGTGTGGGTAAAATGAATCCTCTCTAATGTTTGCCACCGCGGCCGCACTGCATTTTGTGCGGTCCGCGGTGCAACTCTTTTTGTGCGAACCGCAGAGTGTTGACATCTCAAATATTAACAAAGAAGGGCAGTGCTGACCACGGTCCATTTTGTGCGGTCTGTACTGGTTGGTGAGAATGGGCCCCAGGGGCATTTCTATAAATAGACCCTGAGGGCCTCCTTTTATCCTTTTTGCAAAATTGAACCTCAGAGACTATAAACAATGTTCCTCTTCTTCTTTGATCGTAATTTCTTGATTGGCTTTGATTTATTTCACTTCATCTCATAATCTGGTACCATAATCTTTCTTTTTCTTTGTATAATATTTTTATATTCATTTAATTTTAGTTTTTTTAGGTTTCATCTTTGCCTTCTTCCCATATTTTCTTCAACATTTAAGCTACGGTACTTAAAAATGTGAATCATGTGGACTTAGATGGTTAAATGAACTGGGCAATCATTTAGGGATTCTAATTAGGTGGATAATTGGACTTAAATGCAAAATGTAGTGAACCCTAACTTAGTGTCATTTCTGGGCACTCAGTGCGAACCGCAATCGTTTTTCTGCAGTCCTCATGGCCCTAGTGTGGTCCGCGGTACCATTTTGTGTGGACCACACTAATGAACTTCTAGAAAGCTGAACCTTGGGTAGTGCGACCGCACTAGATTTTGTGCGGACAACACTGGTCCCTGTGCAGCCGCACTATTATTTTGTGTAGATCGCACTATCAAGATATAGAGGGTGGGTATTCTGATCCCCACCCTTGTGCGGACCGCACTACCCTTTTGTGTGGTCCGCACTGGGCATTTTTTGTGACCTTCTGCAACTATGTTTTGATGTTCTCCACCACTAAATTTTCATTGCTGCTGTAGTGCTGCAACTGATACTAACAATGTCATGTGATGTTATTTGCAGACCATGGTCAAACAACGACAAAATGGCTCAAAACAACCTAGTAAAGGTAAATCCTCTCGGGAAACAAGGGCAAGAAGATGATTCGATTCACACCCCAAGATAGACAAAGTATATAACATATGATGAAAGTAATTAAAGCAGCTGACAGAGCTTGTGATCAGTCGGGGAGTAAATATGTGCCATCCCTTCCCAGGACATCTCTTAAGACTCTGTACCAAAATATGTGGAAGATTCGCCGGGAAGACTTAGATTAACATATGATACTCCTCCACCATCACCCACTGCCCAAGGACCAACACATGTTTCTACTTATTCATTTGAGGTTTCAGCAAACGGTAGTGGTGAAGACTCCACCTCCCCCACAACTTCATTATCGGGGGAGGGTGCAGAAAAAGGTGAGGAGGAAGTATAGGGTGATGAGGGAGTAACTGAAGGTGGTGAGCCTCACGTGGGAGGCACGAATAGAACTAGGAAGTCGGAGGCTTGGGAGGATAGGTATTTTAGCGAGGTGGCATACAATAAGTTTCGGGAGTGGTGGCCGGTGAGAAAACTTATTTCGAAAATGAGCTTCATTGAAAAAGATTTACTAACCCATAAACCCAACGTGCAAAGAAAATTTAGAACTTGAGTAGGTTGGGAGAACTTCATAGATGCTTATGTGGATGCCAAAAAAATGCTTAAGTCAAGGAGTTTTATTGCAATATAGCTCATATCAAAAGGGGCTCCAAAATGACTATGGTTTGGAACCTGAAAGTGTTGTTTGATGGGAATTCGATCAATGAATACCTGGATTTCAATGAGGAGTATGAGACTTTATATATGGCGAAGATGGAGATGGGGTGAGGATGTTCGTCCAAGGCTAGCACAATACCTTGCAGTCCCAAGTACTGTCCATAATTGGTTGACTGTTAGGGTAAAAATATTGAGGAGGACCTTAAACTTTGAAACGAGGGTTTGGGTGACCTTTGTGTGCAGCTGGTTGGACCCTACCCTCATGAAAACATCCTTGATCTCCACTGGGTTGTATTGGTTGCTTCGATTATGGCAGGTTACCTCATAAATGTGGGGAATGTGATGTCTCGGATTATCACTATTGTTGGAGCAGAGCAAGACCGGAACTACCCTTACCAATTTTCCTCACTGCTTACTTCTAGGACAAAGAGGTGGAAAAGAAGCCATATGACATCAAGGTCAAGGTGACAACCCCATTTTCCTGGTATATCATGAAGGGGGATAACAAACTCAAGAGCAAGAACTACAAAGTACCAGCTACTGCTACAACTGGCCATTTTGATGAGCCAGTTGAGGTAGTGGCTTCTGCTGACCTACCTCTACATCCATAGATATCCCTCCCGGTGCATCACCTCCTCAGCAATTCCTCCAAGCCCATCCACATCACTAGGCCCGAAGATCCCATCTATCCGTGCCCATCTTATTACTTCCCACCATCTGAGCCATGCACTTCCGAGTATAAACAACTAGATGCAGACTGCCTCATCCAAGTTGTCTATCTTGACTACCATTGTAGAGGCTCAGTCGGCTCCCCTAGCCCTACAGGTGCCCCAGTATATCGAGGTTGTGCTCAAGGACATTCTTGACAACCAGAAGAAGATCCTTGATACTAAGTTTGCGCTATCAAAGGCAGTTGATTCACATAGCAAGGCTCTCATGGACCTTGCTAAGGAGCATAAGTTGCGGAAGACATGGGCCTCCAAGGAGTCCGTGAAGGAGCTGTGGGTAGATGTTGATAGATTGAAGGCAGACCAGTTGCCTTTAGAATTGTTGCTTGATGAACTAGTCCCAACAACTCATCCACAGCAGAAGTAGACACAGAGACCTCCGAAGAGGAAGAGGATGATTCCTAGAGCCGATGACATTATCATCGAGTTGGCGGACCCACTGGAGACTTCCTCGAGTTAGCCATAGGATGTACCAGATCCACAGCCTATCCAGGTCTAGAACTAGGTCTCAGTAGCTGAGCAACAGGACATCAGGAACCAGTCTGAGGTTCCCGAACACACAGAGGACTTTGGGACCAGACATGACCCTATGCAGATAGACGAGCCTTAGGGAATCTTCTATATTTTTTTCTCTATCTTTTTTGTGCCTATTTTGACTATTTGGCATTGGGGACAATGGCAACTTTTATTTAAGGGGGTAAGCCCTACATTTTGGATGATTGTTTATATCGATACATTTTTATACTTTCTTGATTTTTCATATTTGGTTTGTAAATAATTTGATATTTAGATACATTTATCGCACTTTTATTTACTATTGCGTCTTTATTGAAAGTTAAGTTTAATTATATACATATTCATCCCACCTATTGTATATTCAAATCCCCTCTTGTATATATTCGTTATGTTTTCCGCAAAATTATTTATTTGTAGCTTCTTATTTGTGTTCGTAGATTTTTAATTTGTTTTGGACATTTTCAATAAGCCTTTGATTTTCTTAATACCACAATTTTTTCCAAAGGTGGAGTATTGTGTGAACATGATGGCTCTTCCCAATGGTGGATGGTGTAACAACCTTCTTAAGGGTTTGAGTCCAGTTTTGTTTTTGATTTTAGTAGTTAGTAGTTAAGGATAAATCAAGCAAAGCTTAACTTGGGAATAGCACATTTGCCTTTAATCCCATGGTCAAAAACAAATTGTTATGTTTAGGACAGTGAAAGTCGTGACCTTGAGACTCTTTTGTTGAACGATAATCATCATGTGTTTTTTTGGGACCATTGTGTGCTAAAATCATATCTAAGGTCGTTGTGCGTCCCCGACTCTATGTCTTTAGCGATCCTTTGCTTGTGTGGTGTTTAATTGAATTGCAAATCCAAGTTCTAAGCCACTGGTCTAGAACTTGACGTGAATGTTTGTTGTGGCCAAATCCTAAGTGAACTTTTACATGAGACACGACTACAGACTCTCCTTGATCCAAAAGATGGTTTGAACAATTCCATATCCTACCAATGATAAGATCAGTAGACAATCTTTTTGAGCTTTAGCCCTTTTTCTTTCAAGAACCATAAGACAAGCCCATACCCATTCTAAAGATACCCTCTCTTGGCGCCTGAACTTTCCTTTAGCACATGGAAAAAGAATAAGTGATAAAAATGCAAAAAATGAAAAAAAGAAAGGCAATGAAAAAAAGAAAGGAAAGCAAAAAAGACAAAAAGAATGTACAATGTGAAAAAGAATAAAAGATTCAAAAAAAATAAAGAATGAAAGGTGTGGAAAGTTAAGAAAGGAGAAAAGGTTTAAAATGCAAGAGAAAGAGTGACAATATGTCTCTCTAACCACTTAAAAAGAAGTGAAGTGACTCAAAGAGTTAAGTGAATGTGTGGCAAATAAATCTAAAGAAGTGCGTAAGGGAAGATGAAAAGAATTCAGCATAGACCACGACCCCCCCCCCCCCCCAAATTTTCCATGTCTTTATCGATAATTTGACCTACTTATATCAAGACATTCCCTACCCTGAACAAAAAGCCAATATCTGCACAAAAGCCCTATATGATCTTAAGTTGAATGAAGCTTACATTAGTGGATACTCACATAATGAGTCGTCTCTGCATACTTTGTACACCAGAACTGGGCCAGCTTTAGGCCCAATTTTTCAGAACCAATGCTTGCGCAAGATAAATAATAATTAACTAAAACTGTACCAAAATATGAAATGAAGCTAACATTTAATTCTGATGTTGATTATTATCATGGTTTCAAATTTCATATGACATGCACTTTTTTCAAACCACGATAAGAAAAATCTAGCAACAATGAACAAATTAGTGGGCTCACTGGACAAGCCGAAGTAACGATGGCATATTACCCTCTTTTACCAAAGACCTCAAAGCCCAGACTCTAGAGCCCAGATCTTGCCAAGGTCAAAACTAAGGATCAAGACTCAATTTGGAGTCCCAACCAACAGTAAATTATAATTGCACTTAACACTATCATGATAAGAATCCTCACTTCACAGAATTAGAGTATACAAAAATTTCAAACCATGCTCAACTTTAACTATGCTAATGTTGTAACCAACGAAATGTTCATGCCTGAATTCCAAACTAATATGAACTTACAAGCACAACATAAAACTTAAAATCCATCAACTCTCCTAGCAATAATAAGGCCTAAGGAATTAAACAAATTGAAATCAACAAACACTGAATAAAAGTCCAATTACAACCTCAACATTGGTCTAAACGTTCACATCACAACCTTACTTTTAACATTCCATGACAGGAAATTTGAACCAATAAGTCGAGTGAGAAAGAAAACAAAGAAAGAGACATCTAGTAACTTCATTTTTCTTCAAAACATCACATGAGTTAGTCTTTACATTTTAAGATCAAAGGTATGTACCTGGAAATGAAATAGAAAATAAAGAGGTGAGGATTCAGCACAGATCAGCAGTAGAAAACTCAACGAAAAGGAAGCATTGGCTGAGTCAGTTATCAAACCAGCAATGGAACAATGTCCCCCCAACAAAATCCAAACCCATACTTTTACATATTCACCATTCAATCCATTTTCAAACCAGAATATAAAACTGTGGAATTTTAGTGGTTTTGAACTAGAATACAAGGATTAGAGGAATAAAACCAGGCAGAGTTTTCAATAGTTTTCACATAGAAACTGAAGGAAATTTGAGATTATTTCAGAATTTCTCAAAGAAGGCCAGCCGTTTTAGTTTTCTAGGATATTCTCTTCTTTTTTTTCTCCCTTGAGCTAGAAGAAAAGATGCATTTGTAGGCAAGGTAGTAGGGCAGCAAGAAAAGAAATCAGATTTGCTTTTCTACCCTTTTGATATTTTCATTCTTGCTTTGATTACCTTAGTTTAAAAAAAATTTCCACATTAGTCCCACTACTCAGCTTCCCAGAAGTTTTCTTAGGCAGTTACATCAAGATTCATTTACCTAGAGTTCCTAAATTATCTCTCATGACCCTGTTAATAATCCTCAGGAAATCAAATGGGTCATCTGTCAAATGACCCGATGGTTAAACCATGCTGGGCTCAAGAAATTAATTCGAACCATGTGGAGTAAATTCTGAAATGGATTTGGAGCCCAAACGGAAAAAATGGATTAAACTAGATCGAGCAATTTATGGCAACAGTAAAAAAGCAATTAAACGACTTCACAAAACTAAAACCTAAACAAATGTACAAGTTATTAAATTGAGTTATCAAATAAACCTAATTAATTTAAACTAATCGGCTAAAAAACGGATAAAATCACAACTTCAATCAGTCTCATTATCCAAACTTAACGGACCAAGAATATCAGAGAACCAGATTTGGGAAAATAAAACTAACAAGGAACAAAAAAACATAAATTATTCTCTACAAGAAAATTTGGCCGATTTTTTGCTGAATCGACCAAAGAAAAAGAAGGAGAGATGAGGAGGAATAAAAATTGAAACAACACCAAATATGAACAAATAATGAAAGAATAACTCATGGACCAAAGCTCGAACCTGGGACTGTTATTCCGGTTTAAACCTCTAAGTAATGTAAATCGCATGTTCTTTGTCAAGAAAAAGTGAATAATGTTATATTGATATGAAGTGACCCTGAATACTTATGAGGATCGGAGAGATAGCTCTACATGTGTAGATTTGGCTTTGGCTTCTGGGGCTCAAATCATAGATTTAAGATCCAAGAACTTTTAGCAATTTTCGAGGGAACTGGACTAAGCATTTGGAATGAGGGGATGAAGGGGGTAGTAGGGTGTTATTATGAGTTGGGTTGGGACCGGCGCCACCGGGCGTGTGCTCTGTGAAAAGGGGGCAGCTTTAGGTCTTGTGGTTTGGGTTCTCTGAAGGTGGAGAGATGAGAGAGACGAGATGGGAGGTTCTGAGGGGGGTGGTCAGTTTCAGACAGACTTATTTGGGGGGAGGGGTTAGTTCTTGTCCGTTAAACCGGATGACAACAACGCTGGGGATTGGAAGGCTTACAACGGTGTCGTTTGGTTTACCGGTGGGGCGAACAAGGTTTTGGGGCAGATTTGGGCTTGGGTAGACGGGTTTCAAGGGGAAACAATGATTTGTGCTGGGGAATTTGATTAATTTGGCCCAAACTTTTGATCCTCTCATTCCTTTTCTTTTAATTCATTTTTCTTCAAAATTTCTTTCTTTTCTTCAAAATTTAAGAGTAAATATTAAATTAAATCCTACAACTAAATTGACCTATAAATTAGAAAAAAATTCAAAACGAATTAGAACTAAATAATAATTATCATAACTAATTAAGAAAAAAAATTTAAGGAAAGCCTAACAAAATTCTAAACTAAAATTAGAAAGTGCAAAAATAAGTTATTTTTTGTGATTTTTCCATTTCTTATAAAATAAATAATTTTCTAATTAGTCTAGAAAATATAAAATTAAATTCTTAATGCAAATGCAACATATTTTTGTATTTTTTATGAATTAAACTAAATAAATGTGCATAGTCAAATTCAAGCAATTAGCAAAAATGCTACAGAAATCTACGAAATTGCAAACAATGGGAAAATTTATTTTTCTTGAATTTACGAGAGTAATTCAAATAGGGTAAAATCAAGTGCTCACAAGAGGCCTAGTGCGGCCGCATTACACTTTGTGTGGTCCGCAGTATGGAGATTCAGAGAGCTGGTATATCAGGCACTAAGGTAGAGCGGTCGCAAAAGGTTTTGTGTGGTCCGCGTTGAAGGCAATGCGGACACACTACCATTCTGTGTGGTTGTAGATGCAAAGTTCAGAGAGATGCTAAGTTCAGAGGTTGAAGCATCTGCATTCAGCAGTCCACTTTGTACGGTCCGCGGAGCCTGGGTTCAGAGAATCAAGTTTTCAAGTTCAAGAGCCTAGTGCGGCCGCACACCATTTTGTGTGGTCCGCACTAACCTTGCAAGGGAATTTTTGTCCATAATTTCTACCTTAATGTAAATAGAATCCTTTTCCATTTTTAGGGCATCATACATTTTAGAATTGCAGCTGCGCTCGTGGTAACATCTTGTAGATATTTTGGGCATTTTTACTTACTTTTCACTATCGAATCTTTGTATTTAATTTAGCAATTAATAAATATGTGTTTATCTTCATCTATTTCTTGTTTTTATTCGTTGCATATGAGTAGCTAGACCCATTAGCTAGGGTTATGGATCAACCCTAGTGGGCGTAATTGATGAGTGTTGTGATTTAGGGCTAGATTGACTTTGGGTGTTTGTTATTTGGGTCAATTTCATGGTTTAATTTATGAATTAGTGGTTGCAAACACTAGTTTGTGCTAAGTTTACTTGGGCTCTTCTTGAGAAAGAGAGCCTAAGTGTAAAAATTGACTCGAGAAGGAACTGAGATGGACTCAAAAGATTTGACAGTCTCAATTAAAGGGTTAAACCTAGAGAGACTAATACCCGACTTGGATCCTAGTTGCTTGGGAAAATATGCATACCCGATTGGTCTTGAGAAAGTCAATTGGGAAAAATCACTCTTTATGCCGAGAGATATATACTGGGTAGTATCGAGCAACGGTTCAAACATACTCCCCAATCATGTCAATCGTTCCTTAGATGCAATTACCCGTAAATTAGCCACCTAGGTGGAAGTCACTACCTCAGTGCCTCTTAAACCATTAGATAAAACTTGTAGCATTTTACTCTTAGATAAATCTGGTGGAAAACTCCGCAAGTGGTAGAAACCCATCATATGATCCTCTAAAATCAATAACACAAGCATGAAACACGTCCTCCAATATCTGAATAGTATGCTCGGACTGCCCATCCTTCTAAGGATGGAAAGTTGTGCTCAACTCAACTTGATTACTCAAAACAGGCTGCACGGCCCTTTAAAACTACAAAGTACAGTGAGTACCTCTATCCAAAATAATGGAAATCGAGACATTGTACAAACGAACAATCTCTCAGATATAAATCCCTGCCAACCACTCTGAAGAATAGGTAGTACACACGGGAATGATATGCGCGGACTTGGTCAGCCAATCCACAATCACCCAAATAGCATCAAACTTCTTCAAAGTTCGTGGAAGTCTAACAACAAAGTCTATACTGATCGTCTCCCACTTGTACTCGGGAATAACCATCTACTGAAGCAAACCAACCGTCTCTGTTGCACATATTTCACCTGTTGACAATTGAAATACCGAGCTACAAATCCCACAATATCTTTCTTCATTCTTCTCCACAAATAGAGCTTACTCAAATCCTAATACATCTTTGTGGCACCCAGATGAATGGAATACTGCGAGCTGTGTGCCTCCTCCAGAATTAACTCCCAAAGCCCATCCACATTGGGCACACAAATCTGGCCCTGCATCCTCAACAGCCCATCATCATCGATGGTAAAATCTCTCGCATCATCATGTTGAACTCTGTCCCAATGGAAATCAAGTGAGGATCATCATTCTGTCAGTCTCTGATGCGATCATATTAGGAAGACCAAGAAACCAAACAAGCCAAAACCCAACAGGGCTCCGAAATATCTAACCTCACAACTGATTGCCCAAGGCCTGAACATCAACTGCAAAAAAAGTCTCTCCCTAACTCAATTATATGCCAAACTCCCCATACACACTGCCGTTCGGCTTAAAGCATTAGCCACCACATTGGCCTTTCGTGGGTGGTACAATAAAGTTGATATCATAATCCTTAGGCAACTCTAACCATCTTCGCTACCTCGAATTAAGATCCTTTTGCTTGAACAAATGCTGAAGACTACGATGATTAGTGAACACCTCACAAGATAATGCCATACAAGAAATGCCTTCAAACCTTCAATGCATGAATTATGGTAGCCAACTCCAATTCATAAATGGGGTAGTTCTTCTAATGTGGCTTCAATTGAGGGAAGCATAAGAAATAATTGTACTCTCCTCCATCAACACTCAACCAATCCCAACTCTCGAAGCATCACAATAACCGGTATATGAACCAAAAGCTGATAGAAAAACCAACATTGGAGCTGTGGTAAAAGTTGTCTTGAGCTTCAGAAAGCTTTCCTCACACTCATCCGACTGTACAAATGAATTACCTTTCTCAGTCAACTAAGTCAAGGGCGATATGATAGATGATATTTCCTAAACAAACTGGTGATAATAGCCTGCCAAACCACGAGATCTCCAAATCCCTGTGGCTGAGGACGGTCAAGGCCAACTCTTAACCGCCTCTATCTTCTTTGGATCAACGGTAATACCCTCGCTAGGCACCAGATGCCCCATAAAAACCGCTGAACTGATCCAAAACATACACTTAGAGAATTTTGCGAATTTTGCATAAAGCTTCTCCTCCCTCAATCGCTGTAACACAATTGTCAAATGCTCCACGTGCTCCTCTTGGCTACACAAATACACCAGAATATCATGAATGAAGCTTATGATGAATGAATTGAAATAAGCGACGAATCTCAAAAGGGGCATTATTCAACCCAAAAAACATCACCAAGAACTCATAATGACTATATCGGGTCGTGAAAGTTGTCTTAAGAATATCCGAATCTATGATCTTCAACTGGTGATAACCTGAATGGAGATCAATCTTGGAGAACACCCTCGCTCCCTGAAGCTGGTCGAATAAATTACCAATACAAGGCAAAGGATAGTTATTCTTAATTGTTACGTCATTCAATTGCCAATAATCAATGCACATTCTCATTGTGCCATCCTTCTGCTTCACAAACAAAATCGGCGCATCCCAAGGTGAGACACTAGGCTGAATAAACCCCTTATACAGAAGTTTCTAAAGCTTCTCATTCAATTCCTTCAACTCCGCTACTGCCATACGATACAACGGAATAGAAATTGGCTGAGTGCCCAGCACCAAGTCAATACAAAAACTAATAACCCTATCCGGTGGCATGATCGGTAGGTCTGTAGAAAACACATGGAAAAATCTCGCACAAGTCGAACAGAATAAATACTAGGAGTCTCGGCTCTGACATACCTCACAAATACTAGATCTTGAAAGAAAACACTTCCCAACAATACACTGGTCCTTCAAGAAAGAGATCATTCTACTAGGAATATAATAGATCACACGTTACCACTCGTAGGAATATAATAGATCACACGTTACCACTCGATCTGTGGCACATCTGGCATAGCTAAAGTGACTATCTTAGCATGACAGTCCAGAATATCAGGACACCGAGATAACCAATCCATGCCCAAAATGACATCGGAATCCACCATACTCAAAGTAATAGATCCACTCGTGTCTCCAGACCCCCAATAGTCACCGTACATGACCGGTACACAAGGTCTACAACAACAATATCGTTCACCGGGGTAGATACATGAACATGTAAAGAAAAAAAACTCACAAGGCATATCCAAATAACGAGCAAAGTATGATGAACCATAAGAAAAGGTGGAACTGGTATCAAATAATACAGAGGCATCTTTGTGGAAGACTGAAACAATACCTGTAATGGCAGTATCTGAAGCAATAGCGTCAAGTCTGCCCGGAAATGCATTGAAATGGTCCTGACCGCCCCTTGATTGACCTCCCCCTCTGGGGCGACCCCTGGCTGACTAACCTCCACCCATAGCTGGCTGAGCGGGTGGTAGTCAAGTGACTAGCATTGAATCCGATGACTGGTCCCTATGTTAGGACGATCTAGCAATACGACGAGGACATTGTCTCCATATGTGCACCATCTCACCATACACATAGCAATTCCTAGGTGCTAGCGATGGGGACTAAAGGGAACCCCTTGCACAGGAGTGACTAGAAGATGTACTCGGCATACAAGTGCCCTGAGCCGATGGACCACGAGATGAACTCTGAGCTGGAAGGGCGCTAATTGAAGACTGTCCCTGTAGAGATCCTTGAAAACCATAACCCAAAGATGCCCCATGATAACTTGGGCGAGCTGATTGAGCAGGCCTGCGTGGACGGCCTCTAACCTGCTGAAACTGGCGCCTCGAAGGAGCACCGCTATAGCTTCCAAATCCTTGAGGCTTCTTGGCCTCCCTTTTCTCTGGATCCTGACGGCGAACCAACTCAATCTCCCGAGTGATATCAACCACCTCCTCGAACGTAGCACTAGATACCCTCTCCCTGGTCATAAGAATATGGAGCTGATAAGTAATACTATCAACAAATCTTTTGATCCTCTCTCTATCTGCGGAACCAAGCAGATGGCATTACGAGCCAGCTAAAATAATCTCAACTCATATTGCAACACGGTCATCTCCCCCTGGAATAGCCAATAAAACTATCTAAGCAGCTCCTCTATGCGAGACTGCGGCACATACTTTTCCAGGAAGAGAACAGAGAACTGCAACCAGAAAAGGGGTGCTGTACCAACAAGCATACGCCTCTCAAAGTCCTCCCACTAAGTGAAAGCAGCTCCTGAAAATTGATAGGTGGTAAAAAAGACCCCGCTGGTCTCCAGAATACCTGTAGTACGAAGAATACTCTAACACTAATCCAAAAAGCTCTGGGAATCCTCGCCCTCTATGCTACTAAAGCTCGGATGCTGCAATCTACCAAATCTCTCCAACTTACGCTGCTCATCCTCCGGCATGACAGGAACAACATAGTCCTGGGCAGCAGTAACCGGCTGGGGTGGATATGCCCCCGGTGTCTTAAGTCCCTGCACCACCTACTTAGGTGTGTGAGCCGCGGAAGTCTAATTGCCTCCACCGGACTGTGAAATAGCTGCGGCTATAGTGGCTAAGACCGCCTGAACCAGGCCGGTGCAAACTGATAAGATATCTGCCAAGGCCTCTTGAAGACCCGGAATCACAATGCGCATAACTAGTGCTACTGGAGCATCCATAACTGGAGCCTGATCCTGAGCTAGGGCAGCTGGTGAATCTGCAGATGCTTCCCTCGCTGCTCTACCTCTACCACGACCATAACAGTATCCTTGACCTCTGGTGTCCTCAGCTGGTGGAACTGGTGGTCATCCACCCCGTCCAGTAGCGCGTGTCCCCACCATCTATGAGAGAATAGAACAACAGGAGATTAGTACTTGAATCAACAAGTTCGCACCAGCAGAATTTTGAAGAATATGACGATTTCCTAAAGGTTATGCATCCTCTCAAGGATAAATACAAACGTCTTTGTACTGATCTGCAAGACTCTACTAAACCTGCTCATAACTCGTAAGACCTATATAACCTAGGCTCTGATACCAACTTGTCACGACGCTAACCCCGAAGCAGGTCATGATGGCGTCTCTCGTGAAGAAAAATAATTATATATTAGTCCACTAAAAATTCGTAATTGCATTATTTATTCAATTTCGAAATCCATCAATTATATCTTACTTGATTCCCAATGTTAAGATACACAGACTAATCAATTAGATTAAATTAACTAACGATTTAATTTATTGATTCTTTCCTTTAGACTTTTATTTAACTTATTTTATGTATCGGATACAAAATCCACTGGTCAGGTTTACACATGAAAATTTATAAGCTTTCATAAAGGTATATCAATGTCTATACTGAGACATGGATTCAATCAACTAACTATTACTTCGCCAATATACACTATTATTGTCCAATTTGCCAAGCATATTGACCCACAAAAGAATCTCACCTTTCAATAAATCAAAAATATTATAATATACACAGTTAATAATAATTATATCAAGATTAAAAGTATAAGTACATTTAATAGCTAGAGAGTTTAATTTATTAAGTCAGTATAAAATATCATCTCTATTTGGTCCGTTCATTACTTACAAAATGTAACAGCACAATAAGCTACATAAAATATAATCTTCTATACAACACTTAAGAGTGTTAGGTTGCCTATTTTTTGCAAAAACTATTCAGGAGCATGATAAGTTAATGCCTAGAGCAAGACTATATGTCTGATATGAGTTATTTGGAAGCCCAAAAAGATTATATCTTATGATCTCTCCAATAAATCCTTATTTGTTAACAGAGAGGTCATTTTTATAGAAAACATATTTCCATTTGCCAATAAAGAATGTATTTCAAAGAATGTGTTTGTGAATAATACATCGAAACCAGGAGTACTGTTTGACAACAATAAACTATTTTTTGAAATAAGATTAGAAATTACCACAAGCAATAGTCAGTTAAACAGATAGAAGGAGCAAAATCCGATGCAAATCAAGACATAAGATGATGAAATTATTCAGGCATATTAGTCGACTAATTACACACTAAACATAATGATCATATTGTTTATGAAGAGCCTACTCAAATAACTAAAGAAGTTCAAAATCACAACTTGAGTCTTCTCAGATATCTACAGAAGCTCAAAATCAACAGCAACCTGAGCTTAGAAGGTCCTGCAGACGTAATCATTCTTCTGTCTAGATGAAAAATTTTGCATCTTTAAATATTCATCAAAATGTGCCCCATTCACTAGATCAATATATAAGTTATGATAAAATATCTCCTAAATATCATACATATGTAGTTGCAACTTCATCAATATTGAACCTACCAATTATTCTAAAGCTATCCTAAATCCCAAATGGATAGAAATTATAAATGAAGAGATAAAATCCCTTGAGAACAATCATAAATGGAATAGTGTAATATTACTAGAAGGAAAGAAACCTATTGGTTGCAAGTAGATTTACAAATGAAAATACAAAGCTTCACATGATGTTGAGAGGTTTAAAGCCAGTTTAGTAGCCAAAGATATAGCCAAAAAGAAGGGGTTGATTACCAAGAAACATTCTCAACAGTGGTGAAAGTGGCAACAGTGAGAACAATATTAAGTGTTTCAGCTTCAAAGAAATTGCATATACACCAAACCGATTTGTACAATGCTTTCCATAAAAGCCTTCTTTTATCTTACCTTGATTTACATGCACGGTCCGAGCGTATATCCAGAATACTTTTATGTCAAAATTTGATGAAAATGCTAATTTGGTCTTAAAATTAAATTTAAGTTGACTTCGATGAATATTTTATGTAAACAGACTCGTACGCGTGATTTGACAATCCCGGAGGGCCCAGAGAAACATATGGAACTTGGGCGTATGCTGAAAATTGAATTTCGATGTCCTAAGCTCGAGAAATAAATTTGTGAAGAAAATTATTTAACTAAAATTATATGAGTTTTTGTAAATTTAAATGTGTTTGAATTTGATGATATCGGGCATGTACTTTGGTTCCAGAGCCCGGTACAGGTCTTATATGGTATTTAAGTTGGGCTTGTAAAATTTGGTAAGAAACATACTTGATATAACGTGAATCGGACCTTCGGTTGTTAAAATATGAACATAAGAATTCTTGAGATTTTTTTTTTGATTTTGATGCTAAATTCGTAGTTATTGATGTTATTTTGATTATTTGATCGCATGAACAAGTCCGTATGATATTTTTGGACTTGTGTGCATGTTTCGTCTTGTGCCCCAAGGGCTTGAGTGTGTTTTGGATAGGCCATAGAGTGTTTTGAACTTAGGAGGAACAGCTGGTATGATGCAGATTTGCAGGCTTCACAATTGTGAAGCATGGCTCGCAAATGCGAGCTCGCAATTACAAAGGAATTTTGCAATTGCGAAGATACACTAGGTAGCGAGACCTTTTCATTTTCGAAGCTCAGTATCGCAAATACGATTTCAACAAGGACCGCAATTGCGAACATTTTTCGCATTTAGAAGCAAGAAGTATTGGCCTACCTTCGCATTTGCAAACCATTGTGAATTCACATTTGCGAACTTGACTTCGCAGATGCGATATCTGCACCTGCGCAAATTATTACTTAGACAAAATTTCTTTATTTTTTCGAACTCTCTTAAACCCTAGGATCTCTTGGGAGATCTTCTAAAAATGTTTTTCTCCTAATCAATTGCAGGTCATTTCTAACTCATTTTCTATGACAACCTGACCAGTCGTCTCATGAGATACAACTTTGTTTCTCCCATTTTTTGCTTCTAATTGCCTTGTATAATGGTTCTATATGTGATCGGGTAAATTTGCTAGGGTTTGGATAGGATTTGGTAAGACTTGAGACACGTAGTCTCTTTTAAGAAATGTTAAGTTGAAAAAGTCAATCGGATGTTGACATATGTGTTAGAGGGATTCGGATGTGAGTTTCAATTGTTTTGTTAGTTTCGAGAGGCAATTTGGGACATAGGAGCGTGATCAGAATGAGTTTTGGAAGTTCAGAGTAGATTTTATCTTGAATTGGCAAAGTTGAGATTTTGACGATTTCCGATTGAAAATAGAGTTTTGATATAGGTGTCGGAATGACGATTTTAATTTTGGCGATTTCTGGGGCGCCTCTGGGTGATTTTGGATAGTTGACAGAAAGGTTTGAGACTTGTGAAATTGCATAATCTTAGATGCTTCTGGTATTTCAGCACCAGTGGAATGGGGATCGAAGGTGCGACACCGCACGTGCAGAAGAGGAGCTGTAGAAGCGGGTTTGGAAGGGATCGTCAGGAACCACATATGCGATAGTGTGACCGGACCTGCGAATGTGCATGTGCAGAGAGTTCACCGCGATGCGGAATGGGTCCTTTAAGTGGATAACCGTAGAAGCAGTAATATGGCCGCATATGTGGTACCGCAAAAGCGGTGTGCTAGTCGCAGATGCAAAATTTCCCAACTAGAGGGTCTATAATGTCTTCTTTGCAAAATTTGCTAAGTTCTTCATTTTTGAAGACGGGAAGGAAGCTAGGAACATGATTTCAAGAGGAATCAAAGGATATCCGTTGGGTAAGTTCCCTAAGCTTAATTACTTGGGTTTGTGATCTTTTTTCCATTGTTTAATCATGGTTTTTGTGGAGATTAAGGAAGAAAAATTAGGGATTAGGGCATGATTTTAAGAGGCCTTTAAATGGAAATTTGAGGGGTCATTTGGACTCCGATTTAATTATTTTTGGTATGCATAGACTCGTGGCAGAGTAAGGATTCAGTTGATGTAAAAATTATCGAACTCCGAGACGTGGTCTCGGGGGTCAGGTTTTGGTAATGTCGGGATTTGTACAATTTGTTGAAAGTTTTTGCTAGGGCTTCGTTCCCTTGGCATATTTTGACGTCCTCATTCTGATTTTTGTTATATTCGACGCAAGTGGAGGCCTATTCTATGGGCAAAGGTGTTAGGAGCTCGAGATTTGACCGGTTGAGGTAAGTAACTATTGTAAATCTAGAATTGAGGGTACAAAACCCGGGTATTTGACTTATTTTGATAAAATGCGGTGGCGCACATGCTAGGTGACGAGCGTGTGTGCATGAACCGGTAAGGATCGAGACTTGGTCCATCTCGTAGAAACTATTAAGCCACATAATTGATTTGGAAATATTATATTATTTCGAATTTTGGATATTTATACTATATTATGGGCTATATGCCATGTTTGGGGCCTTGTGCCGACCTGTTGAAACCCTTAGGGGCATTTTGATTGTTTTCCGCTAAAAGGATATCTTCAGTCATGTTTTACATGTGTAAATGTTTAAAGCTAGTTTTATTTCTCTACTCTTAAAGTGAGGACTGGTTGGGCTGAGTTTGGTAATTTCCATTGTTTTGCCTAAGAGGCTATGGGGTTACGGACTGAGAGAGGTTGAGAATAATATTGTAAGGATATTTATATGTATGTGAGTTATGGGTCGGGTTGAATGCCAAGCGATACTTATATGGATCAGGTTGCACGCCTTAGTGTTATATAATGGGTTGGGCGGCACGCTACAATGATATGACGCTTCGGCTATAGGAGCCCCTCCAGAGTTTGCACACCCCTAGTGAGCATAGTCGACTTTAAATTATGGATTGGGCTGCATGCCACAGAGGTTAATTTTGTTTCTATTATTATGGGATATTAACGAGCTGAGTGCTGAGAGTGAGTATTGAGTAACGAGAGCTGAGTCACGAGTGACGGAGACGCTGCCCGAGTGGCTATATTGTGAGTGATTCCTTGCCCGAGGGCCCTGTTATGATGTTTTCACTTATTTCACACTTCTTTTAAATAAGCCTCTGTTGGATATATTTATAAGTATCTGATTCCACGTGTTATTAAACTAGAAATGTAGATTTTATGATGAAACTGATTTTAAACTGTAAAGTTGATTCGTTATTTTGTTGATTATTTAGTTATATGCTTTTGAACTGCTCATCACTTTTTTTAGTCCTTATTTACTTTACTTACTTACTGAGTGGAATACTCACGTTACTCCCTGCAGCTTGTGTGCATATAGAGGAGCTCGAGAGGCCAATTGAGGGTCTTTAGCTGATTCAGCATTTGCCGAACAATTCGAGGTAGCTGCACATAATTCAAAACAAACTACAATCCATAATGTTAGAAATAAACCTACACCCACACTTAAAGTTTAGGCATTTCCCATGACTGAAAAATAAGAAAAGAAGCAAAGGTACTTCCCTAAAGCTTCATTCCTGATCCGAGACAATTTCAATATTCATATTACAAGCACGTCTCAATGCTCAAAGCCAGACGATAAATGTTTTCTCCGACTTGACTTGTCGGTCAGCTATCTCCTCTACACGGTTGCTTAACCCAGTCATAGTGGTGTGAAGATCCTCCACTTCTCTCTCCAATGTGTTTTGGCGAGGTAATCTTGTAGATCGAGAGGATGAAGCTGCTCGTGATAGTGTTGGTGCTGGTGATGCTTTTTATGCGAATCGTGATAGTCTTGTACTTGATGTGCAGGGTGCTTCTGGCTATATCTCAGCTTCAACACCAGTTTACTCGTTTGCCTCCTCATTGTCATTGTTGCCATCATCA
Organism: Nicotiana benthamiana; assembly: GCA_034376525.1. Classification (NCBI taxonomy): domain Eukaryota; kingdom Viridiplantae; phylum Streptophyta; class Magnoliopsida; order Solanales; family Solanaceae; genus Nicotiana; species Nicotiana benthamiana. The sequence continues at coordinate 125,697,510 of CM067338.1, read as the reverse complement.
TCAGAGCTGTCTGATTCTTCCACTTCTATTACCTCCGTCTCTTTCCCAGGTGTCACTTTATCAGCTCAGAGCTTGCCTTCTTTTTCAACCAACCCATCAGCAGGTTGATATTCTGGCATACTGGCTGTCACGCCCCTAATCCGAGGGCATGAGCGACACTCAATCGGGTATCCCCAGTCGAGTGGACCTGGGTGCCTTTCCTATTCATCGCGTTACCTCACATTATTCAACAATAATTAGCCAAAAGATACCAAATTTGCTATCGAAAGAATATATGATTTCTCTTTTATAAACACACATTTTGATTAATAGGGAACATCTTTTACAAAGCATACATTACGATTAACAGGTAACGTGGTATACAATTTTAGAGCACCCAAAACATACACCTCTGTACATAAGTTCTAACCCACATACCACTGTCTACAGAGCCTCTAAAAGAAAGATAGTACACCACTTGCCGGCGACAAGGCCCCGACTATACCTTTACAAAAGGACACAAGACTCCAAAATACAACAACATAGGTGGCATGAGCCACACAAGGCCCCGGAAGGAAAGGGGCCCACCAACATGAATACTGCCGATATAGAGGAGGAGGAGCTACAAACGGTGGACTGGAGTGCATGTCACGGATCCTCCTAGAATCATAACACGAATGTAGAGCCCCCGGCAAAAGGGACGTCAGTACATTTGAATTGTACTGGCATGTATTAATAAGATCTTTCCCAAGTAAACTCAAGCCAAAATGCATATACAAGTATAGAACTATAAAACAATATTACAATTACAACCATGGAGCAACAACCAAATATCTCACAACAATTGATTCAAGTAGTCATACAAAGGGGCAATCAGTGCTCCACATGTTACAAACTCTTCTGCTATCTCCATTCACATTTCCACATTTATAATTTCATGATTCATATTCATATCAATAGTTATATTGGATCATATTTTTTCCTCCCTAATTGGCTCGTCCACAATTATTACCTCGGTAACCCTTATCACCCCAACCCATACCTTATTTCAACGTGTTGCGGCGCGCAACCCGACCACGCCTGACAGTTTTCAATTCACAACAACAAATACAAGAAATCAACTATGGCACATTGTTAACATAGATCCACAACAAAAGCAATGCAATTCCACAACTAGCAACAACAATTCAATGCCACAACCAGCCACACAATTTCGTCTTGTTCATCAATTTGTACACAATTTGGATTACCACAACCATTGTTCAAAACTAATCACACACGTTTTTCAACAATATTTCCATTTCCACTATTCCATATTATTTCCATTTTCATTGTTCCACATTTTTTCCATTTCCGTTGTTCCACATTTATTCCATTTACGTCGTTCCAATTACAAGTTCCACAACTTTCAGCACAAAGTGTTACCACACAATTATACAACACAAAAGCTTCACAATGATTCTCACATGAATATCAACTATCAACAATTTCACAACTAGCACATGGCGATTTCACAAGGATCACAGTTGGCCATACATACCTGGAGTTGAATATCTCTTCCTAACTTCCACTTCAATTCACCAAGCAATCCATACGGGTCAATCTAGTTCATGATTAACACATAGGCCTTATAATATGAATTCACAACATACTACCCAATTCCTTTTTTACAAGATTTTAGGGTTTTGAGGACATGCATGAAGGTTTCATCCAAGACTTCATAATCTAGTGCATATGGTTCTCTTCGCAAGCTTAGGTTTGAAAATTTAGGGGAAAATGATTTGGGATTTTACATGTGAAATCACGAGTGAATAAAATTCTTCAAAATCCCCCAGGCTCCAATGATTTTGAAAGATCAATTGATGAAGAATATTCTTTCTCTCTCTAGGACTCTCTCTTTCTCTTTCTTATTTTGTTTACAAAATAGGTTAAAAATGAGGGATATGGTGTTCTTATTAAAGAGAGGTCGGGCTTAGATTATTAGAAAAATAACCGGGCGAGCTCAATCTGCGACGCAACTCTGCGATCGCAAAACAGACATGGGGTCCGCAGAATAGACCGCAGAAATGGCTCAAGTTTCAAACCTCTTGGGTTTGGATTGCGGTAGATATGGGATCCGCATTTGCGTTCTACGGTCGCAGAATGCACTGCAGAACTGTCCTTCGAATTGCCTCAGGGACAATATGCGATCACTCTGCAGTCCACATATGGATTATGCGATTGCATATTTGACCGCATTTTCAACATCAAAATTTGGTTTCTCTCTGATTCACTCTACGGTAGGAATGCGGTCTGCATAGTTGATATCCGACCGAATTCTGGACCGCATTTTGACCATTTTCTGGAAAAATGTTGATATCACATTTTCAAGTTCAAAACAGTAAAAAGAATCCGACCCACGCAGGTAGAGTCTACTCTATGAGCTGCTAACATCTAAGCACTCATTTTCACGGGGCCTTACACTGACAGCCCTTCATAGTTGAGTCACAAGTGAAGGGAAAAATAACCCATACCTCTTGATCCTGCAGCGAATGAAAATCTCATCACACATAACTGTAGCCACATCAAAGTCATGACCATTAATGAAACACAAGACAAGACAAGTTCGGGGTCCATTGACCTCCGTTTTGTTCTTTGATGGGATCAATCGGGCACATATAATGTATATCTAGCACTTTACCTCAAAGGTGAGTGCATTATAATGGAACTTTTGCCCATAAGTCATTGAATATACCTCTTTTCCCGGTGCGAAAGTGGTGTCAAAGAATCTTACCCACATTTCGTGTGTGGGTTTCTTACCATAGATATAAAAGTCATTATGCTCCTCTAGAGGTGCAGGCAGCTGATAAGCAGTACGAATCACCTTAACTGAATCATTCACTGCTCTTTGGCGCACTGTGATTATTCTATTTGTATGTTCTGGAGCATTGGCATAAAATTCTATTACAACCATAAGATTTGCCTTACCTGGTTCGTTAACAAATGTGAGCAAGCCCCTTGTCAGCAACTCATCGTGCATACGAGGGCGCAACCGTTGTAGGTTTCTCATATCAACACCTTTTTCAGGAATTGGCTTCTTATTTGCGTTTTCTACAAATCTATCTTGAGCTTTGGCCGAAACGAACTTTGTATTATCAAATGGGCGTCCAATTGTTGCCCCTCTCGCCCTAGCTCTGCCTGCTTGGCTGCTTGAGGAAGCCGCTGTGGTCCGTCTTTTCCTGGGGTTAGTCATTATATTTGCAAAACAATAACCTCTTAACACAACCCAATCCAGAATTTGCTACTTAATGATGTTACTTCGACTTCACACTCATCATTGGTCACAAACTACCTTTTCTTATTCAATTGGGATTTTTCATAAACACATTGGATGTATTTTCTCAACCCCTTTTAACCCTTCTATGAAAATAATCACCATTATACACCCCTACAATATCACCAACCAAGAGGGTTTACACCCCACACTCATTCATCAACAACACCACAAAACACTATACAAATTTACACCTAATTTGTGTTCAATTATTCACAGTATATGTGTAAACACTTCAACAAAAATTCTAAGAATAGCAATGAAACTAAAATAACTATTAAAGATATTCTTACTTTCTATATTCAAAAAATGTAACAAGAATATTTCAATATTATTACACAATAACCAACTATACTACCATTGTATTTACTTCAAACATAATAACAAAATCTGAAAAATTAACATGTAAAATAAAATAAAAGAAGAAATTACATCTTAAAACTAATTTATTTCTAACATTGTAACTTATAATAGCAACTCCATACATAGACACAATCTTTAACAATAATAACTCAATTCTAGTTATATTAACAAAAATCTGAAAATAAATTCGAAAAATAGAATAACATGGAAACAAAAATTCATACCTTTAGTGGAAGAGAATATTAAAGAAGATGAGTGTTTAGATGGGTGTTCTATTTGGGGAAGAATGATTTGAAGAAGAAGAAGAAGATGAGAGTCTTGAGAATATACAAAGATGTATATAGAGATTAGAGTTATGTGGGTTTGGGGAAGGGATAGGTCAGATTTGGGGTATAGTAGGGGAGGGTAGTATAGTCCTTTAATATCAAAATTAAAAAAATAAAAAGAAAAAAAATCATCCAAATAACTGGACTAGCGCGGTCAAAAGATGGACTAGCGCAGCCGCGCTAGTCAGATGCGCGATCAAGACAGTGAACCCCACAAAGTAGCATGGCCAAATGCGTAGCAGCGCACCTGGGGGTTTTTCGATTTTTTTTACCATGGCCTCCGCCATCGTTGACGTGCATTTATTTGTACACAGTAAAAAAAAATCATCATAAAAATATACTTCCACGATAGTTTGGTTGCCTCCCAACCAGCGGCTTATTTTACGTCGCGGCTCGACGCATTCATTCATTGTACATCAATTAAATCTATTGAGGTCTTGTGACGTTGGATGTCACCACCCAAATAGTGTTTATTTCATTACCCATTTACCAAGAAGGTGCCTGTTGAACTCATGTCTCTTAATTCCACGGCTTCGTGAGGTTTCATGCTAACCACAACAAAAGGGCCAGACCACCGAGGTTTAAGTTTTCCGGGGAAAAGCTTCAATCTCTAGTTGAACAAGAACTCTTGTCCTGACTCAAACTCTGGACAATTAATGTGCTTATCATGCCACTTCTTATTATTCTTTTTACATAGCTTGGCATTCTCATATGCATGTAAGTGAAATTCACCGAGCTCATCAAGTTGCAACAACCTTTTCTTTCCAGCCAATTCTTCATCCATGTTCAGCTTCTTTATTTCCCAATATTCCTTATGCTCTAGTTCGACCGGAAAATTACATGCCTTCCAATACACCAATTTATATGGAGAAGCACCTATGGGAGTTTTGTACGATGTTCTGTACGCCCACAATGCATCATCTAACTTCCCCGCCCAATCTTTTCTATTGGCATTCACTATTTTCTCAAGGATTTGTTTAATCTCTCTATTTGAAACCTTGACCTGACCACTTGTCTGAGGGTGATAAGAAATAGAGACCTTATTCTTGAAGCCATATTTTGAAAGAACATTGTTCAAAATTTTGTTACAAAAATACGTACCTCCATCACTGATTAAAACTCTAGGAGTTCTGAAACGTGTGAAGAGACACTTCTTGACAAAACTCACCACCACCTTTGCGTCATTTGAAGGAAGAGCAATGGCTTCCACCCACTTAGAAACATAATCAACCGCCACCAAGATATATCTTTGCCCATTCGAGGAGGGAAAGGGTCTCATGAAGTCAATTCCCCAAACATCAAAAAGCTCCATCACCAGAATATTTTGTAGCGGCATTCCGTACTTCTTATTGATCGGTTTTTTGGAACCTGTCACATGATTTAACAAACATATGTGCATCTTGAAATAATTTGGGCCAATAAAAACCTGATTGTAGCAATTTCTGAGCAGTCCGGTTTCCTCCATGATGACCTCCATATGGTGAGGTGTGACAACTATGAAGGATGGCAGTCATCTCTTCTTCCGGAATACATCTCCTGTCCAACTGGTCTGCACAAAGCCTATTCAAAAAGGGCTCATCCCACATATATAGTCTCACATCGTGCAAGAACCTTCTTCTTTGATCTTGTGTTAATTTTGGAGGAGTCACTCCACTTACAACGAAATTCACATAATCAGCATACCACGGGGTCCTACTTGTGGTGACTCCCAACAGCTGCTCATCCGGGAATGTTTCTTTTATACCCCCCCTTCAGTCACGTGATTTTCAGTTCCTTGACAAGTGATCAGCCACTTGATTTTTGGTTCCTTTTCGGTCTCGGATTTCTAGATCAAACTCCTACAGTAATAGAACCCACATAATAGATCTTGGTTTGGCATCCTTTTTCTAGAACAAATACCTTATGGCTGAGTGATCCGTGCATACGATGACTTTGGTACTCACAACATATGACCTGAATTTGTCAAACGCCCACACTACTACAAGCAACTCCTTTTATGTGACAGTATATTTCATCTGAGCTTGATTTGGATTCTTGCTTGAATAACAGATGGAATGGAAGATCTTAGCTCTCCTCTGTCCCAAAACAACCCCAACAGCCATATCTCTAGCATCACACAACAATTGAAAGGGCTGATTCCAATCAGGAGCAATGATGATAGGTGCAGTTACAAACTTTCCTTTTAGCTCCTCAAATGCCTTCGTACAGGCATCATCAAATTTGAAAACTGCATCCTTCTCCAACAACTTGCATAAAGGAGAATATATTTTCGAAAAATCTTTGATAAACCGACGATAAGAACCTGCATGCCCTAAGAAACTGCGGATACCCTTGACATATATTGGTGGAGGCAATATATAAATTGCTTCCACCATTGCCTTGTCTACAAGCAGACCGTCTTTGGACACTTTGTGTCCCAAAACAAATCCTTCACGCACCATGAAATGGCTATTTTCCCAGTTCAGCACCAGATTCGTCTCTTCACACCTTGCAAGTACATTATCAAGGTTCATTAAACAGTTATCAAAAGAACTTCCAAAAACAAAAAGTCCATGAAACTTCCACAAACCTCTAAACCATATCAGTAAAGATGGTCATCATACACCTTTGAAAAGTCACAGGTGCATTACAAAGACCGAAAGACATTATTTTGAACGCATACGTGCCATAAGGACACGTAAAAGTGGTGTTTTCTTGGCTCTCTGGGCTATAATGATTTGATTATACCCTGAGTAACCATCCAAGAAGCAGTAGTACTCCTGCCCAGCCAATCTATCAAGGATTTGGTCAATGAATGGGAGGGGAAAGTGGTCTTTTCGGGTGGCATTATTCAATTTGCTATAGCCAATGCATATTCTCTACCCTGTGACAGTTCTTGTTGGGATCAAATCATTATTCTCATTTACTACAACACTCATCCCCCCTTTTCTTGGGGAAACATTGCACTAGACTTGCCCATTTACTGTAAGAGATAGGGAATACAATACCTGCATCAAGCCATTTGATCACTTCTTTTCTTACCACCTCTTTCATTTTGGGTTTTAGGTAGAGTTGTTGTTCTATGATTGGCTTGTGTCCTTCCTCCATGAGTTTTTTGTGCATGCAGAAAGCAGGACAAATACCTTTTATGTCAGACATTTTCCACCCAATTTCTTTCTTACGCTCTCGCAATACTCTCAACAATTTCTCCTCCTGCAATTTAGATAAATAAGAAGAAATAATAACAGGTAATGTATCCAAACTACCCAAATAAGCGTAAAGAAGGTGAGAAGGTAGAGGCTTCAATTCCAATTTTGGAGCTTCTTCAATTGATAGTTTCGCAGGTGGGATGTCTGGCCTTTTCAAAGGTTTAAAAGGAATTAATCCTTTCTAGTATTCACAAGATGCATTTCGAATATGCTTCATTTCTTCCACCTCGTCATCAATCTCCAGACTATCAAACAATACAGTTGCCTTATCTAAAGAATCCTTCAAGTACACACTTGGCGCTATGACTTTCTCATCCATCTCCATGACCGAGTCATAGACAATTCTCCATAATGTCTAGGAAGTTGCACATCTTTATATACATTAAACACAGCTTCCTCGTTGTTAACTCTCATTATCATTTTTCCTTCCCTAACTTTAATTATAGCCTCACATGTGGCTAAGAGAGGTCTTCCTAAAATAATAGGAACTTTTTCATCGGCTTTAAAATCCAAGAAGATAAAATTAGCTGGAAAAATAAATTTCCCAATTTTAACAGCACATCCTCAATCACTCCTTCCGGGTAGGCTATGGACCTGTCTACAAGTTGTAACATAACCGTGGTGGGTTTTGGATCTCCGAAAACCAATTTCTTGTACAAGGACAATGGCATCAAATTAACTTGCTCCCAAGTCACAAAGTGCATCGCCTACATCAACATTGCCAATTCTCACCGGTATAGTAAAGCTGCCTGGATCTTTATGCTTTTGAGGAAGCTTATTTTGAACCCTCGAAGTCCACTCCTCAGTAAGTGCAATTGTTTCAAATTTTGTCAATCTCCTTTTGTTGCCAAAATATCTTTCAAGTGTTTGGCATACTTTGGAATGTCCAAAATCGCATCTACCAACGAAATGTTCAATTTAATTTGATTCAACATAGTGAGAAATTTGTTGAACATGTCATCGTCATACTTCTTCTGCAACCTTTGTGGGAATGGTGGTGGTGGTCATGGAATGTTCAAAGGTTGGGATTGAATCATTTTTCTTTTCCTCTTGTGTTGCTTTGGGAATTAATTCACCTTCAGGTATTTGCTTGTTCTTGTTTTTTGATGGAACTTTTTCTAATACCCTTCCTCTTTTAAGTGCAATCGCACTCACTTGAGTATTTTTTTCTGTATCACCTGGAAGAGCACCTGCAGGTCTAGTATTTTGATTTGCAGCCAGCTGTCCCATTTGCCAGTCAAGATTTCTGAAGTCCGTTATGAGTTGTTGATTATCTTGCAATAATTTTTTCAACAAATCATTCATACTTTCTTCTGCTTGTTGTGGCAGCCTTTGAGGTTGATTAAAATTTTCATGGGGTCTAAATTTATTTTTATTTGTTTTATTCCCACCCCAAGAGAAATTAGGATGATTCCTCCAATTTGGTTTGTAATTATTCTCATATTGGGCTTGTTGATTCATCGGACCTTTATTTTGTTGCCCAACATAATAAATAGATTTAGGATTCACGGGGCACATGTCACTCGTGTGATTGTCACCATACATTTCGCAACAAACTGGCATTTTGTTGAACCTACTGCATTGGTTGTGACGGTCCCATTGTCATTCTGGTCATTTGATTTGCCAATTTTTCAAATCTCCTCTCATGGAGGAAATGTCATCCAGTTCAAGTAACCATGCTTTCAGTTTCATTGTTCTCCTTGGTTCACCTTCACCTTGCCAATTATGATCATTAGTATTAAAGTTATTTAGCAAAAGTTGTATTACACTGTATGGTTTTGCCATGCAACTACCTCCAAAAGCTGAATCTAGATTCATTTTGGAAGTTTCGCCTAATCTATCAACAAAATTATGGCCCTATACTTCATCAGTTTGACAATGATGAAGACAATCTTGAAGTAGTTTCTTGTATCTTTCCCAAGCTTGTCGAAGAGTTTCACCATCACGTTGTTGAAACCCAAGAATCTGACTCCGCAAAAACTTTTCTTTTTGGTAGGGAAAAACTTGATGAGGAATTTCATTGCTAAATCATCCCAATTTTGGATTGAATTAGCAGGCTCTTTCTGCAACCATTCTCTAGCTTCCCCCAACAATGAAAAAGGAAATAAGGTCAGCCTGACATAATCCTTGGAAACATTTGGATAGTTGTATGTATCTGTTATTTCGAAAAAAAAATTGAATGTTCCTTTGTGGGTCTTCACGAGATAGACCAACATATTGCCCAGTGGACTGTATCAGCTGCACCATGCACTGTTTAATCTCAAAGTGACCGGTGATTTCAGGCTTCACAATGGCCTGAGTCGTATTAGCAAGGTTTGGCCTTGCTGCTTCTATCACCGCACGTTCTTGATTACCTTCCATCAATGTTGGCTGTGGTTGAACTTGAATGTCAAACTCTCTTTCTGTTCTGTTTCTAGCTTCCCACTCCTTCCTTGTTCTATGAATTGTTTGTTCAATTTCAGGATCAAAAGGTAAGAGGTTGTTTGTGCTTCTACTCATCCGCATTCAAGAGAAGAGCCTGCGCAACACAAACAAAGTAGATGAAAAATTTAGGTTTTTATTAACAGCTAATAAAATCTTAAAACATTCAAGTAGCTAATTTCAAGTTCCCCGGAAACGGCGCCAAAAAGATGTTGCGACCAAAACACTCACGCAAGTATACGCGATCGACAAATAATATAGTAGTAAGTAAAGTAACATTCCCACGAGGAATTGTGATCAACTTCTCGACCGATATAGACTCAAACAATTATCAATACAAGCTAAAATATCACAAAATATCTAAAGAACCAATTTACAATTTACTTAACAATTAAATAATAGTTCAACACAAAATTACAACAATAATTGCACAATATTTTGATAACAATTTTTATAAAGATATTCCAGGGTAATGGACTTGCTAGAGATCATGATACTATCTTAGCTTAAGATTGGTTTATTGAATTATCGGGTTACTGATTATTGAGTTAATAATATTCATAAGAATCTTTCGAGTTCTTATGCATCTATTCAAGTTAAATTAATAACTATATGTCTATGATATAAATATTAGCAAGAATGCATTTACAACTCCTATTTTTCAACCAAATAAGGCAATTAAGTATATGTGTATCTTAATCACAAATCCTTCATCCGATGCCCAGGATTCAGATCTTGTTCTATTTGATTATGTATGCAATCAAGAACTTCCTTTGTCAAGTTTAACTAAAGATTTGTAAATAGTATTTCACTGTTAGCTACGCAATTAAATAATTAAAAGCCGAATCAAATAAACAACCCATATCAATATATTCAATATCTTCAATCTAAGCTTCAAATAACAAGATCATCTAACACACATGACCCTAGAATACTGGAACTTTTCGCTACTCATAATCATACAAATATCAACAATAAAATCTTAAACATAGTATTGACAAGCACAAAGAAGAAAGTTTGAAAGAACTCTTTTCACTCTTGATCCAGAGTGATGTTGTTGCTCCTCTTCCTTAGCTCCAAGCTTGGTTTTGAATGGCTTTTCTCTCAATGATGTATAGTATTTTTCCACTACCTTCCTCTAAATCTGATCAACTCCAATAATGGAGTCATTACTTTTTGCAAATTAAGTGGGATCAAGAGAAAATTCCAAAATTAGCCCTCAACAACCATTTTTCAGATCTGGACTAGCGCGGCCACGCATCTGGCCGCGCATTTGACCGCGCTAGTCCAGCTATGCTTAATTCTTGGTTTTTTTTCTTGCTCTTCACCATAATTAGCCATGAGGGATATGTATTTCTCCAAAGTGATTCCAATCATATTTTTGTTTTCATAGTATAGGCTTCTTACCCTGAAATATATACAATTCACTATTAACACCCATAATTTATCGATTAATCATAATATATACTTGGAGTATAATCAAGTAGAAGCATAAACAATTGTTAAATCATCAAGATTTCACCTATTATCATGGTGCATCACATCCGCAGTCTTGTTTTCTCCCGTATCTTGTTATGTTTCCGCATTTTCTAGCCTATTGATGTAGTAGTGTTCAGACTTGTATTAAAGGCTCTAAACTTGTGACACGAGATTTATGGGGCTTTGACTTTCACACATATTTTTGTTGCTTACAATGTTCATAATGAAAAGGTATTTAAAACTTGTGTAAGAAAATGGCTTAATATTAAACAAAAAACTGGTTGTGGTTAATTTATTTTTTGCTTGCCTAGTAATGTGATAAGTGCCATCACGACCAGTATTTGGGGTCGTGACAAGTTGGTATCAGTGGTTACATAGGTCTCGCGAGTCATGATCCTATTTAGTGGAGTCTTGCAAACAAGTTGGTATCAGAGGTTACATAGGTCTCGCGAGTCATGATCCGCTTTAGTGGAGTGTCAGAGATCTCTACAGACCCGTCTAAATTCATCCTCAAGACGATGCTGAACAATAAGGAAAAACATCATATTCTTGTCGTGCAAATCTATTGACACTATTACTAAACTCTTATTATTCCATTCTCTCACAGATGGTGAGGACACGTGTACTGGGTAGGACAGACAACCGCCAGTACCACCAGCTGGGGCCACTAGAGTCCGAGGTCACAGTCGAGGCCGTGGCATGGGCAGAGTAGCTAGAAAAGCACTTGCAGATCTACAAGCTATCCAAGATCTGGATCATGTCTTAATTTGGACGCTACAGTAGCACCAACTCAGGCACCAGCATTTCCTATTGTGATTCCTTACCTTCATGAGGATTTAGCTCATATCTTATCAATATGTACCGGTTTGGCTCTAGAGATCTCGGTTACTACGTCCGCAACTACTTCTCAAGCTGGGGGAGGAACCCAGAATCCCGTTGCTCGCACACTTGAGAAAGTTGTGTAGGGATTCTAGACACAGCGGGCACCTCCGTCTCAGCTGGTTGCACCAGCTCAGAAGTTTGTGGTACCAGTTATACCAGACAAAGAGCAGCGTCGACTTGAGAGGTTTGGTAGACTCCTACCTCTGACATTAAGCGGTGCAGTAGGCTAAGATGCCCAAGGTTTCTTGGATAAGTTCTAGAGGATGCTTTGAATAGTAGGAGGGATTCTAGAGACCAGTGGTGTGGAATTTACCACCTTTCAGTTTCCTAGGGATGCCTTCATTTGGTTGGAGGCGTAGGTCTATTGGTGTAGGGCCCTTACTTGATAGAAGTTCTCAATTTTTTTTCCAGATATATATGTGCTAAAGTCACACCGAGAGGAGCTGCGCAGTCAGTTTGAGTAGTTCCATCAGGGAGAGATGTCTGTGAGGCAGTATGAGATGTGGTTCTCCAAGTTATCCCGACATGCTATTTGGTTGGTTCCCGCAGATTGAGAGAGGATTGAGAGGTTTTTTGATGGCCTCACACAGCTTCGGATTATCATGACTAGGGAGAGGGTGATAGGTTCTACCTCTGAGGAGGTTGTTGATATTGCCCATGAGATTGATTCAGTTCACCGACTGGATCGGGAGGAGAGGGAGGCCAAGAGGCCTCTACGATCTGGTAGATTTAGCAGTGCTACCTCGAGGTGTCAGTTCCAGTAGGGCAGAGGTTGTCTTTTCAAGCAGGCTTATTCATCTTGCCTAGGTTACTGTGGATGATCATCTGGTCATGGCTTTCATAGTTCTCATCAGGGCCACCAATCACTTAGTGCCCTTCCAGCTTAGAGTTCATCCTGTGCTCCATCAGTCCAAGGTTCTTCCACGCCAGGCCCTTCTACTGGTCTTTGCAGTGCCAGGGGGCTCTTCAGTACACATCTCCAGCACCAGGGAGTTGTTATGAGTATGGAGAGTTTGGACATACGAGGAGGAAATGTTCTCGTCTTCATGATGGTCAATCTCAGTTGAGGGATTAGCCTTCGACTTCTGCTCAAGATACATCACCACCTGGATAGCCAGCTAGGGGTGAAGGTCAGGTAGCTAGGGGACTCCCTAGAGGGGGAGGTCGATCGGGTGGTGGTCAGGCTCGTTTCTATGCCTTCCCAGGTAGACAAAATGCTGCTACTTCAGATGCCATGATTTCAGGTATTGTTTCAGTCCACCACAGAGATGCATATGTTTTATTTGATCCTGGTTCAACCTTTTCTTATGTGTTATCATATTTTGATCATTATCTAGATACACCGCGTGAGTGTCTTGTTTCAACTATTAATGTATCTACTCCAATGGGCGATACTGTTATTGTAGACCGTGTGTATCAATCATATATGGAAAATATTGGGGGTCTGGAGACCCGAGTGGATCTTTTACTATTGTGTATGGTGGATTTTGATATCATTTTGGGCATGGATTGGCTATCTGAGTGTCGTGCTATTCTGGACTGTCATGCTAAGACACTTACATTGGCTATATCAGGGGTACCACAGATTGAGTGGCAAGGTGTTACTGATTATGTTCCTGGTTGGGTGATCTCTTTCTTAAAGGCTAGTGTATGGTTAGGAAGGTTTGTCTTTCGTATCTAGCGTATATGAAGGATGTCGTAGCTGAGGCTCCCAGTATTGATTTTGTCCTAGTTGTGAGGGATTTTCCAAATGTGTGTCCTGCAGACATACCGGGCATGCCACCGGACAGGGATATTAATTTTGGTATTGACCCTGGTGCCGGGCACTCAGCCTATTTCTATTCAGCTGTATCGCATGACAACAACAGAGTTTAAGGAGTTAAATGAGCAGCTTTAGGAACTCCTTGATAAGGGGCTCATTCGACATAGCATGTCACCTTGGGGTGCGTCAGTTCTATTTGTGAAGAAGAAGGTTGTCATTATAAGGATGTGCATTGACTATAAGTAATTTAACAAAGTAAAAATTAAGAACAAGTATCCCTTGCCTCGAATTGATTATTAGTTTGACCAACTTCAGGGAGCGAGAGTGTTCTCCAAGATTGTTCTCTGTTCAGGCTATCACTAGTTGAAGATCAGGGACTCGGATATTCTTTAGGCAACTTTTCAGGACCCGATATAGTCATTATGAGTTCTTGGTGATGATTTTTTGGCCTTAAGAACTTTATGTCATTGTGAGTCATTTGAATCATCTATCCTGTTGCCCTTGGCAAAGTTGACTCAGAATGGTGCTTTATTGTTATGGTCGGACGAGTGTGAGGTGAGCTTTCAGAAGCTCAAAACAGCTTTGACCATCGCTCCAGTGTCAGTTTTTCCATCAGCTTTAGGTTCATATACTGTGTATTGTGATGCTTTGAGAGTTAGGATTGGATGCGTGTTGATGTGGGAGGGTGGAATTATTACTTATGCTTCTCGTCAGTTAAAGCCCCGTGAGAAGAACTACCCCTTTCATGATTTGGAGTTAGCTGCCATATTTAACGCGCTAAAGATTTTGAGGCATTACTTGTAGGGCATGTCTTGTGGGTGTTCACTGATCACCGCAATCTTCAGCATTTGGCCAAGCAAAAAGATCTCGATTTGAGGAAGCATAGATGGTTGGAGGTTCTTAAGGATTAAGATATCACTATATTGTACCATCCGGGAAAGGCAAATGCAGTGGCCGATACTTTGAGCTAAATGGTACTGAGTATCGGGAGTTTGGCATATGTTCCAGGTGGGGAGAGACTCTTGCAGTTGACGTTCAGGCCTTGGCTAACCGATTCGTGATGTTAGATGTTTCGGAGACCGGCCGGTTATTAGCTTACGTGGTTTCTCAGTCTTCCTTATTTGGTTGCATCAGAGAGTGCTAGTATGATGATCTGCATTGACTTGTCCTTAAGGACAGGGTTCAGCATGATGATTCCAGAGATATGACCATTGGTGATGATGGGGTGTGTAGGATGCATGGCCTGATTTGCGTGCCCAATGTGGATTGGCTTCAGGAATTGATTCTAGAGGAGGCCCATAGCTCGCGGTATTATATTCATTCGGGTGCCACAAAGATGTATCAGCACTTGAGGCAACATTATTAGTGGAGAAGAATGAAGAAAGACATTATGGAATTTGTAGCTCGATGTCTCAATTGTCAGCAAGTGAAGTATGAGCATAAAATACCGGGTGGCTTGCTTAAGCAGATGAATATTCCCAAGTGGAAGTGGGAGAGGATAATTATGGAATTTGTTGTAGGACTTTCACGGACTTTGAAAAAGATTAATGAAATTTGGGTGATTGTGGATTGGCTGACCAAGTCCGCGTACTTCATTCATGTATGTACTACCTGTTCTTCATAATGGTTGGCAGAGATCTATGTCCGGGAGATTGTTCGTTTGCATGGTTTCCCAGTTTCCATCATTTCAGATAGAGGCACTCAGTTTACTTTGCAAGTTTGGAGGTCAGTGCAACAAGAGTTGGGTAATCAAATTGAGATGAGCACATATTTTCACCCTCAGATGGACGAGCAGTCTGAGCACACTATTCAGATATTGGAGGACATGCTCCGTTCTTGTGTCATTGATTTAGGAGGGTCATGGGATCAATTCCGACTGCTTGTAGAGTTTTGTTATAACAACAACTACCAGTTGAGTAGTCAGATGGCTCTGTATGAGGCTTTATATTGGAGGTAGTATAGATTTCCAGTTGGTTGGTTCGAGCTCGGTGAGGCTAGGAAATTAGGGACAGACTTGGTGCAAGATGCCTTAGAGAAGGTGAAGGTTATGCAGTCGAGGCATAAGAGTTATGTTGAATGGAAAGTTCGAGATGTGTCGTACATGGTTGGTGTTAAGGTCATATTCACCCATGAAGGGTGTTATGAGGTTTGGGAAGAAAGAGGAATTGTGTCCTCGATTCGTTGGGCCTTTTGATGTGCTTCGGAGGATTGGGGAGGTAGCTTATGAGCTTGATTGTCCACCCGGCTTGTCGAGTCTGCATCCTATATTTCATGTTTCTATGCTCCAAAAGTATATTGGGAATTCTTCTCATGTCTGGATTTCATCACGGTTTAGTTGTATGATGATTTGACTTATGATATGGAGCTAGTAATTATTTCGTGTTGTCAAATTCAGAAGTTGAGGTCAAAGGATATATCTTATGTGAAAGTGAAGTGGAGAGGTCGACCCGTGGATGAGGCTACCTTGAAGATCGAGCGGGAGATGAGCAGATATACTCACATGTTTGAGGCTTCAGTTATGTCTCTTGACCCATTCAAGGACGAACATTTGTTTAAGTTGGGGAGGATGTAACGATCTAGCCAGTCCTCTCATGAGTTACCGCTCTATTTTCCCTATTTCTACTTCTAATTGCCTTGTATAGTGGTTTTATATGCGATCTCTTTGATTGGTCAGGGTTCACATAGAATTTGGTAAGGCTCGAGACACTTAGTCTCTTTTATGTAAGTGATACGTTGAAAAAGTCAATCAGAACTTGACTTATGTATTAGAGGACTCAGATGTGAGTTCTGATGGTTTGATTAGATTTGAGAGGTTCTTTAGAACTTAGAAGCATGAACAGAATGATGTTTGGAGGTTCGGAGTAGATTTAGGCTTGAATTGGCAAAGTTGAGATTTTGGCAATTTCCACTTGATAGGCGAGATTTTGACATAGGGGTCGGAATGGAATTCCAAGAGTTGGAGTAGTTCCGTTGTGTTATGTAGGATGTGAGTGGAATATTTTATGTCATTTGGACGTGGTTTTGTTGGGTTTTTGATAAAAAAAAATTCAAAAGATTTTAGAAATTTTGGCTTGAATCAAATGTATTTTGGGTTAATTGATGTTATGTGATGTTTTTTGATGATTGAAACAAATTTTAATAAGGTCTTGGGATATGTTGGTGCATTTGGATGAGGACCCGGGGGCGTCGGGAGATTTCAGATGGTTGACGAAAAGGTTGATACTTGTGAAATTGTAGAATCTCAGCTGCTTCTAGTATTTCCGCACCTACGGATTGGGGACCATGCGTGCGATGCCGCACGTACGGAAGAGGAGCCATAAAAGCAATTTTGGAAGGGAACGTAAGGAAACACAAATACGGTAGTGTGATCGCACGTGCGAAGGTGCAAGTGCGGAGAGTTGACCTCTGATACGGATTAGGTCTTTTAAGTGAATAACCACAGAAGCGGTAATATGGCCACATATGCGGTACCACAGAAGCGGTGGGCTGGTTGCACATGCAAAAATCCTTGACCAGAGGGTATATAATGTCTTCTTCAGAAAATTTCGCTATGTTCATCATTATTGAAGATGGGAAAGACGCTAAGGCATATGATTTCAAGAGGAATCAAAGGATATAAGTTGGGTAAGTTCCCTAAGCTTAATTACTTGGGTTTGAGTTCATTTTCCATTGCTTAATCATGGTTTCAGTGGAGATTAAGGAAGAAAAATTGGGGATTAGGGCTTGAGTTTAAAAAGCCTTTAAATGGGAATTTGAGGATCATCTGGACTCCGATGTTCTTAATATGTATAGACTCGTAGATTGTAAGGATTCTGTTGATGTAAAAATTATTTATTTCGAGACATGGGCCCCGGGGTCGTATTCTGGTAATTTCAGAATTTCTGCCATTTGTTGATTATTTTCGCTTGGGCTTCGTTCCCTTGGCATATTTTGATGTCCTCCTTCTAATTTTGTTAGATTCAACGTGAGTGTAAGCCAATTCGAATGGCAAAGGCATCACGAGCTAGAGATTTGACCGGTCTAGGTATGTAACCATGTTAAATTAGGAGCCGAGGGTACAAAACCCCATTATTTGACTTGTTATAATAAAATGCGGTGTCACACATGCAAGGTGACATTCCTGTGGGCGTGCATCGGTAGGGATCGGCACTTGGTCCGTCCCGTAGTGACTATTAAGCCACGTATTTTATATTGAAATATTTTAGTAGTCTGTATTTTTTATATATATGTTGTATTATATGCTGTATGACATGTTTGGGGCCTTGTGCCGACCTGTAGAAAACCCTAGGGTCTTATTGACTATTTACCTCACTTTACTTGCTAAAAGCATATCCTCAGTCATGTTTTACCTGTTTAAATGTTTAAAGTTAATTTTATTACTCTACTCCTTATTGTGAGGACTGGTTGGGCTGAGTTCCCTAATTTCTATTGTTTTACCCGAGAGGATGTGAGGTTAAGGACTCAAAGAGGTTGAGACAAAATTGTTAGGAAATATATATATATGTGAGTTATGGATCGGGCTGCATGTCACATCGATATTAATAAGGATCAGGCTGCATGCTGCAACAATATATAGTGGATCGGGATACATGCCGAAGCGATATGATGCTTGGGCTGTACGAGCCCCTCCGGAGTCTACACACCCCCAGTGAGTGTAGTCGACTATAAATAATAGATCGGGTTGCACGCCACGGCGGTTAATATGATTTCTATTATTATGGGATATTAATGAGCCGAGTGTTGAGAGTGAGTACTGAGTGATGATAGTTGAGTCATGAGTGACTGAAAGGCTACCCGAGTGGCCATATTCTGAAAGATTCCTATCCCGGGGGCCCTGTTATGATGTTTTCGCTGATTTTACTTTTCTTTTAAATAAGCCTCTGTTGGATATATTGCTATGTATCTGATTTCAAATGTTTTTAAACCAGAAATGTTGATTTTATGAAGAAACAAATTTTAAACTGTAAAGTTGATTTGTTATTTTGTTGATTATTCAGTTATATGGTTTTAAACTGATCGTCACTAATTTTAGTCCTTATTTAATTTAGTTAGATAATGAATTGGCGTACTCACATTACTCATTGCACCTTGTGTGCAGATCCAGGTGCCTGAGCGGCCGAATGAGGGTCTTTCGTTAATTCAGCGTTTGCCGGAGAATTTGAGGTGGCTACATGTTGTCTGCAGCCCTATTTTCTCCCCCTTAGCTTGTTATCTTTTTGCATTTCCTTGACTATTGATGAAGTATGTGTTCAGACTTGTATTAGAGGCTCAAAACTTGTGACACCAGATTTATGGGGCAGTGTAGTTTCTGATTATTTTGACTTCCGCATATCTTTTTATTGATTACAATGTTCATAATGAAATTGGAATTTGAAATGTGTCTTAGAAAATAGCTTATTTTTAAAGGAAAAATGGGTTGTGGTTAATTGATTGGTTGGCTTGCCTAGTAATGTGATAGAAGCCATCATGATTGGTATTTGGGTTTGTGACATTTTCTTTAATCTATAACATCTTTTCACATGATTTCAATTCAAAATCAAGGGTTTTCATGGGGAAATTTGGTTTTTTTGGGTAGAACATTGGATTTTCTATTTTCGGATATCTGGACCTCAATTTGAGGTCCAATTTCAAAATAAATGATATATTTGAGTTTGTGGGTGAATAGTTAATCGGATTTATGTTTGAACCTTGGGTTTTGATCATGTGGGCTCGAGTCGATTTTTGACTTTTTGGGGAATGCCTTAAAAAACCTATTTTTCATGCATTAGAGTTGATTCATTTAGCATATATTGATATCGTTAAGAAAATTTTGACTAGATCAAGAGAATTCGGGGTAGAAACAAGAGGTAAAGCAATAGTTGAGGCTTCAATTGTGTTCGTGACATCGGGGTAAGTGTTTTTAGTCTAACCTTAGCATGAGGGAATAGGTATTGTGCCGTATTAGCTATGTGTTAGTGTTGTATACAACATATAGGTATGATGCATGCCCCTGAGTCTCAAATTGTAATTGTTGTATTTCCTAAGGAATACTAAAATTGATTCAATAGTTGAATCTCCATGTTGAGCTAGACGTATGACTAACTGTGGTATTTTGTTTATTGTTGAGCATTGGATCCTATTGAGGTTTTGATTGTGAATTTTAGTGTTGGTACAAGTTTGGTTATAGTTGATTCCCTTGTCGGGACGTACTTATTTCTTACTGTTGGTACCCTTACGGGGATGTGTTTATTGTTGTTGTTGATTCCCTTGCCGTGTTATTGTTGTTGCTATTGTTTGGGTGAGAAAAGAGTGGTAAATCAGGAAGGTGATGTCGTGCACATTCATATTTATGCATTTTGTGGAAAGAGTGATAAATCACGAAGAGTCATGGCGTGTACATTTTTAGTGATATTGATACATATGGTGAGGAAGAGAGATAAAACACAAACAATAGTCCTATTCATAAATTATAAGGCGATCAAGTGAGATAAATCTCGAAGGGTGAGGCAGTGCACATTTTTATTATTTGATTGAATTGGTGAGGATTGAGAGTAAAAACACGAACGATGTCGTGCCTTTATTGCCTGTTAATTTTGGACATTTTGTTTCTTTGGTTCAAGTAGCTTGATTGTCTTATTCCGCTATTGTTGTGATTTATTATGTTGGTATTCTTCACCTTATCATGTTACCCCATACCGGTTACTTCTTAATTACTTTTATTATGTTAGATACTGCTTAGTTGTAGGTTATTGTTTGTTGTTTTCTAGACTCGTCACTAGTTCCCCGAGGTTAGGCTCGACATTTACTAGCACATGGGGCTGATTGTGTTGATGCTATACTCTGTACTTTTTTGTGTAGATCCCAGTACTGGAGCATACAAACCTTAGCTTGGGGTTGCTGCCTTCAGACAATCAGGAGACTCGAGGTAGTCCTGCAAGCGTCCGCAGGCCTTACGTTGTCGTCCCCTCCTTATCTAGTTTTTATTTTTTGTTTACTATTTCAAAGACGAACATGTAATTTCTTGTTCAGACTTTAATTGTAGTTTTTTTTACATAGTCAGGGAGATTATAACACCAGTTCTAGGTAGTTTATGTTATGGATTCATATTGATATTATTTAAATTTTTAAAATTTCATTCTTCTGCTCTCTTAAATTTTTTTTTTTGGTAAAGGAGATGGCTAGCAAGATATCTTATTAGGATGCCGCCAATGTGGCTAGGAGAGTTGAGATGGTTTTGGCTCAAGAATCGGTTAGGGATCTGATAACAGGCCTCGTCATTCATGCATATTCAGTGGTACCTCATCTTGAGGCACCGATTCTTTTGTTGAGGCCATCCTCGTAGGCTCTGTTAGTCAGCACTTCAGGCTTCTCACGGAGCTCCAGATAGGTGTGGTTCTCATAAGCAGTATTCTTATCAGTTTCCCTAAGTTTCTCTAAGGTAAACCACCAGCTCCTATCAGTGCTCCTTCGCTCCAATGTTTTCAGGGTGGTTATCCAGGCCGTCAGGGTCAGCTTTAGGGTAGAAGTCTCAGGAACCCATGTCTTGCTATACTTGTGGTGATACGAGGCACATTTCTAGGTTTTTCCCTCAAGCCTCGAGCAGTTCTTAGCACAAGGGTTCTCGTGCTATTTTTCTAGCACCGAGTGTTCTACCACCCGCTCAGCTTGCTAGATGTAGGGGTTGAGGTGTTAGAGGTGGAGGCGAGGTCGATAGAGGCGGAGGTTAGGCAGCTGGAGGTGGAAGCCAGCCAGCAGGAGGCAATCCTAGGGATATAGTTTAGAGTGGTGGGGCCTAGACCCAATGTTATGTTATGCCAGGCTGACCCGAGGCTGAGGCCTCTATTGTAGTTATCATAGGTACGATTTCAGTGTATAGTAGAGTTGACTCAATTATATTTGATCCAAGGTCTACATATTCTTATGTATGATCTTAGTTTACCCATATCTAGTTGTGCCTCACAATTCTTTGAGTGCTACTGTATATGTGTCTAAACCGGTGGGTGATTATATTATGGTACATCATGTTTATCATATTTCTTAGTTATTATTAGGGACGTTGCGACCTAGGTAGATCTCCTACTTCTTGACTAGGTTGATATTGACGTAATATTGGGGATGGACTGGTTATCACCTTACTATGCTATCTTGGACTGTCATGCTGAGATTGTGACCTTAGCATTACCGGGTTTGCCTTGTTTCAAGTGAGACGGACTCATTGTCATTCTACCAGCAAGGTTATCTCACATATGAAGGCTCGGCGTATGGTTGATAAGGGATGTTTTGTTTATTTAGCATATGTCATGATTCCAGTGCTGAGGTTCCTTTTGTGGATTCTATGCACGTTGTTCATAAGTTTCCAGATGTATGTCCTTCTGACCTACTGGGTATGCCACCCGATATGGATATTGACTTTTGCCTTGATTTGGCTTCGGGCACTCAACATATTTTTTTTCCACCATATCGAATGGCCCCATCAGAGTTAAAGGAGTTGAAAGAGCATTTGCAGGACTTATTGGATAAAGGCTTTATTAGACCAAGTGTCTTGCCTTGGGGTGCGTTGGTGTTTTTTAAAAAAAAAGAAGGATTGGTCGATGAGGATGTGTATAGATTACCAACAGTTGAACACAGTCACTATCAAGAACAAGTATCCATTGTCGAGGATTGAACACAGTCACTATCAAGAACAACTTCAGGGTGCCCAAGTGTTTTCTATGATCGACTTGAGATCTCGCTACCATCAGCTTAGGATTAAGGCATTTGATGTCCCTAAGACACCTTTTCGCACACGGTACAGGCAGTATGTGTTCGTTGTCAT
Organism: Nicotiana benthamiana; assembly: GCA_034376525.1. Classification (NCBI taxonomy): domain Eukaryota; kingdom Viridiplantae; phylum Streptophyta; class Magnoliopsida; order Solanales; family Solanaceae; genus Nicotiana; species Nicotiana benthamiana. Next base: position 125,675,003 of record CM067338.1, on the reverse strand, counting down.
GTCATTCGCATTGACAAATGCCCCACCAACTTTAATGGATTTGATGAACCGGGTGTTTAAGCCTTATTTTGATTCCTTCATGATTGTCTTAATTGATGATATTTTTATTTACTCCCACCGCCGGGAGGAGCACGAGCAGCATTTTTGAGTCGATCTTCAGACTATGAGGGATAGTCAATTATATGCTAAGTTTTTGAAGTGTGAGTTTTGGTTGAATTCGCTTGAATTTTGGGGTTATGTTGTATCAGTAGAGGGTATTTAGGTAGATCCAAAAATAATAGAGGCAGTCAAGGACTGGCTTAGACACGCACCACCTACAGATATCCGGAGCTTCTTGGGTTTGGGGAGTTATTAGCGTTGGTTTGTGGAAGTATTTTCATCTATTGCAGCCCCGATGACTAGGTTGAACCAAAAAGGTGCCTAGTTGTGGTCGGACGAGTGTGAGGCAAGCTTCCAGAAGCTCAAGACAACTTTGTCTACGGTGCCGGTGTTGGTTTTTCCCATAGCTTAATGGCCATATACAATGTATTATGCATCACATATTAGACTTTGTGCGATATTGATGCGGAATGGCAAGGTTATTGCATATGATTCTTGAACGTTGAAGATTCACGAGAAGAATTATCTAGCTCATAATTTGGAGTTAGCAGCCATCGTTCCCGCACTGAAGATTTGGAGGAATTATTTATATGGTGTATCGTGTGAGGTGTTCACGGATCACAAGAATTTGCAATACTTGTTCAAACAGAAGGAGCTAAATTTGAGGTGGAAGAGGTGGTTGGAGCTGTTGAAAGACTATGTTATTACCATTTGTATCATCCACGAAAGGACGATGTAGTCACCGATGCATTAACTAGGAAGTCAGCCAGCATGGGCAGCCTTGCGTATATTCCAGTCGATGAGAGACCGCTTGCTTTGGATGTTCAAGCTTTGGCCAATAGGTTAGTGAGGCTGCATGTTTCGGAGCCCAGCCATGTGCTAGCTTGCATAGTCGCTCATTCTTTATTATTTGAGCGTATCCGACATCGGCAGTATGATGATCCTCATTTGCTTGTCCTTAGAGACACGGTGCAGCATTGAGGAGCATGCAACTTACATTTGAAGATGATGGATTTTTAAGGATGCAGGGTCGTATTTGTGTGCCTAATATGGATGGGCTTTGTGAGTTAACTTTAGAGGAGGCTTATAATTCCTTGTATTCTATTCATCCGGGCACCGCTAAGATGTATCAGGATTAGCGACAACATTATTGGTGGAGGAGGATGAAGAAGTACATTGTTTCCCATGTAGCTCGGTGTTTAAATTGTCAGCAGGAAAAGTACAAGCATCAGATACCTGGTGGTTTGTCTTAGAAGATCGAGATTCTTGAGTGGAAGTGGGAGCGGATCACTATGCACTTTGTTGTCGAACTCCCACGGACTCATAGGGAGTTCGATGCAGTGTGGATCATTATTAAAAGGCTGACCGAGTCAGCGCATTTCATTCCTATGGTAATTTCCTATTCTTTCGAAAGGTTAGCTGAGATCAATATTCGAGAGATTGTTCATCTTCATGGTGTTCCCGTATCTATCATTTAAGATCGAGGTATGCAGTTTATCTCACATTTATTAGGGGAAGTTCAGGGTGAGTTGGGCACACAGGTCGACTTGAGCACAACATTTTATCCCCACACGGACGGACAATCCCAGTGTACTATGCATATTTTGGAGGATATGTTTCGAGCTTGTGTTATGGACTTTAGAGGTTCGTGGGATCATATATTGTCTTTAGCAGAGTTTGCATACAGCAACAACTACCAGTCGAGCTTCCAGATAGCTCCCTATGAGGCTTTATATGGTAGACGTTGTCGGTCGCCAGTTGGTTGGTTTGAGCCGGGAGAGGCTCGGTTGTTGGGTACATGTCTAGTGCAAGCTGCCTTGGACAAGGTAAAGATCATTCAAGAAAGGCTTCATATAGCTGAGTCTAGGTAAAAGAGCTATGCTGACTGTAAGGTTCATGATGTGTCATTCATGGTCGGCGAGCATGTATTGCTTCGAGTGTCGCCTATGCAGGGTTGTATGGAATTTCAGAAGATGGGAAAGCTAAGCCCTAAGTTCATTGGTCCTTTGAAGATTCTTTATCGAGTGGGATAGGCAACATACAGACTTGCATTGCCACCAGGTTTATCAGTTGTGTACTTTGTATTTCATGTGTCCATGTTTCGAAAGTATCACGACAGTCCATCCCACATGTTAGACGTTAGCACTATCTAGTTGACCTATGAGGAGGAGCCGGTGGCTACTCTATACTGGCAGATTCGCTAATTTAGATCGAAGAACTTCCCTTTAGTTCATGTCAGAGGAGAGGTCAGCCTACCGAGGCAGCTACTTGGGAGTCCAAGTCCAATACGCGGAGCCGATATCCCCATCTTTTCTCCGACTCTGGTATCCGTTCGAGGATGAATGGTTGTTTTAGAGGAGGAGGTGTGAAGACCCAAAAGTTTATCACTTGATTTACAAGTAAATTCTGTGTTTTTAGGCCTTAAAAGCCATCTTCTATCTTACCTAGATTTGCGTGTATATTCTAGGCATATATCCAAAATGCTTTTATGTGAAAATTTGATGAAAATGCTTAGTTCGCTTTTAAAATTTAATTTAAGTTGACTAATATTTTTGGTAAACAGACTTGGACTCGTGATTTGACGGTCCCATAGGGTCCGTAGAAAAATATGAAACTTGGGCGTATGTTCGGAATCGAATTCTAAGGCCCCAAGATCGAGAAATAAATTTTTGAAGAAAATTGTTTATCTCAGATTATAAGAATTTTTGGAAATTTTAATGTGTTTGAATTTGATGGTATTGGGCATGTACTTTGGTTCCAGAGCCCGATACAAATCTTATATAACATTTAGTTGAGCCTTTAAAATTTGGTAAGAAATGGACTTAATATGATGTGAATCGGACCTTCAGTTGTTAAAAATTGAACTTAAGAATTCTTGAGATTCTTCTTGGATTTTGATGCTAAATTCATAGTTATTGATGTTATTTTGATGATTTTATCGCACGACCAAGTCCGTATGATGTGTTTGGACTTGAGTTCATGTTTAATTTGGAGCCCTAAAGGCTTGGGGTGAGTTTTTGATAGGCCATAGAGTGTTTTCAACATATGAGCAGCAACTAGTATGTTGCAGATCTGCAGGCTTCACAATAGCGAGCATGCAATTGCGAAAGAATATCGAAATATCGAAGATGGGCGGGGCATGGAGACCTTCGCATTTGCGAAGCTCAATGTTGCATATACGATTTCAACAGGAACTATAAATGCAAACGGTTTTTCACATTTGCGAAGAAAGCAGGATTGGCCTACATTCGCATTTGCGAAGCATCGCGAGTTTTCATTTGCGAACCTGTCTTCGTAAATGTGATATCTGCACTAGTGCAAAATTATAACTTAGACGAAATTTCTTCATTTTTTAAACTCTCTCAAACCATAAACTCTCTTGGGCGATTTTCTTAAGAAAGGTTCTTCTCCAAATCAATTGCGAGTCATTTCTAACTCATTTTCTTCAATCTATCACATCTTTTTACATGATTTCAATTCAAAATCAAGGGTTTTCAAGGGGAAATTGGATGCTTTGGGTAGAACTTAGGATTTTCAATTTTTGGGAATTTGGACGTTGATTTGAGGTCTGATTTCGAAACAACTGATATTTTTGAGTTTTTGGGTGAATGAGTAATCGTATTTTTTTTCGAGCCTTGGGTTTTGACCATATGGGTCCGGGGTGGAATTCTGACTTTTTGGGGAATTCCTTAGAAAACTTATTTTTCATACATTAGAATTGATTCATTTAGCATTTGTTGATACCGTTAAGAAAATTATGGCTAGATAGAAGTTAATTTGTGGTGGAAACAAGAGGTAAAGCGATAGCCGAGGCTTGAATTGTGTTCGTGGCATCGAGGTAAGTGTTAGGTCTAACCTTAGCTTGAGGAAATAAGTATTGTGCCTTATTTGCTATGTGCTAGTATAGTATACGACATATAGATAAGATGATGAGTATCTTTACGTCGGTGTCAAGCATGCCCGTGAATCTTAAATTGTAATTGTTGTATTTCCTATGGAGTACTAAAATTGCTTAAATTTTTGAAACTCCGTATTGAGCTAGACCTATGATTGACTAGTGGTATTTTGTTTATTGTTGAGCATTGGCTCTAGTTGAGGTTTTGATTGTGAAGTTAAGTGTTGGTACAAGTTTGGTTATAGCTAATTCCCTTGTCGGACGTACTTATTTCTTACTATTAATACCTTTACCCGGATGTGTTTATTCTTGTTGTTGATTCCGTTGTCGGGATATTGTTGTTGCTACTATTTGGGTGAGGAAATAGTGATAAAGAACGAAGGGTGATACCGTGCACATTCATATTTATACGTTTGATGAGGAAAAAGTGATAAAGCATGAAGGGTGATGCCGTGTACATTTTTATTGATATTGATGCATATGGTGAGGAAGAGAGATAAAGCACGAACGGTGATGCCGTATACATTTTTTATACTTATATGTTAAGGAAGATAGATAAATCATGAAGGGTTAGGTGATGCACATTTTCATTATTTGATTGCATTGGTGAGGATTGAGAGTAAAATCATGAAGGATTATGTCGTGTACTTATTGCCTGGTTTCTTTGGACTTCTTGCTGCTTTGGTTTAAGTACCTTGGTTTTCTTATTCCATTATTACTGTGATTCATTATGATGGTATTTTTCCCCACAGCATGTTACCCCTCCCCCTTCTTTACTTCTGAATTACTTTTTTTACTGTTATTCTGTTATATACTGATTAGCGGCATGTTTCTAGTTGTTGTGTCCTAGCCTCGTCACTACTTTGCCGAGGTTAGGTTCGAATCTTACCAGCACATGGGTTCGGTTGTGCTGATGCTGCACTCTGCACTCTTTTGTATAAATCCCGGTACTGGAGCATGCAGACCTTAGCTTGGGGTTGCTGCCTTTAGTCCATTAGGAGACCCGAGGTAGTCCTGTAGACGTTTGCACGCCATGGCGTCCCTCTCTATCTAGTTTATATCTTTTATTTTCTATTTCAGAGACAGACATGTACTTTCTTATTCAAACTTTACTTATCGTTTTTCTTAGATAGTCCATGAGATTGTAACACCAGTTCCGGGTAGTTTTGTTATGGATTCATATTGATATTAGTTAAATTGTAAAATTTTCATTGTTCCGCTATATTAAATTCCGCTGTTTCTAATTGTTAATGGGTGAAAAATGAAAAGGTTAAAATAATTTGCTTGACTAGCTTACACTAGTAGGCGCCAATACGACTCCCGAGGGTAGGAAGTCCAGATCGTGACCGATCCAAATCTATGGGTCGCAACGGGTACCTGGTACCTTTCTCAACCGAGTATAAACATAACATATATTTCTTATCCTACTTCCATTGGAAAATGGGCCAAACGGGCCATCATGGACTAATAAGAATAAACATAGGGAAATACTCAATATATGATGGCACAACCTGATATAAAAGCCTATACATGTGACATACCGGCCTATAAGACCAACATGATCATTTGTAAACTCAAAACATAGGCTGGAAAGGCCATACAAGCATCCGTATACATGGCATCTATCTACAAGACTCTAAGAGTACATACATATTATAAAGTTCGGGACAGGTCCCCTCCATACCAAACAATACACGTCTAAATCATGCTGACCAAACAAGCAATTTCGGAGCAAATGAAGCGCACCAATATCTTCTGTTGAGCTGATAGCCTACTTGGAGGACTCTCGACCTGTCTATCGATGCCTGCGGGCATGAAACACAGCATCCTCAATAAAAGAACGTCCATACAGATGATGTACTGAGTATGTAATGAACATAAATGAGTATATAAAAGAAATGGAAGAAACATGTAGTAAATGACTTAACCTGTATATTTGGATAACTTTGTAAATCATGAAATACTTATATTGCCATGCATATGCACATGAATGTCATGTCGTGGATAGTTACATGTGTTCATAGCATCATCAAGCCTCTGGGGGCATCCTATCATATCATCTCAGCCACTATGGGGAAATAATCAACGTATACCAACCGATCAGGTTGTGGTGCGTATATTACACCGTAACCTTTTCTCAAATATATATGTGCCTATTTAATGTCATCTGGTCATAGGTCAATGTAAGTGAATGCAATGCATGAGAAGTACGTCAATAAAATCTTTCAAAGAGTCGTAAGACCATTATGCCCTTGATTAATATCCTGAAGCAAACTTTATCAACTTACATATTTTTTTAGACCCATGAACATATGATAGAATAATAGGACACATGGGGAATCAAGAACATAAGCATCTCTAGCATTTCTATGAATACAGTCAATTATGGAAGATGTGCTTTTGCTTGTTTCTTTTGTATCGTATGGATCATTCCAAGAAGAAAGAAGGACTAACTCTAACATACGTGAACCGGTTCTTTTGCGTGAAACCACATAACTACGGATTGAAGTAAGAAATACCATATGATATTCTTAAGAAAAATTGTATCGGACTTCTTTTGAATTAGCATTTCATGTTGGACCTTGTAGCATCTCAGAGAAATTGACGTTGAACCTTGTAGAATAATCCCTTCAGACTTCATGTTAGTCCTTGTAGAATTTCACTTTGGAAATTGTCATTTCTCTTTAATGTTTAATGATGTAGGAAGATGATTTCCTTGAGCAAAGAGAGACGGTCCCACTTTGTATGGTTTCTAAGTAAACTAAGCACACTAATTTGCCACCTTAAAGTGTGACTTATGAGTTACTTATTATCTACTTCCTTGGCTGCCACGTTGAGGCATTTTAAGCTTATCTATAATTTTAATAATTATCCACTAGTCTCTTAGGTGACTTATTAATCTTTCACTAATCAATAATTATTTAATTATCAATATAATTAAAAATTATCTCAAGTTACTCAAAATACTATTCACTTTTATCATACTTTATATATATTGCTATTATGATCATATAATACCTTGTACGGCATTAATCGATAAATATTGGATATTTTAGCTCGGGCCGTATGTTAACCCAAAATGTTAAACTTCGAAAAGATTCATTTTTTTCGATTTACTTACTCTCTTGCTTTCACAAATTTACTTATTCATTCCCAAACTTACGTTGATTAACATCCGACAAAAGTTTAACATACGAAATTCGGGATGTAATATTTGTTCTCCGAGCTTCCATCAATTTATTCATAAAGTACTCCCAGGTACGAAAATATAGAGTATAACATCTTCGGACGGTATTTTGTCGGATTTTTTTGTGTTGTTTCTGGGATTTGTTTTTGGAGCTGAGAACGGGCAGATGGGCGAGAAGAAAAATACTCCTCCTCAATTCGCACCTCCCTCCAGCTCCCTATATCACACCATGGAAAATGGAATACTTCATAAACATGAGCTGCCAACTTATGCGAACTCCACTGACTGTTCTTTTCTGACCAAAAGATAGATAGAAATCAAGAAGAAGTTTCCCTTTGTCCTTTTATCAATCTAATACAGCAATACTTCAAGTTTCAGAAATGGTGGTAATGATGTGGCTATGGGTGTCGCGATTCATTTCCATAATAGGTCATGAGCCCGTCCAGTATCGTTGGCAGGTAATTCACTGCGGAATATTTCTAGCATCTTATATTGATTTTTTCAGGATTTAAGAGAAATAGCCATTCCAATTTGGATTTAAGACCATAAGAGATAGTACCGTAAGAAACATAATATTACAAATCCAAAAAAATAAGTCTATTAATGCGTGTGTATGCTAAGACCCGTTGTCACAAGTACTGGCATCTAGTAGAATATACAAAAGAACATATATATCCTACTGTCTAATATAAAGAAAGAGGCATCCAGCTGTTGAGCGGCATAGAAAAGGAAGCAGTTCACCGTGGAAGTCTCTGCCACAAACTCCAAGGCGCGCACCAGATCGTGACCAGATGTATCAGCCTCAGATCCTTTACAATTAAGTACAGAACTATAGTATGAGTACATAAAAAATATGTACCATGTGAGTATCCCGTCTAATCTCGGAGAAGTAGAGACGAGAGGCGGACTTCATACCTACTAAGAACAAGATAATATAATAATAATGTGTTATATAAAGCATGAAGATTTCCAATAAGCAACAAGTTACGATGAAAAGCCATAGTCATGTTCTTGACCATATTTCAGTTCCTATTTTCCTTTTTACATACTTAGGAAGTAGTCATGTCATGTCTAAGCTTTAGCATATACATTATGTGCAATCATGCCGAGGTCGACAGCCCGCTCCAATGTACAAATAAATAGTGCACTACTGAGGGTCGAACAACCCGTACCATAGATGCATCTCTTTTTACAGAGGCGATCGACCCGATCCATAATTATCAAGAAAACATCAAGAATACACACAATTAAGATAGTGAACTACTGAGGGTCAAAATGCCCTTTAACTACTCGGATTGACGCCAAATTTTACTGACAAATCTTAACTGATATTTTGGACCTGTACCATGTTTTGCAATCAAAATTCGAGCCCGGTACCTTGGAAAGTAATGAATATTTAGTTTCTTTAATTCTTTAACACTTCAATTTTATAATTTCACATATAAATTCATTACTCGGGTTAGAGACCTCAGAATTCGATTCCGTACAAATCCCAGGCCCTATATTTTCCCACAGATCCCCCGAGACTGCCAAATCATAAATCCATATCCATTGTTCAAAAAAGTTGACCGAAGTCAATCTTGGCCTTTTATGAAAATCTTAAAGAAGCAAATGGACATATTCTTACTCAAAACTTTCCCAATTTCTAAACAAACCACCCCCGCAAGACATAGGTTTGCTAAAGAAAGTGCAGAAAGTTTTATTTAAGGAAACGTGGTTCTAAATGGCAAAACAACTAGTCGGGTTGTTACATTATCCACCTCTTAAACAAATGGTCGTCCTCGAACGGACATACAAAAGTACCTGGACTGCTGAATAATTGGGGATATCTGCTCCGCTTGTCCTCCTCAGACTCCCAGGTCGCCTCCTTAACCGGTTGCTCCCTCCACTCGACCCGTACCGCAAAAATTCTCTTGGACCTCAACTGGTGACCCCTGTCTATCAATAATGGCAAGTGGCTCCTCCTCATTCTCATCAAACTGAATGGTATTGAAGTCTAATGTATGAGATAGATCTTCATGATACTTCCGAAGCATCGATACATGAAAAACTTGATGAACTTTCGATAAATTGGGAGGTAAAGCAAGCTCATAGGCAACCTCTCTAATCGCCTCAACACTTCAAAGAGACCATAAACCTTGGGCTCAACTTTCCCTTCTTCTCGAACCTTATAATTCTCTTCATTGGCAAGACCTTCAAGAGAACCTTCTTGCCAATCATGAATGATATACCCCTCGCCTTCTGATCCACATATCTCTTTTTCCTGGACTGAGTTGTTCGAAGCCTCTCCTGAATCAATTTCACCTTATCCATCTCATCCTGTACCAAGTAACTTAGCCTCACCAGGGTCGAACCACCGATAGGAGAATGACAACATCGCCCATATAAAGCCTCGTATCATCTCTTTGCTGGACTAGTAGTTGTTGTTGTATGCAAACTCCGTTTAGGGTAAGAATTTATCCCACCACCCTCCAAAGTCAATAACGCATGCCCTAAGCATATCCTCTAAAATTTGAACTGTCCGCTCCAACTACCTGTTGGTGTGAGGATGAAATGTTTTGCTAAGCTCCACACGGGTCCCCAACTCACTCTGTATGGCTCTCCAAAAACTAGATTGAGCTGAGGGCCTCTGTATGATATGATAGAAGCTGGCATGCCGTGCAACCAGACTATCTCCCGAATATAAATCTGAGCATACCTCTCATTTGTATAAGTAGTAACCACCGAAATGAAGTGATCAGACTTGGTCAACCTATCCACAATGACCCACACTAAATCTACCTTCCGCAAAGTTTGTGACAACCCTCCGACGAAATCCATGGTGATGCGCTCCCACTTCCATTCCGGAATAGGCATCTTCTGAAGTAGGTCACCTGACCTCTGATGCTCATATTGACCTGCTGGTAATTCAAACATCTAGGTACATATGATGTCCTTCTTCATCCTTCGCCACCATTAAGTTATGATACATCTTCGTGGCACCCAGATGAATGGAATGCCACAAATTGTGGGCATACTCTAGAATCTTCTGTCTCAACATATTAACATTAGGAATACTTAGACGGCCCTGAAGCCGTAGCACACCATCCTCTCCAATAGAAACATCCTTGGCACCTCCCTGAAGTACCGTTTCTGTGGACCGCCAAGTGTGGATTATCATACTGTTAGACCTTAATCTGCCCCAACAACGACGACTGAGCAACCACATATGATAGAACTCGATATGGCTCTGAAATGTCCAATCTCACCAGTCTGTTAGCCAAGGACTGGATGTCCAAATCTAAAGTTCTCTTCTCTGAAGGAATGAATGCCAAACTACCCATACTCTCAGCCTTTCTGCTCAAGGAATGCACGACCACATTCGCCTTACCTGGATGATAAAGAATGGTAATGTCATAATCATTTTGTAACTTAAGCCATCTGAGCTGCCTCAAATTAAGATCCCTATGCTTGAATAGATGTTGCAAGCTGCGATGACGGTGTAAACCTCACATGAAACTCCATAAAAATAATGCCTCCATATTTTAAAAGCATGAACAATCACCGCCAACTCTAGATCGTGCACATGGTAATTCTTCTCATGGACCTTCAACTGATGTGAAGCATATGCAATAACTCATCTTTCCTACATGAATACACATCCCAAGCCAATGCAAGAAGCGCCATAATATACCGTGTACATTCATGATCCAGGAGGCAATACAAGAACTAATGTCGTAGTCTAAGCCCTCTTGAGCTTCTGGAAGCTCTCCTACAATCATTGGACCAACACAATGGAGCACCCTTTTGGGTCAATCTGTTCAGAGGTAATGCAGTAGATGAAAAGCCATGCACAAATCGTTGGTAATAACTTGCTAACCCTAGGAAACTCCCGATATCAGTCACTAAAGTAGGACGTGGTCAACTCTTAACTGCCTTAATCTTCTTGGGTCCACTTTAATACCCTGTCCTGACACTACATGCCCCAAGAATTCCACTGACTCTAGCTAAAACTCACACTTGGAGAACTTAGCATATAGCTTCTGCTCTCGCAAGGTATGAAGTACTACTCTCAAATGCTTCTCGTGGTCACCGAGGCTACGTGAGTATATCATGATGTCGTTAATGAAGACGATAACAAACATATCAAAATAAAGTCTAAACACCATGTTCATCAAGTCCGTAAATGCCACTAGAGCATTAGTCAAGCCAAATGACATCACTAGTAACTCATAGTGGCCATATCTAGTCCTGAATGAAGTCTTCGGAACATCTGAGTCCTGGATCTTAAGCTGATTATAACCTAACCTTAAGTCAATCTTAGAGGACACCCTAGCACCCTGCAACTGAGGTCAAATAAATCATCAATATTGGGCAATTGTGACTTTGTTCAACTGGCGATAATCAATTCACATCCGCATAGTCCCATCCTTTTTCTTCACAAATAACACTAGTGCGCCCCAAGGCAATGCACTAGGTCTAACAAACCTCTTTGCTTACAACCCCTCTATCTGTTCCTTCAAATCCTTCAACTACTTAGGAGCCATACGGTACTGTGGAATGGATATAGGCTGGGTTCCTTGAGCCAAATCAATATAAAAATCAATATCATGATCCGGAGGCATGCAGGAAGATGAGAAGGAAAACATCAGTGAACTCTGGGACTACTGGAACTGAATAAATCATCGGAGACTTTGCTGTGGTGTCTCGAACATAAGCTATATAAGCAAAACAGAATTTCTTAACCATGCGCCGAGCCTTCAGGAAGGAAATAACCCTGCTAGGCGTGTCAATTGTGGAGCCCTTCCACTCCAACCTCGACAATCCCAGAATTCGCTAGTGAAACAGTCTTGGCATGGTAATCTAGGATGGCGTGATATGGAGATAACATTTCCATGCCCATGATGACCTCAAAATTGATCATATCGAGCAATAGAAGATATACTCTAGTCGTGAAACCATAGAAAGTAACCACACAAGACTGGTAGATCTGATCCACAACAACAGAATCACCCACCGGGGTGAACACATGAACAGGAACACCCAAAGGCTCCGTAGAAATAACCAGGAAACAAGAAAACAGAGATGATATATATGAATAAGTGGACCCCAGATCAAATAACACTAAAGCATCCCTACAACCGACGGAAATAATACATGTGATGAAGACATCTGAGGCCAATGCATCTGGCCTATCCAGAAGGGCATAGAATCTAGTTGGAGCACCGGCTGTCTGGCCTTCACCTAAAAGAGTAGTAACTTGCTGACCTCTCACTGCCTCACCCCCACCTCTGAGATGGCCTCTACCAATGTGTCCTCCGCCTCTAGGTGGTTGGGCCGCTGGTGCTAAAATCATGGGTTGTTGCCCCTGCTGTACTGCCTTACCCCAAAGCCTAGGGCAGTAGCACCTCATGTGACCCAGGTCTCTACACTCAAAACAACATGATGCGCCGACCTGCTATCAGAATGGCTGACTTTGAAAACCAAATGATCCATTGGAAGAAGCCTGAATCGCCAGTGGGCATTATGAACTCTCCAGCACAGCAATGAAATAAGAACTAGAAGAATCAGGAAGACCTAAATACCCACTTGAGGAACCCTTAATAGTTGGCGCGCGATAAAAGCTCTTTAGCATGATGTTGAAATAGGAGAGTGCTGATGTACCCCGAGTAGGTGGTGGTGCTGAAAGTGATCTCTCCCAAACTGACGTGTACCCCTAGCTGGGGTGCCTCTAAACTCTCCAGAGAATCTGGCCCTTTTATCCTGCTGCATCTACTCTTTACCCCTCAGACGGTAACCCTCAATCCTATGAGCAATATGAAGTACTAGCTGATACCATATGACAGAAGCAATAGTTCGGTCTTTTCTTCAATTTTTAACTTCACTCGAGCCTCGATCATTTGGGGCTCGGGCTCCCGAGCCCCGCCCGAACATACCGACAAGTCTGGAATTACGAGGAGGACCTACTTGAACCATTGGATCACCCAAAACAACACTAAATTGAGGAATCACGTTCTAAAACCAAATGAATCAAACTATTGAACTTCAAGTTCTTAATTCTCTTCTAACATGATAAAACGCCCTTGAACAACTCGGATTGATACCAAAGTTTACGGGTAAGTCTTAACTGATATGGCGGACCTGTAACAAGTTTCAGAACAAAAATTTGAGCCCGGTATCTTGGAAATCAATGAATACTTAGTTTGTTTATTTCTTTAAAACTTCATGATGTGAATAAACGTCAATACCACACAAGAGGGGGGTGATTTGTGTGGTACCTAATTTTCGCGTTAGAAGATATGTATTCTAACTACTGCAGTTACCAGAAATATAAAAACTTAAAGTAAAGTGCACAACAATTTTTACGTTGAAAACACCTGGCTTAAAAGGTGAAAAATCACGACCTACTACTCAGTAGGATTTTCCCAAACTTCACTAATATCAATGAGCCAAAAACACCATTTACAAAACTCTTGTAAACCTAAGGATTAAACTCTAATCCCAGTGTGGGACACAGCCTCAGCTGTTGCGACACTATCAAGTTAACTCTAACTTGATGACACGAACTACCTAATACAATTGCTTCTCACTAAGATGAAAGGTACAATATAAAACCTACTACAATTGAACTAGAAATAAAACAATACGATGGAACTGGTTGTTCTTTAGGTTCATGTAGCTGTAGGAGTCCACGCTTGTAACTTGCATATATTTCTTGCTAATCAGACTCGCTCTTTAGCTCTAAAATATGCTTATACTTCTGCTTGTATGTGTTGCCTGTAAAAGAAAAATAACCCAATCATATATTGAGTTAGCAGTTAGAGTTTGATTGAGACACCACTTCTTATCTGTTCACAATTCGAGTCCTTGCCCAATGCAAACTCCAACCCTTATCCTATCTTAGGATTAAGTTCTATTTACATAAGGAGAGTGTCCACATTATCCCAATGCAATCTTTTCGATTATGATCAGAAGATATTGATGCGTGATCTTTTGTGCATTAACTTCCTCACGTGCTCTTCATGTGCCCTTGTTGATTCAGACTATGTAATACAAGATGTACCAGGTCCTTCTATCACTTCATTTCTGAATCTTCAAAACTTCAACTGAAACCTTGGCCAACAATTTCCCCCTTTTTGATGATGACAAACTCTGTGCTTATTATGATCAGGACCCTGTAGACTTAGGTGAAATCAACACTTAGAAGATCATTTAACTTATTATTAAGGAGGTCATAGGTCAGAAACTTCACTAGTTCAGGAAAAAAAATTTTAAGCACAATATCTTCCCCCTTCTGGCATCATCACAAAGTTGCATAAATGATATGAATACTCGAAGTTAATATCTACTCATAGCCACTGGGGCAGCTGCAAGTAAACATATGTTTTAGTTCATCAAAAATCTTCTCAGAAATAACTATATTAAACAAGATTGACAAAAACCAGAAAAGTTCAATTCATTGATTCAGAAATGTTCCTACCAAGCAGTCCACAAAAAGAAACATAGAACTTCCAACCATGAGAAAAAAAAACAAAAAAAACAGACCAGGAACCAAATAAACTTGTCACTGGGGGGGGGGGAACGTAGACACAGGACTTCGAAGGCTTGAATGAGCTAAAAGGTTGGACTTTTAGCAGATTAAGCATTTGTTGTAGCATGCCTTCATTCTTCTCCTTCTCCTTGGCCCGCTCAGATCTAAGTCCATTTTTTTCTCCTTCCAATTCTTCCACCATGGCATTAAGCCTAGCAATTTCAGCATCCTTCAGTCAAGCCTCCTAAACTAAGGACCTTACTTTGGTGTTGACAGGAGTTTTAGCTGACCAACCAGGTTCAACAGAAACAGTGCTAAGTAGATAGTCACATCTTTGAAAGGTCTTTATGCCAAAGTGTTCCTTGTTATATGCCATTTCCCTATTCTTCATGGGAACATGTAGACGTTCAAGCACAGTAGTCAGAATAAACCAATAGGGAATGGCATGGGCCTTGGAACCATTGATTACCCTTTCCCGCAGTTTTACCATAAACAATGGCCAGTTGATTTGCTTGCTTTCAGTCAAGCACTGCATGAGCACAAGGTCCATATAATTTGCAGTGTGCCTTCTTTCCTGTCTAGGCAAAAGGCTTTTGTTGACAAACTCAAAGAGCACCTTGTGTTCAGGCCTCATTTCACTCTTTTGCACTGTTCTTGCCTCTGGCACTTCTGCCTCTGATGTGGTATCACAGAAGTTTCTAGTAATCTACATCTCTTAGGGTAACCCATCCAAACAAGGCCATCTTTGCCTTATGTAATCATCATATCCCTCAGAAGGGATATTCAGAATTTCCCCCAGCTTATCAGCATCAAATTTTACCTTGACTTCCTTAACAGAACTTCTAACCACACCATTTTTCACTGCCCTATTTGCCATAAACTCCACCAATTCCTTTCTAGCTAGTTTCCCATTCAACTGAAGGACCATGTCCTTCCACCCTTGAGCTTCCAGAGATGTTAGAAGCTTTAACATACCTAGTTCCTCCAGGTCTTTCAACAGCCTATCCTTTTAAATTTATCTTTTGCCAAAATTGGCAAATCTATCCTCTTCACTTTCTTCTTCTTCTACTACCTTTTTAACTTGTTTGCCTTTAGAAGCAGATCTTGTTCTCTTTGTCAGAGAGGAATTAGCAGGTACAACTTTGGAGGACTTCTTGGAAGAAGTCTTAGTCTCCTTGGATTTTGCAATAAGAGCTTTCTCAGTTTGTTTTGCTGGATGGACCTGTTCCATCACCTCGTCGTCCTCCTCGGCCACAGTTTCTGAACTCTCACCAACCTTCCCTTTTCCTTTCTATAGTCTTTTCTTCTTGCTTTTTTCCAGATCCCTCTTCAACTTAGCTTCACTTTCTCTCACTTTTCTTTTTGTTGTCCTAGCCCTAGGTGCAACCTTGGGAGATGAAGTTTTGGATTTATGTGATGGTTTTGCAGCAGGAGGAGTTTTATAAGAAGAGGACTTTTGTTTCTTGGGGTCATAGCTATCCCCCAACTTTTTCATCAGATAAGTCAATGTCACTTCCACTGTTGCACCAGTTTGATTACTCAAATCTACCAACCCCTTAGCAGCTTCCCAAGATTCATTCCCCCCTGAGTGTGATACCCCATTACCCCCACTTCCACATATAGATAACACCTTTATCCTTCTTTTCTTGAACTGTTCTACAGACTCATACCTAGAAATGTTCTTAGCTTCCCCTACCAAAACATATCTATTCTCTACCTTTTCACTTACATCTACTGAAACGAAACAAGATTTTACCTCTATTGGATTTTCTTGAAGCAGAGAAATTTTTGAAGACCCAGGTTCATCTCCCTCGCTTGCAGAAATTTATTGATCTGACTCATAGCACGACTTAATGACCTCTGTTAGGGGTTTCTTCTTTTGACTTGCTTTTAGCTTGTCGTTTTAAGATTTTCTTAAAGGTCCAGTAGCTACTACTTTTCTAGCTATCATTTTTGTTCGGCGAAGCTTGGGTTTTAGGGGTTGAACAGGAGGGGTAGAGGATGAGGTGGGCTTGGGTGATACTGGTGGTGGGGTTCCTGGATTATCTTGAGGATTAGTCATTTTGGGTGGTGGATTTGTGGAAGATCCTAAGAAAATTTGGGAAATTTTTGAGGGTTTTGGAGATGGAGGAGATGATCAGATATATTAGAGGTTAATATCGGTTATGAGGTCACTTAAGAAGCCTTTGAAAGAGTGTAAATATTGTATCAGAAAAGGCACTTTTCAGGCGTCAGTAGGAGTCTTATCAGGGTCAATCTCTTGTCTCCTTATTAATTAAAATTGCTAAGGTTTAGGAAGAGAGTTCCGTTATTCCTTAGAATTCTAATTACAAGATCAATTAGCTTCCAACGGAAAGAATTTTGAGACGGTTGGAATTTCTAGGACTCTTGCTAATGATTGAAAATTAAAATTTTCTAATTGTGCAAATTATAGAAACATACTTGACTTTCGTCATGAGTACATATTAATGAATTTGGTTCTTCATATGACATAACCACATGTCACAGGAGTATACTTATTTAAAAGAATTTAGCTGAGTAGGAATTGGTCTAATATTCACAGATTTAAGAACTGCTAACAAAAAAGATTCAATTGTTTTTCATTTTTTTAATTGTGAATTCTGAATATGACCTCTCTGGTGATCTTAATCATCCCTAATTCAAACATATTCCTCTCAAAGTTTTCTCTACTTAGTTCCTTGGTGAAGATATCAGCTATTTGTTTATAAGTGGCACAGAATTCTATGGAAATTCGCCCCTTTTCATAGTTGTCCCTTAAGAACTGGTGTCTAACATCTATGTGCTTAGTCCTCTTATGATGAACATGGTTCTTTGTCATACTGATTGCACTAGTGTTATCACAAAATATAGGTATGGATCCCACTTCAATTCCAAAATCTACCAATTGTTGCTTGATCCATAATAACTTAGTACAACATAAGGCGTCAGCAACATACTGAGCTTGAGCAGTAGAGAGGGCAACTAAATTTTGCTTTTTGGTAGCCCATGATACAAGACAAGATCCTAAGAAGTGTGCCATACCTGAAGTGCTCTTCCTGTCTACTATGTAACCTGCATAATCGGCATCAACATATCCAATTAAATCAAATTACAACCTTTTGGATATCTCAAGAACATATAAGTTGTGCCTTTTAGATATCTCAATATTCTTTTGACTGCAGTCAAATGTGACTTCTTTCGATTCGCTTGGAAACGAGCACAAAGTCCTACACTGAAAACAATGCCAGGTCTGCTGGCAGTAAGATACAAAAGTGAACCAATCATACCCCTGTACAACTTTTGATCAACTGATGAAGCATGTTCATCAGTATCTAACTTTTTAACAGTTGCAATAGGAGTATCTATTTCTTTGGATTCTTCCAATTTAAATTTCTTGATCAGTTTTTTTGTGTACTTTTGCTGATGAATCATGGTACTGTTTGGACATTATTTGATTTCCAACCTTTAGAAGAATTTTAGTTCTCCCATCATACTCATTTCAAATTCACTGCTCATTAGTTTTGAAAATTCATTTCTCAACCTCTCTGTAGTGGCCCCAAAAATTATGTCATCGACATAAATATGAACAACTACAAGATCTTTACCCTTTTCCTTTAGGAACAAAGTACTATCAAATTTACCTCTTTTGTACACATGCTCCTGAAGGAATGTTGATAATCTTTCATACCAACCTCTTGGGGATTGCTTGAGGCCATAAAGAGCCTTATCCAATTTGTATTCCTGATTAGGACATTCTTTGATTTCGAATCTAGCAGGTTGCTTCACAAACACTTCTTCTTTGAGATAGCCATTTAGGAAGGCACTTTTCACATCTATTTGATGAAGAGTGAATACCATATATGCAGCAAAGGCTATGAGAAGTCTTATTGCTTCAAGTCCGGCAACTGGAGCAGAAGTCTCATCATAGTGAATGCCTTCCTCTTGACAATAACCTTGAACCACCAACCTTGCCTTGTTTCTTGTAACTGTTCCATCTTTATCCAGCTTGTTTCTGAAGACCCATTTTTTCCCAATGACTAACCTTTCTTTAGGTCTTGAAAGCAAGTGCCAAACTTTGCTTCTTTCAAACTGATTTAGTTCTTCTTGCATAGAATTTATCCAGTCTGTATCTTGTTGAGCTTCACTAACATTCTTAGGTTCAATCAGGGACAAAAAGGCATCAAATGCACACAGATTCTTCAGTTGTGATCTGGTCTTGACTCCAGATGTGGGATCATTGATTATGTTCTCAATGGGGTGAGAACTCAGGTACCTGTAAGATTTTCCCACCAGCTGATTCCTGCTAGCTTCTCCTTCATTGTTTTGTTGTAAAGGCACAGGTTCAGTTACACCTCCCGCTAGAGAATTTTGTGCATTTTCTCTCAATTTTGTTCCCCGTGTCATATTTCCCAAGGTAAAAGGACATGTTCCATCACCTGTTTCTTCCTTGGATGCCTCCTTCACTTGTGATGTAGCTTCAGTCAGTTGTCTTACCAGTCCAATGGCTTCATCCTCATGTTCCTATCTCTCAAAAAGAGTGTTAGTTTCATCAAAAATAACATGTACACCTTCCTCTACATGTACAGTTCTTTTATTAATTACTTTATAGGCTTTGCTATGTAAAGAATATCCAAAGAATACTCCCTCATCACTTCTGGGATCAAACTTACCAAGGGAATCTTTACCATTATTGTGCACATAGCACTTGCAACGAAAAGCCCTTAGGTGGGATATATTTGGTTTTCTCCCTTTAAGTATCTCATAGGGATTTTTCTCTACCAGTGGTCTGGACATACACCTGTTTTTTATGTAGCATGTTGTATTTATTGCCTCTTCCCAAAAGCTATGAGGTAGTTTACTGGAAAGTAACATGGTCCTTGCTATATCCTCAAGGGTCCTGTTCTTCCTTTCAACTACCCCATTTATCTGAGGAGTTCTAGGGACAGAGAAATTATGATCTATTCCATTTTCATCACAAAATTCAGCAAACATAGCATTTTCAAATTCAGTTCCATGATCAGACCTAATGGATGCAAGTTGAGTTCCTAATTTTTTCTGAATTTTTCTAAAAAGGCTGTGAACATTTCAAATGCTTAATCTTTAGAAGTTAGGAATAGCACCCAAGTAAACCTAGAGTAATCATCAACAAACACCATGATATATCTCTTACCACCTCTACTCATGCTTCTCATAGGACCACAGAGATCCATATGAACCAGTTCTAACGACTTGGACGAGCTTACCATTTTCTGAGATTTGAAAGATGACGTTACGTGCTTCCCCCTTGCACATGTCTCACAAACTTGTCTTCCTTGAACTTTATATTAGGTAGCCCAATCACCAAGTCCTTGGAGACTAATTTGTTTAATTGATTTAGACTATCATGATCAATTCTTCTGTGCCAAATAAGGGGATCATTTATTAGCACACTCAGACAAGTGAGTTCATTTTCAGAAAGAGTTGACAAATCTACAATGTAAATATTGTGAACTCTTCTTCTTCGCAAAATAATATTGTCTGTAGTAAGGTTAATCATAAAACATTTTAAGGAAGTGAATGCCACTTGATTACCTCGGTCACACTGTTGTGACACACTTATCAGGCTGTATTTCAAGCCATCTATCAAGTAGACATTCTAGATAGAATTAGAGTATGTCTTTCCTGCCTTTCAAACCCCAATGATCTCACCTTTCTTTAATTTCCCAAAGGAGACATTGCCTCCTCTTAGGTTCTCAAGTAAAAGAAACTGGTCCTTGTTACCAGTCATATGTTTTGAGCAACCATTATCCATATACCAAATTTGGTTGTTTCCTTTCACTTGGACCTGCAAAATGAAATCAGGGGTTAGTCTTAGGAACCCAAACTAGTTTGGGTCACTTTCTATGGGAAAAAGGATGAATTAGATTTTTCTTTGCCCATCCAGGCAGTTTGTGTTTTTCTTGAACAAAACGTTTGTTCCTTTGACTGACCTTTTCTTTTGCATTGCATTCAATTTTTTAATGGCCAGTCTTACCACAATGTGTACAGATTTTGTTCTCAAGAAGAGTGAGATACTTTTTTTGGGATCCCACTTTTGAGCTTGAGTCCCAGATCCAAGTCCTCTTTTGTGCTGCTGTGATGCTCTTGCAGCCAGTAGAATGCATTAGAAGCCTTGTTCAATTTGCATGTTATGTCTAGTTCATGCTTCATCGTTCCTACTTCTTCTTTAATGACCTTGAATGATTCATATTTCTTATACATCTCATCTTTCATTTTTCCTAAATTTTATTCTAGTGTGAGAAATGATTGATCAGCATTTTTCTTTCCAGTCCCTATTTTCAGTTTCAAATTTTCAGACTTGAGTTCTAGGACACTGTTTCCAATTGAAGCGCCTGGTTCTTTAACTTAGTATTTATGTTATTACTCTCATTATCCTTAGATTCTAGTCTTTTGCATTTTTCTTCTAGTATTGCACAATCCCTAGAAGAACATCCTTCTCACTGTTTATTATTTCAGACTCATCTATGAAGTCCATCAAGAGTTCAGCCAATTTTTCTTTCGAATGTAATTTAATTTTTTCTTAAAGATGTAGAATACTTACCTCCTGATCATCTTCTGATTCTCCAATGGCCATAAGAGCATGCTCATCTTCAGCTTCATTTTCTGAGTCTTCATCTGACGTGTCTCCACATGCAACAACCATGAACTTGGTAGTACCTTTGTTTCTCCTTGGTTGAACCTGTTCTTTATTCTTGTTCCTTCTTTCTGCCCTTTCCTTCTTCCTCTCAATCTCCCATTGAGGGCAGTTCTTTATCATGTGGTCTATCTTTCCACATCTAAAGTAACCATCATTTGTCTGCTTCTTATGAGCCCTAGGTTTGTTGAATGTTGATCCTCTTGAAGAGCACTTGCCTCTTATAAGGTATTTCTTGAAGTCTCTAGATATCATTGCCATTGCATCATCTTCAAGATATGATCCTTCTGAGATCGTGAGAGCCAAACTTCGTTCTTTCTTTTGAGCGTCCATCTTTATTGTTTGCCTTCTCAATTGATAAGTAGTCATGTTTCCAATCAGCTCATCCAATTTCAGATCTGCAATATTTTTGAATTCCTGAATGGCAGTGATTTTTCCTTCCCAAGAGATTGGCAAAACTCTTGTTAGAATCTTCTCTACATTGTCTTTTTCCAGAATGACCCTTCCAAGATACTCAAGTTCATTTGTCAGTGTAATGAACCTAGTGTACATCTCATAGATAGTTTCACCATCCTTCATAGTAAAATTCTCATATTGAGAATATAGTAGAGTACCTCTAGACCTCTTCACTTGAGGTGTTCCTTCATGAGCCACTTGTAAAGTGTCCCAAATTTCCTTCGCCGTTGTATATCCCTGAATCCTACTGTATTCACCAGGGCCAAGTCCACACACTAACCATTTCTTGGCTTTAGCATTTTTCTCCCATTTCCTTAGATCATCACCAGTACAATCTGCTCTAGTTTATGGAACATCCATTCCTTCAGCATTCTTCTTGGTTGTAGCAAGAGGTCAATCAGTGATGATGTCCCAAAGTTCATAATCTTCACCCATGATGTAGTCCCTCACTCTATTTTTCCACCAAGAATAATAGAGCCCATTGAAGAGTGGAGGCCTTGCAGTAGACTGTCCTTCCCAGTTCCCAGGTGGTGTACTCATATTAATCTTTCTCCTAAGGTGTTAACCTCTTCAAGGATAACCCGCTCTGATACCAATATATGTGAAGAAACATCAATACCACACAAGAGGGGGGGGGGGTCATTTGTGTGGTACCTAATTTTCTCGTTAGAAGAACCTGGGTTTTCTAAGCGTTTTAACTACTGCAGTTTGCGGAAATATAAAAACTGAAAGTAAAGTGCACAACAATTTTTACGTAGAAAACACCTGGCTCAAAAGGTGAAAAAATCACGACATACTACTCAGTAGGATTTTCCAAAACTCCACAAAAATTAATCAGCCAAAAATAGCATTTACAAAACTCTTGTAAACCTAATTACTAAACTCTAATCCCAGTGTGGCACACAGCCTCAGCTGCTGCGACACTATCAAGTTAACTCTCACTTGATGACACAACGTACCTTATACAATTGCTTCTAACTAAGATGAAAGGTACAGTATAAAACCTACTACAATTGAACTAGAAATAAAACTATCAGATGGAACTGTTTCTTCTCTAGGTTCATGTAGCTGTAGGCGTCCACACTTGTAACTTGCATATATTGCTAGCTAATCAAACTCGCTCTTTAGCTCCCAAATATACCTATACTTCTGCTTGTGTGTGTTTCCTATAAAAGAGAAATAACCCAATCATATATTGAGTTAGCAGTTAGAGTTTGATTGAAACTCCACATCTTATCCGTTCACAATTCGAGTCCTTGCCCAATGTAAACTCCAACCCTTATCCTAATTTAGTGTTTATTTCTCTTCACATAAGAAGTCTTTCGTCCTTATCCCAATGCAATCTTTTCGATTATGATCAGAAGATATTGATGTGCGATCTTTGGTGCATTATGTTTCTCACGTGCTCGGCATGTGCCCTTGTAGATTCAGACTCTGTAATACAAGATGGACCAGGTCCTTCTATAAGTTCATTTGTCAATCTTCAAAATTTCACCTGAAACTTGGCCAACACATCAATTTAATAATTTCACATAAAAATTCATTACTCGGGCTAGGGACTGTGGAACTCGATTCCGGACAAACTCCCAGATCCCACTTTTTCCCACAGACCCTCCGCAACTGTCAAATCATGGATCAGGGTCTGTTTCCTAAGAATTTTGACCCTTCGACTTTCAAGAAAATCTTAATGAAGCAAATGGACATATTCTTACTCAAAACTCTTCCAACTTCCGGACCAACCGCCCCCGCAAGTCATAGGTTGGATTAAAAAGTGCGCAAAGTTTATTTAATGAGGCAGACCTACACAAACCCTAGGATCACTCAAAGCAACTCTAAATCTAGAAATCACATCCTAAAACCAAATGAATCAAACTATTGAACTTGAAGTTCTTAATTATCTTCTAATAGGTCAAAATGCCCTTTTACTACTCGGATTGACGCCAAATTTTACTGGAAAATCTTAGCTGATATTTCGAAACTGTACCATGTTTCGTAATCAAAATTCAAGCCCGTAATTTCACATAAAAATTCATTACTCGGGCCAGGGACCTCGGAATTCAATTCCATACAAAGCCCAGGCCATACATTTTCCCACAGATCCCCCGGGACCGTCAAATCATAAATCCATATCCATTTTCCAAGAAAGTTAACCGAAGTCAAACTTGGCCTGTTAAGAAAATCTTAAAGAAGCAAATGGACATATTCTTACTCAAAACATTCCCAACTTCCAAACCAACCACCCCCGCAAGACATAGGTTTGCTAAAGAAAGTGCAGAAAGTTTTATTTAAGGAAACGTGGTTCTAAATGGCAAAACAACTAGTCGGATTGTTACATTATCCACCTCTTAAACAAACAGTCATCCTCGAACGGACATACAAAAGTACCTGCACTGCTGAATAATTGGGGATATCTGCTCCGCATGTCCTCCTCGGACTCCCAGGTCACCTCCTCAACAGATTGCTCCCTCCACTCGACCCGTACCGCAGAAATTCTCTTGGACCTTAACTGGCGGTCCTGTCTATCAATAATGAAAAGTGGCTCCTCCTCATAGCCCAAACTCTCATCTAACTGAATGGTACTGAAGTCTAATGTATGGGATAGATCTTCATGATACTTCGGAAGCATCGATACATGAAAAACTTGATGAACTTTCGATAAATTGGGCGGTAAAGCAAGCTCATAGGCAACCTCTCCAATCGCCTCAACACCTCAAAGGGACCATAAACCTTGGGCTCAACTTTCCCTTCTTCTCAAACCTTATAATTCTCTTCATTGGCAAGACCTTCAATAGAACCTTCTCGTCAATCATGAATGATATACCCCTCGCCTTCTGATCCACATAACTCTTTTTCCTGTACTGAGCTGTTAGAAGCCTCTTCTGAATCAATTTCACCATATCCATCTCATCCTGTACCAAACCTGTACCAAGTAACTTAGCCTCACCAGGCTCAAACCACCGATAGGAGAATGACAACATCGCCCATATAAAGCCTCGTATCATCTCTATGCTGGACTGGTAGTTGTTGTTGTATGCAAACTCCGTTTAGGGTAAGAACTTATCCCACCACCCTCCAAAGTCAATAACGCATGCCCTAAGCATATCCTCTAAAATTTGAACTATCCGCTCCAACTGCCTGTCGGTCTGAGGATGAAATGTTTTGCTAAGCTCCACACGGGTCCCCAACTCACTCTGTATGGCTCTCCAAAAACAAGATGTGAACTAAGGGCCTGTGTCTGATATGATAGAAACTGGCATGCCGTGCAACTAGACTATCTCCCGAATATAAATCTGAGCATACCTCTCTGTTGTATAAGTAGTAACCACCGAAATGAAGTGACCCGACTTGGTCAACCTATCCACAATGACCCATACTAAATCTACCTTCCGCAAAGTTCGTGGCAACCCACCTACAAAATCCATGGTTATGCGCTCCCACTTCCATTCCGAAATAGGCATCTTCTGAAGTAGGCCACCTGACCTCTGATTCTCATATTGACCTGCTAGTAATTCAAACATCTAGCTACATATGATGTCCTTCTTCATCCTTCGCCACAAGTAATGCTGCCTTTTAGTTATGATACATCTTCGTGGCACTCAGATGAAAGGAATGCCACAAATTGTGGGCCTCCTCTAGAATCTTCTGTCTCAAGATATCAACATTAGGAACACTTAGACGGCCCTGAAGCCGTAACACACCATCCTCTCCAATAGAAACCTCCTTGCAACCTCTCTGAAGTACCGTTTCTGAGGACCGCCAAGTGTAGATTATCAAACGGTTACACCTTAATCTGCCCCAACAACGACGATTGAGCAACCACACATGCCAGAACTCGATATGGCTCTAAAATGTCCTATCTTACCAGTCTGTTCGCTAAGGACTGGATGTCCAAATCTAAAGTTCTCTTCTCTGCAGGAATGAATGCCAAACTACCCATACTCTTAGCCTTTCTGCTCAAGGCATCCACGACCATATTCGCCTTACTTGGATGATAAAGAATGGTAATGTCATAATCCTTTTGTAACTTAATCCATCTGAGCTGCCTCAAATAAAGATCCCTATGCTTGAATAGATGTTGCAAGTTGTGATGATGGTGTAAACCTCACATGAAACCCCATACAAATAATGCCTCCATATCTTAAAAGCATGAACAGTCGCCGCCAACTCTAGATCGTGCACATGGTAATTCTTCTCATTCAATAACTCAACTCTCTCACATGAATACACATCCTAAGCCAATGCAAGAAGCGCCATAATATACCGTATACTTTCATGAACCGGGAGGCAATACAAGAACTAGTGTCGAAGTCAAAGCCGTCTTCAGCTTCTGGAAGCTCTCCTACAATTATTGGACCAACAGAATGGAGCACCCTTTTGGGTCAATCTGGTTAGAGGTAATGCAGTAGATGAAAAGCCATGCACAAATCGTTGGTAATACCTTGCTAACCCTAGGAAACTCCTGATATCAGTCACTGAAGTAGGACGTGGCCAACTTTGAACTGCCTCATTCTTCTTAGATCCACTTTAATACCCTGTCTTGACACTACATGCCCCAATAATTCCACTGACTCTGCTAAAACTCACACTTGGAGAACTTAGCATAATAGCTTCTGCTCTCGCAAGGTATGAAGCACTACTCTCAAATGCTGCTCGTGGTCACCCAGGATACGTGAGTATATTATGATGTCTTTAATGAAGACGATGACAAACAAATCAATATAAAGTCTAAACACCCTGTTCATCTAGTCCATAAATGCCACTAGAGCATTAGTCAAGCCAAATGACATCACTAGTAACGCATAGTGGCCATATCTAGTCCTGAATGCATTCTTTGGAACATCGGAGTCCTGAATCTTAAGCTGATGATAACCTAACCTTAAGTCAATCTTAGAGAACACCCTAGAACCCTGCAACTGGTCAAATAAATCATCAATATTGGGCAATGTATACTTGTTCTTGATGGTGACTTTGTTCAACTGGCGGTAATCAATATACATCCGCATAGTCCCATCCTTTTTCTTCACAAATAACACTAGTGCGCCTTAAGGCGATGCACTGGGTCTAACAAACCCCTTTGCGTACAACTTCTCTATCTGCTCCTTCATATCCTTCAATAACTTAGGAGCCATACGGTGCTGTGGAATAGATATAGGCTAGGTTCCTTGAGCCAAATCAATATAGAAATCAATATCACGATCCAGAGGCATGCCAGGAAGATGAGAAGGAAAACATTAGTGAACTCTCGGACTACTGGAACTGAATCAATCATCGAAGACTTTGATGTGGTGTCTCGAACATAAGCTATATAAGCAAATTACAAATTCTTAACCAAGCGCCGAGCCTTCAGGAAGGAAATAACTCGGCTTGGCGTGTCAATTGTGGAGCCCTTCTGCTCCAACCTCGACAATCCCGGCATCGCTAGTGAAACAGTCTTAGCATTGTATCTAGGATGGCGTGATATGGAGATAACCAATCCATTCCCATGATGACCTCAAAATTGATCACATTGAGCAATAGAAGATCTAATCTAGTCTTGAAACCATTGAAAGTAACCACACAAGAATGGTAGATCCGATCCACAACAATAGAATCACTCACCGGGATGGACACATGAGCAAGAACACCCAAAGGCTCAGTAGAAATAACCAGGAAACGAGAAAACAGAGATGATATATATGAATAAGTGGACCTCAGATCAAATAACACTAATGCATCCGTACCACCGACGGAAATAATGCATGTGATGACGGCATCAGAGGCCAATGCATCTGGCCTGGCCAGAAGGGCATAGAATCTAGCTGGAGCACCGACTGTCTAGCCTTTACCTGAATGAGTAGTAACTCACTAACCTCTCACTGCCTGACCCCTACCTCTGAGATGGCCTCTACCAACTTGTCCTCCACCTCTAGGTTCCTGGGCCACTGGTGCTAGAATCATGGGTTGTTGCCCCTGCTATACTGCCTTACCCAAAAGCCTAGGGCAGTATCACCTCATGTGACCCGAGTCTCTACACTCAAAACAACATGATGCGCCGACCTGCTATCCGAATGACTGACTTTGAAAACCAGATGATCCATTAGAAGAAGCCTGAATAGCCAATGGGCGGTATGAACTCTCCGGCATAGCAATGAAATAAGAACTAGAAGAATCAGGAAGACCTAAATACCCACTTGAGGAACCCTTAATAGCTGGCGGGCGATAAAAGCTCTTTAGCTTGACGTTGAAATAGGAGTGTGCTGGTGTACCCCGAGCAGGTGGTCGTGCTGAAACTGATCTCTCCCAAACTGACGTGTACCCCTAGCTAGGGTGCCTCTGAAATCTCCAGAGAATCTGGCCCTTTTATCCTGCTGCATCTGCTCTTTACCCCTCAGACGGTAACCCTCAATCCTATGAGCAATCTGAAGTACTAGCTGATACCAGATGACAGAAGCAATAGTTCAGCCTTTTCTTCAATTTTTAACTTCACTTGAGCCTCGATCATTTTGCGTTCGGGGCTCCCGAGCCCCACTCGAACATACCGACAAGTCTGGAATTATGAGGAGGACCTACTCGAACCATTGGATCACCCAAAACAACACTAAATTGAGGAATCACGTTCTAATACCAAATGAATCGAACTATTGAACTTCAAGTTCTTCATTCTCTTCTAACACGTTAAAACGCCCTTGAACAACTCGGATTGATATTAAATTTTACGGGTAAGTCTTAGCTGATATTTCGAGCCTGTAACAAGTTTCGAAACCAAAATTTGAGCCCGGTATCTAGGAAATCAATGAAATCTTAGTTTATTTAATTCATTAAAACTTCATGATGTTAATAAACGTCAATACCTGATTTGTGTGGTACCTAATTTTTGCATTAGAAGAACCTAGTTCTTCTATGTATTCTAACTACTGCAGTTTGCAGGAATATAAAAACTGAAAGTAAAGTGAATAGCAATTTTTACGTGGAAAACACCTGGCTCAAAAGGTAAAAACAAACACGACCTACTACTCAGTAGGATTTTCCCAAACTCCACTAAAATCAATGATCCAAAAACAGCATTTACAAAACTCTTGTGAACCTAAGGATTAAACTCTAATCCCAGTGTGGGACACAGCCTCAGCTGCTGCGACACTATGAAGTTAACTCTAACTTGATGACACAAGGTACCTAATACAATTTCTTCTAACTAAGATCAAAGGTAAAATATAAAACCTACTACAATTGAACTAAAAATAAAACAATAAGATGGACCTGGTTCTTCTCTAGGTTCATGTAGCTGTAGGCGTCCACACTTGAAACTTGCATATATTTCTTGCTAATCAGACGCGCTCTTTAGCTCTCAAATATGTTTATACTTCTGATTGTGTGTGTTGCCTATAAAAGAGAAATCACCCAGTCATATATTGATTTAGCAGTTAGAGTTTCATTGAGACACCACTTCTTATCTGTTCACAATTCGAGTCCTTGCCCAATGCAAACTCCAACCCTTATCCTAACTTAGGAGTAAGTTCTCTTCACATAAGGAGAGTTTCATTCTTATCCCAATGCTCTCTTTTCGATTATGATCAGAAGATATTGATGCGTGATCTTTTATGCATTATCTTCCTCACATGCTCTGCATGTGCCCTTGTTGATTCAGACTATGTAATACAAGATGGTCCAGGTCCTTCTATTAGTTCATTTCTCAATCTTCAAAACTTTAACTGAATTCTGGGCCAACTATTTCCCCTTGTTTGATGATGACAAACTATGTGCTTATTACGATCAGGACCCTGTTGACTTAGGTGAAATCAACACTTAGAAGATCATTTAACTTATTCTTAAGGAAGTCGGTCATAGGTCAGAAACTTCACTAGTTCAGGAAAAACCTTTTAAGTATAATATCTTCTCCCTTTTGGCATCATCGAAAAGTTGCATAAATGATATGAATACTCGAAGTTAATATCTACTCATGTCCACTGGGGCAACTGCAAGTGAACATATGTATTAGTTCATCAAAAATCTTCTCAGAAATATATATATTGAGCAAGATTAACAAAAACCAGAAAAGTTTAATTCATTGATTCAGAAATGTTCCTACCAAGCAGTCCACAAAAAGAAACATAAAACTTCCAACCATGAGAAAAAAAAACAAAAAAAGCATACCAGGAACCAAATAAACTTGTCACTGAGGGGGGAAACTAGACTGGAACCTAGACACAGGACTCCTAAGGCTTGAATGAGCTAGAAGGTTGGACTTTTTGCAGATTAAGCATTTGTTGTAGCATGCCTTAATTCTTCTCCTTCTCCTTGGCAAGCTCAGATCTAAGTCCATTTTTTTCTCCTTCCAATTCTTCCACCCTAGCATTAAGCCTAGAAATTTCAGCTTCCTTCAGTCCAACCTCCTGATCTAAGGACCTTACTTTGCTGTTGACTGGAGTATTAGCTGATCAACCAGGTTCAACAGAAACAACGCTTAGTAGATAGTCACAGCTTTGAAGGTATTTATGCCAAAGTGTTCCTTGCTATATGCCATCTCCCAATTCTTCAGGGGAACATGTAGACGTTCAAACACAGTAGTCATAATGAACCCATAGGGAATGGCATGGGCCTTGGAACCATTGATTACCCTTTCCAGCAGTTATACCATGAACAATGGCCAGTTGATTTGCTTGCTTTCAGTCAAGCACTACATGAGCACAAGGTCCATATAATTTGCAGTGTGCCTTCTTTCCTGTCTAGGCAAAGGCATTTGTTGACAAACTCAAAGAGCATCTTGTGTTCAGGCCTCATTTCACTCGTTTGCACTGGCCTTGCCTTTGGCACTTCTGCCACTGATATGGTATCATAGAAGTTTCTAGTAATCTGCAGCTCTTAGGGTAACCCATCCAAACAAGGCCATCTTTGTCTTATGTAATCATCATATCCCTCACAAGTGATATTCAGAATTTCCCCCAGCTTCTCTACATCAAATTTTACCTTGACTCCCTTAACAGAACTTGTTACCACACCATTTTTCACTGCCCTATTTTCCATAAACTCCACCAATTCCTTTCTAGCTAGTTTCCCATTCAACTGAAGGACCATGTCTCCACCCTTGAGCTTCCAGAGATGTTAGAAGCCTTAACATACCTGGTTCCTCCAGGTCTTTCAACAGCCTACCCTTCAAAATTTTTCTTTTGCCAAAATTGACAAATCGATCCTGTTCACTTTCAGGGTTAGCTTCTTCGTCTTCATCACTTTCTTCTTCTTCTACTACCTTTTTCACCTATTTCACATTAGAAGCAGATCTTGTTCTCGTTTCCAGAGAGGACTCAGCAGGTTCAACTTTGGAAGACTTCTTGGAAGAAGTCTTAGTCTCCTTGGATTTTGCAATAAGAGCTTTCTCAGATTGTTTTGCTGGATGGACCTGTTCCATCACCTCGTCATCCTCCTCGGCCACAGTTACTGAACTCTCACCAACCTTCCCATTTCCTTTCAATAGTCTTTTCTTCTTGCTTTCTTCTAGAGCCCTTTTCAACTTAGCTTCACTTTCTCTCACTTTTCTTTTTATTGTCCTAGCCCTAGGTGCAGCCTTGGGATATGAAGTTTTGGATTTATGTGATGGTTTTGCAGTAGGAGGAGTTATAAGAGAAGAGGAATTTCGTTTCTTGGGGTCATAGCTATCCCCCAAATTTTTAATCAGATCAGCCAATGTCTCTTCTACTGTTGGACCAGTTTGATTACTCAAATCTACCAACCTCTCAGCAGCTTCCCCAGATTCAGTTCCCGCTGAGTGTGATACCCCATTACCCCCACTTCCACATATAGATAACACCTTTATCCTCCTTTTCTTTAACTTTTCTACAGACTCATACCCAAAAATGTTCTTAGCTTCCCCTACCAAAACATATCTATTCTCTACCTTTTCTACTACATCTACTTAAACGAAACAAGATTTTACCTCTATTAGATTTTCTTGAGGAGGAGAAATTTTTTACCCATGTTCATCTCCCTCTCTTGCAGAAATGTATTGATCTTACTCATAGCAGGACTTAGTGACCTCTGCTAGGGGTTTCTTCTTTTGACTTGCTTTCAGCTTGTTGTTTAAAGATTTTCTTAAAGGTCCAATAGCCACTACTTTTCTAGCTATCATTTTTGTTCGACGAAATTTGGGTTTTAGGGGTTGAAAAGGATGGGTAGAGGATGAGGTAGTGTTGGTTGATACTGGTGGTGGGGTTCCTGGATTATCTTGAGGATTAGTCATTTTGGGTAGTTGATTTGTGGAAGATCCTAAGAAAATTTGGGAAATTTTTGAGGGTTTTGGAGGTTAATAACGGTTATGAGGTGACTTAAGAAGCCTTTGAAAGAGTGTAAATATTGCATCGGAAAAGGCACTTATCAGGCATCAGTAGGAGTCTTATCAGGGTCAATCACTAGTCTCCTTATTAATGAAAATTGCTAAGGTTTAGGAAAAGAGTTCCATTATTCCTTAGAATTCTAATTACAAGAAAATTTTCCAATTAGCTTCCAACTGAAAGAATTTTGAGACGATTGGAATTTCTAGGACTCTTTCTAATGATTGAAATTAAAAATTTTTTAATTGTGCAAAGTATAAAAACATACATGACTTTCCTCATGAGTACATATTGATGAACCAGGTTCTTCATATGACATTTCTCTTGATCATGCCTCAAATGTCAGAATAGAAAATTTGTAAGAGATTAGTGAATTACATAATCACATGTCACAGGAGTATACTTATTTAAAAGAATTTAGCTAAGTAAGAATTGGTCTAATATTCACAGATTTAAGAACTACTAACAAAAAAAATTCAATTTTTTATAATTTTTTTTATTGTGCATTCTGAACATGACCTCTCACGCGATCTTAATCATCCCTAATTCAAACATTCATCTCAAAGTTTTCTCTACTTAGTTCTTGGTGAAGATATTAGCTATTTGTTTATCAATGGCACAGAATTCTATGGAAATTAGCCCCTTTTCATAGTTGTCCCTTAAGAACTGGTGTCCAACATTTATGTTTTTAGTCCTATTATTATGAACATGGTTCTTTGTCATACTGATTTCACTAGTGTTATCACAAAATATAGGTATGCATCGCACTTCAATTCCAAAATCTACCAATTGTTGCTTAATCCATAATAACTGAGCACAACTTGAGGTGGAAGCAACATACTGAGCTTCAGCAGTAGAGAGGGCAACTAAATTTTGCTTTTTGGTAGCCCATGATACAAGACAAGATCCTAGGAAGTGTGCCATACCTGAAGTGCTCTTCCTATCTACTATGTAACCTGCATAATCGGCATCAGCATATCCAATTAAATCAAATTACTACCTTTTTGATATCACAAGAACATATCAGTTGAGCCTTTTAGATATCTCAATATTCTTTTGACTGCAGCCAAATGTGACTTCTTTCGATTCGCTTGGAAACGAGCACAAAGTCCTACACTGAAAACAATGCCAGGTCTGCTGGCAGTAAGATACAAAAGTGAACCAATCATACCGCTGTACAACTTCTGATCAACTAATGAACCATGTTCATCAGTATCTAACTTTGTGACAGTTGCAATAGGAGTATCTATTTCTTTGGATTCTTCCAATTTAAATCTCTTGATCAGTTTTTTTGTGTACTTTTGCTGATGAATCATGGTACTGTTTGGACATTATTTCTTTTGCAACCCTTAGAAGAATTTTAGTTCTCCCATCATACTCATTTCAAATTCACTTCTTATTAGTTTTGAAAATTCATTGCTCAACCTCTCTGTAGTGGCCCCAAAAATTATGTCATTGACATAAATCTGAACAACTAGAAGATCTTTACCCTTTTCCTTTAGGAACAAAGTACTACCAATTTTTCCTCTTTTGTACACATGCTCCTGAAGGAATTTTGATGATCTTTCATACCAAGCTCTTGAGGATTGCTTGAGGCCCTAAAGATCCTTATCCAATTTGTATACGTGATTAGGACATTCTTTGATTTCAAATTTAGGAGGTTGCTTCACAAACACTTCTTCTTTGAGATAGCCATTTAGGAAGGCATTTTTCACATCTATTTGATGAAGAGTGAATTCCATATATGCAGCAAAGGCTATGAGAAGTCTTATTGCTTCAAGTCTGGCAACTGGAGCAGAAGTCTCATCATAGTCAATGCCTTCCTCTTGACTATAACTTTGAACCACAAACCTAGCCTTGTTTCTTGTAACTGTTCCATCTTTATCCAGCCTGTTTCTGAAGACCCATTTTTTCCTAATGACTAACCTGTCCTTAGGTCTTGAAGCCAAGTGCCAAACTTTGCTTCTTTTAAACTGATTTAGTTCTTCTTGCATAGCATTTATCCAGTCTCTATATTGTAGAGCTTCACTCACATTCTTAGGTTCAATAAGGGACAAAAAGGCATCAAATGCACACAAATTCTTCGGTTGTGATCTAGTCTTGACTCCAGATGTGGGATCATTGATTATGT
Organism: Nicotiana benthamiana; assembly: GCA_034376525.1. NCBI lineage: Eukaryota > Viridiplantae > Streptophyta > Magnoliopsida > Solanales > Solanaceae > Nicotiana > Nicotiana benthamiana. Next base: position 125,640,751 of record CM067338.1, on the reverse strand, counting down.
TCTCAATGGGGTGAGAACTCAGGTACCTGTAATATTTTCCTACCAGCTAATTCCTGCTAGCTTCTCCTTCATTATTTTCTTGTAGAGGCACATGTTAAGTTACAGTCCCGCTAGAGAATTTTGTGCATTTTCTCTCAAATTTGTCCCCCCTGTCAGATTTCCCAGGGTAAAAGGACCAATTCCATCACCTGTTTCCTTCTTGGATGCCTCCTTCACTTGTGATGTAGCTTCAGTCAGTTGTCTTACCAGTCCAATGGCTTCATCTTCATGTTCCTATCTCCCAGAAAGAGTGTTAGTTTCATCAAAAATAATATGTACACTTTCCTCTACATGTAGAGTTCTTTTATTAAATACTTTATAGGCTTTGCTATGTAAAGAATATCCCAAGAATGCTCCCTCTTCACTTCTGGGATCAAACTTACCAAGGGAATCTTTTCCATTATTGTGCACATAGCACTTGAAACGAAAAGCCCTTAGGTGGGATATATTTGGTTTTCTCCCTTTAAGTAACTCATAGGGATTTTTCTCTACCAGTGGTCTGGACATACACCGGTTTATTATGTAGCATGCTGTAGTTATTTCCTCTTCCCAAAAGCTATGAGGTAGTTTACTGGAAAGTAACATGGTCCTTGCTATATCCTCAAGGGTCTTGTTCTTCCTTTCAACTACCCCATTTTGCTGAGGAGTTCTAGGGAGAGAGAAATTATGAATCTATTCCATTTTCAACACAAAATTCAGCAAACATAGCATTTTCAAATTCAGTTACATGATCAGACCTAATGGATTAAAGTTGATTTCTTAATTATTTCTGGATTTTTCTAAAAAAGGTTATGAACATTTCAAAGGCTTAATCTTTAGAAGTTAGGAATAGCACCAACTAAACCTAGAGTAATCATTAACAAACACATTGACATATCTCTTACCACATGTGCTCATTCTTCTTAGATTTGAAAGATGACCTTACCTGCTTCCCCCTTGCACATGTCTCACAAACTTTTTCTTCCTAGAACATGATATTAGGTAGCCCTATCACCAAGTCCTTGGAGACTAATTTGTTTAATTGATTTAGACTAGCATGACCAAGTCTTCTTTTCCAAAGAAGGGGATCACTTATTACCACACTCAGACAAGTGAGTTCATTTTCAGAAAGAGTTGACAAATCTACAATGCAAAAATTGTGAACTCTTCTTCTTTGCAAAATAATATTGTCTGTAGTAAAGTTAATCACAAAACATTTTAAGGAAGTGAAAACCACTAGATTTCCTCGGTGACACAGTTGTGACACACTTATCAGGCTGTATTTCAAGCCATCTATCAAGTACACATTCTCAATGGAATGAGAGTATGTCATTCCTACCTTTCAAACCCCAATGATCTCACATTTCTTTACATGTCCAAAGGAGACATTGCCTCCTCTTAGGTTCTCAAGTGAAAGAAATTGGTCTTTGTTACCAGTCATATGTTTTGAGCAACCACTATCCATATACCAAATTTGGCTGTTTCCTTTCACTTTGACCTGCAAAATGAAATCAGGGGTTAGTCTTAGGAACCCAAACTAGTTTGGGTCCCTTTATTTGGGATTTTTCTTTGCCCATCTAGGCAGCTTGTGTTTTTCTTGAACAAAACGTTTGTTCCTTTGACTGGACTTTTCTTTTGCATTACATTCAATTTTGTAATGGCCAGTCTTACCACAATGTGTACAGATTTTGTTCTCTGGAAGAGTGAGATAATTTTTTTTGGGACCCCATTTGGAGCTTGAGTCCCAAACCCAAGTCCTCTTTTGTTGCTGTTGTGATGCTCTTGCAGCCAGGAGAGTGCATCAGAAGCCTTGTTCCATTTGCATGTTCTGTCTAGTTCATGCTTCATCTTTCCTAATTCTTCTTTAAGGACCTTGATTGATTCATCATTCTTATACAGCTCATCTTTCATTTTTCCTAAATTTTATTCTAGTGTGAGAAATGATTGATCAACGTTTTTCTTTCCAGTCCCAATTTTCAGTTTCAAATTTTCAAACTTGAGTTCTAGGACATTGTTTTCCAGTTGAAGAGTCTGGTTCTTTAACTTAGTATTTAAGTTATAAATCTCATTAAACCTAGATTCTAGTCTTTTGCATTTTTCTTCTAGTATTGCACAATCCCTAGACAGAACATCCTTCTCACTGTTTATTATTTCAGACTCATCTATGAAGTCCATCAAGAGTTCAGCCAATTTTTCTTTCGATAGGAATTTAATTTTTTTATTTAGGATGTAGAATACTTACCTCCTGTTCATTTTTTGATTCGTCGATGGCCATAAGAGCATGCTCATCTTCAGCTTCGTTTTTTGAGTCTTCATCTGACGTGTCTCCCCATGTAACAACCATGGCCTTGGTAGTACCTTTGTATCTCCTTGGTTGAACTTGTTACTTATTTTTGTTCCTTCTTTCTACCCTTTCTTTCTTCCTCTCAATCTCCCATTGAGGGCAGTTCTTTATCATGTGGTCTGTCTTTCCACATTTAAAGCAACCATCATTTGTCTGCTTCTTAGGAGCCCTAGGTTTGTTGAATGTTGAACCTCTTGAAGAGCACTTGCCTCTCATAAGGTATTTCTTGAAGTCTCTGGTTATTATTGCCATTTCATCAACTTCAAGATCTGATCCTTCTAAGATCCTGAGAGCCAAAGTTCTTTCTTTCTTTGGAGCGTCCATCTTTATAGTTTGCCTTCTCAATTGATAAGCAATCAAGTTTCCAATCAGTTCATCCAATTTCAGATCGGCAATATTTTTGAATTCATTAATGGCAGTGATTTTTTTCCCAGGAGATTGGCAAAATTCTAGTTAGAATCTTCTCTACCTTGTCTTCTTCCAGAATGACCTTTCCAAAAGACTCAAGTTCATTTGTCAGTGTAATGAACCTAGTGTACATCTCTTGGATAGTTTCACCATCCTTCATAGTAGAATTCTCATATTGAGAATACAGTAGAGTACCTCTAGACCTCTTCACTTGAGGTGTTCCTTCATGAGCCACTTGTAATGTGTCCCAAATTTCTTTGGCTGTTGTACATCCCTGAATCCTACTGTATTCACCAGGGCAAAGTCCACACACTAACCATTTCTGGGCTTTAGCATTTTTCTCCCATTTCCTTAGATCATCACCTGTACAATCTGCTCTAGTTTTTGAAACATCCATTCGTTCAGCATTCTTCTTGGTTGTAGCAAGAAGTCTCCAGTGATGATATCCCAAAGTTCATAATCTTCACCCATGATGTAGTCCCTCATTCTATTTTTCTACCAAGAATAATATAGCCCATTGAAGAGTGGAGGCCTTGCAGTAGACTGTCCTTCCCATTTCCCAGGTGGTGCACTCATGTTGATCTTTTTCCTAAGGTGTATTAACACCTTAGGAAACGTCAATACCACACAAGAGGGGGGGGGGGTGATTTGTGTGGTACCTAATTTTTGCATTAGAAGAACCTAGTTCTTCTATGTATTCTAACTACTGCAGTTTGCAGGAATATAAAAACTGAAAGTAAAGTGAATAGCAATTTTTACGTGGAAAACACCTGGCTCAAAAGGTAAAAACAAACACGACCTACTACTCAGTAGGATTTTCCCAAACTCCACTAAAATCAATGATCCAAAAACAGCATTTACAAAACTCTTGTGAACCTAAGGATTAAACTCTAATCCCAGTGTGGGACACAGCCTCAGCTGCTGCGACACTATGAAGTTAACTCTAACTTGATGACACAAGGTACCTAATACAATTTCTTCTAACTAAGATCAAAGGTAAAATATAAAACCTACTACAATTGAACTAAAAATAAAACAATAAGATGGACCTGGTTCTTCTCTAGGTTCATGTAGCTGTAGGCGTCCACACTTGTAACTTGCATATATTGCTAGCTAATCAGACTCGCTCTTAAGCTCTCAAATATGCTTATACTTCTGCTTGTGTGTGTTGCCTATAAAAGAGAATTAACCCAATCATATATTGAGTTTGCAGTTAGAATTTGATTAAGACTCCACTTCTTATCCGTTCACAATTTAAGTCCTTGCCCACTGCAAACTCCAACCCTTATCCTAACTTAGGATTAAGTTCTCTTCACATAAAGGAGACTGTCGTCCTTCTCCCAATGCAATATTTTCGATTATGATCACAAGATATTGATGTGTGATCTTTGGTGCATTATCTTTCTCACGTGCTCTGCATGTGCCCTTGTTGATTAAGACTCTGTAATACAAGATGGACCAGGTCCTTCTATAAGTTCATTTGTCAATCTTCAAAACTTCAACTGAAACTTGGCCAACACTTCAATTTAACAATTTCACATAAAAATTCATTACTCGGGCTAGGGACTGCGGAACTCAATTCCGGACAAACTCCCAGACCCTATATTTTTCCACGGACCCTCCTCGACTATCAAATCATGAATCGGGGTCTGTTTCACAAGAATTTTGACCCTTGGACTTATTATAATATCTTAAAGAAGCAAATGGACATATTCTTACTCAAAACTCTTCAAACTTCCGAACCAACCGCCCCCGCAAGTCATAGGTTGGATAAAAAAAGTGCGTAAAGTTTATTTAAAGAAACTGGGTTCTAAATGACAAAACGATTGGTCGGGTCGTTACAATGGGGGAATTGAGAGGTTAGGGCATCTCCATCCTTTTATCCCATTTTGGTCCCCAAAATGAGAATTTTTTTATTTTGGGGACAACATACTCGAACCATTCCTCCGTTTTCTCCCCAAAAGAGAATTCGTTTTTATATTATTCTCTCTCTTATATATTATATTATTGTCTTTCATTTTAATTTTATTTTTTAATTTTCATTAAAAAAATTCATCTTTTTTTTATTATTTTTTATTTTTTATTAAAATTTTCATAAAATTTTAAATAATATAATTTGTAATAAATTATTATAGATTAACTAATAATTCAACTATAAATGAAATCATTACAATACAAGATTAATTACATACATATTACATAGAGATAAAATTCATTCGAAATACTACATAAATATTCAATTTATACTTCGGGTATTCTCCCAAAAATGTTTTGTTAATGCATAACAAATGCAAACTGAGCATCTTTGTCCTTAATTCTTCTATGTCAAGCTAAAAATTCTTGAAGTCGTTGATTTTCATCTACTGCCATTTCTACTGTTGGAGTAGAACTTCCAAATCATCTTGTATTGGTGAATTAAGATCACGCTCATTGTAGGTTATCATATTATGCAGCATAATATACGTAGTCATTATATCGTGTAGCACGTCTTTTTGCCAAAAACATGAGGGTCCCGCAACAATTGCAAAACGCTTTTGCGAAACAACTAATAATACATAAAAGAAGTCAATAATATTCACAGTCATAACCACAATAATCCTCGGTTTCACTCACTCAATACTACAACAATTTTTGTGTATGTGGAAACGCCATACTTCCTACTGAGTTATTATGCCATTTACCGTAGTTTCAATTTTTATGTATTTTTTTTGGTAAGTAAAATTTTTTATTTCACAAACCAAGTATAATCTTTACAATTCTCATTCATTAGGATCTTTGACATCATTCCACAAGTCCTATACTTTTCCGTTTCTCCTTATTACAAACAAAAAAATGAAAAAAAAATCAATAAATAGTCTAGTACTATTTCAAAATTTAGGATACTCCTTCATCTCCTGTAACTTGATATTTAACTTCTTGTATTACTACCACAATTATGAATTTCCTATGTTATTACCCGTATGATGGCCTTACTTTGCCTAGCTTTTCCTTGAAAGATCCTCAAGTTCCTCGCATTCCATATGTGTTGGACACATGCTTCCAAACAGATTCTATACACATTTAAGTTTGCAGATTTCCCCTTTGCATGTAGCTCTGTCCATCGAACTTGAATATGAATTTATATGTATTTTAATTTAATGTGTTTTTAATTTTCATGTTCCAATTTTAATGTATTTTCAGTTTTTACTTTTCAATTTTAGCAATATCTAATATTTTATATTTGCACCTTCCTATTTAACAATACCTAATATTTTATGTTTGCACCATTTATTTTTTGTACAATTATAAATTATAATAAAATTAACTTATAATTTTACATAAAAATAATAAAAGCACGAGAATTAATTTATCAAAATTATGGAGAAGTTAAAATATAAAATTAATATTATAAAGATATTAGATAAAAATAATTAGGTATATATAAAGAGATAAATTAAAAGAGTTTAAATAATAATAAAATAATAAAATATACATGAATAGTAATGGAAAATAATAAAAAATTCAAGACCATTTCACACAAAATAGAACAGTGTCGACAGGAACTGGGGGCCTTACAAGCCCAACTGAGTCAAGCATACACTAATGGCCTACAACAGAAGGAGAAGGAACTAGTATTACAACTGGAAAAATGGTCGCTGATTGAGGAGAGTGTCCTGCAACAGAAGGCAAGAGCAAAGTGGATACAACTTGGGGACTCCAACACTAAGTACTTCACTGCAGTAATGAAGAACAGAAGTCACCAATATCAGATTACTGAGCTTACCAATGCAATGGGAATCAAACTTACTGCACCTACAGATATCAAAGAAGAAATCCTGGGATTCTACAAAGCACTGATGGGCACTTCTGCAACTAATCTGCCTGCTATAAACCAATTGTATATGTCAAATGGTCCAAAACTGATACAACAAAAAAGACAGGAACTTTGTGCTGCAGTAACCGACACAGAAATAACAGAGAGTCTCAAGGCTATTGGAGATGACAAAGCACCAGGGATAGATGGATACAATGCTGTTTTCTTAAAAAAGAGCTGGAGCATCATTGGTAACCAAGTCACCACTGCCATTAAGCAGTTCTTCAACTGAGCTAGGATGTGCAAGCCAATTAATTGTGCAAATATTACCCTCATCCCTAAACTGTCCAAACTAACTACAATCAAAGAGTAAAAGCCTATTTCTTGTTTTACCGTGCTACACAAACTCATCTCAAAAGTACTGGCTAATAGGCTGCAAAAGGTGATGGCAAGCATCATCAGTGAAGCTCAGGCAGGTTTCATCCCGGGTAGAAAGATCCAGGATAACATCATTCTAGCACATGAGCTTGTCAAAAGCTATACTAGAAAACATGTTTCCCCCAGATGCATAATTAAAATAGACCTCCAGAAAGCATATGATTCAGTGGAATGGGTATTCTTACAACAAGTTATGGAACAAATTGGCTTCCCCATCACCTTCACCAAATGGATTATGGAGTGTATCTCAACAGTGAGCTTCTTAGTGCTAGTTAATGGAGAGCCTACAGTACCCTTTGCTGCTACCAGGGGACTAAGGCAAGGGGACCCCATCTCCCCCTTCCTATTTGCCTTGGTCATGGAGTATTTAAGCAGGTCATGCACTGCACTACAAGATGATCCAGCATACCAATTCCACCCTATATGTAAAAAACTGGGCATTACACATATGTGCTTTGCTGATGACTTGTTGCTGTTTGCCAAAGAGACCTTACCTCTGTCAAGGCATTATCCAACTGCTTCTCCGAATTCTCTGCAGCCTCAGGACTGAAGTCCAACTTGAACAAGAGCTCAGTCTATTTTGGAGGAGTACCAATGCCTATACAAAAGCAGATTCTCGACCATCTTGGCTATGAGCAAGTCCAACTCCCTTTCAAGTATCTGGGAGTGCCACTGGCCACTAAAAAAATCACTCTACTACAGTGGCAAACTTTTGGTGGAAAGAATCACAGCCAAGATTACTTCTTGGACTGCTAGAACACTGTCTTACTCTGGGAGGATACAACTGGTGCAATCTGTCATCTTTGGAGTTCAAGCATACTGGGCACAACTGTTTATATTCCCTGTGAAAGTACTTAAAATGATTGAAGGCATTTGTAGGAGTTTCATTTGGTCTGGGATGAACACTGTAAAAACATACATCTCCTGAGACAAAATGTGTACCCCAAAATCAGTTGGTGGAATGAATCTAACCAACCTCAAGATCTGGAACAAGGCTGCTATTGCAAAGACCTGCTGGGACCTAGCCCATAAAAAGGACAAGATGTGGATAAGGTGGACCACAGTGAATTATATCAAAGACAGACCAATAGAGTCCATGCCAATTCCTACCCAAGCTAGCTGGATGGTTAAGAAGATCATCCAATCAAGAGATACTCTACAAAGGCTCCAGAACTGGAAAAATCAGAAATGCTCGACTAGACAACTTTAGCAGTCACAGATGCAAGAAGTGCCAAGAGTCCCATGGAAGAATTTAATCATACAAAACCAAGCCAGACCAAAAGCAGTGTTCAACTTATGGCTATTCCTACAGGAAAGACTCCAAACAAAGGATAGACTACACAGCTGTGGAATGAGTATTGACCAGCAATGCACCTTATGCCAAACCCACCCGGAAACAAGAGATCATTTGCTCATGAACTGCCTTGTCACTGTGGACCTATGGGGAAGACTAATGAACTGGTTGCAGGAACAATACCCACCTAGTATTGATTTGAACCAGAAAATGCAATGGTTGATTAGCAAAGCCAAGGGTCGAACCTGTCGTGCAACCACTTTCAAAATGGTTACAGCTGAATATGCATATGCTATATGGTTGAAAAGGAATGCAAGAGTTTTCAACAAGGTTTTTCGATGTAATACTGCTTTACTGAGAGATATAGGGTATAATTGTAATGTTAGAGGCACCCCTACAATTAGACAACAATTGCAACACCTTAGAATATAGTAGATTTAGGTAGTTAGGTTAGTAAGTGTAGTCAATATGCTATCTCCCAGACAGTCAGCTGAGTTGAAGCTCGACTGTGGTTTTGTAATGTTACTTCTTTGGTGATTAATGAAAAAGCCTTAATTATCAAAAAAAAAAAAATGAATGGTGCCCTCATATTTAAAGGAACACTATTTATTTCATATTTTGGAGGCAAAGATAGAAGAAGGTTGGAGTTTTATTATGACAAAAATTGCTCCTATGGAAAAATGGGGGAGGGTTGGAGATGGTTTTAGGGGATGAGCCACAGAAGCCTTTTTAAAATTCTAGTTGTGATTGTTCACCATCAGGTGATACGGCTGCAAGCTTTCCTTAAGAGATTAGGTCCTTTTCGTGTGTGTGTTGATTTTTATATTGTGGGTAGATAGGTTATGGTTCATTGGATTAAAGTAGATCAATCAATATGTTTAAGTGGGAGGGTTTGATGGGTGAGAAAGAGTTTGAGTTAAAAGGGACAGGCAAAAATGTGCCTTTGTCTTGGGTCATTAAAATTCGAAAATAAGCTTTCAATTCGCCCAAATTCAATTCGTTCTCACTAAATGAAAATAAAAATAAAAATTCTACTAAACTATACTAATTAATATTAACTAATAAGAATAAATTATTAAAGTGAACTATATATTAAAATGAAAATATTTTATCTCTTTTAAATGTTATAAAGAAGTAAAGAAAATTAAGTTAAAGTAATGGTTAAAATTAAAATACTATTATTACAAAATATTAATAAGCTTAAGTAAATAAAAAAGATATATAATAAGAGAAGAAATATTATATGACTATTTTTGTGTTTTGAAACTTATGTTGTACAAAAATAGAAATAAAAGTAGACTAAAATCCTAAAAATAATTCTATGGAATATTATAAAATACTTGGAATGTTAAAAATGATTTTAAAATATGTGCAGATAAAAAATTACCTGTTTACAAATATATTAAAAAAGTTAATATTATTTTATTTGGTTAATTTATTACTTGAAATCTACTGACTCGACTAATTCAAGTTTGTTGTGCGCGCATGTCATTAAAAAGAACATATGCCGGAGTTCTTCTATTGAACGTTGATTGGTTTGGGGACCATGTCATAATCATGATACTTGTAGGTCTGTGGAATGAAGAGAAAATTTTGGGTAGTAGGGTACGTATAACATAGCTCACGAGAAAACGAACAAATTAATAAATAAGGTGTTGCCTGGTAGAGTGCCCTTTCAGGAATTAATGAAGTATGGAACAAATTAAAACAGAGTGATTGGAAGTCGAAAGAAAGTTCAAACAAGTGGATGCATTGCTTAATGGACTCAGAAGGCAAAAAGTTTCTTCGTTCATGTTTTTTTTCTCTCGTAAAATTCTTAGGGAAACCTATAGCCGTCATTTTTTATGTGTGAACTACATAATCTGTTCACTATGCAAAAACTCACAAATTATACGGTAAATATAAAATGCACTAGGCAAGTTCGGCACGAGCTTGTGATGACCCAAAGCAGTCATCACTTGTTGTAATCAAATTCAATGCTTTTGAGGCCTTGAAAACCTCATTTCGAGTCACCTTAATTTGCGTGTGCAATCCGAGCACATAGCCGGAAAGCTTTAATATGAAATTCTATGAAAAAAGTTTTGATTTTAAAATTAATAAATTTGACTTCGGTCAGTACCCGGAACCGTGATTTGACAATCCTGGAGGGTCCACAGAAAAATATGGGACTTTGGCGGTTGCCCAGAATCGAAATCCGAGGTCGCAACCCCGAGAAATGAACTTTTAAGAAAAATTATTTACTGGAAATGTTTAAGAAAATTTTAAATGAAATTTGATTTGAAAGCGATGGTATCGGTCCTGTATTTTGGTTTTGGGGCCTGGTACTGGTCTTATATATGATTTAAGTCATTCATGTAAAATTTAATAAAAAACAGAAGTCGTTTCATGTGTTTTGGACTTGAAATTCTAAATTCGAAACTTGATGAAGTTTGAGGAAAAGTTCTTGCTTTTGAGGTTTGATTAACTGTTTTAGGTTATTTTGGCGATTTGATCACAAAGATAAGTTCATATGATGTTGTTGAGTTAATGTATGTGTATAATTAGGAACCCCGCGGGTTCGGGTGTGTTTCGGGAGATTTAGAATCATAAAACGTTGCAGGTTTTCCCACTTATGGTATTCTGATATTTCCTTCTTCGCGTTTGTGGGAGGACCCTCGCGAACGCAATGTGTAAAATGCGCTGAAGGAAATTCCTTCTACGCGAATACGTAGACCAGGTCGCGAATCATTATCTTATTTTCTTCCATTTCCATCAATATCTATTGAATTTCTAGGTCTAAGCTATGTGATTAAGGGTAGAAAATTAGAAATTTGGATAGAGTTAGGACTTTTTTATTAATGTGATGTAGACCTCATTTTTGGGTCGAATTCTGAAAATAATTATATATTTGGGCTTGTGGATGAATGAGTGATATGATTTTTGTCTGAGGCTCGTATTTTGACCAAGCGGGCTCGGGGTCAATTTTTGAATTTTCGGGAAGAATGATTGGAAAGCTATAATTAGGCATTGGATTCTCATTGTTTAGAATTTATTGATGTTATGAAGTCATTTATGTAAAGATACAATTGATTTGGAGCCAAACTCAAGAGGAAAATCGGTACATGTGGATTGAGTTAGCCGTGGAAGTTTGAGGTAAGTGTTTGGTCTAACCTTTGCTTGAAGGAGTAGGAGTTGGGTCATATTTGCTATGAGTTTCTTGTTGAGTACGACATATATGCATGATGACGAGTATCTGTATATTTGTTTCGAGCATAACCGTGAGTCTTAAATTAATATTTGTTGAATTCTTGAATAATGCTATGTTTGCAATAATGAGTAAGTCCATAGTATTGAGAAAAAACTTAGTTTATTTTCGTGGAAATTACTTATGAGTTAGAAGTGATGACAATAGAGATGGTTAGAAGTTGAGTTGAGATTAGTTATAGCTGATTCTCCCTTGTCGTAATGTATATACTTACACTGTTGTGTTTCCTTGCCGGAATTGTTGTTATGGTTATTGTAAGCTGTATATACGGAATGGTTTGCGCACCGTAATATTTTTTATTAATGTATACCTTTATGGATCGGGTTGCACGCCACTACAGATACTATATTGGATCGCATTGCACGCTGCAACAAATAATATATTGCATCGGGTTGCACGTCGCAACAGTTATTATATTTGATCTGGTTGCATACCGCAACAGCTATAAATATACATATGGATTGGGTTGCGCGCCGCAACAATAGTGTTATTACATTATTTTAGATATTGTACAATTCTTTCATATTTATCTGGTTTCTGCTAGGTTGAGTTGTTCCCCCAAAAAATGTATCCCCTCCTTTTAAACCGCTTATTGCCTGTTTAATTTTCCGCCATATATTATATAAATGCACAGGTTTATCGAGATTCTAGTCCTATCCTCGTCACTACCTCACCGGGGTTAGGCTAGACACTTACCAGCACATGAGGTCGGTTGTGCTGATGCTACATTCTGCACTTATGTGCAGATACCAGAGCAGCATATGGTGCTCAACAGTAGTTCGGGAGCCATCCTTTAGTCCACTGAGATACCGAGGTAGCCTTGTAGACGTCCGCAGGCACCACGTCTCCTCTATCCTATTTATATTTTGTTAGCTCATGTATTCGAGACAGGCAATTTTACTTTTCCTTCAAACTCATGTATGTAGTACTCGTAGTAGTCCGTGTATTGGGTAGAGACATGTATTGACTTTCTAGAGATTTTTGGCTTCATATCTATTTACGGCTTTTGCTAAATTTTATTCTTTTGTTTTCATTTAAATGCTTATTCTTTGTCAATTTAGTTGTTTAAACATGAATTACAATGAAAGAGTTAATGGTTTCAAATATTTATGGCTCGCCTAGCTTCCGCGAGTAGGCAACATCACGACTCCCATGGGTGAGAATTCCAGGTCGTGACAGAGCTCTAACTAAGGAAGGTGGAAAATCCATCTGAAATATCCCATATGAGAAACCTCTCACACAACCAACTCAGTCAACCCTTACAGACTTTTATCGTTCATATTGATAGTAGCTTTAATGTGAAATTAATTAAGAGAAGAAAGCAACATTAGGGCATTTAGTAATAACTAATTAGAATGGTCAACCAAACTACTCGATATGTCAGGTATAATTGGTCATCTATCATTACATCTAGTATAATCTTTATTTGGAATTTGTTAGATGTCAGTATATCAAAAATTAAAAGAGATTGCATGCAGGATATTTGTTAGTATACTATATTTATAAAATAATTTTGAAAATATAAATGAATATAAACAGAAATAAACATAAATAGAAATTACAGAAAACCAATTCGATCATACTGAATTCACAGTGTTTCCTTAAAGAATTTAATCCCCTCCTAGTACCCAAGGTTATGGATTATTGCCTCCCAGGATAGAACGAATTACCCACTGGCGTAGTGGTACTTCAAACCCCAGTGTTTCGACAAACACAAAGTTCGGTAGAAAATCACACTTACATTTTACATTGTTTGATGCTAAAAGTATGCCAAAAGAAGGAGAAGAAACTAAGAAAATCGTACTAAAATTCTGAGCATAATAATGTTGTATTTATAGGCAAAGTTGGGCTGAAATCTTAAGAGGTGCAACTTTTCAGAATAACTATTTTTTAAAACGGCCATAGCATAAATGACATTACATAAATGGCTATTTACTCAATAATAAAAACGGAAAATTGAAGAAGGTAGTTAATTTTCTGTTACAAAAACAGAAAAACAGATTGGATTTAATACTAATATTCTGTTATTTAAATAAATTTTTAATAATACTTCTATTAATATTTTACAATTAACAAATAATTTTGATCCAAAAAGTTAATCAATGAATCGATCATTTGACCAAATCCGAATTCGAACCTAAATTCGAAGCCGAAGCCGATCCTAACCGAGCCGAGCGACGACGACGACGACGACGACATGAGGCTTGCCTTTTTCTCAACACTTTAAGAGCTAGAAGAAGAGAATTACTTATATACCCATATAAAACCTCTTCCTCTTCCAATATGGGACAATGTCCATTTACCAATGAGGGAAACATAAAATTTCACTCAAAAATTTCATTTTCATTCACCCTCTTTTGAGTATTTAATATGTTAATTAAATACATTAAAAACCCCGACAATCCCCCACATGAATGGAGAATGGCTATATCACGAAAGTATGCATGAAAAACTGTGTGATTCGTAAGTAAGGATTAATTGCATCTGGATAAGTAGGTTTCCCTTTGAATAAGTAGATTTGATATACTCGATCACTAAGTAGATTTGATATCTTTGAACCGTCAAACTTTGGTGTATACCTAGAAAACCACAAGTCACACAACCAACCTTAACCATCTTTGGTTCTTATTATTTTGTTCGTTTCAGCCATGAACACCACATAGTTTCATAAGTGTGTACAGAACTTGCCTAATAAAGTTCTTCTTGAAGCGGCTAACACTTCACACTTACACATGTGCTTCCTAAACGTGTCATCCCGTAGATACACTATTTGATATACCTCGTATCAAAATTAGAAATCATTAAATAGCCTTAATATTTAATCCTTGATACTGAACATTGTCTCATCACGAGAATGGACCAAAAGTTTAGTTTACAATATTGAACCGTCATAAATGACTTTGTTTCATCTACTTGAACCTAGATCTTGGGATCTCCAGTCTTCTAGCTAGATTTACCTCCACTATGACTTGTTCCCGGCCACAGTCCCATTCCCCTTGATGACTTCTCAACTACCTCTCTAGTTAGGACTTTTGTAAGTGGATCCGGCACATTAACACTTAACTTTACATAGTCAATCATGATAATTCCTCTAGAGAGTAATTGTCCAACGGTGCTATGTCTTCGTCCTTTATGACGAGACCTACCGTTATATATTATGCTTCCAACCATTCCAATTTCCGCTTGACTATCACAATGTATGCATATTGGTTCCAACAGCTTGGGATAGAATGGAATATCTTCTTAGAAATTCCGGAGCCATTCAGCTTCTTCACCGGCTTTATCTAAGGCTATGAACTTAGTTTCCATTGTAGATAGGGCAATACAAGTTTATTTGGACGACTTACAAGATACCGCTCCTCCACCAATAGATAATACCTATCAACCTGTGGACTTTGAATCAGTTGATCCGCCGATCCAATTTGCATCACAGTATACCTCAATGACCGTAGGATATTTACTGTAGTGCAAATCAAAGTCCTGGGTATGTACTAAATACCCCAAAACTTGTTCCATGTCCATCCAATGAGATTGACCTGGATTGCCCTTGTATCAACTCATTTTACTTATAGCACAAGCTATATCTGATCGTGTACAATTCATGATTTACATTAAACATCCAAAGACACGAGCAAAATCCAATTGTGATATGCTTTGGCCTTTGTTCTTTGCTAATGTAAGATTCATATCAATTGGAGTTTTTGCAACTTTAAAGACCTAGAGGTTGACTTTTTCAAGTAGTGTTTTAATATAACGAGATTGTGACAATGCCATACCTTGAGAAGTTTTTATGGATCTTAATTCCCATAATTAAATCAGCAACTCCCAAGTCTTTCATACCAAACTTTCTAGTTATCATACGGTTAGTAGCATTTATGTTGGCAGTGTCATTACTCATTATGAGCATATCATCCACATATAAGCAAACAATGAATATGATATTTGGAATATTTTTAATGCACACACATTTATCAGATTCATTTATCTTAAACCCATTTGATAATATTGTTTGGTCAAATTGCGCATGCCATTGTTTTGGTGCTTGCATTAGTCTGTAATGGAACTTAACAAGTCTACATACATTCTTTTCTTTACCTGAAACCACAAACCCTTCAGGTTGTTCCATAAATATTTTTTCCTCCAACTCTCCATTTAAGAAGGTCGCCTTCACATCCATTTGATGAATTTGAAGACCATAAACTATAGCTAATGCTACTAACGTTCCTATGGACGTAATTCTTGTAACTGAAGAGCATGTATAAAAATAGTCAAGACCTTCTCATTGTCTATACCTATTGACTACAAGTCTTTCCTTATATTTGTCAATAGTGCCATCATCTTTTATTTTCCTCTTAAAGATCCATTTAGAACCCAACGTTTTATGCCTAGGGGGAAGATTAACCAATTCCCATGTATGGTTGTTCAGTATGGATTCTATTTCACTATTGATTATCTCTTTCCATAACAATGATTCCAAAGAAGACATAGCTTTTTTAAATGTTTGAGGATCATTTTGCAATAAGAAAGTCACAAAATCTGGTCCAAATGTAGTAGACTTTCTTTGACGTTTACTAAGTCTTGGATCCTCCTGGTTAAGTGTTCTTTTTTCTGTTTCTTCCCGAGGTTGTTTAGATCCTTCACTAATCCACGCACATTCCATTTTATACGGATATATATTTGCAAAAAACTCAATATTATCTGACTCTATAACTGTATTTTAATGAATGTTGGGATTTTCTGATTTATGAACCAGAAATCGATATGCTTTACAATTATTCTAATATCCTATGAAAAAAAATCAGTGGTTTTTGGTCCTATTTTTACCCTTTGGGGTTTAGGAACTTGCGCTTTTTCCAAACACCCCCATATTTTAAAATAATTCAATTTGGGCTTCCTTCCTTTCAATTTTTCATATGGAATGGATTGTGTTTTGCTATTGGGTACTCGATTTAGTATTCGGTTAGCCGTATGAACGGCTTCCCCCCGCAAGTTTTGTGGCAAACCAGAACTTATCAATAATGTGTTCACCTTTTTATTTAATGAACGAGTCTTTCTTTCTGCAATCCCATTGGATTGCGACGTGTAAGGGGCTGTTGTTTGATGAATAATTCCATATGCTAAGGATATCTGTTCAAAATGAGATTCATATTCACCACCCCTATCACTTCTTATCATTTTGATTTTCTTGTTAAGTTGCATTTCAACTTCATTTTTGTATTTCTTCAATGGGTCTATTGCTTCATTTTTACTATTAAGTAAGTAAACATAGCAATATCTAGTACTATCGTCACTAAAAGTTATGAAATACTTCTTTCCACCGCGAGATGGTATTGACTTTATATCACAAATATCTGTGTGAATTAAGTCTAAAGGATTTGAATTCCTTAAGGTTTTATGATTGACATGACCCAAACGTATATGTCATAATTCATTTGACTCAAGTAAGTAAGACGCATCTAAAATTTTATTATTAATTTCCACAACCATTACATTCAGCTTGAAAACGCCATAAGGGAGGTAATCTTTTTCTACAAATATTTTATTCTTACTTATTACAACCTTACCACAAGTGAAAACACAACTAAAACCATTCTTAACAATAAGTCCATTAGAGACGAAATTCATCCTAATCTCAGGAACACGAAGGATGTTCAAAGTTATTACGTTGTCGGAAGTCACTCTGAGAAATATCTTCCCACATCCTTCTATCTTGGAAGTCACTTTGAGAAATATCTTGCCACATACTTCTATATTGGCCTTTGCAACATTTCCCGTAGATATTGTCTCATCGGGTCCAATAGGAGCATAAGTAGCAATAGCTTCTTTAACGGCACAAACATGGCGAGTGACTACAGAATCAATCCACCACTCTTTAGTATTTCCCACCAAGTTGCATTTGAAAGCATGGCACATAAGTCATCAACATCATCATGCTTTTCAACCATATCTGCTTGAACCTTCTTCTTGTCTTTCTTCAAAGCACGACACTCCATAGATTTGTGTATGGTTTTTCCAAAGTTAGCAGTTTTCACTGAACCGCTTCTTACTTGTGTTGTATTTCGGACCAGAAGCCTTCTTCCTCTTTTTGTTCTCTTCAACAATATTTTCTCCCATTATTATTGCATTTCCACGACCTCTCTTTTCAACTGATTTCTCGTCTTCTTTGATTCTCAACTGAACAATGAGATCTTCAAGGGACATCTCCTTGCGTTTGTGTTTCAAGTAATTTTTGAAGTTCTTACACAAAGGAGGCAACTTCTCAATCATCGCTCCTACTTGGAATGGTTCATTGATGACAAGACCTTCAATGAAATTTCAGTTAGTAAAAATACTAAGATTATAACATTCAACATCAATATTAATTTGATTTATACCTTCAGCAAAAGAGATCGTTAATAATCACTTGCAATTCTTGGATTTGGATAATAACAGACTTTCCATCTACCATTTTGTAGTCCAAAAATTTTGCAACAAAAAACTTCTTCAACCCGACATCTCCAATTTTGTATTTCTTTTCAAGCATAGTTCACAATTCTTGTGACGTTTTCACGCCACTGTAGACATTATACAAAGCATCCTCTAGTCCGCTTAGAATATAATTCTTGCACAAGAAATCTGAAATGCTTTCATGCCTCAGTCACGAGAAAGCGTTCATTTTCTAGAGTTTCATCAGATAGAATTGGAACATCTTCCTTGATGTATTTCTTGAGACTTAGAGTAGTCAAATAGAAGAACATCTTTTCCAGCTAGCGCTTGGAATCAACCCCGGTAAATTTTTTGGGTTTCTTTGCCGATGCCAATGCTGTTGGTGTTCGGCTCGTTGAAGGATTGGCAGTAACCATCGGAACAACTTGGTTTCCATTATCATTAGTCATTTCTGTAAAATTATTACAAAAACATTAAAATCTCGTAGATTTTTATCTCAGATAGAGTACAAAACAACAAAGGCTTTACTCTCCTAAACCAGAAAGTATAAATACAAAATATACATTAAATTCCTTAGGCTTGTTAGTATACTATATTTGTAAAATAATTCTTAATGATCATAAATAGAAATGACAGAAAATCAATTCGATCCCATTGAAGTCACAGTGTTTTCTTAAGGAATTTAATCCTCTCCTAGTACCCAAGGTAATGGACTATTTCCTCCCAGGATAGAACGAATTACACACTGGTATAGTGGTACTTCAACCTAGTATTTCAACGAACACAATGTTCGGTAGCAAATCACACTTGATTTTTGCTTTGTTTGATGCTAAAAATATGCAAAAGAAGGAGAAAATCCTCAGAAAATCGTGGTGAAATTCTGAGCAGAAAAGGATTATATTTATAGCCAAAGTCGGGCTGAAATCTGAAGAGGTGAAGTTCTTCAAAATGGTTGTTTCTGCAAAACGGTCACTGCATAAATGTCGTTACATAAACGGCTATTTACTCAACAAATAAAAGGAAAAAAAGAGGAAAAATTGAAGAGGTAGTTTATTTTCTTTTATCAAAACATAAAAAATAATTGAGTTTAATATAAATATATAATATTAATATGTTGTTATTAAATGTAATAATATGCCTGTTAATATTTTATTATTAACAAATAAACTTGGTCCAAAAAGTTAATCAATCAATCATGTGATCAAATCTGAAGCTGAGCCGAGCTGAGTGATCGACGACGACGACAATGATGACGGCGCGAGGCTTGCCTTCTTCACAACTCTTTAAGAGCTAGAAGAAGAGCAACTGTTTATATACCCATAAAAAACCTCTTCGTCTTCCAATATGGGACAATGCCATTTACCAAGGAGGAAAACTTAAAATTTTACTCAAAATTTTTATTTCCCTCCATTTATCATTTACCTTTTTGTAAGTATTTATTATAATTAAATGCATTAAAAAATCTAATAATATTCTCATAAGTGGAGTCTAAGGAGGGTAATATGTCAGCAGAATATACCTTGTGAAGGTAGAGACGCTTTTTCCAATAGAACTTCGGTTCAATAAAAGCAAAATCACAACAATTATGATAAGGAACCAAGAAAAGACAACAACAACAACCAGAGAAAAAAATAACTTATCAAAGGAAACATCACGTAATAATAGCAATCTAAACATGAGGAACACAAGGATAACACTAGTACAATAACTGTGAAAACTTATTAATCTACAACCTTTATTCTTGACACTCACACCTTCATAACTATGAAGGATCATGTACTTTGTAAGCTGAAGATTAAGTTATTTGTGAACTTATTTATTATTTTATTTGATAGAATACTGAACAAAGTTATAGGTACTCGGAATAATTTGATAAATACAAATTAAAATGACAAAACTAATACCCTCCAAACAGTAAATAAACGTTTAGTTGTTTAAAAAATAAGCGTATATTTTATATTAAACAACATATATAGATTTTTTATATTATACTGAACAAGAATAATCCTTGAATTATACTGCATATATTACAAATATATAAATTACAAATTCATGCATTACAACCTGTGCATAAATTATTTACAAAATAAATAATATTGAATACATTAAGAAATGGGATTGAGCTTGTTTGATTAGGAACTTCTTTTAATATGCAGCATAGTGCCAGTGCTTATTCTTGTTTTGTTTTATCCTTTTCCTCAATTTTCCTTTCCCTTCTCATAAAAACTTGGGTCTTTGACTTGTGATATGAGGTATTAATTCTGTTTTCTGTCATTAACCAACTCCTTTCATAGGGAATTTATTTGAAAAAATAGCTCATTATAAAAATTGGTCAATTAATAAAATATTATTAATATTAGTCGAATTAGTCAATTATTTATTTATAGACAAAAAAATATCAAAATTTGCTTTGTTCTGAGTGGATATTATTAGAATAGATTGAGCACAACTTAAGGAGCTTGAATATCAGTTTTGGGATGATTTCGTGAAGTTTTGAGTTGGTTTGAATTAAAAATTCGAAGTAAAAGTTGAACATGCAAAAAAAAGATATGTGTATCACACTGTGTATCATTTGAATATCTCATATGTATTATATTTGAATCTATTGTGTATCATAAGTATATTCATGTGTACTTGTGTGTGAGATACATGCGTGATACATGTGTCGAAGAAGACTTTTTTGAGCTCGATTTAATTATGAATTTTGATACAACACCCGTCCAAATCAACTCCAATCTTCTTCAAATTTTATATTTATACTTATCTATATATTTGCAATGAATTTCAACTATACCCATTGAAAAAGTTCCTTTCTTGTATAGATTTTTATATTTTATCACCTTATTTGCTACTTCGTCCATAAAATTCCCTTCCCATCTTGTATCTAATGTGCTACGCATAAAATGTAGAAGGTAATTTTTGCATGTGATTCTTTGATAGAAAAAATCCTATTATATGGTTTTTCAATTTTTGTTGGCTGGTTTTGATAAGTCCATGACTAATGGCTAGAGGTAAGTAAGTTGAGATTTGTATGGGATATGTGTGTATGATTCTCTTAATAATAACACGATAGTGAAGTGTGGTTGGACCATCTTAACTTCTTCGGCGTTCCTTCCGAATCATAGTATGAAGCGTCCCATGTAAAAATTATTTATCGGAGCCAAATTGGTGATGGTGACAGATCATGTAAAAATTGTACGGGGCGTTCCTTTTGGTCGCCATCATTTAACCAATACCCATTTTCTTTAAAAAGTCTTGTCCCTTGTCTCCTCCGCCTCCTCCTCATCCTCCTCCTCCTGCTCCTCCTCCTCATCCTCATCCTCCTTCTCCTTCTCCTTCTCCTTCTCCCTCTCCCTCTCATTCTCCTTCTCCTTCTCCCTCTCCTTCTCCTTCTTTTTCTTCTTATCCTTCTTTTTCTCCTGCTCCTTCTCCTACTCCTTCTCCTTCTCCTTCTCCTCCTCCTCCTCCTCCTCCTCTTCTTCTTCTTCTTCTTCTTCTTCTTCTTCTTCTTCTTCTTGTGCTGCTATGAAACTTTAGTTCAAGGGATGATTTCCATAAGCATGTTTACTAGATTATTTAAAAATAAATTATAAATAATTACATAAGTTAGTAGACAATAATTTATGAATATTTTTACATTAATTGTTTCCAAAATTTATGATTTAGATAACGTTGGTAATTCGATTATTTTATAGTATTATACTATGAAAGAATAAGGTGATTATTTATGTAGTGTGTTAGAAAGCTTTTTCAAAAACATCAACTTATATAGTGCGGACGTTTTTACTAATGAACTAAATAATTTCAACATCTTCATCTAATATTTTTGAAAAATCTTATCCATGACAAAAAACTTCAGCTTATTTAGTGCTAAAGTTCTTGTAAAAGAACTAAATAACTTCAGCATCTTATGCTGATGTTTTTGGAAAAGCTTATAAGAAAACTAATGAATCCAAGACAAAAAAACTTCAGCTTTTTTAGTACTGATGTTTTTATAAATGAAATAAATAACTTCAGCATCTTTTTCAAGTGGGACGACCCGGCCAGTCGTCTCATGTTACCACTCCATTTCCCCCTTTTTTACTTCTTTATACTTCTTTATCTATATTTTTGGGTATCGGGTTGGTCGGATCGAGTCCGGAATAATTTTGGTAAGGTTTGAGACACTTAGTCTCTTTTAAGAAGGTTTCATGTGGAAAAGCCAACTGATGGTTGACTTATGTGTTATACGACTCAAATGTGAGCTCTGATGGTGCAGTTAGATTTAGGAGGTGATTTATGACTTTGGAACATAATTAGAATGGGTTTTGGAGGTTCGGGGTAGAATTAAGCATGAATTGGCGAAATATTTATATTGGCGATTTCTGTTTGATAAGTGAGATTTTGATATAGGGGCCGGAATGAAATTATGAGAGTTGTAGTAGCTTTGTTGTGTCATTTGGGTTATGTATGGAAAAGTTTAGGTCATTCGTACATGGTTTGGTAGGGTTTTTGATCAAAAGCATATTTCGGAAAATTTTAGAAACTTAGGCTTAAATCCGAGGTGTTTGGTTGTTTTGGTGATTTTTAAAGTATTTTGATAATGGGAAAAAGTTTGAATAGAGTATTGGGTCATGTTGGTGGGTTTGGTTGAGGTCCAGAGGTACTCGAGATGATTTGCGAGCAATGTATGGGAATTCCAGTTGCGGTAGAGGGACCGCATACGCGGTTTAGGTTGGATTGTTGAATTTTCGTAGTAAGTGGAGGTTTGACCGCAAAGGCGGTCCGCAGAAGCTGTTGGTGAGTCGTAGATGCGAAAATGTCTGGCATATTATTTAAGTTATTTCATTTCACGAATTTGTGTTATTCTACTATATTTGGACTTCGGCTTTAGAGCCTTTGGACGATTTGGAAGGGACATTTCAAGGGAGCTTCGTTAAGGTAGGTATTTTTGACCTAAAACACATTTCTATGGTAATATTTTATGCATTAAGGCAGAAATCGGAGGAATTAAAGGGCTAAAATGGAGGATTAGGGCTTGTGTTTAAGAGACCTTTAAATGGGGATTTGAGAGGTAATGTGGACTCTGATTTTAGTATTCATTAATTGTAAATTTGATTTGAAACTTTATTCTTTAATATTTTCAAAATATGGAGGAAAATCCTAGTTAGATTTTAAAAGTGTTAAAAAAATGAGATTTTGCTTAAGTAATTTGGTCGGCTTGCCTGACAGCGGTGTCCGGCGCCACCAAGACCCATAGTGGATTTTGGGTCATTACAAGATCGATTGGATCTACAATGAATGCAAACGGATTTGGTTTCAGCGTGTTGGAAGGATAATATCGAGGTTCGACTCAGAATTTGCCATGGTATCCTTGCTAGAGGATAAGTGGCTTCATGAATGGTTGATCTGAGGAATAGTTATGACTTACTGTGTGTTTCATTTAACATTGTCAATTTACGGAAGTGGGAATGAGGCTGTATTTGATAAGAGGTCTATTATAGGTATTTTGTTGTTTTGGACAACTGCTCTGATTGGAATCTATCTCTACGTGTGTTGGAGTTATGTGGTATATCATGTAATGACATTTGAGTTTGCGGGAGTGGTTTGTTACAGCTTGTTCGGATTTATTCAGAGTATATATTAGAGATTCTGATCTTATAGATTATTTGAGACGTCGAAATGCGGTTCTAAGGTTATGGTCTATGTTGGACTGTAAAATTTCAGTTACATGGTGATTTCGTACCCATATGAGGTAGGGTAACATGGGATCATCCCTGAGTACGTGCATGGTAAGGTTACACAGTGATTCTACTGTCCTCAGAATAACTATGGGCACTTTCGAGGACAAAACGATGTTTAAATCATGGAGGATGTAACGACCCGACCAGTCGTTTTGAGCTTTTGCACTTTGCTCGCTAGTTCTCGGGCATGACTAGCCACGTGTGATGTATTATGAAATATCTAAATCATTGGTTTTTGTTTTCTTGGTCATTCAAATTGATTTGGAAGGAAAGTTTTCAATTTGAAGCTTAAAATTTGAAAGGTATGACCAAGTTTTGACTTGTTAGTATATGAAATTAGATTTGAATTTATATGATTTGGTTAGCTTCGTTAGGTGATTTTGAACTTAGGAGCATGATCGGAACGTGTTTTGGAGGTCCGGAGTAGATTTAGGCTTGAATTGGCGAAATTGGAATTTTGGTGTTTTCCGGTTGATAGGTGAGATTTTGACATAGGGGTCGGAATGGAATTCCAGAAATTGGAGTAGGTCCGTTGTGTCATTTGTGGTGTGTTTTCAGAATTTCAGGTCATTCGAATGAGTTTTGGTAGACGTTTTGATCGAATTCTCAATCTGGATGTTTTTGGAATTCATAGGCTTGAATCCGATGATGACTTGCTGTTTTAATGTTGTTTTGAGTGTTCCGAAGATTAGAACAAGTTTTAATGATGTGATGGGATATGTTGACATGTTTGGTTGATGTCTTGAGGGCCTTAAGTGAGTTTCGGGTGGTTAATGGACAAAATCTTAGTTTTTGAGAGTTGTAGATTTTTCTTCCATTCAGTGTTGCAGTGCTTTTTTCTTCGCGTTCACAAGAGGGCCTTTCATTCGCGAAGGGGTGTTGAGAGGGGGAGATGTTTTGCTCTTCCCATTCGCGATATGAGTCCCACATTCGCGAAGGTTCCTAAGTTAAAGATTTGCGTCTGTGAGGAATATTTGGCATTGGTATAGGGTTGGCCGTTTGGTCTTTGCATTCGCTTGTGGGCCCTCGCATTCGCGAAGAAAGGAATTTTTGTCTGTAAAGCTTGGTGCTTCATGAACGTGAGGGTGATGCCGTGTTCACGATAAAGAAATACCTGGGTAGTCAGATTATATTTGTAAATCGAGGGTATAAGTCCAATATCACAAAACCATTAGAGAGCTCGGGAGAAGGTGAAATATGAGGAGATTTTTAGTGGAGCAATAAGGGTAAATATTCTTTACTCATAATTGCTTTAATTCCATGATATAATCTTGAATTTCATCGTTTAATTTTAGAAAATAGAGTGGAAATTGGATAAAAAATGGAAGAAAAGTTTGAGAATTTCTTTTGGGGATTTGAATGGGAAATTGATGTCGGATTTTGATGACTTTGGTATGTATAGACTCGTGAAAGGATAAGATTCAGTTGATGCGATTTTTATTGGATTTTGAGATGTGAGCCCAGGGGTTGGGGTTGGCTAATTTCGGAAATTTTTTGTGTAAATTGGATATTTTCGAGTGGGCTTTGCTCCCTTCGTATATTTTGATGGTATGGATATGTTTTTGGTTAGATTTGAAGCATTCGGAGGCCGAGTCGAGAGGCAAGGGCATTGCAGGCTAGAGTTTGGACCGGATTGAGGTATGTAATGATTGTAAATATTGTCTTGAGGGTATGAAACCCCGGATTACATATCGTTGTGCTACCTTAAGGTGACGCACATGCTGGATTACTAGTGTGGGGTCGTGCACCATTGAGGATTGTGACTTAGTTCATCCTGTACGACCGTTAAGTCGCGTATTCAATTTAAACTTGTTTGATATCATCATGTTTTGGGAAGTACTATCACGTTGTGCGCAGAATGCCTTACTTGGGCTTCGTGCAACTATTTTGAACCCTTAGGAGATTTTTACTACTATTCCTCACTGTTTAACTTCATATTTGTACTCAATCATGCTGTATTCTACTATTTTTGTAAATAAACCATATTTACTATGTTTTGATATCTTAATGATATTTTAGGCTGAGCATCATGCTTTACTATTGCCCAAGACCCTTGAGAGATTTTTGTCTATGTGAGGCCGAGGGCCTGTGCTATGAGGATATTATGGTATCGAGCTGCATGCGGTAACATTATGGTACTAATTCATGATTATGAGGTCGAGGGCCTAGTTTGTTACGCCACGATATGACTTCTTATAAGACTAGGGCCTGTTTGATTATACCACGAGATGACTTGTTATTGAGCTTGGGCTATATGAGCCTCTCTACGAGTATGTACACCCTAGTGAACGCGGGTACCGAATGTGTGTGATATGATGTAGCCCGATGGGCTGTTGTTATTTCATGTTGTTGTCTGAGGGGCGGTTCTTGATTTATGTTTGCCCGAGGGTATGACTACGAGTGATTGTGAGGTACCCCAAGGGGCTGGCTCTGTTGATATTATGTCCAATGGGCGGTTTTTGGTACATGTTTTGCCCGATGGGCTGTTTACGCTTTCCATTATTTTTATTTTTATTGTTTTATCACTCGTTTGAAGCTATTGAAAGTTTATTTAAAAGGATTTAATAAAACAGAGCTTGATTTAAAAAGTAAATAGTTTCTGTACTGTTTTGGAAACGTACTGCATTGTTGTAGCGCTATGACATGGTCTATGTATTTTTTTAACGCTCAGCTTTTATTTACTTTTATTACCTACTGAGATGGCGTACTATCATTAATCACTGCACCTTGTGTGCAGATTTAGGTATTTTTGAACAAGATAGCTGGTGTTGATTGCACTATGCAGTATCATTAGACTTAGCAAGGTAGCTGCCCGACACTCGCAGTATTGCTCTTCTCGCTCTTGTATTGCTTAGATTGTTTTTAGTATATTTTCAGACCTTAATATATGCTTGTGATTTGTGACACTCGGATGTCTGACTTGTGTATTTATTCTTCACTGTTCATTTAGACACCCATTATGAGATATTTGATTAACTAAAGACATAAAAATGATTGTTATTTATTAAATGGCTAATTCGGGAGTTGTGTCGGCTAGCCTAGTTTTACGATATGCACCATCACGACCGGGTTGGTTTTAGGGTCGTGACATAATTGATATTCGTGGATCGGGCCGATCACCTCGGTAGAAATGGATACATCTATGGTTCGCGCCATTCGACCCTCTGGCAGTGCACAATTATTATTATTTTGGTCCCGGCCGTACGACCCTTGCATAATGTGGGCATGATATTTATGCGGAAATAACTCCATGATTTATCGGATTTAAATGCTTAAAGTGCAAATTATTATATGACATGACTGAACTTTATATATCGTTCTCTTCTAAATTCTGAGATTTTTATAATATACATACTAACCATGCTTAGCGTAGGCCTTATATATTATTATTCATATTGGCCTTAGTAAGTGTCAAGTTGACCCCTCATAACTACTTCTTCGAGGTTAGACTGGATACTTGCTGGGTACATGTTATTTATGTACTCATACTACACTTCTGTACTTAATGTATAGGATCTAAGGCAGGTGCATCTAGGGACCCCTCCGACGCGCGTTCCTGATTCCTGATTGAGATCCCACGGTGAGCTGCCCCTTCTGAGCTGTTCTGCAGCATACCGGAGTTCTCTTCTTTTAATGCTTATTATGTACTGTCTGCTTCTTTTTAGGCAGTATGATAGTGGTACTTTGTATATTCTTCTAGTTTTCCTAGTACTTGTGATGCTAGTTCCTGGCACACACTGCAGACTATCATTTTTGGGTTGCATTTTTATTGTTATGAAACTATTGATTTTCGATCTGCTAAAATATAAGTTAAGTGAATATTAAAAATATTTAAATAAAACAATTGAGAACTCATTACTTAATTAGGATTAGTTTGCTTGACAACGGTGTTAGGCGCCATCATGACCTATAATTGAATTTGGATCGTAACATCTACTTTGACTCCTTTCTTTATCAAAACAATATATTCTTGTCATTTTTTTTTTGTTTAATTGTTTAAATGTACAAGAAGGCATGTATCTCTATTTCTTTCTATCTTTTTATTTCAGCCCATAAAATGTGATACCTTGTTCTTTAGAGGGTTTGATTTCATCGAAATGTTTGCACTCAAACCACAAAGAACAGATTAGATTTGTCCCAAAGTAAAAGAAAAATTCAGCGTCTTGTCTGATCCTAAATGCAAAGGGTAAAATTAAGAGTGATCAGTTTCTTTTTCACAACACAAATGATTGAGATGGTTCAGCCTTGTTGTAGCCAATGTTTTAAAAGGTGGGCGTGAGGCGATGCATTTTACTTCCGATGAGGCAAGGCGTAAGTCCTGAGATATAGGCCATAAGTCCTACGGATCTTTAATGTTTATTAAATTCAAGAATTTTCAAATACTATTAAATAAAAAGTTATTATAAAAATTACATTAAAATCATCAAATTATAAGAAATAATCCATTTAAAAAAATTTTAAATTATAATTTAATTATGAATAATACGAAAAATATGATATTGTCATAATATGCTAACTAGCTGCAACGTTGTTACAAATCAAACATCAAAAGTAATGTATCCGATGCGAAATCGTACATGTATCTCTTAAGGAGTAATGAATCTTGAAAGAATTTCGATATTGCAATTTGATATTTTTGTTTAAATACCTCTTTTATTTAATATTCTTTCTATTTGAAAAAGAATTTATATAAAAATATAAAATTTAAATATGATTCTCTAGCATCATTTATTTTTAAGTTTCAACAAGTTAATAAAGTGACACATATTTTACCATACGATACCGTGATAATTAATTATTTATAAATAGTTACTAGCTAATACCGAGCTACTAAGTTAAAAGTATTGTATCTCGTAAATGTAAAAAATTATTTTGGAATATAATAATAAGAATAATTATGGACTATTATGCAATAAAGACATAACAAACATTAATGAGTAAATACTTTTAAATGAAAGAATTATTTAAAATTAACTATATAGTAGTCTTTGTGGATAATATGCAATAATTTTTATTCTAATTATGACATAAAATTCTCTAACTTAATAATTTATGATTAAAAAAAGTAATTTTGAATAGTCAAAAATTTATTAAGAAACTTTGACGATTTACAAGGTTAGGTACATACAATTGCATAAAATTCTATTAGGCGACCCCAGTACTCCGGGAGTTTGGTGTGTCCGAGACGTAAGTCCCAGCGGGCAAGGCGTAAGTCTCATAGAACTAGGACCCACACATAAAATCAGGGATATTTTACGAGTGCTCTTCCCCAGGGCGAGCCCTGGGTGAACCCCAATTCATTTTAAAGCAGAGGTTGTAGCCAAGGGAGGTTCAATAGTATTGGGCTAAGCCAAATAAAGTTTATATATATTTTTTCTTTGAAATATTTATTTCAAGATTTTTGAGAAGCACAGTTATGAAAAATTATTTTATAATAGATTTATTCTAATAATTATTTTTCAATTCATAATATAGCTAATTCATTCAATCTCTCTTGAGAAATTATTTGTCACTATCCTGGTTCGCCCTCCATGAACCATCATGACGGTACCTAGTCCTTACAACTAGGGAAGCCTAGTAATAAGGAACAACAAACCAAATTGGTGGAAGAAAACAGTTTTAAACTGAAATAGAGTAATAAAACATCGTTTAAAAGTGTCGCTCGATATATACAACATTAACTCTCAAAAACTAATACATATTACCAAAACCTGGAAACCCATGAATCATAACCTAAGGACACTACATAGTGCTCTAACTCCAGAATAGTCTAATATAAAGTAAATACATAAGGGTTGTAATTACAAGAGAGAATCCTCGGTCTGCGGACGCGGAAGATATACCTCGAAGTCTCCAAAGGGTCGCCTTGCCTCAAGCATGGTAAGTCTGAGTTGAAGTACCTGGTTCTGCACATTAAAAACATGTGCATAAAGGGCATGAGTACACCACAACACTACTCAGTTAGTGCCAAACCTAACCTTGGTCGGATAGCGAAGAGGAAGGTCAGGGCCCGGCTGAGATTAGTAGAGATGATAGAATAAGATAAGAAATACAATTGAGAATCTATAGTACGAATTTAAGATAGGATATAAGGAATATAATAACAGAAACAAAGATAAAGACAATCACAAGAAAATACCACTTATAATAAGGATGATGAATGGGGATCTCTCAATACCCTCAATATATATGCCAGGTATCTCTTACTACCCCGAGGATCTCTTGACATCCTCAATATAAGCTAGGGATCTCTTGGTATCCCGAGGATCTCTTGGTATCCTCAATATACGTTCCATGAATCTCTTGGTATCCCGCACCTCAGTTCAAATCATAAATACGTACAGGGATCTCCTGGATGCTGTCATGTAGTCCAAAAGTAAAACTCACAATAGCAAAACAAGAATACTCAATTAAGCTCAATTTTCTACCAAGTAAAACAGGAAATTCTTATTTAACACACTTCACATAATTCAATTAAGGTAGTTTAAGAAAATAAACAGTTAAGTCAATTAGACATGTTTTTTCTAAGCTAACAGCAGGTTTAAATTGCAAGTAAAGTGAAATAGGAAAATGGAAGACTGTTGAAGTTACTTACAGAAAACCGAATTTTCAATAATTAGCTCAAATACGCACTCATCACCTCACGTCCACGGCATTCAAATTACCAAATATACCAAATCCTAAGGGGAAGTTCCCCACACAAGGTTAGGCAAGACACTTACCTCAAACCAACTCAAAGTAAACCCAAAAACACGTGTTTGCCACGAGTACTCGACTCCAAATGGCCCAAACCTATTCAATTCAATTGCATAATGTAAATAACACTTCAAGTAGTTGATTTTACAATTAAGTTCTACCGAATACATGAAATTAGGAAAATGATCAAAATGCCCCTCGGACCCACATCTCGGAATCGAGTAATATTTATATTTCTGGAATTCATACTCTCACGAGTTCAGTCATAACAAAAGTACAAAAATCGGACCTCAATGGGTCCCTCAAATTATCACTCAAATGTCTCTAATTAGTCAAGTCCTAAACCCCAATTTACCACTAGTTTCCTTAATTTGTCATGCTTAAATTGATAAAAAATCATTCCAATAACAAGTTACGCGACCAATGACCTTACCCCAATGAACTCCTCTTAAAATCCCTCTTGAAAAGTGCTCCCAAGCTTCTTCCCAATTAAAAAGAGGTGAAAAATGGCTAAATTTCGCGAAGGAAAGTATTGAAATGTTTTTGCCTAGCGATTACCGCATCTGCGGTCAAGAGATCACACCTACAATCCCACACCTATGGAAGAATGCATCGCAGGGGCGAAAAGTCACTTAACGGGCTGCCTGGGTCTGCATCTGCGGTCGCTTGGCTGTATCTGTGGCAGCGCATCTACGAAAACCCAGCTGCACATGCAGATCCTGGACCACTACGCTAATCTCTCTTCTACGGGACTGCACATGTAGTCCCACACTTTCAGGTGCGGTTATGATAGAAAATCAGCAGCTGAAACTGCAACTCCAAACTCCAAAATCCTTCCGTCAACCATTTGAAATCATCCCGAGGCCCTCGGGATCTCAACCAAAGGCACTAACAAGATTAATACCACTTTCCAAACTTATACCATTCCTTAAAATACCAAACACAACATCGAAATGATGAATCGACCATGGATTCAAACCTAAAAATCCAAAACTCTAAAAATTCTCTTTCGATCAAAAAGTATATCAAACCTCATCCGAATGACCTAACATTTTGAACACACATCACGCTAAAAACTATGGAGCTACTCAAACTTTCAAAATTCCATTCCTACCCTCGGGAAAAAATCTCAAATTTGACCTTTTGGCTTCACAAGCCCAAATTAGCTACGGACCTCCAAAACACAATCTGAACACTCCCCTAAGCCCAAAATCACCCAGTGGATCTAACCGAACCACCAGAATTCCATTCCGAGGTGTTTTTTAGATTGTTCTGACTATGGTCAACTTTCCAACACTTAAGATCTCATTTACGGATTAAGTCCGAAACTAAAAATCGAACATCCCAGCATATAGAATTAGAAGAAATAAATACGGGGAAAGCAGTTAATTGGGAATAAGGGCGTAAATTCTTAAGATGGCCAGCCGGGTCATAATATCATCTCACACTTAAATATCTGTTCATCCTCGAACGAGTATAATAACATTAGTTCGTTCTCCATCTCCCAGGTTGCTCCCTCAATCAGCTGACCCCGCTACTGAACCTTCACGAATGTAATGTTCTTTCACCTCAGCTTTCTAACCTGCCTTTCCAATATTTCCACTAGCTCCTCAAATTATGATAGATCCATGTCAAACTAGACTGAACTAAAATCCAACAGGTATGACGAATCACCATGATACCTCCGGAGCATCGAAACATGAAATACCGGATGAACTCCTACCAAGCTCAAAGGTAAGGCAAGCTCATAAGCAAACTCCCCAACATGCCTTAATATCTCAAAAGGGACAATACATCTCAGACTCTACTTCCCCTTCTTCCCAAATCTCATGACGCCTTACATAGGCGACACCTGAGGCTGAACCCGCTCTGCAATCATATAGGAAACATCACGAACCTCATGGTCCGCTTAGCTTTTCTATCTAGACTTGGCTGTACAGATTTTATCCTGAATCACCTTAACCTTCTCTAAGGAATACTGAACCAAGTCTATACCCAATAATTTGGCCTCACCCGGCTCAAACCAACCCATATAATATAACTTCAGTGAAAGTTACGTGGAGAGGTCGACGCGTTGAGGAGGCTACCTAGGTTACCAAGCAGGAGATGCCGAGTAGATATCCTCAACTGTTTGAGGCTTCAAGTATGTTTCTTGACTCATTCAAGGATGAACATTAGTTTAAGTTGGGAAGGATTTCACAACCCGGCTAATCATCTCATAATTTCCTCTCCATTTTCACTATTTCTTCTTCTTATCACTTTTTATATCAATTCTATTTGTAATCAGGTTGGTTGGCTCGGGTTTGAAGAGGATTTGGTAAGGTATGAGACACGTAGTCTCTTTTGAGGAAGCTGAAGTTGAAAAGGTGAACCAGATATTGTCTTATGTGTTAGAGTGATTGTATATAGACTCTGATGGTTCAGATAGCTTCAGAAGGTGATTTGGGACTTAGGAGCGTGATCGGAACGTGTTTTGGAGGTTCGGAGTAGATTAAGGCTTGAATTGGCGATGTTGATATTTCAGTAATTTTTGGTTAGTGGGCGAGATTTGATATAGGAGTCGGAAATTCCAAGAGTTGCAGTAGTTCCATGGTGTCATTTGAGATGTGTATGAAAAATTTCAGATCATTTGGACATGGTTTGGTTGAATTTTGATCAAAAGCTGAATTCGAAAGATTTTGGAAACTAAGGCTTGAATATGATGTGTTTTGGTTGATTTGATGTTGTTTGAGGTGTTTCGAAGATTGGTATAAGTTTGAATAAGGTTTTGGGATTTGGTTGTGCCTTTGGTTGAGCTCCCGGGGGACCTCGAGGTGATGCCAGATGGGTGGCGGAGAGTTGGAGTTTTTGGTGAGCTGCAGATTTTTGCTGGTTCTAGTATTTCCGCACCTGCGGTTTGGGGACCGTAGGTGCGACACTGCATATACGATGGATTGGTCGCAGAAGTTGAAATTGGTTAGAAAGGCTAGAGCCGTAGATGCAGTCCAAGAGCCGCACATGCTAAGGCCGACATACGGGCATTTCTTCGCAGAAGTGATTATTAGTGACTTAGGCGAGGACAGCAGATGTGGTGGCCTTGACCGGAGAAGCTGGTATACGGCCACATATGTGAAAATTCCTGGGCCAGAAGGTATAAATTGTTTCCTTCGCGATGTTTGAGATATTTCACTATGTTTATTTGGCTTAGGAGCTCTTTGGACGATTTTTTAAGAGGCATTTCAAGGAAACTTCATTGAGGTAAGGATCTTGGACCTAAAACGCGTTCCCATGGTGCTATTTCACATACTAGGGCTATATTTAATCAAATTTAAGGGATAAAATTTAGGAAACTAGCGCTTGGTATTGCACACCTAGACTTGAGGATTTGAGGGACCTATTGTGGTTGGATTTTGGTACTTTTGATACGTGTGAACTCGTGGAGAGATGAGGTATCCATTGATGTGATTTTTATTGAATTTTGAGACATGGGCCCGGGGTCGGGTTTTAGTAATTTTTGAATTTTTGTAGTATATTTATTATTTCCTCTTGGGATTCGTTCCCTTAGGATGTTTTGATGCCGTGATTTTGATTTTCTATATATTCAATGCGAGTAGAGGCTGATTCAAGGGACACAAAAGTCGTGGGCTAGAGATTTGACCGAATTTAGGTGAGTAATAATTGTATATGATGTTCTTAGGGTATGAAACCCCATAATTACACATTGTTGTGCTATATTGAGGTGACGGACATGCTTGATGACGAGCGTGGGGTCGTGCACTGTTAGGGATTGTGAATTAGTCCATCATGAATGTATATTTTATTGTGTATTTGACTGAAATCTATTTGTTATCATCATGATTTGGGTTTTATGATATATTTGGGCCTTGTACCAACTACTTGAACCTTTAGGGAATTTTTATTGATATTTCCTTACTCTTTTGACTTTATACTCGAACTCAGTCATGATATATTCCACTATTTTCACAACTCAGCCATGTTTACTCTGTTTTAACACTTAAATGATCTTTTAAATGATTGTTTGAGCTGAAAATCATGTTTCACTATTGCCCGAGTGGTTTGTGAGGATTTTGACTGAGTAAGGCCGAGGGCCTATTTGTAAGGAAACACTGATTATGATTATGAGGCCAAGGGCCTGAGAGATGTACAAAATGATATGGCTTGTTGATATAAGGTCGAGAGCCTAGAGATGATGCCACGAGATGGATTGATATTGCGTTTGGGCCAAAAAGGGCCCCTCCAAGAGTCTGCACACCCCAATGAGCGTGGGTACCCATTGTGATATGAGAGATAGCCCGAGGGGCTGGTATTGTTGACATTGTGCTCGAGAGGAAAATCCTTTGTGTGCTTATCTATCTTATTTGTCTGTCATTCAACTGTTTAATTGTTGAATAGGCATTTCTTGAAGTTTAAACTGAACTTATACGATTTTACATATCTTTACTGAACCACTATTCTTACCTGTTTTATTGTATCATTATAGCCTATAAAGTGCCTTACGTGATTTTATACTTTCGTCTTTATTTATGACTATTACATGCTGAGTTGGAGTACTCACTTTAATCCATGCAGCTCATGTGCAGATTCAGATGTTGAGGATCCTGCTAGTGTGATTTGAGAGCTTCCGACAGATTTCGGAGTCCACGAGGTAGCTTATTTGCGTCCGCAGTCCCTTGTTTTCCCCCTTTATTATTCTATCTCTTTATTAGATGTTCATGAATAGTGACACCCCGGTATCGGGGTGTTGGGTTATACTTCCGCATATTTGTATTGTCGACTGCATAAACATTGGGTTATTTTATAAAGCTTTAGACCTGAATCTAATTATTTAATTTCATAAATACTGAAATGGGAAGTGTCATCTGACCTTGTCTTAATGAGTAGCGCCATCACGACAAGGTCTGGGTTTAGGGTCGTGACAAGTCAGAATCTAGATTACATAGGTCTCATGAGTCATGATCAGGTTTGGTTGAGACTCGCGGATTGGTACAAAGACGTCAGTATTTATCCTCGAGAGGCTTCAAAACCTTTAGGAAAAACTTCATATTCTTGAAATTCTTGTCGTGCAACTTTTTTTCTCCAAGTACTAAACTTTTGTTATTCTATTCTTTCATAGATGGTGTGGACACGCGCTACTGGTCAGGATGGACGACCACAAGTACTACTATTTGTGGCTACTAGATGCCGAGGATGCGGTCGTGGTCATGGTAGGGTAGAGGTGTGGTTTGCGCAGAAACTTAAGATCCATCAGCCGCCCCAATTTAGGATCAGGTCCCAGTTATCGACGCTTCAGCAGCACCAGCTCAGGCACCAGCTGTGCCCATTATAATTTCATGTCTTCATGAGGCCTTGGCTCAGATTCTATTAGTTTGCACTGGCCTAGATCAGGCAGTTTCAGTCACTACAGCTGCAACTACTTCTCAAGACGGAGGAGGCACTCAAAATCCCGTTTCTTGAACAACTAATCAGGTCGTGCATGGACTTCAAACATCAGGGTTACATCCAGCCTAGCCGGTTACAGCTTCTCTGGACTATGTAGTCCTTGCCATGCTAGAGGGCGAGTAGTTGGGGAGGTTTGGTTGACTTCAGCCTCCGACGTTTAGTGGTGCAGAGGACGAGGATGCCCAGGTTCTCTTGAATAAGTGTCAGAGGATGCTTCAAACAATAGGCATTCTAGAGACCAATGTGGCCGCTTTCACTACTTATCGATTTTATGGAGGTGCCTTCACTTGGTGGGAGACGTTTGAGAGGCGTAGGCCTGTTGGTCTAGCACTCCTTACATGCCGGTAGTTCACCGTTCTCATTCTAGAGAAGTTTGTGCCGCAGTCCCGCATAGAGGAGCTATGTAGGGAGTTTGAATGGTTGCATCAATGAGAGATGTCTGTGCTGCAGTATGAGATGAGGTTCCTCGAGTTAGATCGTGATGCCATTTGGTTGGTATCGATATATAGAGAGAGTATTAGGAGGTTTGTTGATGGCCTCACTTATCAAATTTGTATTCTCATGACAAGACAGAGGGTGACTCGTTATACTTTCAAGGAGGTTGTGGATATTGCCCGTGAGATTGAGTCTGTTTGTCGCCAAGAGCGAGAGGAGAGGGATCGAAAGGCAAGAGGCCTCGAGGATCTGGTAGTTATAGTGGTACCCCTTAAAGAGGTCAGTTTCAGCATGACAGAGGTGGTCCACTCAGGCATGCTCAGCCAGCTCACCCAAGTTATTGTTGTGAGTAATCGGGTCATGGTTCTAATAGTTCTCATCATGGCCAGTCATCACATAGTTCCCTTCCATCTCAGAGCTCGTCCCGTGCTCCATCAATTCAAGGCTCTTTTATGACAGGTGCATCTTCTTGTTACTCCGGTGTGGGGGTTACCTTCAGTACCCTTCTCCAGCACCTAGGAGGTGTTATTAGTGTGGTGAGATGGGCCATATATAGAGGTAGTTTGCTCGTCATCTTGAATGTTTATCTTAGCAGAGGAGTCCGCCATCAGTTTCAACACAAGTTACTTCACTAACCACTCGCCCATCCAGCTAGGGGTTTAGGTCAGTCAGCTAAGGGACTCCCTAGAGGGGGAGATCGATCAGATGGTGTCAGGCCCATTTCTATGCACTTCCAGCTAGACTTAATGTTATTTCTTCAGATGTTATTACAATTATAGTCTCAGTATTCCACAGAGATGACTCTGTATTATTTTGATCCCTGTTCTACATTTTCTTATGTGTCATCATACTTTTCTCGTTATTTGGGTATGCCCGGGAGTCTTTTGCTTCACCTGTTCATGTATCTTCCCCGATGGGCAATAGTGTTGTTGTAGACAGTTTGTACCAGTCGTGCGTAGTGACTATTGGTGGTATGGAGACCCGAATGGATCTTTTATTATTATGTATGGTGGATTTCAATGTCATTTTAGGTATGGATTGGCTATCTCTTTGTCGTGTTATTCTAGATTGTCATGCCTAGAAAGTCACATTGGCAATACCGGGTGTTCCCCAGATTGAGTGGCGAGGTTTGATGATTATGTTCCCAGTAGGGTGATCTTATTCTTAAAAGCAAACCCTATGGTTGGGAAGGGTTGTCTTTCGTTTCTAGTCTTTGTGAGGGATGTCGGTGCTGAGACTCCCGGTATTGATTATGTTCAAATTGTGAGGGATTTTCCCAATGTGTTTCCTACAGAACTATCGGGCATGACACTGGAAAAGGATATTGATTTTTTTATTGACCTGGTGCCGATCCCTCAGGCCATTTCTATTTCGTTTTATCGTATGTCACCAACGGAGCTAATGGAGTTAAAGGAGCAACTTCAGTAACTCCTCGAAAAGTGCTTCATTCGGCCAGTATGTCAACATGGGGTGCACGGATTCTATTTATGGTGAAGAAGAAGGATGGCACTATGAGAATGTGCATTAATTATAAGAAAATTGAACAAGGTAACAGTAAATAACAAGTATCCTTTGCCTTGCATTGATGATTTATTCGACCAACTTCAAGAAACGAGAATGTTCTCCAATATTGATCTCCGTTCAGGTTATCACCAATTGAAGATCAGGGACGGATATTCTTAAGATGACTTTTAAGACCTGATATAGTCACTATGAGTTCTTGTTGATGTATTTTGGCCTAACCAATGCCCTAACAATGTTCATGCAATTGATGAACAACATGTTCCGGCCTTATCTCATATCGTTTGTCATAGTCTTCAGTGATGATATTCTGATGTATTCGTGTAGTCAGGAGAAGCACGCGGAGCATTTGAGAATTGTGTTGTAGAGGTTGACAGAAGAGAAAATTTATGCAAAATTCTCCAAGTGTGAGTATTGGCTCAGTTCAAAGGCTTTCTTAGGGCAGGTGGTGTCTAGCGAGGGTGTTCAGGTTGATCCGAAGAAGATAGAGGCGGTTCAGAGTTGGCTTAGACCATCCTCAGCCATATATATTCGTAGCTTTCTTGGGTTGGCGGGTTAATATCGTTGGTTTATTCAGGGATTTTCATCAATCGCATCGCCCTTGACCAAGTTGACTCAAAAGGGTGCTTCATTAGTATGATCAGATGAGTGTGAGGAGAGCTTTCACAAGCTCAAGACAACTTTGACCACAACTCCAGTGTTAGTTTTTCCATCAGCTTCAGGTTTGTATATCGTGTAATATGATGCTTTGAGAGTTGTATTGATTCTGTATAGATGCATGAGGGTAGAGTTCTTGCTTATGCGTCTCATCAGTTGAAGCCTTATGAGAAGAAATACATTTATGATTTGGACTTGGTTGCCCTAGTTCACGCATTGAAGATTTGGAGGCATTACTTGTATGGTGTGTCTTGTGAGGTGTATAATGATCATCGTAGTCTCCAGCACTTGTTCAAGTAGAAGGATCTTTATTTGAGGCAGCGGAGATAGTTGGAGTTGCTATAGGATTATGATATCACTATATTTTACCATCCGAGAAAGGCCAATGTGGTGGATGATGCTTTGACCCGAAAGGCAGTGAGTATGGGGAGTTTGGCATATATTCCAGTTGGGGAGAGACCTCTTGCAATTGATGTTGAAGCTTTGGTCAATCGGTTCGTATGGTTCGATATATTGGATCCTAATTGGGTATTGGTTTTTATGGTGTCTCGGTCTTCCTTATATGATAGAATTGGAGAGCGCTAGTACAATAATCCACATTTTCTTGTCCTTAAGGATAGAGTTCAGTATGATGATACCAGAGATGTGACCATTGGTGATGATGGGGTGTTTAGGATGCATGGCTAAATTTGTTGGATCAATGTGGATGGGCATTGGGAGTTGATATGGAAGAGCCCATAGCTCACAGTATTCCATTCACCCGGGTGCTGCGAAGATGTATCAATATTTGATTCAACATTATTGGTGGGCGAGAATGAAGAAAGACATCATAGGATTTTTACCTTGGTGACTCAATTGTCAGCAGGTGAAATATAAGCATCATAGACCGGGTGGCCTGCTTCAGCGGATGGATATTCCAGAGTGGAAATGGGAGAGGATCAATATAGACTTTGTAGTTGGACTTCCATGGACTTTGAATAAGTTCGATGCTATTTGGGTGATTGTGGATTGGCTGACCAAGTTTGCATACTTCATTCCCGTGAGTACGACCTATTCTTGAGAGTGACTGGCAAAGATCTATATCTAGGAGATTGTTCATTTGCATCGTGTCCTCTATCATTTCAGATACAGTCACTTAACTTACTTTGCAGTTTCAGGTTTGTGAAGCAAGAGTTGGGTACTCAGGTTGGGTTTAGCACAGGTTTTCACCCTCAGATAGACGGGCAGTCCGAGCATACTATCAAATATTGGAGGACATGTTGTGCGCTTGTGTCACTGATTTCGGAGAATCATGGGATCTATTTCTACCGCTTACTGAGTTTGCAATTAACAACACCTACCGCTCAAGTATTCAGATGGCTCTAATTGAGGCTTTTTATGTGAGGCGGTGTAGATCGCTAGTTGGTTAGTTCGAGCCAGGTGAGGCTAGGTTCGGGTTGGGCATAGTGTATGAATGAAATAACTGGGGGATGTTGTTTGGTGCCATCGAGTGGTGAAGTAAGAGTAATCATCCGACTGGCACATGTAGGATTTATTTGATGGCTCTCTTGTATTTCTTCCAGGTCATATGGCTCGTAAGAAGCAAAAGAGATCCGCAGGCACGTCCCAACAACCTACATACGATGCCTCAAGGTTCGAATAAGAAATGGCAGAGGACGACTTCTATGTCAAGGCCTCGAAGAGATTCATCCCTGATATTCCTACATATAGGGAAGCCCTCCGTGTGGAAAAGGATGAAATGTATGATGCAATCCGGCAGAGGGAAATGAAGTTCCTATTTGATGAACCTACACCGGTGACAAGGATGCTTGTTAGGGAGTTTTATGTGAACTGCCCATCACATACGTTGTGGGAGGTATTTGTGTGGGGCAAATGGGTAAGTTACTCAGTTGAAACTATTCGTCAAGTGTTACAGCTGCTCCAATTTACAGGTGACGTCGTTTATTACTATGATACACCAGGAGTCACTTGGGATATTATGACTGATGCACTCTGCGCAGGGGGAAACCAATCTAGATACGTGACCATATCAGCCTGAACTCCAATTCATTCACCCATTTGGCTAAGTTTTGGCTCACTGACACTTGCAGTTGGTTCTTGCCCTCAGGCAACACGACTGATGTGAACTCTAATAAAGCCCTCTTGACATGGTGTTTCATCACAAAGAAGGATTTTGATGCGACAAGACATATTGGTGATGAAATGATCATACGGTCCCCGGTGAGGTGAAAAGGATTCTACTTCCCCTCCCTAGCGACTACATTGTGCCTGATGAAGAATGTACCAACCAATCCTACTAATGAAGAGTTGCCCCCTAAAGCACCTTTCAAATCTTCGGGCATCAGAGTAGGCAGGGGTGCCCGAACCACCATTCAGATCGATAATGATGATGATGACCAGGTTCCCATGTCACTATCTACGAGATTCTATGACAGTGTCGGACCCTCTCAGCGCCCCCATGCTGAGATAGGCTTATCCAGATCACCGTCCCCCCATCCTATGTTGTGTACTATGGAGGAAGAGGTCGCGGATCTTCGCACCTCGGTGGAGGGCCTACACACGCATATGGATGCCATGTCTCTGAGGCATGTCAGTCTGAGAGCCGGTTTATGTCCTGGTTTCGTGATTTTAGGAGAGCTTGCCATGTGGACCCCAACACCGTCTCCTACTGTTATAGAGGCTCGGGGAATTACTCTTACCCTTTTGCTCTTTATTTTTTAAATGACATGGGGACATGCCATAATTTTAAGTGTGGGGTAGGAAACTTGCTCTGGTAATGTATTGTAGTGTATATAGACATTGTGTATGTTGTAGTCTTAGATTGGTGTTGTTGTGTATAATTGATTGTACTCACATTAGAAGTAACTCAGTTGGCCCGAAGGACAGTTGTCGACGGGTCTCGTGAGGGTCCAAGTCGGAAACATAAAAAAAATGAAAAACTGAAGAAAAACAAATATGTGTAGAGGACTCTTCCTAAGGACGGACCACTTGGACAATATTTTTGAGGGAAGTAGTCCATGTAGTTTTTGATTTTATTTTATTGTTCTTTTTTAGGTAGTGTAGTAATTCTCCCTTGGTTTTTCTTTTGACCACGGTTCTTTTCCAAGGGCTTTTCATGAACCAGGTTAGGTAGATTTTTCTTTTGTAGCCTTAGGACCTTAGGACTCTCTTGGACCAAGATAGGTGAAGGCTAGAATGTAACCCTTAATGTTCACACCTGCAAATAACAAAAATGAACTTGAGGGTGCGACGTCTAGGTTTGTTTGTAGACTCGTAAAACCTATGCCTTAATTTTGCACATCTTGTCTTGCATGAACGCTCGTATGAGTTTGTTGATAAACTGATTCGGAATGAGTTACATGGAAAATGTGTGTGAGTTATTACTTGTATTTTGTGCTTGCATGTGATACCTAGAACTTTCACTGTGTGTTTGCAAAGCGAAATAGAAGCTGTTTGGTTTCAGAGATGATTGAGGCATTTCTTTGTATAGCATGTATAGTTGTGAATCCACCTGTATATATTGCCATAGTTAACCCCTTTGAGCCTGAAGCCTGTTCTTTGATAACCCTATAATGACCTATATCCCTGTGTTTGAATAACTTGACTGTTTGAACCTACACCTCCTCGAAGCACTTGAATCACTAAAGAACATACAAATGTCAAAGTGTGGGGTAGTAGGGAGTTAGCCAAAACAGGAAAATTAAAAATGAATCATTTGAATGGTGCACTGGCATTGTAAAATAAAGAAAAAAAAATAGAAAGAAAACAAAAGAAGCCAGTTGCACCTAAAGAAAAGTGGGGGTCACCTGTGAAACAAAAATGTGGAAGAACGATTGGGCTGGGCATGGAAATTGAAATAAAAAAAAAGTGTGTATTAAAAGTGCTTAGGGAGGTCAGTCACTATATCCAAATATATCCTACCTGTCCCTTAGCCTACATTACAAAAAATTAGATCTCTCTATCTTTGGCTCGATTAGTAGAGTATTACACTAGGGGCAAGCTTACGGTGTCTCTGTGTGGCATTTGAATGCTCTTTGCTGAGAGTGAGTAAATTCTTTCTGTCATTGGTTCCTTATTGATTGAATTTTATGTGTGTGGAACTTCTCTCAGAATTATGATGTGAGGGCATGTTACTCAGGAAGAATAAGTCAGTTTTCACCTCTGTTAGAGTAACTAGAGTGAGCACGAGTGTGTCATGGCATTAGAGTCTGCATCTGAGGTAGGACTATTGCATTACTTAGGTTGTTCTGTCATAATAGCGGGTATGGCATGAATAATGGGGTAATGCATCAAACAGTTAGGCCTTAAAGTGTGGATAAGCTTGCTCGAGGACGCGAAAAGGATTAAGTGTGGGGTCTTGTTAATAGGTGAATTTAACTACAATCAGGCCTTTAATAACCACCTTCTTGTATAGATTTGATAATAAAAGTGATAACAAAATGCTCTTATTAGTTCTTTTCATGATTTGCAGATTATATATGACCAGAGAAGGCTAGGAAGTACTTTTGGAGTAAAAAAATGAAGAAAAAGAGGCTGACCATGAAATTCCCCCAATTGAACCACGAAAAAACGGGCCTGAAGAATTAAAGAGCTGGGTTGGCCGCGTTTCCACCGCGACCGCGGAAGAACCGCGGTGGAGGCTGCTCGCGGACAGAATGAGAATCAAAGAGAACATTTGGCCGCGACCGCGGCAGACGCGAAAATCTTCAAGACTAAAGTGCAAAACACATGAATTTTAGCCCTAAATCTATTTTAATCATTAGACTTCGCCCAAGAGAGGCATGTATGGAGTTTTTAGAGTTCTTGGCAAGAAAAATAATTGGGAGAGATAACCCAAAACATCTTTCTTCTTTTTTTGATTTTTATTGCTATTTTATGATGAATCTTATTATAGTTTATTTACCCATAGTTATGAGTAGCTAAATCATTTGTCTAAGGTTTTGATAGAACCTATTGGAGGATGAACTTCTTGTTTATATGAAAACAAAATTCTAATTTCAATCTCTATTTTTTCAACTTTGTGTTTGTTGTAGTTAATTGACAGGATCCTCAATTAGCTGTGCCTATTTATTGTGCATAACTCGGGAGACAGTGCATATTTAGGTTACTGTTGAACAACACCACTCCCAAAGTATATGAGGGATCAATAACTGCGGGTTTAAAGGTGGGATTAGGGATAACGAAGCCTTTGGTGCAATATGAGGTGAACTCTGTTAATTAAAGCTAGCTAGTGTATCTCGGAAGAGCGCATTTAGTATATTACTGCAATTACTCGGGGGAGATTTATGGTAAGATGAGCGTTCATGATTAATAGAGAGGTGTTGGTTAATTTTTATGAAGCATAAAAAAAAAGGATTCCATCAATAGGGGAAATCATTACCTTTGTGTTTTCTCATCATCGTTTACAACCTTAACATCATTAGTTTATAGCTGTTTATTTACTTA
This sequence comes from Nicotiana benthamiana, assembly GCA_034376525.1. NCBI lineage: Eukaryota > Viridiplantae > Streptophyta > Magnoliopsida > Solanales > Solanaceae > Nicotiana > Nicotiana benthamiana. The sequence goes on along the minus strand of CM067338.1, from coordinate 125,596,870 downwards.
TAATTTTGGTTATTAAAGACACCATCAAATATTATTTATGATTTGTTTGCCCAAAACTTTACCACTTGAGAGTACTTTAGTTCAAGAAGCTACATTACCAACTACTTCCCTTCCCGTATCCTGCTTCTCAACCTTGTCATCATACCTCTTATGCAATTCCAGATGAGTTACCGAGCATTCAACCTCATTGTGGCCTTGATTTTTATACATATTACAATATATTAGCAAGTAGTCATACCTTATCTTAATTCATTTAGATTCCTCCGGCTCAGTTTTATCTTCTTCTTCCACTATCTTAATTCTTTGAGGGAATTTTGCAAGTTAATTCACTTCTACATTAACTTTTGATATCTAGGTCTAGTGCCATTTTGTGTAGCCAAATCAACATGAAGTGGATTACTGATCGCAGCCTACTCCGCACCACTAAGAAGTTGCGAGAGATGGTCGCAATAGCTTTTACTCGATTTGTAGGTCGGGATTAATTTCCTCAGGGATCTAGGAATGGATTTGAATATCTATTTAGGACGGAATTGCATATTTGTTCCAATTGTTCACTTCTATTCATTTTTGGTTTTGCTTTATTTGCCACTATGATCAAAATACAAGTTATGATTGAAAGTAAATTAAACTAAGAGTAAATTGTTACCGGATGTATCTAATGGTTTGAAAGCCACTAGAGTAATGACTTTCACCTACGTGGCCAATTGACTAGTAAATACATCTAGGGAACGATTGACATGATTGGGGAAATATGTTATAACCATTGCTCGACTCTCGGTAGAAAAGAGTGTTTTTACCCAATTGACTTTCTCAAGACCAATATGGTATGCTTAATTACCCAAGCAACTAGGGTTAAAGTCAGGTAATTACTCTCTCGAGTTTTAACCCTTTAATTGCGACTATCAAATCTCATGAGTCCATCCCAATTCCTTGTTGAGTCAATTTTGGAGACTTAGGCTCTCTTTCTCAAGAAGAGCCAAAGTCAACTTAGCACAAATTAGCAACCACCAATTCAAAAATTAAATCATAAAATTGACCCAAATAACAAACACGCATAGTCAATTTAACAATAATCACAATCCCATCAATTACACATACTAGGGTTAAGCCACAACCCTAGCTAATAGGTCTAGTTACTCTTGCTTGAAGATAAAATCAGAGAAATAGATGAAGAGAATGACATATTTATTAATTATTAAAGTAAATACAAAGATTCAATCATTAAAACTAAGTAATAGTGCCCAAAATAGCTACAAAAGGTTTTTTCACGAGCGCAGCTAATGTCTGATAATATCTGCTACCCTAAAAATAGAAAAATGTTCTATTTATACAAAGCTGAAAAAACTAGAAAAAATGGCCCTGCAGGGTCAATGCGAACCACACAAAATGGTGTGCAGGCGCACTAGGCTCTTGACTCTGCAAATTCAAAGCGTATCGGACTGCACAGAATGAATTGCAGTCGCGGAGGCTTCTAATGTGGCCCGCACATAATGGACTGCGGACTGCACATGCGTCTTCTTCTGAACTTGGCATCTCTCTGAAGTTTGGTTCTGCGGACTGCACAAAATGGCAGTGCGGCCGCAGTACCTTCAGTGCGGGCCACAAAATATCTACTGCAGTCACACTGCCTTAATGCCTGAAAATCCAAGTTTGTGAATCTCCCTAGTGCGGACCGCACAAAGTGTAGTGCGATCGCACTAGGCCTACTTTTCCTGTGTTTTGTCTTGTCTTTGGTACTTGTACAGGTTTCACTCCTTTTGAGCCAATCTTTGACATCTTGTCACTTTATTGATCAAACCAGCAAGCAAGCACAACTTATGAGCCTTTTGGGACTATTTTGTGTGAATTTATAATCAAAGCGTAAGCAAAAAGAAGTAGAAGATGCATCAAAATCCCTAATTTATCAACTTCCCCAAACTTAAGCTTTTGCTTGTCCTCAAGCAAACAAAATAAGACCCACTCTTTAAGGGAAAATCCAAGAATTTTCAGTTTTCGTAAAGTAACCTCAGCTAGCATCAATTGGTACTAACAATTTCCCTCAACACACATGAGTCATAACAACATTCAACCTTTGAAATATCATTGGTTTACGTGCGACATAAGATCATAAAGAGTTGACTCTACACATCAAGAACTCTTTCAATCACTTTGGTCATTGTGGAACCCAAACTCACAAATCCTCAACTCTCCCCAAGCAAACCTCAGCTTTTTGAATATTGGCACTCAAACACGGTTATTGGTAATTCACTCATATCTCTCAAGAAAAGGTCACAAGTCCGGCTCGAAGTACCATATTCTTGCCCCTTATGTGAGTATACACTAATTTAAGCTTCATTCAACTCAAGATCATATAGGGCTTTTGTGGTGTCATTATGAAGGCTTTTGGTTCAAGGTAGGACATATTTTTGTTCAAGTGGATTTCATCTTCCCTTAAGCACCTCATTTGATTCATTTGCAACAATTCACTTGACTCTTTGAGTGATTTCACTTCATTCTAAGGGGTTAGCGAGACACATTCACGCTTTCTTATGCATTCAAACCTTTTCTCCTTTTCAACTTTCCACACTTTTCTTTCTTTACTTTTCATGAATCCCATTGCGGTTTTTTTTTTCACATTGAGCATTCATTTTGTCGTTTTGCTTTTCTTTCTTTTTCATTGCCATTCCTATTTTCACCTTTGTGCATTTTTACCACTTTGTTGTGCTCCTCGTATCTCGCCCCCAAACTTATACTTTTTCCATGTTCTAAAGGAATGATTTGGGTGCTAAAAGAGGGTATCTTATAGAACGGGTATAGGCTTGTATCATGGTTCTTGAAAGAAAAGACCTAAGGCTCAAAAGGATTGTCAAGGGATATTATCATTGGTAGACTATGGAATTGTTCAAACTATCATTTCGATCAAGGAGAGCCTATAATCACTTCTAAAGTCAAAGTTCACTTAAGATTTTGTCTCATCAAACATTCAGGGCAAGTTATAGACCAGTGGCTCGATGCTTGGACTTGCAATTTGATTTCTCACCACACAAGCTAAGGGATTGCTAAACATATCGAGTCGAGGGCCGGAAATGACCTTAGATACGATTCGAGCACACAATGGTACTGAAAAACCACTTGATGATTATCGGTCAACACAAGAGTCTCAAGGCCACGACTTTCACCATCCTAAGCACAACAATTTATTTTTGACCAGAATGTCAAAGGCAAATGTGCTAGCCCAAAAGTAAAGCTTTGTTTGAGGTACCTTTAACTACTAACTACCAAAACAAAAATAAAAAATAGACTCAAATCCTTAAGAAGTTTGTCACGCCATCCATCATTGGGAAGCGCAACACAATTCACACAACACTCTGCCTTTGGAAAAAATCATGGCATTAAGAAAATCAAAGGATTATTGAAAACATCTAAAACAAAACAAACAAATATGAACATAAACAACAAGCTAAAAAATGAAAATATTTGCGGAAAATAGAATGGATATATAGAAGAGGGGATTCGAATATACAACGGTGGATAAATATATACATTATGAAGTAACTTTATATACAAACCCAAAGTAAAATGAAAATGCGAGAAATGTAACTAACTATCAAATTATATACAGACCAAAGATGAAAATCAAGAAAGCATAAAACGGATAAATATATACAGTAAAATAAAAATGTAGGGCTCACCCCCTAAAATAAAAGCTGGCATTGTCCCCAGTTCCACTAGTCTAAATAAGCACAAAAAGATAGAGAAAAAGGATATACGGGGCTCCCTAAGCTGTGTCTGTCTACATAGGATCATGTGCGGTCCCTGGTTCCTCTATGTTCTCGAGAACCTCATACTGGTTCCCTGTGTCTTACTGCTCAGCTGCTGGGACCTGGGCTGGACTTGGACAGGCTCTACATCTAGTACACCATGTGGCTGACTGGAGGAAGTCTCTGTTGGCTCCGTCAACTCGATGATAGCATCGTCTGCTCTAGGAATTACTCTCTTCTATTTCGGAGGCTTTTGTGTCTGCTCCGGCTGTGGATGAGCTGCTGGGACTGGATCATCAAGCAAAATGTCTAAGGGTATCAGGTCCTCCTTCGGTGTATCAACATTTGCCCGCAGCTCCTTCACGGACTTCTTGGAGGCCCGTGTCTTCCGCAGCTTCTTATGCTTCTTAGCAAGCTCTTTGAGATCCTTGATATGCGAATCAATTTCCCTTGTCAATGCATCCTGAGTGGTGAGGATTGTCTACTGGTTCTTAAGTATCTCCTTCAAAGCATCCTCAATCGATGATGGCACTTGTGGTGGCTGAGGTGCCGACTATGTCTCACCCACTATAGTAAGTGTGGATAACATGGATGAAGCAGTATGCATCCAGTTTTTAATGCCATGAAGCGTCTAGCTCTGGCAGTAGGAAGTAATCAGATAGGCATGGGAAGATGGAATCTCCGGGCCTAGTGAGGTGGAAGGACCAGAGGGAATGGCTGAAGATTTTGAAGGTCCCAAAGGCATATCAGCAGAAGTGGAGGTAGGCTCAGCGGGACCTCTACCACAACTAGCTCTTCAAACTGGCTAGTAGGGGGAGAAGCAGGGACTTTGTAGTTTTTGTTCTTGGGGAAGTCATTCCCCTTCAAGCTACACTAGGAGAACGGTGTTGTTTCCTTGACGTTGATATCATATGGCCTCTTGTCCACCTTCATGTCCCGGAAGTACGTTGTGAGAGTGCTAGGGAAAGGATGTAGAAAATCATTCTATCTATGATATGTGTGCTTTGGTTATATTAGCATGATTTTCAGGTGTAGGTTTTGATGAATGACAAACAAGGAAGTCGATGAATGACAAACAATGAAGTCAATTGTCGAACAATGTTATTGTATGACAAACAATAAAGATTCATAAGCAAACAATCAAGATTGAATGCCGAGAAGCATATTGATGAATGGATTGCATAGTCAAGCCAAAGACGAGCTCAAAAGTTCAAGACCGAAGACCCAAGACGTAGGTCGTTAGGTAGAACAAATGTAAGAGCAACGTTTAAAGTTATCTCATCTTTTGGCTCAACATAGGTCATCATAAATATGCATAAAATCATTTTATCAAATCATATTTCAAATACTTCAAACAAAATGATTTCAAACATTTTCATCTTAACCAAAATGATTTTCAAACATGTTTTTCAAATCTGGACATAAATAATCGATTATGTATTTCTTATAATCGATTATGTTAAACCGTATTTTCAAAACAACAAAATAATCGATTATACGAGATAGCATAATCGATTATTCACTGACCGTTGCCAAAGTATTGTTAAAACGCTGAAATATAATCGATTATACACAAGGCAATAATCGATTATGCTTGCACAGAATCTGCATCCGATTTTTGAACGTTAACAGATAATCGATTATGCAACTTGAATAATCGATTATTCTGCTTAAAATCCGCATATGATTTTTGAACGATCTGCAAATAATCGATTATGCAGATCATATAATCGATTATGCAAGCACAAAATCAGCAATTAGTGATTGGCAATCAAGCAACGGTCTTGGTGAATTTGAGCACTATAAATACACCTCTAATTCACGTTTTTAAACACAACAACTGATTATAATTCTTGCATAAAGCTTACATACTCTTCTCTCATCATTTCATATCTATTTTCATAATTTTTGAGAGCCAAATTCTTGAATAAGTTGTTGTGTTCTTGAGCGTATTATTTTTACTCATATCTACTCCAAAAAGAGAGTCTTGTCTTGAGTGCTAAGTGTTTGTACACACTTGAAGGGATATTCTAATCCCTTGTTGTAAGAAGGAAAGGTAGTTCCTTGGTTTGAAGTCTTGAGGTGCGGTATCCTCGAGCAGGTTGAAGTCTTGTAGAGTGTATATCTACGAGCAAGTGTAACGGTTTGTTAGGCACCCGTAAGCTTAACGAAGTTAGTGTAAAACTCGAGAGAGTCTCTCGGGGACTGGACTAACCACAAGTTATGGTGAACCAGGATAAATTCGGTGTGTTCTTTCCTTACTATTTTAATTACCGAATTTATTTTATTCCTGCAATTTTAATTTCGCAATATTTATCAATATTCTCATGCCGCACTATTCACCCCCCCTCTAGTGACGGGCATAAATCCTAACAATTGGTATTAGAGCCTAACTCTCTGAAAGCCTTAACCGGTTGAGAGAACGATATATATATTTTTTGTTGAGAATATTGAACGCAGGAATGATGAGCGAAGGACACTCACCCTATAGGCCTCCACTATTTGACGGAACAAATTATACATATTGGAAAGAGCGGATGAGAATCTTCATCCAATCAGATAACTTTCACTTGTGTCAAACCATCAAGAACGGTGAACAAATGCCAATAAAGAAAGTTGGGGAAGCCATTGTTCCAAAGGAGGAAGATGAATATGATGCCGACGATATCAGGAAAGTTGAAAACAACGCCAAGGCCATTATATATTATATTGTGTAGTGAATCCGGATGACTATCGGATGATCTCTTGTTGCACAACCGCCAAGGAGATGTGGGATAAACTCAAGATCACTTATGAAGGTACGCCTCAAGTCCGAGAATCTAAAGTTGATTTTCTAACACATGAATATGAAATCTTTAAAATTTGGGAGAAAGAACCCATCGGTATTATGTTCGAACGATTCTCAACAATAGTCAATGATCTTCATGCTCTCGGGAAAGTGTACACGAACAAAGATCTTGTTCGAAAAATCCTACGGAGTCTCACTCCCAAATGGCGTTCCAAAGCCAATGCCATCCAAGAATCGATAGGAATCACGGATGTTACGATTGATGGACTAAGAGGTAACCTCGAAACTTATGAATGCACAATTCTTAATCCCTATCCTAGAAGTAAAGGTTTGAATCTTGCCTTCAAAGACTCATCTTCTAAAAGAGTAGAGGTAAGTGATTCGGAAAGCGATGATGATATTATTTCCAATGATATTATTGAAAAGTTATATAAGTTTATGAAGAAAGAAATAAAGAAGGAAGAACAAAGCCCTTCATGCCATAAGTGTGGAAAACTTGGCCACACCAAATCACATTGTCCAAAATCCAAGGACAAGAAGAAGAACAAATACCAAAGGCGTGTGACATGGGATTCGGACAGCTCGGGCGATGAAACTGCCCCATTATGTCTCATGGCCAACGAAGAAGAAGAGGTAAGTAATACTAACTCTTACTCATTTGAAGAAATGCAAAATGCCTATGATGAACTGTATGGTGAATTCATTAAAGCTTCCAAAACCATAAAATTATTGAAGAAAACAATTTCTTCAAAAGAAAAAGAATTTGAAAAATTGACTCGTGATAATGAGATTTTAGAAGAGAAAAATAATTTTTTGGAAAATGACAATATTGATCTTAGAAATAAATTAAGGAAATGAATGAAGCCTCTTCAATTGATCAAAGTTCCAATTGCTCTTCTTGTTGTTCTCTAAGAATAGAGAACATAGAACTTAGGAACACACTAGAAAAACGTAGTGTTGATAATCCTAAAACAATTGAAGAAACTAAAAAGGATGATAGAAATGAAGTTGGACCACCTAGAAATAATTCTAGAAACTTCACTAATGAGTATAGAATGAATAATTTTAGACCAGCTAGAAATAATTCTAGGAATCGCAACGCTTCTAGGAATAACGACTTTAGATCACCTAGAATGTATTTGGCTCAACCAAGACATATGCACAACCTGAATGTTATATGTCATTATTGCAACCGGGTAGGACACATAGCACCCGTATGTTTTGCAAAACATAGAGATTTATCGTATAGCTATGATTATTATTTGCCTAACCCCCAAGGACCCAAAAGTGTTTGGGTACCTAATACCTATTTTTAGGTACGTTTGCAGGTGTGCTTGAAGACTACAATATCGTAGTAGATGCACCAAGCACGAAACCTTATTGCATCGAGGGGGAATTTCGGTTAGTTATCATATTTTAATAAAAACGTAAATAGTTGATATGTGTTAACAATTGATATGTCTTTGTTAACAATTGGTATCAATTTCCTTTGATTCATGTTTTGATAACATTTATTTTGAATAACAATTGGTATCAATTATTTTTGTTAAAAATAATGATTGATCCATGTTTTGATGAATATTAGTTATTTCTTTTGATAAAAACCTAATTGTTGATACGTGTTAACAATTAGTATCTTTTTGATAAAAATAACACTTGAAATGTTTGTCTTGTTTAACAGTTGGTAACAGTTGGTATGTATTAACTGTTAGCATGTTTTTGTTAAAAACATTTCATTCATGTTTTGATGAATATTACTTTTGATTTGAATAACAGTTGGTAACCAATTGATTTTATCATGTTTTTTATAACAATTGGTATCATTTTGAAAATAATGACTGATATATTTTTCTAACAGTTGGTATATTAGCCAAAAATAACCTTTGATATGGTTGTTATATTTTTACTAACAGTTGGTATTATTTCATGTTGGTATGATTTTTTAAATATCGTCAATGTATATTCCTCATTGTATTTCCTATCTTATATTTGACACTAACAATTGATATACCCAAAAGGGGGAAGTGTCGAAAGCTATAATAGCCTTTGTATACTCTTCTTTTTGCTAATGCCAAAAGGGGGAAGAGTTTAGGCGATATGAATCAAATTAGGGGGAATATATCTACGTTATAGTATGCCTTATTTGAGGGGGAATTATCATTAAGGGGAATTGTTTGCATGAATTGTATGTTGAGACATAGCATGAATTTAGGGGGAATCCGATATGCATATCTCCTGTTTTTTGTCATTATCAAAAAGGGGGAAATTGTAGAAAATCATTCTATCTATGATATGTGTGCTTTGGTTGTATTAGCATGATTTTCAGGTATAGGTTTTGATGAATGACAAACAACGAAGTCGATGAATGACAAACAATGAAGTCAATTGTCGAACAATGTTATTGTATGACAAACAATGAAGATGCATTAGCAAACAATCAAGATTGAATGCCGAGAAGCATATTGATGAATGGATTGCATAGACAAGCCAAAGACGAGCTCAAAAGTTCAAGACCGAAGACCCAAGGAGTAGGTCGCTAGGTAGAACAAATGTAAGAGCAACGTTTAACGTTATCTCATCTTTTGGCTCAACATAGGTCATCATAAATATGCATAAAATTATTTTATCAAATCATATTTCAAATACTTCAAACAAAATGATTTCAAACATTTTCATCTTAACCAAAATGATTTTCAAACATGTTTTTCAAATCTGGACATAAATAATCGATTATGTATTTCTTATAATCGATTATGTTAAGACAGTGTTAACCGAAATTTTCAAGACAACAATATAATCGATTATGTCTCACTTGTAATCGATTATGTTAAGACAGTGTAAAACCGGAGTTTCAAAACAACAAAATAATCGATTATACGAGATAGCATAATCGATTATTCACTGACCGTTGCCAAAGTATTTTTAAAACGCTGAAATATAATCGATTATACACAAGGCAATAATCGATTATGCTTGCACAGAATCTACATCCGATTTTTGAACGTTAACAGATAATCGATTATGCAACTTGAATAATCGATTATTCTGGTTAAAATCCGCATATGATTTTTGAACGATCTGCAGATAATCGATTATGCAGATCATATAATCGATTATGCAAGCACAAAATCAGCAATTAGTGATTGGCAATTAAGCAACGGTCTTGGTGACTTTGAGCACTATAAATACACCTCTAATTCACGTTTTTAAACAGAACAACTGATTATAATTCTTGCATAAAGCTTACATACTCTTCTCTCATCATTTCATATCTATTTCATAATTTTTGAGAGCCAAATTCTTGAATAAGTTGTTGTGTTCTTGAGCGTATTATTTTTACTCATATCTACTCCAAAAGAGAGTCTTGTCTTGAGTGCTAAGTGTTTGTACACACTTGAAGGGATATTGTAATCCCTTGTTGTAAGAAGGAAAGGTAGTTCCTTGGTTTGATGTCTTGAGGTGCGGTATCCTCGAGCAGGTTGAAGTCTTGTAGAGTGTATATCTACGAGCAAGTGTAACGGTTTGTTAGGCACCCGTAAGCTTAACGAAGTTAGTGTAATACTCGAGAGAGTCTCTCGGGGACTGGACGAACCACAAGTTGTGGTGAACCAGGATAAATTCGGTGTGTTCTTTCCTTACTATTTTAATTACCGAATTTATTTTATTCCTGCAATTTTAGTTCCGCAATATTTATCAATATTCTCGTGCCGCACTATTCACCCCCCCCTCTAGTGACAGGCATAAATCCTAACAAAGGATAGTTCTTTTCACGCTCGACAGCCACTATAGGAATGATTAGGGACATCACATTCCCACGTTGATTGGCGGTACCTTTCCATAATTAAAGAAACCAAAATAGCCCGGCGGAGAGGAAGGGTCTGGTCATGCGTGGTCGAATCCAACCGACTGCAAACAATTGTCTCCCAACCCCTCGTCTCAAAATTCATGGTACTCCGTAATATTTTGACCCCAGCTGTCAATCAATTAGTAGTAGTACCTAGGATTGACAGGCACTGAGCTAACCATGGACGGACCTCCTCTCCCATTTCCATATTCGCCATATATAGAGTCTCATCTTCCTCATTGAAACAGAGATATTCATTGAGTGACTTCCTGTCAACCAACACTTTGAGGTTCCAACCTTGGTCAATTTGGAGCCCTTTTTGATGTGGGCTACATTGCAGTAAAACACTTTGAGCAAGTGTTCGCTGGCATCCACAAAGCCATCTAAGAAGTGTTCCCAACCCACTGGAGTCCTGAACTATCTATGCACATTGGGGTTGTAGGATAGAAGGTCTTTATCTATGAAGCTACTCTCTGGGATCAGTTTTCACACTGGCCACCACTCCCTAAATTTATGGTATTCTACTTGGCTCACGGACTTATCCTCCCAGACATCGGGTTTCCTAGTTTAGGCAATGCCTCTCACCTTAGGCTCACCACCCTCAGCTACCTCCTCATCCCCTTGCACCTACTCCTCACCTCCATCTAAACCCTCATCGATTAATGAAGTTGTGGGGGAGGTAGAGTATTCCCCACTACCGGCTGCTGAGCGTCGTACTACTCAGTATAAACATGCTCTTGAGCTTGGGTAGTGGGTGATGGTGGAGGAGTATCATCTGTCAATCTCATTCTCTAGGGCCAGTTATAGACATATTCGGGCATGGAGTCGAATGAGATATCCTGGGAGGGCACATACTCACTCTACAACTGGTCATAAGCTCTATCAGCGCCTTTAATTGCCTTTCTCGTCTTTTTTATGTTTTCTCTCACTTGGGGAATGAGTCGAATTATCTTCTTGCCCTTGCCCCGGGACAATTCACCTCTATTAGGGTTTTTTGATCCCTTGACACATCGTTTAACAATGTCCTGCAAGCATAATCAATTAAACTTGTTAGTCTCAATATATCAGTTGAAAACAACATTAAAAAATGAGTTGTAAAACAAGCCAGCAGAATTGCAGACGGTTGCAGAAATGGCCCAGTGCAGACCGCACAAAATACAGTGTGGCCGCACTAGGATTAGTGTGGACTGCACAAAAATGACCGCGATCCGCACACGGATAGGGTTCAGACTACCCATCCTGTGATTCTAACTAGTCTGGCCCGCATAAAATGGTATAGCGGCTGCACTAGACAAGTGCGGACCGCACAAAATGTAGTGCGACCGCACTGGCCAAAGGGTATCTTTTAAGAGTTTATCAGTGTGGTCCGTACAAATTTGTACTGCGGACCGCAATGGAGCACTGCGAATCGCACAAAAATGATCGTGGTCCGCACAATGTTCATGAAAGTAACACTGAGTTAGGGTTCCTATATTTTTCTATAAGGTTCAAACTATCACCTAATTAAAGGCCCTAATCGATTACCTAGTTCATTAAACTACTAAGTCCACATGAATCATCATTTAAACTAATCTAACCTAGACATTGAATTAATTATGGGAAGAAGAAGAACTACAAGCTAAGAAAGATGAAAATAAAACGAAATTACATAATTAAGCAAAGAAGAATTGAGTGAAATGTTACCAGATTAAGAGATGATGTGAAATTAATCGATGAAGTGATGAATCTTGGACACATTCGTTTGCTTTCTCCCCCAAGTATAATTACGAACCTGTTGTGATGTTTGTATGCATTTTTATTCGAGGCGCACGTAAACTACCATTGTTGCTCGAGGAAGGTCAACATCACATTGGTTATTTGAAAATTCCCCGTCCGGATTCGGGGAGGGACAATAGCACTTGCATACCCTTGATTTGGTAATACTATAGGAGCAACTCTTGGAGGTTGCATAGAAGGGTCTATTCTATTATCATTTGTATTAAAAGTGACATTCCAGCCTCTCCATTGTCTTTGAGGTGCAAGAGGCACCTCATCTTGCTCAAGATGATCTACCTCCTACCCCGCTATCGTATTTCCAAGAGGGTCATTAGCATTGAGAGCCATTGGTACCTAAGTTGCGACACAAACGGAATTAGTAACAAAGAAGGAAAGAAGAACAATACACAAAACTAACTAAATAGATAGCAAAAACTGATAGCTCCCCGGCAACGGCGCCAAAAAGTGGTCGCAGCCTACTCTGCACCACTAAGAAGTAGTGAGAGAGAGAATCATAATAGCTTTTACCCGATTTGTGGGTTGGGATCGACTTCCTCATGAAGCTAAGAATTGAGTCGAGTATCTATTTAGGTTGAATTTGCGTATTTTTTCCAAATTTCACTTCTATTCATTTTTGGTTATTCTTTATATTCCACTACGATCAAACTACAAGTTATAATTGCAACTAAGTTAAACTAGGAGTAAATTGCTTCGAGATACATCTATTGGTTTAAAGGCACTAGAGTAGTGACTGTCACCTAGGTGGCCAATTGACAGGTAAATGCATCTATGACACGATTGACATGATTGGGGAAATATATTATAACCGTTGCTCGATACTATCCATTCTACACCTCTCGGTAGAAAGAGTGGTTTTGCCCAATTTACTTTCTGAACACTAATTGGGTATTCTTAATTGCCCAAGAAACTAGGATACAAGTCGGGTAATTACTCTCTCGAGGTTTAACCCTTTAAATAGGACTATCAAATTTCTTGAGTCTATCCCAATTCCTTGTTGAGTCAATTTTGAAGACTTAGGCTCTTTTTCTCAAGGAGATCCCAAGTTAACTTAGCAAAAATTAGTGTTTGCAACCACCAATTCATAAATTAAACCATAAAATTGACTCAAATAAGAAACACCCATAGTCAATCAAATCTTAAATCACAACATTCATCAATTACCCACACTAGGGTTGAGCCAAAACCCTAGCTAATGGGTCTAGCTACTCATTCTTGAGAGATAAAATCATAGAAATAGATTAAGAGAATGACATATTAAATAATCACCAAAGTATATACAAAGATTCAATAATTAAATCTAAGTAAAAATTCCAAAAATAGCAACAAAAGGCCTTCTCACGAGCGCATCTAATGTCTGATAATATCTGATACCCGAAAATGGAAAAAGGTTCTATTTATACTAAGCTGAAAAAACTGGACAATAATGTCCCTGAGGGCTTAGTGCGGACCGCACAAAATGGTGTGCGACCGCTCTAGGCCCTTGACTCTTCAAATTCAACTCTCTGAACATAGGCTCCGCAGACCGGACAGGATGGACACGGCCGTGGAGGCTTCTAATGCGGTCCGTGCAAACGTACTGCGGACAGCACAAGCCTCATCTTCTTAACATGGCATCTCTGTGAAGTTTGGTTTTGTGGACCGCACAAAATGGTAGTGCGGCCGCAATGCCTTTAGTGCAGGCCACATAATATCAATTGCGGCTGCACTGCCTTGATGCCTAATAATCCAAGTCTCTGGATCTCCCTAGTGCGAACGGCACAAAGTGTAGTGCGGCCGCACTAGGCCTACCCTTCCTGAATTTTATCTTGTCTTTTGTACTTGTGTCGGTTTCACTTCTTTTGAGCCGATCTTTGACATGTTGTCACTTTGTTGATCAAACCTGCAAACAAGCACAATTTATGAGCCTTTTAGGGCTATTTTGTGTGAATTTATGATCAAAGCGTAAGCAAGGAGTATAAAAGGCATCAAGATCCCTAGTTATTAAATACCTACTGCTCTTGCCAAACAATACTAATTCCTTACCAAAAAAGTTAGGTGGCAGCTCTGGGAAGCTAATCCACGCAATAGCTATGGCGGTATCTTCATGAGGTTTTCACCATGGATTTCACTTAGTACATCCCATCTGCCACATTTCATCTTGTGCTTTCAAATAAAAAACTGGCTTGGAAAGTAGATGAACATAGTCCTCCATCAATGACAACCTACTTAGCACATAATTACCTTCAATAAGCCCTATAGAACATGCACATTTCGACTCACATTGAATTGTAATGAGCTTGCGAAGCTCGTGGATCAGTGGCTTGCCATAGGAATAATTTTCCTAGTACTGCCAGTTGCAAGGCCATGTTTAAATATTGATTAATTCAGTTCTATCCTTTTCAGCGTATTATAGGCTCTCCATGTAAATACTCCGCTGGTTTTATGGGAACGACGGCTAGGGTTTACATGAGAGTATTTAATGATTTTGCTTGTAAACGATTTGGTAGTTTTGGACTGGATTTTTCGGTGTAATAGATGTAGTAGATTATGGGGGTGGTGTAGACAACTGACCAGCCCCATCTGGTGGCTGGCCAGTGGCTGGAGACACCATGAAAGAGCTCGCGAAGGTTTTCTCCCAGTCTTCATAAAATCACCAATCGCTAGAGCGCTTGCCGCGCGGGATGGGGTTTTTATTTTGATTTTAGGACTGATATCTACTTTTGGTGGATTTTACGGGGCTTTTTTTGTTGGAAATTTTCTTCATTCTCATTTTATTATTTCAAAAGGATTATGATAGGGACTTTAAAACATGAGGAAGATGGATCAAAAATTGGACAATATTTAAGGTGAGCAGGTAACGGTGATAATGGAAGATGGGAAGGAGTTATGGAAGTGGGATGACGTGGTATAAATTCTTGGGTAGGGAAATGCTAAGGGATCAGGTGGATTTTTAATAAGAATTTGATATTTAAAATTAGGGGTAGATTTTTTTGTTCCAGCCCAGCCACGTGGCATACCGTCAAATTAGGGCAAATAAGTGTCAATAGTATAACGGTAGGGAGTTAATTGAACGAATAGTATAACAAAGGGTTTATTTAAACTATTTTCTATAATACGGGATATATTTGACCTTTTTTCATTAAATAAATTCTAAAACCAAAAGCAATAAAAGTAAAAATGTAGAAGACGCAGAAATGAATATGATCTTACTGAATTTATAGTGTTTCCTTAAGAAATTTAATTCACTACTAGTACCCGATGTTTAGGATAATTTTCTCTCACAATAGAACAGATTATACATACTCGTGTGGTGGCACTTCAAACCCGACTAATTCGACCAACAAAAATGGCGGCAACAATTATACACTTATTTTTTATTGTTTTAAAACAATGCAGAAACACGAAAAATCAAATTTTACGCAAACCGAAAATTTTAAATTTTAACAAAAAATCAAATCCGAGGAAAATCAATTTATCCTTATGGAAGTAACTTATTTGGATCTAAAAATATTAATTTGATATTAACAAATAAATTTGGTCCAAAAATATAGTCAATCAATTAGATCATTTGACACAAAGCTTGACTTCTTCTCAACTTTTTAAGAGCAAGGAAAAGTGCAATTATATATGTACTCAACAAAATGAGTTTTTCTCCTCTAATATGGGAAATGTTCCTTCATAAAGTAGGGAAATTATAAAAATTATTTTTTTGAGCATTTCCTGTCCACCCTATTTTTGATCTAATACGTAATATAATCTTCATGGATGGATGGTAACAATCAAATTCTACGATTGAGTTAAGCCTAAGTCTATTTTGTTAATATGGTATCAAGACCAAAGCCATCCATATTTTTTGTTTATAATTTTAAACCCAAATCCGAAGTCAAAGTTGATCCGAGATGAGCAACGAAGACAACGTGAGGCTTTCCTTCTTTTCAATTCTTTATGAGCTAGAAAAAGTGTATGCATGTATATATATATTCTCCTCCAATATTGGATAATGTTCCTTAGTGAAAGAGAAAAATCTAAAATTTTATTTTTTCTTCCATTTTCCATCACTCTATTTTTGAAATAAAACCTAATATAACCTTCATGATTGGACGGTAACCATCAAATTCTATGATTGAGTTAAGCCTAATTCTATTTAATTAACGACGTATCATATCCAAACTCAACAATATTTGTTGTATACAATGTTAAGCTCATTCTTAATATGGTATCAGAACCAGACTCATTGACATTTTTTGTTTATAATGTTAAGGCGATGATATGATTATTATGCTCTAGATATTCAGCTATAGAAGTACAGAGCATGTTAAGTGTCCCACATGGTTGAAGAAATGATTTTATTAAAATACGTTCTTAGATATTATGATAAGTTAGATTTTAGGTCGATATTCTTAACAAAATTTCTTTTTCTAAGATAGGAGGGTATTCAGTTTAGACTTATTATTGGTGGTCGTCACAAGTTTTGTGGTTGCATGAGTTAATCAACGAAGAGACGAACAAGAAAGAAGACCACCAAAATGTAATAACACAACAATAAATCTTTACTAGACTGGAATCGTATTCTTGATTCTCTCTAGCGAATATCTTCTCTAAGAACAAGTATATGATAACATCCATTTTGAAGATATCATCCATTTTGAGTTTGGTACTTCCCCGTGAATTGGAAACTTCAATTAATGTTGCAGACCAACTCTACCGTAGAGAAGATACTAGAATCAACGCCTTGACTTCATCACTAAATGTTATATTGACATAACTCAACTGAGTTAATATTACATCAAACTCATTGATATGTTCTATGACAGATCCATCGTCTATTATCTTCAAGTTGAACTCGACGCATCAAATAGATCTTGTTTGAAGCATACGACTTTTAGTATATATTTGGTAATGCCCTCGTCAGGTCTGCAGTAGTTTCTCGTTAATGATATTGAATTCTATATTTCCTGTCAGCTTCAAAAAAATCACACCAGGATTTTGGAAATCTAATAGATTGTAATGACCCAGCCGGTTGTTTTATATGTTACCGCTTTATTATGTGTTATCGGGTTGGTTGGCTTGCGTTCGAAAAGGTCGTGGTACGGTTTGAGATATTTAGTCTCTTTTGAGTAAGCTTATATTTGAAAAGTCAAATGTATGTTGAATTATGTGATAACTCTGAATTGAGTTCCAATAGTTCGGATAGCTTCGGCAATGATTTGGGACTTAGCAGCATGATCAGAATGTGTTTTGGTTGATTCGATATTATTTGAGGTGTTTTGAAGATTGGTATAAGCTAGAATAGTGTTAGGTGAATTGTCTGTGCTTTTGGTTGAGATTTCAGGGGCCTCAGGGTTATTTCGGATGGTTCACGGAGAGTTGGGAGTTTTGGAGAAGTTGCAGAATTTTTTTCTTATGATATTTCCGCACATGCGGATTGGGGATCACAGGTGCGACACCACAGATACAATGGATTGGGCGCATCTGCGGGACTACAGGTGGGGATCCTGGCTGCAGATTTTATCCTAAGGACTTAAGTGACGACCGCAGCAGCTGTTGCGCAGGAGCTAGAAATGGACCACAGGTGAGTAAAGCCTGGTTCAGAAGGTATAAAATATTTCCTTCGCGATTTTGAGCTATTTCTTCATCATTTTGATACCATTTTAAGCTTGATGGTTAAATTTGAAGAGGTATTCAAAGGGAATTTCAATTAAGTAAGAATTTTGGACCCTAAACTCATTTCTATGGTATTATTTAACTGATTTGACTTGAAAATTTATAGCAATTAAGGGTTAACAATTGGGAAAACTAGGGCTTGGGATTGGAGATCTTTGAGCAACGATTTGAGGGGCCATTTGTAGTCAAATTTTAGTACTTTTAATATGTATAAACTCATGGTGAGATAAGGAGTCTATTCATGTAAATTTTATCAAATTTCCAGACGTGGGCCCCGGGGTCGGATTTGGTTAATTTCGGGATTCGCGTTGTATTTTTATTTCTTTTGAGTGGGCATTGTCCCTTTGCATATTTTGATGGTTTTGCACTGATTTTTGGTTTGATTTGGAGCATCCAAAGGCTGATTCAAGAGGTAAGAACATCACGGGCTAGAGTTCGAAACGGTAGAGGTGAGTAATGATTGTAAATGTTGTCCTGAGGGTATTAAACCCTAGATTACACATCATTATGCTATGTTGAGGTGACGCATAAGCTAGATGACGAGCATGGCACCATGCATCGATGAGGATTGTAACTTAGTCCATCTAGAATGACCATTTTACTGTGTTTTCCATTGAAGAGTTTTTGCTATCATCATATTTTGGGTTGAATGCCATATTTGGGCCTCGTGCCAATTGTTTTGGACCCTTAGGGGATTTTTACTGTTATTTCCTCATTGTTTTGATTTTATATCTATACTCAGTTATGCTATATTCTGTTGTTTTCATAACTCAGCCATGTTTAATTTATTTTTAACACTTTGAATAATATTTTGGGCTAAGAATCATGTTTTACTGTGCCCGAGTGGCTTTTAGAGATTTCTGACTGAGTAGGGATGAGGGCTTGTATTATAAGAATTATTATGGGTTCGGGCTGCACGCCGCAGCATTGTTGTACTGATTATGATTATGAGGCTGAGGGCTAGGTTGTACGCCACAATGTGGCTTTATATGAGGTCGAGATCCTATGTATCATGCCACGAGATGGCTTGATTCTACGCTTGGATTGTAAGGAGCCCCTACTGGAGTCTGTACACCCCCAGTGAGCTGCGGTACCTAGTGTGATATGTCAAATAGCCCGAGGGGCTGGTATTGTTCCATTTTATTTCCTGAGGGGCTAATTCTATTGACATTGAGCCCGAGGGGCGTATTTATGTGATTATATTTTCTTGCTTCCTTTCATTCACTTGTTTAACTGTTAAAAAAGTTGTTTTAAAGAAGCTTATACTGAAGTAAGTTGTTTTTATAAGATTTCATTGTTTTATTGCATTTTATTTGTTTTGCACTGCCTCTTTGTAGAATGTTGTTGTCTTTACTTGATTTCTTATTGCTCACTCTTCGTTTATTGTTAGTACTACTGATTTGGCATACTCATATTACTTCCTGCACACTGTGTGAAGATTTAGGACCTTGGGGTACCGCTAGTGAGGATTGACTGCTCTCGACATGCTATTTGGAGTCCACTAGGTAACTACTCAGCGTCCGTAGCCCAATGTGTCTCCCTCCTATCTTACTTTCTGTTACTAGTTTAATAATAGACTGTATAAACTATTTCAGACTATTAGAGGCAGTTTAGATGCTTATGACTAGTGACACCCCGAAGTCGAGCTATGTTTATTTCCGAAAATTGCACTATTTCACTTTTATTTTTGGATTGTTAGCATGTAATGACATAAATTGGTTATTGTTATTGTTTTAAATGAATTAGGATTTGTGTCGGCTGACTTTGTTTCACGATAAGCGCCATCACGACAGGGTCTGGATTCAGGGTTGCGACAAGTTGGTATCAAAGCCTAGGTTACATAGGTCAAACGAGTTATGAGCAGGTTTTGTAAAGTCTCGTGGATTGGTTTGGAGACATCTATATTTATCCTCGAGATGATGTGGAACCTTCAGGAAAACTTCATATTTTAGAAATTCTTATCGTGCGAATCTGTTCATCAGAGTACTAAATTTATGTTTTTCTATTCTCTCACAGATGGTGAGGACAGACGCTAGTGGTCATGATGGACAACCACTAGCACCAGTTATGGACACTAGGGGTCAAGGACGTGGATGAGGCCATGGTAGGCGTAGAGGTGCAGCCTGCACCGCAGCTAGGGCAGCAAATGCAGACCAGCTGGCCCAGTTCATGATCAGGTTCCAGTTATGGACGATCCCGTAGTACGAACTATGCCTATTGTGATTTCGGGTCTTTAGGAGCCCCTAGCTCAGATTCTATTAGTATGAACTAGCTTAGCTCAGGAAGTTTTAGTTTCTACAACCATAGCTACTTCTCAAGCCGGGGAGGCACTCAGACTCCCGTCGCTCGCACACCTGAGCAGGTCGTGTAGGGACTTCAGACACCGAGGGCACATCCAGCCCAGGCGGTTGTAGATGCTCAAGACTATGTAGCTCCTGCTATGCTAGAGGACGAGCAGCACAGGTTTGAGAGGTTAGATAGACTTCAGCCTCCGACTTTTTGTGGTTCAGAGGGTGAGAATGCCCAGGGTTTCTCGTACAACGGGTATTCTGGAGGCCAGTGGGGTCACTTTCACTATATTTCAATTTTCTGCAGCTGCCTTCAGTTAGAGGGAGGCTTATGAGAGCCATAGAACTATTACTACAGCACCCCTTACTTTGCAGTAGTTCTCCATTTTCTTTTTGGAGAAATATGTGCACACTCTCGCAGGAGGAGTTGCATCGGCAATTTGAGTGGTTACATCAGGGAGAGATGACTCTGACGCAGTATGAGATGAGGTTCTTGGAGTTAGCTCGTCGTGCTGTCTGGTTGGTTCTTATTCGTTGATGGCCTCACATATAAGCTTCCTATTCTCATGACCAAGGAGATGGTTTCTAGTGCTACTTTTGAGGAGGTTGTTGACATTGCTCCTGAGATTAAGTCAGTTCGTCGCTAGATGCGAGATGAAAGGGAGGCCAAAAGGCCTCATAATAGTTATGGCGATGTTCCTTCGAGAGGTCAGTTTCAGCACGACAGAGGCTGTCCATTCAGACATGCTCAGTCAGCTCGCCCAAATCATCATGGGACATCATGGGTCATGGTTCTCACTGTTCTCATTAGGGCCAGTCATCACTCAGTGCCCTTCCATCTCAAAGTTTGTCCCATGCTCCATCAGTTCAAAGCTCTTCTATTCCAGGTGCATCTGCTAGTAATTTCGATTTCAGTGTTTCCCTTAAATCCTTGTCCCCAGCACTAGGGAAATTTTATGAGTGTGGAGAGATGGGTCATATGTGGAGATAGTGTCCTCGTCGTCTTGGGGGTTCATCTCAGTAGAGGAGTCAGCCATTGGCTTTAACACCAGTTATTTCACCATCACCCACGCAGCCAAATAGGGGTAGAGGTCATTCAGCAAGGGGTGGCCCTATAGGGGAAGGTCGATCAGGTGGCGGCAAGGCTTATTTCTATGCACTTCCAACTAGACCCGATGTTATTGCTTCTAATGTTGTGATCACAGGTATTGTCTCTGTCTGTCGCAGAGATGACTATGATTATTTGATCCCGGTTCCACTTATTCATATGTGTTATTGTACTTTGTTTGTTATTTGGATATGCCATGTGAGTCTCTTGGTTTATCTGTTTGTGTATCTACTCAAGTAGGCGATACTGTTATTATAGACTATGTGTATCAATCTTGTGTGGTGACTACTAGGGGTCTGGAGACCCGAGTGGATCTTTTGTTATTATTCATGGTAGACTTTGATGTTGTATTGGGAATGGATTGGCTATCTCTATATCATGCTATTTTGGATTGTCATGCTAAGATAGTTACAGTGGCTATACCGGGTGTGCCACTGATTGAGTAGCAATGTTTGACTGATTATGTTCCCAGTAGGGTAATTTCATTCTTGACGGCCCAGTATATGGTTGGGAAGGGTTGTCTTTCATGGCTAGACTTTGTGATGGATGTTAGTGGAGAGACTATTAGTATTTATTTCGTTCCTCTTGTGAGAGATTTTCCCGATGTGTTCCCTACGGACCTACCTGTCGGGCATGCCACTGGATAGGGATATTGATTTTGGTATTGATTTGGTGCCGGGCACTTAGCCCATTTCTATTCCACTGTATCGTATGGGACCAGCAGAGTTAAAGGGTTTGAAAGAGCAGCTTCAGGAACTCCTTGATAAGGGATTTATTCGGCCTTGTGCGTCACCATGGGGTGCGCCAGTTCTATTTATAAAGAAGAAGGATGGCACGATGAGGATGTAAATTGATTACAGGCAGTTGAACAAAGTAACAATTAAGAACAAGTATCCTTTCCCGTGTATCAATCACTTGTTTGAATAGCTTTAGGGAGCGAGATTATTCTCTAAGATTGATCTCTTTTTAGATTATCACCAGTTAAAGATTAGGGACTCGGGTATTCTTAAGACGTCATTTAGGAATCGATATGGTCATTATGAGTTCTTGATGTTGTCTTTTGGGCTGACCAATGCCCCAGCGGCATTCATGCATTTGATGAACAGCATGTTTCAGCCTTATCTCGAATAATTTGTCGTAGTTTTCATTGTTGATATTCTGGTATACTTACTGAGTCAGGAGGAGCACACGGAGAATTTGAGAGTCCTGTTGCAAAGATTGAGGGAGGAGAAACTTTATGAAAAGTTTTCCAAGTATGAGTTTTGGCTCAGTTCAGTGACTTTCTTAGGGCACGTGGTGTCCAGGGGGGATATATAGGTTGATCCGAAGAAGATAGAGGTCGTTAAGAGTTGGCCCAGACCGTCCTCAGCGACAGAGATTTGCAGTTTTCTTGGATTGAAGGGTTATTACCGCTGGTTGTTCAAGCATTCTTATATATTGCATTGTCCTTGACCATGTTGACTCAAAAGGGTGCACTCTTCAGGTGGTCAGATGAGTTTCAAGAGAGCTTCAGAAGAGACTTCTGACTATGTAATTTCAAGAATGTCTAGTTCTAAGAGTGTTCGATTGTGTGTGTCTTGTGAAAAAAGGGTTGTGTATTTATAGTGTGAAAGTCATGAGGAATAAGGTAAGAAAATAATTGAAGTCTGATTTTCAATCAATCACATAAGATTCCCTTTAATTAAGGGATTCAAATTAAAACGGGTAAAACAATTAAGGAAAGGGATTTGAAAGAATATTTTCGTAGCAGTATAATGAATGGTAAGTACATACAAGCTATTTAAGGCAACAAACCAATAGTACACGGTTTGTATAAATGGAAAGGGAATCAAGCACTAAAACCAAAATTGCATGCTTACTAGAATGAATTTGGTCGAGAAATAGGGTAAAGAATGTTCACTTAGGGAAAATCAGGAACAATCAAGTAAAGACCATTAAAGAGATTCAGAATCAATAAGTAGTTAGAAAAACCTTTTGAATTCTCATATATATATTACACAAACATATGAATCAAGAAGAGACTGTCGAGTTATGTAAAAGAGAGAGATGTTCAGAATCATAAAAACTCAAAATCATAAGCAAAGAGATAGATGTTCAATTTGCAGACTCATAGTGAGTCTGAGAGTTCAGGGTCCCAAAGTGGAGCCCTAACTCGAACAAAAAATCAAAATCGTCAAAGGAAACCCCCCCTCCCCCAACTCCTAGGGTTTCAAATTTGAATCAGACATGGAAGTGAGAAAGCAAGCCATTTTCTTCAGAGTCTCAATAAAACAGATATGATAGCATGTTTGAACGATAAAGGAAGAGGAATCATGAAGAACATATTTTGAGAAAACTCGGAACCTAAATAAGATTAGAAGAAGGATATAATACAAACGTGAACAAAAGTAGATGAAGCATGTAAGAATGTGAACAAAGTGCAGTAAAAAAACTTAAATAACTTATAGTAAACACACATAGTGAAAGAGCAAAGATTAACAGGAGTAAAATGCATGGTAGAAAAAGAAAAGGCAGAAGGTAGTACATGCGTAATAAAAGAAATCACATGAGCAGGGTATGGATAGACACATATAAAGCAAAAAAGAAATATCAGAAAGATTTTTCCAAAAAAAAAATCCTTTCAAAAACCCTAAAATCGAAGAAAAATGATTTTGAAAGGAATCTTTTGAGAAAAACACTTCAAAGGGCAAGAAAAGCATAGATACAGTATACATCTAAGCAAATAATGATAAAATAACCTTGAATAGCTTAGTTTCGAAGAAACTCTAGAAGTGAGAAAGGCTTGGAAATAGGTCAGATCTTGAGTTGGAGTAGTCAAGAATCAGGCTCCTGAGTCTTGGATATGCCGTAGATGGATGGAAACCTCGAATCGGTGAAGTTTTGAGTGAAGACCTTTCAAGTGTGGCCTCGAACCTTGGGGCATTAGGCATGTAGGAGCAGTAGGAGGTGAGTATATGATGTCCATGGCCTGAGAAGCCATAGATTCTGGCGGGTAGGGTTTCGAGAGAGTTCAAGAGAGTTTGAGAGGGTGTGGGATTCGGACATGGCTATCAGATGACAAATGAGAGAATATGGTATTCATTTGAAGATAAAAAAGGTAAGGGGATTTATGGTCGTTGATTAAAATGATCAATGGCCTGGATCAATAGTAAGGACCGGGCTGGTTTTCAAAATTGGGTTAGGGACCATGTTATATCAGGATTGGGCCAGTCCAATTAAGGTTCAAAACTTGGTTAATTAAGGACTACAATTGAAAGGTGAGAGAGCTATAATTAAAATAAAAATGGCTCGGTGTGAAATAGCCAATTTTCCCTTCTTATTTTATAAAAAATAGTAATAACAAGTTAAATGCATTGAACTGATTAATAAAATATAAATAATAGTTTACAATTACTGGGACCAATTTTTATGATTATAAAATACTATTAATCATGAAATAGGCTATAATTGTAATTGTACGCAATTAAAATTAAAAGCACTGAATAAATTTGTAAAAAATATAAAAAACATCACCTTAATTATATTTTGGTGTAAATATAAGAATAAAATAAGTTATTCACCAAAATGATAATCTTGGAAATAATGAGTAGATTTTTGTACTGCTAAAACAGATAATAAATTAATTTTTAATATTTTTTAAAAATTGGAAAAAAGATATTAAAACACTTGTTTGTTCTCATATATGCACATATATTTTATTTGGATGGAATTTTGTATACAAAAATACATAGAAGAAAAATTGGGCACCAACAGTTGCCCCTCTTTACCCGGGAAGGATGAAAGAGTTGTCAGGTAAAGATATGATGGCTAATTTTGGTCGAAACAAATGATTTGCAAAGGTTTAACCGGGATCTGGCTCCTGAGATGCCTACATACCCCTGGTTTTACAGGAATCAGTCCATATGTAGCTCAGGATCCATCGGCGGAGTACGCTAATAGAGTTTTTCAAGAACAGACGCGATATTTAGGATAGATGAAGTGTGATGAGCTACGGGAATCGAAGCGGGATCGCTCCTAATGAGATGTTCGTTGCTAGCCGGTGTACCTTCAAATGGATAATAACAACATATATTGTGCGTAAATTAAACGTGATGCAAGTTCCCATTGGACCATGAATGTTGTCTTTGGACGGTTAAGGTGACGTCCTCGGCCATGAAGCGCATGATAAAGATTCACATGCAATGAAATGATGTTCTCGATCTATGAGAATGATGAACTATGATTCCTTTGAATAATGATATGCAAGAGATATAATGGGGTCATCAAGCCATGGCATGGAGTTCTCGGGCTATGAAAATGGTGCCTCCGGAAAATGCCACGTTTGGACAATTGGTGATCTTTCAGCTCATGAAATGCAGAAAGTGGCAATCTTTCAGCCAATGCAACATATAAGTAAAAGGTGGCGGTATTTCGGTCATGCGAGAAAAATAAAGTGGTGATGTTTCAGCCGATGCAAAATGGAGACGGGGCTTAACCCCGTAAGGCATAAAGGTAGCCTTATGCAATGCGGGAAATGGAGATAGAGGTAGAGCTTAACCTCGGAAGGCATAAAGGTAGTCATATGCAATGGCAAGAAATGTAGATGTAGGTAAAGCTTTACCTCAGAAGGCATAAAGATAACATTATGCAGTGCAGAGATATGCAGATGGAGGTAGAGCTTAACCTCGGAAGGCAGAAAAGTAGTCTTATCCAATGCATAAAATGCAAGATGGAGATAGTGCTTAGTCTCAGAAGGAAGAATAGTAACCTTATTCAATGCAGAGATATGCAGATGGAGATAATGCTTAGTCTTGAAAGGCAGAAAGGCAGCCTTATGCAATGCAGAGATATGCAGAAAAAGGTATAGTTTAACCTCAGAAGGCAGAAAGGTAGCCTTATACAATGCAAAGATATGCAAATGGAGGTAGAACTTAACCTCGAAAGGAAGAAAAGTAGCCTTATACAATGCAGGAAATGCAGGATGGAGACAGTGTTTAGTCTCAGAAGGCAGAATAGTAGCCTTATGCAATGTTGAGATATGTAGATGGAGACCATGTTTAGTCTCGAAAGGCATAAAGGTAGCCTTATGCAACGCAGAGATATGCAGATGGAGGTGGAGCTTAATCTCGGAAGAAATAAAAGTAGCCTTATGCAATGCATAGATATGCAGATGGAGACAATCCTCAGTCTTGAAAGGCAGAAAGGCAGCCTTATGCAATACAGAGATATGAAAATAGAGGTAGAGCTTAACCTTGGAAGGCAGAAAATTAGCCTTATGCAATGCAAAGAAATAAAAAGTGAATAGTAATTAAATCGCTTAACTAATAGATGACAGCTAACAGCGAATTATGATATTATGGTCGTTGGGGATGTCGTGTGCGGATAACAATTGTAAATAGGCGATGATCCTGAGCGTTGTATTCTTGAAAAAGAAAGAGTCTATAATTGTATCTGATGATTTACGCCTTGGTTGACTGCATCCAAAGAAATATTGTGAGTTTTGTAAAGGGAGGAAGGTTAGTCCGTCCTCTCGTGGTCTTTGCTCGTCCTACTTGGCGTTGTGTATTATTGGGGTAGTGTTGCTAAATAATGTAATTCGGACAAGGGTCATGCATGACTTCGTAAATATATAAATTAAAATAATAGTTTTCTTTTTAGATGAACTGACGACTGTGACGTGCTGCCAATTGGGAAAAAATTTCCCCTTGGCTTCCTTTTAATGTGGGAATATTTTCTTCAGCACCAACTGCACTTGTGTAAACTTCCTCGGCTTGACTCTTTTGTTGAAAGCTCACGATATTTTTTTCTAATAAAGCTGACTATGGCAGATTGCATTCATTCATTTCCCATATATAAGAGCCAACTTCTCGTAGCGACTCTTTATCCATTCTGCGTCGTTAAGTTCTGCTTCTTGTATGATCCTCAAGAAGGGAATTTCTACCAAGGTGGGATTGAGCGCCTGTATACCATAAACCAATTGTAGGGAGTTGCCCTGGTTGATGTGCAGACTGTGGTACGGTATCCCAATAGAGAAAATGATAATTTCTCATGCCATTGCTTATGCTTTTCTATCATTTTCCTCAGTATCTTCTTGATATTCTTGTTGGCTGCTTCTACAACTCTATTAATTTGAGGTCTGTAAGCTGTAGAATTCTTTTGTTTGATCTTGAATATTTCACACATTGCTTTCATCAAGTCACTGTGGATATTGGAATATCTGTGATGATTGGCTCTGAAATGCCGAACCGACAAATGATACGGTCGCGGACAATGTCTGCCATGACTTTCTTATTCAGTGCTTTATGTGATGTAGCTTCAATCCACTTGGTGAAATATTTAATTGATACCAGAATGAACCTCTGCCTGTACGATATGACAGGCTCGATAGGTCCGATAACATCCATTCCTCATGCGGTGAACAGCAATCGCAAGCTTGTTGTAGTAAGCTCATTTGGAGGCACCTTTATCATATCTGCATGTAGTGATGGCATTTGCGGACGTACTGGATGCACTCCGTTTCCATAGTCATCCTAAAATAACCTACCCGAAGTATCTTTTTCGCCAAGACAAAACCATTCATGTGTGGGCCGCAGGTCTCTGCATGGATCCTTCTAACAACATGGATGCTTCCTTTTCTTCGACACACCTTAGTTATCCCAAATTGGGAGTCCTCTTGTATAGGATTCCTTTGCTGTGAAAGAAATTGTTAGATAACCTCCGAAGTGTGCGCTTCTGATTAGCGTTTACAAGTTCTGGGTACTATATTGTTGTCAAATACTCCTTGATGTCATAGAACCACAGTTTTCCGTCTGCTTCTTCCTCGACATGAGCTCAATAAGCTGGCTGATCATAAATCATTATCGGAATGGGATCAATGAATTTCTCATATGGGTGTTGGATCATGGATGATAGGGTAGCCAATATGTCGTCAAACTCATTCTGGACTCTGGGAACATGCTTGAATTATGTTTTTGTGAACCTCTTCCTCAACTCCTATACGTGATGCAGATAAGGAAGTATCTTAGAGTTCTTGCTTGCCCATTCTTCTCGAACTTGATGTATGAGAAAATCTGAGTCTCCTATACTAGCAACTCTTGAAAATTCATGTCAATCGCCAGCTTGAACCCTAAGATGCAGGCTTCGTATTCGGCCATATTGTTGGTGCACAAGAACTGAGTTTGGTAGATACCAGATAATGCTGGCCGGTTTTTTATACTAGGACTGCTCCTACGCCAAATCCTTGGGAATTGTTGCTCCGTCAAAAAACATCATCCAACCATCATAGGATTCTGCAATATCTTCCCTACGAAAGATACCTCTTTATCGGGAAAATACGTCTTTAGAGGCTCGTACTCTCCATCCACGGGGTTTTTAGCAAGATGATCTACCAATGCTTGTCATTTGATTGCCTTCTGTGTTACGCAAACAATGTCGAATTCACTTAGCAGGATATGCCACTTGGCTAACTTGCTAGTGGGCATGGGCTTCTGAAATTTATACTTTAGCGGATCCATTCTAGATATGAGGCAGGTAATAAAGGGATAGAAATAATTCCTCAACGTCTGAGCTACCCAAGTCAGAGCACAACAGGTGACCTCTAATAGAGAATATTGGGCCTCGTACGGGGTGAACTTCTTGCTGAGATAGTAGATGGCTTGCTCCTTTCTCCCCGTTTCATTATGTTGTCCTAAAACACAATCGAATGCCCCATATAATACTGCAAGGTAGAGCAACAGAGGTCTACCTGGTTCGGGCGGAACCAAAACTGGTGGCATTGAGTGTATTCCTTGATTCTGTCAAAGGCTTTCTGACAATCATCTGTCCATTTAATAGTAGGGTCCTTCTTCAACATTTTAAAGATAAGTTCACAAATGAAAGTGGACTGAGCTATAAATCGGTTGATATAGATGAGTCTCCTCAGGAAAATCATCACATCCTTCTTATTCCTCAACTAACCATGTTGAATACTCACCCTGAGAACCTTGGCTTTGACTTGCTTGGTAACTTCTTCCTTGATTTTCAAACTCATATCAGGCGTGAAATTTCTGAGTTTCTATTTTACCCGTGGACATGTCGGATCGGTTTGTAGTTTTGGAGGCACAATAGATGTGCTGAGACCAGTAATATCATCATACGAACAGGCGAATATGTCCTCATATTCCCTCGAAAATTTCATGTACTCTCTCTTTTCTGATGGTGACAGGTGGACACTAATGCGCATTTCCTTAACACTCTCTATATCTCCCAAGTTGATGCTCTTGGTCACATCCAAATTAGACTTAGGCCTATTCTCAAATCCTCAACCTCTTTAACGATCTCTTCTGGTATATCATCCACTTTTGAGTCTATGTTCGTTTCTTGCGTTGTTTCGTTGCAAGTCACAATTGTCGGTTCATCAAGATAGTAATATTAATGTTGTGTAAATAAAATAAACGATAGGGAAAATAATAAGAGCGAGATTTGTAAGAAACTGAAATGTTTTGATAAATTTCATAATTGTTTTGAACATTCGAGCTCTTTTCGAATTAAAAGGAAATACGGAAGAAAATCAACTAGAAAAAGTGAAAGATAATGCATGTGCTTTGTCATGCCTGGCTACCCCAAAACTCTCCAGGCCTGGTGGTTCTGATGGACCAATTATTGAGACATTCTCCTCAGCTCACAGCTTGTATAGAAGGGCCTTCCTCCCCTTCCTCCTCGAAAATGACATAACAATCCATATTATCGTATTCAAAAAATAGATTCCTCATTGCCGCCAATGCTTCCTCTTCTTCTGACCCATATATGACATCTGCTGGCCGGAAAGTCTGCTCCAGGCAAGGTACAGGATGCTCCAATGCGAAGTACGGACTACACCATGGTTGTGGCCAGTGTTTGAACTCCTCCCAAGTGTATTCATATCTCAAACAGAAAGTGGTGCCATGTTTATTCAGCTTGATGGGTTTGGAAATTCCCTAGAGGTTCTTGCCACGGGCTCATATCCATACCAATTTAGTATACTTTCATTCTTGTTATCCCACCATTTATCATTGTCAACGGTGGTGACTCGCTCAATGTGGTGGTAGGTTTCTCCGCCTATTTTCCTTCTTCCTCTAATCACCGGGATGGCCTGGAGACTATATATTGGATTGCTACCATCACCGTGAATAATTACCTCTTGATGATTCCATTCAAATTTCATTGCTTGATGTAGGGTTGACGCTACCGCTACGGCGTCATGAATTTAGGGCCGTCCCAATGGCATGTTGTATGACGTCGGGATGTCTATCACCTGAAAATCAATGTCGAACCAAGTCGGTCCCGTTTGCAGATGCAGACTGATTTCCCCAATAGTGGACCTTTGGAATCCATCGAAACATTTGCCGTTGATGGCCCCATCTGTGATCTAATGGAGGCTCTTTCCCAGTGTTCTAAGGCAATGGACAAATATTGAGGCTAGACCCTCCATCAATCAGAATCCTGGTGATAAAATAATCCTCGCATTGCGTAGTGATGTTCAATGCCTTGTTGTGGCTCAAACCTTCCGGTGGCAGTTCATCTTTGTGGAAATTGATTTTATGACTCTCCAACACTTGCCCTATCATGTTTGCCATTTCTCCTCCAGTTATGTTGCCGGGCACATGTGCCTCGCTCAACATCTTCAATAAGGCATTCTTATGTGTGTCAAAGCTTTGTAATAGAGCAAATATAGAAATTTGGGCTCGCGTCTTGTTCAATTGATCAATGACCAAGTACTCCTTTGCTTGTATCTTCCTCTAGAGATCATCAAGTCAAGTTTTAGTGACGGTTTCTCGTCCAGAGGCTTACTTACTGGACTCAGCTAGATGTTCTAGAGTGTAAACCCTGCTGGTTCTGGTCATACCCTGTGCCGCAATTGCTTCTCCGGATTTGGTTTTCCCATTCCTTCTTGCTTCGGCTGTGTAATCCCATGGTATGTCCTTTGAGTGGAATGGTATTATATCTGATATTGCTAATGGAATGGGCACCCTTGGAGGTAACACAGCAACTTCAATTGGCACAGGTGCTTTTGGAGCTCCAAACTTGACCTCAATTGGTTCTGGCGCCTTTGTATAAGAAGGTGCTTCAAAGTCGAGTGATATAGACATATTTACTTTATCGTCCCCAGAAGGATGGATCTAGACAACAATCAGATTACATATGATTATTGGTTTCTTTGGCTCATCTCCCTCAGCGATCAATACAATCGACCCTTTGGGGTCCCAATCATCTTCTATCTCGATCATGTGAATGCCTCCACCCTTGTGGTCATGCAGAGGGTTGTTGTGAGCATTAGCATCAGGCTCCTTTTCCACGATGATCTTGTTGTCGATCAGAGCTTGAATCTTATCCTTCAGTGAGCAGTACTCATCAATGGTATGCGCCTTCATGCCTAAATTGTACGTACAGGTTTTGTTCGGGTTGATCCATTTGAAAGGTTTTTCTGGGGTTATATCAATGATAGGGGTGATGTAGCCAACAGCTTTGAGTCTTTCATACAGCTAATCAATTGGTTCAGAAATGGCGGTATATGTTTGGGAGTTCAGCGGTCAAAATCAGCTCGAGGTCTAGGGATGTTTTAGCAAGTGGGAGGTGATTGATAGTGGGAAGGTTGAGTATTATAAGCTTGGTAGACAGGTGTGGGTTGATTGTATCTGGGTGAATTGGGTCTATTCGTGGGAGGTGGATATAATTGGTAAGCTGGTGGTGGAATTTGGTAGAAGGGTGAGGGTGCTTGGTAATTCGGGGTAGCTTGATATGTGAGTCGAGGTGATGGGTAAGTTTGGTATCTTATTGGGAATTTTTTTCTCTGTGCACATCACGGCACTAACATCCCTCTTCTTCGATGTGCCACCAGACTGTAGAGCCGTGTTGGTGTCCTGCAATGCTTCAAAATTAGTAACCATACCACTTTTAATGTCTTCCTCGATCCTTTCTCCTAGCTTGATGATATCAGAAAATTTCGGGCCCTGATTCAGCATTAACATCTCATAATATTGTGGGTCTTGAGCTCGGACAAAAAATCTATTCATCTGTTATTCTTCTAAGGCCGGCCTGACCTTAGCAACTTCTGACCTCCAACGAGTAGCATACTAATGGAATGTTTCTATAGGTTTCTTCTAACAATTCTGCATGAAGAATACATCTGGTGCATTTCTCGTATTGAATCTGAATCTGTCCACGAAATCGGACGCCATACTTACCCAGCTTCTCCACTTCTTGGGGTCTTGGTTAATGTACCAAGATAGAGCATCCCCGTTCAGACTTCTCATAAAGAGCTTCATGTGGATCTTTTCATCTATTCCAACTCCGACTAGCTTGTTGCAATACATCCTTAGATGGACCCTGGGATCCCCTGCGCCATCGAACATTTCAAATTTGGGAGGTTTATACCCCTCAGAAAGTTTGACATCTGGCTGAATGCAAAGGTCTTCATAATTCAGTCCCTCGACACCTTTGTTTCCTGCAACACCCTGGACTCGGCAAGTCAGCTTCTTGAGCTCCGCTGCCAGGTTTCTTATAAGAGAGTCTTTGCCATGAGGCTCTGGTGTGCTTGAATTTGGCTGAGTATAGTGTAGAATGGGAGCGTTGTGAAGATGATCATTTGTCGTATTTAGTGGTCCGGGAATGAGCAAATGAGCGTTGTTTCAAGTGTAGTATGTGTTGCATTGTTGAACATGGGTGGGTTGTTTTTGTGGCTTCGGGACGTTTTGTGGAGGGGTAGGATTTTGAGCATTGGGAAAGTCTATATCGGGAGTGGTAAGGGAAAATGACAAGTTCGCCAACTTTTGAACTTACTCTAGTTCTTCCTGAAACTTCAATAACTTTTGCTCAAGATGGGCGGCACTTTCCTTGGAAACCTGGATACCCTAAGTAACCTCTACCCGTTCATCCGAGTTCTCTTGTTCTCTTTTTTGATATTGCTCAAGTTTTCCATTTTTGCCTTGTTCTTATTTATGAAAGGACTGGGGGGAGGAGGAGGTGGAGGGCCCTTGGATCTTATGGAGTATGATGATGATTCTAGAGTGCACGAACTAACCTTTGGGGAGGGGAATAAAACAAAAGTAAAAACAAAAAGGTAACAAGTTAGAGAGGATCATGAGAAGAAAAAGTTACAATATTTAAACACATAGTGCAAGAATATAAATTGTGTCCTAATTTGGGTGCCTTGTTGCACCCGAGGTAGGCCTAGAGACAAATAGATTTAGAGAAATTATAATGCTAAATGCCTCATTTTATTAATAAAATAAGACAAAATCCCCAAATGACACTAAAATTGCAGAAAAATAAAATGTCACTAATGGCCATTGGCCTTATTACATTTTAAAAGTAAAGGAAGAAAAAGACTCCTAACTACTTGGTCCGAGACGGACCTTCTTCAGGTTGAATGTTCGCATTGATTAGGTCCTCCGGCTCGCGCAGATATTCTAGTAAAAACGCCATCGTAAGACGTTCTCCTTCGCCTTTCTCAGCATTCTGACAGTCAGTGACTATTTTCTTCACATTCCCTTCCAGTTCCAGCAGGTTGTATTCTAGGTTTTCCAGCTTCTCACTAGCCTTGGTGAATCTTTCATTCCACTCGTTGATTTGGTTACTTGATGGGAGGTTCCTCCACTACTTCTGCTAGAGTAAAGGTATGTTTACCATATCAATGTCGGGAACTTTATCGTTGATTTCTGCAAAACAAAATGATGAGGCTACACTTCTGATAGACTAGGCTATTAAATATGAACAATTAGCATGAAAATCATTTAGTTCTCCAAATAAAAACACATAACATAGTAGCGTCCATTTGGGTTTCAAGGAAACCCTATGGACTTGGACAAGGCTATCATAAAGAGTCATTATGTGGACAACATAACTGACTCAGCTAGGTTTTACCATGATGCATGCACAGTTAAATAGAGTAAGGTTTCTATGGGGTATTAGACGGGTACCCTTGAGCGGAAATCTCAAGAGGGAAAGGCATGGAACCGTCGACTACACCGTTGATCGACTTGTTTTACCGCAAATATTCCTTTGCCACATTTAGGGGGTTGTAATATCGTAAGAGCACAACAATTTATTATAAGCGTTGCTAAGGTATTTTTTTGGCACTGGTGGAATATGATGTTGAAGGTGCAGTTATGAAAGAAGTTTTCATGTATTTGCGCGTTCATAGAGTAATAAATACAATAATTTCTTATAATTACAACAGTATTGAGGGAAAGCGGTAAAAGAAAGCAATAAAGAAATAAAAGACACGAAGAGCCACAGTCAGTTTCGTATAAGAAGAAGAGATAATGACAGTAATTAAAGTCAATAAAGAAGCAATAAAGTCACAAATAACATGAAATGGTAAAACCCTAAAGACATCCCCAACAGAGTCGCCATGCTGCCGCGCCCCCTTTTTTCTAAAGTCAAAATCAGGCTTGTGACATTTGGGAGGACAACTCGTTCCCTTTTGGGAATTGGGTTTTAAAGTTTGAAGAGTCGCCACCTAATGATTAAGTCTATTAGGACACTAAGAGGGTTTGAGTTGAAGAAACTAGAGTTTGGGTAAGAGCTAGAAATTATCTCGAGGGGAAGGTGTTAGGCACCCCTCAAGATCCATTAGTGTAGTCCCGGCCATATTATAATTGTCACTTTACAATTAAGCAATTAGGGCTCAAATAATATGGCTTGCGCACAAATTTAAACTTATTTGAGAAAAAGATAAGGCAGAATTTTGTGGAAAGATTTAAACAACTTATAGAGAAAACAAGTAAGAAAGCACATAAAGGGAGGGGAGTCCTAGGTATATAATTAATATGGATCACATCAATGCAATATCCAAAAATCATTCCTCAGAAGAGGGGTCGCATGTAATATTACGACACCAGCCATCATGTCCATATCTACCCTTCCCACCCCGTTAAGTTATTAAAGTGTGGAACAGTATCGTTACTTATTGCATGCTACTACATGTTCCAATCCTATCAGTCCCAGAGGCATATGGGACTACTAATCCTAAAGGAGAGGGAGTTTGGGCTTCTTGAGAGTTTTTAAAGGATAAAATGCTAAGGCAACAATCAAAACATATACAACAAGTATTGGGGAAGCAATTAAGCAGATACAGCTCAAATAAACCTCCTTCAATCAAAGAAAAGCCTATTGTTTAGCATGTCTTACACATACTTTTTGTGGTCTGAATAAAAACTTAAATGTTAAGGCAGGCTGATTTATCACATATTTGCATATAAGAAGTCAGAATTAGGCTTGCCTGCTGGTTGTACTTATCAAAGACTGATGCAGTTATAGTTTTTACCCTAAAGCATGCCTAGGTGTTAAAAGGAACCAATAGGAATGATATCTATTAGTTTCAGAAGTAAATTGATTGCAGAAAGGAATTTTCAATTACGGGGACATAAGTTCTGCAATCGTTAATCATTATTGCTACTGATTTTAGACTTATAAGTGGGTTGACGATTCAGGTTTGGTTAGCAGCTCCTAAAGGCATGCTTTCTAGATGTTACTGATTTTAAACGTTATTATCATGCAGAAATCCCATAGGTAGGTCATCTATATGCGATTGGCTATTCAAACCCTATAACAGGTTTGCCTAGTGACAGATGCATATGCAAAAAATGCGAAGTCCTATAGGAATATTATCTATATGCAGAATTTCAGAGATGACTTATAGACATGATATCTATATGAAATGCAGAACACCTATAGCCATGATATCTATATGAAATGCAAAATTTCAGATGTAGTAATTCCCTATGAACATGGTATTTATTTGAAATGCAGAGTTTCAGAAGTGGTGATTCCCTGTGTACATGGTGCCTACATGAAATACCGAATTTCAAAAGTACTAATTCCCAATGAACATGGTACCTATATGAAAATGCATAATTTCAGTAGTAATTCCCAAATTCCCTATGAACATGGTATCTACATGAAATGCAGAATTTCAGAAGTAGTAATTCCCTATGAACATGGTATCTACTCATTTTGCATGCATGATTGACCCTCCTTTTTTTACTAACGACCCAGTTGTTTATAACAAGATTAATATAGACCAGAATGAATGAGAAAAGATAAAAATACATTAGAAATTAAAGGTTCCAATCTCGGAGAGCCTAATTCAGACCCCAGGTCTGAAAGATGAAATAAACCAACTTCCAAATATCAGATTTCCAAAGCCTTTCTCTTATTTGGGATGTGTCAAAGTTCCAAGGAGCTTCAAAACACCAGGCAATGATTACACCCCAAATATCATTGCAGATGAGATTATAGTGTAGTGTGGAAGGGTCAGCTCTCAAATGTCCCAGTTCAAAGGGAACTCAAGGTCCCAAAGCAAGGCTCATAAAATGGGGGCAGAACTTAGAGGCTATGAGTTAGTGCAAGTGCAGTAGAGGAAAATGGCAGGTTGGGGGTCATAACCAGCAATTGGGATGCTGGCACACCCCTGACCAACATGTCAACTTAAAATATTAGAGAGTTAGGGCCTATTGAAGGTCAGGTGTAGCCTTGGATAGCAATTTGGATGCTGCTAGTTTATACCTTAACTCAGCATATATTGGGGAGTGGGGATATGGGAATTCATAACAGAAGCAAGATACAAATACAGAGTACGCAAAAGGCATTCCTAGCAATGAGATATACTGGCACACCATCTGACCTACTCAGGGGTTAAGAGTTAAAAGAACTCAGTTCATGGACAACATTCTTGTTACCATGCCCTGAAGCTCTACTTAAAAAAAGTAGGGTAATGGGATAGGGAGCAGTTATTCACAAAGAACAGAAACAGGCAGTAGCATGTTGACAACTTTAAACCAAGTGTTATGCTTTACAGAGAAAAGAAGGTATACATGGATACTAAGACTTCTAAATAAACACATTAGGGTGGTGCTCAAAATTAAAATAGGACATACCAGTGTCAAAGAGACAAGTAAAGAGAGGAAGTAGCTTTGTAAAAAAGCCAAAATGCAGACAAAATGCAAGAGCACTAGCAGTTAAGAAGAGACTTGTGACTATGTAATTTCAAGAATGTCTAGTTCTAAGAGTGTTCAATTGTGTGTGCCTTTTGAAAAAAGGGTTGTGTATTTATAGTGTGAAAGTCAAGAGAAAAAAGGTAAGAAAATAATTGAAGTCTGATTTTCAATCAATCACGTAAGACTCCCTTAAATTAGGGGATTCAAATTCAAACGGGTAAAACAATTAAGGAAAGGGATTTGAAAGAATATTTTCCTAGAAGTATAATAAAGGGTAAGCACATAGAAGCTATTTATGGCAACAAAACAACAGTACTCGGTTTGTAAAAAAAGGAAAGGGAGTCAATCAGTAAAACCAAAATTACACGCTTACTCGAATGAATTAGGTCGAGAAAAAGGGTAAAGAAAGGTTCACATAGAAGAAATCAGGAATAATCAAGTAAACACCATCAAAGGTATTCAGAATCAACTAGTAGTTGGCAAAACATTTTGAATGAAGATTTCTCATATATAAATTACACAAACATGTGAATCAAGAAGAGAATGTCGAGTTATGTAAAAGAGAGAAGTTCAGAATCACAAAAACTCAAAATCATATGCAAAGAGATACAAGATCAATTTGCGAACTCATAGTGAGTCTTGAGATTCCATGGTCCCAAAGTAGAGCCCTAACTGGAACACAAAATCAAAATCTTCAAAGGAAACCCCCAACTACTGGGTTTTAAAAATTGAATCAGTCATGAAAGCGAAAAAGCAAGCCATTTGCTTTAGAGTCTCAAAAAACAGATATGATAGCATGTTTGAACGACAACAGAAGAAGAATCATGAAGAACATATTTTGAGAAAACTTGAAACCTAAACAAGTTCAGAAGAAAGAGATAATACAAACATGAACACAAAAAGATGAAGCATGTAAGAGCATGAATAGAGTCCAGCAAACAAAATCAAATAACTTACAGCAAAATTAATAGGAGTAACATGCATGGTAGAAAAAGAAAAGGTAGAAGACAGTAAATCTGTAATAAAAAGAAATCACACGAGCAGGGTATGGACAGACGCACATAAAAAAAAGAAGAAGAAGAAGAAGAAGAAAAAGAAGAAGAAGAAGAAGAAGAAGAAGAAGAAGAAGAAGAAGAAGAAGAAGCAGAAGAAATATCAGAAAGATTTTTCCAAAAACAAATCCTTTCAAAACCCTAAAATCAAAGATAAGCAATTTTGAAAAGAAGCTTTTGGGAAAAACACTTTAGATGGAAAGAAAAGCATATATAAATTATAAATCAAAGAAAATAACGGTGAAAGAAATTTGAATAGCTTAGGGATTCGAATAAATCCTAAAAGTGAAAAATGCTTGGAAGTAGGTCCGATCTTGAGTCAGAGAAGTCAACAATTAGGCTCCTGAGTCTTGGATATGCTAGAGCAAGGTCCAAGATGAACGGAAACCTCGAATCGGAAAATGTCTGAGTGAAGAACTTCGAAGTCAGGCCTTGAATCTTTGAGCATCAGGAATGTAGGAGCAGTAGGGGTGAGTATAGGTTGTCCATAGCCTGAGAAGCCATAGATTCCGGTGAGTTTTGGGGTTAAAGGAGATTAGGGTTCCGAGAGAGATTGAGAGGTTGTGGGATTAAGGTTGCTATCAGATGAGAAATGAGAGATTAGGGTTGTCGTTTAAAGTTAAAAAAAGGGTAATGGGGTTTATGGCCATTGTTCAAAATGATCAACGGCCTGGATCAATAGTAGGGACCAGGCGAGTTTTCAAAATTGGGCCAGGGGCCAGGTTAGATCAGGATTGGGCTGGTCCAATTGAGGTTAAAAACTTGGTTAATTAAGGGCTACAATTGAAAGGTGAGAGGGCTATAATAGAAATACAATGGCTAAGTTTTAAATAGCAAATTTTCCCTTTTTATTTTATAAAAATAGTAAAAATAATTTAAAAATGTTAAAAGTACTGAACTAATTAATAATATATATAAATATCATTTTAAAAGTATTGGGACCAATTTTAATGATTATACAACTAATAATCGTGAAATATGCTATAATTACAATTATATGCAATTTAGCTTAAAAGTACCGAATAAACTTATAAAAAATATAGAAGAATAACCTTAATCATATTTTGGTTTACACATGAGAATAAAATAACTTATTCACCAAAATGATAATCTTAGAAATAATTATTGAATTTTCGTACTGCTAAAACTGACAATAAAATAATTTTAAAAATATTTAAAAAAATATTAAAATACTTGGGTATGCTCATATATGCATATATATGTTATTATGAATGTATTATATATACAAAGTTACATAGAGAAAAATTGGGTATCAACAGGTGCGACGCCGCAGATGAGTAAAGGAGGCCGCATAAGCGGAGTTTGGCCATTTGGAGCTTGGCCGCAGATACGGTGGATTAGGCACTTCTGCGGGACCGTAGGTGTGGCTCCTGGATGTAGATGCAGCCCTGGGGGACTTAAGTGCCAACCGCAAAAATGCTGTTCTTGGGATCGTAGAAGAGGTTGCACAGGAGGTATAAAAGATTTCCTTCGCGATTTTGAGATATTTCTTCATCATTTTCATACGGGTTTAAGCTTGAGGGAGCTATTTGAAGAGGTATTTAAAGTGGATTTCATAAGGTAAGGATTTTGGACCCTAAACTCGTTTCTATGGTGTTATTTCACTGATTTGATTTGAAAATTTATGGAAATTAAGGGTTAAAATTTGGGAAAACTAGGACTTGTTATTGGAAATCTTTGAGTAAGAGTTTAAGGGGTCATTTTTGGTTTGATTTTAGTTCTTTTTATATGTATGAACTCGTTGGGAAATAAGGAGTCTATTGATATAAATTTTATCGAATTCCGAGATGTGAGCCCGGGGGTCGGGTTTGGTTAATTTCGGGATTTGCACTGTATTTTCATTTCTTTCAAGTGGTATGTTTTTCCTTAGTATATTTTGATGGTTTCATACTGATTTTTGGTTAGATTTGGAGCGTCTGGAGGCTGACTCAAGAGGCAAGGACATCGCGGGCTAG
This sequence comes from Nicotiana benthamiana, assembly GCA_034376525.1. Taxonomy (NCBI): domain Eukaryota; kingdom Viridiplantae; phylum Streptophyta; class Magnoliopsida; order Solanales; family Solanaceae; genus Nicotiana; species Nicotiana benthamiana. The sequence continues at coordinate 125,556,720 of CM067338.1, read as the reverse complement.
AGTTCAGACTAGTTAGAGGTGAGTAATGATTGTAAATATTGTCTTGAGGGTATGAAACCCCAGATTACATATCGTTGTGCTATGTTGAGGTGACACACGTAATAGATAACGAGCGTGGGGTCATGCACCGATGGGGATTGTGACTTAGTCCATCCCGAATGACTCTTCTACTACGTTTTTTGTCAGAAAATTGTTTGTTGTCATCATGTTTTACGCACAATGCCATTTTTGGGCCTCGTGCCAATTATTTTGGACCCTTAGGGAATTTTTACTAATATTTACTCATTGTTTTGATTTTATAGTTGTACTCAGTCATGTTATATTCCACGATTTTCATAACTTAGCCATGTTTACTCTATTTTTAACACTTTAAATTATATTTTGGGCTAAGAATCATGTTTTACTGTACTCAAATGGTTTTTAAAGATTTCTTCCTGAGTAGGACCGAGGGCCAGTGTTGCGAGGATTATTATGGTTTCGTGTTGCACCGCAGCAGTGTTATAGTGATTATGTTTATGAGGACTAGGGCCTGAGTTCTACGCACAAGGTGGCTTGATAAGAGGCCGAGAGCATATTGATTATGCCACGAGATGACTTGATGTTATGCTTGGGCCGTAAGGGGCCTCTCGGCAAGTCTGTACACCCCCCAATGAGTGTGGGTACCCAGTGTGATATGTGATATAGCCCTAGGGGCTGGTGTTGTCCCATGTTATTGCCTGAGGTGCTGATTCTGTTGACATTGTGCCCGAGGGGCGAATTTTATGTGTTCATCGTTTCTTGCTACCTTTCATCCACTTATTTAACTGTTAAAAAGCTTTTTGATGAAGCTTATACTAAACTAAGGTGTTTTTATAAGATTTTACTATTTTATTGCATTTCATTGGTTTTACACAGCCTCTTTATAGCATATTGTTGTGTTTTACATGATTTCTTATCGCTCAATATTCATTTATTGTTACTATTAACTGAGTTGGTGTACTCACATTACTCCCTGTACCTTATGTGCAGATTCAGAAACTACGGGTTCCGCTAGTGAGGGTTGATTGCTCCCGGCAGGCTATTTGGAGTCCACTAGGTAATAGCTCGGCCTTCGCAACTCAGTGTCTCTCCCTCCTATCTTACTTTCTATTTCTAGTTCTGTAATAGACTGTATAAACTCTTTTACACTCTTAGACACGTGCTTAGATGCTAATGACTAGTGACACCCCGATGTCGGGTTGTGTTGGTTTCCACAAATTGTATTGTTTCACTTTTATTTGGGATTGTTAGCATGTCAATGAATTAATTTAGGTTATTATAATTGCATATAATCAATTGGGTGTTATGTCGGCTGAACTTGTTTCACTGTAGGCGCCATCACGACCGGGTGAGGATTTGGGGTCATGACATAGATCACATTTTGCTTTGGCCGTATTCTCTGGTTTTTCCCGTATAGGTATGTGTAGTTTTTTATGATACAAATAATTCTCTATTTGAATTTTCCAGAATCCAAAATATTTACCATTGAACTTGTCAATCTTAACCTTCCCTCCTTTTGATGCCATTTTTCACAAAATTTTTTATATGATAGTGCCTGTATATAGTAACCGCAAATATTACTTTGTATAAGAAAAATATCCCAACTGTATAAGGTAGACAACAATCACTATTGGTGAACACTACTATCACTATTAATTTATAGTATTTCACTATTGTGAATTGTAAGGCTTGAATCACATGTCATCCCTAGTATAGGCGACTTCAAGTACCTTGGGTCGGTTATCCAGGGAGAGGGAAGATCGAAGAGGATGTCACACACCGTATTGGGGTAGGATGGATGAAGTAGAGGTTAGCATCTGGACTCTTGTGTGACAAGAGAGTTCCACCGATACTCAAAGGTAAGTTCTATAATGTGGCGGTTAGACTGACCATGATATATGGGATTAAGTGTTGGTCTATTAAGAACTCACATATTCCACAAATAAAAGTAGCATAAATGAGGATATTGAGGTGGATGTGTGGTTACTCTAAGATGGATAATATTAGGAATGATGCAATTCAGGAGAAGGTGCGCATAGTTTCCGTTGATGCCAAGGGCATTGTGACGACCCGACCCATCGTTTCATGTGTTTCCATCCCGTTTTCCCCGTTTATTGCTTCTTCATTATTTATTATAAGTGTTGGATGAGTTTGAGTTGGTACGGATTGGAATTGATAGGAAATGGGACAATTAGTGTTCTTAAGTAAAGGTTGGTTTGGAAAAGTCAACCGGATGTTGACATATGAGTTAGAGGGCTCAGATGTATTTTTGATGATTCGATTAGCTTTGTGAGATGAATTAAGGCTTAGGAGCACAATCAGAAGTAATTTTAGAGGCTCGGTGTAGATAAGGCATGAATTGGCAAAGTTAGCATTTTGGCGTTATCTGATTGGTAGGTGAGATTTTGATCCAAGGGTCAGAATGGAATTCCGAGAGTTGCAGTAGTTTCGTTAGGTTATTTGTAATATGTGTGCAAAATTTTAGTTGAATCGCATTTGGTTAAGCCAGGTTTTGATCGAATGTGAGTTTCGAAAGAATTTGATAAAACTTAAGCTTTGATTTTGTAAAATTAGATGTTTTTGGTGTTAACGATAATTTTTTGATGGTTCGAGCAAGTTTGAATGAGGAAATAGATAATGTATGTGCTTCTGGTTGAGGTCCCAGGGAACTCGGGTGAGTTCGGGTGGTTAAACGGAGAATTTGGAGTTTGTTGCATGATTTGGAATTGCTGGATCTGTCATTTTCACATCTGCATAAAAAGTGACGACATAGGCAATTCCGCAGATGCAAGGGGTGACCGAAAAAGAAAATTTTCTGGAGTTCGAGTCATTCTGTAGAATCGGACAAAAGTCCGCATATGCAGCAACCGCAGAAGCGGCTTAAGACCGCATAAGCGGTTCTGAGGTTTTTAAGTTAGACCGCAGAAGAGGTAAATTGGAAACAAATATGGTGACCGCATGTGCGGTACTTTAACCGCAGAAACGGAAATCGAGTTGGGGTTTAACTAAATAGTGTTCACAATTTCTAATAGAGAAGAAAATATTTTAGGACTTCGACTAAGGAGACATTGGGCGATTTTTGAAGAGGGTTTCGGGGGCTATCATCATGTATAGATTCATGGATTTAGATTACGATATTATGGTTCATAAACAAGGTTTAGCACTAAAAACCCAAGGAATTAAAGGTTAAAAATAGAGGTTAGGGCTTGAAACTTAAGAAAATGTAAACTTGTGATTTGAGGGGTCAAATGGACTCCGATTCTTGTGAACTTGATATGTATAGACTCATGGCGAGATAAGGATCGTATTGTTGTAAAATTTTTAGGATTTCGAGAAGTGGGCTCGGGGCTCAGGTTTTTCCAACTTCATGATTTTCGATGTTTTTCGAGTCTTTTCAATTAGGATATATTCTCTTAGGCAATTGTAATGTATTCGTTGCGGTTTTTGCCAAATTCGATGCGCGAGGAGGCCGATTCAAGAGGAAAGGGCATTGCGAGCTAGTCTTTGGCCAGATAGAGGTGAGCAATGGATGTAAATGCTGCTCCGAGGGTTTGAAACTCCAGACTTTCACATGGTAACGTTATATAAAGGTGTGACACGCATTCCACGATGAGTGCGGGGTCGTTTACTGTTGGGGACTGAGACTTGGTCCAACCTAAATGTTAATTCTACTATATTGGAGATTGAGACGCATACTTTATCACTATGAATTGGGTTTATTGCCGTGTTTGTGGCCTTGTGCCGACCTGCACAATCCTTAGGGGATCCTTATGTGTTTTCCTCACTTGTGTGCATAACATATACTCTCGGTCATGTTTTCAACTACTAAAAATAATATAATAACTGTGTTTTATAGATGAACATTAAATGGAAAAGGATAAGAGGGCTGAGATCCCTATAGTATGTCATGCTTGATTGGCTGTGTACTTATTTGACTGAGATGGGTCGAGGACCCGATAGTGAGGATGTTTCAGTTGCTATGGATCGGGCTGCACACCACAGCGAAGATATATTGATATTGAGGCCAAGAGCCTGTTTGATGCCAGACATGGCTGATATTGTGCTTGGGCTATACGAGCCCCTCCAGAGTCTGTGTACACCCCCAGTGAGCGCCGTCGATGTTAAATAAGTGGAGCGGGCTGCACGCCGCAGCGGGTACTAGAGTGTGCCGTTATATATTTGCATATTGTCGTGCATTATTCCTTAACTGTATTACCTGTTAGTTACTGTTTTCACTGATATTAACCTAAACTGCTAGATATAGTTTACTTTCTGCATTTTCTGAGTTTTCATCCTTTCACACTGTAGTTATGTTTATTACTCACTGGGTCGGAGTACTCACTATACTCCATGCAATGTAGTTTTTCTTACTCCGAGAGTATTTGAGGTGGCTGCAGGGCGTTCGCAGTCGTTGATTCTCCCTTTTATCCCTATCTTTATATTTTGCACTTTCAACTTTTAGACGAATTTGTATTTGGATTCAAACATTATATTAGAGGCTCATGATCATGACACCGGGTCCTTGGTAGAGATTGTAAATTGTATTTTGTAATATTTTCCGCATTGTTATCAGTATTTTAGACATTTGACTTAAATGGCATTTATCTTCATATGTTTAATAAATTGGGTTATTGTTATAAATGGTCCGGCTTGCCTAGTAGTGTGATGGGCGCCATCATGACCGGGTTGGGGTCGTGACAAGTTGGTATCAGACCTGGGTTACTTGGTCTCGTGAGTCATGAGCCGATTTAGTAGAGTCTCACAGATCGGTACGGAGATGTCTGTACTTATCCTCGGGAGGCTACAGAACCTTTAGGAAACTTCATATTCTTGGAATTCTTATCGTGCGAATTTATTGATCTGGGAACTGAATTCTATTATTCTATTCACTCGCAGAAGGCGAGAACCTGTGCTACCGGATGTGACAGATGACCACCTCTACCACCAGCGGTCGTGGACACGATCGTGGTCGAGGTCGTGGTCGAGGCAGAGCCGAGGGGGCAGCACCTGTTCAGGCACCAGGTGTGTCTATTGTCACTCTGGGTCTTCAGGATGCCCTAGCTTAGATTCTATCAGTTTTCACTAACTTGGCTATTGCCGTCTTAGCCACTACTGCAGCAGCTACTTCGCAGGCTGGGGAAGGCAATCAAACCCCCACTGCTCGCACGCCTGAGCAGGTAGTACAGGGTTTGCAGACACCATTGGCACCACCAGTTCAGCAAGTTTCCCCAGTTCGGTCAGTCATATCGGTTAAGGATGATGTGATTCCAGCTATGCCATAAAATGAGCATCGTCGTCTTGAGAGGTTCAAAATGAGCAGTGTCGTCTTGAGAGGTTCACTAGGCTCTCACCTCCTACTTTCAGTGGCGTTTTGGGAGAGGATGCCTAGGGTTTTCTCGATAAGTTTCGACGTATACTTTGGAGCAGCCTTCACTTGGTTTTCAGGAGTGGGGAATCATTTACTACTTTTCAGTTTTCTGGAGCAGCCTTCACTTGGTGGGAGGCTTATGAGTGGCGTTGGCCGATAGGTGCAGCGCTTTTGTCGTGGCAGAAGTTCTCCACTCTCTTCCTGGAGAAGTGGGTACCGCGGTCTCATAGGGAGGAGTTGTGGAGACAATTTGAGTGGCTTCGTCTGGGAGATATGATTGTGTCAAAGTATAATGTGAGATTTTTGAAATTGGCTCATTATGCTACATATATGGTCCCAACTAATTGGGAGAGGATTGGGAGGTTTTTGGATGGACTTATCTATCATGTCTGTATTCTGATGACCGGAGAGAGGATTCTGAGTCATACCTTTGAGGATGCAGTGGATTTTGCTCGTTATATGGAGACGGATTGCCGTCAGGAGAGAGAGGAGAAGGAGACCAAGAGGCCTCGAGGATCAGGTAGCTTCAGTGGTGCTCTGTCTGGGGGCCAGTTTCAGCATAGCAGAGGTCTTTCTTTTAGGCCTCATCAGTTGGCTCATCCCAAGTATCGAGGGGCGTCTTCAGGCCATCGTCACCAGGGGTTCCAGCAAGTCCAGTCTTCACTTAGTGCCCTCCTATCTCAAAGCTCATCATATGCCCTTTGAGCTCAGGGTTCTTCTGCGCAGAGCGCATCGGCTGGTCATTCTGGTGCGAAGGGTTCCTTTCAGTACCCTTCTCCGACATCTGGTTTTTGTTTCAAGTGTGGCGAGTTTGTCCATATGAGGAGGCAGTATCCTCTACGTCATGGTAGTTAGTCTCAGCAGAGGGATCCGCACTCGTCTTCGGCTCTGGTTTCTTCAGTGCCATCCTAGTCAGAGAGGGGTGGAGGCCAAGCAGCCAAGGGTTGCCCCAGAGGCGGACACCGATCAGGCGGCGGCCAGTCTCGATTTTATGCTATCCCAAGCAGGACAGATACCCTTGCATCAGATGCTGTTATCACATGTATTATTTCAGTATGCCACAGATATGCCTCTGTTTTACTTGATCTCGGTTCTACCTATTCTTATGTGTCATCATATTTTTCTCATTATTTGGGTACGACTCGAGGGTGTCTTGCTTTACCTGTGCATGTATCTACCCCAGTGGGTGATACAATTGTTGTGGACCATGTGTATTGGTCTTGTCTTTTTACTATTATGGGTCTGGAGACCCGAGTTGATTTATTTCTTTTGGGCATGGTAGACTTTGATGTTATTCTGGGCATGGACTGGCTATCTCGGTATCATGATATTCTAGACTATCATGCAACGACATTCACCTCGTGTAACGACCCTAGTTCACCAATCGTGAACATGACATGAAAGCACCTAGTCTTCGCGACTAGGTAAAGCCTGACACATTGGAAATTCAACAATCTTCGCCGAAACGAAAAATGAAACATATATAGCATTAAGATAATGTATAGAGTGTCGCCTGGCACATACATGTCGACTCGAAATTACGTTTAAACCTCCAAGACCCGGAAACCCACTGGCAGCACAGGCTAAGAGTAAAATATAACATACAGCTCTAACATCCAGAAGTGTCTACAACAAGTGAGTACACGAACAAAACTACTAGCTAAAGGTAAAATAGAAGGGGATTTTTTGGCTCTGCCGATGTAGCAGATGCATACCTCAAATCTCCCAGCGTAGATCCGAGATCACTAATAGCGCGCAGTAGTACCTGGATCTGCACAACAAAAGTGTGCAGAAGAGTAGCATGAGTACACCACAGCGGTACTCATTAAGTGCCAAGCCTAACCTCGATGGAGTAGCGACGAGGAAGGTCGAGGCCCTACTGAGATGAACATAAGAAATAATATGAGAATAAAAGACAGTGGATGATTAAATAAATCCCGAATATCTGGCAAGACAATAAGTAAAACGGAACATGCTACAAATATAATCTACCAATACAAGAGAAATTGCTCAAAAATCAGGATGCCACATGGATCTCCGGGAATTGAACTCACAGTCCATTACACATATACCCGAGGATCTCCGGGAATCGAACCCGCAGTCCATTGCCAAATGGAGCTCCGGGAATTGAACCTGCAGTCCACTTTACCAATATCCCAGGATCTCTGGCAATCAAACCCGCAATCTATCGCCATGTGGAGCTCCGGCAATTGAACCCGCAGTCCACTTTACTAATATCTGAGGATCTCCGAGAATCGAACCCGCAGTCCATCGCCCCGTGGAGCTCCGAGAATTGAACTCGTGTACCACTTAACCAATATCCCAAGATATCCAAGAATCAAACCCACAGTCCATCGCCCCCTGGAGCTCCGGGAATTGAACCCGTAGTCCACTTTACCAATATCCGAGGATCTTCAGGAATCGAACCCGCAGTCTGTCATATCAATATCGGAGGATCTCTTGGGAATTGAACCCGCAGTCCATTGCCACATGGAGCTCCGGGAATTGAACCCGTAGTCCACTCTACCAACCAAGGATCTCCAGAACCATGATGTAAACATTGAACCTCTATCTGACATGATAGAAACTGGAATGCCATGCAGACGGACAATCTCTCTGATATAAACTCCTGCTAACCGCTTTGATGAGTAAGAAGTACACACTGGAATGAAATGAGAAGACTTGGTCAGCCGATCCAACACAACCCAAATAGAATCAAACTTCTTCGCCGTTAGAGGGAGACCAGTCACAAATCCATTGTAATATTCTCCCATTTCCACTCCAGAATCTCCATCTGCTTGAGCAACCCTCCCGGTCTCTGATGCTCTGCCTTCACCTGCTGACAGTTGAGACATCTAGCTACAAACTCTACTATGTCCTTCTTCATCCGTCTCAACCAATAATGCTGCCTTAGATCCTGATAAATCTTCGCGGCACCCTGGTGGATGGAGTACCCCGAGCTATGGGCCTCCGTCAATATCGAGTCAAGAATATCATCAACATCAGACACACAAATATGACCATGCATCCTCAATACCCCGTCATCTCCAATAGTCACATCCTTAGCATCGCCATGCTGAACTATGTCCCTTAGGACAAGAAAATGAGGATCATCATATTGTCGCTCCCTGATACAATCAAACAATAAAGACCGACAAAAAAACACAGGCTAGAACCCGAATGGGCTCCGAAAGGTCAAATCTCACAAACTGACTGGCTAAAGCCTGAACATCCATCGCCATAGGTCTCTCTGAAGTTGGTAAATATGCCAAACTCCCCAAACTCTCCTCCCAACGACTCAAGGCATAGGCTACCACATTGGAATTGCCCGGGTGATTAAGAATGGTAATATCATAATCCTTCAGTAGCTCCAACCATCTCCTCTGGCGCAAGTTCAAATCCTTCTGCTTGAACAAGTGCTGCAAGCTCCGATGATCTGTATAAATCTCACAAGGCACACCATACAAATAATGACGCCAGATCTTTAAGGCATGAACAACAGTAGCAAACTCAAGGTCATGGACAAGATAGTTCTTTTCATGCACCTTCAACTGTCTGGACGCGAACGCAATCACCCTATCGTCCTGCATCAATACCTCTCCTAGTCCAACTCGTGAGGCATCGCAATATACTGTATAAAACCCCGAACAAGTAGGCAAAATCAGAATAGGGGTTAAAGTCAAAGTCGTCTTGAGCTTTTGGAAGCTCGCCTCACACTCGTCTGACCACTGAAAAGGAGCACCCTTCTAGGTCAACCTAGTCATAGGGGCTGCAATCGACGAGAACCCTCTACAAAACGACGGTAATGCCCCGACAGGCCAAGGAAACTGCGGATCTATGTAGCTAAGAAGGGCCTGGGCCAATTCAGCACGGCCTCCACCTTCTTCGGATCCACCCAAATACCCTTACTCGATACCACGTGGCCTAGGAATGCCACAAAACTCAACCAGAACTCACATTTTGAGAAGTTTGCATATAATTTATTTTCCCTCAGAGTCTGAAGCACTATCCTCAGGTGCTGCTCATGATCTTCCTGGCTCCGGGAGTATACGAGATATCATCTAGGAAAATAATGACAAACGAGTTGATATAGGGCCTGAATACACTGCGCATCAGATGCATAGAAGTTGGTGGGGCATTGGTCAGCCCAAATGACATGACAAGGAACTCGTAATGACCATACCGAGTCATGAAAGCAGTATTCGGGATATCCGGCTCCCGAATCTTTAGCTGGTGATAACCTGAGCGCAAATCAATCTTGGAACACACTTGTGCGCCCTAAAGCTAGTCAAATAGATTATCAATACGAGGTAAAAGATACCGGTTCTTCACTGTAACTTTGTTCAACTAACGATAATAGATACACATGTGCATAGAACCATCTTTTTTCTTTATAAACAAGACAGGGGAACCCCATGGTGAAACTCTGGGTCGACTAAAACCCTTATCAAGCAATTCATGTAACTGATCCTTCAATTCCTTCAATTCATGAGGAGCCATACGGTAAGGAGGAATCGATATGGGCTGAGTGCCCGGAAACAAATCAATACCAAAATCAATATCTCGATCGAGAGGCATGCCCGGAAGATCAGCTGGGAACACATCGGAAAAATCCTGTACTACTGGGACAGAGTCAGCAGAAGGGGTATCATCACTGACCTCTCTCACATAGGCTAGATATGTGGCGCACCCCTTCTCAACCATACGTTGTGCTTTAAGAAAGGATATAACCCTAGTGGGAGTGTGATCAAAAGTACCACTCCCCTCAATACGTGGAATATCTGTCAAGCGTCACAGTCTCAGCGTGACAATCAAGAATAGCATACTAGGGCGACAACCAGTCCATGCCCAATATAATATCAAAATCAACCATGTCAAGTAATAAAATATCTGCTCTGGTCTCAATACCATGAATAGTAACAAAATATGACCGATATACACGGTCCACAATAAGAGATCTCCCACGGGAGTATAAACATAAACAGGAGAGCTCAAGCTGTCTCGGGCCGTACCCAAATGCGAAGCAAAATCAGAAGACACATAAGAATAAGTGAAGACTAGGTCGAATAGAATCTGTACGCCTTTATAAAAAACCATAGAAAAATACCTGGGGCGACAGAACCGCAGACAACTCCCTCAGTACGGGTAGGTGGGGTAGCATCTGGGGCTGCACCCATGGCCTGAGAACCCTGCGAGGCGCACTGTAGCTGAGAACTCTAAGAAGGCGTACCCCTCCAAAGTCTGGGGCATTCCCTAAACATGTGTCATGTGTCACCACACTCAAAGCAACCTCGTGACTAACGTGGTAGTGGGAACTGTGCGGTACGGGTACTCCAAGAACCTTGAATACTTGATACTCTTTGGAAACTCTGAAGCGCAAACTGAACTGGATGACCCACAAAACCTCTACCATGACGCACCCTGCCTCCAAAATAAGGACCAGTATATTTCCCCAATCCACGAGGTCTACTCGATCCAATATACTCTCCCTTCTGACCTCGCCTGTCCTCTACTCGGTGAGAGGTCCTCACCATACACTGCACTGGAACCACAGACTGTGCTAGCATGAAACGTGAACCCTGACTAATGGGAACTCGCTACTCTCGAGTGGGGCCGGCGGGCGTCTGGGTCCCTCCCCCAATCTGTTAAGTAGTCGGCACAATTTGAATCAATCCAGCCTGGATCAATGTACCAAACATGCTCATGAACTGTGCCAATGCCTCCTTAACAGTTGGAGTAGTGGTGGCCGTAGGCGTGTCAAGTACATGAGTCCTGGCTGGATCCGCTGGTGGTACCTCGGCGGCAGCCCGCACAGGTGCCCTCGCTGCACCACGTACGCGTCCTCGACCTCTACCCCGGCCCCGGCCTCTGGCGGCTGCAGGAGGTGGTGCGGGTGCCTGATCATCTCGAGTAGCACGTCTCCTCACCAGCTGTGAGAGAATAGGAAGCAGAAGTTTAGAATTGTGGTACTAAAAATTCTCGCACAACAGGGAAGTCAAATGAAGTGAAGATGTTTCCTAAACAGTTACATAGCCTCTCGTAGATAAGTACGGATGTCTCCGCACCGATCAGTAAGACTCTAAATAACCGACCTGTGTCTCGTGACTCCTATGAACCTAAAGCTGTAATACCAACTTATCACGACCCTAATTCACCAATCGTGAACCTGTTACGATGGCACCCAGTCTTCGCGACTAGGTAAGCCTGACACATCGAAAATTCAACAATCTTCATGGAAACGATAAATAAAACATAAATATCATAAGATAATGTACAGATTACCCCCTTGCACATACATGTCGACTATAAATAACGTAAAAACCCAAGACCTGGAAATCCACAGGCACCACAGGATAAGAGTAAAAATATAACATAGGGCTCTAACATCCAGAAGTGTCTACAACAAATGAGTACATGAACGAAAATGCTAGCTAAAGGTAGAATAGAAGGAGACTCTTTGGCTCTGAGGACGTGGAAGATGCATACCTCAAATCTCCCTGCGTAGCTCTGAGATCACTAATAGTGCGCTTGACCAGTAGTACCTGGATTTGCATAACAAAAGTGTTCAGAAGAGTAGCATTAGTACACCACAGCGGTACTCAGTAAGTGCCAAGCCTAACCTCGGTGTAGCAGTGACGAGGAAGGTAGAGGCCCTACTGAGATGAACATAAGAAATAATATAAGAATAAATGATAGTAGATGATGAAATAATTCCCGAATATATAGCAAGACAATAAGTAAAAAGGAACAGGCTACAAATATAATCTACACATACAAGAGAAATCACTCAAAAATTAGGATGCCAAGTGGAGCTCCGGGAATTGAACCCGCAGTCCATTTCACCATTACCCGAGGATCTCCGGGAATCGAACACGCAGTCCATTGCCACATAGAGCTCCAGGAATTGAACATGTAGTCCACTTTACCAATACCCGAGGATCTCTGGGAATTGAACCCGCAATCTATAACCATGTGGAGCTCCGGGAATTGAACCTGCAGTCCACTATACCAATATCCAAGGATCTCCGGGAGTCAAACCCGCAGTCCATCGCCCCACGGAGCTCCTGGAATTGAACCTGCAGTCCACTTTACCAATATCTGAGGATCTCCGGGAATCGAACCTGCAGTCCATCGCCCCGTGGAGCTCCTGGAATTGAACCCGCAGTCCACTTTACCAATATTCGAGGATCTCCGGGAATCGAACCCACAATCCATCATATCAAATTCAGAGGATCTCCTGGGAATTGAACCCACAGTCCATTGCCACATGGAGCTCTTGGAATTGAACCCGCAGTCCACTTTACCAATATCGGAGGATCTCCAAGAATTGAACCTGTAGTCCAACATACCAATAACAGATGATCTCCGGGAATTGAACCCGTAGTCAAACATACCAATAATAGAGGATCTCCGAAAATTTTACCCGCAGTCAAAGTAAAATACACCACAACAATTCAATATTTAACGGAAAGGAAGCCAAATGCGAACAACAAGTAAAGTTGAGAATCTAACATATTTTGTTAAAAGGCAAATATGGTAATTTAGTTAAATAGAGAAAATAAGTTACTAACATGCTTTGCCTAAATCAAAACAAGTGAAGTTTCCTTTTTAACAGTTAAATATGGAAGAAAAACACAGTCTAAATAAGCTAAGTGAGGTGAATTTCCAACAACTAGCACAAGTACATGCCTGTCACCTCGCACACCAGGACTTTAAACAATGACAAAGATATCGTAAAGGGAGAGGTCCCCCACAGAAGGTTAGACAAGCCACTTACCTCGAATTGGTACAAAACCGCTAAGAAACAATGCCCTTGCCATGAGTATCTGACTCCGAGTGGCCAAAATCTATTCAAAAAACCAATTACATATTGTAAATAACATCGCACGTAATAAACTACACTATTAAAATTAAAGCTAAGGCGTGAAAATAGGTAAAATGACCAAAATGCCCCTCAGGCCAACATTTTGGAACAGAAAAATTTTCACATTTTCAGAAACCCCGCACTCTCACGAGTCTAACCATATAAAAATCTCCCTATTCAGGGGTCAAATGCTCCCTTAAATTCCAATTGTTTAGTCAATGAACTTCTACCCAAATTCCTCCATTTTTGGACCTTAATTTGAATTTAAAGGATGAATTTAACAACTAAATGATGGGTTAATGCTAGAAAGGGTCATAGAAACGTTACCCAATAATCTCTTCTTCAAAACTCACTCGAAATCGCCTTAGTCCGAGCTCTCAATTGGTTTTTCAACTTATGAAATTAAACCCTCGGATGAATTTCTTAACTCACAGCGATTCCGCTTTTGTGGACCAGGGACAGCTCTTGCGGTCCCGCTTTTGCGGTCAAAATAGTTGCTTCAGCGGTCTCACTAAAATCCCAATTTTCGCTTCTGCAGAAAACTGGCTGCGTCTGCGGTCGCCGCTTATGAGGTTCCTTCTCGGCATCTGCGGTCCCAGACCTCCCCTCAGACTACTTTTGCGATTTCCAAGTTGCATCTGTGGTAACCGCTTACGCGGCTCCCCTTCGGCAGATGCGGAAACAATAGAAGCAGTAGAAAAACATCATCCAAAAATCCCAAAATCAACCCGTCGACCATCCGAAACAAACCTGAGGCCCCTGGGACCTCAACCAAACCCACAAACCTATCCTTAACATCATTCATACTTGCACTAATCCTTAAATCACCTAAAACAACGCCGAAAACACCATTTAATCAATGATTTGAAATTAACACTTATCCAAAACTAACTTTCGATTCAAAACCTAACCAAAACATGCCTGATTGACCTGAAATATTGCACACGCGTCCAAAATGACATGACGGTGCTACAGCAACTTCCGGAAACTAGTTCCGATCCTCGGATCAAAACTTCTCTATCGGACAGAAAACTTCAAAATTCTAACTTTCGGCATTAATAGTCTAAATGAGCTACGGGCATCCAAAATACATTCGGAACACACTCCAAAACTTGATGTCACCAAAGGGAGCTAACAGAACCATCGGTTTTCCATTCCGAGGTCCTCTTGACACTGTTCTGGTTACGGACCATATTCCAACACTTAAGCTCTTATTTAGGGACTAAGTGTCCCAAAACACTCCGAATTGTATTACTGAACATCCCGAAAAACCCAAATAGCATAAATGATCTTAGGGGAAGCAATTATGTGGGCAACGGGGTATAAGTTCCAAAGACGACCGGTCGGGTCATCACACATTGGCTATGCTGTGTGTTCCGAGGAGAGTGGTGTGGTATGACTGATTATGTCCCTAGTAGAGTTATATCTTTTTTGAAACCCAGCGTATGGTTTGGAAGGGGTGTCTATCATATTTGGCCTTCGTGCGTGATGTTGGAATTGAGGCTCCCAGTATCAATTCTATTCTCGTTGTGAGGGATTTCCTTGATGTTTTTCCTGAAGACCTGCCGGGTATGTCCCCGGATTGATTTTGGTATTAACCTGGTGCCAGGAACCAAGCCCATTTCCATTCGGCTGTATCGTATGGCACCAGCGGAGTTGAAAGAATTGAAATATCCGCTTCAGGAACTCCTAGAAAAGGGGTTTATTCGATCGAGTGTGTCATCGTGGGGTGCACCTGTGTTATTTGTGAAGAAGAAAGATGGTACAATGAGAATGTGCATTGACTATAGGCAGTTGAACAAAGTAACAGTGAAGAACAAGTATCCCTTGCCTCGTACCGATGATTTATTCGATTAGCTTCATGGAGCGGGGGTGTTTTCTAAGATTGATCTCCATTCGGGTTATCACCAGTTCAAGATCAAGGATTCAGGTATTAATAAGACAACCTTCAAGACTAGATAGGGTAACTATGAGTTTTTGGTTATGTCTTAGGGGATAACCATGTCCCCAGTAGCGTTCATGCATCTGATAAACATTAGATTTCAATCGTATCTAGATTCGTTTGTTATTGTATTCATTGATGATACCTTGGTATACTCGCGCAGTCAGGAGGAGCACAAGGAGCATTTGCGAGTAGTATTGCAGAGGTTGGGGGGGAGAAGTTGTATGTCAAGTTCTCCAAGTGCGAGTTTTGGCTTAGTTCAGTGACCTTCTTGGGAAACATGGTGTCCAGTGATGGTATTCAGGTTGATCCAAAGAAGATTGAGGCGGTTCAAAGTTTTACTAGATCTTCCTCGGCCACAGAGATTCGGAGTTTCATCATTTTGGTGGGTTATTATCGTCGGTTCGTTCAGGGTTTCTTATATATTGCCTCAGCCTTGACCATGTCGACGTAGAAGGGTGTGCCGTTTGTATGGTCGGAGGAGTGCGAGGAGAGCTTTCAAAAGCTCAAGACAGCTTTGACCACAACTCTAGTATTGGTCTTGCTATCAACTTTAGGTTCTTACACCATTTATTCTAATGCTTCGAGATCGGAATTGGTTGTATATTGATGCAGGAGGGTAGAGTGATTCTTTATGCTTCTCGTCAGTTGAAGCCTCATGAGAAGAACTACCATGTTCATGACTTAGAGTTGGCTACTATAGTTCATGCTTTGAAGATTTGGAAACACTATTTATATGGAGTATCTTGTAAGGTATTCACCGATCATCGTAGTCTTCAGCATTTGTTCAAGCAGAAAGATCTTAATTTGAGGCAGCAGAGGTGGCTTGAGTTACTTAAAGACTATGATATTACCATTTCATATCATCCGGGAAATGCCAATGTAGTGGCCGATGCTTTGAGCCGAAAGGCAGTTAGTATGCGGAGATTGGTGTATATCCCAGTTGGGGAGAGGCCTTTTGCAGTTGATGTTCAGGCTTTGTCCAATCGGTTGGTGAGACAAGAAATTTCAGAGCACAGTCGGGTATTTTAGCTTGCGTGGTTTCTCGGTCTTATTTCTATGATTATATCAGAGAGCTCCAGTATGATGCTCCGCATTTGCTTGTCCCCAGGGAAAGACTTCAGCACTAATTTGATATAGATGTGACTATGGGTTATAATGGTATGTTGAGAATGTAAGGCCGGATTTGTGTGCCCAATGTAAATGAGCTTAGAGATTTAATTCTTGAAGAGGCCCACAGTTTGCGGTATTACATCTATCCGGGTGCCGCGAATATGTACCAGGACTTGAGACAGCATTGTTGGTGGAGGAGAATGAAGAAGGACATTGTGGGATTTATGGCTCGGGTGTCTCAATTGTCATCAGGTAAAATATGAGCATCAAAGACCGGGCAATTTACTTCAGCAGATGGTTATTCCCGAGTGGAATGGGTGAGAGTTACTATGAATTTCGTGAGTGGTCTTCCTCGGACTTTGAAGAAGTTCAACTCGATTTGGGTGGTTGTGGATCGGCTAACCAAGTCAGAGCATTTCATTTTGTTGTGTACTACATATTCTTCGGAGCGGCTGGTAGGGATTTTTATTCATAATATTGTCCGATTGCATAGGGTTCCAATTACTATTATCTCGGATAGAGGCACTCTGTTTACTTTTCAGTTTGAGGACGTTTAAGCGAGAGTTGGGTACACATGTAGAGCTGAGCACAGCGTTTCATCCTCAGACGGACGGGCAGTCCGAGCTTACCATTCAGATATTAGAGGACATGTTGCAAGTCTGTGTGATTGATTTCGGAGGTTCATGGGATGAGTTTCAACCTCTTGTGGAGTTTGCCTACAATAACAGCTATCAGTCTAGTATTCATATGGCACCGTATGAGGCCTTGTGTGGTAGGTAGTGTAGACCTCCAGTTGGTTGGTTTGAGCCCAGCGAGGCTACGTTGTTGGGGACAGATTTGGTCATGGATGCCTTAGAGAAGGTGAAGGTTATTCAGGACAGACTTCGTATAGCTCAGTCGTGTCAGAAGAGTTATGCGGACCGGAAGGTTTGAGATTGTATCTTACTCGGTGGGTGAGAAGGTCTTGCTGAAGGTTTCACCCATGAAGGGTGTGATGAGGTTTGGAAAGAAAGGGAAGCTGAGTCCGTGGTTCATCGGCCATTTTAAGGTCCATAGGAGGATTAGGGAGTTGGCCTATATGTTGCCTTGTCACCCAGCTTGTCGGGCGTTCATCCGGTATTCCATGTTTCCATGCTCTGAAAGCATGTTGGGGACCTGGCTCATGTCTTGGACTTCAGCATGGTTCAGTTGGATGATGATTTTACTTATGATGTGGAGCCAGTGGATATTTTGGGTCATTTGGTTCGGAAATTTACATCAAAGTATATAGCTTCGGTGAAGGTACAGTAGAGAGGTCGGCCCGTGGAGGAGGCTACTTGGGGACCGATCAATAGATGGGAGCCTATACCCTCAACTATTTGAAACTTCAGGTATGTATCTTGACTCTCTTGAGGAAAAGCATTTCTTTTTGTTGGGTAGGATGTGACGACCCGACCCGTCGTTTCATGTGTTTCTGTCCCGTTTTTCTTGTTTATTACTTCTTCATGATTTAATATATGTGCTGGATGAGTTTGAGTTGATACGAATTGGAATTGATAGGAAATGGGACAACTAGTCTCTTTAAGGAAAGGTTGGTTTGGAAAAGTCAAATGGATGTTGATTTCTGAGTTATATGGCTCGGATGTTATTTCCAACGATTCGGTTAGCTTCGGGGGATGATTCAAGGCTTAGGAGCGCGATCGGAAGTAATTTTGGAGGCTTGGTGTAGAATTAGGCTTGAATTAGCAAAGTTAGCATTTTGGGGATATCCGGTTGAAAGGTGAGATTTTGATCTGAGAGTCGCAATGGAATTCCTAGAGATGCAGTATCTTCGTTAGGTGATTTATGATGGGTGTGCAAAATTTCAGTTGAATCAAACGTGGTTAAGTCAGGTTTTTGATCGAATGCGCGTTTGGAAAGAATTTGATAAATCTTAGGCTTTGATTTGGTGAAATTTGATGATTTTGGTGTTAATTGTAATATTTTGATGGTTCGAGCAAGTTTGAATAAAGAAATAGATAACATTTGTGCTTTTGGTTGAGGTCCTGGGGCCCTCGGGGTGATTTCGGGTGGTTAAACAGAGAGTTTGGAGTTTGTTGCATGAATTGGAATTGCTGGTTCTGTCATTTTTGCATCTGCAAAAAAGGGACCGCATAGGAGATTTCGCAGATAAGACGGAGTGATCACAAAAGCGGATTTCAGAGATTTAATGTCTTTCCACAGAAGCGGACAAAATTCTACATATGCGGCAACCGCAGAAGCGGTCTTGAGATTTTTAAGTTAGACTGCAGAAGTAGTCAATAAGATGCAAATGCAGTGACCGCAGATGCGGTATTTTAACCGTAGAAGCGAAAATCGAGCCGGGGTTTAAGTGAACAGTGTTCACAATTTTGAAAAGAGAAGAAAACATTTTGGGACTTCGACAAAGGAGATATTGGCCGATTTTTAAAGAGGGTTTCGAGGGCTATCATCATGTATGGATTTTTGGACTTAGATTACGATATTATGGTTCATAAACATGGATTAACACTTAAACCCAAGGAATTAAAGGTTAAGAATTGAGGTTGGGGCTTGAAACATAAGAAAATGTAAACTTGTGATTTGAGGGGTCAAATGGACTCTGATTCTTGTGAACTTGATATATATAGACATGGCGAGATAAGGATCGTATTGATGTAAAATTGTTTGAATTTTGAGAAGTGGGCCTGCGGCTCAGATTTTTCCAACTTCATAATTTGCGATGTCTTTCGAGTCTTTTTGATTGGTTTATATTCCCTTAACCTATTGTAATGTATTCGTTGTGGTTTCTGCCAAATTCGATGCATGAGGAGGTCGATTCGAGAAGAAAGGGAATTGCAAGCTAGTCTTTGTCCGGCTAGAGGTGAGTAATGGATGTACATTCTGCTCTGACGGTTTGAAACCCAAGACTTTCACATTGTAAAGCTATATTGAGGTTGACACGCATTCCACGATGAGTGCAGGGTCGTTTACTGTTGAGGATTGAGCTTGGTCCACCCCGGGTGTTAATTTCTACTATATTGGCGATTGAGAGGCAAACTTTATCACTATGAATTGGGATTAATTTCGTGTTTGGGGCCTCGCGCTGACTTGCAGAATCCATAGAGGATCCTTATGTGTTTTCCTCACTTGTGTGCATAACATATACTCTCAGTCATATTTTCAACTATTAAAATAATATAATAACTGTGTTTTATACATAAATATTAAATGGAAACGGATAAGAGGGTTGAGATCCTATAGTATGTCATGACCGATTGGCTATGGACTTATTTGACTGAGATGGGTCGAGGACCCGATTGTGAGGATGTTTCTGTTGATATGGATCGGGGTTCATGCCGTGGCGATGATTTATTGATATTGAGGCCGAGAGCTTGTTTGATGCTACGACATGGCTGATATTGTGCTTGGGATGTAGGAGCCCCTCCGGAGTCTGTATACACCCCCAGCGAGCGTCGTCGACGTTAAATAAGAGGAGCGGGCTGCACGCCTCAGCGGGTACTAGAGTGTACTGTTATATATGTTTCATTTTGTCATGCATTATTCCTTGAGAGTATTACTTGTTGGTTATTGTTTTCACTGATATTAACCTGAACAGCTAGATATAGAACATTTTGTGCATTTTCTGTATTTTCTTACTTTCAGACTATAGTTATATTTATTACTCACTAGGTCGGAGGACTCATTTTACTCCATGCACCTTGTGTGCAAATCCAGGGTATTCTCAGGCTGAGTGAGGTCCGACATGCTTTCCTGAGTTCTTATTCCAGGATTTGAGGTAGCTGCAGGGCGTTTGCAGCCGTTCATTCTCCCTTCTATCCCTATCTTTATATTCTGCACTTTCAGCATTTTACGAATTTGTATTAGAATGAAAACATTGTATTAGAGGCTCGTGATCGTGACACTGGGTCTTTGACTAAAATGGCATTTATCTTCATCTGTTTAATAAATGAGGTTATTGTTATAAATGGTCGGGCTTCCTAGTAGTGTGTTGGGTGCCATCACTATCGGGTTGGGGTCGTGACATGTAGGATGCGAGGCTATAATGTTTTGGGCATGTTAAGAGGAGAAGACTAGATGCTACAGTAAGGAAGTGTGAGCGGCTGGTTGTGGAAGGCACGAGAAGAGGTAGAGGGCGACCTAAGAAATATTGGAGAGAGATGATCAGGCATGATATGATGAGGCTTCATATTTCTGAGGACATGACACCTGATAGGAAGATGTGGAGGTCGAGTATTAGGATTGTAGGTTAGTAGGCATTTGAGTCATGCATTACTTCGTACATTTGTGAGACTGGTCTAGTATGATTTTTATCTAAGACAATTAATGGCAATGGTTTGTCGTACTATCTCGCTTTTCAATGCAGGATCTATTTATTAGCTTTCCCTTTAGCTTTGCATCTTTCTTATACATTTGATATTGTTCCTATTTTTTTACGATTTATGTGGATTACTAATATTATCTCCTTTTGCCTTTCCGTTTTCTTGAGCCAGGGGTCTTCCGAATATATCCTATCTACGTTTTCGGGGTAGGGGTATGGTCTGCGTACACACTGCTCTTCCCATACCCCTCTAGAGGGATTTTACTGGGTTATTGTTGTTGTTGTTGTATTGTGAATAGTATTAGTATTAATGATCAATAATGTCATATTATTCTTATGAATAGTTCCTGCACCAATAATGTACTTTTCTATCAAAACTTACATAATCTGTTCTTTGATACCTGTAGATAGGAAGCGTCACATTCATATAAAAGGGAAAAAATATATTTAAAGAGAAGCAATAAATTGCACAAAATAATATTTATGTGGTTCGGTAATTTTTGCCCACTCCACGACCTTAGAGAAAATAACTTTACTGATTGAAGAGAAAGAAGTTGAGGGATAATTTACAAATGAAGAATGAAATGCATATTTATAGGCAGAACGTCTGCTAAAAAGTTTCAACGAATGTAAATATGTGGCAGAATGGCACCGCAAACTGTATGCCAAATCTTTTCTTTCATATTGTGGCGGCCTACTTTTCTTGACTCTTATCTCTTTCTATCTTTTTTTTCTATTTTTTTCTTTGGATTTTCATTTACCCCACATGGGTTTGTCCCATCAAGCCGTACGATGAAAATCAAATTCTACGATTGAGTTAAGCACTTAAGCCTAAACTAGTAATTGGACATAAATTTTCAAATTTATTTTGAAATCTGATTTGGATAACATTTGATTTGAAGATAAAAATGTGTTTGGACATCCGTTTCAAAACATATTTTCCAAATTTATTTTGAAAAAACATGATACATAACTTAACCCACAAGTTCGAAAAACTATTACAAATACCCATCAGTACCATCATCAATACTATTCATTATATTTTTGCAAATCAGAGTCGTGAACAAGATTATTATTCTTACAATAAACTACATGATACACGATCAGTTGGTTGAAAAGACGGAGCAACATTGTTACAAAATAATAAATGATAGGTTTTTAGATAAAATACAAAAGTTTTGAGAAATATTTAAAAAAAATATAAGAGCAAACTTCATTTATGGACAGCCGCTAGAAACTAATATCAACCGCTAGCCACAAAACGGCAGTATGCATTTTGTAGCCCAAAACTAATTAAAAGGGCTAGAAACCGACCCAACTATCACCGAAACACGGTCTTTCCTTATATTTCAAACCCAATATTTCAACACTTCCATCCTTCATCCAAAAATCGCTCTTCTCCAATTCCAACTCAAGTTCCAAAAAAGAAAAATGAAATCTATGGTAAGAAGCATGAATTTGAGATCTTCAATGCCACCGTATTATACATACCTAAAGCCAGAAGGAATTGGAGGACTAGGGTATTCGATAGGGAAATTAAATCATTCCGCACCCGAAAATCCAGCAATCTCGACTCTCAAAGGGTGACAAATTCGAGCAAGCCCACAATCTTTCGAAATTCAGACCACAAATTTATGCTTCGTTTGGGAAAGAGAACAGAGGCGAGGTCTTCTTTTTTATTTTCTTTCTTTAGTCAGTTTAAGCAGATATGAAGGTTTCCAATTGAAACCAAACAGTTTTGGTGAATAACGGTGGCCAATAATGGTGATTTTGATATCTCTTACTAACTGTTTTAGCCCCTATTTTGAGAGAAAGAGAGAGGGTCCAAAATCTAATTAAGAGGCGTAAGGTTCTAGATCTTTTTTTCGTTCCTCTTTCTTTTCTAGTATGAAAAATTGAGAGGTTTCGTTGTGCAGTTGTGGCGATTGCAGCGGTAATGGAGCTGAATGTTTTTGATTTATTGCATTTTGCGGGAGAAACAAAGATGGGGAAACTAATGCATAATCTAACTTTAGGTCTCAATTCTTTAATATTTTATCTCATGCATAGTTTTCACTATACAAAATATATACAAATTGACTCTTATTATAAAAAAAATATACTAATGGACTTTTACTATACAAAATAGACCGTCATTATACAAATATATAAAAAATAGACTTTCATTGTACAATTTATATACAATAGACTCTCACTTTACAAAAAATATACAAAATAAATGTAGCTATACAAAATACATACACAAAAGACTGTCACTATACAGAAATACATATACACTCTAAATACACGGTGTGCACACAAATTCAAGGTCAAAACGTAATACAACAACAACCCAGTGTAGTCCCACCAGGTGGGGTCTGGGGAGGGTAATATGTAGACGAGCCTTATCCCTACCCGAAAGGGCAGAGAGGCTGTTTCCAATCGGCCATCGGCTCAGTGGAACAAAAATAAAAACAAAAGCAAAAACAATTGAGCATTAGTAACTCCAGCAGAAATAGCTTAAATAAATTTCTAAACGTAAGAAACATAAATAAAATAGCATGCAATAATATCATACAGTAACTACCATAACTAACAGCCATAAGGGAGACATAAGCCAAAACACAAATCATCTATGGATAGCCCTGCTAAGCCTCACCCAACCCCGGGTGAGGAGTACGAAAAACTCTAGGAGCCCCTATCCTACAATCCTGATACTAGACCTCCAGACTTTCCTATCAAGGGTCATGTCCTCGGAAACTAGCATACTAGCCATGTCATGCCTAATCACCTCTCCCCAATACTTCTTAGGCCTCCATCTGCCTCGCCGAACGCCAACAATCTCCAGCCGCTCACAACTCCTCACCGGGGCATCGGGACACTCCTCCGCACAAGACCGAACCACCTCAGCCTCACTTCTCACATCTTCTCATCCACCGGGGCCACCCCCACCTTCTCTCGAATAACTTCATTCTTAATCTTATCTAACCTTGTGTGCCCGCACATCCACCTGAGCATCCTCATCTCCGCAATCTTCATTCTCTGAACATGAGAGTTCTTCACGGGCCAGCACTCCGCCCCATACAACATCGCAGGTCTAACCACGGCTCTATATAATTTCCCCTTGAGTTTATGTGGAACTTTCTTGTCACACAGGACTCCTAATGCAAGCCTCCACTTTGACCACCCCGCTCCTATACGATGAGTGACGTCTCCGTCAAAACGTAATACATATGATTAAAATGAACAATTTGTATTATGTTTTTAAGTTTTCACCAAATATCGTATTTTCTGATAAAAAATAATCGAGCATACTCAAATTATAATCAAGATAGATTTTAAAAACAACAACCCGTTTTCAGTCTGGTATTCCTTGTGAATCCCAATTGATATACCATGTATCATATTTAAGAGATTTTCTTAGAACTCGTATCAACACACAAATAAACTGGGAATAACATTACTTAAGTTCCTACCATCATATATATATATATATATATATATATATATTTGCAAATGTAGTGATAAAATTATGAAGACCGATAAACAGGAATTACGAGGATTGCATATTTTTCTTTAATTTGTAAAGGTAAAAGGTACATAAAGCTATAGTACTTCAACAATTCAAATTATAGAATCAAATATTTTAGTTAAGATAAAGTCATGACTCCATTTGAAGTTTAGTATAGGGTGAGAAGTGATCGTAGAAAGATACTACGTAATATATCCTATATGAAACCATAGAATTACAAAATAGACTTACAAGTGGTATTGTTAACTAAACACCCACAAAACTAATAAAGTAAAAAATAGCAAATTTAAGGGCAATGGTTTTGGAAACTTATATGTGAGGACGGAAGAAATATATATATTGCCCCATATTATAAATAGATTATTAACCCAAAAAAAATTTACTTGCTTTTAAACATTATTAAATTAAGAGAAAATAATATATAACACACTTTAAAATTAAATAATTAGTGCAATGTTTAATAAGGGTAGTTATTTATGAGAGAATTGGATGAGATGATAGTAATACTCATTAATAAGAGCTATTTAAGTTAGGCTCATATAATCTTTCTAATAGAAATATGGGAATGACAAATTTATGTGAGGTCCATTCATCATAATAGCCTTTAACCTTGATTAACGTGTAAATTATAAATTCAATAAGGCCTACTGTTGCAGCAAACTTTCACGTGTTACTGAGATATTAAATGATATGGCAAGATGTAAACCATAAAACAAAAAGTAAATTTGACATTAAAAATATGATCAGGACATAAAAGTGATTAAGTGAAAAGTTTATATAGTTTTTAGAAATGTGTGTGAGGACTACAAAAGCTCTTTGATTCTTTCTTATTTTATATATATATATATATATATATATATATATATATATATATATATATATATATATATATATAGATATATATATATATATATATATATATATATATATATATATATATATATATATATAGGTAAAAAATTATTCAACAAATTACCAGGAGTATTAGGAAGAGAAATAGAAGAAAGATGGTATAAAAGAGAAGGCGTAATACAAACCCAAATACAAAATAGTCTATAGGGCACAAAGTACAGCATATTATGGAAATATTACAGGAAAAATGTACAAACTTACAAATACAAAAACAACTAAAACAGAACAATATGAGTTTCTGTAAATCAACTGTATATACAACCCAAAGTTATGACAAAAATGAATACAAAAGAAAGAAATACAAAAGATATAAACCCCAATACAATAAAGAATACAATAGAAAAAATTATTATCTTAGAAAGTCTTATATATATATATATATATATATATATATATATATATATATATATATATATATATATATATATATATATATATATATGTTTTACTCATCTTGTTAATATTTGATCCGTTTCACTTTTATATGATACGTTTTTGCTAATGTAGTGATAAAATTATGAAGACCGATCAATAGAAATTTGGATGCTTACATATTTTCTTTAATTTGTAAAGGTAAAAGGTACATAAATCTATAGTACTTTAACAATTCAAATTATAGAACCAAATTAGTTAAGATAAAGTCATGACTCCATTTGAAGTTTAGTATAGGGTGAGAAGTGATCATAGAAAGATACTACGTAATATCTCATATATGGAACCATAGAATTACAAAATAGACTTACAAGTGGTATTGTCAACTCAATACCCACAAAACTAATAGAGTAAAAAATAGCAACTTTAAGGGCAATAGTTTTGGAAACTTGAACGTGAGGACGGGGAAAAAAATCTATTGTCCCTTATTATAAATAGATTATTAACACAAAAAATATTTACTTGCTTCTAAACATTATTAAATCAAGAAAAAAGAATATATAACACACTTTAAAATTAAATAATTAGTGCAATGTTTAATAAGGGTAGCTGTTTAAGGGAGAGTTGGATGTGAGATGATAGTAATAATCATTAATAAGAGCTATTTAAGTGGGGCTCATATAATCTTTCTAATAGAAAAATGAGAATGACAAATTTATGTGAGGTCCATTCATCATAATAGTCTTTAACCTTAATTAACGTGTAAATTATAAATTCAATAAGGCTTACTGTTGCAGCAAACTCACACGTGTTACTGAGACATTAAATGATATGGCAAGATGTAAATCATAAAACAAAAAGTAAATTTGACATTAAAAATATGATCAGGACATAAAAATAATTAAGTGAAAAGTTTATATAGTTTTTGGAAATGTGTGTGAGGACTACAAAAGCCCCTTTGATTCTCCCTTATTATATATAGTAATATATATATATATATATATATATATATATATATATATATATATATATATATATATATATATATATATATACATACATACATTCATAAATACAATTTTGATACATTGTTCAGATAGATTATACATTCACGATACAAAATACACTTGGGGTACACACATATATACACTTTAGATACAGAAGGACAGTAGAGATATGCCAAAATATACACTAAGGATACATTTTTGAACTTAGGATATAATATTTATACATTGTAAAATAATTCTTATATATATACAGCTTTTGTACAAAACCATAATTCATTAAATTATTATGTATGTACAACTTTGTACATACATACATATATATATAGCGTACACACACTTTATATTTATATATATATATATATATATATATATATATATATATATTAATATTTATATTTATACTGCATTTTTCCTATCATTAAATCCAATATTAAATAGTATTAGAAAAGTAAAAGTAAGAGAGAGAAAGAGAGAGACAGAGAGATATAGAGAGAGAGAGGTGTTAGAGTTAAATGAATTGAAGAAAGAGTAAGAAAAATATAGAAAGAGTAAAAAGTGAAGCGTGCTACATAAGAAAGAGAAAACAATTTGGTGTTGGGAAGGAAAAATATCTAGGGAAGATAGAAAAAAAAGTTAGTACCAAAATTTACTTTTGTCTTTTGTTTGTTGGTTTTATCCGATGGGCTAGAATTTGATATTAGTTTTACTCAACTGGATATTTCGGGTTACATGCAAAATTTTGGGCTAATAAATTGACATTAATTGAAATAGTATTATTTTATTTATTTAATCACAGTTGTCACTTGAAATAGTTTATTTGGTGTTCCAAACCATCGATTTATTTTTAAATCCCAACTCTAGGAAATTTTGGACTTTATTTAAAAATCTACGAACGAGAAATTCTAGATAATGAATTATGTTAACCCAGGAGAAGGTGTTAGGCATTCCCAGTTTCTGTGGTTCTAGCACGGTCGCTTAAACTATTATTAATTGGCCTATTATTTGATTTACTACATATTTTAAAACTATTATGCATTTTTAACTTTTGACCTCTTTTAATTATTTATGGAATTATTTTGGAACAAGTTACGATAGTCGTACACTTGTTTATTTGGTACATATTGCGAATCGTATCACGGGAACTGTACCCAAGATTTACAACATGTTTAAATTATTAAAACTATTAGTTGTTCTGGCCAGGTCACATAAATATACCCCCGAATTTGAAAATTAGGTATCACAAATACGTCACGGGAACCGTACCCGTAGCCATGACGATTTTATTATAAACGTACCTAAAGCAAACTACGAATGTTCATAAATGTGTTTGCTTTAGGTACGTTTACCTCCTGGACTGCCAGACAACTGTCATATGCTGGTTGAATCCAGTTAGTTCAATCAGTAATCGTTGGTATTCAAGCTTATTGGCTCAACTCTTTCTCATTCCTTCCAAAATTATAAAACTGTTAGAAGCAGTGTGTAGATCCTACATATGGTCTGGCTCAGTTAATGTAACAAGGAAAGCATATGTGGCCTGGGAAAAGCTCTGTCTGCCAAAGTCTGCTGGAGGTTTAAACTTGACCAATCTCTTATTGTGGAACAAGGCTGGCGTTGCAAAACTAAGCTGGGATTTGGCGGATTCACACAGTTTATATCAAACAACAACGGTTGGACTCCATAAATATTCCTAAACAAGCCAGTTGGATGGTTCGGAAGATCATTGAAGGCACTGTTCTATTGCAACAATACCAACTGTTACATAAGCCTGATTGTTCTATAAGAATGATTTATCTTCAACATATTGGACAGTTACCTAGATTCTCTTGGAAGAACTTAATCATACAGAATCCCGCTCGACCTAAAGCACTTTTCAACCTTTGCCTGCTTCTACAAGACAGACTTCCTACTAAAGATAGGTTGATCAAATGGAACTTGACTGTGGATGGCACTTGTGTCATGTGTCAACAAACAGAGGAAACCAGAGACCACTTATTCTTGGACTGCCCATTTGCTACTCAGCTGAGGTATCACACACTGCAGCGGATTGGAGCAACACAACCTGCTGGACAGAAATAGCCACAGTTTGTCCACTGGATCATTGATAAGGCTAAAGGGAAATC
Organism: Nicotiana benthamiana; assembly: GCA_034376525.1. Lineage (NCBI taxonomy): Eukaryota > Viridiplantae > Streptophyta > Magnoliopsida > Solanales > Solanaceae > Nicotiana > Nicotiana benthamiana. The sequence goes on along the minus strand of CM067338.1, from coordinate 125,528,175 downwards.
TCCTCGAGCTCATATATTCAAAATGACCTTTGCAGAAATGTTCTATGTCTTATGGTTGGAAAGGTATGCGAGAATATTTGAAAATATTTTCTGTTCTAGCGATAAACTGCTTCGAAGCATTGCCTACACCTGTAATGTAAGGGCACCTCCTAGAGTTAGAGTACACCTTCAACATTATCTACTGTAATGTTGAACTTTAGGTATAGTATAGTTTAGTCAGATTTTGTTTATCTTTTGATAGTCAGCTGTGTATAAAGCTGAACTATGGAATTGTACGGCAACCACTTTGGTGATTAATACAAAGTTTAATTACCAAAAAAAATGTATTTTTCTTTGCTAAGTTAATATTAATGTGAGGGACATAGGTTATGGATTTTATTTGCGTATGGCAAACCTCAATTTCCTTTAAAACAACATTTGTATTTCATTAAAGCAAGCTAAGGATGCTCTTATTTAAATCTAATTTGGAATCAGGTGGCACAATTACAATCGTACTTGTAGTTGTGATGATTTTAATTATGAGCCTAAAGCATCTACAAAATATGAATTATTTTCGTAAAGCTAATTTGAAATTATTGTGGAGGCTTAACATTATGGACCATTTTACCGTGAGTAAAGGGATGTAAAGGCGTGCATCGATTTTTTTTATTTTTTTTTTTGAAATTTCCATAAAAGATTATATGACAAATTTTAAAGCATATCTAACGAACTTGACATCGTGGATGACTTACTTTGAGGGAATAGCACAAACGACAATCTTACACCAAGGAGAAGATTCAGGTCGATTAAATTGATTACACTTCCTTCTTAATTATTTGGCGTCAACATGAATTAATAACTAAAAAGTAGATTTACATATAATGACATAAAATTGAAAAATAATGTACAACTTCTAGCATAAATTCATTAATGTAAAAGAACTGATTTATCACATCAAACACTCATACTTGAAATCATACATCAATAAATAACATTTAGAAAATTATTCTGCCCAAATATGATTTCAAGAAAATAATGTTACTGAATGGTCTAATTTCATTAATGACTCAGTTATAGGTAAACAATTCTGCTCGTATTCCATTTTCTTAACCATTTAATACTCAAATAATCTATTCGTAGCTTGAATCATTGGAAAACTCAAACCAAAAACAATCTTAGGTTTATACCTATTTGGTCAAGCATTTAATATAACAACAAAAGATCACACACTTAAGCCACTTTGATGTAGGATAGATGGATTGGCCCAATGGCTAAAGCTCTGCCAGCTTTTTGTAGGCTGAACTCTCTTTTCTTTAGGCTTCGAGTTCATTTTTGGGGATGCTTCCATACCGAATTGAGCAATGTTGTGCTAGGTGGGTTTCGTGACACAAGATGAAGTGTTTTTTCCACAATTGACTATAAAGGAAATCTTAATTTTCATATTTTATTGCCTTCGACTTGTCGTTTGCTTTTTCAAATTCTATCTAGATTTCCCTCCTTCAATTCTTTGAGAAAAGAACCTACGGGAATGGCTGATTTGCAGATGAGGAATTAGCATACTGACTCGCTTTCAGCCTGCATTTGTGGGAGTTGAGACCACATTCACTACCATCGCAGTCTGGGTCCAACTAGGAGGTCTTCCCATTGAATTCTATCACATACATGACCACATTAAATAGGCTAGGAAAGGAAAGGAATGGAATCTTCGCGTGGACAAAGAGAGGCTGACACAACCGAATTGGTTGAGGAAAAGGAAACCCCAACGACCAAGCACTTCCGCCCCCAAAAGCGGAGATCGAAGAACCGCCAGGTTGTCGAGGACACGTCTGAAGAGGAGGCGGGCACCCTCTAAGTTGACTTATATACGCAATTATCAGATCAATCTTCGAAGGACACGATGGAACTTTCCTCCTTGACTTCAGTTTAGGAATATTTTCTACTACATCCGGGATTGGAAAGACCTATGTTGTAACGGAGGAGAGAAGGCGAACCAGCTATCTCTAAGAATAGAAAGTTTGTTATGCTTAATACCTTTAGTTTGATTGGTATCTATCTTAATTCGACCCTTTTTCCAATAGTTTTTTCTTCAGCAAATTGACTGTGGTCTATGCTTTTTTGAATCCAATCGTAGATATTATGCCAGTCATATCTCTGTATCTATTAGCCTTTGTTTGGCAAGTTGCTGATATTCGTAGTTGGGATTTGTCATTTTTTCGTGGTCGTAACAATCACTTCAAGCAGTGGAAAGAACAAAAGATGTACTCCAAGTCCTTGGGCTAGCTGGCTGGTCTCTTTTCATATTCAAAAAGGATGACGACGCTTTAAAGCAAGTCGCCTAGGTTCTTAAGAAAGATTTTTTGTTTTGTAAAGCGGAATTCTCCTTTGACTCGATGTCTTATAGTTTGAATTACTAGATTTTTTATTTTCAATCTGAATCTCAGTATCTATTGAAAGAATCAAATCAATGAAGGAAAAGCGATAGATATAAGCAGATTCAAAAAATCAGGTAGTAATCTTTTTTTTTTTTAACATTCCCAAGAAGTAATTGAGTAAACCATTGGACTACTTACAAGCGTTGTTTCTATCTACTAGTATCTAAAAATCATAAAGCTATTAATGACTGGACGAAACCAAGAAATAACCCCTCACGTGCGAAATTATAGAAGATCCCCTTTAAGATCAAACAATTCCATCGAATTGAGTATGATTCAGAAAAAAGAGGGGAACGTAATTTATGCAAACATGAATCGAATTTTTTTTCACAATTTTTACGCAAAATCGTATCTTTATCCCGGAGCCTCGAAGGAAAGAAAAATTGTTCTTTGCTTTGACTTTGATGAAAAATTTTCAATTAATCATGGTATAACAGTAGGCACAGCAAATTTGAAGTTACGAAGAACTGATCTCAGGCCAATTATTCATTTAACAAAAGTGAAATTTATGTGACTAAAATACAGACCCATTTGGCAAATATACAATGCAGCAACAGTATGAGATTTATTTAATCTAATCAAATATTAGGCAAATAACACAAGTTTAGGAGATGTACCTAGCAGCAAAAATGAAATCTCTACCAAATAGAGATCTGAAAAAACAATATGATAGAACAAACAATTGTTATTCAAGGCAAAAGAAACTGTATTTTTTTATGGAAACAAAATGGTCAAAAGAAGAGGCTTATGGTTTAGAGATCTATGGAGCTTAAAGTCTGATTTTTTCAGCTTTTCTGTGGTTTTTGAAATTGCAGAAGCAAAAATGCTTTTCTCCTTTTGCTTCCCCCTTTGTGTGTGTGTCATGTGTTATAAATAGAGATTAGGAGATGGAAGAGTGAGAAATAAGTGGGAATATAAGTGGAAAGAATGGGGAAGTGAGAAAGTGGGAAGTGAGTATGAAAAGTGGAAACAAATTCGAACATGGTCAAAAATTAGGTGATCACAGCATGCCCCTCTTTTCTTGGAAACATGAAGAGCTTTCACGCAAATAAAATATAAGCGATATGACTAATATTTGTCCATACCATTATTCAAAAGGGAAAAGAAATAAAAGATAGGGTACAATGGAGTCTTGGTTTTGGACAGCCTACATATCCCAGGCTATAAGGAAATCAGATCGCGTGTAGTTTAGAAAACATGATTGAATGATGAGCTCGAGAGTTGAGCGAGGTTCTGTCAAGGCTCCGGTCTGTGGCCCAATGTCACGACCCAAATCCAAAATATGGTCGTGATGACACCTCTCGTAAAGACAAGACTAGCAAACAAAACGAACGATTCCTTTTAACAGTTATTTAACATTTATAAAGCAAAAACATGATTAGCATAATCAAAAGTGCAAAAAAAATAACAACAACTGGGAACCATCCCGTCACAGCCCTACATCGGGGTGTCACTAGTCATGAGCTACTACAAAATTCGCTAAAGAACTACAAATTAGAAAATAGGAAATAAAGTCTGAAATTAATATGAACAAAATAAGATAAGGGAGAAGATCCGGTGCCGCGGACGCTAGAGGTCACCTGGCTCAGCTACGATAACAATTCCTCAATCCGCTAATAATTCGCTACCGGGCGAATAATACCTGCAACTGCACGCGAAGTGCATGGAGTAAAGTGAGTACTTCCGTGGTAATAAGAGTAAATAATAACTGAGTGATAAGAAATCACGTAAGAACATTTCATCATGCTATATAAGACGGTACAACCCCTTTTAGAAACAGTAATTTCATGGAAATACTTTATAAATATCTTGCTCAGTTTTAAACCTCTTTTGAAAATAACATTTTAAATAGTTGCAAAATAATTCCACCCATCACTGTCACTATGCACATACGCGACCCTCGGAAAATATCTTTGTTCCTGGTCAGCCAATCGGACCCCAACACTCGAGGATCAGATAGCACCAGCAAAAGCAGATAAATATCTCCAGAAATATCACAAACAACAGATAATGAATAAATGCTATGCAAATGGTGGTACATTACAGTACCCACTGCGGCGTGCAGCCCGAGCCATCCATATTTTTTTATCGTCGACGGCGCTCACTGGGGGTTTGTACAGACTCCATGGGGCTCCTACAGCCCAAGCACAATATACTGGTCAGTCAATGCTACCTGACCGGTCAGCCAATGTTACCTGACCAATTTATATAATACAGTGTCATTGCTACCACTGCTCCAAGTATATACTTCAGTGTCATTGTTACCATTGTTTCATGTATAACATACAGTGTCATTGTTACCACTGTTTCAAGTATAACATACAGTGTCATTGTTACCATTGTTTCAATCACTTTATTATTAGTCCAGAAAATAATATAGTAAGCCCCTTGGGCATTTACAAAATCGAAGTTTCCAGCCTGAAATGCATTTAAAATGTCATTTAAGTTTTCAAAACTTAGAAATACAGCTAGGTTCGAAAAACAACATTTAAAACCTTGGCCTGAAGTTAGATTATATTCAAATCATGCTAAGTAGTAATATCAATCCTCGAAGTATTTTACAAGTCGACACAAGGTCCCAAACATGGCAATCAGCCTAAATTATGATGATAATAAGTAATTTCAGTAAATATGCAGTAAAATCAACAATCGGGACGGATCAAGTCACAATCCCTAATGGTGCTATACCCCACGCTCGAATCCAGCATGCAAGTCACCTCAATACAGCACTATGATATGCAAATCCGGGGTTTCAAACCCTCAGGATATCATTTACAAGTATTACTCACCTCGAATCGGTGAAATCACTAGCACGCAATGCCTTTGCTCCTTAAATCGACCTCCATGTGCGTCGAATCTATCCAAATACAAACCGAATACATCACAATATCATAAGGGAACAATACCCAATTGAAAACAAATCAAATTCGGGCACAATTCTCAAAATTTCCAAAACTCGAGCCCCCGGCCTACGTCTTGAAATCCAAAAATTTTTACATCAATACGACCCTTATCTCACCCCGAGTCTATACATACTAAATTCACAAAAATAGGACTTCATTTGACCCCTCAAATCACCATCTATCCAAGAGGGTTTTCTATCTTTTAAAACAAAAATTCTCAAATTAAAAACCAAAACTTGCAATAGATTCTAGCTATACAACTAAAATTGAATTAAGAACACTTACCCCGATGTTTTCCTTGAAAATCTCTCGAAAAATCATTTCACCCGAGCTCCCTTGGTCAAAAAATGAATGAGTGAGACGAGTTTGGACTTTAATATGCTGCCGAAGTATTTGTTCTTCGCGTTCGCGAAGAACAAATTTCCTAGAAATCATTTTTCAAACTCTTCTCGGACAGCCTCTAGTAAACTGATCATAACTTTTGCTACAGATGTCCAAATGCCTATTATAATATGTTTCTCAAACTAGATTCAAAGATTTACACCTTTTTTTGCATTAGCCTAAATTCCTTGTGGATCAAAAGATATGAGCTTTTCAAGTACGACCTACGCGATAGAAAATTCTTTCGTCGCAAACGCGAAGCACAGTCAGGAACGGGAAGAACAAAATGTTAGAACGAGTGCTTAACGCTAGAGGGGGGTGAATAGCGTTTACAAAAATTATGCGGAATTAAAACTTATTCGCGGAATTGAAATACTGCAGGAATTAAATCAGTGCGGAAATTAAAGAGAGCAAGGAAAGAACACACCGATGTATCCTGGTTCGCCACAACCCTGTGGTTAGTCCAGTCCCCGAGAGTCGCTCTCGAGATTTCCACTAAACCCTGTCAAGCTTACGGGTGCTCAACAAACCGTTACACTTGAGACTTGAATCCAACAAATCTCAAACACCTGCTTGAGGATACCTTACCCCAAGACTTCCCTGTTAAGCTTAAGGGTGCCTAACGAACCGTTACAACTTGAGAACTTGAATCACACAAGCCTCAAACAACCTTGCTTAAGAAACCTATCCCTAAGACTTCTTAAGAAGAAATTAAGTATTTCTTCTTGCAACAAGTGTATACAAAACACTCAATACTCACTTATACAATTACTCTCTCAAAGAGTGGATATGAGTAAAAAATATTCAGCTCAAGATTACAACAACTTAATCAATATTTGGCTCTCAAAAATAATGTGTATGATATGAAATTGAAGATCAATAATGTAATGTAAACTTTTCAATCTTTCTGGTGTGTTGTTGTTATTCAAAAACGAGTTTCAGACAGGTTTTAATACTGTCAAAAGAGAATCTGACCGTTACTTAATTGTCAAACAAAATCCCTGAAATTATGCACTGACAATCGATTGTTAAGTCCTCACAATCGATTGTTAAACCATTTTTCAAAAGGCAAATCTTGACTTTTCAGACAAAATCGGTTGTAATAAATATGGTTTGAAATTAGCAAGTCAACAATCGATTGTTAGCCACCACAATCGATTGTGGTTCATAAATTCAAAATAATTCGGTCAAGATATTTGAAAATGGCAGATTTTGTGTGATCAAAATTCAACAACTAAATCCTTGATTGAAGGAATGATATTCTGAGCAATGATTTAGTTTGGACTTTGTAAAACGAATTTGTAAATAATTTTCAACCACCAAATCTTGACTATAAGAAGATTGAAAATATGTTTTTGGAAATTTGACACTTAACAATCGATTTAACTCTGACAATCGATTGTGGTTCATTTTTAAAACTTTTGGAAACACACTGCCTCACTAACAATCGACTGTTGAACCTTGACAATCGATTGTTGCCTTAAAAACAATTTTTGGAAACTTTCCTTACTGACAATCGATTGTTGGTCACTGACAATCGATTGTTGAAGTTAAAAATCACAAGACGTGTTTAAAAATCATTTTGGCCAATATGCAACTTATTTATTTAAACTTAAAAGATGCATCATATGATGAAAACTGATTTTATGCGAGAGCCAATATTTAGATTATGTAGTTGAATCAAGATCACAAAATAAAACGACTCAACAATAAACGCAACAATAATCTTCTTTGCGATTCTTGGTCTTGCACTGTTTCTCTTGTACTTGACTGTTAATGTTCCATCCTCGTTGGTTGGTTTGGCATTTATCAAAACCTACATAGATCAACACACGTTTAGTTTGAAAACGTGTTTTCAACAATTTCCCCCTTTTTGATAATGGCAAACCTGTATCGGGATATGCATATTAATAACAGTCCAAGAAACAGTATTTGACAAGTATTCCCCCTCAGTTTATTATTCTCCCTAAATAAATGCAAACATATATTCTAGTGCATAGCCAAAATATAATATAATGCATAGCCCGGTTTCTTCCCCCTTTTGACATTAACAAAAAGTGCAAGAAGAAACATTTCATTAAATGAAATCAATAAGACTCTCAAAAATGGGCTGTTTGTGCGTCATGTTTTTGTAATTCCCCCTGCCTTTAGGGCGATACCTGCAAAAATTTGTTAGACAACTCCGACACTCAAGTTAGAAATCATGTTAAATGAAAAATGCAATGCATGACTTAGATCAACGTGGAGTCAAGAATCCCGAGTTCACTATGAATTCGGAAGAAGGACTCTTTCTCTAAAGGTTTGGTAAAGATATCGGCTAATTGATTTTTGGTTTCAACAAATTCAATGTCGACATCTCCCTTGAGAACGTGATCTCTTATAAAATGATGTCTAATTTCAATGTGTTTTGTTCGCGAATGAAGAACGGGGTTCTTCGCCAAGCATATGGCACTAGTGTTATCACATCTAAGAGGGATATGATCGAGACTTAGGCCATAGTTCAAGAGTTGTTGTTTCATCCATAGGATTTGGGCGCAACAACGCCCCGCGGCTATATATTCAGCCTCGATTGTGGACAACGCAACACTTACTTGTTTCTTGCTAAACCAAGAAACTAGAGAGCTACCGAGCAAATGGCAAGTGCCACTAGTGCTCTTGCGGTCCAATTTGCATCCAGCAAAATCGGAATCGGAATAGCCAACAAGTTGGCATGAGGAACCTTTGGGGTACCATAGACCCACATTTACAGTACCAACAAGATACTTCAAAATCCGTTTTACCGCGGTAAGGTGAGACTCCTTCGGACACGATTGATAACGGGCGCATAAACACACGCTGAACATGATGTCCGGATGACTAGCAGTAAGATAAAGAACAGAGCCAATCATACCTCTATACTTTTTAGTGTCGACTTCCTTACCTTTCTCATCTTTGTCTAGATGATCGGATGTGCTCATGGGAGTAGCCATTGCTTTTGCATTGCTCATTTCAAATCGTTTCAGCAATTCTTTGCAATATTTGGCTTGGCAAATGAACGTACCTTCTTTCATTTGTTTAACTTGTAGTCCCAAGAAGAAGGTTAACTCTCCCATCATAGACATTTCAAATTCGTTTGTCATTAAATCGGAAAATTCCTTGCACAAAGCATTGTTAGTAGCACCAAATATAATATCATCCACATAGATTTGAACTAGTAAAATATCATTGTCTTCATGCTTAATAAAAAGAGTGGTGTCAACTTTCCCCCTAACGAAGTCATTTTCCAAAAGGAATTTGCTCAATCGTTCGTACCAAGCTCGTGGAGCTTGTTTAAGACCATAAAGGGCTTTCTTAAGTTTGAAAACATGATCGGGAGATTTGAAATCTTCAAAACCGGGGGGTTGTTCAACATAAACTTCTTCTTGAATAATACCATTTAGAAAAGCGCTTTTCACATCCATTTGATATAAAATAAAATTCATAGACGAGGCAAAAGCAAGCAATAAACGAATAGCTTCTAGTCTAGCTACGGGAGCATATGTCTCTTCATAGTCAATACCCTCTTCTTGATTGTAGCCTTTTGCTACAAGCCTAGCTTTGTTTCAAGTGATTATACCATTTTCATCTAATTTATTGCGAAAAACCCATTTCGTACCAATTATGGTATAATTATCGGGTCTCGGCACCAATTCCCAAACGTCATTGCGTTTGAATTGGTTAAGCTCCTCTTGCATTGCCAAGGTCCAATGCTCATCCCCAATTGCTTCGGAAACAGTAGTTGGTTCAATTTGTGAAACAAAAGCTATTTGACCTACGGTGTCTTTGAGAAGGTTTCGAGTACTTACCCCTTTCTCGATATTCCCAATCACCTTGTCGAGAGGATGGTCTTTAGACGTCCTCCAAGCCTTTGGCATCTCGGATGTTTCCTCTTGTTGTGGTGCTTCTTCCGTTGGTTGTTCCACATTTTCAATTTCCTTTGTATTTTCCGTATGCTCCTTGTCTTTAATATTCATCTTGTTTAAAGATTCTGCAAGATGATCACAAAAATCCTTTCTCGCCAAGCGAGCATCATTTTCACAAAATACAATATGAGGGGACTCCTCGACAATTTTAGTACGATTGTTGAATGCCCTATATGCTTTGCTATGTGACGAATAGCCAAGAAAAATACCATCATCAGATTTAGCATCAAACTTTCCCAAATTTTCTTTTCCATTATTATGGATAAAACATTTACAACCGAAAACTCTAAGGTGGGAAATATTAGGCTTTCTTCCCTTATAGAGTTCGTATGGAGTTTTCATGAGTATCGGTCGAATGACTGCTCTGTTTAAAGCATAGCAAGCGGTACTCACTGCATCGGCCCAAAAGACTTTGGAAATCTTTGACTCATCGAGCATGGTTCTAGCCATCTCTTCGAGGCAACGATTTTTCCGTTCCACCACTCCATTTTGTTGTGGTGTACGTGAAGCCGAAAAGGTATGTTCAATACCGAGTTCGTCACAAAAATCCGCAAAGAGATATGATCGAACTCTCCTCCATGATCACTTCTTATGGAAGTGACGGTTGTGCTCTTTTCATTTTGCACACGTTTGAGAAAAATTTTAAAGGCATGAAAAGCATCACTCTTATGGGCAAGAAATAGAGTCCATGTGAATCGAGAGTATTCATCAACAATAACCAAAGCATAACGATTTCCACCAAGACTTTCAATTCTAGATGGTCCAAAAAGATCCATATGAAGAAGTTGTAAAGGTTTAATGGTTGAAACAAAATTCTTTGATTTAAAAGAAGCTTTTGTTTGTTTCCCTTTTTGACATGGTTCACAAATTTTATCTTTTTCAAATCTGATTTTTGGAAGACCAATAACTAAATCTTGGGAAACTAATTTGTTTAACAACTTCATATTAATATGAGCTACTCTTCGATGCCATAACCACATGTCGTCTTCCTTACCCATAAGGCAATTTACAAAATTTGATGAAGATTTTTCTAAATCAACCATATAAATATTATCGACTCTAATTCCACGAAGAATGATTTTAAAATCACTGCGACGAAAGACTAAGCATTCATTTGAATCAAATAACACAAGATTTCCCTTGTCACATAATTGACTTATGCTCAAGAGATTATGCTTAAGACCTTTAACAAGTAATATATGTTTAATAGAGGAAGATTCATCCTTACCGACCGATCCAATGCCGATAATCTTTCCTTTGTTATTATCTCCAAAAACAACGTTTCCTCCTTCCTTATGTTCTAGTTGAAGGAACTTAGATGCATCCCCGGTCATGTGTTTGGAGCATCCACTGTCAAGGTACCAAAGTACACTTGACCCCTTCAAACATACCTCGTTTTGAGCTTCCTCCTGTGCCATAAAACACAAATTTGCAGCTTGTTCATCTCCGTCACTCGACTCGTCTCCTGAGTCGCCTCCCCACGAGATGTATGCCCGTTGTTTCTTTTCGGGCTTCTTCTCCTTTTTCAAGTTTGGGCAGTTTGGTTTGATGTGCCCATATTCTCCACATTCATAGCACTTTAGCGGTCCGCTTTTCCGCTTCCCTCTTCGTTCATACTCTTTGCGCATGAACTTGTTGAATCTCTTAATAACGAGTCCAAGCTCGTCATTTTCGTCACTTGACTCTTCCTCAATTTTGGGTTGAGCCGTGTTTGCCTTTAAGGCAATTTTCTTTCTCCCTTGATCAATTAAAGAAGGGTTAAGAATAGTATAGATTCGTATGTTTTAAGGTTACCTCTTAAACCGTCGATAGTGACATTGGTGACGCCTATTGATTCCTGAATTGCGTCAGCCTTCGAACGCCATTCCAAAGTTAAACTTCTCAGAATTTTACGGACAAGTTCTCGATCCGTAAATGTCTTTTTCAGGGCGTGTAAATCATTTACGATTTTAGAAAATCGTTCAAACATGTCATCTATTTTCTCACCTCCCTGCATACGAAATAACTCATACTCATGGGTTAGAAAATCAATTTTCGCTTCTCTAACCTGGTCAGTGCCTTCGTATGTTATTCCAATTTGTCCCACATTTCTTTTGCAGTGGAACAACATGATATCTTCCGATAGTCATCGGGATTGACAGCACAAAACAGCATGTTGATAGCTTTGGCATTATTCTCCACTTTTCTAATGTCGTCCGCAGTATATTCTTCTTCAAGCTTTGGGACGTAAATTTCACCTTCCTTTTTAGTAGGGATCTGTTCACCATTTTTGATAATTTTCCAGATCTGAAAATTATTGGCCTGGACAAATATTCTCATTCTTTCCTTCCAGTAGGTGTAGTTCGTCCCATCAAACAATGGCGGTCTTGTGGTGCAAGTCCCTTCACCCATTCCTGCATATGCACTGCTAGGAGCCATAGAAAACTTTCCTCTCAAACTGTTAAGTCTTTCAGAGAGTTAGGCTCTGATACCAATTGTTAGAACGAGTGTTTAACGCTAGAGGGGGGGTGAATAGCGTTTACAAAAATTATGCGGAATTAAAACTTATTTGCGGAATTGAAATACTGCAGGAATTAAATCAGTGCGGAAATTAAAGAGAGCAAGGAAAGAACACACCGATGTATCCTGGTTCGCCACAACCATGTGGTTAGTCCAGTCCCCGAGAGACTCTCTCGAGATTTCCACTAAACCCTGTCGAGCTTACGGGTGCTCAACAAACCGTTACACTTGAGACTTGAATCCAACAAATCTCAAACACCTGCTTGAGGATACCTCACCCCAAGACTTCCATGTTAAGCTTAAGGGTGCTTAACGAACCGTTACAACTTGAGAACATGAATCACACAAGCCTCAAACAACCTTGCTTAAGAAACCTATCCCTAAGACTTCTTAAGAAGAAATTAAGTATTTCTTCTTGCAACAAGTGTATACAAAACACTCAATACTCACTTATAAAATTACTCTCTCAAAGAGTGGATATGAGTACAAAATATTCAGCTCAAGATTACAACAACTTAATCAATATTTGGCTCTCAAAAATAATGTGTATGATATGAAATTGAAGATCAATAATGTAATGTAAACTTTTCAATCTTTCTGGTGTGTTGTTGTTATTCAAAAACGAGTTTCAGACAGGTTTTAATACTGTCAAAAGAGAATCTGACCGTTGCTTAATTGTCAAACAAAATCCCTGAAATTATGCACTGACAATCGATTGTTAAGTCCTCACAATCGATTGTTAAACCATTTTTCAAAAGACAAATCTTGACTTTCCAGACAATCGGTTGTTAATAAATATGGTTTGAAATTAGCAAGTCAACAATCGATTGTTAGCCACCACAATCGATTGTGGTTCATAAATTCAAAATAATTCGGTCAAGATATTTGAAAATGGCAGATTTTGTGTGATCAAAATTCAACAACTAAATCCTTGATTGAAGGAATTATATTCTGAGCAATGATTTAGTTTGGACTTTGTAAAACGAATTTGTAAATAATTTTCAACCACCAAATCTTGACTATAAGAAGATTGAAAATATGTTTTTGGAAATCTGACACTTAACAATCGATTTAACTCTGACAATCGATTGTGGTTCATTTTTAAAACTTTTGGAAACACACTGCCTCACTGACAATCGATTGTTGAACCTTGACAATCGATTGTTGCCTTAAAAACAATTTTTGCTCACTACCTTACTAACAATCGATTGTTGGTCACTGAATCGATTGTTGAAGTTAAAAATCACAAGACGTGTTTAAAAATCATTTTGGCTAATATGCAACTTATTTATTTAAACTTAAAAGATGCATCATATGATGAAAACTGATTTTATGCGAGAGCCAATATTTAGATTATGCTATTGAATCAAGATCATAAAATAAAACGACTCAACAATAAACGCAACAATAATCTTCTTTGCGATTCTTGGTCTTGCACTGTTTCTCTTGTACTTGACTGTTAATGTTCCATCCTCGTTGGTTGGTTTGGCATTTATCAAAACCTACATAGATCAACACACGTTTAGTTTGAGAACGTGTTTTCAACACAAAACTCCTAGATCGAAATTCCTTATTCGCGAACACGAAGAACTGTTGCGAACGCGAAGACCTAAATTTCCATAAGCCAATTTATGCTTCACGAACGCGAAGTACAACACCAAATACCATCAATCAGCAATTCAAAACCTTCCAAAAATGACCGTTGACCACCCGAAATCACCCTGAGGCCCTCGAGACCTCATCCAAAAGCAAAAATGTGTCCTATTACCTTATTCAAACCTGCTCGAACCATAAAAACACTATCGTTAACATCAAAATTGGCAAGTTTTCAACAAATCAAGGCTTAAGTTAAACTTAAACTTTCAAAATTCACATTCGATCATAAACCCGACCTAAACACCTCCGAATCAACTGAAAGTTTGTACACAAGTCCAAAATCACCTAATGAAGCTACTGAAAATGTCGTAATTCCATTCTGACTCCCGGATCAAAATTTCACCAATCAACCGGAAATCGCCAAAATACTAACTTCGCCAAAATAGGCTAACTTCTTCACCGAACATCCAAAAGTACTTCTGATTGCGTTCCTAAGCCTTAAAGCATCCCTGGAAACTAACCGAAACATCAAATTCAATTCCGAGCCCTCTAAGTCATAAGTCAACGTCCGGTTGACATTTCCAAATTAATACTTCCTTAAAGAGACTAGTTGTCTCATTTCTTATCAAAATCACTCCAAATCAATTCTAATGCACCCCATACCGGTAATGAAACATAAGAAAGCAGAAAATGGGAAGAACAATGTTGTAAATCATGAGACAACGGGTCAGATTGTTACACCCTATTATAACATCAAATAAAAAAGGAACTGAACAAGCCTATCAGCTATGAGTTACAAGATTCCTATCTATGAGTCTTCTGAAGCTTGTTCTTGAGTCTTGGATGGTTCTTCCTGGAGACTCTGATCTGAATCTTGATGCTCATCAGCTAAAACCATTAGTTCATTCATTTGCATCTTTTTGGATCAAGACGGGACATGTAGAGCTTGTGACTTCAACTATATCTTGAGCAGTCCACATCTTTTCTCTGCTTCTGCACTTTGGATTCACTTCTTTTCTTTGTTTTTGTTTTCTTTTACTTGAATTGAGACTTCTTCTTTTGGTCTCTTCAAAACTTGTGCCTCAAAGTAAAAACCTGTTCAGGCACCAAAGCAAACAAACGAACGAAATTTTTTGCCTCAGTTTTACTAGAAAACAATTTGTGAGTAATTCGTAACAAAAATCTAAACTCTTTCTTTATTGGAAGCAATAAAATCAAGATCGTCTACTTTTGGGAAAGGTATTAGGAAGTGGAGCCCTATATTTATAATAAAATAAACTAGGAAGTGGAGAACCTATATTGGAAAAGAGACTAGGGAGTGGAGACCCTGTGTTGGAAAAGTGACTAGGGAGTGGAGACCCTATGTCTAAAATAAATTCAACTAGAGAGTGGAGACCGTATGTTGGAAAAGTGACAAGGGAGTGGAAACCCTATGTCTAAAATAAATTCAACTAGGAAGTGGAGAACCTATATTGTAAAAGTGACTAGGGAGTGGAGACCCTATACCTAAAATAAATTCAACTGGAGAGTTTATACCATATGTTGGAAAAGTGACTAGGGAGTGAAGCCCCTATGTTTAAAATAAATTCAACTATGGAGTGGAGACCCAATGTTGGAAAAACAGACTAGGGAGTGGAGACCCTATGTCTAATATAAATTTATCTAGGGAGTGGAGACCCTATGTTGGAAAAACGACTAGGGAGTAGAGACCCTATGACTAAAATAAAATCTACTAGGGAGTGGAGACTCTATGTTGGAAAGGTGACTAGGGAGTGAAGACCGTATGTCTAAAATAACTTAAACTAGGGAGTGGAGACCCTATGTTGGAAAAATTAATTGGGAATGAAGACCCTATGTATGAAATGACTTCAACTAGGGAGTGAAGACCATATGTTGGAAAAGCGACTATGGACTGGAGACTCTATGTTTAAAATCAACTAGAGAGTGGAGACCCTATGTTGGATGACTTCGGAGTGGAGACCCTATATCTAAAAGAACTTCAACTAGAGAGTGGAGACCCTATTTTGGAAAAGTGACTAGGGAGTGGAGACCCTATTTCTAAAATAAATTTAACTAGGTAGTGGAGACCCAATGTTGGAAAAATAGATTAGGGAATTGAGACCCTATGTCTAAAATGTCACGACCCAAAATCACAAACCCGGTCGTGATGGCGCCTCTCGTGAAGAAAAGGGCAACCAACTAACCCAATTTGTCACTTTAACAATTTTTGAACATAAATGAATAAATAAATACAACGTAACACAATAATAACCAGTGTTTACAGCCCAACATATCCCGACCGGGGTGTAACAAGTCACGAGCGTCTAAGGAATCTGAACACTACTACAAAACCAGTAATATACATATTGGAAATTTAGAATCAAAGGAAAAGATATGGTGCCTTGAACGCTGGCGGTCACCTTACTCAGCTACAATAGAAATACCTTCAATCAGCTAATACCCCGCTATCGGGTGATCAATACATGCATCTGCACACGAGGTGCAGGGAGTAAAGTGAGTACTCCAACTCAGTAAGTAATAAAAATAAATAACGACTGAAAGCATGAAATCCCATGAAGGCACAAATAAATTGTATAGAAAAATCATGGTGTATCAGATAATTCTCTTTTTTTTTAAAACAGTGAAAACCACAATTTCAACGGTGAGGATTAATCAAAGCTTGCCCCTCGGGATCAATATAAAAATCAAAGTACAGTATCAGCCCCACGGGCTCACTCCCAACTCACCAGCAAACAACATCAGTCCCTCGGGCTCAATCCCAGCTCACCGCACACAAACAACGGCCTCTCGGGCCCACTCCCAACTCACCTGGGTACCCTGCGCTCACTAGGAGTGTGTACAGACTCCAGAGGGGCTCCTACAGCCCAAGCGCAATATCAATAGGCCTGAAATCCTTCACATATCACGCACGAGGCCTGAAAGCCTTCTCACATAACACTCTAGGCCTGGAAGCCTCCTCACATAACACTCGAGGCCTGAAAGCCTCCTCATATCACTCAACATATCCTCACGTATAGTCCTCGGCCTCAATCAGTGCAGAAAATAATCATAAGCCTCTTGAGCATCAGTAAAACAATAGTGCTCAGCTCAACGGCATTATAAATGTCATTAAATCTCGAGTTAGGTATAAATGTAGCTGAGTTCACAAAATAATATAATTCAATTGGACTGAGTTCAAATAATATTTCAATTCGTGAGGAAATAGTGATGTAAATTCACAAAAGGTTTCAGCAAAATTGGCACGAAGCCCAAATATTGCAATAAGCCCAAATCATGATGAAATACAGTAAATCTTTATCAAATACGGGGTAAAATATCAACTGGGATGGACCAAGTCACAATCCCCAATAGTAAATGACCCTGCGCTCGTCATACAACGTGTGTCTCATCTCAACATAGTAGTACGTTGTGCAATCCGGGGTTTCAAACCCTTAGTGCATCATTTAAAATTATTACTCACCTCCAAACGGTGAAATCTCTATCCCGCGACGCCTTTCCTCCTCAAATCGGCCTCCACACACAAACAACAGCCTCTCGGGCCCACTCCCAACTCACCACACACAAACAACGGCCTCTCGGGCCCACTCCCAACTCACATGGGTACTCTGCACACACTGAGGGTGTGTAGAGACTCCCCAGGGGCTCCTACATCCCAAGTGTAATATCAATAGGCCTGAAAGCCTTCACACATCACACACGAGGCCTGGAAGCCTCCTCTCATAACACTCGACGCCTGGAAGCCTCCTAACATCACTCAACATATCCTCACGTATAGCCCTCGGCCTTAATCAGTCCAGAAAATCATCATAAGCCTCTTGGGATGTCATAAAATCTCGAGTTGGATATAAATGTAGCTGAGTTCACAAAATAATATAATTCAATAGGACTGAGTTCAAATAATATTTCAATTCGTGAGGAAAATAGTGATGTAAATTCACAAAAGGTTTCAGATAAATTGGCACGAAACCCAAATATAAGCCCAAATCATGGTGAAATAAAGTAAATCTTTATCAAATACGCGGTAAAATATCAACTAGGATGGACCAAGTCATAATCCCCAATAGTAAATGACCCTGCGCTCGTCATACAACGTGTAATTTGTCTCAACATAGCAGTATGTTGTGCAATCCGGGGTTTCAAACCCCCAATGCATCATTTAAAATCATTACTCACCTAAAGACAGCAAAATCTCTAGCCCGCAATGCCATTCCTCCTCAAATCGGCCTCCACGCACATCGAATCTATCCAAAACCACATCGAATATATTACAATATGATAAGGGAACGATACTCAATCGAAAACAATCAAATTCAGGCACAATTCCCGAAATTACCAAAACCCGAGCCCCGGGCCCACGTATCGCAATTCAGAAATTTTTACATCAATACGACCCTTATCTCGCCACGAGTCTATACATACCAAATTCACAAAAATCGGAGTTCATTTGACCCCTCAAATCACCATTTCTATCCAAGAGGATTTTCTACCTTTTTAACAAAAATTCTCAAATTAAACACCAAAACTTGCAATAGATTCGAGTTATACAACCAAAATTGAGTTAAGAACACATACCCCGTTCCTCTCTCCAAAAATCCCTCGAAAAAATGCCTTATCCGAGATCCAAAACGTCAAAAATGGTCCCATTTTCAGAACTTAACATTCTGCCAGGCACTGTTCACGTCACTGTTCACGGGAACTGTTCACAGCAGAATTTTTCTGCAATTTCTGCATATTTTTCTAAGTCCAGAATTACTCTGAGACACCTGTGAAACACTCCCGAGCCCTTGGGGCTCCAAACCAAATATGCACACTGACTCTAAAACATCACACAAACTTGCTTGAGCGATCAAATCGGCAAATAAATATTAAAATCAATGATTTGTGCCTTAAATCCAAGAATTCTTTCAAATTTCACATCTGATGCCAAAACATGTAAAAAAGTAGTCCAAATGACCTCAAATTTTGCAAACAAGTCCAAAATAATATAACGAAGCTACAGCAACTCTCGAAATTTTATTTCGACCCTCGGATCAAAATCTCACCTATCAACCGGAATTCGCCAAAATACTAACTTTGCCAATTTAAGCTTAATTCTATACCGGTCATCACAAAAATATTCCGGACACTCCTCAGTCAAAAATCACCTAACGAAGCTATCCGAACCATAAAATTTGCATCTCGAGCCATCTACACGTAAATCAATGTCCGATTGACTTTTTCAACTTAAGCTTCCTTAAAAGGGACTAAGTGTCTCAAACCTTACCAAAATCATTCCGGAATGACTTCAAATTTGTACACAAGTCACATTCCACATTATGGACTTTCCTCAACTTTCGGAATCGCATTCCGACCCCGATATCAAAATTTCCACTTCCGGTCGAATTTTCTCAAAAACCTTCAAATTTCTATATTTAGCCAAATGACTTCAAACTGACCTACGAACCTCCAAATTCACATCCAATCGCGCTCCCAAATCCTGAATCACCATACGGAGCTACTCCCAGTCTCAGAATCCCAAACGGACATTAATAAAACAAAAATGCATTTTAAGCCAAACTAATGCAATTTCTTCTAAAATGCTATCTTCCACAATAGACACCAAAACACTCCCGGGTTATCCAAAACCTGATTCGGGCATACGCCCAAGTCCAAAATCATTATACGAACCTGCTGGAACCTTCGAATCCTGATTCCGAGGTCATTTACTCAAAATTACACTCCTAGTTCATTTCTTCAACTTTAAGCTTTCAAAATGAGAATTTCCATTTAGATTTGACTCCAAACTTCCTGAATTTTAATTCTGACCATACACACAAGTCAATATACCTGAGATGAAGCTGCTCATGGCCTCAAACTACTGAATGATGCGCTAGAGCTCAAAACGACTGGTCGGATCATTACATAAAATAAATTCAACTAGGGAGTGGAGACCCTATGTTGGAAAAGCGACTAGGGAGTGGAGACCCTATGGAAACTTCTATTAGCACTGAACCTTGAGTCGAATTGATCGTGTCATGTGCAACGTCTATCAATGATGGTTCATTAATATCCATTGATTTAGACTCCTTCCCCCTTCTCAACGTAGAAAGAGATTGAGAGGGGGCCGAAAGCCCCAAAGAACGGAAACATAAGTTTATGTTGGAAAAACAGACTAGGGAGTGGAGACCCTATATCTAAAATAAATTCAACTAGGGAGTGGAGACATTATGTTGGAAAAGCGACTATGTAGTGGAGATCCTATGTCTAAAATAACTTCAACAAGGGAGTGAAAACCCCTATGTTGGAAAAGTAGACTAGGGAGTGGGACCCTATGCCTAAAATAAAATCAACTAGGGAGCGACGACCCTATGTCGGAAAATCAGACTAGGGATTGGAGACCCTATGTTATCATGTTTTTGAATTTTCTTCTTTCTATTTTATTTAAGAAAAAAATGAGTAAGAATGCAGGAAAGAATTTGGAAGAGACTTCCATTTTTGGATTGATTATTGCTGCAAAATTGTTTCTAGCCCTTGCTGCACCTTCTTCTTGAGGTTATTTTGGATTGCACTTGTTTCATTTTTTCAAACAAAGAATAATTGTTAGTTTGAAAAGGTGGTTGATTTTGTGGCCTTGATTATTTCAATCACTTGATCTTGGCACGACTTCTTTGATGATAAATCTTAACTGCAGTTGTTTGTTCCATGAGGACTGATTTCATTTCATGCCCTAGAGAACCTCTGGTTTTACCAAAATTTTCCATGATGATTAGTCACGTGGGGCTTGAATTTTTCAACATCATTTTATCTTCGTAGGCCTTTCCCTTTTTCTTTTCTTTTTTCAAAAATCATCGGCCATCACGGCCAGTCGAAGTTGACTCGATGCACCTACTGAGGCTGGGTATCTTCTTGAATATTGGCTCGTATCAAATGAGAACCATGTAAACCAGTCTTACCATTATTTCTTCGTCTTAATTTTTGAACAGTATTATACCGAAAATGATTCAAAGAAACTAAACAATGGAATAGAGAATGAGTTTAAACAAGATATGTGCTTTTCAGGGAAAGGAAAGAAGGACTTATTTGGAGTGCATGCGGACTTCAATAAACATGACATGCCTTTTGGAGTTGATGCACAATTCGTGTAAACCGTCCGACTCTCATAAATTCATCATAACTTTGCCTTGAAGTCAAGGAACCTTGCCAGGACTCTGTCGTTGTCAATAGCTGTGAGAATCCTCTTTTCAATCAGGGGTACCCTTTATGGCTTTTCACTAGTTGACCTCTCTCATTTCTTTTCTCACCATCTCCTTGTAGTGATCTTTGTGAGTTTCACTAACAAGACTCTCTCGTTTTTTTTTCTCTACTTACTTTAGCCTCACACTGCCCGTGTGGGTTTTTACCAATAAGACTCTCATTTTATTTCTCTGCTTACCATCGCCTTACGGTGCCCGTGTGGGTTTTCACCAATAAGACTCTTATTTTGATCGTATCAGACCCAAGTAGCTGCATTATCCGATCCTTGATCATTCTCAATGATTGGTCGGAAGGACTTGAAAGGATTCAGGTAAAAATTATTTGGATTGAATTACTACTTTGGAACCATTCAGGTGGGATCATCGCCGAACCGTTGCAACTTCTGCACCAGTTTCAGCTTTTGGGGGATTTGGATATTTATTTTAGTATGACTGAACCCTAGAGAGAGGTTGCCTATATATCCTTTCAGAATAAAGTCGAACGTAGTTCAGGAAATTTGTTTTTGATTTTTTTCTTTCGTTTTTCTGTTTTGTTTTGTTTTCTTTTCTCTTTATTTTTCCTTTCCTTTCCCCTCTATTCTTTTTTTTCATTTTTCATTTCTTTTTCTTCTTCTTTTTTTAATTCATTTTTTACAATTTTTTTTCAATAACACTTTCAGGTTAAGAGGGTAATCTAAGAAGAGTAACTGGCTTAAATGGGTTTGCAACGGGTTAAGTGTTTGGATAGTAAGAAAGAAAGCCTTCTTTATCCCAACTCGAGAACATTAGTGCTATATAGAGGATCCAACATAGTACCTTTTGACTGCATTTGCATTGGCAGTTGTTTCAAGGACATGTACCTTTGATGTGTCCCAAGTACAACGCACTCTTTTGGCAGTACTTTTGTTGCAATGTATGGACCTTTCCAATCCGGAACAAATTTTCCTTCAACTATTCCAAATCTTTCTTTTATTTCCTTAATCTTATCCTCATTGCGATCTAATTCATGATTCATTACTTCGAGGTCTGACAGCTTTTCAAGATCTGGGCATGAAGTCTGCAAGCATGTCATATTATTTAAATCTGCATTTAACATAATTGAAAAGAAAAATAAGAAAAGTCACAAGACTTAGAAAAGAGATATTCCTGGACAATGAAATACTAATTTCATTTTATTTGATTTTATTTTTGATTTATTTTTTTCAATTTTGATAGAAGAGTTTGCATAAGATCATAAAGTAAAATATCCTAATCACACCCTGAGATAATTCGGACGTAGAAAGGATAGCAAGACTACCTACCAAGACTCTTGTCAGATGTGGAACTTTTAGGCTTGGAAACCGTTTTTTGGATTTTCTTCTATCTCAGTAATGGATGTAACGGCCTTTAGTGTTGGATCAAATTCCTCATCTTAATAAATCATTCCGACTATTGGGCCGCTGTTGTGTGCGAGCAAAAGATTGTTCATCATATCAAGAGCTTCTTCATCCTGAAAAACAATTCTTTCAGCTTTAATCAAATATTCAACTGCTCTTTTGAGGGTCCAATAGTCCTTTGTACTGTGTTCCATTACTCCAGAGTGGTATTCACATCTAGCATCAGCTAGGTGCGAGGGGGGCTCGGAGTTGGGCAGTTTGGAGCCACATGCTGCAATAGATCTACCCTGATTAGCTTTTGGAACAAGCTTGAATATGATTCACCAATAGGGGTGAGCTGATTCTTTCTAAAAGGCTCTCTTGGGTAAGGATTGTATTAGGAATCATTTGGTTGAGAATTGTATGGAGATTGGTAAGGATGGGCAATTCTTGGAAGTGGAGCTCAGTTTTACGGATAATATTATGGCTGCAGGTAGGGTTGCATGTTCATTACTACATGGGGAGGCGGTGCCACAGCATAAGTAGCATTTTGAAGGGGATAATAGTATGGTGGGACCATAGGAGGCACATATGATTGACTGAATGACCCTTGGACCCCCTTCGAGCTTGAAACAATCATGGTTCTATCTTTAACCCCATTTTTGTTCATCAAACCCTCTGAACCAGTTTGAACATCTGGAGATGTAGCTATAAAAGAAACATGACTCAAGATTCGACCCGTTTTTATCACACTTTATATGATCTCCCCAATTTTGATATCCTCAACGAATGACTTACCCATAGCGGACATCATGCTCTAGAAGTAGTCCACCTCTTGGGCCTGTAGAAAGATTATGAACATTTCAATTTCATTCATTGGAGGCTTTACCCTGGCAGCTTCCCACGTCATTTGACAGCATATTCTCGAAAACTTTCCGCGGTTTTATTTTTCAAATTGGACAAAGAGTTTCTGTCGGGAGAAATATCCATATTATACTAGAATTGGCGGAAAAAATCTAGGGCCATATCATCCCATACGTGCCAATGAGTAATTTCCTTATCCATATACCATTCAGAAGCGATTCCGGTGAGGCTTTCCCCGTAAATAGGCCATTAGTAACTCTTCTTTTCCACCAACGCATATCAATTGGTTATAGTATCATTTCAAATGAGCGACCGAGTCTCTGTGCCCATCGTACTTTACAAATTTTTCCATCATGAATCCAGCTGGCAAGTGGACGTGGGGAAACATACAGAGGTCAAAGTATGAGATACTCTTTTGATCGTTCAGACTTTGTATGTTTTTCAGGCTTTGTTCCAAGCTCTTCATATTCCGAGCCATTTCCTCTTGTTGGGATTTTTAACAACTTTTTCTTGCTACATCGAGAGATCATATTGCGGAGGTTGTGTGAAAGAGTATGGGTCACATATTTTATTTCTGATTGAAGCCGTGGACCCTGAAAGATGAATATTGAAGACTCAATATATGGTCGTGGTAAAGTCGATTGTGCTCTGGTGCAGACTGGTAATGTAGATAACAGTATTGGAGGTGACCAGGAAAACTAGCATTGGGGGGCGAACCATAGAAGGCATGCTAAGATCATTGAACGCCATTGGAGGGTGCCCGCATGAGATGAGCGGGTTGGGCACAGGGGCATTGCTAACCTCAACATGACCTGGGTATCAACTTATGAAATCCATGGATTGCACTTGGCATTTCCCTACCATTAGAGTAGGCGTCCCACATTTCCAATATGCAGAGACACAACATCTTATTCTCTTCAGCAGCTGCTAATTCTAGCTGCAGAATAGCTGATGTCGGGCTATCCTCAGGGCCGATGATTGGTGATTGCTTGCAGTGACCATCTAAGCCTTTGGATCTTGTGAAGGAGGTGAGGCTAGACTACCAAAAAAACCATCCACCAAAAACTTGCTATAATCTGCACACCCAATAACCTTGTTAGTTTTCAGACACTTAACAGATAGAAAATCGCACGTTTGGATGCAATGCACCTAAACAGTTAAACGTTTCTACTATGTGTTTGAACGGTTACATGTTTCATCCCGGCCTTAACTAACTCTTTTTTTCACTCATTATCTATTTTCTTTTATTTCTGCTTCTTTTTAATCACTCTTGATTTTTTTTTCATTTTTGCCACTCTTTTATTTTTTGGTCCTATTTTTTTCTTTTTTGTTTTTGTCACTCTTTTATTTTTTGTCACTCTCTTTTGTTCACATTGTCTTTCTTTTTCACACAATTTTTTATCTTTTTTTCATTTTATTTTTCACTCAATTTATTTATGGCTATGACTGAATCCGATGGGAATTGCCTTCGTAGCGTGACACTACATGAATCAGATCTTGCGTAATTCGAGAAGATCAAAAATGGAGTAAATAAACTAACAATTTTTTTTTACTTTTTATAAAACTCAGGCCATGAAAGCTTCAAGGAAAAAAAATTATTTTTTATTTCTTTTGGAATTTTTTTAAAAAATGCTTTAAAAAAAGAAAGAAAATATTTATTTATTTTTTTTGGATTTTTTATTTTGATTTTTTCTTTATTTTTGAAAGAAAGACTTCCAAAAATTTCTTTTCTTTTGATTTGAACTTTGGGAATTTCAAAACTAAAAGAAAAATAATTTTTGTTTGAATTTTTATTTTATCCTCTTTTTCTAAAGAAGAAAAAAATTATTTTTTGATATTGGATGTTGCCTCTTAATTTTCAAAAGAGGTACTATTAAGAAAATATTTTGAATTTCTGAGTTTTTATTTATTCACAAAAGAACTTCTAAAGAAAAGTAAAAAAAATTTTGGACTTTAATTTCCCACAATTTTTTTTTTTGAAAGAAAGACTTTTAAACAAGGAAAAATGAATTGTCTTTTTTTTATTTGAATTTTCGGGGGAAATACTTCAAAAAAAGGAAATCCGTACTTGGATTTTGATTTTTTTTAATTTTATTTTTCCGTATGAAAGACTTTAGAAAGAAAGAAACTAGTTTTTTTTATTTTTAAAAACGCCTTTTTTAAAAAAATTTCGAAAGAAAGATTTCTAAAGAAGGAGTTAAAGGAAAATATTTTTTGAATTTTTGAAAATCAAGGTCGAAACCGATGAGGTTTGCCTACGTATCTCACATCCAATGAGAATCAGACCCGCGTAGTTTTGTCAATTTTGTCATAATAAAAAGACATGAAATGTTTTGAAACCATTTTCTATTTTCTTTTTTTTTTCAAAATTTAAGTAGAGTTTCTTTATATTTTGGACATCACGTTTTCAAAGACGGGTAATTATCTCTCTCTTACCTCAATTTGATTTATTTATTTTTTTAATTTTCTCCCTTATTCTAGAAGACAGTCAACATGCAAAACGATGCAAACAATTGTACAGGTAGTACGTAAAAGATGCATCATGATGGTCTTTTAGTTCTAGGGTCCACCTGTCCTAGACGGACCCAACCTCTATGTTGAGTCCCCAAAGTCAAATACATATGATGCAAATAAATATTCCTAATAGGGATCCAGCGTGATGCTGAGTTATTCTAGGTTTAAAATCTAAGTTTATTGTTCTAGACTTGGTGTACTCGAGCGGATAACTCGAGCCGGGGGGGGGGGGGGGGGCTACATACCGGGAACCAAAAGACCATCCGGCTTTGTAACTTGTCCGAACCTCTTTCTAAAAAGGGTATGAGACTAATAGAAAAGAAATCACGCCAGCGTGCACTTCCCCGAAAGATGAGAAGAAAATGGTTTTGCAGTAGTTTAGATACAGTTCAAATAATATCAAAGTGGTAAAAAGCAGCATTCAGCACATTAGTCCCAAATATGTAATAAACTCTGATAATAAATAAATTCGAATATAACAATTATTCTAAGCTCAAATTCTTGAACGCTGAACAAGAGATTCTGGGTTTGTCCCCAAAGAAGTCGCCAGAGCTGTCACACCTCTCTTTTACCATCTGATGAGGTATATAGGAATTTTTTCAATTTAAGTGATATTAATCGAAATGGAATTATCTTATTTATTTAATCAGGGTCGCCACTTGGAATAGTTTATTTGGTGTCCAAGCCACCGATTTATTTTTAAATCTCAAATCGAGAAAATTTTCGACTTTATTTAAAAGTCTGCGAATCAACAATTCTAGATAAGGAATTATGTTAACCCGGAAAAAGATATTAGGCATTCCCGGGTTCCGTGATTCTAGCACGGTCGCTTAAGCTATTATTAATTGGCCTATTGTCTTACTTACTACACGTTTTAAAACTATTATACATTTTTAGCTTTTGACTGCTTTGAATTATTTATGGAATTATTTTGGAACAAGTTATGATTTCCGTATACTTGTTTGTTTGGTACACATTGCGAATCATGTAACGGAAATCATATCCAGGATTTACAACACATTTAAATTATTAAGATTATTAGTTGTTGTGGCCGGGTCACATGAATGTATCCTCGAATTTGAAAATTAGGTTTCACAACTATGTCACGGGAACCGTACCCATAGCCATGACGATTTTATTATAAACGTGCCTAAAGCAAACTACGAATGTTCACAAATATTTTTTCTATATTAAGTTAATATTAATGCGAGGGCCATAAGTTATGGATTTTGTTTGCGTATGACATACCTCAATCTACTTTAAAAGAAAAGATTTGTATTTCGTTAAAGCAAGCTAAGGATGCTCCTATTTAAATCTAATTTGAAATTAAGTAGCACAATTACACCTAGGGAGTCGTACCTGCAGTTGTAACGAATTTAATTACGAGCCTAAAGCAAACTACGAAATATAAATTATTTTCCTAAAGTTAATTTGAGATTATTGTGGAGGCTCAACATTATGGAACATTTTAACGTGAGTAAAGGAATGTCAAGGCTTGAAAAGAGTTTTTTTTTTTAAATTTCCATAAAGGATTATATGACAAATTTAAAAGCATATCTAACGAACTTGACATTGTGGATGACTTGCTTTTAGGGAAAATACTTTTGAGGAAAAAGAACAAACGACAATCTTACACCAAGGAGCAGATTCAGGCAGATTAAATTGATTACATTTCCTTCTTAATTATTTGGCGTCAACATGAATTAATAACTAAAAAGTAGATTTGCATATAATGATATGAAATTGGAAAACAATGTACAACTTCTAGCCTCAATTCATTAATATAAAAGAACTGATTTATTACATCAAACGCCCATACTTGAAATCATGTATCAATAAATAACCTTTAGAAAATTATTCTGCCCAAACACGATTTCAAGAAAATAATGTTAATGAATGGTCTAATTGCATTAATGACACAGTTATTGGTAAACGATTCCGCTCATGCTTTCGTTTTCTCACCCATTTAATACTCAATAATTTATTCTTACTTGAATCCTTGGAAAACTCAAACCAAAACAATCTCAGATTAATACCTATTTGGTCAAGCATTTATATAACAACGAAAGGTGACACACACTTAAGTCACTTTGATGTATATCATGGTATAACAGTAGGCGCAGCAAATTTGAAGTTGAGAAGAACTGATCTCTGGTCAATTATTCATTTAACAAAACTGAAATTTATGTGACTAAAATTCCGACCCATTTGGCAAATATTCAACGCAGCAACAGTATGAGATTTATTTAAGCTAATCCATTATTAGGCAAATAACACAAGTTTAGAGACATGAAAAAATAATATAATAAAACAAACAGTTGTTATTCAAGGCAAAAGAAGCTGTATTTTTTTATGGACAAAAGAGGAGGCTTATGGGTTGGAGATCTAATTAGCTTAAAGGCTGACTTTTTCAGCTTTTCTATGGAGCTAAATATTTTCCGTATTTTGCTTCCCCCCTTTGTGTGTGTATGTTATAAGTAGAGATTAAGTGTTGGAAGAGTGGGGAATATAGGTCGGGAACATGAGTAGAGAAAGTGGGGGAAGTGGGTAGTAAGTGGAGAAAGTGGGAGTGAGTGTAAAAAGTGGGAATAAATTCAAATATGGTCAAAGATTAGGTGATCATAATTATATTTTGGCCCAAATGTAGGCAAAATATATGGCCAACCATATGTTTGCCAAATGAAACCCAAATGTATATTGATAAAATCTATGGTCAAACGGGTCCTAAGCCTATTTTGTTTAATGTTGTATCAGAGCCAAACTAGTCAATATTTACAATGTTAAGCATATTCTTAATATAGTATCAGAGTCAAACTCATTCACTTTTTTTATTTACAATGTTAAGCTCATGTTATGATGTTTATGCTCTGGATATTCAGCTATGGGAGTACATAGCATGTTAAGTGTTCTACAATGGTTGAAGGAATGAGTTTTTTATTTTATTTTTAATATGATTCTAGATATTATGATGAGTTTCTTTAGGTTTATATTGTTAACAAAAAAGTCCTTTCTCTGAGCTGGGAGGATTCAATATAGACCTAATATTGGTGGCTGTCACAAGTTCTGTGATTGATAAACAAAGAGACGGACAAAAAAAAGACCACATAAAAATAATAACACAACGATAAAATCTTTATCGAACTGGAATCAGCGTCAAGCTTTACGAATGGTAATGCTAAATCTCAAATTTAAGTCTAGCTCCAAAATTCTCCATTTTGAAACTAGATAATGCTTGGCTGATACTCAAGAATAAAGCAGAACTGGTATTCTCTCGTTTGAAAGCATAGTCAATCCAATTTTATTCTCTCCTTGTGCTTTTTCTTAGCCCAAGATGAGATTAGACATAATTTCCCGATCAACCAATATATTGGCGGAACTTAGGTTATAGAGACATTTAGTGAAAAGTTTTACATGAAATAGATGGTTGAAACCAAAATGTTACAATCCTAAACCAAATAAATAAACACTTCCTAGATTTCTTCAAATATTAGTATATATATAAACAAATTCAACACATCAGCATTCCTCCACAGGCATTGTTCAATGCTATTCTACACTTCTTGTATGGAAAGTAGAGGACAGATGCAATCTTTCTTTTTACATAAATTCAAGTGCCATAGGTAACGGTTTAACCCATGGCATACTTCTGGGTCCAACTCCGGGCAGTTGTTTCGTATTTTGCCCTGTCGGTCTTGTACATATGAGCAATCTCAGGAACCAAGGGGTCATCAGGGTTTGGATCCGTCAAAAGTGAGCAAATTGAAAGCAAAACCTGAAGGTAAAACAGAAACATTTTCCTCCTTGAGAAACATATACACATGGACATACTTTGTGAATGTCAAACATGGTAAAAGACCCCTAGTGAGAAAAAGCATAATTCCGTGGAAACAACTAATGGTACCATTGTGGAACCCATTCTTCCCTGGAGGGCTTTATTTATATAGTGTCGAACTGTTTCCGCAATTACTTGCAGAAGATAAAAAGGAAACTGGGCAACAGCAAAAGGAATAACTCACCTCTTATCTGTAACTCCAGTTAAATGTTTCCTCTTTTAATCAGTCAATGATGTTATTTTCTATCCTTCAGATATGTATCATTCGGTGAAGGCATCTAAATTTGATTAGGACTCATGATACCATGACAGTCCAAAGACTTACCTAAGTTTGTGTATTAATTAGCACCTATTAGAATAAGTAAATAAAAAATGGCTCTTACTATTCAAAAACAAAAATGAAGAACTAGGTTGAAAGGTAAGAAGGAACCTTAGAAATAGTCAAGGCAGGGCTCCATTGCTCCTTCAATATGTCCAAGCATATACTTCCATTGCTATTAATATTTGGATGGAAAACTTTTGTCCTAAAAGCAACCTGCAAAGATTTATTTTAACCATTATACGTAAATAGTCACATACAGTTTACAAGCTGATAAATATGTCAATAGTGCACACCCTCTTTTCTTTTGAGTTACAATAACGCACACCTTGTAAAAAAAGATGTACCAAATATGAATAGTCAAGACCCCCCACCCCCCCCACCCCCCGCACACACCCACCCAAAACAGAGAAATTCTTCCAGCAGCTAAAACCAAAATGATCTTAAGCTTCGTACCATGTGCCGCTCCTTCAACTGGCTATCAGGTGGTAAAAAGATTTCAGGTTAAACCCAGAAGATCCTAGTGTTTCTCAGGACATCCATACTTATCTGGAGTTACCGAACATGACTCTCAACGAATTCATTCATTTAGCATAAGTCTAAAAAAAAGTATAAAAAAAAAATAAAAATAAAAATAAAAAGTAAAAGAATAGATAAAATGAACTATGAGTTCCTCTCCGATGGCCATATCTGGCACCAACAATATCAAAGAAAAAACATGCTAAAGTGCCAATGAATGCGTCATAGCTCCCATATACTTGTGGTCTATTAAACATCAACCATGTTACTAATCAATTTGAAAAGTTGATATCTCAAGTAAAGAGACATATAGGGCAGCCCGGTGCACTAAGCTTTCGCTATGCGCGGGGTCCGGAGAAGTGCTGGACCACAATGGTCTATTATACGCAGCCTTCTCCTGCATTTCTACAAAAAGCTGCTCCATAGCTCGAACCCGTGAGCTCCTGATTACATGGAGACAACTTTACTAGTTTCGCCAAGGCTTCCCTTCCCATTAAAGTGACATATGTAATTAATAATATTAAAATAAGTAAATCCAGTAAAGGCTCCTTTACTGAAGCATGATCAGCCAACTGCAGAAACAAATTGTAGGCATTTAAATTTTATTGGATTTAAATCCACAAAATAATTTGGACTATATTTCAAATTCATAACATATTAGTCCAAATAAATATTGTGAGCTAATATAGTTAGACATAGATAGACCCTTAAACTTAGCATGAGACCAGTGACCAATTTGGCACCTCAAAATGATAAATATGTGTCTAGTGAGCACAAGTTTCTGACGTTGCAAATTGTGCATCTCCATATCAATTTTGAGCACGTGAATGTTTTTAAACCAGTTGAGATGTAAAAATGGCCCCTTTTTACCCTTACATCTGAAAAATCAGCCTACAGAGAGGGTTTATTTGATTATAAACCAATAGATCAATAGTTTTACTTCAATGCCTTAATTAAGGCACAATACACATCACATAAGGCTCACACGTGAAAGCACCTAATAATCAGCTTTAACTTCTTCAAGGAAAGACTAAGAAACAGAAGTCCTTATGCTTTTGAGTAATTAATTATAAGAGGGAGCCTCCCATTCAAATGTTCCAAGCTCCAAAAGACCATTTCTCTAGTTGGACCCACTCCTCAAAGTAGTATTCAAGACATTCCCTTAATTTTTCGGATCGTGTTAGGATAGAATACCACCTTAGATATCCATCTTGGAAACAAATTATGCACACTTCCCTCGCAATGGCCTTAAAGCATACAACCGATTACAAGCGTTGAGTATAAATGTCCAAGGCCACAGAAGAGATTCAAAAATCCAACATTGTGCTACAATGCAAAATTGAATTGAACGGTCTAATAGCACAAATTACTATCAAGTTGAGACATCTCTCATACCTTAGGAGGTTTAAATGGATAATCAGGAGGAAAATGGATAGTGACTAAAAATACACCCCCCGTGTAGGGGCTATCTGGAGGGCCCATTATAGTAGCCTGCCAGTGAAACATGTCCTCTCCAACGGGGCCTGTAAACATGGTATAGGAAGTTAAAAAGCATGAAATCATGAATGACATGGTTATTCCCTTTTATAAGATACAAGAACATGTGCATGGGATTGCCAAGATACTCTACCACTAAACTGAAAGTAACTACAGTCTCCTGTATTTTATTTTATTTTTAATATAAGCATGCAACTATTTCCATGGAGCAAACATGGAAGTTGAAAACCAACTGACAACTAGAATCACATAGAAGGAAACTAGATGAAAGTACAACAGGTGTAATGGACTTAGATCATAATATAAGGGAAAATAACATCTG
The DNA here is from genome assembly GCA_034376525.1 of Nicotiana benthamiana. NCBI lineage: Eukaryota > Viridiplantae > Streptophyta > Magnoliopsida > Solanales > Solanaceae > Nicotiana > Nicotiana benthamiana. Next base: position 125,495,990 of record CM067338.1, on the reverse strand, counting down.
TAGGACATCTTGACATGGACTATTGATTATCACAAGGCTTAGATTCAAATAAAAAGATCGAAAAAGCATCTTCAAAAGTAATTGACATGATGGTATAGGTACCACAACTAGGAAACATGGAGGAATTAACAGAGTACATGAAGAAGTAATTATTCTAGTCAAATACTTTAAAAGAATTAATCTAGTCATAACATAAGCTCTGCCAAGAGAAACTATTAGACAAAACCCTCATGCCTAAACCTTTTCGTGCAACAATTTCTCACTCGTTGCCACAAATTCTCACATGTGTTTTTTGTTTGAAATGTTTATAAAAATAAAAATAAAGAAGCCTAGTCATGGATAAAACAAAACCACTAAAGAAAAGCTTTCCTATCTCCATGAAAATCAGGTAGCCCACTCTGCCAAGATATCTTTGGGCTGCACAAGATAGAGGAGCTTATGTACCAAAATTTTTTAAAAGGTAAAGGAACCAGATACCATAAGTAGCGAAATCGAGATGTAGCCTTAGACCTGTGGAGACAAAATTGCTCTTTTGGAGCTCAAAAGCAACTGGCTGAGCAATAGAGCTTATTCAACTTAGTAAACAATTTACAAAAACCCACCCAGTAACCTCAGCATACCACATTGCCATAAAGACACAAAAATACACGTCACAAGTGATCCTCTATATAAAGGTATAAAACCGACAAACTTACACTTCAGCAATAGCCGATCTCATGAAAAGCTGATCACAACAAGCATACAGCATTTACCACTAAAATCAAGAACTCTAATTGGCAACTTAGCTTGTTATCAATACTTCTATATATAACAACAACAACAACAACAACCCAGTATAATCCCACTTAGTGGGGTCTGGGGAGGGTAGTCTGTACACGGACCTTACCCCTACCCTTGGGTAGAGAGGCTGTTTCCAAATAGACCCCCGGCATCCTTCCCTCCAAGAACTTCCCACCTTGCTCTTGGGAAGACTCGAACTCACAACCTCTCGGTTGGAAGTAGGGGTTGCCTACCATCAGAGCAACCCCTCTAGTCTAAAATCAAGAACTATAATTGGCAACTTAGCTTGTTATCAATACTTCTATATATAACAACAACAACAACAACAACCCAGTATAATCCCACTTAGTGGGGTCTGGGGAGGGTAGTCTGTACACAGACCTTACCCCTATCCTTGGGTAGAGAGGCTGTTTCCAAATAGACCCTCGGCATCCTTCCCTCCAAGAACTTCCCACCTAGCTCTTGGGAAGACTCGAACTCACAACCTCTCGGTTGGAAGTAGGGGTTGCTTACCATCAGAGCAACCCCTCTAGTCTAAATATCAGAAAGGGATTTTATTTATCAGTAAACAAGAGATTGAACTGATATAATAAAGCCAAACACTATAAGAAAGTGATTTTCATCTGCATCATTTGAAGGTAGATGGCCAAACAGGTCGGTGATTAAGCTGTTTAGGTCAAATATTGAGAAACAGAAGACAAAATGATAAATGTATCACACTTCCCCAAAAAAATACAACTACAAGGTAAAGCAAATTACATTACCCTCTAATTTTGCTCCTCTTTTTTTTTACATCCCTTTCTAGTTTAAACCATAAACCAAAAACACAATGTACATGCGTTTTAAACATGTTGCATCAAGTACTCAATATTTTACCCTTGAAAAGTAAAACCAATATTCAACAGTTGACATGTAGATCCAAGATCTTAATCAGGAATCCAGAAACCCACAAAATTCTTAGCTCAGAATTATGAGTTATTAGTCATAAGTCATCTTGTATGTTCTAGCGCTTATACATACAGAACCATCTTAGAAAATACATATAGAGTCACTGCAATTAGTATTGCACAATCAATTAAGGCATAAACGAATTCTGCTTCTGAACTTATCTTTAGTTTGATCGGATGCTTTCTGTAAGACAGCATATTTTAGATGATTCAAAGGCTTCCAAAAAACTGGACAAATTTCAAACACAACATAACTAGGTTTAGTGGTAATAGAAACTCTGCCTCCCCCACATACAAACATATTCTATCCAAAAACATCAAATCCAAGCAGGCAAATTACCCTAAAATAACTTAGCTTGGAACAGAAACGACCTTCCAAATTACAAATGCACCATAATTGAATTGCACGAGTACGTAAGATAAATACCTAAATACAACAACAAACACTAGAGACAGATCCAAGATTTAAGTTGTATGTGGTCAACCTTTGGGTCGGTGTTTAAGGGGGACGGAGAGATTGACGGGGACGTCACTCATCGTATAGGAGCGGGGTGGTCAAAGTGGAGGCTTGCATCAGGAGTCCTGTGTGATAAGAAAGTTCCACATAAACTCAAGGGGAGATTTTATAGAGCAGTGGTTAGACCTGCAATGTTGTATGGGGCGGAGTGCTGACCCGTGAAGAACTCTCATGTTCAGAGAATGAAGGTGCGGAGATGAGGATGCTCGGGTGGATGTGCGGGCTTACCAGGTTAGATAAGATTAAAAATGAAGTTATTCGAGAGAAGGTGGGGTGGCCCCGGTGGATGAGAAGATGCGAGAAGCGAGGCTTAGGTGGTTCGGGCATGTGCGGAGGAGAAGTCCTTATGCTCCGGTGAGGAGTTGTGAGCGACTGGCGATTGTCGGCGTTCGGCGAGGCAGAGGGAGGCCTATGAAGTATTGGGGAGAGGTGATTAGGCATGATATCGCTAGAATGTGGGTTTCCGATGACATGACCCTTGATAGGAAAGTCTGGAGGTCTAGTATCAGGGTTGTAGGATAGGGGCTCCTAGAGTTTTCGTACTCCTCACCCGGGGTTGGGTGAGGCTTGACAGGGCTATCCATAGATGATTTGTATTTTGGCTTGTGTCTCCCTTATGGTAGTTATTTATGATAGTTACTGTATTATATTATTGCATGCTATTTTATTATGTTTCTTATGTTTAAATAATTATTTACGCTATTTCTGCTGGAGTTACTAATGCTCTTTTGTTTTTGTTGTTGTTTTTGTCTTTCCTTTCCTTCATTGAGCCGAGGGTCGATTGGAAACAGCCTCTCTGCCCTTTCGCGTAAGGGTAAGGCTCGTCTACATATCACCCTCCCCAGACCCCACTTTGTGGGACTATACTGGGTAGTTTTTGTTGTTGTGGTCAACCTTTAAGAGTTTTCGCATTAAACCAATTGTATTTTCAAATAATGGATTCATATATACCATTTGTTGCAAGTTAAGTGGAGATTTACACATAAATTTATGCTCTGTGTCAAAAATATGGTGCCGAGACGCGCTGCATCGGCCTCTCACAGGCACCATGTACATTGAGATACCAGAGATCAACTAGCAAACCCAAGTAAAATTACAAAACAAATAAATCACACCTCAATCCGGAATTAGATAGGGCCGATTATAGTAATCCTTTGTATTCATCCCCCTCTATTCAGGTCCATTTCATTCTAATAAGAATAATTTAACTTAAAATTACAGACGATAAATCTCGACACTGAGAAACGGCGGACATCATAATTAGAAAACCATATAAGAGATGATATAAGAATTTTGTATAACAGAAGAAGAGATACCGGCACTGCAAGAGGTAGGAGGATCTTTCTGGAGATCCTTAAGCTCCTTCAATATCCGTTTCGAAGCCATCAGAGAGAGAGCGAAGAAAAAAACCCTAGCAAATTGAAGAGATCTAACCAAACAACAATGTAAACAAGACGCAGAAGATGAAATTTTATGGAGGAAAAATAGCAGAATCTGGCAAATATATATATATATATATATATATATATATATATATATATATATATATATATATATATATATATATATACACATAAAGAAATAGACGCGTGAATATTACCCGATTTGACAGTACGGATATAAATAGTAGAAATTTATGATTCTTTCTTCAGTGCTTTGTTGTTGTTTTCATGCCTCTGTTCTTTAACGCGGAAATAAAGGAATGGCAAGTGACTAGGGACCTACCTTAATGGCTCTGGCTGCTTTGAGTTTGACAGGGAATAGTTAACAAACAACAACTCAGTATAATCTCACTTAATTTGTGGAGAATAATGTGTATTCCACTTAGTGGGGTCTTGGGAAGCTAGCCTGTACACAGACCTTACCCCTACCCTTGATAGAGAGGTTATTTTCAAATAGACATCGGCATCCTTCCTTTCAAGAACTTTCCACCTTACTCTTAAGGAGACTCGAACTCACAACCTCTCGGTTGGAAGTGAGATTGCTTATCATCATAGCAACCCCTTTTGTCTTGACAGGGACTCATTAACCGAATAAAATTAGGATTAATATGTCCTTTTGAAGTGTTAAATTAAATGTTATATTAATCTTACTCCGTATAATACTGAAAAATATTAATGTACAATCTGTTAATGTGTATTTGTGGACATAAAGGTATATTTCAAGTAAAATATTAGTAAATGTTTATTAAAAATATGTTACTGTTTTTCTAATATAAAATTCATGTTAAACTATGCATTTTTGAAATTAAAAAAATGCATATTTTCTTTTAAAAAAAAATTCGGTAATCAAAAAAAGAGTTCGAGTATGCCTTGTTAAAAGTGCATGTCAAGGGATACAACAGGAAACATATTTCGCCCAAGTGCAGAATTAAGATAGACATACAAAAAACTTATGATTCTGTAAAATGGATATATTCAGAGCAGGTCATGATAGAATTAAGCTTTCCAGGAAGTTCGTATCATGGGTGATGAAATGTATGAGAACAGTGAACTATTATGTTATGTTCAATGCTGCTAGAGGGTTGAGGCAAAGTGACCTCATATCACTCTTTTTATTTACTATCTCCATGTAATACTTCAGTAGGTTGCTTTAAGGGCTATCTGATGTAAAAGAGTTTCACCACCATCCTAGATGTGCAAAGCCGGGCATCACTCACCTATGTTTTGCAAACGATCTACTGTTATTTGCTGGAGGAGACCTCTCATATGTGACTGTTTTGAACAGATGCTTCACTCAGTTCTCTAAAGCTTCTAGACTACAAGCAAACATAAGTAAGAATGTAGTATTTTTGGGCGTCACACAAGTTGAAAGAGGGAGGATTTTGCACAGTTAGGAATTTACATGTGGGGATTTGCCATTCAAATATCTTAGCATTCTTGTGTCTACAAAGAAAATATCTCTTGTACAGTGGCAACCCCTCAATACTAAAGTCACAGGTAGGATCTATTCCTGGACAGTGCAGAATTTATCATATGTAGGAAGAATTTAGCTTATTCAATCTATCATCTTTGGGAGCTAGTCTTATTGGTTGTAATTATTTACCCTACCATCTAAAGTTCTTAAAATTATTGAAGCAGACTGTAGTGCTATATGTGGTCTGGAAGCAGCTCAATTACAAAAAAGAATATTAATTGCTTGGGACAAAGTGTGTACACCTAGAAGTTATGGTGGACTGAACATCACTAATCTTCATTGCTGGAACAGGGCTGCCATTACTAAAATATGTTGGGTTCTAGCAAATAAATAAGACAAATTTTGGATACGGTGGGTGCACTCTTACTACATAAAGGTCCAAACATTTGGAGGTAATCAGGTGCCACAACAGGCCTATTGGATGATAAGGAAAATATAGGAAGCTAGAACAACTCTGGAGTTGAACCAATACAATAACAAACATGAGAAAAGCTTAATTAGGCACTTATATCTTCACTAGAAGATAGACCTAGAGTTCCATGGAAGCGCTTTATGTACCACAACCCTGGAAGACCAAAGGCCATATACATATCGACTGGCCAAATAAGATATGAAAGTGGAGGCAAAGAGCATTATGTGTCAGAAATCTAATGAAACAAGTGAACAAATATTTTGTGAAATGTGAATTTGGTGCAGGACTCTGGGAGAAATTATCAAAGTGGATGTAAGTACAACGATTTAATGCCACAAATTAGAAGCAACATCAGCAATGGGTGATCAACAGAGCTAAAGGGAAATCACAGAACAATATTCAAAATAATATATACAGAATGGGTGTATAGTATCCAGACTGAAAGGAATTTAAGGATCTTTAAAAAGAGAAGTAGGAACTGGACTCAATAGCAAAAGAAGTTGCCTATGTATGATGTGTATGATCCCCTCCTAGAATCAAAGCTATAGTACATAGTTATATATTTTAGATAAGTTGTTATGTATTAGTCTTGAGATGAGTTGATAGCTAGCAGAGATTATATCTAGCTATGGTTCTGTGAAATTCAATTGGCGATTAATAAAAATTTTAATTACCAAAAAATAAAGTGCAGGTCAAATATTGGGGAATGGCACGGAGAGAGACTATAGTTCAACTACTAGGTTACTCAAAATATTGGGGAATGGCACGGAGAGAGACTATAGTTCAACTACTAGGTTACTCAGTAGGTTGACTTTCTTTTAAGTAACTAGGGATGCCATTAGACACAAAGACACTAACCATAATGCAGTGGCAATCACTCATAGAAAAAATAATAACAAACATTTTTTCATGGATTGTAAAGAAGATATCATATGCTGGAAGAGTCCAAGTGATTCAAACAGTGTTATTTGGGATTCAATCTATTGAATATTAAAATTTTGATGACTAAATATTCTAAAAATAGGTCCTCAATGTAGTTTCTTAATTTTTTTGAAGAACCAGCTCCTCAAGATAAAGGACACCTACTCATCTTGATATTGTACAAGACACTAACTTTATCTCAAAGTTACTTAGGTTCGAGTTTGGTGGACGAAGGCTGCTATATGTGATAAGGGTTGTTTCTCAAGAATATACGGATAATTCAGTCAAAGATAAAAGTCCTAAAGCTTGTGGAATCCTTGGAACAGTAGGAGTCCTATCAAAAAGGAAGATGGCTATGAATATGGCTCTTAGAAGACCTCAAGATGAAGCATTTTAAATATGATTGACTTTGGACTTCTGAACCATCCTTTCATGCATAAACTAAAGTGTCATAAGTCATTTACTTGAGTCTATTACTTGCGTTTTATTATTCATGAGTCAATCTAGTGAATGTATTTTAGGTAGTTGAGTTATTATCAAGTGTTAGTGAGTTGGAGTGAGTATTTTGTATTACAAGTTAGAGTAACTTGTGAATCAAATAGGAGTAGTAGGAGTAATAGAGAGTATTTAATTCAATCTTGTAATTGATATATTTTGGCTCATTTTTCTAGTAGAGTATGAGTTGAAAATCCTACGTGGTAGGCCGTGATTTTGCACCTTTTGAGCCTGGTGATTTTTCACGTAAAAATTATTGTGTTCATTTTATTACTTATTTACTTTACGCTTAAGTAACATAGTAACGAACCAAGTCTTTTAGTAATCCATACGTGCACTCAAACGAATAATTGATATCAGAGCAGGTTCTCTCATTTACACGGGTAACACCTAGAGAGATTTTGGAAGTAAGATAAGTGTTCCACCATGAATTACTGAAAGACAATCAATTACCAGGCCACCCCTGTTCAATGGAAAATATTATGGTTGGTAGAATGCAAGAATGAAAGACTTCCTGACAGCTGAAGACTATGAACTATAAACCATAGTGAACAAATATCCTTTGGTTCCTACTAAACAAAATGCACAAAATGAAACAGTTCCTAAGGACCCCTCCGAATTTGTGGCACAAATTTCAGAATGATGAGAAGAATGTAAAGGCTAAGAAAACTCTTATCCGTGGACTTGGTCCTGATGAATACATTAGATTTTCTATGTGCCCAAATGCGAAGAAGATATGGGATATACTCCAAATTTCTTATGAAGGAACAAACCAATAATGAGATCAAGGATCGAGCTACTCATGAGAAACTATGAGCTCTTTTCCATGAAGGAGTCTGAGCCTATCCAGGATATCATTACTGGGTTCACTATAATAACAAGTGAAGTAAAATCACTTAGAAAGGTGTTTACCTCATAAGAGTTAGTTAGCAAAGTTCTAAGAATCTTTCCAGCCTCATGGGAATCAAAAGTCACTTCAATCCTGGACGCTAAAGAATTGGACAAAATCTCACTTGAGGAGTTGGTTGGAAACTTAAAAACTCATGAAATAAGAAAGATAGAACTGCACAAGGAAGAACCAAAGAAGGATAATGCCTTGCTTCTTAAAGCATCTGAGGATGATGAATCTAACCATGGTGATCCTGATCTTGCAATGTTTGCCCAGTTCAAGAGGTTCATGAAGAATTCCAAAGTGCATCCTGCAGAGACAAGTAGTAAGCCCAAGCAGATCGACAAAGCAACCTATGATGGGTGCACAAGTGCAGCAAGATAGATCAAATATTCATGGACTGCCTAATGTGGGAAACTGAGCGAAGGAAAGAACGAGCTGAAAGAGAGAAAGGGAGAAGATGAGAAAAAGGGTTCCAACAAAGGAAAAATACTGGGCAAAAGATTTACTGAAGCATTGAAGCATGCCTTCTTGGTAGCATATGAGGGTAGTGGAAGTGAAAGAAAAGGAGGATGAGGCTAAAAGTCTTTATGATGTGATTTCTAAATACCAAGTTGTGGAGACACAACCCCCCAGTACAGCTTGGAGTGCACATTGTAAGACCTCCTATGTTTGATAAACACCACCATGATGAATGGAAGTTATGTATGGAAACATTTCTTCAGACTACTGACTTTGACCTATAGGTAATTGTCAGTCATGAACCAGTTCTCCCCGCCAAAATGGATAGTGAAGGTAACAAGTGCACCAAAAGAGAAGAGGAATAAGATGAGGAATATGGTCAGCTAGTTCAAAAAAATGCTAAAGCAAAAGGACATGCTCTACAAAATCTTATGCAGAAACACTCTCCTTAGAGTGTCCTCTTGAATCTCTGCTCATGATATATGAAGGACCTTGGAAATGAAAACAATGAAGTGACTTGATGGCGATTGAAGAATCCAAAACAAAGGAATAAGTGATAGGAATGATGTCCATGAGTGATTCGGAAACTAAAGATTAAGCATACTAGGCTAAGGTGAGAGGAAACAATCAGGACTGGTATCTAGACAGTGGATTCTTAAGACATGACTGGAGAAAAAAAAAACTTCCTCTCACTGACAGCCTTCCAAGGAGGGAGTGTGTCATTTGGAAATGAAAAGAGGCCAGATAACAAGTATTGGCAAGGTAAGTAAGTCACTCTCTCATGTTATAGAATATGTGTATTATGTGGGATGTCTCAAACACAATCTTCTTAGCATCTCTCAAATGTGCGACAAAGGAAATTAGGTAAAATTCAATTCCAAAATTTGCATTGTCATTAAGCTTGATATTGATGAAATTGTGGTAAAGGGTAGAGTACATAACAATGTCTACAAGATATTGATTATATCACTTCCCTAGAGTGAGAACACGTGCTTGAGTATAGTGGAAGATGATACCACTACTATGGCATAGAAGACTGGGACATGCCAGTCTTTCTCAACTCAACAAGTTGGCGGCAAAGGACTTGGTCCTTGGGCCACCTAAAGTTGAGTTCACCTCTAACAAAAATGTGATGCTTGTGTTACAGGAAAACATATAATGTTATCCATTAAATCTAAAAGCTTCTAAGTACTTCTAAACCTTTGGAGCTCCTTCACATGGACCTATGCGGACCAATGAGAATAAAGAGAAGAGGAGGTAAGAGGTATATGTTTGTGATTGTTGATGACTTCTCCAGGTATACCTGGACTTTGTTTTTGGGATCCAAAGATTAAACCTTGATTTTTTTGTGTATTTTTCAAAATGATTCAACAAAAGCTAGGGTGAAATATATTAAGTATAAGAGTTGACCATGGAACTAAATTTGAAAATTCGAAATTCCTTAAGTTCCATGGCTCACATGGTATTGACCATAATTTCTCTACGCCTAGAACTTTGCAATAAAATGGGTTTGTAGAAATAAAGAATAGATAATTTTAGAAGACATGGGGAGGACCATGTTGGTTGCTAGTGGACTGCCTAAGAGTTTCTGGGCTGAGACAATCAATACTACCTGCGACATGCTAAGTAGATGCATGGTCAGACCTATTCTCTATAAATATCTCTATGAGCTACTTCTAGGAAGAAAAACCAATATCACTCACCTGAGAGCCTTTGAGTGAAAATGTTTTGTGCATAATAATTGGAAAGAAGCTCTAGGTAAGTTTGATGGTAGAAGTGATGAGAGAATTTTCTTGGTTACTCTCCACATTGTAAGGCCTATAAAGTTTTTAATAAAAAAAAATATGTATGTGGAAGAAAATATTATGTAATATTTTTATAAATCTAACAATTTGGCTAAGAAAGGTTTGCATGATGAAGATTATGACATAAGATTCACTGGTGATGGAGATAAAAAGGAATCTGAACCTCAGTATGAAGATGAATATGAAAAACACAAGGAATCTGAGAGTGATCATGATGAACAACAAGAAGAAAGAATTAATTTAACTACTGACCAAACTAATGAAGCCACACCACTGAACCTGCTGCTTTGGGTCTCTCATCGGGTGAATCTTCTCTGGGTATACAGATCAGACTATGGAAGCATCAAAGTTTACATACTCTTGAGAATATCATCTCTGATTTGCACTCACAACATTTCTCTCATAGGTTGAACCTTAGACCATCGAAGAAGCTCCAAAAAAATCCAAACTGGATCATAGCTATGTAAGAGGAGATAAACCAGTTTGCGAGAAGAAAGTTCTGGCACTTTGTACAGAAACCCAAGTACGGAACTTTCATAGGTACGAGATGGGTGTTAAGAAACAAGTTGGATAAATAAGGAAATATCATAAGGAAAAAGGACAGATTTGTAGTTCAGGTATAAAATCACGATAAGGGAATTGATTATGACGAGAAGTTTTCACCTATATCTATAATGGAGGCTATAAGAATGTTGATAGACTTTGCTACCCACCTGGAGTTCACCTTATGTCAGATAGATGTAAAGAGTGCCTTTTTAAATGGTTATTTGAAGGATGAAGTGTTTCTCAATGTGTTCAAACTAACTAAAGCTTGTATGGACTGAAACAGGCTCAAGAGCTTGGTTTGAAAGGCTCTGAAAATTCTTCTTAGCCAACAACTTTACAAGAGGAAAGGTGGACAACACTCTATTTCTAAGGAGTAGAGGAAAGAATATTCTGATTGTGCAAGTGTATGTGGATGAAATTATCTTTTGGGCTACTAATGAAACAATGTGCATGTAATTTGCTAAGATGATGGACAAGATGTTTGAAATAAGCATGATGGGTGAATTGAACTTCTTTTTGGGGCTGCAAATCAAGCAAACACCTACTGGAATCATGAAATATCAACAGATATATATCAAAGAACTACCGTAGTTCAATATGGACTCCTTTAAGTCCATTGACACACGCATTGCAATTGCAACAAAGCTGGACCCTGATTAAGAAGGAAAAATGTGGAACAAAAACTATATAGAGGAATGGCTGGTTCACTGTTGTACCTCGTAGCAAGCATGCCTGATATATTGTTCATTATCGTATTATGTGAAATATTTCAGGCAAATCCCAAGGAATCTCACTTGAAGGCTGTCAAAATGATACTAAGATATCACAAGGTGACCCCTGAACTCTATATATGATATCCAGAGGGTATAACTTTGATCTAGTTGGTTTTGTTGTTGCTGACTATGCAAGTTTTCATGTTGGTAGGAAAGTTACATCAGGAATGGCTTATTTTCTTGGTTCTTTTCTGGTGTCTTGGGGAACTAAGAAGCAATATTCAGTGGCCTTATCTATAGTTGAGGGTGAATATGTGGTAGTAGCATCTTGCGGTGATCAGTTGCTATGGACAACAACTGAGGGACTATGATATATTTGTTGATTATGTTCCCATTTTCATGATAATACTAGTTCCACAAACATTGCTAAAAATCCATGTCAGCACAAAAAAACCAAGCACATTGACATTAGATATCACTTTCTCAGAGTCAATATTGAAAAGGGGAATATCTCAATTAACTTTTGAAAACTGAAGATCAAATTGCTGATATTTTTACTAAAGCTCAGAGTAGGGATCACTTTGAAAGGAATAGACTAGAACTAGGTCTCATCAATTTTTCCCACTAATAACTATGTTGTATGATATTAATATGAAGTGTTGAAGTGTTATTGCGGAAAAAAATTATGTGCCATACTGTCTTAAGTCACTAGGACTTTATATCTTAAAATTATTGCTATGCTCAAACAAATAATTCCGTTGCCATCACTTCCAGTCGTCTTCTAGTAAAAGAGTAGGGGAAAATCCTAGTGCAATTAGAGTTCAATTGCTCCTGAAATCCTAGCAGTCACAGCAACAGTTATAAGAGTCCGGTTAGAACTCACATTCAGTCAATTTATCTCTTTCAGTCAAATCAGGAGTAACGTCTTTAAAAGGATTTTATGATTAACTTCTCAGACCTTGTTGTTTCTCTCAAACCCCAAGCAAGAATCAACAATAATTATCAAGAACTAACTATCCACTTCTCTTCTTCGAGTCTATCATTTGATCACCATGCCTAAAGCTAGTCAAAACCCTTCTAAAGACAAATTATCAACCAAGGCTGAAGCAAAACATCATGAAGCCCAAATCTAGTGTTCTTTCCTTACTATTTTAATTACCGCATTTACTTTACTCCTGCACTTTTAATTCCGCAATATTTATCAATATTCTCGTGCCGCACTATTCACCCCCCCCCCCTAGTGACGGGCATAAATCCTAACAATTGGTATCAGAGCATAACTCTCTGAAAGCCTTAGCCGGTTGAGAGAACGATATATATGTTTCGTTGAGAATATTGAACGCAGGAATGATGAGCGAAGGACACTCCACCCATAGGCCTCCACTATTTGACGGAACAAATTACACATATTGGAAATAGCGGATGAGAATCTTCATCCAATCAAATAACTTTTGCTTGTGGCAAATCACCAAGAACGATGAACAAATGCCAACAAAGAAAGTTGGGGAAACCACGGTTCCAAAGGAGGAAGATGAATATGATGCCGAGGACGTCAAGAAAGTTGAAAATAATGCAAAGGCCGTAAACTTATTATATTGTGCGGTGAATCCGGATGACTATCGGAAGATTTCTTGCTGCACAACCGCCAAGGAGATGTGGGATAAACTCGAGATCACTTATGAAGGTACGTCTCAAGTTCGAGAATCTAAAGTTGATTTTCTAACACATGAATATGAACTCTTTAAAATGAGGGAGAAAGAACCCATCGGTATTATGTTCGAACGATTCTCAAAAATCATCAACGATCTTCATGCTCTTGGAAAAGTGTACACGAACAAAGATCTTGTTCGAAAAATCCTACGGAGTCTCACTCCCGAATGGCGTTCCAAAGCCAATGCCATCCAAGAGTCGATAGGAATCACGGATGTCACAATTGATGGACTAAGAGGTAACCTCGAAACTTATGAAAGCACAATTCTTAATCCCTATCTTAGAAGTAAAAGTTCGAATATTGCCTTCAAAGCCTCATCTTCTAAAAGAGTAGAGGTAAGTGATTCGGAAAACGATGATGATATTATTTCCAATGATATAATTGAAAAGTTTTATAAGTTTATGAAGAAGGAAATAAAGAAAGAAAGAACCAAGTCCTTCATGCCAAAATTGTGGAAAACTTGGCCACACCAAATCACATTGTCCAAAACCCAAGGACAAGAAAAAGAAGAAACACCATAGGCGCGTGACATGGGATTCGGACAGCTCGGGCGATGAAACTGCCGCACTATGCCTCACGGCCAACGAGGAAGAAGAGGTAAGTAATTCTAACTCTTACTCGTTTGAAGAAATGCAAAATGCCTATGATGAATTATATGGTCAATTTATTAGAGCTTCCAAAACCATAAAAGAATTGAAGAAAACAATTTCTTTGAAAGAAAAAGATTTTGAAAAATAACTTTCTTTGAAAGAAAAAGATTTTGAAAAATTGACTCGTGATAATGAGAAGTTAGAAGAAGAAAATAAATTTTTAGAAAATGATAATATTGATCTTAAAAATAAAATTAAGGAAATGAATGAAGCCACTTCAATTGATCAAAGTTCCAATTGTTCTTCCTGTAGCTCTTTGAAAATAGAGAACATAGAACTTAGGAACACACTAGAAAAACGTAGTGTTGATGATCCTAAAACAATTGAAGAAATTAAGAAGAATATTAGAAAGGATGATAGAAATGAAGTTGGACCACCTAGAAATAATTCTAGGAACTTCACTAATGAGTCTAAAATTAATCATTTTAGACCACCTAGAAACGACTCTAGGAAATTTGTTAATGAGTCTAGAATGAATAATTCTAGACCACCTAGAAATAACTCTAGGAATCGCAATACGTCTAGGAATAACGACTTTAGATCACCTAGAACATTTTTGGCTCAACCAAGACATATGCACAACCCGAATGTTATATGTCATTATTGCAACCGGGTAGGACACATTGCGCCCGTATGTTTTGCAAAACATAGAGATTTATCTTTTGAATATGATTATTATTTGCCTAACCCCCAAGGACCCAAAAGTGCCTGGGTACTGAAAACCTATTTTAGGTACGTTTGCAGGTGTGCTTGAAGACTACAATATCGTAGTAGATGCACCAAGCACGAAACCTTATTGCATCGAGGGGGAATTTCGGTTAGTTATCATATTTTTGATAAAAACATAATAGTTGATATGTGTTAACAATTAATATATCTTTGTGAACAATTGATATTAATTATTTTTGTTGATTCATGTTTTGATAACTTTTATCTTGAATAACAATTGGTATCAATTATTTTTGTTAAAAATAATGATTGATTCATGTTTTGATGAATATTTTTTCGGTTTGAATAACTGTTAATATATTCTTGAAAAATAAATGATTCATGTTTTTAATACAACTATTGGTTTGTTAAAAATTAATCGTTGATATGTTCTTAAGTAATATGATTTGCGAAAAATAACCGTTATTATGGTTGTTAATTTTTACTAACATTTGGTATTATTTCATGTTGGTATGATTTTTTAAATATCGTCAATGTATATTCCTCATTGTATTTCCTATTTTATTCTTGACATTAACAATTATATACCCAAAAGGGGGAAGTGTCGAAAGGGGAAAGTAGCCTTTGTATACTCTTCTTTTTGCTAATGCCAAAAGGGGAAAGAAATTAGGCGATATGCATTAAATAAGGGGGAATGAATCTACGTTATAGTATGCATTATTTGAGGGGGAATTATCATTAAGGGGAATAGTTTGCATGAATTGTATGTTGAGATATAGCATGAATTTAGGGGGAATCCGATATGCATATCTCTTGTTGTTTGTCATTATCAAAAAGGGGGAAATTGTAGAAAATCATTCTATCTATGATATGTACGCTTTGGTTGTACTAGCATAATTTTCAGGTATAGGTTTTAATGAATGACAAACAATGAAGTCAACTTGTTAAACAATGTTATTGTATGACAAACAATGAAGATGCATTAGCAAACAATCAAGATTGAATGCCGGAAGCATATTGATGAATGGATTTCATGGAAAAGCCAAGACGAGCTCAAAAGTTCAAGACCGAAGACCCAAGGCATAGGTCGCTAGGTAGGCACAATGTAAGAGCAACGTTTAAGTTATCTCGTCTTTTGGCTCAACATAAGTCATCATTAATATGCATAAAATCATTTTATTAAATCATATATACCATTTTTAATATACTTCAAACAAAATGATTTTAACATCTTCATTTTAACCAAAATGGTTTTTGAAGTAAGTTTTTGATTCTGGTATATTCTGGTATACTCTGGTATATTCCAGCTTTGCTGGAAATTCCGCAAGGCAACATAATCGATTATGTGATTGGAATAATCGATTATTTCACTATCCGTTGCCTTCCCAACGTTCCGTTGAGAAGATAATCGATTATGCAAAGTGGATAATCGATTATCTTGCATAAAATCAGCATAATTGATTGTCAATTAAGCAACGGACATACAACTTCTAACACCTATAAATAGAGGTCTTTTGAGCTGATTTTAAACACACAACACCTCTCATTGTTCATATTGTTATTATTTGGGCATCATTTTAGAGCTTTTGTTGAGCCATTTGAGAGACAACTTTGAGTTGTTCATAGAGCTAATCTTGTATCTCTTTATCTACTCTTTTTAGAGAGTTCTTGTTGTAAAAGAGAAAGGTGTTTGAGAAGACCATATCTTCTTATTGATTGTCGGGTTTGCTAAGTACCCTCAATCTTAGTGTGTGAAGTCTTGTGGTGCGGTATCCACGAGCAAGGTGAAGTCTTGAGGTGCGGTATCCTCGAGCAAGTTGAAGTCTTGTAGAGTGTACATCTACGAGCAAGTGTAACGGTTTGTTAGGCACCCGTAAGCTTAACGGAGTTAGTGGAAACTCGAGAGAGTCTCTCGAGGACTGGACTAACCACACGTTGTGGTGAACCAGTATAAATTCGGTGTGTTCTTTCCTTACTATTTTAATTACCGCATTTACTTTACTCCTGCAATTTTAATTCCGCAATATTTATCAATATTCTCGTGCCGCACTATTCACCCCCCGTCTAGTGACGGGCATAAATCCTAACAATATCCTTAGTTCTTATGCTATTTCAGTGCTGCCTTATCCTTTTTATTTGTCTAAGTCTGAGTAGTTTGTAGTATACATAGTTCATTTTGTTCCAATGATGAAGACAATGCCCTAGGCTTCTTTTGGCACTACTTATTGTCTCCTCTTGCTCTACTTTATGCTTTGTACTATATTAGATCATCAACCTAATCTATTTGCCTTGATATTTCTTAAGCTTGTGATGTAGCCTTTTTGCCCTTGAATCTTACGTTTTTTGTACTTAATGTCTAACCTTTTTTTCGATGATGCCAAAAAGGGGAAGATAAGGTTGTAAGGTTATGGGTTGTGAACTTACATGTTTGTCAATAGTACTTGCCACCTGTTGTGATCATCTGGTTCTTTGATTTGATTACCTAGTTCTGTGGTGTACAAAGTTTGTCATCATCAAAAGGGAGAATTTATTGAGGATTGAAATTTTGATTATTAGAAAAGTATGACTAAATATTCAAAGAACTAGGTTCTCAACGTAATTGCTTAATTGTTCTGAAGAACTAGCTCCATAGGAGAAAGGACAGTACTCATGTTGATATTTGTACGTCTGTATAAGACAGTAACTTTATCTCAAAGTTACGTAGGCCCGAGTTTGGTGGAAGAAAGCTATTATATGTGATAAGGGTCGTTGATCAAGAAGATACAGACAATTCAGTTAGAGACAAAAGTCCCAAAGTTTGTGGAATCCTTGGAATGGTAAGAGTCCTATCGCAGAGGAAGCTGACTATGAATAAATTCATAGAAGATCTCAAGATGAAGCATTTTTAAATATCATCGACTTTGGTCTTCTGAACCATACTTTCACGCTTCAACTAAAGTATCCTAAGTCGTTCACTCGAGTCGATTACTTGCATTGTATTATTCCTGATTTAGTCTAATGAATGTGTTTTAAGTAATTGAGTTGTAATCAAGCATCATATTAAATTAGTGTAACTTGTGAATCAAATAGGAGTATTAGGACCGGAGAGTATTTAATTACAATCTTGTAATCTACACATTTTTGCTCATTGTTCTAGGGAAGTTGGAGTTGAAAATCATACGTGGTAGGTTGTGGTTACCTTTTGAATTGGGTTATTTTCCAAGTAAAAATTGTTGTGTTCAATTTATTTCTTATTTAATTTACGCTTATGGAACACATTAAAGAACAAAGTTCTTTAGTAATCCACACGGGCATTCAAACTAACACAATCATATTGCGCTCAAATCTTCATTGAATGACCCGATCGGTCATTTTGAGCTTTTGCACTTTGCTCTACAGTTCTCGGGCATGACTAGCCCCGTGTGATGTATTATGACTTATGTAAATCATCGGTTTTGGTTTTCAAGGTAATCAGAATGAATTTAGAAGAACAATTCTCTGTCTGCAGGTGCGATGATTGCAGAAGGGAAAGGCAGTCGCAGATGCGGCCAAGAGAATGTTCTTCAAGAACCGCAGAAGCGGAGAAATGGGCGCACTTGCAGTAGCGCATGTGCGAATTTTTAACCATAGGTGCGGAAATGGGTAATTTAATAAAAATCGCAGATGAGGCAGATTTCGTTGCACGATACTTCAGTAGCGAGAAATGGACCACATGTGTGAAAATGCATGGATCAGAAAGTATAAAAGGTTCCCTTCACGACTGTGAGTGGATTTACACCATATTTCATTCGGGAGAAAGCTTTTGAGAGCTAATTGAAGAGGGAATTCAAGTGGATTTCGTGGAGGTAAGACTTTTGTACCCTAAACTTGTTTCTACGATGAATATTAACATTGTAAGCTTGAAAACCATGGAAAATCAGTGCAAAAATGGGTAATTAGGGCTTGAGATTAAGAGACCTTTGAGTGGGGATTTGAGGGGTCATTTGAGGTCAAATTTTGATGTTCTTAATATGTATAGACTCGTGAGAGGATGAGGATTCTATTTATGTGACTTTTATCGGATTCTGAGATGTGGGACTGAGGGCCAGATTTGAGCAATTTCGGGATTTTTGATGTAAATTGGATATTTTCGAGTGGGCTTTTTTCCCGTTGCATATTTAATGGGTATATACTGATTGTGGCTAGATATGGAGCATCCGAAGGTCGATTCATGAAGGAAAAGGCAACGCGGGCTAGAGTTTGGATCGGATCGAGGTGAGTGATGATTGTAAATGTTGTCCTGAGGGTATGAAACCCCGGATTGCACTTCATTGTGCTATATTGAGGTGATGCACACGCTAGATGACGAGCGTGGTGTCGTGCACTATTAGGGATTGGGACTTAGTCTGTCCTGAATGACTAGTTTACCGGGTATTTGACTGAAAGCTATCTGCTATCATCATGTTTTGAGCTGATGGCCAGATTTGGGCCTCGTGCCAACTATTTGAACCCTCAGGGGATTTTTACTGATATTTCCTCACTTTTTTGACTTTATATCTGTACTCAGTCATGCTATATTCTACTATTTTCATAACTCAGCCACATTTACTTTACTTTGACACTTAACTGATATTTTAGATGATATTTTGGGCCGAGCATCATGTTTTACTGTTGCCCGAGTGGCTTGTGAGATTCTGACTGAGTAAGGCCGAGGGACTACGTTGTGAGGAAACACCGATTATGATTTTGAGGCCGATGGCTTGAGATTTTACGCCACGAGGTGTCTTGTTGATATAAGGCTGATGGCCTATGTGATTAGATTATATTTTCTATTTTTTTAGAATTTCCATTGTATTTCAGACCTTAGTAGATGCTCTTTACTTGTGACACCCCGATGTCAGGCTATATCTATTTTTGCACTTGTTCTATTTCGCTAAGTTTATTGGGATTTATTCTTATAAATAACTTAAGTTTACTTATTAAGAATGAATTTAGGAATTGTGTCAGCTGGCCTTGTCTTCACGAGAGGTATCATTACGACCCGGTCCGGTTTGGGGTCATGATAAGTTGGTATCAGAGCCTAGGTTACATAGGTCTCATGAGTCATGAGCAGGTTTAGTAGAGTCTCGCGGATCAGTACGGAGACGTCTATTCTTATCCTCGGTAGGCTTTAAAACCTTTAGGAAAAACTTCACATTCTTTAATCCTTATTATGTGTCCTTGATTCAGCTTGAAAAGTAACTTTTGAATTCCATCCACGTATTCGTATAAGTGCATGAGCGCTCGGTATCAAATGTGCATTGATGGCTTGTGATTCCCTGATCGAGGGGCGTGATGTGATCTCTGTGTGTTGATGTTGGGCCATTCTGGAAGACTTGTGGTCAGATTTGGCCTATATCTTGAGCCCTAAGTATTTGATTGTGCGAGCGCATGCTTCTAGATATATATGTTCTATTGTGTCCCTATTAAGGGGAGTAATGATTGGATAGCTACGTGATGAGTGAGATGTGACTGCGATATGTATTCATATGATTTGGAGCTACGATAAGGGTCTGCTGGAGGATAGAATAACTATTAGGTTCTTGATTTCCATCTTGATTTGAGGTATAGCCCCGAGTTATGGGTGTGTGAAGAACCTTTTCATGTTTCCTATCTGGAGTGAAGTATAATTTCATGTTGCTGCATGAGTTCAGACTTAGGAAGATCAAGTGACTGTGTAATGTTTATGACGGTAGAAGGTATACAGAAATTTTAGTTTGAGGCGAAAGAGGTGGGTTATCTTCTGCAGAGTGTTGTGAAGTTGTGTGATCCTTATGTTGTATGTTAGTAGATCTCATTTACAAGTGAAATATATGTGTTGAAATTTAAATTTGGGTCGCTTAAGAGAGTGGGTTTAACTATTATGAGAGTGAATGCGAGATTTGCTAAAGATTAAAGTACCCGATGGTATGTGTTTCACAAGCTTATGCAGAATTGATTTTAATCTCACTATGGTGTTATGGCAGTAATAAAGTATGTACATTATGAGTTATTGTGTATATTTTGATCTATGGCTTCTAGCCAAGTGGGGGAGTCTATTATTGATTAGTTGGTTGTACGATTATGTGCTATGCTGGTTCTAGTTTGAGGCATGCTGGTGAATCATTTATGGCTTATGGAGATTGAGACCGAGGATGGCTCGCGTAAATGAAATTTTTTGGCAAAGGTTATATTATGCTTCATAGGTGTTTGAGAACCACAGAATGTCCTAAGTGGTTATTGGTAAAGGATATGCGATGCATAGAGCAGGAAGTTGCTTGGCTGTATTAGGGTAAGGTTACATTTTGTAGTGTAGAAATGCTGATGACGCATATGTTGTTCGGTTCATTTGATCAAGCTAACTGCAGCTTGAGTAGTGTGGATGACTCTCGAGAATAGTTCTAATGTGTTCAAGATTTTACATATGATAATTGGAAATTTCAAGTGTATAATTTGACTAGGAAATGAGGTTTTCATTGGAGGGTGTCAAGACTTGTGTCATTTTATATCAATTATGGGATTCTATATACCACTATTAGGAAGGTAATGGCTTCATATTCGCAGGAAGTCTCTTTAGGGTAGGTATTTCAAATGTGGTGCTTTTGGAAATATTTAAGAGAGTACTCAGCAGCATGTGAGCCTTAGGCAATGTGGTTTTATGCATTAGGTCTCATATGTTGAGTCTAGGTTGAGGAATTGGTGTGTTATTGCAAGAAGGAGTATCGAGTTGAAGGTAAATAAGAAGGAAACTCATTTAGATAGGATATCCTGGTAGTAGGCCTGATTGACATAGTATGAATATGATTAGTTCTTTGGATGCTTATGGGGTATGAGTTTATACAAGTGATTCACGAAAATGCTCTTGGGTTTTAATGGCATGCATAGCTTGGTTGAGTTTGAAGGATTCTGCCCTGACAAATTTGGTGTTGTGCAAAAGGGAGTCAGAGAGTTCTTGATGATTTCTACCACAGTTTGGAGGTGTATATTTTCTACTGGCATGAGGAGCATGGAATGTATAATGATTTTCTTCCAAATGGGCTCAATAGAAAGTTCTTGGTTAGTTGAGTACATAGTTGTTTGTGGCTCGGAAAGGGTACAAAGTTTTCATGGTTATCCTAGAACGTTATGATTTATGCGGTATGTGGTATAGACTTGAGATTTGCATGTCTAAGGTCTTGGTTCAGTTCTGAAAGGAAGATCATAAAATCCTCAGGCAGCGGTCAGCTTCAGATAATTAGGGAAATGATCTTTAGATGATTAGGGAAATGACATTACTAATTGGTGTGGCTTGATGGGGTGATACATTTCAGGAAAAGG
Organism: Nicotiana benthamiana; assembly: GCA_034376525.1. Classification (NCBI taxonomy): domain Eukaryota; kingdom Viridiplantae; phylum Streptophyta; class Magnoliopsida; order Solanales; family Solanaceae; genus Nicotiana; species Nicotiana benthamiana. The sequence continues at coordinate 125,474,264 of CM067338.1, read as the reverse complement.
GCAAATGTTTGAGTTGATGGTACTTCATTAGTATTGCGGCACTCTCTTGTTAGATTGACTGCTAATATTCGAGTTTGGTTGGGGACACAGAAGAATTATAAGAGTACCTCTCGTGGAATGATTGAGACTTAGAGGTATGGCATGTGTTCGGACGATGGAAATGAGATAAAATATGGTGATTAATGTGCTATATGGAGTTGGAGACTAGGAGTTCTCATATATAGGTTAGGTTGTGGTTGTGAACCGCATGCATTGACCTTTTGTGGTAACTATTGGGAGGTTTGGAGACACGAGTGGATCCTTGTTGCTTGGTATGTTAGGTTTTGGATGTGATATTGGGTATAGACTGGTTCTCTCTGTGTCGTGTTATTTTGGACTATTGTGCTAAGGCAAAAATGTTGGCTATGCCAGGAATGCCACGGATTGAGTGGCAAAGTTTGACGAATTATGTTTCCAGTAGGGTGATGTTATTTTTGAAGACCCATCGGATGGCTGGGAAGGGTTGTCTATCTTATTTGGCTTTCGTGACGGATGTCAGAGCAGAGACTCCCACTATTGGTTCAATTCTAGTGATGAGGGATTTTTTCGGAGGTGTTTCCTGCTGCCAGGAATATCGCCAGGCGAGATTGTTGATTTTGGTATCGATTTGATACCGGGCACCATATCATATGGCACCGGCAGAGTTAAAGGAGTTGAAGGAGCAGCTTCAGGAACTCATTGATAAGGGGTTTATTGATAAACCTATATGGATGTGTGTTCTGCATCGATACGACTTTGTTGACTTCGAGTTGCTATTGGTGAGGGGCGTGTTGATTCGGTTGTTATTGAGCTATTATGTTCTGAGTTGATCTATGAGTTACTTTTCTGTGTTGCGAGGTGTTATGATTTGTTGGTTATAGGCACTCATGGTGCGGTTCCATTGGGGTTTCATAGCGGAAGTTGAGCGGGAAGAGTATTGAGTATTGCTAGGCGGATGGCATATCGGTTGTGTCCTTTCGGGAGTGTAATGCTATGTCAATTGCTTCGCAGTGATTATGATGATTTGCTTTGTTTCTAGTAATCAAATTGCGTGTGGTCATTGATTTTGAGCAAAGTGACGTGAGGTGTTTCATGTGGACCAGTGTAGGGATAGGGTCGCGTGTTGCAACAAAGTTATGTGGAAGTATGACCCTTCGGGTTAGATTCTTGTATTCTGTTTCGACGATGTGTGACGGGTTCTCAGCATTTTGTTGTGGTGGCACTGGTGAGCTTGCGGTAATGCTCTTTCATTGAGTCATTTTTCATGATTTGAGTACTTTCATATTGTTGTTTATTAGTGCACGGATTGCACGAGTTGTGACTTTATATTGTATAGACGTGTCATGTCACTAGAGTAGTTGCGCTGGATTAGATGAGATAGTCAGGATCTGAAATGAGTACACATGGATTCAGTTTCAGCGTGTTGGGAGGTAAATATCAATATTCGGCTTAGAAATTTACTATGGTATTTGCGAAAAGAGAAGTAACTTCATGAATGGTTGATTTAATGAATGGTTATGACTTTCTACGTGTTTCATTTATTATTTGTAGTATATGGAAGTGTTGGAACGAGACTTTAGTTGATAAGAGGTTTTTTATCGGTATTCGATGGTTGTGTACAACTGTTGTGATTAGAAGTTATCGCTACAAGTGTTTGAGTTATGTGGTATATCATATAATTGCACCTTATGTTGCAGGTATGGTTCATTACAGTTGGTTCAGTCTTATTCGGAGTATAAATGTGAGATTTTATTTTTGTGGATGATTTAAGGAGTGAAAATGTGGTTCTAAGATTTATTGGCTAGGTTGTATTGTGATATCTCAGCTACATTGGGTTATCGGACCTATATGAGATAGGATGACGTGGGATCACCCCAGGTGTATGCATGGAAAGGTTATTCAGCGATTGGTTGGCTTTTGGAACAACTATGGGCACGTTCGAGGACGAACATATGTTTAAGTGAGGGAGGATGTAACGACCCGACCGGTCGTTTGAGCTTTTGCACTTTGTTTGCCAGATATCGGGCATGACTAGCCCTGTGTGATGTATTATGACTTGTGTAAATAGGCGGTTTTGGTTTTCAGGGTAATTAGAATGAATTTGGAAGAATTGTTCTCAGTTTGAAGCTTAGGATTTGAAAGATTTGACTTGTTGGTATATGATATCGGATCATAATTTTTATGATTTGGTTAGCTCCGTTAGGTGCTTCGAGACTTAGGAGCATGATCGGAATGTTATTTGGATGATCATGGAAGATTTCGGCTTGAATTGACGAAAATGGTATTTTGGCGTTTTTCGATTGATAGGTGATATTTTGATGTAGGGGATAGAATGGAATTATGGAAGTTGTAGTAGCTCCGTTGTATTATTTGGGAGGTGTGCGCAAAATTTCAGATCATTCGGACGTGGTTTGGTATACTATTTATTAAAAGCATAATTCGGAAGATTTGGGGACCTTAGGCTTGAATTCAACCTGATTTGATTGATTCGATGTTGTTTGAGGTGTTTCGAAGATTGGTATAAGTTTGGGTAGTGGTATATGACTGGTTTATGCTTTTGGTTGAGGTCCCGGGGGCTCGGGGTGATTTCGGATGGTTTACGGAAGGTATAAAATTGAGTCAGGGCAGTTGCATCATATTGTTGCTGTCATAACCGCACCTGCAGTTGGGAGGCTGCATGTTCAATGATCACAGAAGCGAAAGGCAGTCGCAAATGCAGACAAGAGAAAGTTCTTCAGGAACCGCAGAAGCGGTGAAGTGGGCACACCTGCATAGCGCAGGTGTAAAATTTTAACCATAGGTGTGGAAATGGGCAATTTAATGAAAACCGCAGATGCGGTGGATTTTGTTGCAGAAACGATATCACAGAAGTGAGAAATGGACCACATGTGCAAAAATGCCTAAATTAGAAAGTATAAAAGGTTCCCTTTATGATTTTGAGTTGATTTTCACCATATTTCAATCGGGAGAAAGCTTTGGAGAGTTAATTGAAGAGGGAATTCAAGAGGATTTCGTGGAGGTAAGATTTTTGGACCCTAAACTTGTTTCGATGATGAATATTAGCATTGTAAGCCTGAAATCCATGGAAAATCAATGCAAAAATAGGTAATTAGGGCTTGAGATTAAGAGACCTTTGAGTGGGGACTTGATGGGCCATTTGAGATTCGATTTTGATGTTCTTTATATGTGTAGACTCGTGAGAGGATGAGGATTCTATTGATGTGACTTTTATCGGATTCTGAGTTGTGGTCCTGGGGGTCGGATTTGAGCAATTTCGGATTTTTTTGATGTAAATTGGATATTTTCAAGTGAGCTTTGTTCCCTTAGCATATTTTAATGGTTATGTACTGATTGTGGCTAGATTTGGAGCATCCGGAGGTCAATTCGTAAGGGCAATGACATCGCGGTCTAGAGTTTGGACAGGATCGAAATGAGTAATAATTGTAAATGTTGTCCTGAGGGTATGAAACCCCGAATTGCACAACGTTATGCTATACTGAGGTGACGCACACACTACATGATGAGCGTGGGGTCTTGCACTATTGGGGATTGTGACTTAGTATGTCCCCAATGGCTATTCTACCACATATTTGACTAAAAACTATTTTCTATCATCATGTTTTGGGTTGATTGCCATATTCGGGTCTCGTGCCAACTATTTTGAACCTTTAGGGGATTTTTACTGATATTTTCTCACTGTTTTGACTTTATACTTGTACTCAGTCATGCTATATTCTGCTATTTTTATGACTCAGCCACGTTTACTCTACTTTAACACTTAAACTGATATTTTTCATGATATTTTGGGCTGAGCATCATGTTTACTATTGTCCGAGTGGCTTGTGAGATTCTGAATGAGTAAGGCCGAAGTCCTATGTTGTGAGGAAACACTGATTATGAGTTTGCGGTCGAGGGCTTGAGATTGTACACTACGAGGTGGCTTGTTGATATGAGGCCGAGAGCCTATGTGATTATGCCAAATTGGCTTTATATTGTGTTTGGGCCGTAAGGGACCCCTCCAGGAGTCTGCACATCCCCAGTGAGCGCGGGTACCCATTTTTGTATGAGATATAGCCCGAGGGGCTGGTGATTGTTCCAAGATGGATTCTATTGACATTGTGCCTGAGGGTGGATGCTTACGTATTTATCTGTTCTAGTTACTTCACATTTAATCACTTAACTATTAAAAGGCATTTCTAAAGAAACTTAACCCGAACCAAAGTGGCTTTACATATCTCTACTATTTCATTCTTTTACCGGCTTTTACTGCTTCTTTATAGCCTTATAACGTGACTTTATGTGATTTCTTATCATTAAGTCTTTATTTATTTTAATTACTCACTGAGTCAGAGTATTCACATTACCCTCTGGACCTTGTGTGCAGATTTAGATACTTCTGAACCCAGTAGCGGGTATTGGTTGATCAATGGCTGAGTCACTGAAGTTTAGCAAGGTAGCTGCTGACGTCCGTAGCACTACTTTTCTTCTTCTTGATGTCATTAAATTGTATTTAGTATATTTTCAGAATTTCCGTTGTATTTCAAACCTTAGTAGACGCTCGTGACTTGTGACACCCCGATGTTGGGTTGTATCTATTTATGCACTTGTTCTATTTCGCTAAATTTGTTTGGATTTATTCAGATTAAATGACTTAAATTGACTAACTAAAATTGTTAAGAATGAATTTGGGAATTTTGTCGGCTGGCCTTGTCTTCAGGAGAGGCGCCATCACAATTGGGTCTGGTTTGGGGTCGTGACATTCACTCTATCAGCTAAGGTGATACAAATAGTTGAAGCCCACGGCAGAAGCTACCTGTGGTCTAGGGGTAATACAATCACAAAGAAGGCTCTTATTGCTTGGAAGAAGATCTACCTACCTAAATCTACAAGGGGGCTCAATTTGCACAATCTCTAGGTATGGAACAATGTTGCATTTGCAAAGACACACTGGGATTTGACGTATAAGAGAGATAAAACTTTGGATAATAGATCCATGCCTACTATATCAAGGATCAGAATGTGAAAACTATGACTATTCGACAAATCTCCAATTGGATATTTAGAAGAATTCTATGGGAAAGAGATATCATTAGGCAAATTAATAGGCCTCTTGTTGAATATTAGAGTGTCATTAGGAAAATATACTTACAAATGATACCAGAATATCAAAAGGTAAGGTGGAGAAAGCTAATATTCCAGAACTCTGCAAGACCAAAAACCTTGTTCACAATATGGTTGCAATGTCAGGATAGGCTCCTAACTATGGATAGATTGCTGAATTGGGACCTCAATGTGCAAGCTGCATATGTTCTATGTCAATCTTATAATAAAACAAGAAACCATTTATTTGTTGAAAGCAAATATGCTCAGGCACTTTAGAACAAAGTCTGCAAGTTAGCGCAACAACAACTCTATGCTGGCAGTAATTGGGAACTATAATTTCAAGAGATTGTTAAAACGAGGGAAAACAACAAAGGGAAACCTCATTAAGATGATATATGCTGAGGTTATATCTGCCATATTGAATGAGAGGAACTCAAGAGTCTGTAAAGGGGTATCTAGAGATTGTGAAGGAGTGGCAAAAGAGATAACATGTGTTTGTTGTTGTAGGGCTGTTGGGCCAATGAAATGCTTAGTGCAAAAATTAATTTTCTAAGTTTTCTTCCTTAAACTAGACATAACACTGTTGTACAGGAAAACTAGAAGTTTTGGTACTAGATGTTTTGACACTATTCTATTTCTACTTTGAGACTACCTGGCTGAGTGGTGCTAAGCTAATGATTTTTAATTATTTTGGTGCTTAATAAAAAGCTTAATTAATTATCCAAAAAATTCAAGTGTTGTCAATTATCTTAGATATTATTCACATAGATAATTTTATTAAGCTAATATATGCATGAAATTTATCTTTTGAATATATTTTAGCATTTAATCAGGATCAAATTATTATTTTAATTTGTGGCTTCCTGTGTTAAATTAGTTATTCATATTATGTGTTAAAGTAGCCCATAGAAACATTATTATTAAAGTTGTGAGGGTAGGATGGTTTGAATTATAAGTTACTACTATTTAAGGAGTCCAAAATCAAATTGATAATGTTTTGGACTCAAAATTTTTTTTTAGTTAAAAAAAGTTACATTTCTACCTATTCTGCATTAATTTACTGCGAATTAGATTAATTGAATTTTTTTCTTTAACCTAATCCGCAGTAAATTACTGCGAATTCATAATTTTTTTTAAAAAAATGTAATTCGTAGTAATTTACTGCGAATTCATAATTTTAAAAAAAAAATGTAATTCGTAGTAATTTACTGCGAATTACCTTGAACGAGGCGTCTCCTCAAATTCTGGGCCGGACTATTTTTTAAATTGTATTTCGCAGTAAATTAATGCGAATTAGCCTAATTTGCAGTAATTTACTGCGAAATGGCTATTTAAATATGCTGCTTTCTTCCGTATAGACCCATGCACCATTTTTATAAACAAACATTCTCCCCCTTTCTGGTCCTCCTACCCCCACGTATTAAAAAAAAATATTTAGTCTCATTCAGACTAAAGAACAAGGAGTGTAGGTCTCACACACTGTTGGTTGGTTTTGATTCCATGTTTGGTGTGCAAAACTTCGAATTCCAAAAATTTATATCGAGGTATTTCAATTTACTTTATGGCGAAACTCGTATATTTATGCATATTAGTATTGTTTAGTAGTTTACATGTGAATTTATATTATATTTGTGTTGTTTAATATACCCGAATTGATTTATTTGATACCCGAATTTATGTATTATATTTGATTTATAAACCCGAAAGCATGTTATTTTTTGTTATAAATATAGCCTTGTAGTATAGTAAAATATAGCGACTTTTAGCGTAGTAAAATATAGTGACTTGTAGCGTAGTAAAATATAGTCGTTTAGCTAAATAAAATATAGCCTTTTAGCGTAGTAAAAATGTAGAGCCTTGTACCATAGTAAAATAGAGAGCATTGTAGCGTAGTAAGGATAACTCGGTACTACAGGGCCTATAAAATAAAGCTTTGAACCCATACATAATTATTCTCTCCAATTTAGAAATTTATAATAAGCTAAGAAAATTCTAAAAATGTTGAAATTGAGAATTACAATAATTAACGATAACTCGGTGCTACCTGGGCAAAAAAAATAAAATCTGGAACCCATACATAATTATTCTCTCCAATTCAAAAAATAAAGTCTGGAACCCATATATAATTATTCTCTCCAATATTAATTATAATTTTTAATTTAAATTTGTAAGATAAGAAAATACTAAAAATATTGAAATTATACATAATTCGGTGGTACCGGATTATTTAAATCAAGCCTGGAGCACCTAGATGACTATTTTCTCCAATATTAATCATAATTAATTGTTTAATTTATTAAACTAACACAACCAATTAATTATGTAGATTAAATTTGTTTTAATTGTGTTTGAACAACAATTTTACTTATACAGTACATTACAACCACAAACATTTTCAACCTATAACAAAAAAAAAACAGTAGAACTAATGAAGCAGCTTGACAAAGGAAACATGAAATTCACTAACGAAATTACTTAACATGTCATTCTTTAGGAACGACCATGATGTAGTATTCTCTCCGTCATCAAAAATAGCTTCTTTTCAATCTTCTTTTTTCTCTTTTCCCACCTCCTCTATTTTCGCTTTCAAGTCTTTAATTTTCTGCTTGTATTGGCGTTCTCTATCCAACTGGCCCGTACACACTCCATGAAGATAGTACAACTTGTCTCTGTAGTATTCTTGGTCACATGATTTATCAACCCATACCTTAAAGTTGCATATAGGTACATCGGACTGCCTATAGAACTTGTTCAAACAACCCATATAGCATCGGTCAGCTTCTTCCCAACAATGTATATCATGATCTTAGCTCCACATTCGCACTTCGGTGGACGAAGGGGGCGTTGAGACATTTCCTGCAAGAAACTTTTGGTATTTTGAAAAGCTAGATGATTGGTTGTTGTTAAGTGTTGAAAATAACTTGAAGGCGCTATTTATTTATAGGGAATAAGTTCCAGCAATACGTAGTATTATACTACAAATTCCATGCACATTTTTCGGAAAAAATAGCTTTTTCCACATGGGTTTGAACGTTTTCAAAATGACATGATAACTCAACAATACGTAGTATTATACTACGAACTCCATGCATATTCTTCAGGAAAAATAGCCTTTTTTTGACATGGATTTGAACCTTTTCAAAATGACATGGCAACTCAACAGTACATAGTACTATACTACGAATTCCACGGAGCTGTCCTTCGATAGTTTCGCCGGCCCAGACTATACCGAGGGAGCCTGTATGGGTTGCCACTCACTATCATCGTGATGATCGTGGAAACATGGATGGGCAGTATGCGGAGTGGCTACAACAACAGCTAGTCGGTTGGGAGGAGCGAGCAGAGCGTATTCTTCCACCACCTACGATATTCCAGGAGGGCACTATTCATCTGTATCCTGAGTGGTACCACCGTCATATACGACTGATGATCGGGAACCCTGTGCATATACTTGGCGATCATTACAGACCCTACGTCGGGAGGCACGAACCACTAGTATGTTTTTTCAGCTTGTTAATATGTTATAATATTGATATAGCATTATTTAATTACTACTATGTCTTGTTTACATGCTATTGATCATCATCGTTTCTACCAGTTGGGATAGCAGATGCAGCAGCGTATCGACATCCATGAATTGGTTGAATTTGTCCGGCAGGTAGAACAGATGGCTCGGCTGACACTGTTGTAGGCAAGAGATGCCAGGGGTTGGACAATAAGGCTCAGTATACAGTTCCAGAGGCGTACCAACAGGGTAGGCCGGTCCCACGAGGCAAGGGTGCCCCACGAGGGAGGAGTGCCCCACGAGCTAGGGGTTCCAGACGGGCTTACGGAGGACGACGGAGAGGTGGTCAGCAAGGTGGCGGTGAGGTACCTACCGAACACCTGGAGAGGTCCATGACGAGGCCCTTGGGATTGAGGGGCTTGGAGATGATCAACAGGGTTATATGCCTCATGCAGATTCTAGTAGCATGCCTTTTTTTAGCCTTCAGTTATCTTTGCCAGTATCGCAGGTCACCCCATCAAGAGCGTTGTCGATCATGGGTACATTTTACACGGATGTAGATCAGTACTTCACATGCCCATCTTTCGCAGCTGGCGATCGGCCGATCCGTCACGTGGATGGTGGGCGCAAGTTGAGTTATCCCCCATCCCAGCGGTTCAGGTGCATATATCACAGGCGACAATATGTTTTTATTACTTTAGAATTTCAATTTTTTTTTCTTTTCCTTAATATGGCACTAATGATTAATTTTTAATTTTCTTATTAAGTCTTCGTCCCAGCCCATCTTCGAGGCAAGTACAGTAGGTGATGAGCACATCACAGATGCATATACCCAGGAGTCCGAGGAGACCACGATGAATAAATAATTTATTACTTAAGACATATATGAAACTAATACTGTTTTCATATGCTACTTTGTTAGTTGTTTTGTAGGATGTTGACGGCAGTACGGTCTATTGTTCCGATCCTGCCAGTTGCACAGTCGATGCGGCTGCACATCCTCCGATAAAGAGGCGGCTAGATGACGATGATCTAGATAGTGTACCCAACCGACGGGAGATGCGACTCAGGCCAACGGCGACACTATAGCACACTGGCTGCGGGACACATTGACTTATTTTGTTTGTAATTTATGTAAATACCGTAAAAAATTATATGAGAGCAACAATTTTATTTTAATTTCTTTTGAACAGCAATTTTACTTAAACAGTACATCACAAACACAAACATTGACAACCGAAAACAAAAACAAACAGTACACCTAATGAAATCACTTGACAAAGAAACCATGAAGATACATTACAACAGTGAACACGTAATGTCATTGCTTAGTTAGTACCGCCTAGTAATCTTTGCTTTATCTTGTGGAACTTTTTTCCCAATTTTTTGTTCTCTTCTTCCACCTCCTTGATCTTCGCCTTCAAATCTTCAATTTCTTGCCTGGATTGGCGCTCTATTTGCCACTGGCTCGTACACACATCATGAAGATGATATATCTTGTCCTTGTAGTATTCTTGTTCACAGGGTTCGTCAACCCATACCTTAAAATTGCATATAGGTACAATGGGCTGCCTATAAAACGTGTTCATACAACCCCAATAGCGGCGTCCAGCTTCTTCCCAGTCATCATACATCATGTTCTTAGTTCCACATTCGCAATTTGGGGTTCTTTCAGATATTTCTTCAATTACGTCTTGCTTTATGGAAAAGCTCGATTAGAGGTTGCTGTTAAGTGTTGAAAATGACAAGAATCCGCTCTTTATTTATAGGCAATATGTTGAAACAATACGTAGTAATATACGACGATTTACATGCACATTATTTGAAGAAAAAATAGCTTTTTCACATGGTTTTCCTCATTTCAAGAATGACATGACAGCTCAATAATACGCAGTAACATATGACGATTTACATGCACATTATTTGAGGCGAAAATAGCTTTTTTCACGTGGTTTTCCTCCTTTCAAGAACGACATGACAAATCAACAATATGCAGTAATATACGTAGATTTACATGCACGTTATTTGAGGCAATAACAACTTTTTTCACATGGTTTTCCTCCTTTCAAGAACGACATGAAAGCTCAACCATACGCAGTAATATACGACGATTTACATGCACATTATTTGAGGCAAAATCAGCTTTTTCCACATGGTTTTCCTCCTTTCAAGAACGACAAGAAAGCTCAACAATACTCAATGATATACAAAGATTTACATGCACATTTTTTGAGGAGAATTATAACAGCATTTCAATAATTGTTTTATTGAAAAAGAGGAAACACAAACACAAACACGATAAATGTAAAGATACAAACATAACAACTGATAAAAACACCATACAAGCTAAACATAAATTTAAAGTACTATGCTTATCCCGTAGAAGACACTACTTAATCACGATCCACTTCCTACAATTTTCTCCAACCACTCGAGTTGGTCTTGCAGCCTTTTTTTCTCTTCTTCTACCTCATTGAGTTTGGCCTTCAACTCATCAATTTGTTGGTTGGTTTGGCGCTCGTGTATCGCTTGCCTCGTACAAGTACAATGGATATCATAAATGCGCTCTTTGTAATGCTTTTGTCTACACTGTTCATCAAACCATACATCAATGTGGGTTTGTCTGGTTGCTCGTCAAGCTTGTTCGTACAACCCCAGTAGCGGCGCCCACTATCTGGCCAAGATTTGAACAAACTACATTTTTCTCCGTAGTAGCACCTTGGGACATAAACGGGTTGTTTAGACATTTTATAAAGAGAAATTTTGCTTATTGTTAAGTGCAAAAAACAAGTAGCGTGCAACCGTTATTTATATACGCAGTATTATACTGCACTTTACGTATTCAATTATTCTGAAAAAAGTTTCTTTTTCCACATGCGGTTTCCAGCTTTTCCAGAAAGACATGACAACTCAACAATACGTAGTATTTAACTGCAAATTACATATTTAGCTTTTCACATGCTTTTCCAACACAAACAAGCTTAATATTGGAACAACCATATCAAAATATAACGTTAAAAATAAGATGAAATTTGGAATATTCTTTTATTTCATATAAATTGAAACATACACAAGTACAAACATGACTATAAAAAAAATAAAAAAATGAAATACTAGGGGTTTCCGTGATAGTTGGGTACATTAGATGAACTTGCACCGGGATTACCACTGCCTCGCACACTGGCTGAATGACATTTACGATGGCCGTGTCCTGTTTGGGAGCATATGCCACATTTACGCGCATAAACTGTGTCACCAACATCCATTTGGTTTTGTATGCGTGTTCTCTTTTTCACTTGCAACTTGCGCAAATAGTCCTTGTTACATACCATCTTAAAAGGTTCCGGCGGCCAATAATGCTCAGCACCTAATGGCTGCAACTTTCGACTATATGTGTCTACATATGCAGCAACACTATATTGCCTATCAATATAGTTTGTTGCCCCATATCCAACTTGCTGAAAGCACTTCAATGCATGTGCGCACGACATGTGGTATATGGTCCATTTTCCACACGAACACAACCTTCTATTTTCATTCACCATATGTAGATTATTCCCACGGTGTCCGCTGATAGTTGTCTTAACTTCAAAAACACCCCGTTTGTGATCGTACTGAAAAAATGAACGCCACTGTGCTCACCTCCTCGAACTTTCAAATCTTCTCATGGGTATTAGCATAGATTCAACACCCCAGTCCATCAATGCTGAGGCAAATGCATGCCTTTCAACACTCTCCGTGCTCTGTTTGAATGCCATGAAAACCATTGCAATGACATGCAATCCATGGGCAGATTTCAGCATGCCGTTGAATGACTCCGACACGTTTGTAAGCAAGGCTCCCCATTGTCTGCCTCCATCAGCATTCTATTTACATATGTGAAGATCATGCCCCATCAACCAAGTATAGGTTCTTGGTTCTATCAGCCGGAACGTTTTCATGCGCCTATTGAATTTGCATTGCCGGTGCTCAGTTGCAGCCATCCACATTAAGTCATGCAAGGTCTTGTCAGAAAATTTCTTCTGAAAATTGGCCTTCAGGTGCCGCACACAGTAACGGTGGTATGCATATGGTTTCTTCCATGCAGGCAAGTGACACATAGAACTTAAAATACCACCATACCGATCAGATATTAGACAAATACCCGAACGCTGTTTGACCACGTGCTGCTTCAAGTGGTTTAAAAAAGCGTCCACGTCTATTCACTTTCGTTGGCACATATGGCAAAAGTTAATGGAAATATTTGCCCGTTGGCATCTACATCAACTGCAATCAAAAGCTTAATATCATACTTTCCATAGACATGGGTACCGTCTATGGAAATAACAGGACGCCAATGCACAAAACCATCAATTGCCAGTTTAAATGACCAGAACACATAGTTGAAAATATATTGGGGTCTGTCTGGACTCCGGTCACGCCTTCATTCAATGACGGTGCCGGGGTTAAAGTTTTGCAACGCGGCCATGTACTTGGACAGATTTGAAAAAGACTTATCCCGGTCTCCATAAATAAGTTCAAAGGCACGTTTGCGACCGAGATATGCCTTTCTTTTCGTTACAGTACAACCATACTCCCGATGGACTACTGTGATACACTCTTTAATCTTGTACCTAATGGACACTTCCAAATATGAAATCAAGACAAGAGAAATCAAGTCAACATCCAAGTTGAAGTGATTCTCGTTGTATGTGTCCATTTCACATCTGTGCTCGCTAATAAATTTACCCACTTTCCACAAACCTGATTTCTTCTTTGTGGCACGCAACATCCAGTGACAACCCATAAAAAATATACGGCATACATCCTTCCATTTATCCGTTGTTGACTCAACTAAAGTTATCTCACGACACTCTTTTGTGTTGTAGATTTTTACAACCTTAATTTGGGAGCTTTATCGGGGAAATACATGCCCTTAGTCAAAACAGATGGCTTGGTCTCATCCCATATTAGTGACCGAAATCCGTCATCATCTCTTAAGAGGGCATCCACATTGGGCATGCTTGGCAAATTATCAAGGTAGGGGATATTCCGCTCATGAAATGGCACGTGAGACTCGTACACTCTAGGTCACACCGCAGGTGGAGGAACATGGTCCCTCGCCGGTTCAGGTTCAAGATTCACTTCCTCCTCCTCGTCAGCAACCTCAAAAGGGAAGGGTGTGTCATCCCCAGACTCATCCGCATTATTGTCGTAGTCACTATCATCTTCCTGACTCTTGCGCATCAGGCAAATCACGAGTAAATACGTCATCTATGGGAAGATGTGTGAGGTTAGGAGCTTCAAGAGGCCGATTTTCACTGCACGAAAAGAACAACAAGATAAGTTACCTAATACTCCGGAAAAATACTTTAGATATAGCTATATCACTTTACTTACAAGTCGGATTGTCTTGACAATTCTTATTGGTGATGACTCCCGGATGGACCACCGTGATCCAATACTCCAGAACTAGAAATATTCCAACTAGGGGTCGGCTCATAACTCGTAGAATTCATATCCAGACGGTACCCCTTTGAACAATATGAGCGTTAGTACAAATCAAATTCAAATGTAAAATAAACAGCGCAGAACAATAGCAAAATTGAAGTTTACCAATCCTCTTGTTGATTATATAAAGTCGATAAATTATTTTGTGTCTACTCATTCTCCGGTGGTGACAAGTTTAAATAAGGCAAGCTCTTTCTTCACCAATCTGTCCGGCAAAAATTGCTGCAGAATAACCACCCGATGACTGGGGGTTATCCATGCCATGCACTCCCTCTTCCACCTTGACGTACAATTTCAATAATTTTATTACAATAAATTCCCTGTATTCCTTCGGAATTCGCAAAACATCTCTAAGAGTTTCTTCATCATCATCGATGTTAAACTCTGAATATAAACAAACCCCTGCGGAGTCAGTGAATACGGAAATCTACCGGTTACTTTGAAGTTAACCGAACGCCTCCTCTCACTCATTGTTTTACGTAACAACGATGCCAATGTATCGTACTCCATATTAAGCGGTAATTTAACGTGACATTGTGGAGGTGAACTGTAAATCACAGAGTTAATCTCCAGCACATCACCACCCCAATATAGAAAAACCCTTATTTTTTGCACTTCAGACATTGTAAAAAAGATTGATAAGAAGAAGAGAGAAGTTTATTGAATGAATGTTCATGAAATCAAACGCCTATAAATAAGGCAAGTCCAAGCTCGGGGCATAGATTTTTTCAAATGAATTTGCAATAAAATACTGCATTTTATATAGTTGAATTATTGTTATTGTGTCAGTTAAAATAATTAGGTGGGGCCAAAAATAGAGGGACAATTCGCAGTAAATTAGTGCGAATTGCTAATTCGCAGTAATTTAATGCGATTGTCCCCTTTTTTTTGGCCTGGCACATGTGCTTAATAAAAATAAAAATTTAAAGGTAATTCGCAGTAAATTACTGCGAATTATATTTAAAAAAATTATTTATGAATTCGCAGTAATTTACTGCGAATTAGGTTATCGGAAAAAGTTCTGTTAACCTAATTCACAATAAATTAATGAGAAATAGTTAAAAATATAACTTTTTTTTAGCATTAAAAAAACTTTAAGTCCAAAAAATAATCATTTCGGTTTCGTCTGAATTTACATACCTGTCTTACTTGAGAAAACTTTTGAGTGTACTATAAGCTAATTGTCACATGGGCGTTTTTGATCAAGTCCAAAATCACACCCGCGCGGCAGTCAAGTCCCCTGCTTGACTCAGCCTTTCCGAAACACTTTGCCAATTTTCAGCAAGTTTGGCCTTAATATATTTTCAAGCAGCAATTCAATAATAAAGAACACATACATATACGGGAAAATCCCAACCTTTGCATTAATAGAAAAATCACACAAAGGACCCTCACTTTGCTATGAACTATCAGTCCGCTCACAGCCCACTTTTGGCAAAGAACACAAGTCGTTCTTGGCCAACACTAAGATCTGCCCAAGCCAAACCTTAGCCCCTTTTTGAAACACTAGAAAACCTCATGTTTCTCTCTTGTTTCCCACTTATAATTTCACAAAATTCCCTCTTTTACTTGCTATGAACACATTCCGCCCACAGCCCACTTTTGGCAAAGAAAACAAGTCGTTCTTAACACTAAGGTCTGCCCAAGCCAAACCTTAGCCCCTTTTGAAACACTTAGAAACCATCACATTTCTTTCTTGTTTCCCACATAGAATTCTACACGAAATTCTACATACTTCTGCCTAAGTTAAAGACCTATTTATAGAATATATGCAGCCCTTAAACTTGACAGCACATGACACTTGTCGTCTACAGCTTTTGCCACTTGTCGGGCTAACTTTAAATCTTGCTCCTAACATGTAGTTGACATCCCCAACTACTTAGGACACATTATACACAAAATGGGGTGATTGTACAAGCAATAATCAGATCATGGGATAATGGGAGATCATGGGAGATCATGGCTAAAAACAAGGTAATCACCAATCGCTCTCCATGTGCATTGCATGTGCCATTTCCTTGGCCAGCTGAATTTTGCCCCAAGGCTGCCTTGTGCCATGCCTTAGCTCAATTTGACATTGCCCTATGTCAATATGTTGCCCGCAATTCGCTGCCATGATTTTGCCGCACACGTCCGGCGCGGCTGCCGCCACTCTAATTTTGTCTTGCTGTGTTGTTCATGTCCTTCTCGACCTCGTCACGAAGCCTGGCCAGATGTGATACCAATTTTGCAATACTTTTGCTGCCTCATGACAATACTCTTGTTGTCTTGCCAAATTCAATTGTTGGAGGTCTAACACTAATCCACTTGCTTACTTCAGTCAGTTTTAACCTTTATTCACTTATTTGAAATCCTACACTTTGAACTATGTGTGCTCGTGTTCGAGGGAGCTTCTGTGAGGGTCGGCAGATGCGGGTTTTTGTAAAAAATTTCAATTTTTTGGTTCTCCACTTTCCTATATAGTTGGTGGTTGACCTACTAACTTCTTTTCTACTTTTGTTAAATTTCCAAAGTGATTTCCGTTGACTTCCGAAGCCTACAAGCACCTCCATTGAACATTTCCAGAATATAGCACGTCAACTTTGAACATTCTTTACAACTATTTACACTAGCAGTATATAATTTACTCGGATTTGAATCTAAGAATGTAAAATTTAGCGTTTTCTCCCTTATGGGCTCTACGTTATGTAAATATAAATTACGATGGACAGTAAATTCTAAATGGTAAATTAATTTACTCTTTTGAATGGAATTATATTGATAATAATACTCTTTCGGTATTCTTAAATATTTTCATTTGTGGTTTTTTGAGAAACCTTTTTTCCCATCAATATATATATATATATATATATATATATATATATATATATATATATATATATATATATCTTATTCATGCATCAATAAAGCAAAGGACTCACGAGTTTTACGTACAAATCATGTGAGAAATTGTCTATCCCAAATATCTCATATACTACTAAAGTGTTCGAAAAATTAACTAGGAGGTGACGATACATACATAGTTATTCCTTCTAATAAAAGAAAATTGATATATGTAAGTTGTTCCTTTAGATGACCGATATATTGACTTAAGTTTTCACCTTGTACAAACATTATAATTTTCTTCGCGTATAATATAAAATGATATGATATGAATTTTCTTTCAACCTTTACGAACATCAATCTGCAACACCTCGTTATAACCGCCATAGCTTCAGCAGTAATTTGCTTCCTAATTGACGGGATTGGAGAACCAAAGACATGAAACATCGTACCATTAGCATCAATTGCTACCACATTAATACTTGTCTTTCTTATCTCTCTCAGCAGTGTGCTCAAAAAATTAAATCTCATTTTGGCAATAAAAGGTTAGTTGTATTAGAATATATTGTGTGTATATTTTTATTATTGGTAGAATATTCTTTCATTATTGTACAGTCTTATAGTTGGTATGATTTGATTTCTTTTCTTATTGTACAGTCCTATAGTTGGTAGGATTTGATACTTCTCTGTACTCTATATATACTTTTGTGAGCAATACGAGAAAATCACTTCTCCCAAAACTCTCTACATGGTATCATACGCCAGTGGGTTATCGCCAAAGAATCCCTAATTCTTTCCTACCCGCGCCGCCGCTGCACTAATCGGCAGCCCGCCGCCGCCGATCTTCTCGGTTCACTGCCTCTCTCCGGCGCCTTGCCGCGCCACCGCTACACTAACCGGCAGCCCTCTCTCTCTCGACGTCAATCAGCGCCTCTTCTGCCTCGCGCTTCATGGCCGCTACGACATCCAACGATCTTCTCCAGCCGGTTGCCATCAATGCATCGGCTCAGATCCCACTTAAATTGGCACTAATTACCTGGCATGGAAATTCCAATTCCAAACCCTTCTTACTGGTTACGACCTCCTCGGCTTCTTGGACGGATCGAAGCCGCGCCCACCAGCCACTATCGTCGACAAGGAGGTAACTTCCCCCAATCCAGCATATCCTTACTGGATTCGCTAGGACAATCTTATTCTCAGTGCCATCATCTCGTCGATCACACCGACGATCATCTCCTTTATTGCCGCTGCGGAAACCTCTAAAGAGGCCTGGGACATCCTCGCGCGCACATACGGCACTCCTTCTCGTGGTCGTATCATGGCTCTCAAACAACAGCTCCATAATCCGGTAAAATGTTCTAAATCTGTTACTGATTTTATGCACGGTATTCACGTGATGTGGATGAATTATCTCTCCTGGGTGTTACTGTTGATTCTCAGGATCTTGTCATTAAGGTTCTAAATGGTCTTGATGATCCGTATATGGAGCTCTCTCATGCTATCCAAGCCCGTGAATCTCCAATCTCTTTTGCTGAATTACATGACAAGCTGGTAAGCATGGAGGCTCAGATTACTGCCCGTGCGCCGGCTTCCTCCGCCGCATCTGATTTGGCTCCATCGGCTGCCTTCGTCGCCGGACAGCTGTCTGGCTGTAACCGCTTCGGTGGCTGCGGGCGCGGCCGTGGCAGCCGTGGTTTATCCTCCGGCCGCGGTGGTTACTCCAACAATGGCCAATCTCGCTGGTACAATTGTAAGTGGCAGCTCTGCAGTGAATTTGGGCACTCCGCGCGCCGCTGCCCGTCCTATCCTATTTCCGGCGCAATTCAGCCCCATTACGGTGGACCACTGCCGCGACCAGCATACACTGCGTCATCTTATCCGGCTGCTCACACAGCCCATCACTCTCCATCGGATTGGATCCTGGACTCTGGTGCCACTCATCACATAACAAATGATCTTGCCAACATGTCTCTTCACTGGTTTTGCTGATGTGGTTATAGGTAACAGTGAAGGTTTAAAAATTACACATACTGGCCAACTTTTCAGTTATTCATCTCTTTTATTTCCTGGGTCTCTCTGTGTTCCACATATTCGTAAAAATTAGATCTCTGTTGCTCAATTATGTCGTCACAATAATGTTAATGTTGTTTTTTCTAATACTGATTTTCAGGTGAAGGATCGTCGCACGTGGGCAACACTCGTCAGCGGCCCACGTAGGAACGGCACATACTACGGGCCGGCGGCTTCCCGTCTACCGTCCGCCCTCACGGCACAAAAGCTCCCTGCGTCATTGTGGCACTCTCGGTTTGGTCATCCTTCAACTAAAATCCTACGTCGTTTAGTGTCTTTTAGCAGTATAGCATCCAGTAGTGTGTCTGATTTTGCTTTTGTCTCTTGCAAGCTTCACAAGTGTCATAAGTTACCTTTCTCCGAGTCAAGTTTATCTTCTACTGTTCCGCTGGAGCTTATTTTTTCTGATGTTTGGACCTCTCCAATTACTTCTAATAAAGGATTTAAATATTATGTCATTTTTGTTGATCATTTTTCTAAGTACGTTTGGTTTTTCCATTTACGCCGTAAATCTGATGTCTTACAAACCTTCCCCACTTTTAAGTCCATTGTCGAAAAATACTTCTCTACTAAAATCATTATTCTGTATACTGATAATGAGGGTGAATTCCTAGCTTTACGCTCTTTTCTTGCCTCCCATGGCATCTCACATCTCACTTCACCTCCTCATACACCTCAACACAATGGCTATGCTGAACGCCGTCACCGTCATATTGTCGATACTGGTCTCACTATCCTTCATTATGCCTCTATCCCTCTCATTTACTGGCCTTATGCCTTTGCCACAGCAGTCTATCTCATTAATCGTCTTCCCAAGACAAATCTCTCGATGCTCTCCTTCTCTGAGTCTCTCTTCCATAGGCGCCCCAACCTTGCCAAACAGCGTGTCTTCGGCTGTCAATCCTACACCTCACACAAAATGGAACCCAGATCTCGTGCCTGTGTCCTCTTCGGCTACTCATCTACTCAAAGCGCATATCTATGCTTTGATCCCTCAACGTCTAAAATCTTCGTCTCGCGTCATGTCACCTTCCATGAAGATATCTTCCCGTTCTCCAAATTGTCTAACCCCGAGTCTCCACCCGTACCCATTCCGGTCACCCTAGAAGTCCTTCCGCTACCTCCGCCAGTATCTGCCGCCGCTCCCACTAGCGATCCTTCACTGGACGCACTACCGGCGCCAACGCTCGAGCCATCAGCGCCTCTTATGGCACCGCCAGCGGCCCCCGTCGCCGCTACACCCACTATTCCGCCACCTTCATCCTCTCAGGGTGGTCATCATATGCAAACTCGCAGCAAAAATAACATCTTTACGCCCAACAAGAAGTTTGGTATGTCTGCTGTATCCTCTCCAGCTGTTATAGGACCTCAGACTTTGTCTAGTGCTATGTCTGATGAGTGCTGGCGCGCTGCTATGTCATTGGAGTTTGATGCTCTGCTACGGAATGGCACCTGGGATCTTGTTCCACCTGATTATTCACAGAATGTTGTGGGCTGCAAGTGGGATTATCGTATCAAACGAAAGCCTGACGGTAATGTGGATAAGTTCAAAGCCCGACTTGTTGCGAAAGGCTTTCATCAGCGACCAGGTGTCGACTTCCAGGAGACTTTCAGTCCGGTTATAAGCCGGCAACTGTGCGTTTGGTTCTCAGTCTACCTGTATCCAAGGGCTGGCCTCTTCGTCAAATGGATGTGAACAATGCCTTTCTCCACGAGAGGCTTACAGAGGATGTCTATATGGCACACCCACCGGGTTTTTTTGACAAAGCCTATCCATCTTATGTCTGTAATTTACAGAAAGCTATTTATGGTCTCAAACAGGTACCCCGGACATGGTAGAGTGAGCTCCGCCAATACCTTTTGGCCATGGGTTTCGTCAACACTACCTCTGACACTTCGCTCTTCGTCTTTCAGCGTTCTGGTATTACAGCCTATATTTTGGTATATGTTGATGATCTCATATTGAATGGTAATGACTCTGCCTTCTTGAACCGTGTGATTGACTCTCTTAGAACTAAATTTTCTCTTAAAGACATGGGCGATCTAAGCTACTTTCTTGGTGTTGAGGTTCTACGCAGCTCCAAGGGGTGTTTTCTTTCTCAGCGTAAGTATGTTGTTGATCTTTTGACTCGTCATAATATCCTGGAATCTAACCCTGTTCAGACGCCAACAACGGCGTCCACCCGTCTTCATCTGGCCGACGGCTCGGCTCCTGTCGACGCATCCGCCTATCGACAGGCCCTTGGGGGCCTCCAGTATCTCCCCTTCACTCGTCCCGACATCTCTTTTGCTGTGAATAAACTCTCACAGTTCATGCACGCTCCTACTGTCACTCATTGGGGTGTAGTTAAGCGCCTCTTCCGGTATCTGAATGGGACGCGTGACTTCGGAGTCTGGCTGCGTCCTTCATCTGCTATACCTCTGCATTGTTTCTCTGATGCTGATTGGGGTGGAAACTGTGATGACCGCTCCTCAACTGGTGCCTTTGTTGTCTTTCTGGGGCCTAATCCTATTTCCTGGAGCTCCAAAAAGCAGCGTTCCGTTGCACGATTTTCTGCTGAGGCTGAATATCGTGCCATTGGCTACATTCACTGCTGCGCGAGCTTCATGTCCCTCTTCCGGCTGCTCCTGTCATTTACAGCGATAACATTGCCGCCACTTACCTCTGTGCCAACCCTGTGTTTCATTCGCGCATGAAACACATCTCCATTAATTATAACTTTGTTCGTCAATTGGTTCAGAATGACTCTCTTCGTGTTGCTCACGTATCCTCTGCTGATCAGCTTGCTGATGCTCTCACCAAGCACTTATCTCGTCCTCGGCTTCTTCTGCTGATGTCCAAGATTGGCATGTCCTCCGGCCCTCCATCTTGAGGGGGCGTATTAGAATATATTGTGCGTATCTTTTTATTATTTGTAGAATATTCTTTCATTATTGTACAGTCCTATAGTTGGTAGGATTTGATTTCTTTCATTATTGTACAGTCCTATAGTTGGTAGGATTCTATAAGTTGTTCATCACAAATATTTTATTTTCAGGAATAATAAGACAAACTCATTAAACTCATGATAATCGAATAATGCTTTTGACACAATAGTAGAAGCATCCCGCATTTCCTTAATAAAGGACCAAATATTTCTTGCTCTCAAATAAACCCCATTAGCTGCCCAAACAAGTTCAAAAAGGTTCTTAACTTTGGGAATGGGATTGTTTAACATTCCCAAACAGATTATACCTCCAGTTAGTAAAATTATTAAGGGAAAACGATGTTGTACAACCGTTCTTAAACTATTAGTTAGAAAAATATGTATTTTGTGTGTATATATATATATATATATATATATATATATATATCTATTTCTGTATATTATATACAAATTAATATATAAATTTTTATACACTTTTTCGGCTACGAATATAAATAGTTTCGATTGTCGGCAAAAAGTAATTTTTGCTCAATTATTAACTTGATGTATATCAGACCATAACATATGGCCCCGAATATTCCAGAAACCTAGAAATCTAATATAGCAAAAGAAAATACGTTTAACTGTTTCTTCTTCCAAAATTCACAAACTCGGTATATAGCATCATGATTCCTTGGCCTCTTTATCAGCACACTTTTAATTGGTAAGATATTTATCAAACGCCTTCTCAAAAAATATTTTAGTTTATTTTTAATGTATATTTTTCACAAATTCAACAAAAATCGTTAGAAGAGATTGACTACTTAATTCAATTCTAATGTTCCATTCTTCTTGTGCCGCTAAAATAGATTTTGCTAGGTAGTAACCTGGTCACACCTCATAAGCTACAAATTTAGGAAGAGTCAAATGTTTTATCCTTAAAATGGTACAGTTGAATTTGTTACGTAGTTTATAGACAAAAGAACTAACTTGATCCAAAAACAATAAATAAATAAGGTTAAAGACAAGACTTAGTGTAAAAATAAAAGGAAATGGCAGGTTTAGCTCCGGGAGCAATGCCTCCGAGGATAGAAATAATGGCAATAACGTACCATAAGTTTTTCCAAAGATATTTTTCCCTTACAGTGGCTGTTGAGCCTGTTATTTATATCAGACCTAGAGAAACAAGATCCTAGGATTAAGCTTCTCTTAAATGACAATAAATAAGGCCATTGATTAATATATAGCGGTACGCTATGAATGCAAATATTCTTTAAAGCGCTTGCCCATTTAATTCCAGGAAATATTCTTTATTAAATACTTTCTGATGGCAAATATTCGATATGTTTACATTGATTGTGCTTCCTTTGGGGTTTAATGGCAGTTGTTGTTCCCGATATTGGTTGTGACTTGATTCATCTTCTGTCTGTCTTCGATTCCACGTGTCCCCATATCATTCGATCATTTAATATAAATCAATTTTACAATATACATGTAATCCCCTATATCGAAAAAAGTTGGTAAAGATTCCTTTCTTGGCGAAAATTGTTTTGAAACCTTTTGAACAGTACTCTCCGATGCTTGATAAGATGCACGTATCCTCGCATTTAGTAACCCGAGCACATGTTGTCTCACGATTCAATAATATCAAGGTAATTATGACCATGATGTTTGCCTTATATACATTTACTTATTCTCAACATCTTACCTCTTTCACCTCCAAAGCCCTCATAAGTTTGTTACCTTCTTTTCTCTTAACCTTCTTATGTTATTATCTCTTTCCAACTTTCTTTGCTTTTAAACAATACGCTATTTATTGTCATGTCTTCTTTTACTGAATCCTCTAAAAACTCTGGTCTTCATTTTGGCAGAGGTCCGAAGAGAAGTAAAGATAAAGAGATTGTTATCGATGCTGATCCTCCTATAATAAGCACCATTATACCCAAACACTTGATCATTGTTAACGACTTCCATGAGTGTTCTCTTTTGCAAATCCTCGAACTTGGGCTATTAGTAGGTATCCTTCTTCTATTCGCCATTCTAGTTTATCCTACTATGAAGGAGGATTGTAACTGCCATAACCTAAACATCATTGCCCCTGACCTGGTGGAGCGGGTGACCTTTACCAAGAAGGATTTTACATATCTATCCGTACCCCTTCACTTTGGGCCTATTTTCTTTGAGCGGGGGACTTGACCTCGTAATCTTGTAGTTATGCCACCGGTACCAGGTTTGCTTGGCATAAGTAGGCCCTTCAGTGTGGAGAACAGTGGCTTGTCTACGCCGGTTATGCACAGTGATGGGGAAAATCATAACCCTGGCATATAAGATGAACCTCTACTCTCTCAAAAATCTTCCGTGGGGGAGTGATAAACTTCAGCAAGTGTAGCCATCATTCTTTTCTTACCGGTATAGATGATGACAATGAACGTGGGTGGACAAAGTGATATTTATATCATTGCAACCAGGGATATCATCCCGACCACAACTCAATCTTTTTCTCAATCACGGAGTCATTCACGTAAGTTTGTAATCTATATATTTCTCCGTAAAAAGAATGTTCCCTATCATTTCTAGCCATTTTGTTTTCGTTATTTCAACTATCCGGTGGATACCACCAAGGGTTGAAGGCCCGGACCAATGAGTTCAGAAGATTTAGGATATTACTATGCCAGAGACCTTGGTAAACTGATTCTTTATACTTTACGCCTTTATTTGTACATAAGAAACCTTTCAAACCATACCTTTTTGTTTGGTTCAGGACTCTCGTTACCTGCCATAAAGTTGAGGTTTTGACTGATCCTGTTGAGCTGTGAGGTTGTTGTAGGAGGCTTTCACTAGGAGCGGTGCCCTCGGATCTGCCTCCGATGCAGATTCTTCCTGTTGGAGTCTCTATCTAGAGAACATGCAACTAGAAAGGCAGCATTTTTCCTCGGCTGGGGATAAAAATAAAGAAATAAAGAAGGCCACGCCTGAGCCAGCCGCAACTATTATGGTTATTGAAGATGTTGGGGAAGCTAGTGATGGAGAGGCTTCCCTTAAAGAAGACAACGATCTTCATCAGCTCAACAGAATGCTCAATATTGAGAGCTTAGAACCCTATTCGAGGGTAAGGTTCAAGCGCCTTGGAGAGAAATGGTATTAGTAGAGAATATCGATGCTCAATCTTTAATCCCAATTGCCACTTACGATCCTGTGAGGTTAGAAACCGGTCCTCTTCTTTCTTTTGTTGATATGCAACCAATAATCAACACTACCTCTATCATAGTTACTTCTCAACCTACAACACCTTCAGCTTCATCCCCCTCCACATCGGTTGTGCCTTCATCACTAGAAACTTCTACATCTTCTCCATCAGTTCCAGATGTCCAAGAGAAGGTTGATTCTTCTCCCCTCCCGATAATAGGAATTTGGGGCATAATTGTTCACCCCCTTCTCCAAATCCCTGAGGGAGGTCGAGTGTCACTCTCTCAGTTTTAAAGGGGTGCCACCTACTATCTAGGTAGGTAGAGCTTTCCAACTATTGGAAGCCGCTTGCTTCAGGAAAAGATAAGAAGATAATAAACTTCCTTTTGAAGTAGTGTATGTTGAAAAATTCCATGCACAATGCGGCAGAGGTACCGTGCTTGTTCTCATACCACTTGTTTTTATTCATCTATTATAACAAGGTTTCTAACTTTGATATACGTTTAGCAGGCCAACTTTCTTGCTTCCGAGAGCCTTCAGAGACTGTTCCTCGATAATGAGGGACTTATGTCCTAACGGGGTTAGCTATTGGCTGAGAGGGACAAAATTATTGCATGCCTTCTGGTGCTGGAAGCAAAAGCTGTTGAGGCGAGTGAGCTAGAGGCTCGGTTGTAGCTAAGTGAGTAGGAAGTGTTGGACCTTAGCCAAGACACCTATCAGCAAAATGTAGATTTTTAAATAGCTAAGGCTAAATAGGATGAGGTCCAAGATGATG
The DNA here is from genome assembly GCA_034376525.1 of Nicotiana benthamiana. Lineage (NCBI taxonomy): Eukaryota > Viridiplantae > Streptophyta > Magnoliopsida > Solanales > Solanaceae > Nicotiana > Nicotiana benthamiana. Next base: position 125,448,388 of record CM067338.1, on the reverse strand, counting down.
TGCTTGCTGGTGCCGAGTGCGAGTCTGCCTCCATTGGACGAATAAATAATTTGGAGGCAGCCTTGGACTCTAAATATGAAGAGGTTGCTACTGTAGAGGAAAATCATGCCTAAATGGAAGAGAGTAATAAAAAGATCATGAAGCAAAATCGGGTTCACCTATCTAGAATGCGTGATCTTGATCTTATCCTTGGCGCTATAAGATCTGAGTGGGATGGCATTTTGTCAAGGTTGACAGACTTATGGCAAAGCTCCAACACCAAGAGGGTTCCTTCGACTTTTAATAGAAGTACTTTATGTATCATATCAGGAGGAAAACTTTGGAGGAGGCTAAAGCGAGCATCATTGATATTAATGATGAAACCAGCAAGGCTCGAACGCTGGAGTTAACTGCTCGGGAACTTTTACAAACTAAGCCTTACGTAACTGACTCTTCGAGTACCGGTTGTGAGTATTCAAGAACTGAGGATGAACTTGAATAGAATGATGATAAAGTCCAAGATCCTACTCCGCCGGCAGATTTGCCTACTTCTCCCGAGGGATGGGGTATAAATACCTCTCTTTCCCGGAGTTTCGGTGGCAATGAAGTTTAGTTTCTTTTTTTCTTTTGCTGCTTTCCCTTTGTACCTTCGCTCTTATGTCATTTGGCATGCCTGATAAATAAAGAAGACTTTTTATTTAAATATTACTCAAAATTCATTCTTTTTGCATCGAATTAGGTAAGGCTTTAGGTGTATTTTTTCTGATAGCTTTTGAGTTCCAAGCATAAACGCTTTCGGAACAAACCCTTTACTATGAGGGTTTCATAAGAGAGGGCCCTCTTATGTTAACCGTACTCTTGAAGAGGACATCTCTCATTCATTCTGACACAAGCATTTGAAGTTTTTAGTTAACTTTCAAACGATAAAATCAATTCATTGTTTGGACAAGAAACAAGATAAAAATAAAAGGACTTTATTTTATTACTTCTATCTTTAAAAGTAAATAAGCATTTGTTTGCTGTAAAAAGAAATTACCAACACAAGTGGCTAACTTGTACAACTTATTTCTATGGGGTTGTTCGTGTAGTCCCCGGTCCCGATGAGACATTATTGTTCCCGGATTTCGTAGTGCGAGTTCTTGCAGCAATTATATTGCTGCATTCACATACTAGTCCCCCAATGTTCGAATTGCGAATTATGCAACTTGAAACACGGGAAGTTTTTCTCTTTTGAGGAAAAATGTTTGTAAACGGTTGAATAATCTTTGGTTCGATGGCAAGATTTGTTTCCCATCATGAACTTTGCCATTAAGCCAAAGATTATCTAACCATCCCATAGTGGCTTTTTGTTTCTATGCCTTGTCATTTAAAGGTCTTAAATTGCTGATGACATTTTCTTCACAGTACGCTTTCCGTTGCTGCCTTGTTAATAATCTTGCAAAGAAACCCTACTAAGACAAAAATGGGTCAAATGAAATAAAAGCGCACCACATACTTTCAGTATAGGTAGGATCCTTCAACAATAGTACCTTTTTAGGTGAGTCACGTTCCAGTTGCTAGGAAATTTGTCTCCTTCTTGACTCTCCAGCTCATATGATCCTTCACTGGCGACAGCTGAAACCCAGTACGAAACTTCCCATGTTGGACCTAGCTTTTTGGCGTCTATTTCTCGATTCTTTTGAGTCACTTTCCTCAAAAACAGATCTCCTACTTTAATGTAGCATATATTGGCCCTCTCTTTGAAGTAAATTTTCATCCTATGCTTTCGAGCCGTCATTCTTATGTATGCCAAGCCCCTATGTCCATCAAGCAATTTCAGCTTTGCCAACAATGCCTCATTATTTGCTTCTTCATTCGTTCGAAAGAACCGTAAGGTTAGTTCTCCTACTTCTAACGGGATCACAGCTTCTGCATCGTATATGAGAGATAAAGGTGTATCTCCCATGCTTGATTTTGCCGTCATCCCGTATGCCCATAGCACACCCAGTAACTCTTCAGTTCACTTGCCTTTTGCCGGTTCAAACCTATTTTTGAGGTTTTTAATGATCACCTTATTGGTCGATTCCGCCTGTCCATTAGCGCTCGGATGGTATGTTGAGGATGTAATCCTTTTTATTTTTATGTCTTCAAGAAATGTTGTGATTTTTGAGCCTATGAACTGTGGCCCATTATCACATGCAATATTCTTTGGTATTCCGAACTAGCAAATTTGTTTTCCCACATAAAATCAACCACTTCGCGCTCACTGATATATTTTGGTAAGGACCTACTTTAACCCATTAGTGAAGTAATCGTTTAAAATTATAAGGAATATTACCTTTTAGGGACCCATCGGTAGCGGCCCAACTATATCCATTACCCATTTCATGAACAACCATACGGATAGAACTGAATGCAAGAGTTATGGCTGGTGCGCCAATTGTGCTTGGCACTAGCACTTATCCCACTTCTGAACGAATGCCTTCAGCCACATAGCGATAGGGGACGAGGGTCTTAGGCTCCATTCCGGCCTTTCGTTTTTTGATTTCGCCTTTCTCTTTCGTTCATAAAATAGAAACAAGAAAAGGGATTCGTTTGCTACCTCTTCAATGTGAAAAGATGCATTTCAGTTCTAAAATGTTGATTTCCTATCGTGGAGTTTGATTTGCATTCGAGTCGGAAAATCAGAGGTTTCGTTATAGGTCATCATCGAGGTTCCGCTCGTTATTCTCTATTTGTTTTCAGATCAGTTCGTTCCCGACGGAGCCAACTTGTTGTAAGTCATTCGGATAACTCTTACATCTACTACTTTCATTATTCTTTACGTCATTTGTAGACCTTGCATCGGGTGTGTGATACTGCAATGAATGTTGAAGTAGTCTATTCTGTTGAAATGAAATGAGATTCACGACCACTCAATGACTATTTATGTCGTTTCTATTGAAATGAGTTTCACTGTTGATTGTTGCGTTTTGAAATTTCAACAGATTGCCTTGTCTTCTTCCTCCTTTGATAACATGTAATTGAACTCTCTGAAAGGAAAAGACTTAAAATAATAAAGACTTGCTATTTGGTTCAAAGGTGTCAACTGTCATTTCTTTTAAAAATTGTGCTTATGCCAGTAATTAGGCGAATTCGCTCGTCGTTAGATATTCTAGGCTGGAAACTAGTAAGTTTTGGAGTGTCCTTGATTAATTTGGTGATATGATCCCGATGTTTTTGTAATTGTTTTTCGTGTTTTTGAATTTGATTGCTTGGTTATCTACTTGTGTTTACTTGAATTGGTTATAGCTAGACATGATATAGTCACCATATAATAATTGTGTTGCTATGCATCAACTAAATTACGTCAATTTAAATTAAAGGAGTCAGGGGTGCCTTTCATGTGACCCGGTTCCAATTTTCAACAAGGTTAAATAGAATGCGTCGTGACTCACAGGTGCATTTCATGTAGCGTGACACGCGATACATTTTAAATAACCTTGATTTTTTCTTAAATAAATAAAAGCAGTTTGAAAGGTTACAACCCTCCAAATGTAGTTCTCTTTTCAATTAGAATTAGAGGTGCGCCACGCCAAATAAAATTACAAATTACATGGGCCTACTTAATTATGTCTTTAAAATTTTTAGAACTTGAGGTGTGCCATTTAGCTAATTTCATGGCCCTCACAAAGTTAACAACGCGTTAGTTGCTTTAGGAGCATTCTTTAATAATTTTACCTTCCTAAACTCAGGTGTGTAATTTATGTGATCCAAATCAACTCTCAAAACGTTGAACAAGATGTGTTCCGGATTGGGGGTGCATTTCATGTATGCGATCCAAAGACATGTTTTAAACGTCGTTCAATATTTTTTAAATTGAATAAAAGCAGCTAAAAGTTAAAATTTATACAGGTTCAAAATTTATTAAAATCAGATAAATAAGCCAAATATAACAGTTGAACGACCGTGCTAGAACCACAGAACCCGAAAATTCCTAACACCTTCTCCCGGGTTAACATAATTCCTTACTCGGATTTCTGGTTTGCGACTGTTAAATAGAGTCAATTTTTCCTCGATTCCGGATTAAATCGGTGACTTGGGACACCATAAATCTTCCAAGTGTCGACTCTGAATCTTTAAAATAAATCTTGTTTCGATTGTACTTTAATTAAAACTCCTTTGCTCCCTTCCGGGGTAGGAAAAAGGAGGTGTGATAAGGACTTCCCCGAGCCAAGACACTTTTACATTGGAAGCTCCGTCTGTGAATAAGGTCCAAACTCCTAATTTCATTTCCAATACCATTATCATTTTTTGAGCAGCTAGAGGTAATAACCCGGGACTGAAATCGTTAACACAATCGACCAAAACTTGCAATTTGATTGCGGTCCTGGTTTATATTCAATATCAAACTCACTGATTCAAATTCCCACTAGCCAACCGGTCTGACAATTCAGGATTGTGACGAACATTTCGCAAAGGGAAGGTCGTCACAACTGCCATGGACTTGGTTGCGTCTACTTCTTCATGTACCTGAAAGTACCTCGGTATCTAGTGGGATTCCGACGACTCCTCGCCTCAATCATCTTCACTCAGTTCGTTAGTAGGCTTCGGTTCCTGTAATTACTATTAACTGGGCTCCTTCCCTTTATTGCTGGAAATTGACACTATCTTTATTTCTCTCGCTGCTAGTTGATCCCCTCTTATTATCTTGATTACGTCTAGGGCCGGGATTTCAACAGTTGATGATATGTTGATGGTATGACCTTCATCTCATGTAACCATGGTCTACCGTGAATGATGTTGCAGCCCATGTTGCCGTCCACCACTTTAAATAAGGTGGTCTAAGTTACCCCTTCGACATTCATGGGCAGCAGGATCTCTCCTTGGATAGTCAGACTTCTCAAGTTGAACCCGGTGAGAAGTTTTGTTGCAAGAATGATACTTCCGGTTAATTTGGCTTGTTCCAACACTCTCCATTGAATAATGTTGGCTGATCTTTCTAGGTCAACCAAAACACATTTAATCTTGAAAGAGAACACTAAGAGAAATTCTCAGGGCGTAATCATATGGCAAAAGAATTCCGTCGACGTTTCCTCTATGTAGGTGATGTCGTCTTTGACAACTTCCCCGAGTCTCTTACTGTGAGTCAATAATACTTTCTTCTTTTTGGCCGTCGAGAGGTTACACCATTGACTTCATTCCCTAAAAAGATCATGTTGATAGTTTGCCGATGAGGGTCTTCCCTTATCTTCGATGGTTCTACTTTGTCCCAGATGTGGCCATAATTATTCTTGGCTCGGTCACTCAAGAACTCCCTGAGATGGCCGTTCTTCAAAAATATTGCCACCTCCCTGCGGAGATGCCGGCAGTCCTTGGTTATGTGGCTATGAGTGCCATGATACTCACACCATAAGCTAGGATCCCTCTGGCTGGGATTGGATCTGATTGGCATCAGACATCACACTTCTTTGATATTTCTCATTGCTGATATCAACTCCATTACACTGATGTCGAAATTATAATCTAACAGCCTGGGATATGAGGAATCCCAGGTCGTCAGTACCTCTTTTTCTTGTAGCATCTGTTGTTGTAGCCACGATCAGTTCTTTTTTTTTTTTGTTGAGAAAATCCTATCCAAGGACCAAAACCCCTTACTACCGCGTCCCCCGACTCTCTTGTAAGGCACACAATAGCCTTTGGAAGATTGCTGATATGTATCAAAATCATCCTTGACCTTATCCCGACTCTAGTCTTGGTCCCGCCCCTTGGTTGATGTTGGCAACCCGAGATGATCATCTTCTATCCGTATCTTCGATTCACAGCGGTTATGGACATCCATCTATGTGGACGTTTAGAATTCGAGTAGGCTTTTCTTCAACTTCGGGGAGGCGTCAGAGCATCTCGGGTTCAAACCCTTAGTGAATGCCTCCGCCACCAATTCATCTGACACTATCAGTAACAACATCCTTTCTTTCTGGAATCTGATCATGAACTCCCGTAACAATTCATGCTCTCTTTGTGCGATTCTGAATATGTCCGCCTTCTGGCCTTGAATCTTCCTGGCCCCGACATGGGCCTTAATGAAAGAATTTGCGAGCATTTTAATAGAATTTATTGAGTATTCTGGTAGGAGGAATACCATGTCAATGACCCTTTTGGTGAGGGTTTCTCTAAAATTCTTTAGTAGAACCGACTCAACCTCATATTGGGCCAATTTATTTTCTTTCACCGTTGTCGCGCCCCCTTTTTCCTTAGCAAAAATCGAGTTTATGATATCTTGGTATGAGATAACTCATTCCTTTTGGGAAAAGGGTTTGCATTTTTTTGAAGAGTAGTCTTAAGGTGCGCTAGGGCACCTATAGCGTTCCTTTAGAACTACGTTTGGTAACCAGAGACATGGTAAGGGCTTGAAATTATCCTAAGGGGAAGGTATTAGGCACCCCTCAGGATCCATTAATGTGGTTCCCCGCCAGACAATTTTTTGTGAATTTGTTCCATTCGCAAACAGACAAGTATGGATCAAATAGTAGGGGATTTAAAATTAAATACACACATGTTTGAAAAAAAAACAGTCCGTGAAAAAAATGAAATTTTGAAAAGAGTTACAATCTAAAGCATGCTTATGAATGTAAAGGGGGGAGGGGGGGGGGGGTTGTCCTAGGTTTGTTTGTAATATGGATCAGATAAATGCAATATCCGGTATGACACTCCTCAATGAGGGCAACACTTGGTATTAACGCACCGGTCATCATGTCCATATCTACCCTTTCCCGCATCGTGAAGGTATTTAAAGAGAGGGTTGGTCTTGAACACTATTGCATGCTGTTACCCGTCCCTTCCTATCAGGTCCCGAAGGAATTTAGGACTCATATCCTATAAAAAAGGGTTTCTAGGCAGACCCTCAGTTTTAAAGGTAAAATACTAGGCGACAAATAAGAACATATAAGACTGAATTTAGGGGGAAATCACATAAATAGATATAAGGCTCAGATACACCTCCACAAGTAATGCACATAGACAACACTACTCATACACAAGTACGGTCCATACTTGAACTCTGAATTCTAAAGCATGGTATCTAGGTGATAAGCAGAACCAGATCTATTACATGACTCAGACAAGAAGTGCGAATCGGGCTTGCCTACTGATTTAAGCTCGTTAATCATTAATTAGTACACACAAAAAGGCAGTTCTAGTTTTATAAGAGATTGGATACCGAAGGCTTTCCCAAGCATTCACCGGAACCATTAGAAGTTCTGAAGTTATTTTTGCCTAAGAGCATGCTGTTCTAGGTGTTATAAAATGTACGTATTGTTACCAGTTTATTTTAAACAGGATAATCGAATGTGAAGCTGTTTTTACAACTTTTATGATCAGCACTATACTCTAAGTGTGAATGCAAGCACGAATTAGATCCTGAAACATGGTATTCAAGATGCATGTATAAGGCTCATGATGGTTTATATGCAGAATTCCTGAAGCAAGATTTCTAAATGCACAGCAGGATTGCAAAATTTCCTAAAGCAGGATTTTTAAATACAGAGAAAGGTTACAACATTATAAGAAATGCTCTCATGTTTACAAGAGTAGCAATCCTTTGTTTTAATGACCCTTTATTCTAAGGCATGATTTCTGAGTGATAAGAATGTCAAAAATGGATGCTGAATAGTATACATGAGACCTAAGAGCATGGTTTCTATTGCACATATAGGAAATACAGACCTATAGCATGGATTCCACCCTTTTGATATCTATAACATGCATAGCTATCCTCCCATTTCACTATCAAAACCCCAATGTTCATTCACAAATTATTACATACCATGCGAATGAATTTCATGAGAAAAGTAAAAATTACACTATAGAGAGCCTGAAACAGGCCAAAACTTTTCAACACCTGATTTGGACTTCCTCCTTGAGTCATGTAATAAACCACCTCAAGTGCCAAGATTGTTCCATAGTCTTTCTCATATCTGGGTGTTTCAGAGTTCCCTAAGGACCTCAAGGGGTCCCGGGTAGTTCTCACACCCAGATTTCATAGCCAAGACAGAGTAAGTGCAGTGTGAAAGTGCAAGCTTTTATGTGTCCAAGATTAGAGGGAGCTCAAGGATCCCAAGGCAAGGCTCACACAAAAGGGGCAGAAGCTAGTGGTCTAAGAGTATATGTGGGAGTGCTTGACATAAACAAAAGACTTAGTAAAGCAGTTCAGAAATGAAAAGGTTCAGAAATAGTGTTTTTTAAGATACTGAGTTATTAATTTTGAAATTATTCTTTGAGAAAAGCATACTCAGCAAATAACCAAATTGACCATAGAACAAGCAAACTTACAAACATGGGTGAAGGGATTAGGGACATATAGGTTTGAAACCACATGAATATGGAAACAGTTGACATATCAAATATACAGAACAACTATGAGTCTATTGAACAAATCAGTCTTGGCAACAAACATTTAAAACATAGGAATGAATATAGCAGGATCATGTTGGAGACAAGAGTTTTGTTGAAATAAATTTGACACACCATTAAGGCCAATAGAATGCATTAGAGGACTAAGTAACTTACACGATCATACCAGTTAAGGGAGAGGTAAGGGGACTAAGTGAACATGCTAGATAAGTATCAAAGAACAAAGCAAAGTTTGACATGATTATTACACATGAGGCAGAATTTAGACATGCTTAATCGTGGGAACAAATTGAATGACTAGTACAGTAACAAGCATGGATGTATAGGCAGAAACACATAAAGTCGAGTTTCAAATTGATCTAGGAACATACCAGTTAAGGAAAGCAAAGTGCAAAAAGTATAGCAAGTAGAGCTCCATAGTCTAGCCATGGCTTTCAGCCGGCTAGACAAGTAGCGGAGAAAGAAGGGAGAGTTTGAGTGTGTGTGTGTGTGTGTATTTTTTAACTAATTCTTGTCCCTTGAGAGGTAAAACAAGAGTGTATATATAGTACTTTTGGAGTAGAACTAATAATGTAAAAGAATTAGAGTTTAATCAATTAGGAGCAATTAACCAGTCAAAGAATCAATTCCCCTAGAGGAGCCCAGAATAGACCCCTTAATTGGGCAATCAATTAACAGTCAGAATAGGGAGTCCATTTAAGGTAAGGACTCAAAAACATTCCATGTAGGGAGCCAGAAGAGATCCCAAAACCATATTGATAACCAATTAAGGCAAGTATGATCAATTAAGGTCACAAATAGGGAAACATATAAAATTTCAACACACACTAATTTTAACAGGACATTTAATAGGAATCAATAAATAAAATCTTCAAAGATACTGATTTTATAGGAAAGAGTTATTCAGATTCCCTAAATAGAAATCAATTAAGTAAAACCTTACAGAAATACCAGATTTAATAAGAAAATCCGATTCGATTCATCAATAGAGATCAATTAGGGAAAAATGCCGAAGTATACTAGATTTAACAGAGAAAATGTTTGAGTTCAAAGATAGAGTAAACTAAGACGAGTGGTACCACAAAGATTCCCAAAGTCGAATCACAGATTAAAGGAACCACATAGAATCAACTAGGGTTTAATATTCTTGCACAAATCAGTCACGAAAACACTTAAAAGTTAGAAAAACCCTTGAAAAACATCTTGGTATGGACCCTAGTTTAAAATTTTGAAATAGTTAGTTAAAGCAGGAGGTATTTTGAAGGAAAATACTTAACAATACTCGAATCACCTCAGATCTAAAAAGATCTGATAGGAATCGAGCAATAGTAACTTTAGGGTTTAGGAAAATAGTAAAGATGGAGAAAAACAAGTTAAAAACTCATGGATATATTTAGATCTAAGACAAATTAAAATAAAAGTGAAAAATCTCAAGAGTTAGGGTTTCTAAGAACCCAAAGAAGATGAGAGGATCTTAAAATGTCACCGGTTTTAGCCGGAAAAATCATAGATCTTATAGAACATCCATGCGGCCGTGAAATGGCATGAAAGACTATGGATAAGAGTTGAACCGCTCATATTTAATCTGAGAACATCAAGGTGGTGACAAATCGATGTAGGGTGAAGCGGAGGCCAGGAGATGATGAGAGGCCATGGTTTCCGTCGAGGGAGATGGCCGGAGAAGGTTGGACAGTGATTAGGTTTGAGGGTGTTTGAGAGAGAAGATAAGAGGAGTAGATACAGAGGCATCTCAAATAAAGGAATGGGGTAGGGTTTTGGGGGGTCGTTGAGTTAAAAAAAGGCAAGAAGTAACATGGACCATTGATCTGGGAGATCAACGGTTGAGATTAGACGGGTGCTGGGGTTTCAGGTTTGGGTATAGGTTAAAAGGGTCTGGTTCGGGTTTAATTAAAATTGGGCTGGGAATCGGGGTCCAATTTTGGCCATAATAAAAAGTCAAATTTGGCTATAGTTTAAATAGCCAGTTTTCCCCTGTTTAATTTATAAAAATAATAAATGATTTCTGAAAATTAATTTAATAATACTAAAATGATTTATAATAAATAATTAGCAATTTAAAAATACAGGATCCAATATTTTGCATATAAAACATAATTAAATCTTAAAAGGGCTAATATTATAATTATGTACAATTTAGCTTTAAAAATACTAAAAGTAACTATAAAAATATGTAAAAATTGCCTTCACCATATTTTGGCATAAATATAGAAATTAAATAGATGAATTATCAAAACAATAATTTGAAAATAATTAGTGGGGATTTTATTGATAAAAAGGGAGGAAATAAATCAATTTAAAACCTTAAAATTATGATAAAAATAATGAAACCCATGGACATGCTTGTATATTCATATATATGCTATTTTGAAGGTATTTTGCATATTGAAAACATATAGAAAAAATTGGGTATCAACAACTGTCCGTCTTTACTCGGGAAGAATGAAAGAGTTTTCGAGTAAAGAAATGATGACCAATTTTGACAGAGCAAAATAGTTTTGAAGAGGTTAGGCCGCACCCTGGATTCTGAGCTGCCTACATATACTTGGTTTCACAGGAATCAGGCCGTATGTAGTTCAGGATCCATCAGCGGAGTATACAGATGGAGCGATTTCAAGAATGGATGCAACATCTAGGGCCAAGGAGTGAACGGTTGATTTACGAGAACTTGAGCGGGATTGCTCCTGCTAGGATAACCGTTGTCTGCCAGATTACCTGCAAATAGAAGCAATATAAGCGTGTATTGCATAAGTTAAACATGATGCCAATTCCCGTTCGACCATGAATATTGTCTTCGAACGATGAGGATGACGTCCTTGGACCATGATGTCCTGAGCCATGATGCGTATGATGAAGGATTCACAGGCCATGAAATGATGCTCTTGGGCTATGAGGATGGTGCCTCCAAACCATGACGCCTTTAAATAATTGTATGCAAAAGATTGAAAGGGATCCTAATGTCATGACATGGTGTTCTCAGGCTATGGAGATGGTGCCTCTGAATGATGACGCCTTTGGATGGGTTAGCGATATTTCAGCCCATGAAGGATGCAGTAGTATGGTGCAGAGAAGACAAAGTTTAGTCTTGCGAATTGAAGGGTAGAGCTTATCCCGTAAGAGAAGCAAGGTAAATAGTGCTTGAGATAGTGCTTAGTTTCGAAAAAACGTAGAGGCAGAGATTAGCTTAGGAAGGAAAAATGATAGCATTATGCAAGGATGTGAATGCAGATGGAGGTAGAGCTTAATCTCGGAAGGCAGAATGGTAGCCTTATGCAAATTGGAAGGCAGAATGTTAGCCTTATGCAATGCAAATGCAGATAGAGACAACGTTTAATCTCGAAAGGCAGAATGGTAGCCTTATGCAAGAATTCAGATGGAGACAATGTTTAGTCTCGGATGGCAGAGTGGTAGCCATATGTAATACGGATGCAGATGGAGACAACGTTTAATCTTGAAAGGCATAACAGTAGCCTTATGCAAATTGGAAGCCAGAATAGTAGCCTTATGCAATGCAAATGTAGATGGAGATATCGTTTAGTCTCGGAAGGTAGAATGGTAGCCTTATGCAAGAAATAAGATAACAAATGACAGTAGAGTTTTCTTAGCTGATAGCAGATTGCAGCGTCGTGATTACTAGGAGTATTGTGACATACATAACAATATTGGTGCATGTTGATAGCAAATGTTGGCAACTGCAACGGTTCTGAGAATTGTATTCTCGAACTATGTTTGTCCTATGGGCATACAGTATGTTGAACGATTTCACAATCCTAGAGCCCGCATCTAGAGAAAAATCGTGTGTTTTGTAAGGGGGCGGTTAGTTCGTATCCCCGCTGGTTTTTGCTTGACTTGTTTGGCTTTGATATGGTGATTCCATCTGTATTATTGGGGTAGCATTTCTAAACAAAGTACTTCCAATAATAAACATCATAATTTTGTAAAAGTATGACATAAACCCATAAAACTCAAGAAACATAGCACTACCTTCGGTTTGGGATATGACTACACATGGGAAGAATTCAATAACTGGTCGCCACCATGGCGCGGTCCTTACTACCCACTAGAGCAGCCATTACCGCATCTGGAGCAGAATTTCCAATAGGCCGACATTATTTATGGGTCAGATGAAGAAGAAGCACTTGCAGCAGTGAAGAACTTGTTTTTAAAGGACAGTGATATGGACTGTTGTGTTATTTTTGACGAGGAGGGGGAGGAAGGCCCTACCATGCAGACTCTGAGCAGAGGGGAACATCTCAAGAATTGGGCCTTCAGGACAACCAAAGCCCGACGAGCCTCGGGGTAGCTAGGCTAAAACAAGCATTATTCAACGTTTTATTTACTAAACAATTTTCTTTTCACATTTTTATATTTCCGCAATAAGATCTTAGATGTTCAAAAAAATTATTCAATTTATCAAAACCAATTTTTATTTTTCTCTCATTGCTTTACCAGTATAACATTACTATTACTTGTCATGATGAACCAATGAGTGTGACATGCAATGAGACAACGCAATAAAAGGACATGGATTCAGAGGAAGATGACATACGTGACGAGATTGTCAAAGAAGTTGAGAAATTTGAGAACATACTTAAGTCAAACCTGGACGATACCAAAATTGTCAACCTAGGAGGTGCAGAAAACATTAAGAAAACACGAATCAGCATTCACGTATCACCATCGGAGAAGAAAAAATACACAGAATTTCTAAAGGAGTATGAGGACATATTCGCCTGGTTGTATGATGACATGACTGGTCTGAGTACGTCTATTATGGCTCACAAATTACCAACCGATCCAACGTGTCCACCGATAAAGCAAAATCTCATAAAGTTCAAGCATGATATGAGTTTGAAAATCAAGGAAGAAGTCACCAAGAAGATCAACGCTAAGGTTCTCAGGGTAGTAGAATACCCGACGTGGTTAGCCAACATTGTGCTAATGCCAAAGAATGATGGGAAGGTTAGAGTATGTGTTGACTACCGGGATCTTAACCAGGCCAGTCTGAAAGACGACTTCCTTTTGTAAAATATACACATCCTGATTGACAATTGCGCCAAGCATGAGCTACAGTCATTCATAGATTGCTTCATTGGTTATCATCAGATCTGGATGGATGAGGAAGATGCTGAGAAAATGACTTTCATTACACTGTGGGGAGTGTACTGTTACAAGATGATGACATTCGGCCTGAAGAATGCTTGAGGCCACCTACATGAGGGCCATGATTACCATCTTCCATGATATTATACATAAGGAGATATATGTATATGTGGATGATGTTATTATCAAATCCAAGAAGACCACTGACAACATAGAAGATCCGAGGAAGTTCTTGAATAGACTGCAAACATACAACCTGAAACTAAATCCCGCAAAATGTGCATTTGGGGTTCCTGCTGGGAAATCGTTTGGGTTTATTGTGAGCCGCCAAGGAAGAACTTGATCCATTGAAAGTCAAATCCATTCAAGAAATACCATTGCCAAAGAACAAGAAGGATATGATGAGTTTCTTTGGAAGGCTTAACTACATCAGCTGATTCATTGCACAGTCTACAATTATATGTGAGCCAATGTTTAAGATGTTGAAGAAGGACGCCACCACCAAATGTACTGATGATTGCCAAAAGGCCTTCGACAAATTCAAGGAGTACCTGTCAATACCACCAATATTAGTCCCACCCAATCTTGGTAAACCCTTATTGCTCTACCTTGCAGTATTGGATGGAGCTTTCGGTTGCGTTTGGGGAAGCACAATGAAACAGGGAGGAAGGAACAAGCCATTTATTATCTCAGTAAGAAGTTCACCCCATACAAGGCCCATTATTCTCTATTGGAACGCAGCTTTTGTGCTTTGATTTGGGTAGGTAAGAAGTTGAGACATTACTTCTGCGCCTATACAACATATCTCATATCAAGAATGGATCCCTTGACGTACATCTTTCAGTAACACATGCCTACCACAAGCTAGACAAGTGGAAAATCCTATTGATTGAGTTCGACATTGTTTACGTAACTCAAAAAGAGATCAAAGGACAGACACTGGTAGACCACCTTGCTGAAAATCCCGTGGATGGAGGATACGAAGTCCTGAAAATGTATTTTCCTAATAAAAAGGTATCATTCATAGGAGAAGACATTGCGGAATCCTATGACGGTTGGAGAATGTTCTTTGATGGAAAACAAACTTCAAGGTAATTTGCATAGGAGTAGTCATAATATTAGAAACCGGTCAGCATTATCCGGTGCCTGCCAAACTTAGGTTTCCCTGCACCAACAATATGGCCGAGTATGTAGCTTGCATCTTAGGACTCTAAATGGTCATTGACTTGAACTTTCAAGAGCTTGTAGTGATTGGAGAATCAGACTTACTTATACATCAGATACGAGGAGAATGGACAACTAACTCCAATATACTCTTGTATCCGCATCATGTACATGAGTAGAGAAAGAGGTTCATGAAGATGAAATTCCAACATGTTCCCAGAATTCAGAATGATTTCGTCGATGCATCGGCTACCTTACAACATCCACACAAGAATTTCATGATCCCATACCGGTGAAAATCCATAATCAGCCAGCTTACTATGACCATGTTGAAGAAGTAGCACATGGAAGGCCTTGGTTTCATGTATTTGGAAAAAGGAGAGTACCTTGAGCTTGCGAATCCTACTCAGAAATGCACACTTCGTAGATTATCCAACTTCTTTCACGACGGACGAATCCTATTTAGGAAGACTCCTGATTTAGGATTATTAAGATGTGTCAACGCAAAGGAAGCATCCAGACTACTAGAGGAAATTCATGCTGGGACCTGCGATCCACATACGAACAGTTTTGTCTTAGTAAAGAAAATACTCAGGGCTGGTTTTTGTATGACTATGGAAATGGACTGCATCCAGTATGTTCATAAATGCCACCGTTGTCAGATACATGCAGACATGATAAAGGTACCTCCAAGCGATCTTAACACAACAAGCTCACTGTGGCCATTCGCTGCCTGGGGTGATATTATTGGACCAATCGAGCCAGACGATTCTAATGGACACATGTTTATCCTAGTAGACATCAACTATGTCACCAAATGCGTCGAAGAAGCATTTTACAAAGCAGTGACTAAAATTGTCATGGCAGACTTTGTCCGCGACCGTATTGTTTGTCGATTCGGGATTTCAGAGTCAGTCAGTACTGATAATGGCTCCAACCTTAACAGCGATTTGATGAAAGCTATGTGTGAAACTTTCAAGACCAAACACAAGAATTCCGCAACCTATGGGCCTTAGATGAATAGAGCTTTAGAATCCGCCAACAAGAATATCAAGAAGATATTGAGGAAAATGATAAAGAACCATAAACAGTGGCACAAGAAGTTATCATTTGCTTTACTGGGGCATTGTACCACAATCCACACATCAACCAGGGCAACCCCCTATATGATGGATTACAGTATAGAGGTTGTCATTTCCCTTGAGGTATAAATTCCTTCCCTATGGATCATACAAGAAGCCGAGGTCGACGACGCAGAGTGATTAAAAAATCATTATGAGCAACTACCTTTATAGACGGGAAGAGAATGAACGCAGTTTGCTATGGTCAACTCTACTAGATCAGAATGTCTAAAGCCTTCAACGAATGAGTCAAGCCAAGTCAGATCACAAAATATTTCTGCATCAAGATAAAGCCAAAAGGAACTTCTCTCCCAACTGGTAGGGTCCTTACATGGTTCACCGGGTTTTACTATGAGTAATCTTTATGCTTTCCTTATATGATATAATTAAACTACACCTGACCCAATTCTCGTTTAAGAGGGGATACATAGGCAGCACTATAAGTTTGGTCACAATTCAATAAAAATTTCATTTCCCCCGCAATTGGAAACTGGGGTAGAATTTTAAGGAGAATCCTCAAAAATTCAAAGTAATTTCAGCCAATCGCCGTAGGAGCAGCAGTCAGAAACAACAACCCATCAAATCAGGACAGAATTTTGAGGAGGACCCTCAAATTTCCGTTGCAAGATAGGTTGCAATATCCCTAACCGTGTTGGAGGTTCTTGTCGAGCCCTTTGCCAATTTTGTACCCACTTCAACTCAGACTAATCTCACCAATGTTGGATCTCTGAGAACCATCGAAGTCTTTCACATTGGGTGATCCATCCTTTATCTCATGCAGCCTTTTACCCAACTTCTTGAGTGTTACCAGCAGACAAATGTTTAGACTGGAACCTCCATCGATCACGATTTTGGTGATGAAATAATCTTCACATTTTACGGTGATGTGCAGTGCTTTGTCGTGCCCCAGCCCTTCAGGTGGCAGCTCGTTCTTATTAATGGTGATCATATGGAATTCCGAAACTTGCCCTACTATATTAGCCACTTCTCGGCTAGTGATGTTACTCGGTATGTATGCTTCACTCAGCACCTTTAACAGAGCATTTTTATGCGTCTCAGAATTTTGCAGCAAAGAAAGAGTGGATATTTGTGCTGGCATCTTGTTTAACTGGTCGATGACTGAACATTACTTGGCCTGTATCTTCCTCCAAAGGTCGTCTAGACCTGTCTGAGTGAGGGGTGGCCAATTGGAGGCCTGCTTGCTTGATTCAACTAGATGTTCAAGAGAATAGACTCTACCACTTCTTGTCATACCTTGTGCTGCAATAGTTTCTTCAACACTGATCTTGCCCTTCCTTCTTGCCTTAACTTATAGTCCCAAGGTATAGCATTTGTATCAAATAATGGCATGGTTGACCTTTCCACTGGGATAGACGCGGCTATCCTTACTTCGAATGGACCATGTGCCTTTGGTGGTAACACTGCAACCTCAAATGATATGGGTGCATTTGCCAGAGACACAAATTCAACCTTAATTAGCGCCAGTATCTTTGTGGGTGGTGCTACTTCAAACTCAAGAGGTATACACATATTCACCTCAACGTCCTCACACGGTTGGATCTGGACTATGTTTAGATTGAGAGTAATTGTCAGTTTCTTTGGGTCATCACCTTCTGTGATCAACCCGATTAATCCCTCGGGATCCTAATCATCTTTTACTTTAATCATGTGGATACCTCCACCCTTATGTTCTGGAAAAAGGTTGTTGCAGATGTTTGGAGTGGGTTCCTTTGCCACAATGATCTTGTTATCAATCAAAGAATATATCTTGTCTTTCAGGGAGCGTCATTTATCGATGGTGTGCCCTTTCATGCCAGAGTGGCATGAACATGACTTGTTTGGGTTAACCCACTATGAATGATTCTTAGGGGGTGTAGCAAGGATGGGGGTGACATAACCAACAACTTTGAGCCTCAATACAACTGGTCCATGGGTTCAATGATGGGTGTATATTATTTTGGAGGTCTGCGATCGAAGTTAGGTTGGGGTATAGGGAAATTTTGGCATGCAGGGGGTGATTGATATTGAGATGGTTGAGCATTATAGGTTTGGTAAACATGAGCGGGTTGGGAGAATCTGGTGAGGCAGGTTGATATGTAGAAGGTAGAGAAGACTGATAAGTGGGTGGCGGAGCTTGGTACGAGGGTGAGAGTGCTTCATAATTTGGAGTTCACTGGTATGTGAGTGGAGGTGTTACATAGGTTTGGTATTAAGGGGAGACTTGGTCCTTTGAGCGACCATTACGGCCCCTACATCCCTTTTCTTGGAAACACCACCGGACTATAAAGCCTTATTTGTAACTTGCAAGGCTTCAACATTTGTAACTATACCACTTTTAATACCTTCTTCAATTCTTTCACCCAATTTGATAATGTCGGAGGACTTGTGGTTCTCAATCATCATCAGCCGTTCATAGTACTGCGGGTCCTGAGTCTGGACAAAAAACTTGTTCATTTACTCCTCTTCTATGGCGGGTCAGACCTTAGCAGCTTCAGACCTGCAGCGAGTAGCATACTAGCGAAGTGTCTCTATTGGATTCTTCTTAAATTTTTGGTATAGAACACGTCTGGTGTGTTCTTTGTTTTAAACTAAGCCTGTCAAAGTGGCCGAGTCAGACCGAAACTTGACCGACCCTATCTGATTAATACTGGAATAGGACGGGTCCAGTTCATAAGGGGTCGGGTGAGCTGGGTTGGGGTTAATTGTTAACCGGACCCGATAAGCCCGGTTTGAACAATACGCAAACCGGTTTAACCGGCTCGGAATAACGGCGATATTATTTATTTCTGGCAGGTGTGGGTCCCATTGACCGTTTGCAATGGTCAGAAATTGGACTGATCCATTAGCCAACAGATCAATTGCAAAAATAGCCTTTTTTATATTTTTAACCCTTTTTTATTTTACAAAAATAACCTTTTCTAAAACTATAAATACCCCCCTCCCCCTTCTCTTGTTCATTCCTCACTCAAATCTCATTTCTCTATCTCAATTTCTCATTCTCTTATTCTCCAACTTTCAAGACTTCAAGTCTTCAATTCATCCTTTCATCTTCTAATTTTATTTATCTCTCTTTTCTTGAATTTAATTTATCGTGTTTTATCATTCGGGTTTTGAAGTTTATACATTTGAACTTCAAATTGAAATACTTGCTTGACTTTTGTTCATGGTAACATCGGAATTGCGTAATCAAGTGTTTAAGTTATTGTCCAATTCGGTACATTCCCTCAAATGCTTTCTCTTATTTAATATTTTAATTGCATATTTATTTTGTGCTTATACTTTAATTTTTACAATATGTTTAGTGCTGCTATAAGAGCGTGTAGAAAAGTTACTGGTAGGGGCTGAGATAAAGAAAGAGGTAGTCCTGCAGCTCCTGGTAGTAATAGTAATAACCCATTATCATTTACACATGTTTCTGAATCATCGCCTAATGATAATGTAGATATAGATTATGAACAATGACAAGAAGATTTTGGAATAGAAGATGAGATACCAGCTACACCTACTAGTGCTGGAGTTGGTAGTATTGGAGTTGGAGTTGCTAGTGCTACAATGGGCGGTGGTCATGGCACCACTCATGGTAGACCACCTATGGCTCCAACTCCTACTCATTGAAAAAGTAGTAAGGTTTGGATTTTTTTTGAAATAATAAAAGGTACTGATAGAGTTAGTTGCAGAATTTGTAACGATACTTTTAAACATTTGAGTGGAGAAAATTTAAGGGGGCTGAGACGCTTAGTAGACATATGAGAAGTGACCATCCCATAGAATGGGACACTCATGGTGATGGAAATCAAATAACTATTAACCCTACTACTGGAGGTCTACTGAAATATGATAAAAGGAGGGATCGTGAGGAGTTAGCAAAAATTATTGCTTTGGGTTGTCTACATTTTTATTTTGCTTCTTCATCGTATCTTATTATGTATATTCAAAGGATTTACAATCCTTTATTTAAAGGTATCTCTAGAAGTACTTGTAGAGCTGATATCTTTATACTTCATGGACAATATCAAATATACTTACTTATTTGTTTAGCCACCTTCCTTGTAGTTGTCTAACTTCTGATATTGGCCATGCTGTTAATGGAAATGATTATTTGATAATTACATGCCATTGAATAGATGATAGTAATTGTATGCAAAAACGTATTATCTCTTTTAATTATGATAAAGATTAGAGTCATACTACTGCGTTTATAAGTAGTAATTGTTGAAGTTTCTGAATTTTATAATCCAAACAAAAAAGTATTGTCTACATCTTTTGATAATTCTTATAATAATTATGCCGCAATTTTAATATTAAAAATGCATTTGAAACCACCTCTTGATGATATTTTTCATATTAGGTGTGCATGTCATGTTTATAATTTAATTGTTAAAAGTGGCCTTGATTTATTTTCAGTTGAGATTACTCATGTTAGAAGAGCAGTTGGTGTTATTCAAGGAAATAATAGATAATCTGGAATAAAAGAATTTAAGAATAAGTGTATCCAGTATAACCTTAAACCTAGATTCATGCCAGACGAAATTGTTACTAGATGGAATTATACATATATATTTTTAAAATGTTGCTACAAATATATATTCCCAATAACTGAAGTTGCTAATGCGCATTGTAATGATCCAAGGCATATGTTAACAAGTGATATTATGGAGGTCATTAGTGATAATGTTAAATTTTTACATAAATTTTATACAGCTACTGTTGAGTTTTTGGAGCATATTACCCCACTGTTACTATGGCTTTAGTACATATAGCTGAAATTTCTTTTCTACTATATGAATTTATGAAGAAAGAAAAATATAAGGATGTTTTTGAAAAAATACAATCAAAATTCAAAAAATATTTCTTTCCAATTCCTCCGATTAACTTAATTGGTGCAGTTTTATATCCTTCTATTAAAATGTCTGATTGACACCAATTAATGAATGCTTTATATATCTATATGGAGATTGGAGAAACTGAAACCCCAACTTTATATGTCTCTATGAACAAGGTAAATAAATATTTACGAAAACTATATAATTATTATGCAAATGAATGTGATGATACTGCTCGTGTTGTAGGCAATGTTATTCCCACTATGCAATGTAGCACTTCTGCTACTGTGGATGCTGAAGAAGGCCTTGATAGTTTTAACATTTTTTCTACATTTTCTAACGCACAAACCAGTAGTAGGAACATTGATGAACTTCAATTTTACTTGCAGAAGCAAAAAGAGCCTCGCACAAAGGAATTTTCACCGTTGGGATTGCCGCATAAAACTTGGGTTAGGACGGTGGGTGGCGAATCAGACCATTTTCCTGTGGTTATGGGGCTCCACCAAGGATCGGCGCTGAGCCCCCTCTTGTTTTCCTTAGTGATATATGCTCTGACACGTCATATTCAAGGGGATGTGCCTTGGTGTATGCTTTTTGCTGATGATATAGTATTGATAGACGAGACGAGGGTCGGTGTTAGTGAAAGGTTAGAGGTATGAAGACAGACTCTCGAGTCTAAAGGTTTCAAAATAAGCAGATCTAAGACAGAATACCTGGAGTGCAAGTTTGGCGCCGAGCCGAGTGAGGTAGGCAGGGACGTGATGATTGGTTCTCAGGCCATCGCCAAGAGGGACAGTGTCCGATATCTTGGGTCTGTGAATCAGGGGGACGGAGGGATTGACGGGGACGTCACCCATCGTATAGGAGCAGGGTGGTCAAAGTGGAGGCTTGCATCAGGGGTCCTGTGTGACAAGAAAGTTCCACACAATCTCAAGGGGAAATTCTATAGAGCCGTGGTTAGACCTGCGATGTTGTATGGGACGGAGTGCTGGCCCGTGAAGAACTCTCATGTTCAGAGAATGAAGGTTCCGGAGATGAGGATGCTTAGGTGGATGTGGGGGCACACCAGGCTAGATAAGATCAAGAATGAAGTTATTCGAGAGAAGGTAGGGGTGGCCCCGGTGGATGAGAAGATGCGAGAAGCGAGGCTGAGGTGGTTCGGGCATGTTCGGAGGAGGGGTCCCGATGCCCCGGTGAGGAGCTGTGAGCGGCTAGAGATTGTTGGCGGTCGGCGAGGTAGAGGGAGGCCAAAGAAGCATTGAGGAGAGGTGATTAGGCAGGACATGATTAGGATGTAGGTTTCCGAGGACATCACCCTTGATAGGAGAGTCTGGAGGTCTAGAATCAGGGTTGTAGGTTAGGGGCTCCTAGAGTTCTTCGTACGCCTCAACCGGGGTTGGATGTGGGCCAGCAGGGATACCCATAGATGATTTGTGTTTTAGCTTATGTCCCCCTAATGGTTGTTAGTTATGATAGTTACTGTATGATATTATTGCATGCGATTGTATTTATGTTTCTTATGTTTAGATAATTATTTACGCTATTTCTGCGGGAGTTACTAATGCTCTATTGTTATTGTTTTTGTTTTTGTCTTTGTTTTTGTTTTACAGCTGTTTTTCCTTTTATCCTATGCGCCGAGGGTCGATTGGAAACAGCCTCTCTGCCCTTTCGGGTAGGGGTAAGGCTCGTCTACATATTACCCTCCCCAGACCCCACCTGGTGGGAGTATACTGGGTAGTTGTTGTTGTTGTTGTTGTTGGATTGTGGCAAAAAAAAATGGAAAGTAATTTCCTGTTATTTTCGCTATGGCTCGGGACATGTTGAATGTGCCAATACTTACTGTTACATCGGAGAGTGCATTTAGCCAAGCAAGACAACAACTTGGAGCACCCGCCACTCATTGGGAAGCAATGCTTTGGAAGTTTTAGTATGTTTAAGAGATTGGATTTGATCGAAATAAAGAAATCAAGGAAAAGAAAGATGTTGATTGCCTAGAAGACGAAGAACTTGGAGATATATTAACACATGGAAACCCATCCGAATTTAACACTCCAGAAGAAGGTCAATTTGTTCACATTGATTATGATGAACTTACTAAGGTGATGCAAAACATTTGAAATTACTACTTTACTTGTTGAAAAAAAATGTAAACTTTTTATTTTGTAGGTTTGAAACTTTAAATTAAGAAATAAAAGTAGCACTTGCAATAAGTGCAATTTTTCCCCATCCTACTTGTATTATTAATTTTTTATAACATACTTTGTATTAATATAACATACAATAGTTAATTAGTTATACAAAATTTCAATTAATTAATGCTTTATATACTTTTGTTAATTTACCTTTTAAAAAGAAAACTTCAATTTTGAATTTTGAAATAAATGTAGTACTTGCAATTTATATGTGCAATTTTTTCCAACTTCCACGTATTCTTTAAATTAATACAATGTATTAATACAACTTACAATAGTTATACAAAATTTCAAGAAAATTTTAAAAATACACTAAAACCGGCCCAACCCATCTCCCTCAACCCGTAACCCATATGGTTCAATTTTTACCCGGATTAACCCAAAGCGCTAAACCCGTTAAAATCAAACCCGGAAACGGACCCGGACAAGTAAAAAAAGGGGGCCCGACCCACACGTTAGACACCTCTATATTAAACCTGAATCTGTCACAAAGTAAGATGTCATGCCTACCCAGCTTGACCACTTATTAGGATCTTGGTTGATGTACCAAGATAATGCATCTCCTTTCAGATTCCTCATGAATAGCTTCATGCAGATCCTTTCACCCTTCCCTACTCCAACCGGCTTGTCGCAATATGTCCATAAATGGAACCTTGGATCACCTGTACCGTCAAACATTTTGAACTTAGGAGGTTTGTACCCCTTAGGCATTTTGACATCAGGTTGTTTGCAAAGGTCCTCATAGCTCATCCCTTCAATTCCTTTGCTTCCCTCAACGCCCTAAATTTAGCTGGTCAATTCTTAAGTTCCTCGGCCAAGTTCCTAGCAAGCAGATCCTTTTAATCAGACTCAGGTGTACCTGAGATGGGTTGGATAGAGTGTGGCTTGGTCTCCACATTGATATGAGTGTTACGGTGGCTTGGTGTATGGGTGTGGAAATGGTCGTTCTTGGAGTTCTGAGGTTTTGGGACGAGTAGTGGAGTGTTATTTGGGGTATTGCAGGTGTTGCATTGGTTCTTTGGTACAGTAACGTGATGATGAGGCACGCGATGACTATGTTTTTTTTGGATATTTTGAGGATGTGTAGAGTTTTGAGTATTGGAGAAGTTGATATACGGGGCATTGAGGAAAAATGACAGGTTTTCCAGATTTCGAACCTGATCGAGCTCTTCCTAGAATTTCAAAAGTTTCTGTTCAAGTTGTGACACATTCTCGCTAGGAACTTGAATATCCTGGCCATCAGTGGCCTCTACCCATTCAGTTGTATTCTCCTTCTTGATATTGTTTAAATCTTCTATCTTGCCTTTGTTCTTGCCTTTAATGGGACTAACAGGAGGAGTGGGTGGAGGGCCCCTGGATCTTGTGAAATAAGATGATAATGCTAGAGCGCACGAACTAACCTTTGCGAAGGGGAATAATAAAAACAAAAATTAAAACAAAAGGTAATCAAGTTAGTGAGGATTATAAAAAGTATTGCAATATTTTAACATATAGTGCGGGAATGTAAAGCGTGTCCTAATTTGGGAACCTCTTTGTGACCGAGGTAGGCCTAGCGACAAATTGGTTTGGAGAACTTAGAATGCTAAGTGCCTTATTTTATTGATAAAAATAGATGAATCCCAAAACAACACTAAATAATCAAGGAATAAAAGTCACTAATAGTCATTGGGATTATTACATTCATAAAGCGAAAAAGCAATTTCCTATCGATTGGGTCCCAGAAGAACCTTTCCTAGACTCGACATCCTTGGCTCTGTCGGATAGCTTCCCCAATTCACTAAGTCCCAGTAACAGGTATGCTCTGTCTAGATGCCCACCTTCGGTCCCTTTAGCCCTTTGACAGTCTTCAACCCTTTAGAGGAATATTTCCTCTAGTTCTGCTATGCCTCGCTCCAAGTATCCTAGCCTTTTATTGGAACTGATAGCCATGTCTTTCCATTCCTCAATCAGCTTCTAGTTGGATTCTTGTATCTCGTGGTGTTTTCTCTCGCATTCACGGATCCTTTTCTGCAGCTGGGTTACTTGACTTGCACCTCGACCCTTTCATCTATAATTCTGTGACCTCGAACAACCCCTGGCTGGCCCAGTCCATCCCAATAATCTTCTAACCAACCAGAATAGAAAGGAGTACAAATGGCATGATATCTGTCTGGCTCGATGGTGTCTTTCCCCATTACAATCTTGCAGTGTCACATGTGTTGGGCTTGGCACTTGTGGGGACTATCATCATTTTGGAAGTCAGCTCGGAAATGGCTCATCTTGTCGACCCTAGGTATGGCTTGCTTCCTACCTGCTTGCCTCATAACTCGAAGAGGGACACAAAGTTATGTTCCTCTTAGCCCAATCAGTATCAGGAAAGGTGCATCTCTGGATCAGGTGATGAACTCCTTTATTGGAAACCACTCGAACATCCATTGAACCTATTCGTTAGTTAGATTATCGAAGGGCTCAACCCATCATTTGGCATTCTCCGGCTGAGCGAACTTGTTGGGCATGTAATTCATTCGCTTTAGATGGCGGAAAGAGATGTGGCCATCCTAGACCCTTCTTTAAATTTCTTGTCGGTATTCGCCCTTTTAGAGATGTTCCATGAGTCAAAGCTGAAGTAGTAGATTGCTGCCTTCGAAATGTCTTGCTCCTCGTTGAAACTTCTCTAAGGCTCTATATATGTATGTGATGATCATGGGTACGATGTTGAATGTCTACCCACCAATCCCCCTCCATCAGGGTCTTAGTTAAGTTAGCCAGCCTGGTATGGATTCTCCATTTCCTTATTAGAAATACGATCAGATCTGGGAAGCAAAACATGAAAATGAAAACCCTATGATGGATATGTCCCAAGGATGTGATGGAAAAATCGTCATGGTAGGTACGATATGATTTACAGTGACCGTACCTTTCATACAGGTAGCCAAAAGGGATATACGGCTCCTTCAAACATACCAATTCTGCATTCTTCTTCAAACCCATCATCTTAAGGAAACCTTTGCCTGTACGGTTCTCAGGTATTAGCAAACCCGATGTTTCCCACACTAGACCAACCACGCCTCCTATCTCTTCTAGCAAAGGTGTCATTTTTATGTCCCCAAAGCGTAACACGACCCTTTCACACTCCCCAAATAAGGTTTCAACTTCTATTATCATGCTGTTAGGCTGGATCTCCAGGAGGGATGGTAGATTGCCCAGATATTATCTGAAGAGGGTTTTGTCACTAGAATGTAAATCTTCCCACAAACTTAGCAATCTTGGTTAGATATGTAACCATTCCGAATCTAGGGACTTCGTGCCTCATGTTTCCGCAAGACAAACAATGTTAGGCCCTCACCGCCACGCACGGTCATCATGTCTATATCTATCCTTTCCCACCCCGTGAAGTTATTTAAAGCGACGGTTGATCTCAACCTCTATTGCATGTTGTTACCCATCTCTTCCTATCAGTCCTAGAGGAATTTAGGACTCCTATCCTATAAAAAGGGTTTCTAGGCAGACACTCAGGTTTAAAGTTAAAATACAAGATGACATATAAGAACACATAAGACTGCATTTAGGGGAAAACATAGAAACAAATAGAAGGCTAAGATACACCTCCACAAGTAATGTACATAGACAGCACAACTCAAACACAGGTAAGGTCCATATTTGAACTCAGAATTCTAAAGCATGGTATCAAGTGATAAGCAGAACCAGATCTATTACATGACTTAGAAAAGAAGTCCGAATAAGCATTTCCTACTTATTTTAAGCCCGTTAATCATTAAGTAATACACATAAAGAGGCAGTTCATATTTTATAAGAGACTGGATACCTAAGGCTTGCCCAAGCATTCACCGGAACCATTAGAAGTTCAGAAGTCGTTTTTGCCTAAGAGCATGGTGTTCTAAGTGTTATAAAATGTGGGGATCGTTACAAGTTTATTTTAAATAGGATAATTGAATGTGAAGCTATTTTTACCTCTTTTATAATCAGTACTTTACACTAAGTGTGAATGCAAGTACAAATGAGATCCTGAATTATGATATCTAAGATGTATGTATAAAACTCATGATGGTTTATATGTAGAATTCCTAAAGTAGGATTTTTAAATACACGATAGTTTTGCAGAATTTCCTAAACAAGGATTTTTAAATGTAGAAAGAAGTATAACATTATAAGGCATGTTGTCAAGTGTATATGAGTAGCAGTCCTTTGTTTTAATGACCCTTTATCCTAAAATAGAATTTCTGAGTGATAAGAATATAAAAAATGAGATGCTAAAATAGTATACATGAGACCTAAGAGCATGGTTTCTATTGCACATACAAAAAATATTGACCTAAATCATGGATTCTACCCTTTTGATATCTATAACATGCATAGCTACTCTCCCGTTTAATTATCCAAACCCCAATGTTTGTTTACAAATTATTATAGACCATGTGAATGAATTATATGATAAAAGTAAAAATTACACTATGGAGAGACTAAAATAGGCCCAAACCTTTCAACACCTCATTTGGACTTCCTCTCAGAGTTATGTAATAATCCACCTCAAGTGCCAAGATTGTTCTATAGTCTTTCTCACATCTGGGTGTGTTAGAGTTCCCTAAGAACCTCAAGGGGTCTCGAGCAGTGCTCACACCCAGATTTCATAGCCAAGATAGAGTAAGTTCACTTAATAAGGGTCAAATTTTATGTGTCCAGGTTCAGAGGGAGCTCAAGGGTCCCAAGGCAAGGCTCACACAAAAGGGGCAGAACCTAGTGGCCTAAGAGTATAAATGGAAGTGCTTGACATAGATGAAAGACTTAGTAAAGAAATTGAGAATTGAAATTGTTCTGAAATAGTTTTTTAAAGATATTAGGAGTTATTAGTTTTGAAATCATTCTTTGGGAAGAGCATACTCAGCAAAAAACCCAATTAACAATAGAACAAGCAGACTTACAAATATGGGTGAAGAGATTAGGGACATATAGGTTTGAAACCACATGAACATAGAAACATTTGACATAACAAATATACAGAACAACTATGAGTCTATTGAATAAATCAGTCATGGTAACAAAAAATTAAAACAAAGGAAAGAATGCAAAAGGATCATGTTAGAGACAAGAGTTTTGTTGAACAAAATTTGACACATCATTAAGGCTAACAGAATGCACTAGAGGACTAAGTAACTTACACAGTCATACTAGTTAAGAGAGAGGTAAGGGGACTAAGTGAACATGCTGGAAAAGTATCAAAGAAATAAGTAAAGTATGACATGATGATTACACATGAGGCAGAATTTAGACATGCCTAATAATAGAAGCAAATTAAATAACTAGTACAGTAACAAGCAGGAATGTATAGGCATGAACACATAAAGTTGAGTTTCAGAATTCAACTACGAACATACCAGTTAAGTAGGAAAAGTGCAGAAAGTAAAGCAAGTAGAGTTCCACTATCTAGCCTTGGCGTTTGATAACTAGGATTTCAACATGTTTTATACCCATACTTGTCTATGCTTTGAGTATAATTTGCAAAAAAAATAGTCCCAAAATGCTTACAGATTGTGCTTGATTGCAAGTTTGAGCGAGAAATTGATGAAATGTCGAAGATTCGCTGAAATAAAAGTGAAACCTGCTCAAGTGTCAAAAGACCAATGAAGTGATGGAATGAAAGCCTGGTGCGGACCCCACAACTGTGCATGCGGTCGCACCAAAGAGTTTAGAGAGGGATAAAATTGAGACCGCAACCATGTGTCCGCGGTAGACTTTACGCAGCCCGCACCCATATCACAGGGCCGCACCATCTTGCCACGCGGTCCGTGCCACAAAGTTCAGAGGATGTGTAGTTTTGGACAAGTCCAGCCACGTGGCCACGACCATGCTTGCGCGGTCCGCGACAAAGCCTCATCGGCCGCGCCACATCATTATGCAGTTTACGCCATCAAGTTCAGAGAGATAGACATGGGAGTCAAATCAGCTGGTGCGGCCACAGTCATGATTGTGCGGCACGTACAGACCCTCTAGGAGCATTTTTGTCCAGTTTTCCAGCCCACTATAAATAGAACATTATATCTTTTTTAGGTAATGTTTTATATTCTAAAGTAGCTTAGCTCGTGAGACTCGAATATTGTAGCCATTTTTGGCACTTTAGCTTTAACTTTACGATAGATTCTTGTGATTTCTTTATAGCAATTAATTAATATGCTTATATATTCATCTATTTCTTCTATTTCTTCTTTAATTATGTCTAGCTAAACCCATTAGCTAGGGTTGTGGCTCAACCCTAGTGTGGGTAACTGATGAGTGTTTCTTCTTAATGATAGATTGATATTGGGTGTTTGTTATTTGGGTTAATTTTATACTTTAATTAAGGATTGATGGTTGCAAACATTGATTCTAGCTTAGTGGGTCTTGACTCTTCTTGAGAAAGAGAGTCTAGGACCCCAAAATTGACCCAAGAAGGATTTGGGATGGACCCATGAGAAATGATAGTCCCAATTAATGGGTTAAACCTCGAGAGAGTAATCACCCTACTTGAACCCTAGTTTCCTGGTCTAATTGGACTACCCAATTGGTCTCCCGAGAGTCAATCGGGCAAAATTGCTTTCTCTATCAAGAGGTGTGAGTGTGGGTACAATTGTGCAACGGTTATAACATTAATCCCAAATATGTCAATCTACTTTAGTAGTTTTTACCCGTTAGTTAACCACCTAGGTGATGCCACGACCCTAGTTCTTTTCTCTATATTAATTACTACTTAGAAAATATACCTTTAGCATAAATTAGTCTTAGTTCGTAGTTGATAATAGTAGTTGATTATCGGAGGATGCATTAAGACTTAGACGTTTCCCGTTCTCACTTCAAGGAAAGGTGTTAGATTGGTTGGAATGGCTCCCCAATCATTCCATTACGACATGGGATAAGTTGGAGGACAAGTTCATCACTTTGTTTCTCTCCAAGTCACATGGAGGCTCTAGAACAATGGTGAAAGAGTGCCCTAAAAATGATATGAATGATGTGATGATCCAACAAACGTTCTATAAGAATATCAACACAACCAACCAATGTATTGTGAACCAGTTGGCGGGAGGAAATTTTTTTAAGCTTCTGTACTATGAAGCTTTTGATGTGTTAGATGAAATGCCGATGCATCTTCGGCATGGCAAAGCCGGGAAAATATTCCTCAAGGCGATCCTAATGATATACATTTGAACAAGGAGTTGCATGATCACGGCCAAGTCATTGCTGAACATACAACAACAATGAATCAGTTGGCTAAGGTGCAGTTACCACAAGTTCAAAGCCCGAGCCAAGTCAATTACATGAAGGAGTGAATATGATGAAAAGGAGGCAAAGAGGGCAACAACCTCAATGAAATTTTGACAACTATGATGATGGTGGTGGTTATTCGAATGAATGATATGATGATCAAAGTGAAGAAGTTCAATACGTCAAGAACTATCAAGGGAATAGAGGTAATAAAGGGAACCAACAATGGAGACCCCAAGGAAATTTGGGCAATCAACAAGGTAGTAATTGGAACAATAAAAACAACCAATGTGGAGGAAACAACAACAATAATTGGAACAACAAAAATGGACAAGGTGAGTGGAATAACAATGGGGGTCAAGGTAATTAGGGGCAAGGCTTTCAAAGGCCTCCTATTTTCAACAACTGAACAACCCACCGCCATTTCAATATCAAGGGTCTAGTTCTTATGGAAATGAATTCGGGAGAATTGAAGTGATGTTTGAGCAAATGATGAAGAAGAACCAAGACTCTGATTCTCAATTGGCCTCCCACAATACTTCTATCTGTGACTTGGAAGTAAGACTTGGCAAAATTTCTCAATCTTTAAATACTCTCCCAAAGGGAACTCTACCAAGTGATATGGTTGTAAACCCTAACGGTGGGCACAACAATCATGTGATGGCAGTGACAACGCGAAGTGGAAGAGGCGGGGATGTGCATGCCTCAAGAGGAAACCAAGTTATGGTTGATGAAGATGAGTTGTGAAATGATGATATGCCTTTGGTGGTTGAAGATGTAGTTGAACCAAGTGTGAGAAATGATGTACAGATTGATATTCATGAGGAGACACAAGAGGCCGTGAACCCTTATAGGGAACACGTGATTGATATGCCCGAGCCGGTGGTGCCCAAAGCCAAGGCGCCCTTGCCTAGGCCTCCTCTGCCCTATGCTCAACGGGTGGCCAAGCAAAAAGGTGACAACCAATTGAAGAAATTCATTGAGATGATGAAGATTTTGACTATCAACGTACCTTTGGTGGAGGCACTCGAGCAAATGTCGGGGTACATAAAGTTCATGAAGGATTTGGTTACAAAAAAGAGATCAATGGAATTTGAGATAATAAAGATGACCCATCAAGTGAGCGCAATTTTACATTCTATGGCTCCAAAACATGAGGACCCCGGTGCATTCATTATCCCGTGTACCATTGGAAATGCCGATTTTGCAAAAGCCCTTTGTGACTTGGGGGCAAGTATAAAATTAATGCCATATTCGGTCTTCAAGACCTTGGGAATCAGAAAACTTCACCCGACTTCAATGAGGCTCCGAATCGCGAATAGGTCAATGAAATGGCCTTTGGGTATAATCGATGATGTCCTTGTTCGTGTTGATAAATTCATCTTGCCGGTCGACTTCGTGACATTAGATTTTGAGGTGGACTTTCAAGTCCCAATTATCCTTGGAAGAACTTTCTTAGCTATGGGGAAGGTTTTGATCGATGTCAAAATATGAGAGTTGACCTTTCATGGTGGTGATGAAAAGGTGGTGTTCCATGTGTGCAAGTCTATGAGGCAACAACTAGCACCGAGGTGTGCTCATTTGTTGACATTGTCACGGCGGTGATAGTTGATGACACAAGCGCAATGATTAATGTTAAATATCTACTTGAAGCTGTGCTTTTGAACATGGATGCTAATGATGATGTCGGGAGATTGGAATGTGTAAATGCTTTGCATGGTATGGGCTCTTATTCTTATGAGCCTAGGAAGTTATCCTTGGATATGAAGAATAGCAAAACTCTCCCAACCAAGCCATCTATTGAGGAGTCGCCGATGTTAGAGTTGAAGCCAATTCCTCTTCACCATAGGTATGAATACTTGGGCCCTACTTTCACTTTGCCTGTTATTCTTTCGTCTTGCTTGACTAATGTGCAGGTTGACGTCACTTTGGCAGTTCTACAAAAGCGCAAGAGGGCAATTAGATGGACATTGGCAGATATTGAGGGTATAAGCCCCGCCTTTTGCATGCATAAGATCATTTTGGGGGAGGTTGCAAGGCCTCCAGTTGAACACCAAATAAGACTCAATGAAGCTATGCAAGAAGTGGTTAAGAAGGAAGTTATCAAGTGGCTTGACGCTGGAGTGGTGTATCCTATTTCTGACAGTTAATGGACTTCTCTGGTGCAATGCGTACCGAAGAAGGGCGGGATGACTGTGGTGACCTATGCTAAAAATGAGTTGATTCCTACTCGGACGGTGACGGGGTGGAGAGTTTGTATGGATCATAGAAAGCTTAACAAGGTGACTCAAAAGGATCATTTTCCATTGTTGTTCCTTGACCAAATGCTTGATCGTATTGCGGGTCGGTCGTTTTATTGCTTTTTAGATGGTCATTCAAGGTGCAACCAAATTCTCATCGCCCCAAAAGATCAAGAAAAGATGAGCTTTACTTGTTCTTATGGTACATTTGCATTTTCGAGGATGCCATTTGGATTGAGTAATGCCCAGCGACCTTCCAACGATGTATGATGGCAATTTTCACCGACATAGTGGAAGATATATTGGAGGTCTTCATGGATGATTTTAGCATGGCGGGGACTCTTTTGAGGAATGCTTTAAAATTTTGGACCGTATGTTGGCCCGATGTGAAGAAACAAACCTAGTTCTCAATTGGAAAAAATGTCATTTTATGGTAGAAGAGGGTATTGTGTGGGGTCACAAGATTTCGAAGAGAGGTATTGAAGTTGACAAACCCAAGATCTAAGTCATTTCAAGGCTACCTCCCCTTATTTCTTTCAAAGGGGTGAGGAGATTTCTTAGGCACGCAGATCTCTACTGAAGGTTTATCAAAGATTCTTCTAAGGTAGTTAACCCATTGTGCAAGTTGTTAGAGAAGGAGGCCAAGTTTGTCTTTAATGAGAAATTCATGGAGGCTTTCGAGCTTCTAAAACACAAGTTGACAATAACTCCTATCATTACCACACCCAATTGGAGCTTGCCTTTTTTAGCTCCTGCGGCGGCGCTAGTGATGTTGCGGTAGGTGCAGTCTTGGGCCAAAGAATCAACAAGATATTCCATCCGATGTACTACTCAAGTAAGATGATGAACGAAGCTCAAAGAAACTATACAGTCACCGAGAAGGAGTTGCTTGCTATTGTGTTTTACATGGAATAGTTCCGACCATACCTTATGGGGACCAAAGTTATTACCCATACCGATCATGCTGCCATTAGGTATTTGATGACCAAGAAAGATTCCAAGGCAAGGTTGATGAGATGGGTGCCATTTCTTCAAGAATTTGATCAAGAAATTGTGGACCGGAAAGGAAGTGAAAATCAAGTGGCGGACTACTTGTCCCACTTAGAGGAAGAGGGGAGGCCTTTTGATGTCCTTGAGATCAATGATGCGTTCTCGTATGATCAACTCCTTGCGGTGTCTATGTATGTGGCCAATTATCTTGTGACCGGTTTAATCCCATATGAGCTCTCTTCTAACCAAAGGAAGAAGCTCAAGCGGGATAGTTTGGATTATTATTGGGCTGGGCCATATTTTTTCAATATTTGCACCGATGGTGTGATTCGTCGATCTGTCTCAGAAGAAGAACAATTGAGTATTTTGGAGGCTTGTCATTCCTCTCCCTATGGTGGCTATCATGGCGGGGTGAGGACGACTTCTAAGGTGCTTAGTTGCGGTTTCTATTGGCCCTCCTTATTTAATTACGCCGGTGATTTTGTCAAGA
Organism: Nicotiana benthamiana; assembly: GCA_034376525.1. Lineage (NCBI taxonomy): Eukaryota > Viridiplantae > Streptophyta > Magnoliopsida > Solanales > Solanaceae > Nicotiana > Nicotiana benthamiana. The sequence goes on along the minus strand of CM067338.1, from coordinate 125,414,665 downwards.
GTTGTGATGAATGCCAACAAGCTGGTGGAATTTCTAAAAAGGATGAGATGCATGTCAACACAATTCTAGAGGTGGACATTTTTGATGTGTGGGGTATTGAATTTATGGGTCCTTTCATGAGCTCTTGTGGGAACACGTATATTTTTGTGGCGGTGGATTATGTGTCAAAGTGGGTTGAAGTTGTGGCTTTGCCCAACAATGAGGCCCGATGTGTGGTGGCATTTCTTAAAAAGTGTATCTTTACAAGGTTTGGCACCCCCCGTGCTATCATTAGTAATGGGGGATTTCATTTTCGCAACAAGGCTTTTGATTCATTGCTTGCCAAGTATGGAGTAAATCATAAAGTGACCACCTCATATCATCCCCAAGTTAGTGGTCAGGTAGAAGTTTTCAACCGAGAGATCAAAAGTATCTTCTCCAAAAATTGTGAATGTCAATAGGACCGACTGGTCGAAGAAATTAGATAATGCTCTTTGGGCTTATCAGATGGCTTACATGACCCTAATTGGTATGTCTCCATGCCTGTTGGTGTTTGGGAAATCTTGTCATCTTCCGGTGGAATTGGAGCATAAGGCTGTGTGGGTCTTGAGGAAGTTTAACTTAGAATGGGATGTCGTTGTGAATCTCCTGGGAAAGGAATTCCTCCAGGAATAACCTCCCCCGGCATACTTGTCGTGAAGGTTCTTCGTTTCAACTTCCGGTTGAGGTTATTCTCGGGGAAGCTCAAATATAAGTGGAGTGTTCCATTTGAAGTTGTTGGTGTAACCCCATTTGGTGCTATTGATCTCAAGAACAAAAATGGTAAAGTTTTTCGGGACAATGGGCATCGTGTCAAGCATTACTTGGGGAAGTTTGATGACAGCCACATGGTGGCACTCATACATTTGAAGTGATACTGAAGGTAATATGCGTCGTGCCACGATGTTAAGCCAGGCGCTTCTTGGGAGGAAACCCATGTCTTTTTCTTTCTCTTTGTTTTCTATTGTAGATTAGGATTTTTGAGCCAATTGTTTGTGAGATGTTGCAGGACTTGTGTTGAACCAGTGCAAAACAAAAGTGCACAGTCTCTGAACAATGCCTGTGCGGCTGCGTCCCTTTTTGTGCGGTCCGCACCGGCTAAGTCTGAGAGTGGTCAGTCTCTGAAGATGAACCACGTGGACGCATCCTTGTTTGACCGGCCCGTGTTGATGCCCATGCGGCCGCATCCCAATTTGCGCTGTACACGTGACCTATTGTCTGAAGCGGTGGTTTAGTAAGTCCCAGCGCGGCCTATGGTCAAGTTCACACGGCCGCGCTTGAGGGTAAGTCATGGGCCCAACATGTTTTTCTATAAATAGGGCATTATGGCTTCATTTTGAACTTTTTGCAAAATTGATCCCCTAAGCCCTAAAAATCACTGTTAACCTGAGACTAACGTGTGTGCTTGCTTGAAAGAGTAAAATCTTCACAATCCTGGTAACATTTCCTCACATTAATATTTACTAAGTTGTTAATTTCAATTTTTATTACTTTCCAGTTGGCATTGCTTCTTCGTATTCATTTTATTTTTCACTTAATGATTAGGGTGGTTATTTGTTGTTCTTAAAATACCGATCATGATTATTATTGATAGGTAACTGAGTAGGGACAATGTAGGATGCAAGAACTTGAACAAAATGAGCAAATAGGTAGAACCCTAATTGTTCCCTGATTGGTAACATTGTGCGGCCGCGGTCTTGTATATGTGGACTGCATGGCCTTGACACGGCCGCATCCTTTCTCACGCTGCCCACGTTGGCTTTGAATTTGAAATCTAAGAAGTTCCCTGCATGGACCCGTCCCTTCTTACACGACCCTGCGTGGGTGGGATTTAGAGAAGTATGTTTTTGTTGATAATCTAGTGCGGCCCTCGATTAATACCGTGCAGTTTGCGCCGGAGCCCGAGCGGCCGCATCCCTTCTCACGCAGCCCGCGCTGATTTTGTCTGATAAGCTATCTGTAATATTGCTTCTTGACGTTCTACAGTAGTTTGCATCTGATAATACACTGCACTTGCCTAAACTAACAAATTAGATGTGTTTGCTTGCAGACAATGGTAAATCAAAGAGGGCGTGTGCTAAACAACCCGGACGAGGTGACCCTTCCCGGGGAGGAAAAACTAAACTGACCAAACTCACTCCCCGACCAAAACCAAAGACAAGGACATTGGTTGTGAGTGACGAGGAGCAGTCAGGAAATGAGTACCTTCCCTCTTAGGATTTATCAGTTGATTCGGGGAAAGCCCTATCAGTCCCAGCCAGAGCTCCACAGGTTATACAGTCTGGGTCGTATGATGGCTCAGTAGCGGTTAGCGGGCAGTACTCCACCTCCCCCAAAACTTCAATATCTGGGGAGAACGCAGACGATATGTCCATGCGCCTAGTGGCCCTATTCTCATGGTTTAATGTTCAAGGGCCAGACAACCCAAATGGGGACAAGAAAAGCAAAGCATCCACCTCTGCCCCGACTGGCCAGTCTGAGGAGCCAATTGAGGTAGAGACTTCTGTCGAGCCTTCTACAGAGCTTCCATCCATTCCAGTTGTTGCTGTCCCAGTTGATGTGCCTTCCTCCTCTGCGAGTCCTAGCTATTCAGATGGCCCTACTGTCCCCACTTCCCGGACCAACCCATTTACAGGTCAGCAATTAGCTATGACCTTGGCCAGTTTAAAAAACTGGATGTCAGTTGCGACATCCAAGTTTTCCACATTAGCCACTTCAGTTGAGGACCGTTCTGCACCAGCCACTGTCCACTTTCCTCAATTTATTGAGAAACCATTAAAGATTCTCCTGGCCAACCAAGAGAAGATGATTGAGACTCAGACTGCCTTGACTAAGGCAGTTAGCACACAGAGCATAGCCGTGGAGAAGCTGGCTCGGGAGCCAAGAAGATGATGAAGTCCAAGGCATCAAAGAATTCAAAAAAGTACTATGAGAAGATGTGTACAAGCTAATGGCGGATCATCTGCCATTAGACTTGTTAATTGGGGAGTTATCCCCTCCAGCAGCAGCATCCGTACCTGAGCCACAGCTGGAGCAAGACCTAGGCCACCGAGGAAGAAGAAGAAGCTACCCAGCACTGAGGGAGTCATGATTGAGTTAGCTGAGATTCAGGTGACTCCCTCAGGTGATGTACCCAATGTTCCATCGGTCCATCATTAGGATCATGTCCCAGTAGCAAAGCATCAGTAGGCTGGGAACCAATCTGTGGTTCCCGCCCATATAGAGGACCATGGTACCACTGAGGATCCGATGCAGATGGACTAGGCCTAGGGAGCCCTTTATATCCTTTATCTATTTTTATGCTTATTTTGGTAGTTAGCATTGGGGACAATGCCAGCTCTTATTCGTGGGGGTGCACACTACTATATTTATTTAATACATTTGGATGACTGTATATATTGTTGATAATCAGTTTATGTTTTTAGATTTGATAGTTGGTCTGTATATAATTTTGGCTACTTTTCTACTATATATATATATATATATATATATATATATATATATATTTATATATATGTATCTATATATATATGTTTATATATATATATATATATGTATCTATATATATATGTTTATATATATATATATATGTATATATATATGTATATATATATGTATAAATTTATATATATGTATATATATATATATATACCCATTGTATATTCTACTCTCCTATTGTACATATTCATTCGGTTTTTCTATTTTCGTTAAAAAAAATTCGTTGTTAGCTTCGTAGTTAGGCTCGTAGACTTTTGTTTTGGTTTTTGAGTTTTCAATAATTCCTTGGTTTTCTTAATGACACGATTCTTTCCAAGGGTAGAATGTTGTGCGAATTGAGTGGCTCTTCCCAATGATAGATGGCGTGACAACCTTCTTAAGGGTTTGAGTCCGTTTTTTATTTTCTTCTTTTGATTCTTGATATTTCGTAGTTAAGGGTACCTAAGGCAAAGCTTCACTTGGGCCTAACACATTTTCCTTTGATCCCATGATCAAAGACATAATGTTGTGTTTAAGATGGTGAAAGTCGTGGCTTTGAGACTCTTGTGTTGATCAAACAATCATCATGTGGTCGTGTTGGACCATTGTACGCTTGAATCATTACTAAGGTCGTTGTGGGCCCTGGACTCGATGCCTTTAGCAATCCTTGAGTGTGTGTTGTCAGAATTCTAATTGCGAGTCCGAGTCCCGAGCCGATGGTCTAGAACTTGCCCCTAATGTTTGTTGAGGCGAAATCCTAGGTGAAATTTGACTTGAGAAGTGATTATAAGCTCTCCTTGATCCAAAATGCGAAGATTGAACAATTCCATGACCTACCAATGAAATGATCCCTAGTTAACCCTTTTGAGACTTGAACCTTCTTCTTTTAAGAACCAAAGCTACAAGCCTATACCCTTTCTTAATGATATGCTCTCTTGATATCCGAATCTTCCCTTGAGTAAATGGCAAATGTCTAAGATTGGGGGGGGGGGGGGGCAAGAAAGGACACAATGTGATAAAAGGTACAAAAGCAAAAGAAAAGGAAGGCAATGAAAAAGAAAGAAAAGACAAGACAAGACAAAAGAAACACCAATTTGAAGAAGGTCAAAAAGGGGATTCAAAGAAAACAAAAGTGAAAAAAGGGTGTGGGAAAAGTAGAAAAAGGAGAAATGTGTAGAATTGCATAAGAAAGAGTGATAGTGTGTCTCTCTAACCCCTTGAAAAAGAAGTAAATACTCCAATGAGTCAAGAAAGTATGCCAAAATGAAACAAAAGAAGTGCTTAAGGAAAGATTGTACCCACTTGACCAAAAACAATCCAACCCTTACCCAAAAACCTTCACAATGACTCCACAAAAGACCTATATGATCTTGAGTTGAAGGGAACCTACATTAGTGGATACTTACATAAGGGGCAACCATATGGTACTTAGATCCGGACTCGTTACCTTCTTCTTGTGAGACGAGTGAAAGTCCATCAACCTTGGTTTGTGTGTCAATAATCTAAAAGGTGAGGTTCGCTTCGGGAGAGTTCAGGACGTGTGAGTTTGAGTTCCACAATGACCAAAATAATTGAGAGAAGCTCATTGATGAATGTATCAATTTTTGATGCTCTTGTGTCACACTTTATCCATAAATTTTTAAAGATTAAAATGTGTTAAAGATGCATTCACACTGAGGGCAATTTTTAGTCCCAATTGATGTTTGTTGAGGTTACTTTAGGATAAGCTAGAATTACTTGGAAGTTTCCTTTGAGGGGTGGGTCTTATTTTATTTGCTTGAGGACAAGCAAAGTTTTAAGTTTGGGGAAGATGATAACTAGGATTTTAACATGTTTTATGCCCATAGTTTCCTATACTTTGAGTATAATTAAGTACAAAATAGTCCCAAAATACTTACAGGTTGTGCTTGATTGCAGGTTTGACCGATAAAGTGACGAAATATCAAAGATTAGCTCAAAACGAAGTGAAACCTGCTCAAGTGTCAAAAGGCCAATGAAGTGATGGAAATCAAATCCTGGTGTGGACCGCACAACTGTGCATGCAGCTGCACCAAAGAGTTCAGATAGGGCTAAAATTGAAACTGCAACCACATGGATGTGGTAGACTTTATGCGGCCCGCGTCCATCTCGTATGGCCGTGCCATCTTGCCACGTGGTCCGCGCCACAAAGTTTAGAGGATGTGTAGTTTTATACAGGTCCAGCCACGCGGCCGCGCCCGTGCTTGCGCGGTCTGCGCCTGACCCGCATGCAGCCGCGCCACATCATTATGCAGTTCGTGTCATCAATTTAATAGAGATAGACATGGGAGTCAAATAAGTTGGTGCGGCCGCGGTGATGACTGTGCGGCCCTCATTGACCCGGTAGGGCCATTTTTGTCCAGTTTTTTTAGCCAACTATAAATAGAACATTTTACAACTTTTAGCTTAAGTTTATGTTCTGAAGCAGCTGAGCTCGTGATACTCAAATATTGTAGCCATTTTTAGCACTTTAGCTTTATCTTTACAATAGATTCTTGTGATGTCTTCTTAGAAATTAATTAATATGCTTAGATCTTCATATATTTCTTTCGTTTCTTCTTTACTTATGTTTAGAAAAACCCATTAGCTAGGGTTGTGGCTCAACCCTAGTGTGGGTAATTGATGGGTGTTGCTTCTGTATGATGGATTGATATTGGGTATTTGTTATTTGGGTTAATTTTATGCTTTAATTAAGGATTACTGGTTGCAAACATTGATTCTAGCTAAGTGGGTCTTGACTCTTCTTGAGAAAGAGAGCTTAGGACCCCAATTGACCCAATAAGGAATCGGGATGGACCCATGAGAAATGCTAGTCCAAATTAACGAGTTAAACCTTGAGAGAGTAATCACCTTACTTAAACCTTAGTTGCTTGGTTTAATTGGCCTACCCAATTGGTCTCGAGAGAGTCAATCAGGAAAAATTGCTCTCTCTACCGAGATGTATGAGGGTGGGTACAATTGTGCAATGGTTATAGCATTGATCCCAAATATGTCAATCTATTAATAGTAGTTTCTACCCGTTAGTTAACCACCTAGGTGATGCCACAATCCTAGTGCCTTCTCAATAGTAATTACAACAAAGAAAATATCCATTTAGCATAAATTAGTCTTAATCCATAGTTGATAAACAAAAACCCAAAAATATTAGGAGTGCAATTAGGAGCACAAACGCATTCCTAGTATAGACAAATACGCAACTCCACTCCAAGCTCTCTGTGGAAAAATCGACCTCGATACCACTATTCGGGTAAATGTTTTAGCACCTGATCTTCCTACCATTGTGTAAGGTTGGGTTTTTTATTTTCAGCTTTCAGCCAGCTAGACAAGTAGTTAGCACTAGTAGAGAAGGAAGGGAGAGTTTGAATGTGTGTGTGTGTGTGTTTTTAACTAATTCTCGTCCCTTGAGAGGTAAAACAAGAGTGTATACATATATCTATAGGAGTAGAACTAATAAGGTAAAAGAATCCGAGTTTAATAAATTAGGAGAAATTAACAAATCATAGAATCAATTCCCCAAGAGGAGCCCAGCATAGACCCCTTAATTAGGAAATCGATTAACAGTAACAACGGGGAGTCCAATTAAGGTAAGGACTTAAAAACATTCCATGTAGGGAGTCAACAGAGATCCCAAAACCATACTGATAACCAATGAAGGCAAGTATGATCAATTAAGGTCACAAATAAGGAAACATATAAAATTTCAACATAGACTGATTTTAATAGGACATTTGATAGGAATCAATCAGTATAATCTTCAGCAAATACTAATTTTATGGGAAAGAGTTTTTCAGATTCCCCAAATCGAAATCGATTTAGTAAAACCTTACAAAAATACCAGATTTAATAAGAAAAGCCAGTTCAAATCATCAATAAAGATCAATTAGGGGAAAATCCCAAAGAATACTGGTTTTAAAAGGGAAAATGGTTGTGTTCAAAGATAGAGTAAACTAGCACGACTGATACCACAAAGATACCCAAAATCAAAGCACAAATTAAAGGAACCACATAGAATCAACTAAGGTTTCATATTCTTGCACAAATCAGTCACGAAAACACTTAGAAGTCAGGAAAACCCTTGAAAAACAACTTTGGATGAACACTAGTTTAAAAATTCGAAATAGTTAGTTGAAGCAGGAGGTTATTGAAGGAAAAAGCTTAACAATATTCGAATAACCTCAGATCTAGAAATATCTGAGCGTTATCAAACAATAGCAACTTTAAGGTTTCGAAAAATAGTAAAGATGGAGAAAAATTTGTTAAAAACTCATGGATATACTTCGATTTAAGACAAATCTAAAGAAAAATGAAAAATCTCAAGAGCTAGGGTTTCAAAGAACCCAAAGAAGATGAGAGGATCTTAAAATATCATCGGTTTTAGCCGAAAAAATCATACATCTTACTCGAACAACAATGGATGGCTGAAAAATGTCATGAAAGACTATGGATAAGAGTTAAACCACCCCAGGTTCACTTGAGGACCTCAGGGTGGTGACAAACCGTCATGGGGTGAAACGGAGGCCATGAGATGATGAGAGGCTATGGTTTTCGGGAAGGGAGATGGCCGGAGAAGGGTGGACAGTGATTAGGGTTTGAGGGGTCTCAGAGAGAAGATAGGAGGAGAGATTTCAGAGGCATCTCAAATGAAAGAATGGGGTAGGGTTTTGGGGGATCGTTGAGTTAAAAAAGGGAAGATGTAACGTGGGTTGTTGATCTTGGAAATCAACGGTCGACATTAGAAAGGGTAGGTGGGGTTCTGGGTTTGGGTATGGGTTACAAGGGTGTGGGTAGGGTTTTAATCTAAATTGGGCTGAAATTGGGGTCCAATTTTGACCATAATTAAAATCCAAATTTGGCTATAACAATTTATAAAAATAATAAATAATTTCTGAAAAAATAATTTTAAAATTCTAATATGTTTTATAATACATAATTGGTAATTTAAAAATACAGGATCCAATTTTATGCATATAAAATATAATTAAATATTAAAAGGGCTAATATTGCAATTATGTGCAATTTAGCTTTAAAATACTAAATGTAATTATAAAAATATGTAAAAATTAGCTTTTTCATATTTTGGCATATATATAGAAATTAAATAGACGAGTTATTAAAACAATAGTTTTGAAAATAATTTTTGGGGATTTTATGGATAAAAATTGAGGAAATAAATCAATTTAAAACCTTAAAATTACGGAAAAAATAATAGAACCCCTGGACATGCTTATATATATATATATATATATATATATATATATATATATATATATATATATATTGAAAACATATAGGGAAAATTGGGTATCAACAACCGTCATTGTATAAGTTGTGATGTTCTTTTGAGGATTGAAGTCCCATCGTACTTTAGTATGTCTGGAATCTTGAACAATTTTCAATGGCATCTGCGCTCAGCTTAAATAGTAGTTGGGTGTACTTCTTTGTATCCGAGCCTATTAACACATGCGTTGTGCCCGAAATCTGGTCCATTTGAGCGTGGAACTCCTCCCCCTTTTGATCTATCCGACCGTTCATCTCCGTTGTGAATAATATGAGTTTGGTTTTGAAGGGTCATTACAGTTGTCATTATCGAATCCGTTGTTGGTACCCTTGACTCCATCAAAACTGACCTCACCCCTCGTGGTGTTGTTATCTACTCTTTGAGCCGTTTGATTTGCAAGAGCGCTGGGAGGAATTGAGCCTCTTCCATGTGCGTTATTGGAGGCACCTGATAATGCCCACTTCAGTTCTGTCATGACTTGGTCCTTGAGAGATGACCCATGGTAGCTTTATGTTGCTCTCTCAAGACCTTACCATTTCAGCAACCTGTTCATCCTCTACATCATCTGGAATTGGCTCCCGCACATGTTGAGGATATTGTATGTCATGGACAGGTGTTTCCACGTCGCCCTTATTATGTGTGTCACTGATTGAATCCTCGTGTTGAGGTAGATTTTCGTGCGCGTCAACGTTGTGTGCGATGTTGACATTGTTAGCTGCAATTTTTGACCATTGCTATGAAACGAAGAATCAAATGAGTCAGTAATTGATACAAGGATCAACTCAATTTCGCAAGTGTCTAAGTCCCGCGGTGTGCGCCAAAATGTTTACCTGTAAAACTGTACAGTTGAATTTGCTACGTAATTTATAAAAAATGAATTTATTTGATCCAACAATATTTTAAAAAAATAAGATTAAAGATAAGAATTAGCGTAAAATACAAAGGAAATGGCAGGTCTGGCTCCGGGAGCGATGCCCCAAGGACAGAAATAGTAACAATATATAGCAGAAAGTAAAGTTGTATTATCTAGCTTGAGCATTGAATGCAGTATAAATTTTTCCAAAGATCTATTTTGCCTTACAATGGTTGTTGAGCCTATTATTCATATCGAGACCTAGGGAAACAAAAAAATCCCAGAATTGAGCCACTCTTAAATGACAATAAAAAGGGTCATTGATGAATATGCAACGATAAGCTATGAATGAAAATATTATCTAACATCATTGCCCATTTAATGGCAAGAAATATTCTTCATTAAACCCATTCTGATGGTAAACATTTGATCTCCTCAGGTTGATTGTGTTCACTTCGGGGTTCAATTGTAGCTATCTTTAACGACCCGATCGGTCGTTTTATGAGTAGCCACTCCGTTTCCCCCATTTATGATTCTTATTGTCTAGTTCAGCTGTATTATATGATATCGAGCTGGTTGGTTCGGGTTCAGAGAGGTTTTGGAGAAGTATGAGACACTTAGTCTCTTTTGAGTAAGCTTATGTTGGAAAAGTCAACCGGATGTTTACATATGTGAAAAACGGCTCGGATGTGAATTCTGATGGTTCGGATAGCTTCAGGAGGTGATTTGGTACTTAGGAACATGATTAGAATGTATTTTAGAGGTCCGGAGTAGATTTAGTCTTAAATTGGCAAAATTGGAATTTTGGCATTTTCCAGTTGGTATGTAAGATTTTGATATATGGGTCGGAATGGAATTCTTGGAAGTTGGAATAGGTTCGTTGTGTCATTTTTGACGTGTGTGAAAAATTTCACGTCATTCAGATGAGGTTTGATAGAATCGAAATCAAAATTTGAAAGTTTTTAGAATTCATATACTTGAATCCGATGTCAATTTGGTATTTTGATGTTGTTTTAAGCGTTCAAAAGATTGGAACAAGTTTGAATGAGGTTATGGGATATGTTGGAATGTTTAGTTGAGGTTCCGAGGTCCTCGGATGAGTTTCGGGTGGTTGAACGGATCACTTCATGTAGGTTTTGAAGGGTCATTACAGTTGTCATTATCGAATCCGTTGTTGGTACCCTTGACTCCATCAAAACTGACCTCACCCCTCGTGGTGTTGTTATCTACTCTTTGAGCCGTTTGATTTGCAAGAGCGCTGGGAGGAATTGAGCCTCTTCCATGTGCGTTGTTGGAGGCACCTGATAATGCCCACTTCAGTTCTGTCATGACTTGGTCCTTGAGAGATGACCCATGGTAGCTTTATGTTGCTCTCTCAAGACCTTACCATTTCAGCAACCTGTTCATCCTCTACATCATCTGGAATTGGCTCCCGCACATGTTGAGGATATTGTATGTCATGGACAGGTGTTTCCACGTCGCCCTTATTATGTGTGTCACTGATTGAATCCTCGTGTTGAGGTAGATTTTCGTGCGCGTCAACGTTGTGTGCGATGTTGACATTGTTAGCTGCAATTTTTGACCATTGCTATGAAACGAAGAATCAAATGAGTCAGTAATTGATACAAGGATCAACTCAATTTCGCAACTGTCTAAGTCCCGCGGTGTGCGCCAAAATGTTTACCTGTAAAACTGTACAGTTGAATTTGCTACGTAATTTATAAAAAATGAATTTATTTGATCCAACAATATTTTAAAAAAATAAGATTAAAGATAAGAATTAGCGTAAAATACAAAGGAAATGGCAGGTCTGGCTCCGGGAGCGATGCCCCAAGGACAGAAATAGTAACAATATATAGCAGAAAGTAAAGTTGTATTATCTAGCTTGAGCATTGAATGCAGTATAAATTTTTCCAAAGATCTATTTTGCCTTACAATGGTTGTTGAGCCTATTATTCATATCGAGACCTAGGGAAACAAAAAAATCCCAGAATTGAGCCACTCTTAAATGACAATAAAAAGGGTCATTGATGAATATGCAACGATAAGCTATGAATGAAAATATTATCTAACATCATTGCCCATTTAATGGCAAGAAATATTCTTCATTAAACCCATTCTGATGGTAAACATTTGATCTCCTCAGGTTGATTGTGTTCACTTCGGGGTTCAATTGTAGCTATCTTTAACGACCCGATCGGTCGTTTTATGAGTAGCCACTCCGTTTCCCCCATTTATGATTCTTATTGTCTAGTTCAGCTGTATTATATGATATCGAGCTGGTTGGTTCGGGTTCAGAGAGGTTTTGGAGAAGTATGAGACACTTAGTCTCTTTTGAGTAAGCTTATGTTGGAAAAGTCAACCGGATGTTTACATATGTGAAAAACGGCTCGGATGTGAATTCTGATGGTTCGGATAGCTTCAGGAGGTGATTTGGTACTTAGGAACATGATTAGAATGTATTTTAGAGGTCCGGAGTAGATTTAGTCTTAAATTGGCAAAATTGGAATTTTGGCATTTTCCAGTTGGTATGTAAGATTTTGATATATGGGTCGGAATGGAATTCTTGGAAGTTGGAATAGGTTCGTTGTGTCATTTTTGACGTGTGTGAAAAATTTCACGTCATTCAGATGAGGTTTGATAGAATCGAAATCAAAATTTGAAAGTTTTTAGAATTCATATACTTGAATCCGATGTCAATTTGGTATTTTGATGTTGTTTTAAGCGTTCAAAAGATTGGAACAAGTTTGAATGAGGTTATGGGATATGTTGGAATGTTTAGTTGAGGTTCCGAGGTCCTCGGATGAGTTTCGGGTGGTTGAACGGATCACTTCATGTAGGTTTTGAAGGGTCATTACAGTTGTCATTATCGAATCCGTTGTTGGTACCCTTGACTCCATCAAAACTGACCTCACCCCTCGTGGTGTTGTTATCTACTCTTTGAGCCGTTTGATTTGCAAGAGCGCTGGGAGGAATTGAGCCTCTTCCATGTGCGTTGTTGGAGGCACCTGATAATGCCCACTTCAGTTCTGTCATGACTTGGTCCTTGAGAGATGACCCATGGTAGCTTTATGTTGCTCTCTCAAGACCTTACCATTTCAGCAACCTGTTCATCCTCTACATCATCTGGAATTGGCTCCCGCACATGTTGAGGATATTGTATGTCATGGACAGGTGTTTCCACGTCGCCCTTATTATGTGTGTCACTGATTGAATCCTCGTGTTGAGGTAGATTTTCGTGCGCGTCAACGTTGTGTGCGATGTTGACATTGTTAGCTGCAATTTTTGACCATTGCTATGAAACGAAGAATCAAATGAGTCAGTAATTGATACAAGGATCAACTCAATTTCGCAACTGTCTAAGTCCCGCGGTGTGCGCCAAAATGTTTACCTGTAAAACTGTACAGTTGAATTTGCTACGTAATTTATAAAAAATGAATTTATTTGATCCAAAAATATTTTAAAAAAATAAGATTAAAGATAAGAATTAGCGTAAAATACAAAGGAAATGGCAGGTCTGGCTCCGGGAGCGATGCCCCAAGGACAGAAATAGTAACAATATATAGCAGAAAGTAAAGTTGTATTATCTAGCTTGAGCATTGAATGCAGCATAAATTTTTCCAAAGATCTATTTTGCCTTACAATGGTTGTTGAGCCTATTATTCATATCGAGACCTAGAGAAACAAAAAAATCCCAGAATTGAGCCACTCTTAAATGACAATAAAAGGGGTCATTGATGAATATGCAACGATAAGCTATGAATGAAAATATTATCTAACATCATTGCCCATTTAATGGCAAGAAATATTCTTCATTAAACCCATTCTGATGGTAAACATTTGATCTCCTCAGGTTGATTGTGTTCACTTCGGGGTTCAATTGTAGCTATCTTTAACGACCCGATCGGTCGTTTTATGAGTAGCCACTCCGTTTCCCCCATTTATGATTCTTATTGTCTAGTTCAGCTGTATTATATGATATCGAGCTGGTTGGTTCGGGTTCAGAGAGGTTTTGGAGAAGTATGAGACACTTAGTCTCTTTTGAGTAAGCTTATGTTGGAAAAGTCAACCGGATGTTTACATATGTGAAAAACGGCTCGGATGTGAATTCTGATGGTTCGGATAGCTTCAGGAGGTGATTTGGTACTTAGGAACATGATTAGAATGTATTTTAGAGGTCCGGAGTAGATTTAGTCTTAAATTGGCAAAATTGGAATTTTGGCATTTTCCAGTTGGTATGTAAGATTTTGATATATGGGTCGGAATGGAATTCTTGGAAGTTTGAATAGGTTCGTTGTGTCATTTTTGACGTGTGTGAAAAATTTCACGTCATTCAGATGAGGTTTGATAGAATCGAAATCAAAATTTGAAAGTTTTTAGAATTCATATACTTGAATCCGATGTCAATTTGGTATTTTGATGTTGTTTTAAGCGTTCAAAAGATTGGAACAAGTTTGAATGAGGTTATGGGATATGTTGGAATGTTTAGTTGAGGTTCCGAGGTCCTCGGATGAGTTTCGGGTGGTTGAACGGATCACTTCATGTAGGAAAAAGTTGCAGAAAATCTACTATTGGTGTTGCAAGATTTTGGCCTTCACGTTCGCGAGTGTCCTCTCGTGTTCATGAAGGGTTAGGTTGTGAGGTAGGAGGTTCGTCCTTCGCCTTCGTGATGGGGGTCCCGCGTTCGCGAAGGGATGAGGCCTATGTTCATCGCATTCGTGATGGTTTTGCAATGTTCGCATAGAGTAAAGGTAAGCAGCTGGGGTCCTGGAGAATTGTTCTTCGCGTTTGCGAGCTAGTTGTCATGTTCGCGATGCATTGATGAGCTAAAACGTTGTGTTTGTGTACATTGTGTCGCGTTTGCGATGAAGGATTTATTGGTCAACAGGATTTTTTGCTTTGCAAACGCAAGGCATTGACCGCGTTTATGGAGAAGGAGTGTGAATAGCTGGGTAGAATGTTTAAAAGACCAGTTTCGCGATTTTGGGTCTAAATTTCACCATTGTTGAGCGATTTTGGAGCTTCTTGAGGGAGATTGAAGAGGGAATCAAGGGGAAAGACTTGGAGATAAGACTTATGGACTTAATAGTCAATCCTATTGTGATTTCTACCTAATTTAACATGGAATTTGTGGAATCTAAAGCCTAAAATTGGAGAGTTAAGGCTTGGAATTTGAGACTTTGATTTGAGGATTTGAGGGATCAGTTTTGGTTGGATTTTGATGTATTTGGTATGTATGAACTCGTGAGAGTGCAAGGATTTTATTTGTGTGATTTTTATCGAAATCCGACACGTGAGCCTAGGGGTCGGGTTTAGACCAATTTCAGAATTTTTAGTATAATTTGATTATTTTCACATGGGCTTCGTTACCTTAGCATATTATAATATTATGATTTTAATTTTGGGTAGATTCGACATGTGTTGAGATCTGCTTTGAGGTAAGTAACCATTATAAATCTGGACAGAGGGTATTTCGTATTATTTTGATAAATGAGGTGATGCACATGCTAGGTGACGAGCGTGTGGGCATGCACCAGTAAGGATTGTGACATGGTCCATCCCATAGTGAATATTAAGCCTCATATTTGATGTGAAATCTTATGATATTCTGTATTTTGAGACTTGATACTGTACTTTGGGGTTGTACGCCATGTTTGGGGCCTTGTGCCGACCTGTTTAGACCCCTATAGGAAATTTTTACTACTTTCCTCACTCTATCTAATTTGAAAGCATATCCTCAATCAAGTTTTATCTGTTTATTATTTTAATCCGATTTTATCACTCTACTTCTAAATATATGAAAACTATTTGGGCTGAGTTCCTTGATTTCCACTGATATGCTCAAGTGGCTGTGAGGTTAATGACTGAGAGAGGTTGAGGTGTGTGTATGTGTGTATGTATATATGTGTATATATATATATATATATATATATATATATATATATATATATATATATATATATTACGGATCGGGCTTCACACTGTAACAACACTTATATGGATCGGGTTGCACGCCACAGCGATATGACACTTGGAGTGTAGGATCGCATCTGAAGTCTGTAAACCCTAGTGAGCGTAATCGACTATAAACTATGGATCAGGCTGCACGCCGTAGCGATTATTATGATTATTACTATTATGGGATTATATTTGAGCCGGAGTGCTGAGTGTGAGTACTTTGACGAGAGTTGAGTCACGAGTGACTGAAAGCTTGCTCGAGAGGCTATACTTCTGAGTGATACCTTGCTCGAGGGGCTCGTTTATGACATTTTATTGCTTTCACTCTTCTTTTATACTGAGCCTCTGTTGAAAACTATTAAATAAAGGATTTCAAAATATTTTTAGTTGAAACTAAATTTTTGACGAGATGATTGGCTTTTAAATTGCAGAATTTGACTTGAAATTTCTTTATGAGACTTATTAAATGATTTATACTTCTCATTACTGCACTTAGACCTTATTTACTTTAGATACTTACTAACTTGGTGTACTCACGCTACTCCCTACACCTTGTGTGCAGATCCAGGTGCACGAACAACAAAGTGAGGGTCCCCAGTTCTCTTAGAGCTTTACCAGAAACTATAAGGTAGGTGCAAGACATTCACAGCCTTGATTTCCTCCTTCCTATCTTAGATTCCAGCTATTTTAGACTTATGATGTATTTTTCAGTCAGTTTGGGTTCTATTTAGAAGCTCTTAACTTGTGCTACCAGATGTTGGGATGTGTTGGTATATTTTGTACTATTTTTTGCGTATTTCCATTGATTGGTATATTTCATATGAGAATTCGAGACTTAATCAATTCTAGAGAATGGTTTTATATAAAGAATTCGTTGTGGTTAAATTTAGGGTTGGCTTGCCTAGTACTGTGATAGGCGCCATCACGACCGGTGTATTTGGGATCGTGGTACTATCGTTCCCGGTACTGGTTGTTACTCGATTCATCTTCTGCCTGTCTTCAATTGCATGTGTCGCTCTATCATTCGATCATTTAATATAAGCCAATTTTACCCTATAATATCAAACAAATAATTTCTCCTGCCTCATTGTGACAAAGGAATAGAAAGAGTAACTCTTATGTCAATTTTACATAATAAATTATTAAGCAAATCTATATTATCCATGCTAAAAATTTCATGATCCATCAAATCTATTACCTTTAGTTCTCTAAGTGAATTTTTTTGAACAATTTAAAACTTATCTTTGTGCCTTTCCTATTTGAGAAAAACCGCTAATTAGACTATTTAAAATTGACATTCAATGAGAAAAAAGTACAAAATATATTGGAAAGTCTACAAAGTATAGTCGTCCCTCCAAAGTTATAATCGGCAATTGTATAATTTTTGTTTATTAATGTATAATATACATATTATATAGATAGTCGGTGTATCTTTTTTGTATATTTGACTAGTGGTATGAGGCAGACCAACGCATAGGCTAGGGGGTCACAGGCCCCCGTAACTTTAAAAATATATGTATATATCTTTAGCAGTCGTAATTATTGGTTGATCGGTCAAAAATGTTAGAAGCACAAATATATTTGGATAGGTGGAGACGAAGTATATTACTAATGGGACAACCTGAAGTTTTTAGCTTGAATTTTTTGATAATTTTGTGCAACTAGGCGTCTCCATTACACGGTTCTTCCATCAATCGGAGTTTAGATTAACTATGTTTTGGGAATCACAAATGTCAATTTTATAATTTGGTTGTCGGCTATAGGAGCTTGGAGGAGATGTGGGGATGCGAACACTATGTGGTAAGTGATAGCAGATTGTATAGGGGAGTCTGCAAAAGAGGTGTTAGGGGTCTCGACTGGTGTCTCAGGTGGGGCACAAATGAGACTGGTGGTGGAATGAAGTGGTACAAGGTAAAGTGGAAGCGAAGAAGGCGGCATACCTGAAGTTAAGGGGGAACATAGGTGAGGGGGAGAGGGGAACGTGCATGGAGAGATATAAGATAGATAGGAAGGAAGCTAAACTGTCGGTCACAGAGGCCAAGACTGCGGCTTATGGTCGTATGTACGAGGAACTGGGGGAAAAAGGCAGGGAGAAGAAGTTATTCTGGCTGGCCAAATTGAGAGAGTCATGAAGGCGAGATTTGGACAAAGTGAGATGCATTAAGGACAAAGATGGTAGAGTACTGGTGGAAGATGCCCAAATTAAGAGGAGATGGCAGACTTACTTTCATAAACTTCTGAATGAAAAAGGGGATTGTGATATTGTGCTAGGCGAAGTAGAGCATTCCAAGAGTCTTCGTGACTTCGGGCACTACAGGCATATCGAAATCGAGGAGGTCATGGGGGCTATGCGTAAGATGATTAGGGGCAGAGCGACCGGGCCAGACAAGATTACAGTAGCATTTTGGAAGTGTGCAGGGAGAGCAGGTATAGAGTGGTTGACTGGGTTGTTTAATGTTAGTTTTAAGGCGAAAAAGATGCCCGATGAGTGGAGGTGGAGTACGGTAGTTCCATTGTATAAGAAAAAAGGTGATATCCAGAGTTGCAATAATTATAGAGGTATCAAACTACTGAGTACTATCATAAAAGCATGGGAGAGGGTGGGTGAAGCAGTAAGGATCACAGTATCTGTATCTGATAACCAGTTCGGGTTTATGCCGGGTCATTCCACCACAGAAGCTATACACCTTGTTAGGAGGTTGGTGGAACTGTCTAGAGAGAGAAAGAAGGATCTGCACATGGTGTTTATTGACCTGGAGAAAGCATATGAAAAGGTTCCTAAGGAAGTTCTCTGGAGATGCTTGGAGGCAAAAGGTGTGTCGGTTCCTTATATTATGGCAATTAAGGAAATGTATATGATGGGGCTAAGACTCGGGTTAGGACAGTAGTAGATGACTCTAAACATTTTCTGATTGAGATGGGGTTACACCAAGGCTCTGCGCTCAGTCCGTTCTTATTCTCCTAGGTGATAGACGCAATAACAAACCATATTCAATGGGAGGTTCCGTAGTACATGCTATTCCCCGATGACATAGTTCTGATTGATGAGTTACGAGCCGGTGTTAATGAGAGACTGAATGTTTTGAGATATAAGATTGAGTCTAAGTGTTTTAAGGTAAGCAAAACGAAGACGGAATACATCGAGTGCAAGTTCAGTGCCGCGCCGGAGGAAGTAGTCGTGGATGTGAGGTTTGAGTCACACGTTATCCCAAGTAGAGGCTGCTTCAAGTACCTTGGTTCGTTATCAAAGGGGGAAGGGAGATCGATGGGGATGTCACACACCATATTGGGTAGGATGGATGAAGTGGAGGTTAGCATTTGGAGTCTTGTGCGACAACAGAGTTCCACTGATACTCAAAGGTAAGATCTATAAACCGGTGGTTAGACCGGCCATAATGTATAGGGCTGATTGAAAGCATGTTAAGAACTCACATATCCAAAAGATGAAAGTAGCAGAAATGATAATGTTCAGGTGGATGTGCCGGCATACTAGGAAGGATAAGATTGGGAATGATGATATTTGGGAGAAGGTGCACATGGCTCCCATTTATGAGAAGATGCAGGAAGCGTGGCTCAGATGGTTCGGGCATGTACAACGGAGAAATCTAGATGCTCCAATAAGGAGGTGCGAGCGGCTGGTTGTGGAAGACACAAGAAGACGTAGAGGGCACCGAAGATGTATTGAGGAGAGGTGATCAGGCAGGATTGGTGAGGCTTCAGGTTTTTTAGGACATGATACTTGATAGGACGTTATGGAGGTCGAGTATTACGATTTTAGGCTATGAGGTAGTTGAGTGTTGCGTTACTTTGTGTCTTTGTGAGCCTAGTCTGGTAGAGTTTTGTCTAAGATAGCTAGGAGTAATGTCGTTTCTTACTGTTTTCTATTTTCGATGCAGGTTCCACTTACTATGCATCATTTTTGCTTTGTATTTTCTTGTGCATTTTATATTCCTATTTTTTCTATGATCTCCGTGATGATTCTAATATTCTTTTCGTTTGTATTTTTATTATCTTGAGCCAAGGATCTTTCGGAAACAGCCTCTCTACCCCTTCGGGGCAGGGGTAAAGTCTGCATATACATTGCCGTCTCCAGACCCCACTTGTGAGATTTTACTGGATTGTTGTTGTAAATGATGACTTGAACTCAAAGAACCAAACGCTATACATAAGAATTCAAATAATGCTAAAGGTTGTGAGTGATGTCCAATTAAAAAACATGTAAAATTAGACATGTATTTAAGGTGCCCAAGAAATGTCATTTCGGCGTAGCAATATCTTGCTATACTTAAAACCCATGAAGCAATTCGGAGAAAAGTAATGTAACCCAAAACAAACAAACAAGTGCAAAAATACATCCAATATTATATTATCTGCAACTTTATTTTGTGGATACAAATAATTGAGCAGGGGCCTCTAAAAGAATATGTACTTTCTGTATAATTAATTAAGCCTTATAGTTTAGCTCAAATAAACCAAAGCAAAGTTTGAACAAATTGAGTCACAATCGTTGTCAACTAAGTCTATATTTAAACTACCAAAATTTAGGTAGAATCGTCACATGCAGGAAAGGGAATTAGTTTCTTGGATCCTGTTAAACAACTTTTGGTTAGACTGTACTCTTGGGAGAAAAATAAGATCTGGAATTTAATTTAATTTAATTTATTTAGAAGATATGCTAATTTTCGTGTTGCAGCTTCATTTTCTCCTTCTACCTTCCTTCACCAGAAAAAGCAACCTCCTACCTCTAAGAAAACACCAAAGAAACCCCTTAAGAGAAACAATTAATTAATCAAATACTACAACAGTTCAATCCATTGGTATATTTTTTGCTTTGGGTCTAAGCCCGTACGTTTTTAAAACATGTCATTAGAGTTTACGGCCTGTTTATGTATACCCACATTTCTATCATGTTTTATCAATCTTGAATTTGCCCAGGGTGTTGCATACGCACCTCTTAGGGACTCAACATCTTGAGTGAATTTTGTCCCCACATTGCTCAAGGTTACGTATTGACTAATTCTGATACCATATGTAATAGCCTAATTCGCAAGTGATATTTTCTATTTAAGGCTTAAACTTGTGCGGCTTTAAGACATATCATTAGCATCACAACTTGTTCAATGTTTGGTCAATGTGATATTCTGGTATATTGATCTATTTCAAGGGTGGATCTAGCTTGTGTACGAGTTCGGCTTAACCCCATACTTCTAGTCTAAATCTTGTATATGTATTAATAAATTCATTTTATATATGTATAAAACTTAAATTCATAACCAAATTATTAACACTTGATGTTGGTATACTAAAATGTCCATGCTCCAACATCAAAGCTGCGATTACAATAATACTTATGTCTACTCTTTTATCCTTTCCATGCTCCAACATCTATGCAACTCTCACTAATACCTTACTCTAAATCGCCAGCTGTAATTAAGATGGAACTTCTGGAATTAACTTAGATATGCTTTTATATCTAAGAATTGAGCTTAAATATAAGTCATGTATGAATTTCGGAACAATAGCAATTCATTCTTCTCATTCTAAGATGATAGCAATGCCTTCATTCTTGTTGAATCAATCAAGTTAAATGAAACCTGCAAATCAGACATATAAAGATTTGTTAAAAACATAATCCCTGCAGTATAAGTGAATTTCAAGAATTAGAATGCTTCATGTATTAGTTGAGGTGCGAGAAAGCTGTCCCGGACATCACAGTTATAAGTGCACCAGAGAAGTTAGATCTATTGAATCATGGCAAGAATCATTAGTTACCACCTAAATCTTACAATACTACAAATAAAATTGTAAGCAAAGTGAAATTATATCATCTTATTATGTTCTCTATAACTACTCTCCATGTGCATTTGTTCAATCAATTTAATGTTTCTTTAATTCGTTTCTCCCATTGTTAAAATCAATAATATACTCAGAAAACAAATACAAAAGCATATGATGAATGCAAAAGCTCTTGCTTTTTATTTGTTTGCATCTTTATTCTAAATGCATCACTTAAATAAAAGGAGGATTTAATGATGATTTCACTTATAAACCAACCAAACAAAATAAAACAACAAGAACTATGGCCGGTATAGGCTGGCAGATAACGTAAAAATAGGCAATTATAATAAATAGATTTCAATTGTAACCCAAGTTTCCTAATTTATTTATAATATAAAGTATTAGCTTGTTACTTACCAGTTAAAGAGGGTAATGCCACATTTTGGTGTAGCACCATTTTCAATCTGCTTTAACATCAAAACTTCACAAGAAACTCTAACTCCAATTTTCCAACTCTTCCACTCATTATATCCAATTCCGACAGCAGTACTCATATCAGCAGAAGCTCTCAAATTCTTGCTCTTGAATCCACTTCTGATCATTTTCCCAACATTATCACCATACAACATTTCATTAGATTTCATAACAAATTTAACACTCTTCTTCTCTTGGACAAAACCAGACACTTTCCCTTCACCCATGTTCACATCATTTTCACCTTTTAATTCCACTTTAATTTCACCATATACAAATTTCAACTCCCTATTTGGATTTTTTAACTCAACCCCAACATTTGATTCTGCATTTAGTTTTGGACCTTTTTGATTTTCAGTGACATTGAATTTAGTAAACTCAAGGGATCTTAAATGGAAAACAGGGAGTTTTGGATTAAACCAAAGGTAGAGAGCACCACCAGCTGCTACTAAAAAGATTAACAAAATTAGAAAAACAAAACAGCAACAACAACAACTAAAGCAACAAGTTCTACGCTTCTTTTCTGGGTAGAATGATGGAGGAAGGTTAATTTTTCGCGCGCTGGTGGCGGTTGTATTGGCCTTTGAATTGGGATTGTAGGATCTCTGAAACCAGGTGGTTTCTTTAGAGGTTTCACCTGTGACATTCTTGAAAACCAGAAATTAAAGAGCCTTTTATTTTCTGTTTTTGTATATAAATAAAGAATCTTATTAAAAAAGAGAATGTTACATTAAATCAAACATGATATGTGCAGCAGATTGGATATGATGTCTTTGATGTGAATGTAAAGTAGTGATGAAGATTTAGGAATTAAAGACAGGATTTTTGGGTTGGGAAAAAAGACATATTTTAATAGGAAGAAGAAGAGGTGGAGTGATTTGGAGGTGGAATTTGGAGGTGTTTGTGTAATGGTTAAGACAAAGAACAAAGAGAAAGGTGCGGGGATGTGATCACTGGAAAAATTGCAAGTGATGAGATTTATGCGCAGGTCTTATGTGCTGGCATAGCGGGAAGGTTTCAACTAGCACACTGAAAAATAGAAACGTTTAGGGTGCTCTAATAAATTAATAATACTTACCAGTAAAAATTAGTCCTGTAGGAACTATTTTGGATGTTAGGTTTGATTTATTACAAATTAATATATGTTGTACTCCTTCAGTCTTGAATTATTTATCGTGATTTTTAAAATTAGGTGTCTCACATTATTTGTCATTTTAGAAGTTCAAGACTGTTGACCTGAGCAATTTTGGTATTGATCATTGACAAATGAACACATGCATAAACCACGTTCATGGACGGTATACATAAGTCACGGTCAGATTCAAGCAAAAGGCATGCACGTGCAAGGAATAAGTATAAGTGGTTATTTCTGATAGTCCTTGAACGAAAGGGTTGCATATCTGATAAAGAGCACAACTCCTTAATTGAATAGAACTCTAGTAAGATAAGGGAAGAGTTAAAAATTGAAGTTGACCAAAACTCTTCCACCAAGGAAGAGTAAAGCATTAGAACCCTAGTAAATCCTTATTCTAGTAACTCTATAGATATCGGGTTTTGTTCTCTTTTATAGGTGACACACATGTACTGAAGTAAAAGCAGAATTGAGAACAAAATAACAAGGCAGTTGTGAACAATTCATGTGAGATTCAAGAGTGCAATCCTGAAGCTACACAAACCAGACTGAAAAACTAGTCACACAAAGAGTTTTATGTGTCTATATTTATTTCTAGTAGGGATTTTGAAATGTATCTTTTAGCTTTCTTATGAAAAAATTGTACTAGGTACCTGAGTTGTATCTTTCAAGTTAGAGTAAACTTGAAGTAGTCGCAAAAACCTGTGGCATGCTGTTACAAGGGTTAGAGTTAATCCTTAGGTATGCAAGAGATTGTAAACTCGAGTTGTATCTTTCAAGTTAAGTTAACTTGAAATAGTCAAAATAGTCGGTGGCGTGTTTCTATAAGAGTTACAGTTAATCCTTAGGTTTGCAAGAATTTATAAACTTTGTAGTCGGCTCAGAGTGTAGTGGAGTATTTGAAAACATTCTAGTGGGTAGTAGGTCGTAAGTTTTTTACTTTTTGACCCGGCTATTTTTCACATAAAAATTCTTGTATTCTTTACTTTCTACATAATTTATTTCACAAGTGTAGTATAAGGAACGTTTAGAAGAACCATGTCCTTCGATTACCCCGTACACATAAAAATGGAGCACCACATAAATCATTCCCCCCCCCCCCCCCTCTTGTGTCGTATTGAAGTATAAAACATCAATTGGTATGAGATTAGATTATCCTTGAAGAGGTTAAGACCTTAGAAAAATATCAAGATGAGTACACTATCAGAAAACTGTAAAGAGCGATCCACCACTAGACCACCACTATCTAATGATCATTGTTATTCTTTGTGGAAGGAGATGAGAAGTGATCACTTGCAAATGACTGATGAATGCTTAAAGTGTGGTAAAAACACACGATCAAGAACTCTCCTATGTAGAAAGTCGAGTGGAAAAAGGAGAGATCTAAAAGGACCAAGACTAGTTTGGATTCCTAATACTAACCCCTGATTTCTTTTTTCAGGTCCAAGTGAAGAAGAGCAGCCAAATATGGTACACTATCACACCACACTATAACATTGCTTGTCCTCAAGTCAATCAACAAATTACTCTATCTTTGAGCACTCTACACCAATAACGATGGTTGATAGCAACAATTAAACTCTAGCATATGCAATCACATACACTTCCCTTTGCTTATTCCATTCTTCAAAAATATTCAAACAAAGACAACATGCACATAAAAATCCGAGCCTCATAAACCGACCGACTCAATGTCACAATGCACTCATGTCTTGAACACCTAACATCCTAGAGAAGTCTAATAATGTGTCATGCCACTGTTCGCCCTCCATGAACTACTGTGACAGGACTTAGTCTTTACGACTAGGTAAGTCTAACAAATGCGGAACATAAACGAAACTTACGGAATAAATAATCAAAAGCCAAAAATAACCGAGTGAAATCATATTTAAAATGTTGCTCAACATATACAACACAACTTCACAGAATCTAATACGCTATCCCAAAAGCCGAAAACTCACGAAACCACAAACCTTTGAATATCTAATAGTGTCTAACTCTAGAATATCTAACAAGGAAAAGAAATACAAAAGGGCAAATTTATAAAATCTAGAATAGAATGGGAATCCTCGATCTGAGTATATGGCAGATGTACCTCGAAGTCTCTAGAGTAGTCGCCTCGCCTCAAGGGTGGCAGGACTAAGTCGCCATACATGGATCTGCACATGAAAAATATGCACAGAAAGGGCATGAGTACACCACAATGGTACTCAATAAGTGCCAAGCCTAACCTTGGTCGGGTAGTGATGAGGAAGGTCAGGGACCTACTAAGATTATATAAAAAAATTAAGGTTCAACAGCATAGAACAGAAGAGTATAAATAAGAGCAACAAGAAAAGTAACACAAGATATAAAGGGCAACAACAACTATTACGGAGACAAGATAAACACAAAAGAAATAACGTCCCGCAAGCGGGGATCTCCTAGGATATCGTCCTGTAGTCCCAAATATACATGTCCAATAGATCTCCCTGGATCCCATCCCGTAGTCCAACTCACAGTGCGCGGGGATCTACCGGAATCCCGTTCTGTAATCCCAAATATAAGTATCTAGTACTGGGGTAATCTACTGGATGCATTCCCGTAGTTCCATATAATTATACGGGGGGATCTACCGGAATCCCACATCCGTAGTCTTACATGTAAACAGACAAGGGGGGAAGAGCTACCGGAATCCCACATCCGTAGTCCCAATGTAAATATACAACATCAACAGGAAAGTAATCAGAAGTGTCTAAGGCAAAGAGTAATCCTAGCCTAACATACTGTATAGAATTCAAGTAAAGCAGTTTAAACAAATAAAGCAATTAGATCATATAGACATGGTTTCCTAAGCTAGCACATGATTAATAGTGCAAGTAGTAAAATAAAGAAAGAGAACATACTTGTATTTACTTAATGAAAAACCAGATTTCCAACAATTAGAACAAGTACACACTCATCACCTCGCGTACAAGCCATTTCAATTAACAACAATACGAAATCCTAGGGGGGAGGTCCCTCACACAAGGTTAGACAAGCCACTTACCTCAAACCAGCTCAAAATCAACCCGAAACCACGTTCTTTCCACAAGTACTCGACTAAAAATGGTCCAAATCTATTCAATTTAACTTCAAAATATAAATAACACTTCAAGTAACTGATTCTACAATAAAATTCTAAGCTAATGTGTGAAATTAGGTAAAATAACTAAAATGCCCCTCGAACTCACGTCTGGGAATCGGGAAAAATTTACATTTTCAGAATCCTCACACTCTCAAGAGTCAAACCATACCAAAATTATCCGAATCCAATGTTAAAATCACCAATCAAAACTTAATTTCTTGGTCTAAGAACTTTTCCCCAATTTTCATACAAATTCATAAATTAAAAGGTGAATTCATGTTTTGATTAATGGGTTACAAGCAAAAAGGAGTTAAGAATCGTTAGCCAATCGATATGTGATCAGCTGGCCAGTCTTCTCATAAGTTATCGCTCTGTCTCCCCCATTTCTTCTTCTATGTGCTTCATTATCCGTGTTTCGTGGCATCGGGTTGGTCAGATTGAGTTCGAAATGATTTTGATAAGGTTCGAGACACTTAGTCTCTTTTAAGAATGTTTGAGTTGGAAAAGTTTACTAGATGTTGACATATGTGTTGGGAGGCTCAAATGTCATTTCTAATGGTTTGGTTAGCTTTGGGAGGTTATTTATGAATTAGGAGTGTGATTGGAATGGGTTTTGGAGGTCCGGAGTAGAATTAGGCTTCAATTGGCAAATTTGAGATTTTGGTAATTTCGGGTTGGTAGGTGAGATTTCGATATAAGGGTTAAAATGGAATTTTGAGAATTAGAGTAGCTTCTTTGTGTCATTTTTGATGTGTGTGCAAAATTTCAGGTCATTCGGAAGTGGTTTGGTTGGGTTTTTTTTATCAAAAGTGTATTTCGAAAGATTTTAGAAAATTTAGGCTTGAATACGATGTGTTTTGAGTGATTTGATGTTGTTTTGAGGTGCTTTGATGATTGGAATATGTTTGAATAAGGTTTTAGAATATGTTGGTGCCTTTGGTTGAGCTCCCGAGGGCCTCGGGTGAGTTTCGGTTGGTCAATCAGACCATTTTAGAGTTTGGGAAACTGCAGAAACTTAGTTCTAGCAGTTCCAGGCATTTTGGTATTCGCGTTCGCGAAGAGTCTGTTGAAGGAGGTGAAGGTTTATACTTCGCATTCACAAGGTAGGTGCCGTGTTCACGAAGGGTTTGTGAGGCTGTTCATCATGTTCGCGATTGCATATAAGGAATTGGGTCAGATGGGTCCAAGGTGAATTGTTCACCGCGTTCGTGTAAGGGTGTTCACATTCGCAAGTGTAGGCGAAAGGTACATCGCGTTCGCATCTTGCATGTCACGTTCCCGTAAGGAAAATTTTAGTCAACGTGATTTTGTGCTTCGTGAATGCGTGGGTTTGACTGCGTTCGCGAAGAAGGACGGTCAGACCTAGGCAGAATGTTTTAATTCATTTCATCCGCGATTTTGGGCTCATTTCCTCCATAGTTAGACTTTTTGAGAGCTTTTTGCAGGAGATTGAAGATGGATTCAAGGGGAAACTATTTGATGTAAGAATGTCGGACCTAAAACTTGATTCTATTGTGAAATCCACCTTGCAATTCGTGGAAACTTAAGCTAAAAATGGAAGAACTAGGGCTTGGGATTTTTTTTAATCGTGATTTGGAGGACTTTTGATATGCATAACCCAATCCGCGTTCGCGAAGCCCGGCTTACTCTTTCATCGCGTTCGCGTAGGCTACCACGCGTTTGTGTGCCTATATTAGTTTGTTCTTCACGTTCGCGATTGTTTCCCCGCGTTCTCGTAGAGCAGCTTCTGGACCTCGATATTATCCATCATCACGTTCGTGTTCCGTTTGTCGCGTTCGCATAGCTTCATCAGTTCAGGCCTTCGCGTTCGTGTATTCTCCCTCGCGTTCACGAAGGGAATTTTTTGAATCTTCAATTTTTCTTCTTCACGAACGCAACCTTACTTCGACGTTCGTGATGCATAACGGGCCTGGGCAGATATAAACATTCAAAATCCAAGGGTTAGCCATTTTTATCAAAACACAAACTTGGGAGCTCAGATTTGGGAGGAATTTCGAGGGCAATGATTGGGTAAAAATTCTCTACCCTCTTATTCATAAAACCCACTAATCTAATTACGATTTCATCCTTGATTTCGGGTATTTGAATGAAAAAATGGGGAAAACTTCTTAGACAAAACTATTGGGTTTTGAGTGGGTGTTTGATCTTCAATTTGGGAGATTTTTATATTGTTAGACTCGTGAGAGTACAAGGGTTTGAGAATGTAAACTTTGCCTCATGGCACAAGAAGATAACAAAGACGAGGTATATCAAATTTCGTCTCAAAACTACTTTACTCTTGATGAAATGCAAACTGCTTTTGATGAATTATATACTGAATTTATTAAAGCTTCAAAAACTGTTAAGGGCATAAAAGAAAATGCTTCATTAAAAGAAAAGGATTTTTAAAAACAGCTTTCTTTGAAAGAAAAGGATTTAGAAAAACTGGTTTTAGAAAATGAAAAGCTGAAAGAGGAAAACAAGTTTTTTGGAAAAAGAAGCGCCGATAAGCCCGACAGTTCTACTAAAAATTGTTCTTCTTGATTGCATCTCAAAAATGAGGTAGATAGACTCAAAGGTACCTTAGATAAGTTTAATTCTTCCCACAAGAATTTGAATGAGGTCCTTGTAAATTTGAAATCAACCAAGCATGGCATAGGATTTAAGAATGAGGTTAAAGAAAAGGTTGAAGCCAAACCCCAACCACCTAAGGCTCAACCTAGGACAAATAAAACAAATTCTTATCCTAGAAATAGCAATCCTAGAACCAATATGCATGCTAGACAAAATGTTGAACATTTTAGGAGACCTAGAAATGACTTACCACCTAGAAATAGTTACCCTAGAAATGATGCATATTTTAGGCCAAATGTTGAACCTTTGAGAAGACCTAGAAATGGCCTTCAACCGAGAAACAATCACTCTAGAAATGCTGCCCATCCTAGAGCTCATAGTAGGAGAAATAATTCTCATGAAATGCGAAATAGTCACAGTGTTCAAAATAGAGTAAGAAATTTTCATCCGTCTAGTTACTATGAACCTAGAAGGATGCATAACCCAAATGTGACTTGTCATTATTGTAGACGTATTGGTCATATTGCTCCTGCATGCTTTACACGTCATAGACATATTACTCAATTGCATCATTATAATATGCCTAACCCCCAAGGACCCAAGATGGCATGGGTACCTAAAGAACATTAATTTGTTTTGTAGGTGTGCTTGAAGGGATCAAGTGTACTATGGTACCTTGATAGTGGATGCTCCAAGCATATGACGGGAGATGAATCCAAATTCCTTCAATTAGAGCACAAAGAAGGAGGAAGTGTTATCTTCGGTGATAACAATAAAGGAAAGATCATCGGCATCGGCTCGGTCGGTAAGGATGAAAATTCCTCTATTAAGCATATATTACTTGTTAAAGGATTAAAGCATAATCTCTTGAGCATAAGCCAATTGTGTGACAAGGAAAATCTTGCTTTATTTGATTCGGATGAATGCTTAGTATTTAGACGTAGTGATTTCAAAATTATCCTCCGTGGTTTTAGAGTGGATAATATTTATATAGTTGATCTTGCTAATTCCTCACCCGATTATGTTGATTGTCTAATGAGTAAAGAGGATGATACTTGGCTATGGCATCGTAGAGTAGCACATATCAATATGCATCTTTTGAACAAATTGATTTCTCAAAACTTTGTTGTTGGTCTTCCCGATTTAAAATTTGAAAATGACCCTTTTTGTGACTCGCGTCAAAAGGGGAAGCAAACAAAAGCATCTTTCAAATCTAAAAACATTGTTTCAACTTCTAGACCATTGCAATTGCTTCATATGGATTTATTTGGTCCCTCTCGCATTGAAAGTCTAGGAAGAAATAAATATGCTTTTGTGATTGTTGATGATTACTCGAGATTTACTTGGACTTTATTTCTTACCAATAAAAGTGATGCTTTTCAAAATTTTAAATACTTTCTTAAGCGTGTTCAAAATGAGAAAGAAACAACCGTCACTTCAATTAGAAGTGATCATGGGGGAGAGTTTGATCACAGTCTCTTTGCGGACTTTTGTGACGAACTCGGAATCGAGCATACCTTTTCCGCTCAACGGACACCACAACAAAATGGGGTGGTGGAAAGGAAAAATAGGTGTCTCGAAGAGATGGCTAGAACCATGCTCGACGAAGCTAAGATACCCAAACATTTTTGGGCGGACGCCGTGAGTACCGCTTGCTATGTTCTAAATAGAGTAGTAATTCAGCCGATACTCATGAAAACTCCCTATGAACTTTATATGGGTAGAAAACCAAATATTTCCCATTTTAGAGTTTTTGGTTGCAAATGTTTTGTTCATTACAATGGCAAAGACCAATTGGGTAAATTTGATGCTAAGTCGGATGAAGGTATTTTGATTGGATATTCCTCACGTAGTAAAGCATATAGGGTCTTTAATAAAAGAATCCAAATTGTGGAGGAATCCCCTCATGTTGTATTTTCCGAAAATAATGCTCGCTTGGCGGGAAAGGATTCCGGTTTTGATCTTGCAGGTATCTTAGGTAGCATGAAAAACAAAATACAAGAGGAACCACCCAAGGAAAATAAAGATGAAACTGAGGAACAACCAACGGAAGAAGCGCCACAATTGGAAAAAGAAATGAATATGCCTAACGAGTGGAGGACAATCAAAGATCACCCTCTCGAACAGGTAATTGGCAACGTTGGAGACAAGGTAAGTACCCGAAACTCTCTCAAAAATACCTTAGAACATACTGCTTTTGTTTCTCAAATTGAACCCAAAACCATCTCAGAAGCAATTGGGGATGAATTTTGGACCTTGGCAATGCAAGAGGAGCTTAACCAATTCGAACGCAATGACGTTTGGGATTTGGTGCCAAGACCCGAAGGTCATACCATAATTGGTACGAAATGGGTTTTTCGCAATAAACCAGATGAAAATGGTATAATCACTAGAAACAAAGCTAGGCTTGTAGCAAAAGGCTATAATCAAGAAGAAGTTTTTGTTGAACAACCCCCCGGTTTTGAAAATTTTAAATCTCCCGATAATGTTTTCAAACTCAAAAAGGCTCTTTATGGTTTAAAACAAGCTCCCCGAGCTTGGTATGAAAGATTGAGTAAGTTTCTTTTGGAAAATGATTTCATTAGGGGGAAAGTTGACACAACTCTCTTTGTTAAGCATAAAAACAATGATTTTCTGTTAGTTCAAATATATGTAGATGATATTATATTTGGTGCCACTAACAATGTTTTATGCAAGGAATTTTCCGATCTAATGACAAGCGAATTTGAGATATCTATGATGGGTGAGTTAACATTCTTTTTGGGATTACAAGTAAAGCAAATGAAAGAAGGTACATTCATTTGTCAAACCAAATATTGCAAAGAATTGCTGAAACAATTTGAGATGAACAATGCAAAAGAAATGGCAACTCCCATGAGCACATCTGATCATCTAGACAAAGATGAGAAAGGTAAGGAAGTCGACACCAAAAAGTATCGAGGTATGATTGGCTCTCTTCTTTATCTTACTGCTAGTCGTCCGGACATCATGTTTAGCGTGTGCTTATGCGCTCGTTATCAATCGTGTCCGAAGGAGTCTCACCTTACTGCGGTAAAACGGATTTTAAGGTATCTTGTTGGTACTACAAATGTGGGTCTATGGTACCCCAAAGGCTCATCATGCCAACTTGTTGGCTACTCCGATTCCGATTTTGCTGGATGCAAATTGGACCGCAAGAGCACTAGTGGCACTTACCATGTGCTCGGTAGCTCTCTCGTTTCTTGGTTTAGCAAGAAACAAGTAAGTGTTGCGTTGTCCACAACCGAGGCTGAATATGTAGCCGCGGGGAGTTGTTGCGCTCAAATCCTATGGATGAAACAACAACTCTTGGACTATGGCCTAAGTCTTGATCATATCCCTCTTAGATGTGATAATACTAGTGCCATATGCTTGACGAAGAACCCCGTTCTTCATTCGCGAACGAAACACATTGAAATTAGACATCATTTTATTAGAGATCACGTTCTCAAAGGCGATGTCGAAATTGAACTTGTTGAAACCAAAAACCAATTGGCAGACATCTTTACAAAGCCTTTAGAGAAAGAGTCCTTCTTCCGAATTCGCAGTGAACTCGGGATTCTTGACTCCACGTTGATCTAAGTCATGCATTGCATTTTTTTCATGATTTCTAACTTGAGCGTCGGAGATGTCTAATCCTTGTTTGCAGGTATCTCCCTAAAAGTAGGGGGAATTATAAAGCATGACGCGCAAGAATCGAGTCTTCAGAAAAATCTGGTTCTGTCATCTGATAATCGATTATCTCGTATCAATAATCGATTGTAATGCTATCATTTGAGCTATTATACTCTCTTTAAATAATCACGCCTTTTTTCCAATAAATAAACAAGGTTTATTTCATCTTTGGCATCTTAGTATTATTTTTGCTAATGGCAAAAGGGGGAAGATAACGGGTATACACTCTCAATATTCATAAGCTTAAATTGAGGGGGAATTCTCAAATTGAGGGGGAACAAATTGCATACTTGTTACATGTATATACTTGTCTTGAATCGTCAATATAAATTGCTTGTCTTGCATATCCCGCTTAATGTTTGCCATTATCAAAAAGGGGGAAATTGTTGGAAACACGTTCTCAATGCAATATACTAAAACGTGTGTTCTTTTGTGTAGGTTTTGATGAATGACAAACGAAGCGAAAATTGATATATGACGAAGTTCAAGAAACAAGCGCACAATTGATATACAACGAGATTCAAGCTCAAGACAAAGTTTTATAAGTTTAATTGAGTCATTCTTATTTGTGATCTTGATCCTACAACTTGACTCGTAACATGGCTTCTCTCATAAAACTATTTTCCAAAATCATGCATATTTAATTTAATGTCAAATGATTTTAAATCATGCATATTTACAGTAGTCAAAATAATTTTTAGACATGCCTTAAAAATCTGGACTAAGATAATTGATTATGTACTTATGATAATCGATTGTTTTAAGCCAAGACTGCATGACAATCGATTGTGAACTAATGACAATCGATTGTGTTAAGGCAGTGAACATCAGGTTTTTTCAAACCTGCATGACAATCGATTGTGAACCTTATGACAATCGATTGTGATGAGGCAGTGTCCATCAAAGTTTTTCAAAACTCAGAATAATCGATTGTGAAGCTAATGACAATCGATTGTGAAGAGACAGTGTCCTTCAGATTTTTCAAAGTCACAAAATAATCGATTGTGAACTTATGACAATCGATTGTGTTGAGGCAGTGACTTCCAGACTTTTTCAAAACTATTAAATAATCGATTGTAAGTATATAACAATCGATTGTCAAGAGGCAGTGTCTAAAATGATTTTCAAAAACTGATAAGTAATCGATTGTTCACTTTGTGCAATCGATTGTGAAGCTGACCGTTGTTGTAAAGTTTTCAAATACCGTCAGGTAATCGATTATTGATTCTGTATAATCGATTGTTTTGATTAAAATCCGGAAAAGATTTTTTGAACGTTATTGGGTAATCGATTATTGATTCTGTATAATCGATTGTTTCGATTAAAATCCGGAAAAGATTTTTTGAACGTTGCTGAGTAATCGATTGTTGATTCTGGACAATCGATTGTTTGTGGTAAAATCTGGAAAGGATTTTTTGAACGTTGCCAGTAATCGATTATGGATTGTAAGTAATCGATTATCAAGCGTAAAATCTGGGATTGAATTTTGATCTGACTGGCAGACAATCGATTGTTGGGGTTTGACAATCGATTGTCAGTGAGTAAAATCAGCAACTCTTAATTGGCAATTAGGCAATGGTAATGCTAAGTTTTTCAACTATAAATACAGCTTCACTTTAGTGTTTTAAACACAACAACATACTACAACTGATCATTACATTGCTATAAGCTTGCATACTTTTGTTTATCATTTTATATTCAATTTCATAAAGCTTTTGAGAGCCATATTCTTGTCCAAAGTTGTTGTGATCTAGAGCTTACTTCTTTTACTCATACCTACTCATAAAGGAGTATTTTGTTTGAGTGTTTAGTGTTTTATACACTTGTAAGAGAATTGTGATTCTCTTGTTGTAAGGAACTTGTGTTTCCTTGGTTGAAGTCTTGGAGTGTTGTATCTCCGAGCAAAGGTGTTAAGGTTTGTGTCCTTACGTTGTAAAGGTTTGTTGAGCACCCGTAAGCTTAACAAGTTAGTGGAAAATTTCGAGAGAGTCTCTCGGGGACTGGACTAGCCACGTGTTGTGGTGAACCAGAATATATCGGTGCGTTCTTTCCTTTTTGTTTATTTAACGCACTTATTTATTTCCTGCAAATTTTAATTTCCGCAAGTTTACGCTAAATTTTATTATAACGCTATTCACCCCTCCCCCCTCTAGCGTTAAGCGTATTTTCTAACAACATGTGGGATGGATGGTCGTGATACTTCCGATGCATGGACACATGACACATTTCGTGCACAACTGAAAAACATGGTGGAAATGCAAATGTGTAAGTCACTTCTCCCACTCTTACAAGGATCTCAAATGGACAGACGAATCTAGGGCTTAGCTTTCCCAAATCTCATTACGCCCTTCATGGGCGACACCAAAGCAACACTCGCTCTCCTATCATGAATTCTACATCACGAACCTTATGGTCGGCGTAACGTTTTTGCCTGGACTGAGCTGTACGAAGACTATCCTAAATGATCTTAACCAACAACCGAGCCTCCCCAGCTCAAACCACCCAACTGGTGATCGACACTATCAACCATATAAGGCCTAATAGGGAGCCGTCTGGATTCTTGACTGATCACTCTTGTTGTAGAAAAACTCCAATGATGGTAGGAACTGATCCTAAGAACTTCCAAGTCAATAACACAAGCACAGTATATCCTCCAAAATCCAAATAGTATGCTCGGACTGTCCATTCGTCTGAGTATGATATGTTGTGCTCAACTCGACATGCGTACCCAACGCATGTTGTACTGCCCTCCAGAAATGCGAGGTAAGCTGTGCACGTCAGTCCGAAATGATAGATACAGGCACACCATGAAGGCAAACAATCTCCCGGATATAGATCTCGGCTAAACGCTCTGAGGAATAGGAAACAACCACAGGAATGAAACGTGCTGACTTAGTCAGCCTATCCTCAATAACCCATAATATGTCGAGCTTCCTCAGGGTCCGTGGGAGTCCAACAATGAAGTCCATAGTGATACACTCCCACTTCCACTTAGGAATCTCAATCTTCTGAAGCAAACCACTAGGTCTCTGATGCTCGTACTTTACTTGCTAACAATTCAAACACCAAGCTACGTATGCAACAATATCCTTCTTCATCCTCCTCCACCAATAATGTTGCTGCAAATCCTGATACATCTTAGCAGCGCGCGGACGAGTAGAATACCGGAAACTATGGGCCTTCTCTATAATCAACTAACTAAGTCCATCCACATTAGGCACACAAATACGACCATGCATCCTCAAAACTCAATCATCTCCAACTGTAACCTGCTTGGCACCAACGTGATGCATTGTGTCCCTAAGGACAAGCAAATGAGGATAATCATACTATTATTCCCTAATACGCTCAAATAATGAAGACTGAGTAACTGTGCAAGCTAGAAGATGACTGGGCTTAGAAACATCCAGCCTTACAAATTGATTGGCAAAAGCCTGAACATCCGAAGCTAGAGGTTTCTCACCGACTGGAATATATGCAAGGCTGCTCATACAAGCTGACTTCATACTCAAAGCATCGGCCACTAATGCCTTCCCAAGATGATACAAGATGGTGATATAATTTCCTTTCAATATCTCCAACCACCTTCTCTGCCTCAAATTGAGCTCCTTCTGCTTGAAAAAATAATGTAAACTCTTATGATCCATGAACACCTCACATGACACGCCATATAAATAATGCATCCAAATCTCAAACGCATGAACCATGTATGCTACCTACAAATCATGAATAATTCTTTTCTTGAATCATCAACTGTCATGAAGCATATGCAATAACCTTGCCATTCCGCATCAACACCGCACCACGTCCAATACGAGATATATCACAAGATACTATGTATGGATCTAAACCTATGGGCAATACCAATATTGTGTCATATTCAAAGCGATTTTGAGCCTCTAAAAGCTCGTCCCACAACCTGAACAGGTGACCCTTTTGGGTCAACCTGGCCATCCGGGCTG
Source organism: Nicotiana benthamiana (assembly GCA_034376525.1). Taxonomy (NCBI): domain Eukaryota; kingdom Viridiplantae; phylum Streptophyta; class Magnoliopsida; order Solanales; family Solanaceae; genus Nicotiana; species Nicotiana benthamiana. The sequence goes on along the minus strand of CM067338.1, from coordinate 125,378,344 downwards.
CTATAGATGAAAACCTCTCTATAAAGCGACAATAATAACCCCCCAAACCCAAAAAACTACGGATCTCTGTAGCTGATGTGGGTCTAGGCATGTCCTTGACTTCCCCAATCTTCTTAGGATCTACATGAATTCCCTCTGCTGATACGACGTGACCAAGGAATGCAACTGAACTCAACCAAAACTCATCTTTCAAAAACTTAGCATACAACTAGCTATCTCTCAGAGTCTAAAGAATGACTCGAAGATACTGCTTATGGTCCTTTCGACTGCGAGAGTAGATCAAGATATCATCAATGAAAACAATCACAAAGAAATCCAGATAGGGCTCAAACACTCGGTTCGTCAAGTCCATTAACACCGCTGGGGCATTTGTCAGCCCGAATGACATCACTAAAAACTCAAAATGCCCATACCGAGTGCGAAAAGCTATCTTAGGGAAATTGGATGCCCTAATCCTAAACTGGTGGTAGCTAGATCTCAAATCATTCTTCTAAAAAACCTTGGCACCCTGAAGCTAATCAAAAAGATCATCAATCCATGGCAATGGACACTTTTTCTCGATGGTAACTTTGTTCAACTAATGATAATCTATATACATCCTCATCGATCCATCCTTCTTCTTAATAAACAACACCGACGCACCCTATGGCGCGACACTAGGTCTAATAAAGCCCTTATAAAGTAGATCTTGAAATGCTCCTTCAATTATTTTAACTCTGGTGGGGCCATGCGATATAAAGGAATATAAATGGGCTGAGTTCCAAGAGCCAAATCAACGCAAAAGTAAATTTCCCTGTCGGGTGGCATGCCCGACAGGTCTGTAGGAAATACCTTTAAAAACTCCTGAACAACTGGTACAGAATCCATACGCGGAGCCTTCATATAAGAAATAACCCTATTGATAGAATGACTAGGAGCCCCTCTCCACTCTAATCGAGGAAACCTTGGCAAGGACAAGGTCACGGTCTTAGCGTGACATTCCAATATAGCATGATAAAGTGACAGTCAATCCATCACCAAAATGACATCGAAATCCACCATATCGAGAAGTAGGAGATCCACACTAGTCTCAAGACCCCTAATAACAACCACACACAAATGATATACACGATCTACAACAATAGAAGTACACAGCAACGTGGAGAAAAATACGAGAGCACTCAAAGAATCGCGAGGCACAACCAAATATGAAGCAAAATAAAAAGAAACATAGGAGTACGTAGACCCTCGATCAAATAGAACTGAAGCATCTCTACTACAACCCAGAATAGTACATGTGATAGGCCTAGCTTGGAAAGCATAACATCGGGCTGGGCCGCACCACTTTGAACCATATTCCTAGGACGGCCTCTTGTTGGCTGACCTCCACCTATAACGGTCTGACCTCTGCCTCTAGCGGGTTGACCCCTACCTCTGGCTCCCTGACCCCTACCTCTAGCTTTCTGGGGAGGTGGTGTCGGAATACTCACTGTGAGCACATGATTTTTTCCTTATATATTAATTATTCCCAAATATTCAAACAATTAAGATTTTTTCTTATTTTTGTGAATTTTAGCGCTATTTTATGCTAATTGTTTGCATTTTATTTTTGCATGTTACTTTACATAAAAATACAAAACAAGAATATCAAAAAAAAAATATTTTCATTTAGGATTTAATTTCATATTTTTAGGATTAATTAGGGGTTAACTTATTTTAGAATAAAACATGAAAAATCACAAAAATAGTTCACTTTAGAATTTTTATTGTTTTAATTGTTAAATTATTACAAAATAGTTTTTAAAGTAATTTTAGGCATTAGTTAGTTTAGTTTAATTATTATTTAAATTTTTACAATATTTTTATAAAATCAGAAAAAAATAATATAAAATATATGGTAGAAAACAAAAAGGAATTAATTGAAAAATATATAAGGAAATAAAGGAAAAAAGGAGAAATTTGTGAGAAGTGGTTTTTTTAAAACAAAACCAGATTTGGGCCAGTTTTGAAATAATGCCCCGGCCCAATCCTTATTCAAGACCCCTCTCCTAAACGACGCCGTTTGAGTATGGACAATCTGAGCCGTCTAACTCTTTTGATCTAACGGCCAGATTCAACTGTTGGGGTCTCCTTATAACTATCCGAAAATGGATCAAACCCTAGAGACCAGATCTTTTCTTCCTCATCTATCTCTAGGCCTCACCGGAGCCGCGTCTACGGCAAACTATAACTACGCCGATGACCACCAAAAATACACCAATGAATCTCCTCATTCCCCTCTTTTCAACCATGTACTCAACTCCCTTCGAATCAACGTCAAGTCTGTCGAATCTTCCTTTGAAGATTTTCCGGCCACGACGCCGGTTACGCCAAATTATCCCAAATTATCACCACGCCACCGCATGTGCCTCCTCTACCCAACCCCTAGGACCTTTGGTCTCGAATATGGCTAGAATGGCTCAATTGAAGGTTTGAAGATTTACTGGCGAATCTGAATTTCATCAAATTTGCACAAATTGGCTCCATGAGGTTCTCCTCATCTTTCTCTCAAGGATTTCAGTGTTATAAAAAAATCAATTGAATGTCGAAGTTAGACAGTCGAGCGTTCAATGAAGTCGTGAGTCCTTTCCATTTCTCTTTTTTTTGTTATATGAGTTTTCTGTCGATTAAGATGTTGAATCAGTCCCTTTTAATCTTCGATTAGTTATAGTTTGTTTCAGCATTAATTGCAATGTTTCTTTGGATTAGTTTGAATTTTATTAATTGTTGTTTTGTTCTGTTAGTTAGTTTAATTAGTTCGATAACTTAGTGATTTGTTTGATCGAACTTAGTTCAAGTTCTGATGTAGTTCTTGGAGAATAAATAGTGGTAAGACTTTGTTTGATAATAATGGTGTTAGGGTAGTTGTTAGTTTAGTCAATTCTAATTAGTTTAGGTCAACGAAAGGTTTGGGTTAGTTAGAGTTGATAAATTCAAGTTGAAGGTAGGGCATTTTAGGCATTCGTGAATTAGATATCAATACTAGAATTCCTTGTTTGCCTATAAATAGGATCATTTGCCTTGTGAAGGGGCTCTCCTATTTTAGCGAATTGAGCCCCCTAAACACTCTTTCCAACTCAAAATTTTAGATCTAGTATTAGCCTTGCAGATTAAAATCCTCTTCTAAGTTCTTAGTTTCAAAAGAAAAAATCAAAAAAAGAAGAAGAAGACGCAGAAAACATGAGAAAACTACAAAGGTGTACTGTTACATTGGGTTTTTGACCTAGTTTTGTTCGATTTTGAAACGGCCTGACCCATTGTCCCGTGAATTGCTGCCCCATTTTCCTCGTTTTATTCTTTTATATGTTTCAATATTTGTATTTGGATAGTTTGAAGTAATTCGGATGGATTTTGGATAGAAATGAGACAATTAGTCTCTGTATGAGAAGGTTAGTTTGGAAAAGTCAACCAAACGTTGACGTATGAGTTAGAGGGCTCGGAATGGATTTTCGATGATTCGACTAGTTTTGAATGGTGATTTGTGACATAGGAGTGAAATCGAAACTGAATTTAGCGGTCCAATGTGGAATTAGGCTTGAATTGGCTAAGTTAGAATTTTGGCGAAGTGGGGTTGATAGGTGAGATTTTGATCCGAGGGTCAGAATGGAATTCCGACAATTGCAGTAGCTCCGCTTGGTAATTTTGGATGTGTGTACAAATTTTCAGATCATTCGAAGGTGTTTAGGTCGGGTTTTAGATCAAATGCAAGTTTCAGAAGTTTTAGTTTAACTTAGGATTAAATCCGTGGAAATTGGATGATTTTGATGTTATGATAGTGTTTTTATGTTGCGAGCAAGTTTGAATGAGGTAATGGAACATATCTGTGCATTTGGTTGGGGTCCCGAGGGCCTCAGGGTGATATCGGATCACAAAAATGTCAATATTTGAAGTTGCAACAGGTCTGTTGCATGGGGCTTCTACTATTTCCATGAAAGCAGAAGAATCACCGCAAAAGCGGCTACCGCAAAAGTGATCACTGACTGCAGAAGCGGCCATGGACTAATTAGGGGACCACATAAGTGGTCAAGGCGATCACAGAGGCAGAGACCGCAAAAGTAGATTAGGACCGCAGAAGCGATCCCACTTAACTGAAAAAAGACCGCAAAAGCGGTCTACTGGCCGCAGAAGCGACAACCGTAGAAGCGGTCAGTGTGTCGCGGAAGCGGAAATTGCAGGGAATTAATGAAACAGTGTTTGCAAATTTCATAAGTTAAGAAAAAAATTTTGACTTTGGGAAGAGATGTTTGTGGACAATTTTGAAGAGAGTTTCAAGGGTTTCCTTCAGTTAATGATTCTTGGTCTCGGATTATGTCTATATGGTGTAAAATAGTACATTAAACAATGAGATTCAAGGTTTTTAAGGATAAAAATGGTGGTTAGGGCTTGAAGCCTAAGAGAGAGTAAAATGGTGATTTGAGAGGGTAAACGAACTCTATTTTTGATAAACATTGTATGTACGGACTCGTGGCGAGATGAGGAATCAAAAGATGTAATTTTCATAATTTTTCGAGTAGTGGGTCCGCGGCTCGGGTTTTACCAACTTCGTGATTTTTATCATTTTTTTATCTGATACTTGACTGTTATATTTGATATTGTTTGCTATTTGTTCGTAGCTAAGGTATAGGACTGTTAGATTTAGCTTTGATTTATGGTATTTCGTGGATTTCTTACCTTCAGACATTTTTTCTACACTTATTATTCACTGAGTTGGTAGTACACACCCCTACTCCCTGCAACTTGTGTGCAGATTTAGGTACACCGGAGGCTTAGCTGATACTCGTAGTCTCCAGAGATATTTCCAGAGTCGTTGAGGTAGTTGCATGGCGTACGCAGGACCTGGCTGCTCTTCATTATATTTCTCAGTTCATTATTATTATATTCTTTCCCAGATTATTATATGTTTATTCAGATATCATTATTATTACCCAGTTTAGTTTAGAGGCTCTAGACTCGTGACCCCAGATCTAACGGGTGTGTTATCGGTTTTTTTTGTATTTATCTATATTACTCTAATAAAATTCTTGGATTATTATTCTTAAATTGTTGATTTTGATACTTAGTATTAAATTGAAAGTGATAGTTAGTCAGGCTTACCTAGCCTTAGGTTTGGGTGCCATCATGATCGCGTTTGGGTTGTAACAATTTTCTTCTCCTTTGATTACTGGAGTTTTCTTGATGGTGTTAGTTTGGTATTGAGCAGTTTTGGATGAATTAAGCTGGGTTTTGTACTAGTTGATGTTTGTTTCTGTTCCCAAATGCCATTTGAGTTTATTTAGTTTGCTTTGGTGTTGTTTTGGTAAATCCATCCTTCCCGTTTGGAATTTGGACTGTTGATCTATTTTATGAGTTGAGATTGAGTTTGTTGTTGATTTGGTTCTCACTGATTGTTGTTGTTTTACTTATTGTGCTGACGTCTCCTCAACTTCGTTGTTTTTCACTTCCAGGTACACTTCTATGAATTACATTCGATGTAACTTTGAGTTGAAGTCAAATTGGAAATTGCTTACCAGATTTAAGCTCAGTGAATGTAGCTGATGCTTAGTTACTTGTTTTTAATTATAAGAACAGTGGTCATGTATGGACTGTATAAATGAATGCTTTGGACTACTACACTGTTAGGTGCATGCCCTTATGAATATCACAGTCAGTCATTTCTTTTTTTCTTTTTTTTGCTAGTCTATGTTATTAGAATCATGTAGTTTGGGATCATTTTCAATTGGAACTAGACTGTGTTAATTTCCAACTTATAGTCTGCTAACAAGTAGGTCAGTTGTAGTGTCATTAGTTTAAATCAACCTGCAAATAAGTAGCTTGCTTTGTGTTATCAAAATTATGTTTCCAGTTTTTGTTTGTTTATAAGTTGACACCTCAACGTTGTTATTTTAGTTAGTAGTGTTTTAGTTTATTGATGTTAGCCTCACATCCACAATTAGTCATCTCTATTACTCATTTGTGATTAACCCATTGAATTATGAAAAAGACTGGGCCAAACGGCAGCCCAGTGGTAGTAATGCCTAAAACTCAGCCTGGAGTCCCAAAGCCCATAGAATGCGGACGTGAGCCTGCCTTCAATCACACACCATAGGTAATTTTCCGTTAATGGGCCGATGGCAAGGCTCTTTTCTAAAATATTAGCATCACTTAAACCATATTAATTAATTAGGGCTTCTCCTTTATTATTAGAGACAAATAAAAAACATTAAATCTTAGTTTACTTTAGGAGTGATCTTTAAATAATAAATGAGATGAGAAATATAAAATTGCAGGGCCCTCAATAATTATTTTCTTATTAAAATACGTAGACTTCAGGGATGGGCCATTTAACGAATTTCACGGTCTTTCCCAAAATAATAACGCATTAGTCTCTTTAGGCGCGCTTTTAATAAAATTACTTTCTTAAACTCGGGTGCGCATTGATGCGACCCAAATTAAAATCTCAACGGAGTCAAAATGTGTTTACAACCACGGGTGCATTGATTGCGATGTGGTTTGAGATGCATTTTCCGACATTGCAATTCTTTTCAAATAATAATAAAATCGGAAAAAATTTAAAAACACATAAGCATAAACATGTTTGAAATCAGATAAAATCAAATACAATAGTTAAGCGATCGTGCTAGAACCGCGGAGCTTGGGAATAACTAACACCTTCTCCCGGGTTAACAAATTTCCTTCTCTGGATTTCTAGTTCGCGGGCTGTCATACAGAGTCATATTCTTCCTCAGTTCGGGATTCAACCGGTGACTTGGGACACCACTAAACTCCTAAGTGGAGACTCTGAATAATTAATAACTAAATCCCGTTCTGATTGTCCTTTATTTGGAAAAACTCCTTTACGTCCTTGCGGGATGTAGGTGAAAAAGGAGGTGTGACAGCTCTGGCGATTCTGCTTGGGATGAGAACCCAAAACGTTTTGTTCAGGGTTCGAAATTCAAGCTTAGAATAATTGTTGTGTTTGTCTTTATCTGATTTGTTACATAATATGTGCTTAATGTGCTAATTGACTGCTTTTACCGCTTTGATATTTTGTGAAATGTACATAAAATTATGTTGAAACCCATTTTCTCTCTGAGTTTTCTAAATCATGAAGAAGGGTGCACTTCGTGTGACTTTTTTTCTGTATAGTGTCTAATTTCCAATTTAGAACGAGGTTTGGATAAGTTGCAAAGCCGGGGAAGCTTCTGTATTCCCGGTACGCTGCCTCCCCCTCTGCTCGAGTTGTCCGCTCGGTAAGCCAGGTCTAAATCAAACACCCACCTTCTGAACTTAGAATAACTCAACTTCATGTCGGATCCCTAGTAGGAACACTTATTTGCATAATGTGCATTTGACTTAGGGGACTCAACACAAGGGTTGGGTCCGTCTAGGGCTAGCAACCTAAAATGAAAAAGACCATCTTGACGCATCCTACTTGTGTTCTGTGCATTTATTTGTTTCGGACCCGCAAGTTGACCGGCTTTTGAATCTCGAGAATGTTAGAAAATTAAGAAAAAAAGAAAAAGAGAAAAGAGAAAAATAGCAGTTGGAGAGTTAATTGATTGTTTTGGAAAAAATTAATGCCCAAGTAATGCCGAAATATTGAAAAAATGAAAAAATGAAATTTTTTTATTTTTAATAGTTTGTTTTACTAAAAAGAAAAGGAAAAATAGAAAAAAAAAGTATTTCACTTTTGGAAATTGTTTGCTGAAAAAAAAAAGAAAAGAGTCTTATGTTAGTTTTTGTTAATAGGTTGTTTGTTGAAAATGAAAAGAAAAAAAAAGAGTCGTTATTTTGTCTTGTTTTGAAAAATAAAAAAAGAAAAAATAATTTGTTTTGCCATGAAAAATGTAAAGAAAAAAAGAGTCTTTTATTTTAGTCTTTTTTTCAAAAATGAAAAAGAGAGAAATAATTTGATTTTCCATAGAAAATACAAAAAAAAGAGTCTTTTATTTTTAGGCTATTTTATTATTTGTTGAAAAAAAAAGATTCTTGTTTTTAAAACTAGTTTTTTTTTATTTGCTTATGAAATTAACAAAAATGAAAATGAAAATGAAAATGAGTCATGTTTTAAAATAGTTCGGTTAATTTGCGTGAACTACGCATTATTTGATTCTCACAAGACATGATGTAGGCAACCTTCATCAGGTCAAACCTCCACTTTACAAAAATAGCCAAAAAAAATATGTCAACATTTTAATTTTTGTCATAAATAAACCATGTGATGACGTTATTGTCAAAAATAGCCAAATATTCCCGAACGGGGTGCCGGAAGGTTGGCTTTGCATAAACAGCCACCTTTGATCATATTTTGGTTTTTTCACTCACAACCTTATAATCATCGTCCCCGGGGCGCTGGAAGGTTGTGTTTGCAATACTGGGTCATTTATTTTAATTTTAAAAACAAAAGAAAAGAATCAGTGGTCAAGTGAATACCATTAGGATTTTGGATCAAAATTGGCATATAGAGGAAGGAATCTGCATTTTGTTTTTGGGTTTGTATTTACTTTTATTAGGGCATATGGGTCGTTTGATTTTTGAGTCTGTATTTCACCGTTAAGTTGGTCAGTTTTGCTGTTATTATGAAAATGGAATATTCCAAAAATATTCTATTGTCGTTTACCTATTATTTGCAAGAACTACGTACGGTCTGATTCATGCGGGGTCATGATACGTAGGAAATCTCCATAAGATTCGACTACGACCACAATAAAAAGATTAAAAATGGAAAAGAATAATTGAATAAAAACAGAAAAGATGATGTTAATAATGAAGACCGACTCACTCCATTCTAACATGTTTTGTTTTGAATTATGAAGAAAGTTGAGGTGGCTGGTTTGTGGTAACTCATCCATACAACATAAGGTCGAAAAGCAAGGTAGTCATGGCTGGGAAAGGGTTGAACACAGGTATTACTGACCCGTCTAGGGACATTGTTAAATCAGAATCTGAGTTGAAAGAAGATGTTTTGAGGTTGAAAAGACAGATTGTCGGAATACACAAAGCTTGGACCAGTAGGTATCCCCCGGCATCAGTCCCTGATGCCAAACATTATGCACCAGAACCAATTGCCAAGGTCTCGATTCCATACCATCACACTCTTCATTTTGAGTATCCCGGTGAGACTACGAAGCTTGCTAAAACAGTGCATCAGGATGAGATATCCAGAAAGCTGAAAGAGTGTAAGATGTTGAAGTTTAATTTGTACGATAGACGGGGAGATCCAGTAGCCTACTTGAGGGATTATTGCAATAAAATGAGGATTTCGGCAAGGAGGATGAGTTGTTGATGTCGCATTTCAGTGAGAGCCTGACTATGGCAGCCTTGGAATGGCATGATCGTCAAGATGTCGGGAAGTGGCACACATTGGGAGACATGGCTCAAGATTTTGTGCGACATTTTCAGTACAATAAAGACATTATCCCAAATCATTCCACCCTATCTAGAATGGAAAAGAAACCAAGGGAAAGCATTAGAGAGTTTGGGCTCAGATAGAGGGAGCAAGATGCTCACATCAATACCCCGATTGGTGAAGAAGAGATGGTTGAAATTTTCATACATGACCAGGGGCCCACCTACTTCAATCATTTGATCCCGGCCGTAGGCAGACCTTTCGATAATGTGTTAAGAATGGGGGAGTTATTAGAACTGGGAATCCAGTTGGGAAAAATAATGAGTCGCTCGAAAGACATTCAGGACTTCTCGGTAAGCTCGGAAGGGAGAAAGAGAAATAGAAAAGATGATCCAAAGGACTCTCCTGATCAACATTTCCAACCTCGTCATCGTACCCATGAATATCTTCGTGCATTTGATGAACCTCCCCAACGTTACTTCTCTCCACAGGGCTCCCAAAGACATACCTCAGTCTCCAAGTACCCAGCTTCACAAAAGTACCTATCCACCCCCACGAGCATACCAGAAACTCCACTTGGTCAGGTTATAGGCAAAGTCAGGTGTTTAGGAACGAGAGGTTGCTGAAACGAGAAAAAGCTCTCACCCCTATTGGAGAATCATATGCCAGTGTGTTCCAGAAGTTGAAGCAAGTGGACATGCTGAAGCCGATTCAAATAAAAATTCCAAACCCTCCAAAATGTGATTTTTCTTTAAAGTGTGCATATTGCTCATATGCTCCGGGGCATGACACGAAAAAAGTGCTGGAAGCTGAAAAAGCAAATCAGGAGCTTATTAACGCTGTAACATCATCGTACAAAGTCCGGATGCATCGGACACTAGCCAAAAATCATCGCCTGCGCATAATAAGGTAGACATGGTGGGTATGATTTGTTTTGAAAAGGAATGTGAGAATTCACTGAGAGCCTCAGAGACCCAAAAACAACTTGTTGAGGATGATATGATGAAATTTTGTAAAGTTTCGAATGTTGGTGATGCAGAGTTCAGTGGCTAAGATGTCTTACTTGGTAATTGGAAATACGCTCCATTCCTAGGTTAGCCGGGGAGGAACTTGGTGGTCCATTTTGCTGTCATTTATGTGGTCCGGGTTATTTGCAGGATTGTAATCCGGATATTGACTTAGTGGTTCGTTTAGTGTTGTCCATGTTTGTTTGAGTTCATTCTGGGGTTGTACTCCAATCTATTATGTTTTGTTTTGTTATTCGAGTTACTTCATCGTTGTCTAGTGCAAAATCTTATCTTTTATTACTTCCAATCATTTTTCTTTTGTTTAGTTCTTTTCCATCCTTTTGTTTTGTATTTTGTCTAATGCTGGTTCTAGTGACATGACATGCACGCATAATTCTCAGTCTGATCTTTAAAAGCTACAAAACCATTTTGAGATGATGGGTCACTTGAGGAAATAAGAACGACGTTTTGAGATTGTTTGACGCCCGAACCATGTGAAACTAAATTAAGTAAAATATGAAAACTCCCCGTAAAAGCAAGTCGCCCAAATTGGCAGGGAGTTGGTCGTGGTAATAAGAGTATGAGTGTTGCCCAATGCCAAATTATATCTGACAAATGTAGAAGGAAAATATGTGGAAATGGCCGTCAATTTCGATTCGGTCAAGAAATGATGTGTATGGTTTCTGTATTCTGATTGCACTTGTTTGTATTCTAGCATATTTTGAAGTCTGAAATAACGAAGGCGCTTTGTTCTGCTATCTAAATACTTTACCATTTTATCACCCTCTTTGAGCCTTATTTATTTTCTTTCATACCCCACTTTTGGAATTAATGACACAATCAAATAAATGCAAATGCCGGAAATAAGCAAATGGAAAAAGAAGGAAAAAGAAAAGGAAAGAAAGGAAAAAGAAGAAGAAAAAAGAAGAAAAGAAAAGGAGAAAGAAAGGAAGAAAAGGAAAAGAAAAAGCGAAAAAAGAAAAGAAAAGAAAAGAAAGAAAGAGAAAAAAGAAAAGAAAGAAAAGAGAAATGAAGAAAAGAAAGGAAAAAAGTAAGAATAAACAGAAAAAAATAAAAGTAGTTTCTATGTGGTGAACTAAATTTCGCTTGATCCCGAAGGGGTACATAGGCAGCCTCTCTGAGTTTCATTCATACCAAAAAAAAGTCCAAAAGTCACCACGTAAGAAACTGTGGCAGAAATTATGATTGTTGAAAGAAATTGGATTCCAAATGTTGTAGTTCTTAACCCCATTCTGAATTGTACTTGAGCTTGTATACCCCTTCTTTCTAGTCCCATCCAAAAGCCCACATTACGGTCTAACGAAAGAACTTCTGATCAGTCTTTGAGAAATGCCAAGTCAAGCCGGTAAGGGTAATTCATGTCAAGGGTAACACTCCGGTCCAAGTAAGAAAAATAGAGAGCTGGATTGATGAAAACCCTCATGGGTATCGCAAGGCGGTGAAAGCTGAGAAAAATAATAATAATAAGAGAGTGTTATCGGTGAAAACATTCAGGGCAACCTTAAGGCGACAGTAAGTGGAGAGAAAGAAGAATGAGAGAGGCTTGATGTTGAAAACCCTTCAGGCACTACAAGTCGAATAAGGAATGTAATCAGATTGGATAAGCGGAGCACAAAAACCTAGTTTCACGACGAAAAGATACAACAAGAGCTGAACATCAGGTTTGATTGGCAGAATATCTACAGGTGCATGTCATGGTCGTTAGAGTTGGTATCCACATTTGATAGGTTTCTGCTTCGTAGTATCTTCTTTAGGAATCATCTCTTTACTTTGTCACTTTGTTCTTCTATTTGTTCACTTTTTTGTTCTGAGTCTGTCGGTTATAACAAGTGAGAAATGACTTCAAAATTTACCACCAGCTTTCTGAATGCACAGATTAGGGTTTCGCTAGCATATCAAAGTGTCACAAGGCAAGAAAAACAACAAGAGCATTGAGCTGGTAATAATCAACATGCTTTGGGGATCCTGGCGAAACAAAAAGTTTGTTAGATGTCGGTTCAGGAGTAATGCAACAAATGGAGGGTACTGGGTTTGAACGAAGAATAGATATTTTCTGTGACAAGGGTCAAGAGAATGAGCAATAGAATTCAGGGTCAAGGGGCTAGGGGTTGTGATTTAAGAAGCAACAACATACTGTGGGGGCAATAGATGCAATTTTGGAATTCATTTAAGACGCAAAGGTCAGGAAAATAACATTTCATGAGCGGTGTAACAAACAGAATATATTGGATATGAATGGGAAAAAGGTATTTTGGTGGCACAGATGAAGGAGAAAGTTGTTAATAAGTAAACATGCAAGATCTTCAAGAAGAATCAGTTGTCATAGAAAACATATGGGGTCAGACAAGAAGACTAGAAGTAATAATTGAGAGGTAGTCATCAAGAAGGGTAGAAGTTATCAGCCATGTTTCAAAGATGGTCGAACAATGCAAACCATGGAAAGGAGAAAAGGAAAGTCATTCCTAGCAGGAGTACCACAACCAAGCACAGCACTTTAAACTGGCAGAATTTTCTTTGATTTGAAACAGGGGCATGGAAATATTATTGATGGTGGAAAGATATGCTACAGGAGGATTATCAAACTGGGGAAAAAAATTTCTATCATATTTAAAATTTTCTTGAAGTTGGGTACCCATCTGAAGAACATGAAGCTCAATACAAGTTTTCTTTTATAAAGAAGACGAGGGAAGTAGCTTTCAGGCGAGAAACACCAATTTTAAGAAAAGTAATTTTCGAAGGATTGAAACACTAGTTTTTAGGGAAATGGTTTTTTGAAGGAGGACAACATCAATTTTTAGGGAAACAGTTCTGAAGAAAGTTAATTCAAGAAGGTATATATAACATGTTTTGGAGGAAAATGGTTGAAAGAAAAATCTTATTACGATTAATTGTTCACCTAAGATGAAGAATTTAATCTACTGAATCTTTAACCTAAGATAAAAATCTTAGTCTGTTGAATTTTGCACCTAAGATAAAGAAATCTTAGTCTGTTAAATCTTTCACATAAGATAAAGGCAGAAGTTGGAAAAGGAAAGGAAGGCATAATTTGGGAAAAGAAAGGAATGTAGAAATTGGTAAAAAGAAAGGAAGGCATAATTCGGGAAAATAAGGGAAGACAGAATTTGAAAAAGGAAGATAGGAAGTTTGAATTTCAAAGAATAAGAAATTTAGAATTCGAAATTTAGACCTAGTCTAATGAATTATCTCCTAGAGTAAAAATCTCAGTCCGATGAATCTTCCTCCTGAGATCACACAAAAATGGACCTAGTTTGATGAATTATCTCCTAGAGTCAAAATCTTAGTCTGTTGAATCATTCACCTAAGATAAAAATTTAGTCTGATGAATATTTCACCTAAGATAAAGATAAAAATATTAGTCTATTCAATCTTTCACCTAAGATGAAAATCTTAGTCTAATGAATTTTTCACCTAAGATAAAAAGAAAATCTTAGTCTGTTGAATCTTTCACCGGAGCTAAAAATATTAGTCTGATGAATTTTTCACCTAAGATAAAGATAAAAATCTTAGTCTGTTGAATCTTTCACCTAATATGAAAATCTTAGTCTGATGAATTTTTCACCTAAGATAAAAAAAATCTTAGTCTGTTGAATCATTCACCTAAGATAAAGATCGTAGTATGATGAATTTTTCACCTAAGATAAAGATAAAAATCTTAGCCTGTTGAATCTTTCACCTAAGATAAAAATCTTAGTCTGATGAATTTTTCACCTAAAATAAATTATAAATTTTGAGATACATATCAGTCTTTAAATTTGAATGTTGCATTTAATTCTTATCACAATTCAAGTTTTAGTTTTTATTAGTATGTGGTAACAAGCACCCAGTTTTCCAAACTGGGGCAGAAAGTTTTCTTTATTTTGTCTATTTTTGTGCAGTCAGGAGCCCACCTGAATAATAGAAGAATACTTTCAAGTTCAAGTTCAACAATCAGGAGCCCGTTAGGATAATAGAGGAATACTTTCAAGTTCGAGTTTATTCAAGTTCAGCAATTTGGAGAGAAGGAACAACATCTCAGTTGACCAATGAAAGTAACAACAAGGGACTTCACCAAGAAAACACAAGACAATGAGGCAACAAGAAACACAAGACAACAAGGCAACAAAGAAGTAATTGAACCGTATGCATCAAAAGGCGCATGTACTCCATGAAAAGACTACCATGATTTCCGAACGAACAGAGGGAGAGTCGAGGCATGAAAAAACTTATCTATGATCTGCTTATTTCCAAGTACGTATCATCCGCTGCCTTATCCGCCGTCTCTGCGGCCGCCAAAATCCTACCCTCTCTCGGATATTTAGTGGGTTGACCCGGAAGAGATCCGGACGACAAGAGCAAGTTTGAAAATCTAGATAGGACTTTTGTAATTCATAGGCATAGCTAGTTTAGCTTCTTTTTATCTTTGACATGGTGTGGATAGGGAGGTGAGTAAGCAGTAGCAGCAGCAATCATAGTGAAATCACAGCTCCTGGAGGTCCCAGCTGCCAAACATTCCCGAACTACACTAACTTGATTCCTGTTTAGCCCAGGAAATGTAGCCAACCTCTGAAGCAGGGTGCGGTAAAACTTTTCAAAATGCTTCGCAAAAAAATAATTGAGCGGGCCAAAATCGCACATTTTCTCTCACTTATCTTTGCACGAAAACATTCCATGTTTTCGAGCAAATAGGGGTAGACTTGAGGACGTGATTTTTTCACTATATATGAATTATTCCAAAAAAATATAGACAAAAAAAGATTTTCCTTATTTTTAAAATTTTTGTAAATTTTGGTGTTATTTTCTATTAATTATTTGCATTTTATTTGTGCATGTTAATTTACATAAAAATGAAA
This sequence comes from Nicotiana benthamiana, assembly GCA_034376525.1. Lineage (NCBI taxonomy): Eukaryota > Viridiplantae > Streptophyta > Magnoliopsida > Solanales > Solanaceae > Nicotiana > Nicotiana benthamiana. The sequence goes on along the minus strand of CM067338.1, from coordinate 125,363,120 downwards.
AAAAAATATTTGAATTTAGGATTTAATGTCATATTTTTGGATTAATTAAAGGTTAATTTATTTTAGAAAAAAACAAGAAAAATCACAAAAGTAGTTAGCTTTAGCATTTTTATTGTTTTAATTGTGAAATTATTACAAAATAGTTTTTATTGTAATTTTAGGCATTAATTAGTTTAGTTTAATTATTATTTTAATTTTTGCAATCTTTATAATATCAAAAAAATAATAACACAAATATAAGGTAGAAAACAAATGGGAAATAATTGAAAAATATATAAGGAAATAAAGGAGAAAAGGAGAAAATTATGAGAAGTAGGGGTGTGCATTCGAATCGGGTTATAGATAAATCGAATCAATTATTTGTTATCAAAATCGAAAAAATAAAAATCAAAAAAATCAAAACCTTATTGGAACGATAACGATAAGCATATGTACAAATCGATAATCGATAAGTATTTATTGATTAAGGTCAAAATCGAATCGATAAATCGAATGCACACCTCTAGACATGGAGACACTTGTAAAATGAGTAATTACCTATTTGTGTAGATTAATATAACATACATAATGTATATATATTCCGCTACTATTTTGAAAGCGGCTATACAATATCATTTTCCCTAATCTATACTCTTTCATTTACCCTAAGTCCCTTACCCTATTATTTCCTTTACCATATTTAAGGAATGATCATATTTAAAGATCAAGGGAATGAAGTTCAAATTAATGGAAAACAAAATTAGCCGTGATGATGTATTTTTTTAATTTTATTTTTTCATACCGTTGGAGTGTTTGTGGCATGCATTTGATCCCTTACTTTAGTTTTATATCATGTGCTTGTTAATATAATTTTTATGTTATAAATGGTGTTCGTCTTATTATAGCTTCTTTTTGTCCGTATAAGTTAGGCACGTTTATAGCGATATACTTTCCGTGGAATCCCGCAAATTTTCTTATTGGTGTAATCAACAACCGAATCGATAACCCCCAAAAATCAATAAATCGAAATTGAAAAAATTGAAACGTTATTGAAAAGATAATGATAAGCATATGTACAAATTGATAATATATAAATAATTATCGATAAGGGTCAAAATCGAATCGATAAATTGAATGCACACCCCGAGCGAGAAGTGGATTTTTTTAAAATAAAACCAAATCTGGGCCAGTTTTGAAATAATTCCCCGGCCCAATCTAGCCTCACCCCTACGCCCAGCTGCTGGTCGGGGCGGGGATAAGCTTGCTTCTTCACAAGCCTATCTCCCCAAAAAAAACCGGAATTCCGTCTTGACATGATAAATAGTGATGCCCACCTGCCCCCATCTTTAATAGGACTGGACTAAGTTCGGGCTGATCTCCGTCCCATTCTAGGGATGTGTCGGCCCTTGTATCATGGTTAGTTTTTGGTTCTATGATAAGGGGAAGGGGGAGAGGTGAGGAGGGCCCCCTTCAAGCAGACTACTTTACTAGCTTGCCTTTTCTAACTGGATTTAATTCCAAAGATGTGATCTTAGAGCTCGCTTACACTAAGTATACCATCAGTGGGAACTTCTCTTTTCCTTCTCCTTTTAGGGCGTTTTCCACACTGGAGCCCAGGAATGGAACCCAGGCCGGCCACAACTCCTATAAAAATCATAAGCAACTTCGCGGCTGCTTTATCTATTATAGCAAAGGACATTCAAGCTATTTGTCGGCGAGAGTGTCGTCAAATGGAAAAGGAATCCTCCTTCTCTCTTCCACAAGAGGGTCCGGCTCCAAAGATTCCCCAAACCGGTCCAAGTCCCCTCTCCCAACCGACACCGTTTGAGCATGGCCAACCTGAGCCGTCCAACTCTTTTTATCTAACGGATAGATTCGACTCTTCGGGTTTCCTTATAACTGTCCGAAAACAGGTCAAACCCTAGAGACCAGATATTTACTTCCTCGTACCATCTCTAGGCCTTGCCGGAGCCGCCGGGGCGGCAAACATTAACTACGATGATGACCACCAAAAATACTCCAGTGAATCTCCTCATTCCCTTTTTTCCAACCCTGTACTCAGCTCCCTTCGAATTAACGTCAAGTCTATCAAATCTTCCTTTGAAGATTTTTCGTCCATGATGTTGGTTACTCCAAATGATCCCAAATTATCACCATGCCACCGCCTGAGCCTCCTCTACCCAACACCTAGAACCTTTGGACTTGAATATGGCCACAACGACTCGATTGAAGGTTTGAAGATTTTCCGGCTAATCTGGCTTTCATCCAATTTGCACAAATTGGTTCCATGAGGTTCTCCTCATCTTTCTCTCATGGATTTCACTGTTATAAAAGACCAATTAAATGTCGAAGTTAGAATTCGCTTTTTTTGTTATATGAGTTTTCTGTCGATTAAGACCTTGAATGAGTCCCTTTTAATTTCCAATAAGTTATAGTTTGTTTTAGCGTTAATTGGAATGTTTATTTGGATTAGTTCGATTTTTATTGATTGTTGTTTTGTTCTGTTAGTTCGTCTAATTAGTTCAAGTCCTGACGTAGTTCTTGGAGAATAAATAGTGGTAAGACTTTGTTGGATAATAATGGTGTTAGGGTAAGTTGTTAGTTTTGTCAATTTTAATTAGTTTAGGTCAATGAAGGTTTGGGTTAGTTAGAGTTGGTAAATTCAGGTTGAAGGTAGGGCATTTTAGGCATTCGTGAATTAGATATCAATACTAGAATTCCTTGGAACCTTCTAGAGAGGGGTGTACTTAGAGTATTGAGGAAGTTTGAAGTGCCTTCTTGCATAATAAGTTAAATTTAAGGGGTAAAAATAAGAAGAACTGAGGGACTGAAAGTAAAATGAGGAGTTGTTGTTTGCCTATTAATAGGATCATTTGACTTGTAAAGGGCTCTCCTTTTTCAGCGAATTAAGCCCCCTAAACACTTTTTCCAGTTCAAAATTTCAGATCTAGAATTAGCCTAGCAGATTCAAATCCTCTTCTAAGTTCTTAGTTTCAAAAAAAATCAAAAAAAGAAGAAAAAGTAGAAAACATGAGAAAACTGCTAAAGTGTACTGTTACATTGGGTTTTTGACTTAGTGTTGTTCAATTTTCTTCTCCTTTAATTACTGGAGCTTTCTGGATGGTGTTGGTTTGGTATTGAGCAGTTTTGGATGAATTAAGCTGGGTTTTGTGTGATTTTGATGCTTGCGATGTTCTCGCATGCCATTTGTGTTTATTTGGCTTGCTTTGGTGTTGTTTTGGTCAATCCTTTCTTCCTGTTTGGTATTTGGACTATTGATATATTTTCTGGGTTGAGATTGAGTTTGCTTTTGATTTGGTTTTCACTTACTACTGCTGCTGTACTTATTGTGCTGACTTCTCCTCAACTTCGTTGTTTTTCACTTCCAGGTACACTTCTATTAATTACATTCGATGTAAATTTGAGTTGAAGTCAAATTGGAAATTGCTCACCAGATTTGAGCTCACTTAGACGTTTTTTATTGTTTATAATTCGAATTGTTATCTAAGTGAATGTAGTTGATGCTTAGTTACTTGTTTTGCATTATAAGAACAGTGGTTATGTTGTATAAATGAATGTTTTGGACTGCTACACAGTTAGGTGCATGCGCTTATGAATTTCACAGTCAGTCATTTCTTTTTTTTTTAGCTTTTGCTAGTTTATGTTATTAGAATCATGTAGTTTGGCTCATTTTCAATTGGAAATTTCAAACTTATAGTCTGCTAACATTAAACAGAATAAGTAGGTAAGTTGTAGTGTCCTTAGTTTAAATCAACCTCCTAATGAGTAGCATGCTTTGTGTTATCAAAATTACATTTCCCCTTTTTGTTTGTTTGTAAGTTGACACCACAACGTTGTTATTCTAGTTAGAACTAGAGTTTTAGTTTATTGATGTTAGCCTCACTCCCACAATCAGTCATCTCGGTTACTCATTTGTGATTTACCCGTTAAATTATGAAAAAGACTGGCCAAACAGCAGCCTAGTGGTAGCAATAACTAAAACTCAGGCTGGAGTCCCAAAGCCGACAGAACGCGGACATGGGCATGCCTTCAAGCCTAGACCATAGGTAATTTTTTGTTAATGGGCCGATGGCAACGCTCTTTTCTAACAAGTTAGCATCGCTTAAACCATATTAATTAGTTAGAGATATTCCTTTATTATTAGAGACAAATAAAAAATAGAAAATATTAGTTTACTTTAGGACTGATCTTTAAATAATAAATGAGACAAACCTCACCAAATAAAATATAAAATTATAGGGCCCTGAATAATTTCTTTCTTGTTAAAATACGTAGGATTCGGGACGGGCCGTTTAACGAATTTCACGGTCTTCCCCAAAATAATAACGTGTTAGTCTCTTTAGGCGCGCTTTTAATAAAATTACTTTCTTAAACTCGAGTGTGCATTGAAGCAACCCAAATCCAAATCTAACCAGAGTCAAAATGTTTTAACAACCGCGGGTGAATTGATTGCGACGTGGTTCGAGATGCATTTTTGCGACTTTGCAATTCTTTTAATATAATAGTAAAAGCAGACTAAAATTAAAAATCACATAAGCATAAATATGTTTGAAATCAAATAAAATCAAATACTACAATTAAGTGACTGTGCTAGAACCACGGAGCCCGGGAATGCCTAACACCTTCTCACGGGTTAACAAAATTCCTTATCCGTATTTTTGGTTCACAGACCGTAATACAGATTCATATTCTTCCTTGCTTCGGGATTCAACCGGCGACTTGGGACACCATTAATCTCCTAAGTGGCGGCTCTAAATAATTAATAACTAAATCCCATTCCGATTGTCCTTTATTTGGAAAAATGCCTTTATGCCCTTGCGGGGTGTACATGAAAAAGGAGGTATGACACTCACCATACTCAAAACATCTATCGGAATACTATAATTGAGGAAATTGAGACTCACTCTGACAGGTTGGATGACCATGATAATAACTCTAAAGATGTGGTGCTCTGATGGGAGCTGGCGGTGCACTATGAGCTGGTTTCACTGAAGGAGGTACATAAGAACCACGACCCTCTGAAGCTCCATGGGATGCCTAAAGCGCTGAATGAAATGGCCAGGGATGATGGCCGCTACCAAAAGTACCCCGACCTCCAGATGAGGTCCCACTAAATCCACCAGAGTGACGAAGTCTCTTGTCAGACCCCTGACCACTCCCCTAAGCTAAAACCATCTTAATGGGTCTGGCCATATTGGCTGCATCCTGGAAAGAAATCTCGCTTCCTGTCTCCTTTGCCATCTGCAATTGGATTGGCTGAGCGAGCCCCTTAATAAACCTCATCACCCTCTCTCCCTCGGTGGGAAGTATAAGAAGAGCATGACGGGCCAAATTAATAAATCTGGTCTCGTACTAATAGACGGCCATAGAACCCTACTGAAGGCGCTCAAACTGCCTCCGATAGTCTTCCACGTAAGTAATAGAAAGATACTTCACAAAGAATAGTTGCGAGAAGTGGTCCCAAGTGAGAGTTGGTGACCCAGCTAGTCTGGCTAAATAGTAATCTCTCCACCATTTCTTGGCGGAACCTGATAATCGGAAAGCAGCAAAGTCAAACCTACTGGTATCCTCTATCCAATCTCCACAAAGTCTCCGAAGACATAGCTGATCATCACCTATTTGTGCTACACCAGGCGGAACTACCCCAACGGGCTGAGCTGCTGGAGTCTGAAACTAGGGAGCCATCTGCTCCGAAATGTGAGTAGCAGGAGTCTGTGCTCCTCCCCCAGCACGAGAGACAACTGGTGCTACTAGTAGTATGCCTGCCTGAGTGACAAGCTTTGTAAGGCCAACTAAATGGACCAGAGCATCCTAGAGTACTGGGATAGCTATGAACCTCTATGGGACCTGATCTGGGCCGCTGGAATGATTTGGGCCGGATCCTCATCATCAAACTCTACTGAAGGCTCCGTCGTTGGTACTGCTGCTCGAACTCTGAGTTGATACCTACCCCTAGCACGGCCTTGGCCTCGTCCCCTACCCCCTGTAGGAGCTGCCATCCATCGCTCGGGCTACTGATCAGCTAATAAAGCGGTACATATTCTCGCCATCTACGAAAGAACAGTGTAGAGAGTTCAATTAGTATCGAGAGATCAAATTGCACGACAAATATGAATAGAAGTGAAATTGTTCCTAACTCTGTAGCCTCCTGGGGATAAGCACAGATGGTTTCGTACCAATCCCTCAGACTTTACCAAGCTTGTTCGTAAATTGTGAGACCTAGTCAACCTAGTGCTCTGATACCAACTTGTCACGACCTGAATTTTCAACCATCGGGACCGTGATGGTGCCTAACATTGTACTCGCTAGGCAAGCCAACGCTACATAATATTTCACCTTATTAATTTATCTTTTAATAATTAAAACTTAACAAAAGTAAATCATTGGAAATATGTAGAAGAACACATTTTAAAAGATTGTCTTTATGCTAATAACAAAAATCGTAACATATTCCACCAAGAAACTGGTGTCACAACTCACGAATAGTCTACGAATACTGCAAGTATTGGTTTGAAAGTATATTGTACATCTGTCTCGGAGGAATAAGTAAAACAGAATGCAGCAAAGATGAAAGGGGGCGCAAGGGCCTGCGGATGCCTGTAAGACTACCTTGGTTCTCCATTGGACTGAAGGCAACAACCTCAAACTCTGATTAGCCATTAGCTCCGAAATCTGCACATGAAGTGTAGAGTGCAATATAAGTACAACAGACCCCATGTACTGGTAATTTCCAAGCCTAAACTCGATGAAGTAGTGACAAGGCTACGGTCGGGCATCACAACATATACAACCTACAAGAGTTTATACTAAACCGGAAAGGAAATACAGAATGAAATATAAGAAAAACTTGCATTAAATGAATACTAAAACCAGTCGTTCTACCATTACTCAGGTATAACCAATCCTTTGGAAGTTTTAACATCTCAGAAATGAACTTTAGCATAAATGAATACTAAAACAATGACTGAAGTGGTGTGCATCCCAATCCCACCATATAAACAATAACATATCAATATTCACCCTTATTACTCCTTGTTGTGGCGTGCAACCTGATCCCACCAGTCTATCTGTATTACTCCCTAACACATATCACCCTTACTCATCACGTTACAGCACATAACCCAATCCAACATGTCCACCCCTATTAATCCTTGTTACGGCATACAACCCGATCCAACCAGATAATCACATTTCACCCTTATTCCTCTCATTACAGCATGCAACTCGAGTCCGACATATCAGTACCCATCATAGCACAAGAGCAGGCGTTTCACAATTTAACTTAAAACCTTCCGCAACATTTCTATCTTAAATCATAACAACGGGGAGTCTATGCTATTACAAAACTTCAATAGTTAAGACTACTCTGCGAGACCAACCAAAGTATACTATGAAGCTCTAACAACCAACTCCAAGCAACGAGGAAATAAAATGAAACAATTTGTACTTCAATAGAGGAAACAACAGTTAATATGAAGCAATTAGATATGGAAATAATTATCAGGAATAACAATTACGGCAAGAAATAATACATTACGAAACGGGGAAGGGAGCAAGCTAAAAATGATAATTTGGTGACGTATACGTACTCGTCACCACACCTATATGCCACACACATGAAATTTCACATAGCAATTAGGTTGGGTATCCCTAACCACACGGGCAACTCATGTACCAAGAGAGTCGTTCTCATATAGAAGGAAAGTAATAAAGGTGTGCATCGATACTCAACAATATCAAGATCCATCCTCTTAACCAATAGGAGGGCTTAACTACGTGTATGCTTGTGCAAGTGTTCTAACATTGATCATGCCAGCTAGTAAGTATAGAAAAAGAAACGGACAGCACATAGAATGTGTTCCCACAATTTCCACAAAATAGAACTCAGACAAGTGCATCACTACACTAATATCAACAACAGGAATTCTCCAAGTCCATCACAAGTCATCACAAACCAGTCCCCAACATAGCCCATCTTGTCTCGCCACGTTTGCAATAATAAAGTAAGTGCCCATCGTATCTCATCACACGTGCAATATATTTTTCCCAACTTGTCTAGCTACATGTGCAACCCACATATATATATCCCACCACGCCGCATGTACAAATATCAATAGTAACAATAGTACAAGAGAAACCTCATGCAACCTAATAACACTCGCACGGTAGAAACCTCATGTATCACAGTAACAAAAATCGCACGGCATAAACCTCGTGCATGAAATTCACAACGCACGGCAGAAGCCTCGTGCATCACAACAACAAGTACAATAGCAACAATGACAATAAATACAATAGTACGGCAAGAATATCATCTCAAGAACTTTTGATCACAAAGAAATGGTAAATCTAGTTCACAATGAATAACCACAATAGAGAATACTAGACGTAATAAGAACAGCTCAACAAAGGAGAAAATAATATGTAAAAACGATCCCACTATATACAGTTCAACAACAAGGGAGATAACACGAGTTAAATAATTCCAAATAAGGACCTGCCAACTAAAATATAGGATATCTTAACTTTTTTAAGGTCGGGCAATTATGAAGAAGATACAACAAATTCAATTAAGGATAAGCAACAGAAAGATAATTATAACATCAATTAAGACTAAACAATTACAAGATGAGATAATAATAATCTCAAATAAAGATAAGCAATTATGAAAAATAGCATGACAATAGAAGAGGTAACAATCTTCAATTAAGTCAAGTAAGAGTCAAATAGACAGTAAGAGTAAATCATAAAGCAATTAATTCCCATTAAAGCACGTAGACTTAAAACTAGTAAATAAGGAAATCAATCATATCAAGAAAAACTTCATACTCGGTGAATATAAGGACCTAAGAACCCTAAAGATCAACTTTCTACAAATAAGTTCGAGCACGGACTCGTCACTTCGCACACACGGACTACAATTAGTATAGGAGACTCAAATCATATAGGGGCGTTCCCCTATACAAGGTTAGGTAAGATACTTACCTCGAACCAAGCTCAATAAATCAGTAAGAATTCTTCTTCCATAATTTCGACTTCGTATGGCCCAAATCTAGCCACAAACAATTTGATACAATCAACACGAGCAAAAGGAATCAATTCTGTAAGACAATACTATGCTTTAAGTCAAAAGATAAAAAGTCAACACAAATTTCGGTCCATGAGCCCACTTTTTAGAATCAGGTAAAAGTCATAAAATTCGTACAAGAATAGGTCCAACCATACCAAAATTAGTCAATTCTGATCACAACTCGACTTTCAAATCCTCAATTTATAGATTATGAAGTTTCTACATTGTTTCACAAATTGTAATCTCAAAGTAATAATTAAATGATGAAATCAGTTATATATTCATATATATTAACCAAATCCGAGTTAGAATTACTTACCCCGATGATTTTCTTAAAACTCCTGCGAAAAATCATCACAAATTATCTCTTAAAGTCCAAAATATGAAATAATACCTTACTCGTTTATATAATACCAAAGTTGTCTTATAAAGTGTTGACCATATATTTTCAAGTGTGGTCGTACATCCCAGGTCTTGTGGCTGCAATCCAAATTGCTGTCGCACTTCAGCAAACTTCTACCCTACCATGATTTAGTAAAATAGACATACCTTTTTGTACAAATATCCAAATAATTATTTCTATATCTTTATGAAAACTAGATATGAAGGGCTACAGCTTTCTTTTTTAAATCATCATCAAATTCCTTGTGGATCAAAGGATATAAACTTCCGAAGTGAGACTAGCGAACCTGCAGAACACCCTAAAGTGCTGTCGCAAGAAGAATTATGCTATCACGACCAAAAATCCACTAAGGGTCGTGATGGCGCCGGACACTACTGTCAGGTAAGCCAACCAAATTACTTAATCAAAATCTAGTTTTTAACACTTGAAATTCTAGGATTTTCCTTCTATAATTAAAATTTTAAATAATAAAGCCCAAAATAAATTTAAATGTTAAACAGTTAATATATTTCAAACCATCCCAGAACCCAGAGTCACAAGTGCATGAGCATCTACTAATAAGAAAATAAAATACAACATCCGTCAAAAATACAGTGGGGAGGAAGTAAATATAGTACAGTGGAAGGGGCAGCTCTAGTTGCGGCCACCTCGAATGATGCAGCTCACCTAGTCCCAGAATCATCCGTGCTGCTATGCCCAGTAGGCCACTGGAGTTATAAATAACTGTGCAACACAATACACAACAAGTGTAGTATGAGTACGAAAATAACGTGTACCCAATGATTATCCCGCCTAATCCCGAAGGGGTAGAGACAAGATGGTCAATTTTGACACTATCTAATGGCCCAGTAATGATTCATCCTTTATATATATATGTATTAAATAGTGAATTTATTTTGTAAACATGATATTTTTTTAATCCAGATAGAGGAAACAAGTAAACACATAACTCTTCCATAGAAAATTTCCAAAATTCCTCTTTATTTTTGACAAATTAATCTCGAGCCAGGGTGAAGCAGTAACCACTTTAATAAATTCAAGGCAACAACACAAACAGGCACAAATCATGCCGAGGCGATGTCCCGCTCCAACAAAAATGTAAATTGAGCACTGCCAATGGTCGAACGGCCCAAGACATAGATGTGTCTATTTAATCTGCCGAGGCGTTCAGCCCGTTTCAAAAGTAAACACATATCCTACTCGCGAATCATGCATGCGATGCAGATACACATAAGGAATACATGCTCAACTAATCAATAAGGAACTTACCAAAAAACATTTATTCAGATAAACTAATTTTCCTTTAACAATTTTTAAGAAATGAAGCTTAATCCTTTTGAAATTTATTTACTAATATAATTTGATTTAGGCAATTCAATTCATCAATGCGTTCAAAAACAATCCAAGTATAACATGCCTATGGGGTAAATTCCCCCACACAAGATTAAAAAGGAGACTCACTTCGCTCTGAAGGTCCATAACCAGTATTCTACATTCTTCCGAAGACTCAAATCGATGAACAATTCTCCAAAATTATCCAACAATTATGTAAACCCATTAATATATGCTCAAACACTCATAACAATTCAATTTATATCAATTTCCGACTCCGCTCGAAAAAGTCGATAAAAATTACCCTCGGGCCCAAGTGCCCGAATTCTGAAAATTATTGAAAATAAATATTACCCATAACTCATATAGTCTATATGCAGAAATTCATCCTATTTCGTCCATGAATTGACCCTCAAATCAAGGATTTATCATTTTTTAACTTTGAGGCTCAAAATCCCAATTTCTACCATTCAAACACGGATAAAAATAGAAACCAACAGAAATAATCATGGAGAAACATCAAAATAAAGGTCATATATTTACCCCCTTGTTGAGACGAGGACAACGTTGAAAAAAAACACCTCAAACGGAGCTCCAGAACTCAAGATATGCCCAAAATACTAAAATTCTCTATTTAAAACACCGTCCAGATGATTTTCCTTCATCGTGTTCGCGAGAGACGACCGCGTTCGGGAAGGGAAATTTTTAGCATTGACCGGTCAACACAAAAATCCTTCATTGCATTCACGCAGCCTCTCTCACGTCAACGAAGAACAAATATTCACACCAGAAACCAGCAATTTTTCCCGACACGGAAATGAGCATAACTCCCTCATACGATGTCCAAATTCGATGATTCTTCTTCCTATGGCTCCAAAATTTCGGTACGGATCTAATCGTTCAATAAAAACATAATTTTGTGATCATTTTCTTAATATGGTACCCCTTTATGTCCAAACAAATGACGTTGAAACATCAAATAAGAGCGCGATTACAACCCAAAACACACCCGAGGCCCCCGGGACCCCGACCAATCACACCAAACAGTCACAAAATACATTACGGAATTGCTCGATGACTCAAATCACATCAAACAACGCATAAATCATGAATCAACCTCCAATCCAAGCTTTATGAACTTTAGAACTTCCAACTTCTACTTTCGATGCTTAAACCTATCAAATCATGTCCGATTGACCATAAATTTTGCACACAAGTCATATTCGCTATTACGGAACTATTCCAACTTCCAGAATCAAATTTCAACCCCGATATCAAAAAGTCCACTTCTGGTCAAACTTCTCAAAACCTTCAAATTTCTATCTTTAGTCAAATGGCTTCAAAATGACCTACGGATCTCCGAATTCATGTCTGATTGCGCTCCTAACTCCAGAATCACCATATGAAGCTACTCACAGTCTCAGAATCCCAAAAGGACATCGATATCACTGAAATACACTTTGAATCAACTTAAGAAATTTCTTCCAAAATGCTAACTTCCACAATAGGCGCCAAAACGCTCCCGGGTTACCCAAAACCAGAACCGGGCATACACCCAAGTCCGAAATCATCATACAAACCTGCTGGAACCTTCAGATCTTGATTCCAAGGTCGTTTACTCAAAATTCCAATCTCATCCAGTTTCTCCAACTTAAGGCTTCTGAAATGAATTTACATTTAAATTAACTCTGAACTTCCTAAATTTCAATTACGACCATACACACAAGTCAATATACCTGAAATGAAGCTAGCATGGCCTCAGACCGCTAAACGATGCGCTAGAGCTCAAAATGATCGGTTGGGTCATTACATTCCCTCCCACTTAAACATACATTCATCCTCGAACGTGTTGAGAATTACATTGAAGTAGTCTGAAATAATTGTTTAACACCTCATGCACCGACCCGTCCAGCACCCGAAATTCTCTGCCCGACCTTTTTCCAACATAAGACCACCATATAAATCACTACACACTGTACCCAAACATGGATGCATAACTTTGCTGAATTCACACGTAGCATCACTTTACTCACTAGACCACAAGAATATTTTCTGATCAACTTAGTCAAAATTCCAAAAATCTGATGCTTCTATTGCATCCCATAATATACACAGGTCTTACTCTAACTCTTACAAGGCCGTCACAACGAAAGAGATGTGCAGAAATCCATAATCAACAGTCGAGTCAACCAATCATTGAGTCTATACTTCTGATAAGAAACATCACCTCATTGTGAACCAAATAATGATCTTTGCTCCTTAATATATTTCATGTAATCAGATTGTACTGATCCTAAGTCTAATAATCTCGTCTCGCCTAGTACGAACTGCTCAGGCAATAAGCCATCCCGAACATGATCACAAGTCTCATATGATGCCACAATGTGCCTATAGGCTACCAATTAGAGTGCGATACAAAAGGAAAACGACCTCTGAAAAGGAAATTCAATCACCCTGCTCGCGAATCATACATGCGACGCGGGCAACATACTAAATAGACTCCTCATTCGCAAATCATACATGCGACGCGGGCTTACAGCTAATATGAGCTTTCCAAAAAAATGGGAAATGAAACACATAAGAACATATATAAGGTATTGAACATCACACTGTTGCGGCGCGCAACCCCATCCAAACAACATACCCATGTCAATGTGTCACCTGATCCACATATAGAACTCACATAAGGAGATGCACATCGAGCTAAATTGCTCATTACAATAAAATATCAAATACCGGCCGTAAACACGCTAAGGTGCATAATACCATCCCTGAGAAAACATATAGGGCTATAGGCCACTAAACACCAACACGACTAAAGTTCGATATATGATCGGAATCTCAAGAGCCATCCTGCTCATATAACATCATCGCTACGCGGGACCTCAACACATAAGAAATTCACCAAACCATTTCAAAACTCATACTATGTAATATATATCAATACATGAAATAGCTGATGACAAAATAACACCCCCGACTGCTCTTCCATAGGGAACGCTCGCTGCAATGAACACAACTGGCCTGACATAGAGCCCATAATAATATTAAATCCATCCACATACTTCAAGCTGATTTCTGTCACACTAAACTAGGATCATAACCTATTAAAGGTCCATAATGATCCCCTTTTCTCATGAAACATATGAACAACCCTCATAACTGGAGCGAACCTCCCCAGTCCATAACTAATAATCAAAGCGCCCTTCAGGCATAAATTCTCAAATTATTGATATTACTACCATCCTCATACTTGGTTTAATTTTTTAATGAATCAAGTGACTACATGTCACAATAATAAAATCTTCCTGTGGGGCACACTCCCGCCACTTATCATAACATTAACAGGTTTGTACATCCAAACCACCGGCCGCACTAACAATGAAAAGTGATCAAGAATCCTTAACCAGGATGCGAAGCCTTTTTCACAAAATACCAATCTCGGGTGACGCAAAAGACAGTATTAACTTACTCTAAACATCAAAAATCCCTTCCTGCTCATCCGAGATCGTGACATCCTTACCAATACAAAACTGCAACCTTGATCCTAACTTCAAATTACATACCACTTACAAGGTCTCGTAAATAATTTTGTCTCAGAACTTAGTAAACTGTGGTGTCTACTCTGATTATGTGTTATGAATGTGTAGAGTTTCTCGCCGCGGTTCGGACCCTTGGTAGTGACTTAAGACTATAAAATTTGAAAGAATTAACTTTTCCAAAAAAGTGTCAAAATGCGATCCAGAATGCGATCCCAGATCAGCTATGTGGACCGCATTACTACTCCAGAATGAATCAGAGAGCAACCAAATTTTAATGTTGAAAATGCAATCAAATCTGCGATCGCATAATCAATATGCGGACCGTAAAGTGATCGCATATTGTCCCTAGAGAAATTCAAAGGTCAGTTCTACGGTGCATACTGCAATCGCAGAACGCAAATGCGGACCGCATAGTCACCGCATTCCCAACCCGAGAGGTTTGAAACTTGAGCCATTTCTGCGGTCCATTCTGAGGACCGCATATCAGTTCTGCGATCGCAGATAGGCATCGCAGATCGTGTTCGCTTTGTTATTTTCTAAAATTCTAAGCCTGACCCCTCATTTAATAAAACACTCCATCTCTCATTAATAACCCATTTTCTGAACAAAATAAGAGAGAGGAAGAGAGGGTTCTAGAGAGAGAAAGCTATTTCTTCATCAATTGATCTTTCAATAATCATCAAAGCCCGGAAAATATTGAGCATCTGCCCTTCCCTCTGAATTCAAGGTAAAATCCTTAACCCTTTTCCCCCTAATTTTCGAACTCAAGATTGGGGAGGGAGTTTCGTACTTTGATTTTGAAAATTCTTGTTAGAAATCCACATGCATGTCTTCAAAACCCAAAAATCTTGTAAAAAGGGAACTGGGTAGTAAATTGTGAATTCCTATTTTAAAGTTCTATGAATTAATCATGAACTAGATTGATCCTTCTTGATTGCTTGATGAATTGGAGTAGATGATATTCAATTCCAGGTATGTATTAACTGTGATCCTCTTGAAATCGCCTATGCTACTTGTGAAATTTTTGATAGTTGATATTCATGTGAAAATCATTGTAAAGCTTTCGTGTTGTACAAATTGTGTGGTAGTACCTTGTGCTGAATGTTGTGGAACTTGTAATTGGAACAACGGAAACAGAAATAATGTGGAATAGCGGGAATGGAAACAATGTGGAACAATGGAAAAATGGAATCAATGTGGAATAATGGAAATGGAAACAATGTGGAACAATTGAAATGGAAATATTGTGGAATAATGTGTGTGGTTAGTTGTGAAAAATTATTGTGCTGATCTAAATTGTTTATCAACTTTGATGAACATGAGGAAAATTGTTGTTCCTAGTTGTGGGATGTTAATACCCTTGTTGTGGAATTATTTTAACAAAGTGCCATGGTTGATTTCTTGTACTTGTTATTGTGTTGTTTGTTATTGTGAATTGAAAAGTGTCAGGCAGGGTCGGGTTGCGCGCCGCAACACAGTGAAATAAGGTGTGGGTTGGGGTGATAAGGGTGGACGAGGCAACAAGGGTGGAAATATGATCCAATATCACTATTGATATGAATATGAATCATGAAATGATAAATGTGAAAATGTGAAAGGAGATAGCAGGAGAGTTTGTAACCTGTGGGGCACTAATTGCCCCTTTGTATGTCTACGTGAATAATTGTTGTGAAATGTTTGGTTGTTGTTTCCTGGTTGTACTTGTACTATTGTTGTTCAGTTCTATACTTGTTCATGCAATGTGGCTTGAGTTTACTTGGGACAGAGTTTGTTCATACATACCAGTACAATTCAAGTGTACTGACGTCTCTTTTGCCGGGGGCGCTACATTCGTGATATGATTGTAGGTGGATCCGTGGCAGGCACTCCAGTCTACCGGTCGTAGCTCCTTCTCCTCCTCTCTATCGGAAGTATTCCTTTTGGGGACATGTGTGGCCTACGCCACTCCTGTTGTTGTATTTTGGAGTTCGTATCTTTTGGTAAAGGTATAGCCGGGGCCTTGTCACCGGCAAGTGTTGTACTACCATTCTCGTAGAGTCTCCGTAGACAATGGTATGTGGGTCAGGACTTATGTATAAAAGTGTATGTTTGGGCGCTATAAACTTGTATACCGCATTCCTTGCTAATCAAATATATCTTTTGTAAAAGGTGTCCCCTATTAATAATAATGTGTGGTTATAAAAGAGAAATCTTACATTTTTTTAATTGAAATTTGGTATCTTTTGGTTAACTTTGAATAATGTGGGGTAACGCGTGGGGAATAGGAAAGACACCCAGGTCCACTCGAATGGGGATACCCAGTTGAGCGTCGGTAATGCCCACGGATTTGGGGCGTGACACCACTCACTGCACCCAACGTGCCAATATACGATAGAACACGATTTTCATCATAACTCCGGAGGCACTAATAGGCTAGCACTTCGTATAAAACTTTTCATTTAACTCACTTCAGGAGAACCATAGCAAGACACAGGTGAATTCTCATAGCCGTAGAATATGCAAATCTCTGAGTAGTCGTCCAAGCCACCATAGCCCTTCCAGGATCCACCTACACATAACATGCCATAACAATAGAATACTCTTGAATAACCTCAATTACGGCAGCTGACATGCCTCACACGTACCACCACCAATCCCTTGCATAACTTGATCACGCTAAAGGAACTGATGTGTACCACCAACATGCCAACTCAACTATAGCTAACCAATCTATCTTATTTAGAGTTACCCTAATTGCCTTAGAAATAATAATAACTACATGAAACACATAACATACACCGTCCGCACTCATCCCGAGTGACCTTGAATCACGAGACCATGCAGTCTCAACTCCCACAAACCATTTCATACATTTCTTTGCGCACATTCGCACCCTCAACTGATATTCCCATTCTGTTAATCCTTTTACGAATCTGAAGTCTCTTTTCATTTTCCTCCCAAATGCTACACTGCAAGCCAACACATCATAGAACATTTTAGGTCTCTTCTCATACACTGCTACAAAAGTACAGACTCAAAATCATTTAGGCACCACACTTTACCCCTTTTGAATCCATTATGACCGTTGTTGAGAGCCACCGGCTCTAACTTGGACCCGAATATAATCAACTCCATGAATACCCTCTCGTTGAAGCACCCGGCAGAATCACTTCCCTTGAAACCCGCATCTATACAAGGCATAAATCCTGAATCTATTCCCAAATCAGAGAATGAGCCAATAAGGCCAACCGTAAAACACCTTAAATAATTCCTTTGCCCAATTACCACTTATGTTCTTTTCCCATAGCTGGAATAACCCATCAATATGATAATAACTAGAAACCTCACAAGAAGTTAATCATGCAACCCAATCATAGGCGGCGGGACTCTCCCACTTAGCTTGAAGCCATTATTTCACAACCCTAGAATTCACCAGGATTCTTTATGTCTTATTAACATAACTGTGCGCAATCAACCGCCAAAAGTCTCAAAATCATTCGGTAAACACCCCCTTATTATACTCTGAATCATCAACCATATTCGCACGACCGATCACTTCGTTGTATAACCAATAAAATTCTTCACAGAAGCCTCGCCAACCACGCGACCGCTAACCTGCTCACAGGAAATAACCCACCTGTGGAAATCACTTCCCTACATCTTCAAATGCTGCTGCACGGGATACAATCACCATGACATCAATAACCCATCCTGAGTCCAAGCTCACTCTCTAGCTGCACCAGTCCATTTACCCCTCGTGGACAGCAATTAAATGTGCAGAAATATCCTTCCAATTAAAAGTTATGTTGTATCCTTCTTTATTTCAAGCAGCTCCTTCCCGTTATATCAAATCTCCTGCCACATAATGGAACACGCTTCAAGTTAGCTTGGTAGGCCCCAATCACTAATCTCTAAAATTCTCAAATCATTCCAATCTCTCCTTAAGGCGCGTAGTCATCCTACTAGCAAGCTCATATGCAACACCCGCCACTCTCCCACATTGGCGGAACTTTTCCCTTTAATCGACCACTCGACCTTGCTCCTCATACTTGGCCTTCTAGAAGTTTTAAGCACCGCCTGGCACTTCCTACATGTCCTTCTAATACTTTGTTGCTCAATTGTTGCCTTAAATAAAATCTATCTTCATAGCACTTGAACCCACAAGTCGCCACTAACTTTAAACCTTTCTAAAGATCATCTTTCCTGAGTAATCAACATTAGGGACACCGATTTCATCCTGAACCCCTGCATCCCGTGATCTCTGACTGTCGCTTCTTCACTATTGACCCGCAATATTTGCCCCAAAGGCGGACTGTAGAATATCATAACACCAGCGAATTTCGCACATTCCATAAGGACAATGACATCAACCCAACCTGAACATTCTCTGCCCATTCCCCTGCCTGGAATAAAACACTGAATCTCTATATCATGCACTGAGTAAATCTCCCTTCAAGTCATTCACTGCCTCAACATGCAGGCAACCATCCTACCATCACAACAAAACTGCGGAATAATCGTTCATAATCATCATAGCAACCTGTGCCTAGCCTCAAGGGTCTTAAAGTACCGCTACTGAGCCGAAACAATAAGATATCCTTCCATAAGGAGACTATAATAGTCAAATCAATTAAACCGGGAGAAACATCCCGCACCATATCTTTAGTGCCTTTGAAATTCTTCAATTCTCGATTTAGAACAAGCGTTCTGCATCGCATAAAATTGAGTACGAAGGAAACAAAAGCATATGCCTCAGAACCAAATCGCACGATAAGAAAATCAAGAAGGGAAGTACTCCTAACAACCCTGTAGATTCACAAAGATAAGTACAAACGTCTCTGTACCGATCCGCAAGACTCTACTAGACTTTCTCATGACTTGTGAGACCAACGGGAACCTAATGCTCAGATACCATGTTGTCACGACCAAAAATTCACTAAGGGTCGTGGTGGCGCCGGACACTACTGTCAGGAAAGCCAACTAAAATACTTAATCAAAACCTCGTTTTTAACACTTTTGAAATTCTAGGATTTTCCTTCTATAATTAGAAATTTTAAATAATAAAGTCTCAAATCAATTTAAATGTTAAACAATTGAAACAATACTTCAAACCATACCACAACGGATCACAAGTGCATGAGTATCAACTGATAAGAAAATAAAATACAACATCCGCCCGGAATACAGTGGACATGAAGTAAATACAGTACACTGGAAGGGGCTGCTCTAGCTGCGGCCGTCTCGAATGATGCAGCTCACCTAGTCCCAGAATCATCCGTGCTGCTATGGCCAGTAGGCCCCTGGAGTTACAAATACCCGTGCAACAAAATGCACAGCAAGTGTAGTATGAGTACGAAAACAACGTGTACTCAATGAGTATCCCGCCTAATCCCGAAAGGGTATATACGAGATGGTCAACTTTGACACTCTCTAATGGTCTAGTAATGATTCATCCTTAATATATATATATTAACAGTGGATTTATTTTATAAACATGATTTTTTTTAATCCAAGTAGAGGAAACAAGTAAATACATAACTCTTTTATAGGAAATTTCCAAATTTCCTTTGTATTTTTAACAAATTAATCTCGAGCCGGGTGAGGCAGTAACCACTTTAATAAGTTCAAGGCAACAACACAAACATGCGTAAATAAAGCCGAGCTGATGGCCCGCTCTACCGAAATGTAAATTTTGCACTGCTGAGGGTCGAACGGCCCATACCATAGATGCATCTATTTAATCTACCGAGGTGTTCGGCCCGTTCCAAAATTAAACACATACCCTGCTCGCGAATCATGCATGCGACACAGGTAAAAATAAGGAATACATGCTCAACCAATCAATTAGGAACTTACCGGGAAACATTTATTCAGATAAAACCAATTCTCCTTTACCAATTTTTAAGAAATGAAGTCTAATCCTTTTGAAATTCATTTACTAATTTAATGTGATTTAGGCAATTCAAGCCATCAATGAGTTCACAATAATACAAGTATAACATGTTTTTGTGTCTTAGAAAACCCGGATAATAGTATAATTGTAGCTACGCACGGACTCTCATCACCTTGTGCGTACGTAGCCACCACAAATAGGAGCACATACCAATTTAACTCACCTATGGGGTAAATTCCCCCTCAGAAGATTAGAAAGGAGACTCACTTCGCTCTGAAGGTCCATAACCGGCATTCTACATTCTTCCGAAGACTCAAATCGATGCACAATGCGCCAAAACTAGCCAATAATTTTGTAAACCCATTAATATATGCTCAAACACTCATAACAATTCAATTTATATCAATTTCCAACTCCGCTGGAAAAGTCGATAAAAATTACCTCTCAGGACCACGTGCCCGGATTCTGAAAATTATTGAAAATAAATATTACCCATAACTCATATAGTCTATATCCATAAATTCATCCAATTTCGTCCATGAATCGGCCCTCAAATCAAGAATTTATCATTTTTCAACTTTGGGGCTTAAAATCCCAATTTCTACCATCCAAACACGGATAAAAATAGAAACCAACAGAACTAATCATGGAGAAACATAAAAATAAAGGTTAGATATTTACTCCCTTGTTGAGACAAGAACAACGCCGCAAAAATCACCTCAAACGGAGCTCTACAACTCATGATATGCCCAAAATACCAAACCTCTCGGTTTAAAACATTGTCCAGACGATTTTCCTTCACCGTGTGTGCGGGAGATGACCGCAATTGCGGGAGACGACTGCGTTCATGAAGGGCGATTTTTCATGTTGACGGTCAACCCAAAAATCGTTCTTCGCGTTCGCGGAGACTCACTCGCGTTCGCGAAGAACAAATCTTCACACCAGAAACAATTAATTTTTCCCGATATGGAAATGAGCATAACTCCCTCATACGATGTCCAAATTTGACGATTTTTTTCCGATTGCTCCAATATTTCGATACGGAACTAATGGTTCAATTAAAACTTAATTTGGAGCTCATTCGCTTAATATGATGCCTCTTTATGTCCAAAGAAACGACGTTGAAACATCAAATAAGAGTGCGATTACAACCCAAAACAGACCCGAGGCCCCTGGGACCTCGACCAATCACACCAACCAATCCCAAAATACATTGCGGACTTGCTCGAGGCCTCAAATCACATCAAACAATGCTAAAATCATGAATCAACCTCCAGTCCAAGCTTTATAAACTTTAGAACTTCCAACTTCTACTTTCGATGCTTAAACCTATCAAATCACGTCCGATTGACCATAAATTTTGCACACACGTTATATTCGATATTACGGACCTATTCCAACTTCCGGAATCGAATTCTGACCCCGATATCAAAAAGTCCACTTCTGGTCAAACTTTTTTAAAACCTTCAAATTTCTATTTTTTAGCCAAATGGCTTCAATATGACATGCGGACCTCCGAATTCACTTCTGATCATGCTCCCAACTCCAGAATCACCATACAGAGCTATTCCCAGTCTTGGAATCCCAAAAGGACATTGATAGTACTAAAATGCTCTTCGAACCAAACTTAAGAAATTTCTTTCAAAATGCTAACTTCCACAATAGGCGCCAAAACGCTCCCGGGTAACCCAATACCCGAACCGGGTGCCCATGTCCGAAGTCATCATACGAACATGCTGGAACCTTCAGATCTTAATTCTGAGGTTGTTTACTCAAAATTCCAATCTTAGTCATTTTCTCCAACTTAAGGCTTCTGAAATGAGAATTGTTATTTAAATTTAATTCCAAACTTCCTGAATTTCAATTCCAACCATACACACAAGTCAATATACCTAAAATGAAGCTGCTCATGGCCTCAGACCACTGAACGGCGCGCTATAGCTCAAAACGATCGATTAGGTTGTTACATGTGTGGTCCGCACTTTTCCACTATGGTCCATAATTTTCCTTTTCCTCAACACTTTTTCTTGTGCCTTGGCACTTCTCTTTTGCCTCAGCACTCCAAAATGTGCTGCTCGAACTTTCAGAAGCACTAGAACAACATCAGAGTGCTGAAATGCCCAGACTCGCTCAAAACTCACTCCGAAATACACCCGAGGCCCCCAGACCTCAAACAAAGATACCATCAAGTCCTAAAATACAATACAAACTTGGTCGAGCGCTAAAATCACATCAAACAACAACAAAAATATGAATGATACACCAATTTAAGCTTACTGACATGAAACTTCAAACTTCTATAGCTGCTGCCAATACCTATCAAATCACGTCCAATTGACCCCAAATTTTGCATACACGTCATATCTAATATCATAGACCTATCCAACTTTCCGAATTGGAATCGGAATCCGACCCCGATATCATCTAAGTCAACTCTTGGTCAAACCTTTTAACCTTCCAAAACTTTTATTTATTCAACTTTCGCCGAAATGCTTTAAATTACTCTACGTACCTCCAAATCTGAATTTGGACGTATGCCTAAGTCCCAAATCACCAAGTGAAGCTGTTGAAATCATCCAAAACCTACTCCGGAGCCGTTCACACAAAGTCAAAATCCCGATGAACTCTCACAGCTTAAGCTTCTAAAACTAGAATCCTTCTTCCAATTAGACTCTGAATCATCCGGTAACTGAACTCGACCATGCACGCAAGTCATAACACATAATAAGAAGCTGCTCAAGACCATAATACCATTGAATGGAGCTTCAATTTTCAAAATGATCGGCCGGGTCGTTACATCTAGAAGTCAAGTAAGACATGAAACAAGAAGGTCACATAATTCTACAAGGTATAATTAATCATAAAATTTACTCCTGATCATGATTAATCCTAGCACATGCATCTGCGCTCGTCACCTCATATATGTATCACCCCCCTCCGCCCTCCCCTCCCCCCCCCCCCTCCCCAAATGTAGAAAACAATATCAATTAGTAGGAAAATTCCCTCAATAAATTTAGGTAATACATTTACCTCAATCAAGCCAAATCGATAAACAGATGCGTTATCCCGCTCAAATCATCCTCCGAATGGCTTGAAACTAGCCAAAACCAACTCAAAATTATTAAATAATACCATAGGAAGCAAACTCAATCGATAAAGATCGAATATTTACACATTTACTCAAAATCAACCAAAAAATAAAACTCGGGCCCCACCTCAACCCGACAAAACTCACAAAATTCGATAGTTCATTTGATTATGAGTCCAACCATACTAATTTCACTCAATTCTGACTCTGAATCGATGCTCAAAACTCAAAATTTTATTTTAGGAAAGTTTAGTCAAAATTCTCCAATTTCTCTTTTGAAATCATCAATCAAATGCCAAAAACAAAGATGAATCATGAAATATAATCAAAATTGAGTAGAAAACACTTAACCAAATCTATATGGTGAAAATCTTCTCCAAAATCGCTCAAATCCGGACTCCAAAACCATGTGAGGAAAAGTGACTAAATTTCGCAATAAGTAAAAAATGCAGCAGTTATTATAGCTCAAATCAGATTCTAAATAACCCCTAAAATCATATTTAATAAGTCCAACATAATCCTTGTGAGATTACACTCAAGATAGTCTTTTGAATTACCCAATTTGACCTTAAAATGAGGGAGATATGATGTTTTAAATCTGTAAATTTAAGACACAATTATTTTATACCAAAAAATAAGCAACAAAAGAATCTTTATTTCAAACATAAAATATGCTAAGAACCTGCTCGCGCTCTCAAATACCGGAAAAAGTCATCTTGACCTGATATTGACCATGATCCAAACTCCAAGTCCTTAACTAGTTTCTCAACCAATGATCCAAAATACACCCGAGCCTCTCGGAACTTAATTCAATCATACCAACTAGTCCTAAAATACGATAAGAACTTAGTCGAAGCTTCAAATCACATCAAAACATAAAAAATACGAATCATACCTCAAATCAAACTTAATGAACTTTCAACTTCCAAAACTCATGCCGAAGCATATCAAATCAACTCGGAATGACCTCAAAATTAGCACACAAGTTTCAAATGACATAACGAAGCTATTTCAACTCCCCGAACAAAAATCGGAGCCTGATATTACCGAAGTCGACTTCCGGTCAAACTTATGAATATCCCAAAACGTTAAATTACCAACTTTCGCCAATTAATTCTAGAACCTTCAAGAAACATCCAAATGCAAATTCAAACATACGACCAATTTCAAAATCACCATTCGGACCTAACGGAACCATCAAAACTCCGATCCAGGGTCAAATACATAAAAGTCAATTCGTCAACTCTTCCAGCTTACAGCTTTCTAGTTGAAGATCATTCTTCCAAATCAACTATGCATCACCTGAAAACTAAAATCGACGATTCACACAAGTCATAATACATTATATAAAACTACTCAAGGCTTCAGTTAGTTGAACAGAATGCAATTCTACCCCGAAAAAGAGGTGCCTAGTTTAATTTAAATATTCGGGTGTGGATACATTTTTTTGTTATTTTTAAATTTGTATGACTTCTCTTCTTCTTCTTTTTTATTTTAAAAAATGCAGATAATATATTGAGCTTAACATACCATGCAAAAAATGAGCTTTCTCTTACGATGTTAATATTTTGATGGACCTTGAAACTAATGGTCTATACATTTTCTCTATCTGAAACATGCCATCCTGAGAACGAAAAAATGACACAAGAAAAAGCCTTTGCTTTGATAAGATGCTTTCTAACCACATTGAGTAGGTAAATGCAAGATTATCAAGAGTTTAAGTTATATTATTGTGCATAAATTTAAATAAAATATATAATTTTATCTTGTTCTATAACATTAACATGTTACTTGATAAACATTATCGTTACATTATATATTCGCTTCGCAGGTCCTTCCACTGACATCAAATTTAAGGAACAAGTAAAAGGTAAGGTGAATATAGAATGGATATTTCTTCTCATCTATCTCAATTTTAGTAGACGTGAATAGTGTCACACAATCAAATATAATAAGTACTTGGTATAATAGCCAAAGTATGGGTAAACTGACCCATATCACTATTATAAAATTGAAATTTAAAGTTTAAAAAAAGAAGATGGGTGGCATGTCTTTACTTCTAGAGTCAAATTATTTTCCAAATAAGTTTATGCTCTCCCACTTAGATTAGGTTGTAAGTTCCCCTTTCATGGTGGTGCCTTGTCCATTCTTAGACCTAAGTTCCAAATAACACCAATTCCCATTTCTTAACGCCTACTCTTCCATTATGACCAGAATATTAAATGCTCGGAAATATAAACACAAGTGTGGTAGTATTTGGCGTAAAAAGAAAAATACATAGCTCCCAAAACTATATATATATATATATATATATATATATATATATATATATATATATATATATATATATATATATATATATATATATATATATATATATATATATATATATATATATATATATTTATATGCATGAGTGGCAAATATAATTAATTTCAATCAATTGGCCAATTTTGTATTTTGCCCAAAAACATAAGAGTGATAACTATAAAATGATTCGTGGATACCAACTGTTAAAAAAATAAAATAAAAACCCACAATAATTTTGCACTAAATTTATAAACTTTTCCACCTATGGCAATAACAGACTTTTTTTCCTATTCATGTTAGTTAGTGCAAATTAAAGTTGACAGAAGAACAACAATCTCAACTATATGCCTATGTTTTTGAACAATTTTATTTGGTTCATATCTCTAGTTTACTTGGCAATAAACCTCATGACATGATCTTAAGATGAGTTTGCGAAATCCATTTCAGCCTTCAGTTTTAGGTGAGACACTCGGCGCCTAACTTATTTTAAATACTTACTCGCACCGTGTGCTTATAGTTATACTTAAGACTAAATAATTTAACATTAAGATCAATAAATCCAAATAAAAATACATATCACTTAAAGCTTTGTGTAAACGTCTGGTTCAAATAAATTTGTCAATACACATTTTATACATTAAAGATACATTAGCATCCGGCATTCTCCATACTAATCGCATCAAGAATAATAGATTGATATTTACCTTCTATTAATCTATTGATTTAGATTATATTTATTACTCTTGTTTAGTCCTGCGATGTTGAGGGGAGATGGAGAGAAATTCATTGATTTTTTCCTTTGTTATAATATTCAATGTTTAATTCCGAAGTGAGAGATCTTGGATACATGCACACAGCATTTTCATATCTTTTCTTTACCAAATTAGGGAACAATATTTATCCTTCACTTTCACTTCTCACCCCAACAAAATTTCTTTTCTACCAAAGAGAAATATATATAAAGAAGGTTCTCTAGGCGATATCTTGCATCCTGAATTTTGTACTTTGTACTATTTGCGGAACAAGATTAAAATGTATATTTCCTTAAAATTGGAAATTGTAGATTTTATTTCTATCTATCATGACTCATTTTCTATATAAATATTTTTATATTGGCTCAGGTTAGCTAAGTTAGAAAGGAAACTTTATGATTCAAGCTTTATTCAGCCACAGAAAAGTGGTATAATTTTTTTTATATCCTTCACGTTCGCTTTTCACCCCAATCACACATAGAAGTTCAGCATTTAAAGGTGTGACCATAGGGGAAAACATAGATTTATATCATTCTTTTCTTTTATGTGCCTATGCCTAGACTTTTGCTGGACAAAGTGACCTGATATTTATGTTGGTCAGAGCTAGATAGGCTCAGGAGCGATCAGTGAGACACTCTTTGCCGAAAAATTATACAGCACATATAAGTCAAATATTAATTTTTATACGTATACATTTAATCTTGAACATCTTTAGTGAAATTTGTGGCTTCAACACTCATGCTGGTGGGAGGTAACAAATACGTGATAGACTAGAGGAGTTACGTCATTTGCGCAAGCCAGACACAAAAATTGTACTGCAATGGAATAATTATAGTCTAGAAAACTTTCCCTCTTTCAGAACATAAATAAAACAATTATAGTCTAGAAAACTTTTCCCTCCTCCAAAATACAAGACAGTGGAGCAACCACTGACAATCACTGGCTGTCGATTACACTGTCATTTAGCAAATGGAGAAAGTACAAACTTAGCGATTTCTAACATGTTTCGAGGGACTAAAGTCGCTGCAAAGGGTTGATGGTATAACCACAAGCTCCACACGACCCGTCCACTCCTTTCCTGGCTTCAAAGTTATGGGTTTTTCTATTGCTGCTCCATCAACACAAAGCATCTTCCTGTACTCTGCGTCGCCAAGATCCACCATTGCTCTGGATTTCTTTTCCCAGGGATTCCATAGCACTGAACAGGACAAGATGCAACAGGTACAGAAGGTTTAGTCATAGGAAAGGACGGAACAACATAGCGGGAACATACCACTGTAAAAATAGGGTAAAACCAAATCTTTTTCGTATATATAAAAATTGTTGAATCTTCTTGACAA
Organism: Nicotiana benthamiana; assembly: GCA_034376525.1. Taxonomy (NCBI): domain Eukaryota; kingdom Viridiplantae; phylum Streptophyta; class Magnoliopsida; order Solanales; family Solanaceae; genus Nicotiana; species Nicotiana benthamiana. The sequence continues at coordinate 125,335,411 of CM067338.1, read as the reverse complement.
AGGAAACTCCAAGTGCAGAGGCAAAGGTGACCGAATATGGGTTTAGGTTGAAAGTTCCAAGTCACAAGAGTTGGCATTCTAGCAATTTTTTTAATCCTCTAGTTAGAATGATGTTGAACTGAAGCAACTTACCAATATCTGGCAACCCTTCCTTTCTTATCAGATATGTTCGCTTCCTTTCATGATCAAGAACAGCTATGCAATTTGGAGAACTATGGTAGACGCGGTCAATCTGAAAGAAATAACAAAGAATTGTAAAGCCCAAACTCCTTATAGTTGAACAAGGGGATTAACATGTCCAATTTACTAAAGAAGAACTAAAAGCTCCAGATCTGAAAGATATGGCAAGCAGCTGAGTGCTTTAAGTTAAGCAACTTCCAAATACAATTCAGAGAATACCACATCTATTACTCCTTCCTTCCCATTTTACGTGATGCTATTTGACTTAGCACGAAATTTAAGAAAGAAAGAAAGACTTTTGAAACTTGTGGTTTAAAACAAGCCAAAGAAATTTATGCGGCTGTAAAATATCTTATTAAGTGTAAAACGGGAAATTTAAAGTTAAAATTGACTAAACATATAAATATGTCATTCATTGACTGATTAAAAAGGAAAGAATGTCACATAAATTGAGACAGAAGTAATATTATGTTAAATGTCATTGCTCCAGTAAATTGAAAAATCAAGGGGTGCCACTAACACAATATGGAGAGAGACCATTAAGATAATGCTAAGACAATTTAACTTTGAAGTGGAAATTCAGGAAAAAACAAAAAGGATACTTCCTACAATTCCAGATCAATTGAACAGGAAAATAACTTATTCTCCCTATCCAAAATTCAGAAAAAATCTTCTAATTGAAATTCAGAACATATCAATAGTAAGATGCTTCCCTATTTGTCTCCGCCTTCCGTGTAGCTAAGTTGCTCAGACACGGGTGCGGATCTAGAGGTCGGATCCTTCGAGATTTAAATTCTAAGATACGGAGATATGGATACGGCTACGGAGATCCGGCTAAAAATAATTGAAAAAAAATAAATAAAAAAATTCTAAATTATGAGAAATTTTGTGGAATACTTACATATAACTTGTAAAATGTGAATTTCTTTTTTATTCTCAAGTTATAGATAAGTAAATGATTGATTTCCTAGATAAGGTATGCTATTTCCTTCAAAGTTACTCTAGTTTTGGTTCTGATTTCAGGAATCAAATTGTATTTTGTCTCGAATTTTTTCATCCGTCGTGGTCAAAGTAGCCAAAATTGTTTGACCAGATCCAGTACGGATCTCATACCCATACTCATACTAGTGTCGTGTCGACATGGGTGCGGCACCTAAACTGCCTAGTAGCTCAGTGTTAAATACCAAGGGGCATATCAAATATCTAAGTTGAGTCACTATTCAAAATGTGATTCACAATACCACCTAATGTTTAAGATTTCAACTAATCGAACATCTAAAATTACAAACTTTTGAGATAAATAGATTTACCTCAGCCTCAAATGTTATGGCATCTCCTTGTTCCGTAAAGAGTTCTTTCTTGCACAAATTGTCACGATAGTCCAGCGTTTCTAAACCTTCTAGCCGCACTTCGCTGTGGATAAGATTCATGTTAATTTCTAAAAGAAAATAGGCAAAATACATAGTTTACCCATCGACCTTGTACTCAAATCCCTCTTACACAGTTGTTCATCACGGGGATAATATTACACAATTAAACCTTTCAAAAGTCTGTCAACAACACATCACTTTAGCTATGTGGCACCCATGTAAAATTCTTCACATCAAACAGGGGTGTAAATGCCAAAAATTTCATTTCAGACGTTTTATAAAGAATCCACGTGTCTAATTTTTAAAGTTTTTTCTTTTTTACACCAATTAACAAATAAACAAAGAAAGAAAAAATAATCCCTCCCACTCTATCTTCTTCCCCGCCCCACCCTGTCCCGTGCGTCTTCTTCCCAATTTCAAACCTCCCCATCTGTATTATATTCACTAGATGTCCTCCCCTCCCCCCCCCCACCGCCCAAGGATTCTTCCCTCCCCCTATTTCGCTTCTTCCCCGGTTCAACCTTCTCCCATTCTACTTGTTCTTTTGGTTGCTCAAGATCCGAAATTTCTCCGAAAGATTCTTGGTGGGAAGTTGTGTCAGTGAGAAGGACAGAATTGCAGAAGAAACAACGTTTTCAATTTTTTGTTTTGGAATATTGGTGACAAAGTGGCATTTGTGGTTCTTTCAATTGTGTCAAATAAAGATCTGAAAATTTTCCTTTTCGTTATTTTCTTTTGGCTCATCATTATTGAGTTTTGTGAAAAGGAAAAGATTATGCCAGAGAAGAAAGGATGGTCGGAGATGGAGTTTCAAGTAAAATTCCAGCTGGTGAAGTTCTTTGGATATGTTGTTGTTGAAACACGTTCTCAAGTCGCTAAAACTAAACGTGTGTTCATTTCTGTAGGTTTTGATAAATAACAAACCGACGCGCATGGAACATTGACATATGCCAAAGTCCAAGAATATGAGAAACAAAGAGCAAGATCAAGAATAACAACAAAGTTATAAATGAGTCACTTTATAGTGTGATCTTGATCCGTCAACTTATTCAAATCTTGGCTTCTCTCGTAAAATCATTTTCATGCATCGTTGAGTTAAACCAAAATGATTTTCAAACATTTTCATTTTAGCCAAAATGATTTTCAAACATGTTTTTCAAATCTGGACATACATAATCGATTATGTATTTCTTATAATCGATTATGTTAAGACAGTGTTAACCGAAATTTTCAAAACAGCAATATAATCGATTATGTCTTACTTATAATCGATTATGTTAAGACAGTGTTAACCGAAATTTTCAAGACAGCAATATAATCGATTATGTCTTACTTATAATCGATTATGTTAAGACAGTGTTAACCGAAAATTTTCAAGACAGCAATATAATCGATTATGTCTTACATATAATCGATTATGTTAAGACAGTGTATAACCGGATTTTCAAAGAACAAAATAATCAATTATACGAGATAGCATAATCGATTATTCACTGACCGTTGCCAAAGTATTTTTAAAACGCTGAAAAATAATCGATTATACACAAGGCAATAATCGGTTATGCTTGCACAGAATCTGCATCCGGTTTTTTAACGTTAACCAATAATCGATTATGCAACTTAAACAATCGATTATTCTGCTTAAAATCCGCATACGATTTTTGAACGATCTGCAGATAATCGATTATACAGATCATATAATCGATTATGCAAGCACAAAATCAGCAATTAGTGATTGGCAATTAAGCAACGGTCTTGGTGACTTTGAGCACTATAAATACACCTCTAATTCACGTTTTTAAACACAACAACTGATTATAATTCTTGCATAAAGCTTACATACTCTTCTCTCATCATTTTCATATCTATTTCATAATTTTTGAGAGCCAAATTCTTGAATAAATTGTTGTGTTCTTGAGCGTATTGTTTTTACTCATATCTACTCTATAAAGAGAGTCTTGTCTTGAGTGCTAAGTGTTTGTACACACTTGAAGGGATATTCAAATCCCTTGTTGTAAGAAGGAAAGGTAGTTCCTTGGTTTGACGTCTTGAGGTGCGGTATCCTCGAGCAGGTTGAAGTCTTGTAGAGTGTATATCTACGAGCAAGTGTAACGGTTTGTTAGGCACCCGTAAGCTTAACGAAGTTAGTATAAAACTCGAGAGAGTCTCTCGGGGACTGGACTAACCACACGTTGTGGTGAACCAGCATAAATTCGGTGTGTTCTCTCCTTACTATTTTAATTACTGCACTTACGTTATTCCTGCAATTTTAATTCCGCAAATTACTTTGTTTTTTATTATAATGCTATTCACCCCCCCCCCTAGCGTTAAGCGTATACTCTAACAATTGGTATCAGAGCCTAACTCTCTGAAAAACTTAACAGTTTGAGAGAAACAATCCATGGCTTCTACTCGTAACGTTTATGCAGGACTAGGTGTAGGACAATGCTTCACAAGGCCACCACTATTCGATGACACAAACTATACTATACTCCTAAAAATAGAGTGAATAAATTTAGACCCCCAAATTATTATCATCCTAGAAGAATGCACAATCCGAATGTCATTTGTCATTATTGCAATAAAATTGGACATATTGCTCCCGCATACTTCACTAGACATAGACATTTCACTGCAGGTCAATCACACCACCATTTTGCACCTAACACACAAGGACCCAAAATGGCTTGGGTACCAAAATCTCATTAATTTGTTTTGTAGGTGTGTTTGAAGGGATCAAGTGTACTTTGGTACCTTGATAGTGGATGCTCCAAACATATGACCGGAGATGCATCAAAATTCCTTCAACTAAAACCCACGGAAGGAGGAAATGTTATTTTTGGAGACAATAACAAAGGAAAGATTATTGGCATTGGATCGGTCGGTAAGGACGAATCCTCCTCCATTAAGCATATTCTGCTAGTTAAAGGTCTTAAACATAATCTCTTGAGCATAAGTCAATTATGTGACAAGGGAAATCTTGTATTATTTGACTCCGAAGAATGCTTAGTTATCCGTCGTAGTGATTTTAAAATTATTCTTCGTGGTATTAGAATGGATAATATATATATGGTTGATCTTGAAAATTCTTCATCAAGTTATGTGAATTGTCTTTTGAGTAAAGAAGACGACATGTGGTTATGGCATCGTAGAGTAGCTCATGTAAATATGAATCTTTTAAACAAACTAGTTTCACAAGATTTAGTAATTGGTCTTCCAAACATGAAATTTGAAAAAGATTCTATTTGTGATTCATGTCAAAAAGGGAAACAAACAAAAGCCTCTTTTAAATCCAAAAATGTTGTTTCAACCACTAGACCTTTACAACTTCTTCACATGGACCTTTTTGGACCATCTCGCGTTGAAAGTCTTGGTGGAAATCTTTATGCTTTTGTAATTGTTGATGACTACTCTAGATTCACATGGACGTTATTTCTTGCTCATAAAAGTGATGCCTTTCAAGCTTTTAAAAGTTTTCTTAAACGTGTTCAAAATGAAAAGAACACAACCATCACTTCCATAAGAAGTGATCATGGGGGAGAGTTCGATCACAATCTCTTCGCGGATTTTTGTGACGAACTCGGTATTGAACATACCTTTTCGGCTCCACGTACACCACAACAAAATGGAGTGGTGGAACGTAAAAATCGATGTCTCGAAGAGATGGCTAGAACCATGCTCGATGAGGCTAAGATTTCCAAAAAGTTTTGGGCGGATGCCGTGAGTACCGCAAGCTATGTTTTAAACAGAGCTGTCATAAGACCGATACTCATAAAAACTCCCTATGAACTCTATAAGGGAAGGAAACCAAATCTTTCCCATCTTAGAGTCTTCGGTTGTAAATGTTTTATTCACAACAACGGAAAAGATAACTTGGGAAAATTTGACGCGAAATCTGATGAAGGAATTTTTCTTGGTTACTCATCGCGTAGAAAATCATATAGAGTTTTCAATAATCGAACCAAAACTGTTGAGGAATCTCCTCATGTAGTATTTTGTGAAAATGATGCTTGCTTGGCGAGAAAGGATTCTTGTGTTGATCTTGCAGATGCTTTAAAGAAAATCAATCTTCAAGACGAGGTACAAAAGGAGGATCCAAAGGAAGTTCAAGATGAAGTCATGGAACAACCTTCGGAAGAAGTACCACCACAAGAAGAAGAATCGATGATGCCTAAGGCTTGGAGGACGTCTAAAGACCATCCTCTTGACAAGGTAATTGGCAACATCGAGAAAGGGGTAAGTACACGAAATCTTCTTAAAGACACCGTAGGGCATATGGCTTTTGTTTCTCAAATAGAACCAAAAACCATTTCCGAAGCAATTGGGGATGAGCATTGGACCTTGGCAATGCAAGAGGAGCTTAACCAATTCAAACGTAATGACGTTTGGGAATTGGTGCCAAGACCCGATAATCGCACCATAATTGGTACGAAATGGGTTTTTCGAAATAAATTAGATGAAAATGGTATAATCACTAGAAACAAAGCTAGGCTTGTTGCTAAGGGCTATAATCAAGAAGAAGGAATTGATTATGAAGAAACCTATGCACCCGTAGCACGGCTAGAAGCCATTCGTTTATTACTTGCTTTTTCATCATCTATGAATTTCAAATTATTTCAAATGGATGTCAAAAGTGCCTTCCTCAATGGGTTTATTCAAGAGGAAGTGTACGTTGAACAACCCCCGGGCTTTGAAGACTTTAAATCTCCCGATCATGTCTTCAAGCTTAAGAAAGCGCTATATGGACTTAAACAAGCTCCTTGAGCCTGGTACGAGCGCTTAAGCAAATTTCTTTTGGACAATGAGTTCGAAAGGGGGAAAGTTGACACTACATTGTTTATCAAAAAGAAAAACAATGACATTCTATTAGTTCAAATTTATGTCGATGATATTATTTTTGGTGCTACTAATGATTTTTTATGCGAGGAATTCTCTAAGTTAATGACTAGCGAATTCGAAATGTCAATGATGGGTGAGCTAAACTTCTTCTTGGGGTTGCAAGTGAAACAAATGAAAGAAGGAACTTTCATTTGTCAATCTAAGTATTGCAAGGAATTGCTAAATCGTTTTGAAATGAGAAACGCCAAAGCAATGGCCACTCCAATGAGCACATCCGACCATCTTGACAAGGATGAGAAAGGTAAAGAAGTAGACACCAAGAAGTATCGAGGTATGATCGGATCCCTTCTCTATCTTACTGCTAGTAGACCGGACATCATGTTTAGCGTGTGTTTATGCGCTCGATATCAATCATGTCCGAAGGAGTGACACTTAACTGCGGTAAAACGGATTATGAAGTATCTTGTTGGAACAATAAATGTGGGACTATGGTATCCCAAAGGTTCTTCATGCCAACTTGTTGGCTATTCCGATTCCGATTTTGCGGGTTGCAAATTGGACCGCAAGAGCACTAGTGGCACTTGCCATTTGCTCGGTAGCTCCTTAGTCTCTTGGTTTAGCAAGAAACAAGTTAGTGTTGCGTTATCCACAACCAAGGCTAAATATGTAGCCGCGGGGAGTTGTTGTGCTCAAATCCTTTGGATGAAACAACAACTCTCGGATTATGGTCTTAGTATTGATCATGTTCCTCTTCGATGTGACAATACTAGCGCCATAAGCTTGACGAAGAATCCTATTCTTCACTCAAGAACGAAACACATAGAAATTAGACATCACTTTATAAGAGATCACGTTCTCAAGGGCGATGTCGAAATTGAATTTGTTGAAACCAAAAATCAATTGGCCGACATCTTCACAAAGCCTTTAGAGAAAGAGTCCTTTTTCCGCATTCGTAGTGAACTCGAAATTCTTGACTCCACGATGATCTAATTCATGCATTGCACTTTTCTTTAAATAATTACTGACTTGAGCGTCGGAGGCGCCTAATTCTTTTTTGCAGGTATCGCCCCAAAGACAGGGGGAATTTTCGGGCACTGGTACCAAATAATCGATTATTGACTAAGAACAATCGATTATTTCTAACATCTCGGTTTGCAGGAATTTGGCAATAATCGATTACGATATATTACTAATCGATTAAGTTGAGATTCAGTGTTACAGGTTTTATAATAATCGATTATCTAGTACTGCATAATCGATTATCTTTTACCGTCTCGGCTTTTCGTCATATCACTGGACTGAAATAATTGATTATCATATTAACCAAAATCGATTATTCCACGAGTCGGGACCCTCATAATACTTTCTGTCTTCAAATAATCGATTATCTCCTATCGCATAATCGATTTCTTCTCTGACTACAATTCAAAATATTGGCAATAGTCGATTATTCAGCCTCCATAATCGATTAGCAACGGTCCGTGTTTTTAATTTTGTTACCGTTTTTGACCGTTTGGCTTATGAAATCTGCAGCTTTTTTGCTCCATAAATGCCTCACTTCTTCAACTCTATAAATAGGTGTGTTCATCCTTCAAATTTCTCACTTCAAACTTCACTCTTAGCTTCAAACAATCTTCAAAAGCCCTCAAACTTTCTGTAACAGCTTTCCCTCCTCCATAAAAATGACGGGCAAGAATTCCAAACGCGCTCGTTCCGGCAAACATATTGCCTCCTCTTCCGCCGCTCCTCCACCCGTTTTCCACTATAAAGACGGCTCTTATTTGCGTTTTGATACTCAACCCGAACTTCTTCGATTCATTGAAAAATTTGAGAATCGAGAAATCCTTCCGCCTCGTTTCTCAACTACTCGATATCTTCGAAATAGCGCACCCCCATCAACAGAAAATATTCTTATACAAAGACAACTCATTGACTTTCTATATCTTCAAACTCCTTACATTCACCCTGCTCTAATCCGTGCCTTCTATTCAAATCTACAGAAGGACGAAGATGGTGACCTTGTCTCTAACATCAATGGAGTTCCAATTTTTGTAAATGAGGAAAACTTGCATCTCCTCACTAACCTTCCACGAAATGGTGAAGACATTTCTCTCTACACTAGAGAACAAGGCGCTTTATTTGATGAACAACTTCTTTTCCACCAAATTGGTATTGGCGACTGTCCGGGAAATCGTCGCCCAACCATTACGCACATGCTCCCAGAATATCGTCTAATATTTTATTTCATCACCCGAGTTCTCAAACCCCGAAAATTCAATCATACCACCCTCTCTCATGAGGATTCAAAACTCTTGCATGCAATTATCACCGGGGCTCGCATCAATTGGTGCCAGTTCGTCATGACTCACATGTATGATGCAATTGGGGACGATAAGCCACTTCCATATGCTTTTGTCATATTGGCTATTTTTGAAGCCTCCGGTATCGACACCTCCGTCGGTCCTCACAAAAAGGCAACAAAGCATTGGGAAATTCAAGAATCTTCATTTCCCAATATTGGTGAAAATCCTCCTCCTCCTCCTACTCAAATACGTCGTCCTCAAGCTCCAACTCTTCAAACCATTTCGGACCAACTTGCTTCTTTGTCAACCTCAGTGGCTCGTATTGATCAAAACGTCACGCGTTTGACTTATGAGCTTCATGGGTACTTTGATCATGTCAACTATCCATATGCCCAAATTGTTCTTCCGGATGAAGTGCCGGATGCCAAGCCGGATGTTAATGATGAAAATGAATAAATTTTTTTACGTATCGTTTGAATTATATTCTGTCTATTTTTCTTGCTTTCTCATGTATGATTAATATTTTTAATGAAAGTTCATTATTTTTGCTAATGTCAAAAGGGGGAAGAATAAGGGCTATGCACACTAATACATATTGGCATAAATTAAGGGGAAACTTATACTTATCTTATGCATATCCAGGATATTGGTTTGCCATTATCAAAAAGGGGGAAATTGTTGAAAAACGTTCTCAAGTCGCTAAAACTAAACGTGTGTTCATTTCTGTAGGTTTTGATAAATGACAAACCGACGCGCATGGAACATTGACATATGCCAAAGTCCAAGAACATGAGAAACAAAGAGTAAGATCAAGAATAACAACAAAGTTATAAATGAGTCACTTTATAGTGTGATCTTGATCCGACAACTTATTCAAGTCTTGGCTTCTCTCGTAAAATCATTTTCATGCATCGTTGAGTTAAACCAAAATGATTTTCAAACATTTTCATTTTAGCCAAAATGATTTTCAAACATGTTTTTCAAATCTGGACATACATAATCGATTATGTATTTCTTATAATCGATTATGTTAAGACAGTGTTAACCGAAATTTTCAAAACAGCAATATAATCGATTATGTCTTACTTATAATCGATTATGTTAAGACAGTGTTAACCGAAATTTTCAAGACAGCAATATAATCGATTATGTCTTACTTATAATCGATTATGTTAAGACAGTGTTAACCGAAAATTTCAAGACAGCAATATAATCGATTATGTCTTATTTATAATCGATTATGTTAAGACAGTGTATAACCGAATTTTCAAAGCAACAAAATAATCGATTATACGAGATAGCATAATTGATTATTCACTGACCGTTGCCAAAGTATTTTTAAAACGCTGAAATATAATCGATTATACACAAGGCAATAATCGATTATGCTTGCACAGAATCTGCATCCGATTTTTTAACGTTAAACAATAATCGATTATGCAACTTAAACAATCGATTATGCAACTTAAACAATCGATTATTCTGCTTAAAATCCGCATACGATTTTTGAACGATCTGCAGATAATCGATTATGCAGATCATATAATCGATTATGCAAGCACAAAATCAGCAATTACTGATTGGCAATTAAGCAACGGTCTTGGTGACTTTGAGCACTATAAATACACCTCTAATTCACGTTTTTAAACACAACAACTGATTATAATTCTTGCATAAAGCTTACATACTCTTCTCTCATCATTTTCATATCTATTTCATAATTTATGAGAGCCAAATTCTTGAATAAATTGTTGTGTTCTTGAGCGTATTGTTTTTACTCATATCTACTCTATAAAGAGAGTCTTGTCTTGAGTGCTAAGTGTTTGTACACACTTGAAGGGATATTCAAATCCCTTGTTGTAAGAAGGAAAGGTAGTTCCTTGGTTTGAAGTCTTGAGGTGCGGTATCCTCGAGCAGGTTGAAGTCTTGTAGAGTGTATATCTACGAGCAAGTGTAACGGTTTGTTAGGCACCTGTATGCTTAACGAAGTTAGTGTAAAACTCGAGAGAGTCTCTCGGGGACTGGACTAACCACACGTTGTGGTGAACCAGGATAAATTCGGTGTGTTCTCTCCTTACTATTTTAATTACTGCACTTACGTTATTCCTGCAATTTTAATTCCGCAAATTTACTTTATTTTTATTATAACGCTATTCACCCCCCTCTAGCGTTAAGCGTATATTCTAACAGTTGTGTGTGTTGGAACTAGCGTTTTTGTGCTAACTATGGTAAAGTATTTTTTTACAAAAAAAAGGGGTTGCAATGGTAGAGAAGGTGGTGCAGTGGTGGGGAAGGTGGTGCACTGATTGTTGGATTTTTTTATTTGAGCGGGTCGGATGGTTGGGTGATTAAACAACAACAACAACAACAACAACCACCCAGTATAATCCCACTTAGTGGGATCTGGGGAGGGTAGTGTGTACGCAGATCTTACCCCTACCCTGGGGTAGCGAGGCTGTTTCCAAATAGACCCCCGGCATCCTTCCCTCCAAGAACTTCCCACCTTGCTCTTTGGGTGATTAAAACGATTTTTAATTTAGAGATGCGCGTGTTATACACAGTACAGACTATTACTTGGACTGGTCAAAAGTGGTGTGTAATTGACACGCTTTTGAATGTTTTGAATGTGTAATATTGTTCCCATGGTGAACAGATATGTAAGAGTTATTTAGGTACAAGATCGATGGGTAAACTATATATTTTGCCAAGAAAATAAAATCATCAATCTCTTAAGAGATGCTCAAACATTTAAATGAACAATGATATACAATGAAATTGCTTCCTCTTCTTTCTTCTCTTAAGTTTGAATAGCTTTCAAGCTTTTCCAGGAAGACTTAAATTTTAATAAAATTGCTGATAGACATGATGAAGTAAGTAAAATTCATGAATATGAAAATGACGAGAAAGCACATACCTTATATCAGAAACAGAGAAATATGTTTGGTACGCAAATGAGAAGCTGAACCATTTGCCGCTGATATTTCTTATACGAGATATCAAGGATAAGCTTCCATCTGATGCAAGAGAAACCCGAAGCCGAAACTCAAAGCTGAAACATTAGAAGAAAGATATTTACAGACAACTTTGAAAGCTACAGCTGTGAACAGTAACCATGGAACTCAAAGACTCAATGTTGTAGCCTGTTAAAGTTCCACTTTCATTTCTAGCCAAAAAATTCGACTCGCATAACTTTGTTTGAAAGCATTTTGACATCTTGTTTCATATTAGCTGCATAATATCATGGCAAATTTGCTAGACCAAATTAATTGTTCTTAATTGGGTGACTACAAAGTGAAGATCATACGCATGAGGCCAGAACTTCAGATCATCTTCTGATGGTTTGAGCAGCAAGTCAACAAAAGATTTTCCTTGGGTATCAAAAGAGTTTAGAGATGGAGCGTCGTCTTCAATGGTCCAATTTTTGTTTCTAGCAGATCCATGTTGCTCTACTCCATACTGCAGCATAAGTAAGATAATCACGTTATCTGTTATTTGGCAGAAATTTATCAAAGATATGAGCCTCTAAAGGTACCTGGGGAAAGAAAACAGAGATTCCTCCTCGTACAGCTTTCAAAGATTTGACGATGCCCTAAATTGCAAAGGAAATTGTTTGTAAATACGCATACTCAATATTATAATGCCTTGCAGAGGACTTGAACTTACACGATTTTAAGCACGAGATTCTCCTTTTTGAATAAAGTAACAACATTAATAATAGGGAAAATGGAGGGATCAGACATATCAAGTATGATGGGTTTTCTAACAAGCCGTATGAACTAAAGGAATCACGAGGAAGTGTTTATAATCTTCTTCTGTCCAGAGAAATGATTCGTCAAGATAATGGGGAAAATACGACCAATTTAGTCATGTTCATGTTACAATTCACCACTGTTAATCTTATTTTCACAGTATAAGATTATTGAAACAGCTTTCGCCTTTCTATACTTATTCTATAACACAAACTGGTTTTACTACTCTGTGTACATAATAAAGCACCAAGGTGAAACATTCTACGTGCACTATAATGACATATGTTGATGTACAGTCATTTAAGACAAGAGGGGTTGCTCTGATGGTAAGCAACCCCCACTTCCAACCGAGACGTTGTGAGTTCGAGTCTCCCCAAGAGCAAGGTGGGAAGTTCTTGGAGGGAAGGATGCCGGGGTCTATTTGGAAACAGCCTCTCTACCCAATGGTAGGGGTAAGGTCTGCGTACACACTACCCTCCCCAGACCCCACTAAGTGGAATTATACTGGGTTGTTGTTGTTGTTGTTGATGTACAGTCATTTCTTTCATGCTTACAAATATCTCTACTGCTGACAAAATAAATTAAAAGAATCACCTTACTAATCTTATCATCAAATGTCAACTGTATTGGACTCTCTTTCACTTAAACAAAGAGTAAGCGCAAAACATTTGCATAGAGATGAACTTGGTAGAGAAGTGTTTCAGGTATTTAATTTGTAAAGTGAAGAAATGAATAATTTTAGATTTAATTTACAAATGTAAACAGTACTTAACAATTTATAGTATTAGTTAAATTGTTGGTAAAGAGAAGGATTTACCATTTTGAAAAAGATAACATTCTGGGACCGACTGAAATAGAAAGTACATTGATGAAAATCGGACAGAGGAGCATATGCCTAGCCCAACCAACACTACTATTCTCATCTTTCAGCAATCTCAATAGCTATCATCAATTATTTCCTTATAAAAGAGGGCTCTCTCCATTCTCTACTTGTTCGAATGACCACCTCATATACAAGGAATTCACCTCGGCATCTGGAATTTCAACAGCAATCTGAACTAGTGACTACACTGCCAGTTCACTTTTCCTCTAATCTACAGGAAAATAAACACTGAACTTCACTTTAATTAGTATTTCCTATCAGCACAGAGATGATCTACTTGCGTAAGCATCTAAAAGAGTAAAAAAAATTGCCAATTCTTCTGCTACGATATTAGAAACCTTTAATCTAAATTCCTGTATTTAATTCACATGACATCGACCTTACAACGGAAGATTTGAATCGCCAGGCAAGACACTCGTATCGTTCGTCAAATTAGCCAATGTAAGAATTTTACTAATACTGAAATGGAAACCTCCACCTTACTGCTGGTGAATAGGAGCTCTTCACCTCGATCATTCCGCCAAGAAGTAACTTGTCCTCCGAGTAAGCTAACCTGAATTTTGACAAAAAGGGTCAATACCCGTATTAGGGAAATTGTCTTTCATTTCCAAAACGAGTCAAATAACAACATCAATGACAGTTCTCTTTAATTGATTGCGGATCTAACAGACGATTTAGAATCATAAAATCATAACATATAATTAAACAAACAGATTGGTTTAGAGATTCTAACCCGTACAGAGGCGCCTTTAGGGTTACGAAGCGTGACCATACCACTCGAATCTTTCGTTACTTCGACCGATGCCCTATGATCCCATACAGGTGCATAGTGCCCCATTTCCCAAAAGCACTCAATGCCTTATTACAGCCTTGAAAACCCTTATTTATGCTATTTGAACCCGGAAACTGACAATGCCAATAAATTGGAGGATTCGTTTCGACTAACTTAACACAATCCTCTCTGGAAAAAATTTGTAATCTAGTGAACCTCAAATGTAATCCAAAATTCTTATAATGTACCTTCCCACTATACAACTCAGATACAATTTACAATTACTCAGATCAGACTTCTATCTTGTAACAAAACAACATCAGCAACAGAAGTAAAACATACAAAATATGACATTTAGCAATTGTTCAAAAGTATTCTAATCCCAGCCTAAATTCATGGCAAGGCAATGTGACATTTACCTAAGAAAAAGACAACTAAAAATCTTGAAAGTAAATGGACAATAAAACAAACAAATATAGGAGTGAAACTTTAACTGCACTACAAACAAACTTCTATGAATTCCTAATATATAAATTAATCTCAAAATTTCAAGATTTTCAAGTCCCAATTCAAATCTTGAGTTTCAAAATTGAAAACAAGCAGTTTCCTCCTTATTACTTCATAATACCACAAATTTAGAGAAACTCCATTTGAGAAAACTGAGAATGTAGTGTAAATATACCTATAATTCCATAAAATTTTCAGAATAAGCATTTAACTTTAAGAAAAACCCAGTTCAAGAAACAAAGAAAAAATGATAAATACAAAAAAAAAAGGAAAATGTGAATTTTATTATGTAGTGCACAGAGAACTGGACTGCGATGCAAACAAACTGGAAACAAGAAGTTAAATTTTACATTAATTAAGGGTAATATAGATTTAATTAAAAACTGAACAAGAACTAAATATTAAATAAAACCTGGCTGCGGAAAAAAATATTCACTAACAATAAATGTGAAAAACTAAAATGTTTTTATATATACAGTATGTTGGGGAGAGGAAGGAGGAGGACGTGGTGATAGAGGAAGTACAAAGAAGTTGTACAAAACGGTCAAGTTTTGGGGAAAAAGAGGCATATTTGGGGATTGCGACACTTCTTCAGTTTTTTAAATTCTCACTGCTTAAGTGAGACAAGTGGAAGGTGTGTGGGTGTTTTTCTTCCTTATCGTGCCTAATTTTTCGAAATTAGGGGTGGGATCGTTTTGTTTTTCTTTGATGAACCAATTCTATGTAGGCGGAATACTAATAAAGTGGCTCATTCTCTTGGTCGGATAGCTTTATCGTATGCAACTTCTGTTACTTAGAGATTCATATCCATCATGTTTAGCTTCTATTCTTTATTCTGATGCTTCTCATTTAGAGAACAAGGATGTTTCCCTTATACAACTATGTTTTGGCTTGATTACTTATTAAATATGTGTTCCCTTCAACAACGACAAAAAAAAAATAGCAACCTCAATATAATTTCATAAGTGAGGTTTAGAGAGAGTAATGAGTATGTAAATCTTATCTTATTTAGTAAAGGTAAAAATGCCGTTTTCAATAAATTATCGATTCAAGAAACGGTGAAAAAAGAAAAGAAAGGAAAAAGAATACGAAGAAAGGATAAAAAGAGAAAAAAAGGAGAAGTAGCACCACACATCAACAACAGGAAACAAGACAACTGAAGTGAACGAAATAATATAAAGTAATAGTGCTATTAATACTACTTGTAAGGAAAGGGAAAACTCTCGACTACTATTAACTTTTTACTTTAATTCTCGACATACACACCTTTCTATTATGGGTCATGTCCTCAGTATGCTAAAGCAGCGCCATGTCAGGCCTAATTAACAATAATAACTACTACCCAATATAATCTCACAAAGTGGGGGTATGGGGAAGGTAATATGTACACAAGCCTTACCCCTACCCAAAAAGGCAGAGAGGTTGTTTCCAATCGACCCTCGGCTCAGAAAGAGAAAAATTAAAACAAAAGCAAGAGAGCATTGGTTAACATAAACCATAAATTATTTTATTAAAATGGCATGCAGTAATAATTATCTAAACATAAACTATAAACCATAAATAAAATGACATGCAGTAATATCAACCAGAAACTACCATGAGGGGCACAATACAATACACAAATCATCTATCGAGAGCCCTACCAAACCCCCCAGCCCCGGGAAAGAAGTATGAAAAATGCTAGGAGCCCCTAACCTATAACCCTGATACTAGACCTCCAGACTCTCCTATCAAGGGTCATGTCCTCGGAAATCCGCATTCTAGCCATGTCCTGCCTGATCACCTCTCCCCAATACCTCTTGGGCCTCCCTCTGCCTCGACTCGTGCCAACCACCGCCAGCCGCTCACAACTCCTCACTGGGGCGTCGGGACTTCTCCTCCGCACATGCCCAAACCACCTGAGCCTCGCTTCCCACATCTTCTCATCCACCGGAGCCACCCCCACCTTTTCCCCGAATAACCTCATTCTTAATCTTATCTAACCTGTGAGCCCGCACATCCACCTGAGCATCCTCATCTCCGCGACCTTCATTCTCTGAACATGATAGTTTTTCACCGGCCAACACTCCGCCCTAGACAACATGGCAGGTCTAACCACAGCTCTATAAAACTTCCCCTTGAGTTTCTGTAGCACTTTTTTGTCACAAAAGACTCCCGATGCAAGCCTCCATTTCGACCACCCCGCCCATAAATGGTAGGTGAAATCCCCGTCGATCTCTCTGTTCCCCTGAATTACCAACCCAAGATATCTGAAATTGTCCCTCTTGGCAATGACCTGAGATCCAAGCTTCACGTCCCTTCCTGCTTCGCTCGACTCGGCACTAAACTTGCACTCCATGTATTCTGTCTTAGACCTGCTTAGTTTGAAACCCTTAGACTCAAGTGTCTGTCTCCAGACCTCCAACCTCTCATTAACACCGACCATCGTCTCGTCTATCAAGACTATGTCATCTGCAAATAACATACTCTATTGCACATCCCCTTAAATATGGCGAGTTAGTGCATCCATCACCAAAGAAAGGGCTAAGCGCAGATCCTTGATAAAGCCTCATAACCACCGGAAAATGATTTGAGTCACCACCCACCGTCCTAACCCTAGCTTTAGCACCATCGTACATGTCCTTGATCACTCTGATGTAGGCTTCCGGTACACTCTTCGCCTCCAGGCACCTCCTTTGTCTTCAAGTCGATAAACACCATGTGCAGGTACCTCTTCTTATCCCTAAACTGTTCCACCAATCTACTGACAGGTGGATAGCTTCTGTAGTGGAGCGGCCCGGTATGAAAACGAACTGGTTTATGAATATCGGCGTCATCTCCCTCACCCTCGCCTCAACCACCCGCTCCCAAAGCTTCATGGTGTGGCTTAGTAATTTAATACCCCTATAGTTGTCACAACATTGGATATCCCCCTTGTTCTTATACAAGGGCACCATTGTACTCCACCTCCACTCTTCCGTCATCCTCTTAGTTCTGAAGATCACATTGAACAACATGGACAGCCACTCCAGTCCAGTCCTACCCATGCATTTCCATAACTCCACCGGGATTTCGCCTGGCCCGATCACTCGACCTCTACTCATCCTACGCAAAGCCCCTACGACCTTTTTCCACCCTAATGCGCCTGCAGTACCCAAGGTCCCTATGACACTCCGAATTCCCCAAATCCCCTAGCTCTATGTCACGATCCCCCTCCTCGTTAAGAAGATCTCAAAAGTACGCCTGCCACCTTCGCTTGACTTGAGACTCCCCCATCAGAACTCTACCATCCTCGTTCTTGATGCACCTAACTTAGTCTAGATCCCGCTCCTTCCTCTCCCTTACTTTAGCCAACCTGAATAACTTCCTGTCCCCGCCTTTCTCCCCCAATTCCTCATACAAGTGACCAAACGCCGCATTTTTAGCTTTCGTGATCGCCAGCTTTGCTTCTTTCTTCGCCACCTTGTAACTCTCCCTGTTCACTCTCTTTTCTTCCTCGCTTGCGCTCCCTACCAACTTAGCAAACACCGCCTTCTTTCCCTTCACTTTTCCTTGGACTACATCGTTCCACCACCACTCACCCTGATGTCTGCCAGAATAGCCCTTGTCTACCCCGAGCACATCCCGCGCTGCCTCCCAAACCAAGTTTGTCGTCTCTGGCCACATTACGTCCGCTTTCCCAGAACTTCTCCAAGCTCCACCATCAACTAACCTCCTCTTCAACTCCTGGGATTTCTCCTTAGTCAAAGCTTCCCATCTAATCCGCGAGTGGCCACGCGCACCCCTCCTCTTCCTCTTCACCCAGAGACCGACATCCATCACTAGGAGTTTATTAAGGGTTGACAGGGACTCACCCAGAATAACCTTGCAGTCCTTGCACAACCCTCTATTGCTCCGTCTGAGGAGCAGGTAATCAATCTGAGTCCTTGGCACCGAACTTTTGAAAGTAACCAAATGCTTCTCCCTCTTCTGAAATGACGAGTTCTCAATCAAAAGCTCACAAGCCCTTATGAAATCAAGCAGCAAAGTGCCTCCTCTGTTCCTAACCCCAAGGCCAAAGCTACCATGCACCTCACCATAGCCACCAGCATCAGCCCCGATATGACCATTAAAGTCCCTCTAATAACTAAATTCTCGGATTGGGGAATACTACTCACCAACTCATCCAAGCCCTCCAAAAAGCGCCTTTTAACCTCCTCATCAAAGCCTGCTTGCGGCGCATAAGTGTTGATGACATTGAGGACGCAACCACCAATAACCAACTTAATAGACATTAACCTATCATTCACTCTCCCAACTTCCACCACAGACTCCCTAAGGTCCCTATCCACCAAGATACCTACTCCATTCTTACCCCTCACGACCCCAGAATACCACAGCTTAAACCCGTCTACATTCCTTGCCTTCAACCCTTTCCACCTAGTCTCCTACACACAAGCTATGCTAACCCTCCTCTTCTAAAGAATCTTCGTCAACTCAATTGACTTACCAGTCAGGGTGCCTATGTTCCACGACCCAATCCTCAATCTATGAGCGACCTCTAACCCCTTTCCATCCTTGCCTCCCGACCCACCCATCGAACCGCTCCCTGCCCCCTGATTTCCCCAACCACCCCCACCCCCCGAGTACATTACCTTCCACTACCATCCCTCGCCGCAGCCACTATCCCTCCAACCACTCACGAAGTTTATTAGAATACGTAAAAGGATGCTAGCTAGATAATAATAGAGTAAACCACACAACGGATGCTAACTAGAATACGTAAAAAGTGTACAGAGAAATCAAGAGACCGGGGGTACCAACTCCCGGTGAAAAAACTTGAAAGTGAGCTTTGATGCGCCCCAAGGTCAACTACTGCGCACTTTTGCACGTTCCGGCCGGTGTTTCTTCGCTCTTCACTTCCTAACGCCGGAAGCTCACCTCGTCAGCCATGACTAGTACCTAAATATCACACACACAATACCCCACACGAAAATGCGAGGGGGGGCTGCCTAACTCGGGGAAGAGGGGGAGCTGCCTAAAAAATTACAAAGATGGGGGTGGGGTAAGGGGTGAAGAGGAGGTGGGGAAGCTGCTGAGGGCTGGGATGGGGGCTTCACCAATGGGAGAGAAGGAATTAAGTATTTAAGGGCTTGGACGAGAGAAAATATGATCGTCGATGACTGGTATCGGCACCTCAAGTATATGCAAGAGAAATTAAATTCCACAAAAAGGAGAAAAGAAAAAAAAAGAAAAAACAAACTAACTGACAACTAAAGGAGGGAGAAAATGGGTCGCCGGAAGTGGTTACCAACGGCGTGGTCGCCGGAAGATCGCTACAAATAAGGCAAGGGTAAGGGAGGAGAAGGGAGGGGTGGTAGAGCGTCGAAGAGAGGGGTGGGGTTGCTTACCTACTGGGGGTGGGATCGCCGACGCCTAGATCTGATGGTCGCCGGAGGTGGTCAGTGACCGTTACACAGAGCTTCTAAGAGCGTTTGGTGAAAGAGAGAGAAAGGAGCATCTAGTGAAGTGATTTTCACAGATAATGAGCATCTGGTGAAGTGATTTTCAAAGATAATTTCAAAGTCCTTATATGAAGTGATGTTTTTAACTACTGTACGCATACCAATGTCATGCCTAATTAAATCTCCCTAATACTTCTTTGTCCTACATTTACCACTTCTCAGACCCGCCATGGGCCATGGCCAACCTGTCATATGTCCTAATAGGAGCATCTGTGCATCTCCTCTTCATGTACCCGAACTATCACGATCCCGAGTCACAACCTTGGGGTTATGAGGGCGCCTAACATCAACTTGTTGGGCAAGCCGATAAGACATAATCAAATAGCCAAATTTTAACAGTTTAAACAAATGATGATAATTTCTTTCATTTCTTACTTTACAATTCACCTTATCATTGAGCTAATGCTCCAGAGAATCAAATCATCATAATGTCTCTCACATGTTCTTTACAATATATAGGAAATCCTCAATTAAACATGGAAATCACAACAAAATTATGATAATCGCATTTTAATGACTCACAAATCATGCTAGACACTTTGTATAAATACTTGTCACCATTCCTATACACCGCACTCGACAATTAGCAAGTAGCAAATAAGACCCAACTCATATTCCCTCAAGCTAAGGTTAGACCAAACACTTGCCTCAACTTCCGCAGCCAAATCAATCCACCACAATCGCTTTCCCTCTCAAATTCAGCTCCAACTCAATCAAATCTATTCAATAATGACTTTATAATATTAATATATGCTAAACAAATCGAATCCAAGGCCTAAATATAAATTTCTCGGGCCCGATTGGCCAAAATACGAGGCTCGGACCAAATTCATATAACCTATTCTCCCCACGAGCTCGAATATATATTTAGTTTTCAAATTCTACCCCAAAATGAGTTCTTATCACCCATTCCACCCACGATCTTGAATATATATTTAGTTTTCAAATTCGACCCCAAAACGAGGTCTAAATCAAGAAAAATTAAAACGCCCTAACTCTACCCATTTTTCCCAATTTCTACCCTAAATTACATAATTTAAGCTAAGGAATTCAATGGATATTGATGAAAAATAAGGAAACTAGTTAGGAACTACTAACCCACAAAGTCTTGATGAAAAGGGGCTTCAATGGACACTTGGGAACCTTGGAGAAGAAGTTCTTCGGGTGTTTTTATGAAAGAATTCGCAACCACACTTTTCTGGAATTTAATTATACCTGGGCAAAATTGCCCTTTGCGTTCACGGGAGTAAGGCCGTGTTTGTGAAGGGTCACACTAATAGAGCATCGCGATCGTGAGACACGTAACGCGAACACGTAGAAGGAAATGTTGGAGGGTCCAAAGGTTGGTCTATGCGAACGCGTGGGTACGGATGCGAACGCGAAGGGAAGGGTTTACATAACTACGTGAACGCGAGGGGGTTAATGCGAACGTGCAGAGGAAAATTGGTTAAGTCTCCCAGGAGCAAATTACCCTACACGAACACTAGGGTAGTGACGCGATCGCGAAGGAGGAAGGACTCAAAGCTATGCGAACGCGGGAGATCACGAATAAGACTTGTTTGCAACCGCTGAAGCTTATTTTTCTACAACGTTCCTAAGTTCAAAACCACCCTAGAACACCTCAAAACACTCCCGAGCCCTCGGGGCTCCCAACCAAACACATACACTAACTCAACGACATCCTACGAACTTAGCCGTGTGATCAAAACGCCAAAATAACATCAAAATCAATGAATCAGACTTCAAAATTGCTAATTTTTCTTCAAACTTCGTAAACTTTAAAATTTAGAGTTTTAGGTCTGAAACACGTCAAACGACGTACGATTTCGACCAAACTTTACAAAAAAACTCTTAAAACACATATAAGACATGTAGCGTGTGCCTGAACCGAAATATGGGCCCGATACCAACACTTTCTAATCAATTTTCATTTCAAATTTCCTTTACAAATTTTAGATAAACAGTTTCTTCTAAAAATTCATTTCTTAGGCTCGGGACATCGGATTTTGATTCCGG
Source organism: Nicotiana benthamiana (assembly GCA_034376525.1). Classification (NCBI taxonomy): domain Eukaryota; kingdom Viridiplantae; phylum Streptophyta; class Magnoliopsida; order Solanales; family Solanaceae; genus Nicotiana; species Nicotiana benthamiana. The sequence goes on along the minus strand of CM067338.1, from coordinate 125,313,309 downwards.
GCATACGCTCGAGTCCCATATGTTTTTACGGACCTTGTAGGACCACCAAATCACGGGTCCAAATCCGACCCAAAATGTTGACCAAAGTCAAATTTACTCATTTGAATACCAAATTTTAGCATTTTTCAGATACTTTCACATTTAAGCTTTCCGGCCATGCTCCCAAAATGCGCACGAAAATCGAGATGACAAAAAATAAGCTCTCCACCTCTAAAAGAATCGTTCATCCTCGAACGGACAAAAGAAAGAAGTACTGAGTACGGAAATAGATGAGGATAAAGGCTCCGTATATCAGACTCGGACTCCTAGTCAACGCCTCAGACGGCTGACCTCTCCACTGAACATGAACAGAAGGAAAACTCTTGGATCTCAACTGACGAACCTGTCGGTCTAGAATAGCTACCGGCTCCTCCTCATAATACAGATCCTTGTCCAACTAGACAGTGCTGAAATCTAACACGTGGGATGTATAGACGCGATACTTCCCAAGCATGGACACATGAAAAACTTGATGCACGACGGATAAGTTAGGCGGCAATGCACCTCTATAAGCCACCTCTCCCACTTGATCAAGAATCTCAAATGGATCAATGAATCTAGGGCTAAGCTTGCCCTTTTCCCATATCTCATCACACCATTCATAGGCGACACTCGGAGCAATACTCGCTCACCAACCATGAAAGCCACATCTCGAAACATGTGATCTGCATAACTCTTTTTCCTGGACTGAGCTGTACGAAGCCTATCCTAAATGATCTTGACCTTGTCTAGGGCCTCCTGAACCAAATCTGTACCCAATAACCTATCCTCCCTAGACTCAAACCATCCGGCCGGAGATCAACACTGCTACCATACAACACCTCATAAAGAGCCATCTGGATGCTGGACTAGTAGCTGTTGTTGTAGGTGAACTCTGCTAAAGTCAAAATTTTATCCCATGAACCTCCAAAGTCAATAACACAAGCTCAAAGCATATCCTCCAAAATCTGAATAGTCCACTCAGACTGTCCATCTGTCTGAGGATGAAATGATGTACTCAACTCCACTCGAGTGCCTAACTCTCGCTGAACTGCCCTCCAGATTCGCGAGGTAAACTGCGCACCTCAGTCTAAAACGATAGATACCGGCACACCATGAAGGCGAACAATCTCCCGGATATAAATCTCTGCTAGCCTCTCGGATGAATAAGAGACTACCACAGGAATGAAATGCGCTGACTTGGTCAGCCTCTGCATCGAACTTCTTCCGAGTCAATGGAAGTCCAGTAATGAAATCCATGGTGATTCTATCCACTTCCACTCGGGGAGCTCAATCCTCTGAAATAATCTACTAGGCCTCTGATGCTCATGCTTATCCTTCTGACAATTCAAGCACCACGCCACAAATTCCATAAAATCGTTCTTCATTCTACACCACCAATAATGCTACCTCAGATCCTGATACATCTCCACGGCGCCCGGATAAATAGAATACCGGGAACTATGGGCCTCCGCTAAGATCAACTCTCGAATCCCATCAACATTGGGCACACAAAAGCACACCTGCAATCTCAAAACACCATTATCATCTATGGCCACCTGCATGGCACCTCCGTGGTGCACCATGCCTTTAAGGACACACAAATGGGGATCATCAAAATACCATTCACGGATACGTTCCAATAATGAAGAACGAGTGACCGTGCAAGCTAACGCTCAACTAGGCTCAGAAATATCCAGCCTCACAAATCTATTGGCCAAAGCCTAAACATCCAAAGCAAGCGGTCTCTAGCTGACACAAATATAAGCAAGACTCCGCATGCTGGCTGACTTCCTACTCAAAGAATCGGCCACCACATTGGCCTTTCCCAGGTGATACAAAATAGTAACATGATAATCTTTCAACAACTCCAACCACCTCCTCTGCCTCAAATTCAACTCTTTTTGCTTGAACAAGTACTGAAGGCTCTTGTGATCCGTGTACACCTCACACGTCACACCATATACTAATGCCTCCAAATCTTCAAAGCATGAACAATGGCTGCCAACTCAAGATCATGAACGGAATAATTCTTCTTGTTGATCTTCAACTGCCTCGAAGCATAGGCAATGACTCTGTCATCCTGCATTAATACTGCACCAAGCCCAATACATGAAGCATCATGATAGACTGTATAAGGTCCTAAACCTATGGGAAAAACCAATACTGGTGCCGTAGTCAGAGCTGTCTTGATCTTATAAAAGCTTGCCTCATACTCATCTGACCATCTGAACTGGGTACCCTTCTGGGTAAACCTAGTCATCAGGGCTACAATAGATGATAACCCCTCCACGAATTGACGATAGTAGCCTGCCAACCCTAAGAAACTCCGAAGCTCTGTAGCTGATGACGATCGAGGCTACTTCTTGACTACCTCAATCTTATTTAGGTCCACCTGAATACCCTCTTCTGATACAACATTGACCCAGAAATGCAACCGAACTCAACTAGAACTCACACTTCAAAAAGTTTGCCTATAACCGATTATCCTTCAGAGTTTGAAGAACCACTCTGAGGTGCTGCTCATGCTCCTCCTGGCTACGGGAGTATATCAGAATATCATCAATAAAGACTATCATGAACAAATCCAAATAAGGCCTAACTACTCGGTTCATCGACTCCATGAACACTGATGGGGCATTGGTCAACCCAAATGACATGACCAAAAATGCATAATGCTCATACCGAGTGCGGAAAGCTATATTAGGGATATCGGATGCCCTAATCCTCAACTGATGGTAGCCAGATCTCAAGTATATCTTTAAAAACACCTTGGCACCCTGAAGCTGGTCGAACAAACCGTCAATCCTCGGTAGTGGATACTTATTCTCTATTGTAACCTTGTTAAATTGTCGGAAATCAATGCAGATCCTCATTCAACCATCCTTTTTCTTCACAAATAATACCAGCACACCCCAAGGTGAAACGTTGGGTCTAATGAAACCATTATCAAGAAAATCATGCAGTTGGTCCTTTAACTCTTTCAACTCTGACGAGGCCATGCGATACAACGGGATGGCAATGGGCTGAGTGCCCGGAGCCACATCAATACAAAATCTGATATCTCTGTCAGGTGGCATACCTGGCAGGTCTTACGGGATAACTTGAGGAAACTCCCGAATCACGAGCAAAGAATCAATAGAAGGGACCTCTGCATTGGAATCACGAACATACGCCAAATAAGCTAAAGACCCCTTCTCGACCATGTGTTATGACTTCACAGATGAGATAACATTGTGAGTGGAATAACCTGGGGTCCCTCTCCACTCCAAATGGGGAAAATTCGGTAAAGCAAAGGTCACGGTCTTCGCATGGCAATCCAAGATAGCATGATACGGGGACAACCAATCCATCTCCAGTATGACATCGAAGTCGACCATGTCTAAGAGCAACAATTCAACACGAGTCTCAAGACCCTCAAACACTATAATACAAGAGCGATGAACCTGGTCTACCACAACACCGGTGTAGACACAACAAAGGAACACTCAATGAATCACTAGGCATGTCCAGGTACGGTGCAAAATAGGATGACTCATATGAATACGTAAACCTTAGGTAGCACTAAAGAATCTCTATACAGACTAGAATAGTACCTGTAATGATAGCATCTGATGACTCAACCTCTGGCCTGGATGGAAGAACATAACACTGGGGTTGGGACCCACCTCCGTGAACCACATCTCTGGGATGATCGGCTGCTGGATGGCCTCTACCCCTGTCTGTCTGAGCTCCACCTCTATGACTTTTGCCCGCTTCTCTAGCTAGCTAGGCGACCTGTGGAACACGTGGTTCCTGAATCATTGGACAAGGACCATGCTACTGTGACTAAGCATCCCTCAACCTTGGGCAAGCACTCCTGATGTGACAATACTCACCACACTCATAACACCCATCTGAATGCTGCATTGAGGAAAATAAGACTGACCATGTTGACCTGAATGACCACCTTGGAAGCTCTGAAGTGGTGGTGTAGTGATAGGAGCTAGTGGTGCACTGTGAGGCTGCTGATTAGAATAATGCGGCTGAGAACCACAACCACCTAAAGTACAATAAGAGACTTGTAGAGCTGACTGAAAGGTCCTAGGAGGATCGCCTCTACCATAAGAATCTCTACCTCCAAACGAGATACCACTGAATCTGCCTGAATGACGAGGCCTCTTATCCGGCCTATGGCTGGCTCCTTATGACAAAGACATCTTAACTCTACGGGACGCATTGGTCATCTCTTAAAAAGTGATCTCACTCCCGGCTCCCATAGCCATCTGGAGACAAATCGGCTGAATCAAACAATCAATAAACCTCCTCACCCTCTCTCTCTTGGAGGGGAGTATGATAATAGCATGGCGAGCTATATCAATGAGCCGGGTCTCATACTGAGCGACCGTCATAGAGCCCTGCTGAAGGCGCTCAAACTTCCTACGAAGAGCCTCTCACTGAGTCACGGGGAGAAACTTCCCAATGAACAACTCTGAGAACTACTCCCAAGTCAAAGAAGGCGACCATGCTAGTCTGGCTAAGCGATAATCTCTCCACCGAGCCGTGGAAGATCCACATAGAAAAAAGGTGTCAAAATCGACCCCATTAGTCTCAACAATACCCATGTTCCGAAGAACCTCGTGGCAGCTACATAAGAAATCCTGGGGTTCATCAGAAGAAATATCATTGAATGTGGTAGTGAAGAGCTTGGTGAATCTATCTAGCCTCCACAAAGCATCTGCGAACATAGCCGCTCCATCGCCGGTCTGAGCTACTATACCCGGCTGAACTGTCACAGCTGACTGAACCACTAGAACTTGAACCTGGGAGCTACTTGCTCCAGAGTACGTGTAGCAGGAGTCTGAACCCCTCATCCAGCATTAAAAGTGGCTGGTGCTAGTAGAAGCAAACCCACTCTGGTGACACTCTCCATGAGCCCTATCAATCTGACCAAAGCGTCCTGAAGAACTGGGGTGGCAATAAACCCCTCTGGGACCTGAGTTGTGCCCACCTGAGATGTTGGGGCTGGAACCTCCTCGTCATAATCAACCTGAGGCTCCGCTACTGGGGCTGTTGCTCGGGACTGATCTCTGCCCTGCCTCAGCCTCTGGCATGGCCTCTACCTCTCCCTCTACCCCTCATAGAAGCTACTACTGGGGGCTCGGGATGCTACGCGGTAGAAGAGGAAGCGCGTGTTCTCTCCATCTGCAAAAGGACAGAGTAGAAACACAATCAGTATTTGAGAAACAAAATCGCACGTCAAGAAAGAATAAATGTGAAGTTTTTCCTAACTCTATAGCCTCTTGGGGATAAATACAGACACTCCGTATCGATCCCTCAAACTCTACCAAGTTTATCCGTAAGTTGTGAGACCTATGTAACCTAGTGCTCTGATACTAATTTGTCACGACTCGGTTTGCCCATCCTTGGGGTCGTGATGGCGCCTACTAATAGGAGCTAGGAAAGCCAACTTATTTACCTTTTTTACAATTAACACTAATAACATGAAATATCTGAATGTAAATAAACAAAGCAGAAGACTTAAAAGTAAAAGAAATTGAATAAAACTGCGGAAGATCAATATAATCCCCTACCCAAAACCTGGTGTCACATAACTCACGAACTACTAAGATTTACTAAATACAATGTTTGAAAGGAAATGTAAACTATTTGTCTCGAAATACATGCGATAACAGGCAAAAATAAAAGATAGAGGAGACTCCGGGCCTGCGAACGTCAGCAAGGCTACCTCAGTATCTCTGGACTGAAGGCTCGTTCCCAGACTACTGCTGCTGCTCAAAAGCTGCTCCAACACCATGATCTATGCAGAATAGCACAGAGTGTAGCATTAGCACAACCGACCCCATGTGCTGGTAAGTGTCTAGCCTAACCTCAGCAAAGTAGTGACAATGCTAGGATCAGACTACCAGATAAACCTGTGCAATTCAAATATGTATATGCAATGGAAGGAAATACAAGAAGTAAACAGTCAAACAAGGAAAGGGGAAACATGCTGTGGGGAGACAACACTTACAATAGCAAATCTCAATTTAAAGATAGAAGTAGCCAACCGAAACAAATACCCTAAGTAAATAAACTGGAACCAATAATTGTTGCGGCGCGCTACCCGATCCTAATGTATAACAGTACTATTGCGGCGTGCAACCCGATCCATATATATATATATATAAATATATATATATACATATATATATATATATACATATATATATATATATACATATATATATATATATATACATATATATATAGGGCTCATTGTATTAGGTTTAACATATTATCAATATATCATATTTTTCTCATGTGTTTTCTCGCATGGTATTAGAGCATTGGTGAGATAATTATCGTTGTGCTTCATTCCAACGACATCCGGGAAGAAATCAGTCATCACCATGCAATTTTTCGGTGACCTAAGTGACTTTTTACATCAAAGTCATTATTTATCAATGTTTTGCAAAATCCAACACCACCATAAGGTCCGTGAGAGAATTCCGACCAAACCCCAGAAAACGTCACCTGAAAACACCCACCCACGGGCCTGCCGGAGTTCTGCCACTAGCAGTGCGTCTGTTCCATGCGCTGGCGCGTGAGGGTCCTTCCAACCAGATTTTCAAAAAATTTTCTTAAGACAGTCTGTTCGCCTGGTTTTTCCGAGCCTACCCATATTATTACTTTTCAATTCCGACCACTTTGAATTTTTTCCGGCATCTACAGTAATTTTCTGGCAAAAATAGTATCTCCTTCATCTGTTTCAGTGAGTTTTCACAATGTCTTTTAGAGTCGATGCTTTCGGGTCAGAAACCCGTCTTTTGGCAATTCCGGTGTTATGATTACCTCAGAACCTTTAATGGGAGGTTCTAACTACTTAGCTTGGGCTTCGTCTGTCAAGTTGTGGTGTACAAGTCAAGGTGTTCAAGATCATCTAATGAAGGAGTCTAGTGAAGGAGATGAAAAGGCCAAAGCACTTTGGGAGAAGATCGATGCTCAATTATGCAGTATTCTAAGGCGATCTATTGATTCCAAGTTGATGCCCTTGTTTCGTCCATTCCAGACATGTTATTTGGTTTAGGAAAATGCTCGCACTTTATACACTAATGACATATCTCGTTTCTATGATGAGATATCGCGGATGACAAATTTAAAAAATGGGAATTAGATATGTCTACTTACTTGGGACAAGTACAGGAAGTTATGAAGGAATTTGAGATGTTGATGCCAGTTTCTACTAGTGTTGCAAAGGAGCAAGAGCAGCGACAAAAGATGTTTCTAGTTCTTACTCTTGTTGGGCTTCCTAATGATCTCGACTTAGTACGCGAATAGATTTTGGCTAGTCCGACTGTCCCCACAGTTGATGAATTATTCTCTCGATTACTTTGCCTTGCTGCAGCACCAAGTCACCCAGTGAGCTCACCACAGACACTTGACTCATTTGTCCTCGTATCCCAATCAGTGGACAATCGAGCATCTCATACTATGGAGAATAGACGATGAGAAGGTCGTTTTAGAAGATCTATACCCAAGTGTTCTTATTGTCATAAACTTGGTCACACTCGTGACGTATGCTATTCTTCACATGGTCGACCACCCAAAAATGCCTCTGTTGCTCAGACTCATACTTCTGTTTCTGGTAATTCTTTTGCGTGTGCTTCTAGCCTAGTCCTCTTGAATAATGGGTTGTGGACTCAGCTGCTTCTGATCATATCTCTGGTAATAAATCCCTTTTGTCAAATATTACGTATTCACAGTCTCTCCCAATGTTACTTTAGCCTATGGGTCTCAAACTAAAGCAAAAGGAGTTGGACAAGTGAATCCCCTACCCTCTGTCACTGTAGATTCTGTTCTTTGTATCCCAAGCTGCCCATTTAATCTTGCATCTTTTAGTCGTTTGACTTGTGCCCTCCATTGTAGTATATATTTTATTGATGATTCTTTTATTATGCAGGACCGTAGCACGGGGCAGAGATTGGATTAGGAATTGAATCATAAGGACTTTACTACCTTAACTCACTAATATCCTCCAAGGCATGTCTAGTTGCAGATCCTCCAAACCTACTTCACAGATGTTTAGGACATCCTAGCTTGTCCAAGCTTCAGAAGATGGTGCCTAGTTTGTCTAGTTTATCCACATTAGAGTGTGAGTCATGTCAGCTCGGGAAACATACCCGAGCCTCCTTTCCTCGTAGTATTGAGAGTCATGCAGAGTATATTTTTTCTTTAGTTCATTCAGATATATGGGGTCCTAGTAAAGTTAGTTTAACCTTGGGATTTCGTTATTTTGTTAGTTTCATTAATGATCGTTCAAGATGTACTTGGATTTTCTTAATGAAAGATCATTCTGAGTTGTTTTCTATATTCCAAAATTTTTGTGCTGAAATTAAAAATCAATTTGGTGTTTCTATTCGCACTTTTCGTAGTGATAATGCCTTAGAATATTTATCCTCTCAATTTCAGCAGTTTATGACTTCTCAAGAAATTATTCATCAGACCTCTTGTCCTTATACCCCTCAGTAAAATAGGGTTGTAGAGAGAAATAATAGGCACATTATTGAGACTGCTCGCACACTTCTCATTGAATCTTATGTTCCGCTGTCTTTTTGGGGCGATGCAGTTCTCACATCTTGTTCTTTGGTTAATCGGATGCCTTCATCTTCCATCCAGAATCAGATTCCATATGAGGTATTGTTTCCCCAGTCACCCTTATACTCTGCTCCCCCTCGTGTTTTTAGGAGCACTTGTTTCGTTCATAACTTAGCCCCTGGAAAAGATAAGTTAGCTCCTCGTGCTCTCAAGTGTGTCTTCCTTAGTTATTCTCGTGTTCAGAAGGGATATCGTTGTTATTCACCTGATCTTAGTAGGTACCTTATGTCATCTGATGTCACATTTTTGAGTCTAAACCTTTCTTTACCTCTTCTGACCATTCTGACCATCTTGATATATCTGAGGTTTTACCTATACCGGCCTTTAGGGAGTCTACTATGTTAGATAATACACTTAACGCTAGAGGGGGGTGAATAGCGTTATAATAAAAATTAGCGTAAACTTGCGGAATTTAAAATTTGTAGGAAATAAATAAGTGCGATAAATAAGAAAGAACACACCGAAGTATTCTGGTTCACCACAACCCGTGGCTAGTCTAGTCCCCGAGAGACTCTCTCGAGATTTCCACTAACTTGTCAAGCTTCCGGGTGCTTAACAAACCTTTATAACTTGAGGACACAAGCCTCAACACCTTTGCTCGGGATACAACACTCCAAGACTTCAACCAAAGGAAACACAAGTTCCTTCATAACTTGAGGACACAAGCCTCAACTACCTTTGCTCGGAGATACAACACTCCAAGACTTCAACCAAGGAAACACAAGTTCCTTCTTACAACAAGAGAATAACAATTCTCTTCAAGTGTACAAAACACTAAGCACTCAAACAAGACACTCCTTAATGAGTAGATATAAGTAAAAGAAGTAAGCTCAAGATCACAACAACTTTGGACAAGAATATGGCTCTCAAAACTTATGTAATGAATATAAAATGATTAGCAATAGAGTATGCAAGCTTATAGCAATTATATGATCAGTTGTTGTGTGTTATTGTGTTAAAAACACTGAAATGAAGCAGTATTTATAGTTGAAAAACTTGGCATTACCGTTGCCTAATTGCCAATTAAGAGTTGCTGATTTTACTGTGTGACAATCGATTGTCAAGAATCCACAATCGATTGTTTGCCAATCGTTCCAAAAATTAATCCCAGATTTTACGCGTAACAATCGATTATCCAAGATCAACAATCGATTATTAGCAACGTTCAAAAAATTATTTCCAGATTTTACGTAAAACAATCGATTATACAAAATCAATAATCGATTATTCAGCAACGTTCAAAAAATCCTTTCCAGATTTTAATTTCAACAATCGATTGTACAAAATCAACAATCGATTACCTGACGGTATTTGAAAACTTTACGACAACGGTCAGCTTCACAATCGACTATGCAATGTTAACAATCGATTATTTATCAGACTTTGAAAATCATTTTAGACACTGCCTCTTGACAATCGATTGTTATATACTCACAATCGATTATTTAATAACTTTGAAAAAGTCTGGAAGACACTGCCTCAACACAATCGATTGTCATATGTTCACAATCGATTATTTTGTGACTTTGAAAAAACTGATGGACACTGTCTCTTCACAATCGATTGTCATTAACTTCACAATCGATTATTTTGAGTTTTGAAAAACTTTGATGTACACTGCCTCATCACAATCGATTGTCATGCAGGTTTGAAAAACCTGACGCTCACTGCCTTAACACAATCGATTGTCATTAGTTCACAATCGATTGTCATGCAGTCTTGGCTTAACATAATCGATTATCATAAGTACATAATCGATTATCTTAGTCCAGATTTTAGAGGCATGTTTAAAAATCATTTTGACTAAAGTAAATATGCATGATTTAAAATCATTTAGCATTAAATTAAATATGCATGATTTTGTAAAAATAATTTTTCGAGAGAAGCCATGTCATGAGTCAAGTTGTCGGATCAAGATCACAATTAAGAACGACTCATGTAAAACTATAAAACTTGGTCTTGTGCTTGAATCTCGTTATATATATCAATTGTGCGCTTGTACTTGAGCTTCGTCATATGTCAATTTGCGCTTGTTTGTCATTCATCAAAACCTACACATATGAACACACGTTTTAGTATAATGCTTTGAGAACGTGTTTCCAACAATTTCCCCCTTTTTGATAATGGCAAACTTTAAGCGGGATATGCAAATTAGACAATTCATAATGACGATTCAAGACAAGTAAATATATGCAACAAGTATGCAAAATTAGTTCCCCCTCAATATATGAATTCCCCCTCAATTTAAGCTAATAAGAATTGAGAGTGCATACCCGTTATCTTCCCCCTTTTGCCATTAGCAAAAAAATGTAATAAGATGGCAAGGATTAAAAACTTGTTTATTTATTGAAAATAAACGTGATTACTTAAAGAGAGTACAATAACTCAAGTAATAGAAGTACAATCGATTATTGATACGAGATAATCGATTATTAGACGACAGAAACCGATTTTTCTGAAGAAGACTTGATTATTGCCCGTCATGCTTTATAATTCCCCCTACCTTTAGGGCGATACCTGCAAAAATTCGTTAGACGTCTCCGACGCTCAAATTAGAAATCATGTAAAATAAAAAGATGCAATGCATGACTTAGATCAACGTGGAGTCAAGAATCCCGAGTTCACTACGAATTCGGAAGAAGGACTCTTTCTCTAAGGGCTTTGTAAAGATGTCGGCCAATTGATCTTTGGTTTCAACAAATTCGATTTCGACATCGCCCTTGAGAACGTGATCTCTTATAAAATGATGTCTAATTTCAATGTGTTTTGTTCGCGAATGAAGAACGGGGTTCTTTGTCAAGCATATGGCACTAGTATTATCACATCTAAGAGGGATATGATTAAGACTTAGGCCATAGTCCAAGAGTTGTTGTTTCATCCAAAGGATTTGAGCGCAACAACTCCCCGCGGCTACATATTCAGCCTCGGTTGTGGACAACGCAACACTTACTTGTTTCTTGCTAAACCAAGAAACGAGAGAGCTACCGAGCAAATGGCAAGTGCCGCTAGTGCTCTTGCGGTCCAATTTGCATCCAGCAAAATCGGAGTCGGAATAGCCAACGAGTTGGCATGAAGAACCTTTGGGGTACCATAGACCCACATTTGTAGTACCAATGAGGTACTTCAAAATCCGTTTTACCGCAGTAAGGTGAGACTCATTCGGACACGATTGATAACGGGCGCATAAGCACACGCTAAACATGATGTCCGGACGACTAGCAGTAAGATAAAGAAGAGAGCCAATCATACCTCGATACTTCTTAGTGTCGACTTCCTTACCTTTCTCATCTTTGTCTAGATGATCGGATGTGCTCATGGGAGTCGCCATTGCTTTTGCATTGTTCATTTCAAATCGTTTCAGCAATTCTTTGCAATATTTGGCTTGGCAAATGAACGTACCTTCTTTCATTTGCTTTACTTGTAATCCCAAAAAGAATGTTAACTCACCCATCATAGACATCTCAAATTCGCTTGTCATTAAATCGGAAAATTCCTTGCATAAGACATTGTTAGTAGCACCAAATATGATATCATCCACATATATTTGAACTAATAAAATATCATTATTTTTATGCTTAACAAAAAGGGTGGTGTCAACTTTCCCCCTAATGAAATCATTTTCCAATAGAAATTTACTCAATCTTTCATACCAAGCTCGGGGAGCTTGTTTTAATCCATAAAGAGCCTTTTTGAGTTTGAAAACGTTATCGGGAGATTTAAAATCTTCAAAACCGGGGGGTTGTTCAACATAAACTTCTTCTTGAATAACACCATTTAGAAAAGCACTTTTCACATCCATTTGATATAAATTGAAATTCATAGAAGAGGCAAATGCGAGTAATAGACGAATAGCTTCTAATCTAGCTACGGGAGCATATGTTTCTTCATAGTCAATACCCTCTTCTTGATTATAGCCTTTTGCTACAAGCCTAGCTTTGTTTCTAGTGATTACACCATTTTCATCTAGCTTGTTTCGAGAAACCCATTTCGTACCAATTATGGTATGATTTTCGGGTCTTGGCACCAAATCCCAAACGTCAGTCTGTTTGAATTGGTTAAGCTCCTCTTGCATTACCAAGGTCCAAAATTCATCCCCAATTGCTTCGGAGATGGTTGTTGCTTCAATTTGAGAAACAAAAGCAGTATGTCCTAGGGAGTTCGTAAGGAAGTTTCGGGTACTTACCTTTTCTCCGACGTCGCCAATTACCTGTTCGAGAGGGTGATCTTTGATTGTCCTTCATTCGTTAGGCATTTTCGTTTCTTTCTCCAATTGTGGCGCTTCCTCCATTGGTTGTTCCAAAATTTCGTCTTGATTTTCCTTAGGCGTTTCCTCTTGTATTTTGTCTTTCAAGCTATCTAAAATACCTGCAAGATCAAAACCGAAATCCTTTCTCGCCAAGCGAGCATTATTTTCGGAAAATACAACATGAGGGGATTCCTCCACAGTTTCGGTTCTTTTATTAAAAACCCTATATGCTTTGCTACGTGAAGAATAACCAATGAAAATTCCCTCATCGGACTTAGCATCAAATTTTCCCAATTGATCTTTTCCATTGATATGAATAAAGACTTTACAACCGAATACTCTAAAATGAGATGCCAATTGCCAAGCATTGTCGAACATGTCATGATATATCAATATATTTCCAACAAGATAAGGCATGATAAAATCATTAGTTGGAAAACGCAACAAGTGTATCAATTTTGATTTTATTGACTGTAATGCTAATTGTTGTTTTTAACAAAGCATATTGAGAAATTTGTCAACAGTTAGCATCTTGATAGATCAATATCTTTAACAAACATTACGAATCAACTCTTTGAAAAATATACCAACTGTTATAAATCAAAGAATATATTTATTAAAACAGGAATCAATTTTCTAACAGCAGTATACCACTTAGTTAGCATATATCAACTGATGACACTCAGAGTGGTAAACATTACTCACTATTATCAGCTGTTGAGAGCATGAATCAATTACTATTCAAGAATGTATCAACAGTTATTCAACACACGAGGATTTTCATTTATCAAGATATGAATGGACTTTTTTGGCACAAGCATGCTGACTGTTAATAAATACTAACAAATATTTCAGGAAGTAATTTTATCCGAAAACAGATACTAATTGTTGATTAAAATAGATAATCAGAACATAATTGATCCTGATTGTTATTTGAAAAACAAGACTCCAATTAACAAAAATAGTTGATATCGAATATTTGCAAGGATGTATCAATTGTTACAACATATCAAGTATTGCGTATGTATCAAAGGTATGATAACTAACCGACATTCCCCTTGATGCAATAAGGTATTGTGCTTGGTGCATCTACTAATATATTGTAGCCTTCAAGCACACCTACAAGACAGATTAACGAATTCTTGGTACCCATGCCATTTTGGGTCCTTGGGGGTTAGGCAAATAGTAATCATAATTAACGCATAAATCTTTATGTCTAGCAAAACAAACGGGTGCAATGTGTCCTACCCGATTACAATAGTGATATATAACATTAGGATTATGCATATGTCTAGGTTGAGCCAAATGCGTTCTAGGTGATTTAAAGTTGTTCCCCCTAGAACCGTTGAATTTCCTATAGTCATGTCTAGGTGGTCTAAAATTATTCATTCAAGACTCATTTACAAAATTCCTAGAATTGTGTCTAGGTGGTCTAAAATTATTCATTCTAGACTCATTAGTGAGGTTCCAAGAATTCTTTCTAGATGGTCCGACCTCATTACTTATATCCTTTTTATTCTCTTCAATTTTAGGACTATCAACACTACGTTTTTCTAGTGCGTTCCTAAGTTCTATGTTCTCTAATTTTAAAGAACTACAAGAGGAACAATTAGAACATTTATCAATAGAAGAAGCTTCATTCAATTCCTTGATTTTATTTTTGAAATCAACAATGTCATTTTCTAAAAATTTATTTTCTTTTTCTAAAAAGTCAATTTTATTTTTAAGAACACCATTGTCATTTTCAAGAGAGCTCATTTTTTCTTTTAGCTCCTTATTTTAACTAGTCAATTTTTCAAAATCCATTTCTTTCAAGGAGGAGGATTTTTTTCAAAATCTTTTTCTTGCAAAGAAAGTGTTTTCTGCAAAGAAAGTGTTTTCTGAAAATCTGTTTCTTGCAAAGAGATTGTTTTCTTCAATTCCATAATAGTTTTGGAAACATTAACAAACTCACTGTATAATTCATTGTAAGCATTTTGTAATTCCTCAAATGAATGAGAGTTAGAATTACTTACCTCCTCTTCTTTGTTGGCCATGAGGCATCGGGCAGTCGGTTCCTCACTTGAGCTGTTCGCTTGTTGAGGCATACTATAGTTGTCCTCAAGCTTATCCCATATTTCTTTTGCAGTTTTGCAGTGTGAGATTTTCTGATATTCTTTCTGATTCAAAGTACTATATAACATTTTGATTGCTTTGGTATTATAGTCACTTACCTTGGCTTTCCCAATTTTTGCCGTCATTTGTTCACCGTGCGTGATGACTTGCCACGGCCGAAAATTGTTTGCTTTGATGAAGATGCTCATCCGCTCTTTCCAATATGAATAGTTTGACCCGTCAAATAGTGGAGGTCGGGTGGAGCACTGTCCTTCATCTATTCCTGCAAAATAATCACGAGTAGAAGCCATGGATGTTTCTCTCAAACTGTTAAGTCTTCAGAGAGTTGGGCTCTGATACCAATAGTTAGATAATACGCTTAACGCTAGAGGGGGGGGTGAATAGCGTTATAATAAAAATTAGCATAAACTTGCGGAATTTAAAATTTGCAGGAAATAAATAAGTGCGATAAATAAGAAAGAACACACCGAAGTATTCTGGTTCACCACAACCCGTGGCTAGTCTAGTCCCCGAGAGACTCTCTTGAGAATTCCACTAACTTTTCAAGCTTCCGGGTGCTTAACAAACCTTTACAACTTGAGGACACAAGCCTCAACACCTTTGCTCGGAGATACAACACTCCAAAACTTCAACCAAAGGAAACACAAGTTCCTTCACAACTTGAGGACACAAGCCTCAACTACCTTTGCTCGGAGATACAACACTCCAAGACTTCAACCAAGGAAACACAAGTTCCTTCTTACAACAAGAGAATAACAATTCTCTTCAAGTGTACAAAACACTAAGCACTCAAACAAGACACTCCTTAATGAGTAGATATGAGTAAAAGAAGTAAGCTCAAGATCACAACAACTTTGGACAAGAATATGGCTCTCAAAACTTATGTAATGAATATAAAATGATTATCAATAGAGTATGCAAGCTTATAGCAATTGTATGATCAGCTGTTGTGTGTTATTGTGTTTAAAACACTAAAATGAAGTTGTATTTATAGTTGAAAAACTTGGCATTACTGTTGCCTAATTGCCAATTAAGAGTTGCTGATTTTACTGTGTGACAATCGATTGTCAAGAATCCACAATCGATTGTTTGCCAATCGTTCCAAAAAACAATCCCAGATTTTACGCGTAACAGTCGATTATCCAAGATCAACAATCGATTATTAGCAACGTTCAAAAAATCATTTCCAGATTTTACGTAAAACAATCGATTATACAAAATCAATAATCGATTATTCAGCAACGTTCCAAAAATTCTTTCCAGATTTTAATTTCAACAATCGATTGTACAAAATCAACAATTGATTACCTGACGGTATTTGAAAACTTTACGACAACGGTCAGCTTCACAATCGATAGTGCAATGTTAACAATCGATTATTTATCAGACTTTGAAAATCATTTTAGACACTGCCTCTTGACAATCGATTGTTATATACTCACAATCGATTATTTAATAACTTTGAAAAAGTCTGGAAGACACTGCCTCAACACAATCGATTGTCATATGTTCACAATCGATTATTTTGTGATTTTGAAAAAAACTGATGGACACTGTCTCTTCACAATCGATTGTCATTAACTTCACAATCGATTATTTTGAGTTTTGAAAAACTTTGATGTACACTGCCTCATCACAATCGATTGTCATAAGGTTCACAATCGATTGTCATGCAGGTTTGAAAAACCTAATGCTCACTGCCTTAACACAATCGATTGTCATTAGTTCACAATCGATTGTCATGCAGTCTTGGCTTAACATAATCGATTACCATAAGTACATAATCGATTATCTTAGTCCAGATTTGAGGCATGTTTAAAAATCATTTTGACTAAAGTAAATATGCATGATTTAAAATCATTTAGCATTAAATTAAATATGCATGATTTTGTAAAAATAGTTTTAGGAGAGAAGCCATGTCATGAGTCAAGTTGTCGGATCAAGATCACAATTAAGAAAGACTCATGTAAAACTATAAAACTTGGTCTTGTGCTTGAATCTCGTTATATATATCAATTGTGCGCTTGTACTTGAGCTTCGTCATATGTCAATTTGCGCTTGTTTGTCATTCATCAAAACCTACACATATGAACACACGTTTTAGTATAATGCTTTGAGAACGTGTTTCCAACATACTATAGCTCCTTCTTCACCTTCCGCCTCAGAAGTCTTACCCGAGTCTACTATACTCCTCCTTCACCTTCCGCTACAGAAGTCTTACCCATTCCAACCGTTGGAGAGTCTAGTGTGGCTCCTCCTAGACTCCCTGCCACTGAAACTCCACTCTTGACATATCATCGTCGTCCTCACCCAGCATCCGGCCCGGCTGATTCACATCCTGCACCTGAACCTACTCCTACTGAGGACTTGTCTCTTCCATTGCACTTCGGAAAGCTATACGGACTACCCTTAGTCCTAATCCCCATTATGTTAGTTTAAGTTATCATCGGTCGTCATCACCCTATTATGTTTTTCTATCTTCTTTGTCCTCTATTTCCATCCCTAAGTCTACAGGTGAAGCATTGTCTCATCCAGGGTGGCGACAGGCTATGAATGACGAGATGTCTGCTTTACATACGAGTGGTACTTAGGAGCTCGTCCTCTTCTTTTAGGTAAATCTACTTTTTGTTGCCGTTGGGTGTATGCAGTCAAGGTTGGTTCGGATGGTAAGGTTGATTGTCTTAAGGCTCGTCTTGTTTCAAAGGGATATATACTCAGATATTTGGGCTTGATTACTGTGATACATTCTCTTCTGTGGCTAAAGATAGCATCAGTCCGCCTTTTTCTATCCATGGTTGTTGTTCGCCATTGGCCCCTCTATCAGGTGGACATTAAGAATGCTTTTTTACACGGTGACCTTGAGGATGAAGTTTATATGGAGGAACCACCTGGGTTTGTTGCTCAGGGGGAGTCTCGTGGACTTGTATGTCGCTTGCACCAGTCACTTTATGGTCTAAAGCAGTCTCCTCGAGCCTGGTTTGGTAAGTTTAGCACTGTTATCTAGGAATTTGGCATGACTCGGAGCGAAGCTGATCATTCTGTATTCTATCGGCATTCTGAGTCGAGTCTCTGTATATATCTGGTGGTATATGTTGACAATGTTGTTATTACCGGCAATGACCATGATGGTATTACTAAATTGAAGCAACATCACTTTCAACACTTTCAAACTAAGGATCTGGGCAAATTAAAGTATTTTCTGGGCATTGAGGTCGCTCAGTCTAGCTCAGGTATTGTGATCTCACAACGGAAGTATGCCTTAGATATTCTTGAGGAGACAAGAATGACATGTTGTAGACCTGTTGACACTCCGATGGATCCGAATTCTAAACTTCTGCTAGGATAGGGGGAGCCTCTTAGTGATCCTACAATATCTAGGCGGTTGGTTGGTAAATTAAATTATCTTACAGTGACAAGACCTGACATTTCATTTCCTGTGAGTGTTGTGAGCCAGTTTATGGGTTCTCCGTTGGATAGTCATTGAGATGCAGTTGTTCGCATTCTTCGATATATAAAATCAATTCCAGGTAAAAGTGTATTGTTTGAGGATCGAGGCCATGAGCAGATCGTTGGATACTCCGATGCTGATTGGGCAGGATCACCTTCTGACAGACGTTTTACTTCTGGTTATTGTGTCTTAGTAGGAGAAAATTTAGTATCTTGGAAAAGCAAGAAACAGAATGTGGTTTCTCGGTCTAGTGCAGAAGCAGAATATTGAGCAATGGCTATGGCGACATGTGAGCAAATTTGGATCAAATAGTTGCTCAAAGAGTTGATGTTTGGTGATGTTAGTCAGATGGGACTTGTTTGTGATAATCAAGCTGCTCATCATATTGCGTCAAATCCAGTGTTCCATGAGAGAACTAAACACATTAAGATTGACTGTCACTTTGTCAGAGAAAAGATACTCTCGGGAGATATTTTTACAAAGTTTGTGAAGTCAAATGATCAGCTTGCAGACATTTTCACCAAGTCCCTCACCGGTCCGCATATTAACTATATATATAACAAGCTAGGTACATATGATTTATATACGCCACCTTGAGGTGGAGTGTTAGAATATGTAGATAGTAGGAAAATAACCCTAATCCAATATGTATTAGGAGTAGGATAGGTTATGTGTATATATATATATATATATGGCTCATTGTATTAGGTTTAACATAATATCAATATATCAATAAACATATATATATATATATATGTGTGTGTGTGTGTGTGTGCGTGTGTGCGTGTGTGTACTTTTCTCACCCAAACCACAATCACAAATAAGGGGCAAGGAA
Source organism: Nicotiana benthamiana (assembly GCA_034376525.1). Taxonomy (NCBI): domain Eukaryota; kingdom Viridiplantae; phylum Streptophyta; class Magnoliopsida; order Solanales; family Solanaceae; genus Nicotiana; species Nicotiana benthamiana. The sequence continues at coordinate 125,294,010 of CM067338.1, read as the reverse complement.
AATAAACAAATAGTGGAAGAAATCCCGGCAAGGGAATACCATAAAGCAGTTTATTCCTGGCAAGGGAACAACACAAATAAACTCAATATCCCGACAATGGAGAAAATCAACTCACAACATAACGTCCTGGAAAGGGAGTAACTAATAAACCGTCTCTTTCTTTCGTTTCTTACTTTATAATTTAGCAAGGGAACAACACCAATAAACTCAATATCCCCGCAAGGGAGAAAATCAACTCACAACATAACATCCTGGAAAGGGAATAATTAATAAACCATCTCTTTCTTTCGTTTCTTACTTTATAATTCATCTTATCATTGATCCAATGCTCTAGAGAATCAAATCATCATAATGTCTCTCACATATCCTTTACAAAATATAGGAAATCATCAATTAAACATGGAAATCACATCAGAATTATGATAATCGAATTTTAATGACTCACGATCATGCTAGACACTAATGTATAGATACCCTTCACCATGCTTATACACCATACTCGACAATTTGCAAGTAGCAAATAAGACTCAGCTTCTATTCCCTCAAGCTAAGGTTAGATCAAATACTTACCTCAACTTCCGCAGCCAAATCAATCCACCACAACCGCTTTCCCTCTTGAATTTGGCTCCAACTCAATCAAATCTATGCAATAGCGACTTTATAATTTCAATATATGCTAAACATATCAAACCCAAGGCCTATATATAGATTTCCAAGCTTTCTTCCCAAAATTCAAAAAAATGACCTTGGGCCCCCTTGGTCAAAATACGAGGTTAGGACCAAATTCATATCACCAATTCCCCCCACGATCCCGAATGTATGTTTTGTTTTCAAATCCAACCCTAAAACGAGGTCTAAATTAAGAAAAATTAAAAATCGTTAACTCTACCCATTTTTCCCTATTTTCTACCCTAAATTATATAATTTAAGCTTAGGAATTCAATGGATATTGAAGAAAAATGAAGGAAACTAGTTAGGACTTACAAACCCACAAAGTCTTGGTGAAAGAGGGCTTCAATGGATGCTTGGGAACCTTGGAGAAGAAAAAGTTTGGGTGTTTTATGAAAGAATTTGCGGCCACACTATTCTGAATTTAATTATAACTGGGCAAAAATTGTCCTTCGCGTTAGAGGGAGTAAGGCAGTGTTAGCGAAGGGTCACACTAATAGAGCATCACGATAGCGAGACAGATAACGCGAATGCGTAGAAGGAAATGCTGGGAGACCCAAAGGCTGATCTATGCAAACGCATTGGTATGGATGCGAACGCGAAGGGAAGGGTTTACATAACTACGCGAACGTGAGGGGGTTAATGCGAACGCGTAGAGGAAAATTGGTTAAGTATCCCAAGGGCAAAGTACCGCACCCGAACGCGAGGGTAAGGACGTGATTGCAAAGGAGGAAGGACTCAAAGCTATGCGAAAGCGGGAGATGCTTCGCGATCGCGAAGAAGACTTGTCTGCAACAGCTGAAGTTTATTTTTCGGCAACTTTCCTAAGTTCAAAACAACCCCAAAACACCTCCGAAACATTCCCGAGCCCTCGAGATTCCCAACCAAACACACACACTAACTCAACAACATCCTACGAACTTAATCGTACGAGCAAATCGCCAAAATAATATTAAATCAATGAATCAAACCTCAAAATTGCTAGTTTTTCTTCAAACTTCATAAACTTTTAAATTTAGAGTTTTAGGTCCGAAACATGTCAAACGACGTCCGATTTCGACCAAACTTCATAAAGATATCTTAAAACACATATAGGACATGTACCGGGCTCCGAAACTAAAATACAAGCCCAATACCAACACTTTCTAATCAATTTTCATTTCAAATTTCCATAAAAAATTTTAGAAAAATAATTTCTTTTGAAAGTTCATTTCTCGAGCTCGGGACCCCGGATTTTGAATCCGGAAATACGCTTGAGTCCCATATTTTTCCAGGGACCCTTCGGGATCGCCAAATCACAGGTCCGGGACCGGTTCTGGATCCGTTTACCCAAAATGTTGACCAAAGTCAAATTTACTCATTTTAATTCCAAATTTTTGCATTTTCACATAATCTCATATTTATGCTTTCCGGTCACGCGTCTGGACTGTGCACGCAAATTGAGGAAATTAAAAATGTGATTTCCAAGGCCTCAAAAGCGCTGAATGGGAGAGAAAACGGGTGATGACCCTTTGGGTCGTCACACCTAATCCCTCAAGTCAAGGTTAAACGATACTTACCTCGCTCTACAATAAAATTAAAGCTCAACTAGGGTCTTCCCTCTAAAATCTGCCTCCAAACTAATCGAATCTAACAAAAATCAACTCAATAACATCAAATAATACTAGGGAAATAACTTACAATACATAAAGTTAAGATCTTTACCCTTTTTCCAAAAAAATTAGCAAAAGTCAACACGGGCCCACTTGGTCAAAATTCGAAGTTTGGACCAAAATCTGGTTACCCATTCACCCTCGAGCCTGATTATATAATTTACTTCAAAATCTGACCTCAATTCGAGGTCTAATTGCAAAATTTACAAAAACTCTAATTCTACCCAAATCCCTAATTTCTACCACGAAAATTCTAGATTTATAGTCCGTTTGGACATAAGAAATTATTCCCCTTTTTTTTGTAAATTTTTCACATTTTTTTCGAAATTATTGTTTGTTCATAAAATTTTTAATTTTCACTTAAAGATGCATTTTGGAATTTTTCGAAAATTTTAAAAACTCCAAAAGGTTGTTTTTCAAAGTTTTCTCTCAGATGACTCATAAAACTTCAAATACAACCTAAAATTATATTTATGTCCAAACACAACTCTTATTTTCAAATACCTTTTCCTCTTGAAAATTCTTTTCACCTTTTTTTAGAATTTTACAATTCTTATGTCCAACTGCCCACTTAATGTTGAAAACACTTAAAAGGTAATGGGTAATTAAGAGGAGATAGATTAGAGTTGCTTAAGAATGAATTTAGGAAGAAACCCTCTTGGAAAAATCTCCTCCAGGGTATTTAGGGGTGAGAGTTTAAAATAAATGAGTTAAATCCCGTTTATACCCTATTTTACTAACTGCGGATGTCACAATTGTAATATATTGTTCGCAATTGCAAACTTCACTAATGCGAAGCTTAGGTCGCAATTGCAAACATCACAAATGCGAAGCGAGGCTAGCATTTGCGAGCCAGACCTTGCAAATGCAAGATCTGCAGTCCAGCACCAAAACAAAAATGCATCAGCTATTCTTCTAAGTCCAACATCACTCCGTAGCCTAACCGAAACTCACCGGATCCCCTCGGGCTCCAAATAAAACATGCACATAAGTGTAATAACATCATACGAACTCGCTCGTGTGATTAAAATATCAAAATAATGCCTAGAGCTATGAATCAAATACCACAATAAATGAAATTTTCAAAGAAACTTAAGAACTTTTGATTTTCTAATCGGACGTCCGGATCATGTTAAATAAACTCCGTTTTGCACCAAATTTTGCAGGTAATTCATAAATACTAAAATAAACCTACACCAACTACTAGAACTGTAATTCCAATCCGGTAGCAACAAAGTCAACCTACGGTCAAACTTAGGAATTATGTAAACCTTTAAACTTGTAGTTTTTAACAAATTACGTTAGATCAAGTTAGAAACTTTTGAATTCGATTTCGGGGATACGCCAAAGTTCTAAGTCACAATACGGACCCATCGAACCATCAAAATACTTATCTGAATCCGTTTACAAAAAATATTAACCCATCGAACCATTAGGAATAAAATAAAATTTATTTTTAAATATAAAAAAATGCCTTTTGTAAACGGGCTAATAAATACATATTGCCACAAAAAATGTAATAGACGAGTCATTTTTTTGTTGAAAAGTTTCTCTAGAAAACATTTGAACACCCAATCAGCCACTTCAAATGTGTTATATATTACTCCATTAAATACGGCAAATAATTATTTATAAGCTTCTAAAAAAGATGCATACGATATTTTAAGCGAAATGGAATAAAAAGTCATGAGACAAAAAAAATTTTGTTATAAATAATAAAATAAGATTAAGAGCATTGCAGAGAAATAGAGAGAGAGGGAGGAGAGAGAGATAATTTTTGTTAATTTAGAATGAATTATAATGGAATAAAACCCTTTTATTTTTAGGGGAAAATATTCCATCAAGTAACAAATCCTAAAATCTCTCTAGAATATAGACATCCACCTTAGAAATAATTTTATTTATAACACTCTACTTTGAATGTCTATTCAACAGATAATGTGCTTCGTTAAAATTTTAACTAAAATAAAACCTAGTGGAAAAAAATTCTTGAGAAGAAAAAAGAGTACACATATCTAACAATACACCTTTTGGTTGCCTCATTAAAAACATTGCAAGGAAAACTCAGTAGAACAAAACCTTGTAAGGAAAAAAGAGTAAAACACCTATTAACTCCCCTTGATGAGAGAATCAACTCACATCTTTGAGTCTTCGCATCCCAATCTTGTGCACTAGCTTCTTGAAGGTTGACGTCGGCAGAAATCTGGTGAATAAATCAGCCATATTAACTCCAATGAATATGTTACACCTTGAAAATTCTTGCTACCACATTATTATGCTTATAGTTATAGCAAGATACAAATGTGCACAAATTGCACTTAGAATGTAGTACTTTATGACCAACAATTCTACATGCTTTAAGAAATTTAAAACCTTCATAGATTGTAATAATAAGTTAAATCATATAAGCCATATGAATGTACTTTAGATGCATATCAAGCTTTTATGTCATGTTAGACATATAAGATAGATAAAGGTGATTGCACACACTGTTGACTTTATACTTTCAAGTGTTTGAACTACATAGTCAATATTACATATCTTTCATATGAAACCAATTCTATTCGAATTGTGTGTCTTCCATTTGGCCAATATTTTGATGTCTATATCCGACAGGCTAAAGATCATCATCGATATTTAGCACCATTATAGATATTGTCGACGAACAGTTTATATCGGTTCCAATATTTTTTATAAATACATAACATAGAGATCTCTTCCTTAATATTTTTAGGTACCTGAAGCTCCCCTAAAATTTTATGAAGTATTATGTCATATGATCTTATAGATCACGTACCTCATTTTTATGATCATTTGCTCATCTTCTTTATCAAGAATTTTATTTGAAGCTGTTTTGTCTATACCCTTTAAGAGTACTATAGACTTTTTCCTTCTAGGACTTATTCAAACTTGAGCATTTACCATGAGTATATAGTTACTTTCTTTGGGTCAGCAAATACGTATGGCATGCTTTGCAATATATTGTAGATAAATTATCTTTTTATGAAGTTCAAGTTCATATTATCTTATTCGAGGATCTAGATGTACAATTAATAATTCATTCCACGTAACTTTATCTCAATTATTTCTCATGTCTCCCCTCATATTAGAAAAACTAACTTGCTTTCTCAACTTTGAAAATTCACCTTTGTGCATTATAGTGTTAATAAAAATATATATCGTACACCAATAATAATAAGAAGAAATTATTATTTGTATTATATACATTGCTCTCTTCTGTCTCATGCTCTCAGCACACGTTAGATAAAAGTACGCCGACGTGGCCGCCATTGGGAAAGGGAGAGGTTGTGGGTGAGGAAGACCAAAATGAACACATGTTATAGCTTTTTTTTTTTTAGTTGAACGATTGCTTCTATTAATATCAACAATTATACAATAGAGTGTTCTTTTGTGATAGTATAGACTAACTATCACATCCTAATCCTTTAATCATGCTATACAATTCTCACTGCTATCAAGCTAAATTATTACAAATCACCTATAAACTGACAATAACTAAGGATAGTAATTGAGTTGTCGTAATCCTTTTAACCAAGTCTTGCATCTCCTACCTCGTGCATGAATGAGGATAGCAATTTCTCTGCACAATTTGTGTTCATCAAAAGGCTGTTTCTGAAATCGTAATGCATTCCTCCCTCTCCAAATCAATGAAACAGTCGTAACAAATGCAGTAGCTACCACAGCTTTTTTGAACTGTTTACTCCTTGCATTGCTACATAACCAAGTTAATTCAGCTTCCCAACAGGTAGGTCTTCTATGATATCCCAGCCACTGACAAATCTTGCACCAAATTCTGTTAGTGACTGGGCAATTAAAAAACAGATGTTCAAAATCTTCACTGTGATGGTTACAAAACACACATGCTGCATCCACTAGAATCCCACATTTGAGGAGTCTATCAACAGTTGGTAGTCTACCATGTGCAGCCATCCATATAGTGAACAAGTGTCGAGGCAAAACATTGGGAGTTGCCATCAAGTTCCTCCAATCCATCTTAGGAAATATTGGTAACAGAGAAAGGTAGAGAACATGAATTTGAAATTTTCCTGCCTTACATACCTGCTGCAACCTAGATATGAGATCACCTTGTAGGCTGTGAGTGTTCATTATATGAGATCTGCAATCAATGATCTTCCTAGACATCCAAGAAGCATTCTTAGGACTTGTCATTGTTTCAATGTCCCCATTTTTTATATAGTAAAAATGGATCCATTTAATCCAAAGACTGTCCTTCTTCCTTGCAAGGTCCCACAGCAATTTAGATACAGCTGCTTTATTCCAGGTCTGGATGTCAATGATGTTTAATCCTCCAGTAGTAACAGGTCGACAAACTTTGTCCCAAGCTATAAGTGATCTCTTGGACACTATTCCATTGCCTGTCCATAAGAAGGACCTGCAAATGGCTTCAATTGATTTCACCACCTTCTTTGGCAATATAAAGATCTGAGACCAATAAGTTTGAACTCCAAACAGCACTGATTTTATAAGTTGACTTCTACCAGCATAGGACAGAAATTTTGCAGACCAACAGGTGATTTTTTCAATGATTTTTTCAATCAGAGGCAAGTATTGATGAATGTTCAGCTTCTTTGAGTGTAATGGGATGCCCAGATATTTGAAAGGGAGATGCCCTTCATTGAATCCCAAGTCTTCAAGAATAGCTTCCTTTTCAGCAAGAGATATACCAGCAAAATATATGGCACTCTTAGCTTTATTAGCTGAGAGTCCAGAAGCCACAGAAAAGGATGAGAATGCATCTTGAAGAAGCTGAATAGAAGTAAGATCAGCCCTGCAAAATAGTAATAAATCATCTGCAAAACAGATGTGGGAACAGTTGAGTTTCCTGCATCTAGGGTGAAAGTTAAAGTCACCATTTTTGTGAAGTAGGATGAGGTTCCTGCTGAGATATTCCATAGCAATAACAAATAGGTAAGGAGACATAGGATCTCCTTGCCTAACACCTCTTTTGGCTGAAAATGGTTTAGTGAGGCCCCCATTAATCACTAAAGAATATGTGACTGATGAAACACAAGCCATTATCCATTCCACAAACTTTGCAGGAAATCCAAGGTCAACCAACATCTGCCTGAGAAATCTCCATTCAATTGTATCATATGCCTTCCTCAAGTCAACCTTAAGTACACACCTAGGTGATATACCTTTCCTTCCATACCCTTTAAACAATTCTTGACTGAGTAGAATATTATCAAGAATACTTCTTCCTTCTATGAATGCTGACTGTCCCTTCCCAATGATATGATCAATTACAGCTTTAATTCTTCTAGTGAGAACTTTAGAGATAATCTTGTATAAGGTGGTGCAGCAAGCAATAGGTCTGAAATCCTTTACAGTTTGAGGAGTTTTCACCTTTGGAACAAGTGCAATGGCAGTGGTATTTATCATGTGTGGCATGTGACAAGTAGCAAAGAACTCCTTAACAGCAGCAAAGACATCCACTTTGACAATTTCCCAGTTCTTGGTGAAAAACTCCACAGGGAAGCCATCAACCCCTGGAGCCTTATCACTTGGCATTTCCTTCACAGCATCATTAATTTCTTCCATAGTCACTTCTCTAATAAGGATCTTCTGTTGTTCAAGGTTGAGACAAACTCCTTCTTTTACAACAGTAGAGTTTAAACAAGGAAGCTCACTAGGACTATTCCCCATCAAGGACTGGAATACTTCAATAAATTCTTGCTCAATAGCCAAAGGATCAGTAAGTTTTATACCTGTTTCTGTATATATAGAAGTGATGTTGCTTTGACTGGACCTTATCTTCCATTGTGCATGGAAGTACTTTGTATTTGAATCACCACAAGCTATCCAGGCTGCCTTTGATTTTTGTCTCAGGATCTGTTCCTCAACATTACTCCACTTTTCTATGCTAAGGAGAGCTTCCTTTTCTGCTTTGTACAAGTGAGTTGAAGCAGGGTCCCTCATAATCTGACTCTGGATAATGTCTAGTTGTTCCCTAGCACAAGTTAGTTTTTGCTGATAAGAAGCCATATGTCCATTTAAGCCCTTCAACTGTTGCTTCATACTTTTGAATTTTTGCCAAATTAATTGCAGTGATGATCCTTGTCCTCCTTGATTCCATACCTGTTGTAGAATGTCACCAAATTTAGGATCCTCCATAACATTGTGGTAGAGTCTGAAAGGTTTGGGGTGAATCAGTCTTTGCCTTCCAAATTTTAAGAAAATAGGAGTATGATCAGAGATAGAATGATTTAAGAAGTCAGCTTCTACATGGATGTATTGTTGTAACCATTGAAGATTCCCAATTGCCCAGTCTATCTTACTATAGACTTGTTTGTTTGTCCAAGAATACCTCCAGCCTTTTGACCTGATGGGAGTAAGATTGAGATCATAAATCAGCTCCTTGAAGTCCTTTACCTCTGCATCTGTTACAGGTGAGCCAATCCTGTCCTCAGCTGATAGGACAGCATTGAAATCTCCACTAAGTAGCCATGCTTCCTGCCCAGAAATAGGAAGTCCCCTGATATCATTCCAAAGCTGCTTCCTTAGTGCTATTGTATTATATGCATAAATGATACTCAATTGATACTTAACTGCTGAAGCTGGATCCTCAACACTACAATGAATAAGCTGCTCTGTGGTTCCCAAAATATGAATCTGTATATGTGCCTTCCAAAGTAGCCAAATCCTGCCATTAGTTGCCATAGGATAGTTGTAATGATACTTCCATCCTTTAGCAATCTTATTTATTATAGTAAGTGCTCTAGGTTCCTTTACCCTGGTTTCAATGCATCCTAGTACATCCACCTTATTCTTCAACAGAAAGTTTTTTAATTCTTTCTGCTTATGGGCTTTATTAAGCCCTCTAATATTCCAGGTGACCACAATCATGAGAAACTAGACTTCCCTAAGGAAGGTCCAGGATCCTGCACTTTTCCCCTTCTCCCATCATCTATCATTACTTGCACAATTTCACCAGTTACCTCCTGCAATATGTTCACAGCAGCTACAATCTCAGGTCTTCCATGTGTATCCAAAGATTCTACACTAGCAGCCATGTCAGTACCAATGGAGACCCTTGATATGTCTCTATGATGTCCTGCATTGACAGTATTTCCTACTTCAGCCAATGGTGATTTCATTGGAAGATTAGGATTTACTGTTACATTGCCTTCAGCCAATGGTAACTGACTAATTGGAAGATTAGGAACTGTTACATTGCCTTCAGCATTGTCAACAGTGGGATTTGCTGCAATGATAACTTTAGGGATCCATTTTTGCCTTTGCTTCTTTGTCCTCCCCTTGTTCCTCTCCAGGTTTGCTTTTACTTCCTGCTCGTGATTTCCATCTGTATGACTATTGTACCAGCAATCCATAGCATTATGCCCAAACTTCAAACAATGATTGCAAAATTCAGGTTTCCAATCATATTCAACATCCTGTATTTTCACACCAAATGGGGTCTCTAACTCAATTTCCTCAGGGAGAGGAAAAGCTGCATCAACTTCCACCAACACTCTTGCAAATGATATCCTCTCAAATTGAGCTGTTACTTTATCAGTGAATAGAGGTCTACCAATAGTACTGGCTAGTTTGCTGAGAATCTCAGGGGACCAGTAGCCAAGAGGTAGCCCAGGGAATCTCACCCATATAGGGATTGTGCTAAGGATACCATTCTGCATTGAAAAATCAACATCCCAAGGCTTAAGTATCATCGGTTTATTTCTGAAAGAATAAGGACCAAATTGCATCACCTGGTTCATATCCTCTGCAGATTTAAACCTAAAAATACAATATCCATCTCTGTGCATTAAGATTTGTGGCTTAGTGACAAAATTCCAAACATGCACTACAAAATTTTCCATTACCTTCTCATTTGGATTATCACCAATAATATAACCTATGAGTGAATTGCTCCAGTACTCTGCTTGAGGTTTCAGTTCTTCCATATCAATTTTAACAATTTTCCTCCCATCCTTATCAGTGGGAGGGACAAATGTTAAAACCTTCCCCATATTATGCTTACCTCTTACTATTTCAGCCATAGTAGGTTGAGCTTGAGGTTGAGGTTGGTCATCGACAGTAACATCTGAAAATTGAAGTTTCCTTATAGCTTGATTCTCACAATCTTCCACTATCTCCTTCGATTGAACCTTAGAGTTTGCATTTTCCACTGCATGCACAGGTGATTTCGACTGAAATTTTTCAGGCAAAAAGCTTCCAAATGTCAAGGGTTCAAGTTCCTTCGCAGTTCCTTGCTCTGGCGTGACGATCTGTGGAGGAGTAGGTACGATTTGCCGCCGACGACGCGCCATTATCGACGGAATTAGCAGCGTGCTAACGTGCGCATTCAAGCGCACTGTTCCATCTTAACGTGCGCCCAGAGCTTTTTCAAGAGCCGTTCCCCCGGTCAAATCCACATGTTATAGCTTTTGGAAGTACAGTAATCTCTAAGACGCAGGTAGAAAAGATGAATTCAACGCAAGAACATGAAATGGTTACACCGGAGATGCAATCACTATCTCAACAGAAATTGGTTCATCATCGAGAGATACTCTCGATCCTGGGGTAAGTAAGAAGCTCAATCTCAGTGGTTCACCTTTAAATTGTCAATTGATAAGTAAGGACAAATCTAATGGGGAAAGCGATGACCCATATCAAGAAAGCACTCATTAGACGGACAATTTGAGCAAAATTGAAAAGCTCAGTACCAATTTAGACACGATTGGTAGTGAGAAACCCAAGGAGCAGGATAATGAAATAGTAGAACCTACTGCTATTGTAGGACCCAAGCTATGGGCAAGTCTTTTCCAATAGAACAGGGTCTCAACTCATGGAATGGGAAGACAGTTGTTCAATTAGAATTCCAAAATGTTAAAGAAGAAGATGATGAGAATGGAGATATTCTTTGATTGCCTACATCATTGGAAGTAATCCACGATACAATTCAATGAAGAGGTACATTTCTCAACACTTGTTGGATGTTGCGGAAACGGGAGTATTTTTACATAATGAGGGGTACTATGTTATCAAATTTAATTCAATTGCGGATATGCCCAAAATCTTCAATGATGGCCCTCACACTGTTAGTAACACACCAATCATCTTGAACCTTGCACAACTAATTTTGACCTAGGCTAGGAGTTTCTCACAGAAATTCCCTTATGATTTGTCTTACCTAAACTACCAATGAGTTGTTGAATTGAATCCTTAAGCAAAATAGCTAATGCAATTAGGACGCCACTATTTGCTGATGAGTGCACTAAAAAAAATACGAATATCATATGCAAGAATGTTGATAGAGGCTAATGTGACTAAAACTCTACCAACAGAAGTCACCATCATGGATCCAAGTGGAGAGAAATTTCAACAACAGTTGGTATATGAATGGAAACCAGTGTACTGTGACAAGTGCCAAACTATTGTACAAACATGTGCTAACCAGGAAGTCTCTAAACCACAATATGTAGAACAACCTAGAAGAAGAAGAAGAAGAAAAGAGGCCAGAAAAGTTACATATGAATGGAGAACCAAGGGTCCTAATGTAAATGCAGAGGCTACAAATAAAGTCAAGGAAATGGTCGGCCTTGAAATGAACTTGACAAATTTCCCTATACTGCCAACTTCCACAAGTAGAACTGAGGTTTTGTTGCCTATAAGGGGTCATAGTGCATGCCTTTCCCTGCCTCATGATAGAGGATGGGTTGAACATAACAATTAATGACCTACCTTTTCTGGAATATCAGGGGAGAGAGCAAGTGGTATAAGCAGAAAGAATTAAAGAACTACCTGAAAATTAATAATATTATACTAGCAGGTATAGTAGAAACAAGGGTGAAAGAACATAATGCAAGTAAGGTATATGGTCATATTGCTCCTGGTTTGGATACTTTCCATAATTACAACTATGTTATTAATGGAAGTATTTGTTTGCTATGGGATTCAAGTTACTATACAATTACTTTGCTGAGAGCAGAAGCACAACTAATTCATTATTCAGTTAAAGGGATTGTTGATGATATTAATTTCTTAGTGATAGTTGTTTTATGAATACAATACTATAGAAAAGAGGAAACATCTATGGGAACAACTGGAGGAGATTGCACAGGAGAATGTCAAATCATGGCTTATTACAGGAGATTTCAACTTTGTTCTATAATCACAGGACGGACTTTATAGAAATCCAGTTAATGCAATAGAGACTAGAGATTATACAAATTGTCTACAAATACTAGAGCTCAATAAATTGACTTGGGAAGGGGATTATTATACATTATCTAATAATTAATTAGGAGCTAACATGATATGGAGTAGAATTGAAATTTTTTTGGAAATTATGAGTGGATGATAAAATGAGGACATGACATTTGTATTGAGTATGGACTGCCTTATATCCTCTCATATGTACATGAAGTTAACAATCAATAAATAGACTAGGAAAGCTCCTTTTAAGTTCTTCAATGTATGGGAAGATCATGAAGATTTCTAATCTATTGTAAAGTAGGGATGTGGCCAGAGATTCAGCAGTAGGAAGATACAAAGTATCTTTTAAAAATTGAAGACATTCAGACCTATGCTAAGGAAGCTAAAAATGAGGAATTCAAATTCATTATACAGATGATAGAATGAGCAAAATCAGAATAGACTATTGCATAAAGTCAAATCTCTACACAATGTACAGATGAGTTATTGGTGGAAAAAAGACAATTAACACAAAACCTAGAGAAATGGGAATTGATAGAGGAATGTGCCTTGAAACAAAAAGCTAGAGCAAAGTGGATCAAGCTAGGAGACTCAAATTCAAAGTAGTTTGCAGCAGTTACAAAGGAAATGCAACGGAGGAAATAGATAAATGAGCTTACTTCTCTTATTGGAGACAAATTATCTGAACCTGAAGATATCAGCATTGAAATAGTGTGTTTTTATAAATCATTGATGGGATCTACAGCTAACAGCCTGCCAGCAATAGAAAACGAAATAATGCAGAAAAGACCATTAATGTCATAGCAACAGAGGATTATGCCATGTAAAGATGTCATTGAACAATAAGTTTATGATATACTAATGTCAATTGGTGATGACAAATCCCTTGGTGTTGATGGTTTCAATGCATATTTTTTCAAGAAGGCATGAAAGATCATTCACCATTAAGTTACAACAGTTGTTATGGATTTCTTTGCCACTGGGAAGATATATTGAGCAATCAATTGTACAACTATCACCTTAGTTCCTAAGACTGGCAAACCTAAAGCAGTTAAGGAGTTTAGGCCAATTGCATGTTGCACAGTGCTTTATAAGCTTATTTTCAAAATTATGGCTGCTAGAATTAAAGTTGGTATCTCTACTGTAATAAGTGAAGCACATGCTAGCATTATACCTGGCGGGAGGATATCTGACAATGACATTTTAGCACATGAATTGGTCAAAGCCTATTCTAGGAAATACACCTTCGCCAGATGCGTGATCAAGATAGATTTTCAGAAGGCCTATGAATATGTGGAGTGGCCCTACTTAAAGCAGGTAATGGAAGATCTAGGATTCCCTAAATTGTTCATATCATGGGTTATGGAATGCATACAGACAATCAACTATTCTTTCATAGTTATTTGGAATATTCTATTCTATTCAATACTGCCAAAGGCCTCAAACAAGGTGATCAAATGTCACCTTTCCTTTTTGAAATTCTAATGGAGTATTTGAGTAGAAGCTTACATGATCTTAAGGCAAACAAGGAGTACATCTATCACCCCAGGTGTTCAAGGCTCAAGATTACTCACTTATGATTTGTTGATGCCCTCTTGCTATTTGCTAGGGGGATGTGAAGTCTGTAGATGCAATAGCTCATAAATTCCTGCAGTTTACAAAAGTATATGAGCTATAGGCTAATCAAAGTAAGAGTGCAGTATATTTTAGAGGAGTATCAACAACAGTAAAACAACATATCTCACAACACTTGGGTTTCACCATAAGAGACCTATCTTTCAAATATTTAGGAGTTTCCTCATCTACAAAGAAATTGAGTATCATGCAATGGAAACCTTTGATAGACAAGATGGAAACAAAAATAACCTCATGGACTGCAAGGAAGCTCTCATGTGCTGGCAGAGTCCAGCTAGTCCAAAGTGTTTTATTTGGAGTCCAAGCTTTATGGGCCTAACTTTTCTTTCTCCCTACAAAGGCAATCAAGGTCATTGAAGGTATATGTAGATCGTATGTGTGGTCAGCTACCAATGTGATCACAAACAAACCTCTACTAACATGTCACAAGGTATGTCTACCTGAAGATGGAGGTGGACTAAACCTTATAAAATTTCAAATCTAGAACAAAGTTTCTATAGCTAAAGTATGCTGGGATTTGGCTCACAAGGAAGATAAGCTATGGATCAAATGGATCCATACCTACTACATCAAAAATCAGCAATTCAATATTACATCAACCCTTCAACGGGCTTGTTGGCTGGTTAGGAAGATCTTCAAAGTTAGAGGTTCCCTAGAGAATATTACACTTGCACACCCATCTAAGAAGAGCCTAATCAGGCACATATACGTTCATCTGCTTGGTGACTATGCAAGGGTAGAATGGAAAAGCAACATGATTAACAATGTTTCATGATCAAAATCAAAGTTCACAAAGTGGCTATTGATGCATGGAAGACTACTGACAGCTGATAGGTTAATAAAAGGGGATATCACGTGAATAAATAATGTGCTTAACGTCAAGAGTGGGAAGAAACAAAAGAGCACATGTTTGTACACTGTAGATATGCAAGAGTTGTATGGACAAAAATATGGCATTGGATACAGTTACACGAGCCTACTGCAAGAGGTTGGAGTGAATACACTTAATGGGTCATTAAGTGTTCAAGAGGGAAATCCAAACAAGCACTAATCATGAAACTTTTCTATGTATAGGTTATTCACCATATTTGGACTGATAAGAACTTATTGTAATGACCTCACAGGTCGTTTTAAGAATGAATGCGCCAATCCCCTATTAACCAATGACCCCACAGGCCGTTTTAAGAATGAACGCCCTAATCCCCTATTAAATACTTTTCACGTGTATGTTTCTGCTATATTGATTTGTTGGGATGATTTATTTTGAGTTTCGGAGTATTTTGGTACACTTAGTCTCTAAAAGAGAGCTTAAGCTTTAGAATTTGGACCGTAGTCGGAGCAGTGTGAAGACGATCTCGGAATGGAATTTCTCTAGTTTCGTTAGCTCCATTGGGTGATTTTGGGCTTAGGGGATTATTCGGATTGTGTTTTTGAGGTCCGTAGCTTATCTAGGCTTGAAATGCCGAATGTTGAATTTTTTTATGTTTCCGGTTCATTAGTAAGATTTTGATATCGGGGTCGGAATGAAATTCTGGAAGTTAGCGTAGTTCGGTAGTGTTGAAAGAGACATGCTTGCAAAATTTCAAGGTCATTCTGACGAGGTTTGATAGAAGTTTTGATCGAAAGCAAAATCTGAGAGTTTTTGGAGTTCATTCGATTGTATCCAATGTTAATTTTGTATTTTGATGTTGTTTTGAGCGTTCCGAAGTTTGGAACAAGTCTGAATGATGTTGTAGGATTGGTTGGCATGTTTGGTTAAGGTTCCGGAGGCCTTGGGTATGTTTCGGATACTCAACGGGTCATTTTTGGACTTAGAGAATTGCAGATCTTCTGTTGTTGTGTTGTAGAGAAAACCTTCATCGCATTCGCGAGAGGGTTCTCGCGTTCTCGTAGAGAATCTAGGCAAAGCAGCTAAATCGTGCTTCGTGTTCGCGATGATGTCCCGCGTTCACGAAGGTATGAGATCCTTATTCTTCGCGTATGCGAAAGAGGAAGACTGGCCAGTGGATTTTCGTGCATCGTATTTGCGACAATGGTCTCGCATCCGCGAAGAAGAATGCACCTAGGCAGATTATAAAATTTCAAGGTCGAGGGTTTAGCCATTTTTATGAAAACTAGAGGTTGGGAGCTCGAATTTAAGCGAGATTTTGAGGGAGTTTTTAGATATATCAATTTGGTAATGATTCTTAAATCCTTTATTCTTATAACCCATTAATCTCAATGTGAATTCATCATCTAATTTAGGATTTGGGTGAGAAATATGGAAAAATTTTGGAAAGGTTCTTACCGAATTTTCGAGTTTTTATTGGGGATTTGACATTGAATTTGGATAATTTTGTTATGGTTAGACTCATGAGTAAATGGGGGTTCTCAATCCGCAAATTTTATCCGATTTTGAGATGTGGGCCCGGGAGTATATTGGTCATTTTTTTTTAATTTTGTGTATTAGCTTAGAATTAATTAGTGGAATCAGTTACTTGAAATTATATTTACATTATGCAATTGATATTAACAAATTTTGGCCATTTGGAGTTGATTACTTGTGGCAAGAGCGTGGTTTCAGGTTTATTTTGAGCATGTTCGAGATAAGTGGCTTGCCTAACCTGGGGGGGGGGGGGGGGGGAACACCCCACAAGATTTGGTATTCTTGATATTTGAAATGCCTTGTACATGAGGTGATGACTGTGTACTTGTACTAGTTGTTGAAAATGTTGTTTTCATTAAGTAATTATAATTGTGTTTCCTTTCCTGTTTATACTACTTGCAATTTTAAACCTGTTGCTAGCTTAGGGAATCATGTCTCATTGACTTAATTGCATTACTTGCTCAAACTACCTTATTTGGATTATGTGCAGCATGCTAGGTTAGAAATACCTGTTTTATCTTGGTATGAAATTTGAATTTAATTGAGCATTCTTCCTGTTGCTGCTATGTGTTTACTTTGGGACTACGGGATGGTATCCCGGGAGATCCCCCTGCCTGTTTACTTTGGGACTACGGATTTGTATTTCGAGGGATCCCTTGCACATATATTGATTTGAACTATAGTGCAGAATACTGACAGATCCCCACACGTATATTGAGGATACTAAGAGATCCTCGGGATATCGAGAGATCCCTAGCACATATATTGAGGATACCAAGAGATCTTTGAGATACAGAGAGATCCCTAGATATATATTAAGAATACTAAGAGATCCTCAGGATCTCGAGAGATCCCAGCACATATGTTTCGGATACTAAGAGATCCTCAGGATATCGAGAGATCCCCAGCACACATATTGATGATACTAAGAGATCCTCGGGATACTAAGATATCCCTGATTGTTATCTCTGTGTTGAGTTATATTCCTTCTGCGATTATTTTATCTTTGTTATAGTCGTTGTTATTCTTATTATCATGTGTTACTTCATACTATTAGCATTTAATTGTATTGTCGTATTCTATACTGTTTTACCTTATTTTTTAGCTATAACCAGTAGGGCCCTGACGTTCCTCGTCACTACTCGACCGAGGTTAGGCTTGGCATTTACTGAGTACCTCTATGGTGTACTCATGCCCTCTCTGCACATGTTTTTAATGTCCAGATCTAGGTACTTTGACTCAGTCCTACTACCCTTTAGGCGAGGCGATTCTCCAGAGACTTCAAGGTATATCTGCCATGCACGGAGACCGAGGAGTCCCTTTCCATTCTCTTTCGTAATATTAGCCCTTCTATATTTACTCTTGTTTAAACATTCTGGAGTTAGACACTTGTAGTTATTCAATAACTTGTGATTTCATAAGATTCCAAGTTTCGGGAAGTTGTTGAGTTAGAGAGACTATATTGTATATGCCGAGCGGCATCTTTAAACTTTCAGTATGTTAATTCTGTAGTTTTTATTTATTTTATCTGTTGTTTTCCCTATGTCTGCAATTGTTTGGCTTACCTAGTCATAGAGACTAGGTGCGATAATGACAGTTCATGGAGGGCAAAGTTAGGTCGTGAAAAGTTGGTATCAGAGCTCTAGGTTCATAGGTGTCATGAATCATAAGTCTTCTTACTAAAGTCTCACATATCGATATAGAGACGTCTGTACTTATCTACGAGAGACAATGCAACCGTTAGGAAAATTCCACTTTATTTTATTTCCCTGTCGTGCGATATTTTTGACATCACAATTCTAAATCTCTGCATTCCATTCTCTCACAGATGGTGAGGACATGTGCTATCAGAGGTGACCGGACACCCGCTCCCCTTGCGAGAGCTGCCAGAGGTCGCGGCTGGGGTAGAGGCCGACAACGCGCACGTGGTGTAGCCAAAGCACCCGCGTGAGCTTCCACCAGCAGTTACAGTCGGAGTCCAGGCACCTGAGATGCCTACTACTACTACTCCAGCCCTTCAAGAGACTTTAGGTTGATTTAGGCGGGATTGATTTAGGTTGATTTTGGGAGATTCTCTTATTGTGGATCGCGTTTATCGGTCGTGTGTGGTTGCTCTTAGTGGTTTTGAGACCATACCCGATATATTATTGCTCAACATGGTAGATTTTGATATTATCTTGGGCATGTACTGGTTTTCTCCCCATTATGCTATTTTTCATTGTCATGCCAAAACCGTGACGCTGGCTATACCAGGTGTACTACGAGTAGATTGGAGGGGTATCTTTGATCATACTTATAGTAGTGTTGTTTCATTCCTTAAGGCTTAGAGTATGGTTGAGAAGGGGTGTGACGCGTATCTAGCTTATGTGAGAGATGTCAGTATTGACATCCCTATAGCTGATTCAGTCCCAATAGTATGAGATTTTTCTGATATGTTTCTAACTGACTTTCCAAGCATGCCGCCTGATAGAGATATTGATTTTAGCATTGATATGTTGCTGGGCACTCAGAATTTCTGTTCCTCCGTATTGTATGGCCCCTCCTGAGTTGAAGGATCAGCTGCAGGAATTGTTTGATAAAGGTTTTATTCGGCCCAGTGTATCACCTTGGGGTGCTCCTTGTCTTGTTTGTGAAGAAAAAGGATGGTTCTATACGTATGTTCATTAATATCATCAATTGAACAAAGTTAAAGTGAAGAACCGTTATCCTTTGCCCCATATTGATATTTATTTGACCAGCTACAGGGTATAAAAGTGTTTTCAAAGATTGACTTGCCTTCAGGTTACTATTAATTGAAGATTTGGGAACCGAGATATCCCGAAGATTGCTTTCAGGACTCGATGCCTTCATGCATTTGATGCACAATGTGTTCCGCCCATACCCTGACTCGCTCGTCATTTTCTTTGTTGATGACATTTTATACTGCCGGAGTCGGGAAGATCATGAGCAGCACCTGAGGACAACGCTTCAGACTTTAAAAGGAAAGAAGTTATATGTAAAAATCTCGAAATGTGAATTTTGGTTGGATTACGTGACATTCATAGGCCATGTAGTATCGAGTGAGGGTATTCAGGTGGATCCAAAGAAAGTGGAAATAGTGCAGAGTTGTCCCAGACCACCCTCAGCTATAGAGATCCGCAGTTTTCTTGGCTTGGCGGGTTATTACCGTCAATTTGTTGAGGGGTTTTCATCAATTGCAGCCCCTATGACCAGGCCGACCCAGAAGGTTGCCCCATTCCAATGGACGGAAGAGTGTAAGGCAAGCTTCTAGAAGCTCAAGAAAGCTTTGACTACAACCTAATTTTGATATTGCCTATAGGTTCGGGGTCTTATACTGTCTATTGTGATGCCTTGGGGATTGGCTTGGGAGCAGTATTGGTGCAGGACGGTAGGATGATTGCCTACGCATCCAGACAGTTGAAGGTACATGAGAAGAATTATCATGTCCATGATCTCGAGTTAGCTGCTAGTATTCATGCCTAAAAAATCTGGCGTCATTTTTTTGTATGGTGTGCATTGTAAGATTTATACTAATCACTGGAGTTTGCAGTATCTATTCAAGCAGAAGGATCTTAATTTGCATCAGAGTAGGTGGTTAGAGCTGCTGAAGGACTATTATCACTATATTGTATCACTCGGGCAAGGCCAATGTGATCACCAATGCTTTGAGTCATCAGGCAGAGAGTTTGGGGAGTTTGGCTTATTTACTAGTAGCATAAAGGCCTATAGCGATGGATGTTCAGGCTTTAGCCAGCTAGTTTGTGAGATTAAATCTTTCGGAGCCCGATCGGGATATAGCTTACGCGGTTTCTCGATCTTCCTTACTTGATCATATTGGGGAGCGCCAATTTGATGACCCTTATTTGCTTGTCCTCAAGGAGAAAGTTCTGCATGGCAGCGCTATAGCTGTAACTACTGGTGATGACAGGGCATTGAGGATGCAGGGTCGGGAATGAGTACCCAAAGTTGATGGACTTCGAGATTTGATTCTAGAGGAGGCCCATAGTTTGTGATATTCGATCCATATGTGTGCCGCGAAGATGTACCAGGATTTGAGACAACACTATTGGGGAGGCGGAAAAAGAAAGATATGGTTGGGTTTGTAACTTGGTGTTTCAATTGTCATCAGGTGAAGTATGAGCACCACAGAACGGGTGGGTTGCTTCAAAAATAGAGATCTAGGAGTGGAAGTGGGAGAGGATCACCATGGATTTCGTATTTGGACTTCCACGGATGTTGAGAAAGTTTGATGCCATTTGGGTGATTATGGATCGGCTGACCAAGTCCGCGTACTTCATCCCTATGTGTACTACCAATTATTCGGAGTGATTGGCGAAGATTTATATCCAGGGGATTGTTTGTCTACATGGCATACCAGCTTCCATTATTTCAGATAGAGGTACTCAGTTCACATCACGATTCTAGAGATTCGTACATCATCAGTTAGGTACTCGAGTGGAGTTGAGTACAATATTTAACCATCAGACGGACGGATAGTCCGAGCGAATTATTCAAATTATTGAGGATATTCTCCTTACGTGTGTGATTGAGTTTGAAGGGTCTCGGGATCAGTTCTTGCCATTGGCAAAGTTTGCCTACAACAACAACTATCAGTCCAGCATTCAAATGGCATCGTAAAGGCTTTATATGGCCGGCGGTGTAGATCCATGGTGGGTTGTTTGAGCCAGATAAGGCTAAGATTTTGCGGCACAAATTGGTTCAGAATTCTTTGGGTTTCGCCTATGAAGGGCGTTATGCGTTTTGAGAAAAAGGGAAATTGAGTCTGAGCTAGCCATACCTCCCAGCTTGGAAGAAGTTCATTCGTTTTTTCATGTTTTGATGCTTTGGAAGTATCACGGTAATCCATTGCACGTGTGGGATTTCAGTTCAGTCCAGTTGGACAAGGATCTATCTTATGTTGAGGAGCCCATGGTGATATTGGACAGGCAGGATCGGAAGTTGAGGTCAAAGAATATTGCATCAGTGAAGGTTCAGTGACGGGGTCAGCCAGTCGAGGAGGCGACTAGGGAGACCGAGCAGGATACGCGCAGCTATTACCCTCATCTTTTCACTACTTCAGGTATGTCTCTATGCTCGTTTGAGGACGAAGGAATGTTTGAGTGTAGGAGAATGTAACGACCCGGCAAGTCATATTAAGAATGAATGCCCTAATCCCCTATTAACTGCTTCCCCATGTTCGTTTCTGCGATTTTGATTTGCTGGGATGATTTGTTTTGAGTTTCGAAGTGTTTTAGAGTCCCTAAAAGAGAGTTTAAGCTTTAGAATTTGGACCGTAGTCAGAGCAGTGTGAAGGCGGTCTCGGAATGGAATTTTGTCGGTTTTGTTAGCTCCATTGGGTGATTTCGGTTAGGGGCATGTTCGGATTGTACTTTGGAGGTCCTTAGCTTATTTAGACTTGAAATATAGAAAGTTAAATTTCTTAAGTTCACAGTTCGATAGCGAGATTTTGATATCAAGTCCGGAATAAAATTCTGGAAGTTATGGTAGTTATGTAGTATTGAATGTGACGTTCTTGCAAAATTCAGGTTATTTGGACGAGGATTGATAGACGTTTTGATCAAAAACGGAATTTGAGAGTTTTTGGAGTTCACAGGGTTGAATCCGATGTTAATTTGGGTTTTGATATTGTTTTGAGCATTCTGAAGGTTGGAACAAGTTTGAATGATGTTTTAGGATTGGTTCGCATTTTGGTTGAGGTCCTGGGGGCCTTGGGTGTGTTTTGGATGGTCAACGGGTCATTTTTGGACTTAGAGAATTGTAGATTTTTGTTTGTTGTGTTGCAGAGAAAAACTTCATCGCGTTTGCGAGAGGGTTCTCGCTTTCGCGTAGAGCATATGAGCGAAGCAGCTGAATCGTGCTTCACGTTCGCGATGATGTCCCGCGTTCATGAAGGTATATGCCCTTTGGTCTTCGCGTTCGCAACATGGTCCTCCCGTGCGCGTAGGGTCCACCTGTGTAAGCTACTCGTTCGCGAGTGGACCCTCGCATTTGCGAAAGAGGAAGACTGGCTAGTGGATTTTTGTGTATCGCTTTCGCGACAATGGTATCGCATTCGCGAAGAAAAACGCGTCTGGGCAGATTATAAAATTCCAAAGTCGAAAGTTTAGCCTTTTTTATGAAAACTAGAGCTTGGGAGCTTGGGAGCTTGGATTTTAGCGAGATTTCGAGAGATTTTCAGAGATATCGATTGGGTAATGATTCTTAACTCCTTTTTGCTTTAATTCAACATCTAATTTCGGATTTGGGATGAGAAATTGGGGAAAATTTTGGAAAAGTTATTATACCTAGTTTTCGAGTTTTGGTTGGAGATTTAACATCACACTTGGATAATTTTTGTATGGTAAACTCGTCAGTGAATGAGGGTTCACGTAACTTTTATCCAATTCCGTTACGTGTGTCCGGGGCATTTTGGTCATTTTTTCTAATTTCGCGAATTAGCTTAGAATTAACTAGGGAAATTAGTTACTTGAAGTTTTATTTACACTATGCAATTAATTTGAATAGATTTGGGCCATTTGGAGTCAAGTACTCGTGGCAAGAGTGTGGTTTCAGGTTGACTTTGAGCTGGTTCGAGGTAAGTGGCTTGCCTAACCTTGTGTGGGGAACTCTCCTTATGATTTGGTGTTCTCGATATTTTAAATGCCTTATACGTGCGGTGACGAGTGCGTACTTGTGCTAATTATTGAAAATCCTATTTTGATTAAGTAATTATAATTGTGTTTCCTTTCATGTTTGTACTACTTGCAATTTAAGCATATTGTTTGCTTAGAGAGGCATGTCTGATTGACTTAATTGTTTTACTTGCTCAAACTACCTTATTTGGATTATGTGCAGCATGCTAGGTTAGAAATACATGTTTTACCCTGGTATGAAATTTGAATTTAATTGAGCATTATTCATGTTGTTGTTATGTGTTTACAATGGGACTACGGGACAGGATCCCGGAAGATCCCCTGCCTGTTTACTTTGGGACTACAAATTTATATTCCGGGGGATCCCCTACACATATATTGATTTGGACAGTAGTGCGGGATACCAAGAGATCCCCAACATATATATTAAGGATACTAAGAGATCCTTGGGATACCGAGAGATCCCCAACACATATATTGAGGATACTAAGAGATCCTCGGGATACCGAGATATCCCCAGTATATATATTTAGGATACTAAGAGATCCTCGGGATACCCAGAGATCTCCAACACATATATTGAGGATACTAAGAGATCCTCGGGATACTGAGAGATCCCCAGTTGTTATCTCTGTGTAGGGATGTATTCCTTCTGTGATTATTTTGTCTCTGTTATAGTCGTTGTTATTCTTATTATCCTAGGTTACTTCATACTGTTAGTATTTAATTATATTTTCATATTCTATATTGTTTTACCTCGTTTTTTAATTATAATCAGTAGGGCCCTAACCTTTCTCGTCACTACTCAATCAATGTTAGGCTTGGCACTCACTGAGTACCGTTGTGGTGTACTCATGCCCTTTCTGCGCATGTTTTCTATGTGTAGATCCTGGTACTTCGACTCGATCCTACTACCCTTGAAGCGAGGCGATTCTCCAAATATTTTGAGGTATATCTTCCGCGTCCGTAAACCAATGAGTCCCTTTCCATTCTCTTTCATAGTATTACCCCTTCTGTATTTATTCTTGTTTAGACATTCTGGAATTATACACTTGTAATTATTCAACAGCTTGTGATTTCATGAGATTCCGTATTTTGAAAAGTTATCGGTTTGAGAGACTATATTGTATATACCGAGCGGCATCTTTAAACCTTACACTATGTTAATTCCGCATTTTTATTTGTTTTATTTGTTGTTTTCCCTTTTACGCAATTGTTAGGCTTACCTAGTCGTAGAGACTAGGTGTCATCACGTAAGTTCACGGAGGGGGAACTTGGATCGTGACACTTACGCTTATTCAAACAAAAGGAGTAGGCAATATAGAAACATTGCAAATGAGATAGATTATATTTGCTGTGATCGGGCACCCACAGGATCAAAGCTCAAATACAGTCTTATGTCTTCTAATATGATCAAAGTAGGGAGTAGGTAGTTTATGGTGTTTGATTTCCTATTGAGATAGCTAGCTTTGTTGGCTTAGCTATGGATTTGTAACCGATTGTTTTGGTGATTAATAAAATTAAGTTAGTCACCAAAAAAGATAAAATTATTTGATTCCTAACTCGGAATCATTTGTGAGAGGAGAATATAATATACTTTCATATAGAATGTATGTCAAATTGATATCGATAACTTTGTTCTTATAATTAATAGTTTAGTTATTAAATGGAGGC
This sequence comes from Nicotiana benthamiana, assembly GCA_034376525.1. Lineage (NCBI taxonomy): Eukaryota > Viridiplantae > Streptophyta > Magnoliopsida > Solanales > Solanaceae > Nicotiana > Nicotiana benthamiana. The sequence continues at coordinate 125,269,162 of CM067338.1, read as the reverse complement.
ACTCAATAAATTATTTTGCTAAACCAACTGATATGTAAACCAACTTATCAAGATGAACTTCTTGGATAGAAAATCTAAAAATTATGCTCTAAATTTAATTATTGAGCAACTTATCTCGCAAATACCAAGTTGCGGATTAATAATAATTTTACATGTAACCATCTCATAGATACATCTGATGTTGTATAGATGGCAGGTGAATGAGCCCATATTCACCTTTGATATTTCCAGTATTCTTGGGATTCAATCCTAATTTTAGTTGGTCTAATAATTAATGAAAACAAACAATATAAGAAATTCATACATAATTTTCTAGTTCTTTAATATTTAGCCATGTGAATTCTCTTTTATTGTTGCACATCATGTTTAAATTAACATGACTAAATCAATTGTGTCAACTGAATAACTTATCAATATTAATAAACTTTATGTTTATACCATGATATATACAATTATCAATATACTCCAAGTTTATTATGATATGTGTTTTTATACCATAAACTTCTACTTTATTGCGGTATTCTTTTATTTGTGTTGTACAAACTGAAGAATAAAGCGGGTAGCTTTTCGCTTACATATTACGCCGCTACAAAATGTAGTAATAGAAGATATTAAGTCTTCTCATTATTTGTAGTCTCAATATAACCAACCATTTTCGCGAATGCTTTAGAAACTCAATAAGTTTCTTTGAGACTTACTACGACACAATACCTTAGTGTAAATCAATTTTATTTCTGAAAAATAGTATAATTTTCTTTTTCAGAACTCTCAACTAATTTTGTACTACCAAATATTCATCATCATCCATATGGTAAATATCTGTTTCAAGGAGAAAGTCATACCATTATGGTCATGGTCAAAATTATTATAGGCAAGACATGTATCTTCCATTACTTTCTCCCCGTAATAGTCACATCGTCATAATATTTTGGCATAACACAATAGGTACTTAGTCAATGACCACTCATGCCATAATAAACTATTTTCTTATTTCATATCAAACCTCTTTCTAGAGGTTAGCGTGGTATATCCACTACCACTAGCACGTTCATATCCATTCAAAAATGAATATGTATTCATAAATCACATGTTGCCACATTCATACCATGAATGGGCCATAATCATCTATATGTACTTTACAAAATCTCATGTCAAATCAATGACAAACATTACTTTCAAATAGTGAAAGATTATTTTGAGAGTCCTTATTTTCTCATTTCCACAATGATGACGATTATGTCTATTGTCACGTCCACATCCATTGATACCTTCACGGTAATAATTTTATCTTCTTTTAGACTTATCACATATTGCTATCACATTCTATTAAGGGAATAAAAATAAAGCAAATTCAATAGGACGGGTTTCCACTTCTTGCGCTCACAATCATACATGAATTTGGTTATGGCAAAATATAGTAATTTTACCATTTCAGGTGGTTATAATTTCTTAGAAACTCTATTAGAGTTCTAATCAAAATTTATTGTCTTTACTGGTATTTAAAATTAAATGATAGAATTTCAAGAATTTAAAAGAGAAAAATAAAGTAAAAATACTTGCCTTAAATCCGAAATTTATTCTTAAAAAAAGTTCATGGAATAATCGACAATCGTTTTGCTTAATTATGTACAAGTTGAGCACCATGCACGTATCCCAAAGCGTGATGACTAAAGCAGATACCTAGCATAGGAATCAATGCATTCACGCAAGACAAAGTTCTATATCTTCTCTCCATGGGTGATTTAATTTCTCAAACATTAGACAACTAATTAATAGTATATTTAAAAATTAAAACAACTGACTCTACTCAATTGGTTAGAGTCTCGTGCTGATAACGTGTTATAAAATAATAAAAGAAGAATAAGAGCATTGCAGAGAAAAGTAGAGGGAGAGAGAGTTCTTATTGATTTGGGATGAATTACAATGGATAAAATCTCTCTATTTATAGGAGAAAAATGACGTAACTACCAAATAACAAGCCCTAAAATCTCGTTAAAATATAAATCTTCACCTTAAATACAATTCTATTTATAAGAAATTTCACATAATACGCGCATCTTAAACTCAGATATCCCATGGTCCAAGAGATAAATTCGTGAGCCAAAGTGAATAACACATATCATATGCTTTAATTTGACTAACCAACTATCAATTCCCTTAGTATATCATATGATACAGTAGCTTGTTGGATAAACCTATGTTTTCAACAAGTCATAAAAATTAGACATAGGAAGAAATTGTCTCATTTCATATAAACTTGAAGATTGTATGAAGATTTTAAAATTTACATGGTCATGAATGTGTTCCTTATCAAGTTGACAAAGCACAAGTTTTTTTAACTTGAAATCATTATTTTCACATACTTAATAGGAAATTAGGAAAGACAGAATTGACTAGTAATGTCCGCAAGATTGTGGATATTCAAACTCGTAATACTATGATTTGAATTATTGTGTCTTAATCACTGAATTGAATCACACTTTGATTAGGTTTAAGTCTAATTCCTAGACACTCCACAATGTAGGCACCGGTTAAACTTTGTTCTTCTTAGTTAGGTTGGTCAAAACGATAATTCTGATTTGGAAGTAAGGTGGAAGTCCATTTCTATCCATTTTTCTTCCGGCAACCTTTTCGTGTAGGGTAAAAGAAAATGAGCTTTGACTTAACACTATATATACATGAAAGAGAAAGCTTGTCTAGAAGTGGATTCACAAAAAACTAAATTTTCACTCCTATGATCTGAACTTGTAATTACAACACTATTAGAATTCTTGTAATAAAGCGATCAAACTTTGGCAATCAAAATTGATCTATAAAGGAAAGAGATAAAAATTGGTCGCTAAACTCGTGAAAATAATAAAATAATAATTTTAAACAGATTAATGATCAAGATTGGTCTTTTTTATATCGCTAAATTAGTCAAAATGTTGGTTGGACTGGGTAAACTTGCTTGATCAAAGGTTTTATGAGATTTGCGACCAATATTGATCGCTAAAGGGGGACCCGCCTACAAAATTTTAATAATTATATTTTTATTTTTAAAAATTATAAAAATTAAATATAAAATTAGCGACCAACGTTGATCGCTAGCGAAAGGGAAGGCAGATAGCGACCAACGTTGGTCGCAAAAGTCTGACTCAATTATGAATTTTAATAATATATTACTAATTAAAATATTATATAAAATACAAAGAAATCTGATTTAAATTTAGCAACCAACTATGGTCACAAACTTAAATTTATGTCTAATTAGATATCAAAGTTGGTCTCTATTCAGGTCAATAATAGTTAAAACTAAAAATTGCTTTTGTATTTACTATCTAAATAATATAAATGTAAGACGTTAATATTTTTTGTAATACAAGGGATGAATAGTACTACGAAACATACGTGTGTGTGTATATATATATACACACACACACTTATGTTATACTATGCACTAATTATAAGTGTATTAGGTAATATTATATCGAATATGGCGTATGCGTGTACGTATATATATATATATATATATATGTTAAATGTGAGAACCCATAAATTTAAAAGTTGAATTAGCAGTTTGCCCTTCTTATTAATCATCTTATGTAATTATTATTAAACAAAAAAAAAAAACTACCAAAAGACACTAACGCTTCATACGATCCCAACCAACGCTTCATGTCCCTTCATCCCATACATGTATCAAGGCCTTTTCCATAATGACGTGCAAAAAATCCTTGTCCCGGCCATAGACATCAATTACTTCAGCAAGTGTAAAAAAATGCTAGAGAAAGAAATTAAGGCACATACCCACGTTTTCCTGATTTCTTATGCCACTGTTTATGATTTATTTATTTTTGGTTGTTGTTGTTAGTGTGTCATTTCTTTCTCTTTTTATCTCTATATTTCAGAGTAGGTACTTGCAATTTCTACCGGTATAGAGGTACGGTTAACATAATTAGAAAAATAAGGATATATGATTTCTTTTCAACATTTAAATTTAGTTTCTCGTGATTTTCATAGACTCATTGATTGGTAAGCGAAGGGCTAAACAAATAAATTCGTAATCATAATATGCATGTAAGAAGCACAGTATTTTATGAGATTACGATCATTTATCTTAGTATGAGTTTGTTAAGATTGAATTCTATAAATTGCCAAGCATAAAAAAAAACTCGATTTATTTCATCGCCATATGATGCAACTAAGTTGTTGTCGTTATTTAAGAAGTACTATATGATGATGTCCATCTCATTGAATAAGTATTAGGCATGTGTCTAATAAAAATTTTTTTGGTTTGGTAGCCAACCTTGTTGACTTGATTTGGTTAGGTAGCCAACTTTGTTGGCTTGTGAAAAGTGTGTCTAAATTGTCAAATATTGTAGGCTTTAGAGAGTGAAGCTTTTGGTTATAAAAGGAGAGCTTCAACTCTCATTTCCACACACCAACAAAGAGAGAAAGAAAGAGTGAGGTTTTACAGACAAGATATAAGAAAATTGTCTGTGAGGAAAATAGAGAGTGAGCGATTTTATAGTGAGATGGAATATCAAAACAGGGTTATTTCTTTTGAGTGTTGTAGTGGTCTTTGGAGTATTTTACTCGGACCTACAAAGTGTAAAAATTCCTTACTATAATGATATCAGTTGCTCCTTTTGGTGCCGTGGTTTTTTCCCTTATTCAGAAGGGTTTTCCACGTAAAAATCTTGGTGTCTTTGTTACTCTTTTATTCTTGTTAATTACCATATCTCGGTGCTACATTATTATTCCGCTTTTATTACCGTGAATATTATTTTGGTAGGGGGTTTATTCCCAACAACTGGTATCAGAGCACAGATTCTGCTCATTCACTAAAATACTATTCATTAACGGTAGTACTGTACTCTGTGAAAAATAAAATTTCCGGAGTAAAGTACGAGGTAGCTAAATTCAACGGAGATAACGGTTTCTCAAAATGGCAAAGAAGAATGAGGGATCTGCTCATCCAATAAGGATTACACAAGGTATTAGTTGCTGATGCCAAAAGGCCTGATACCATGAAAGCTGAGGATTGGGCTGACTTGGATGAAAGAGCTGCTAGTGCAATCAGGTTGCACCTATCGGATGATGTGGTAAATAACATCATTGATGAAGACACTGCACGTGGAATTTGGACAAGGTTGGAAAGCCTATACAGTCCAAAACGCTGACAAATAAATTGTACCTGAAGAAGCAGTTATACGCCCTACACATGGGTGAAGGTATGAATTTTTTGTCGCATTTAAATGTGTTTAACACATTTATTTTTGTCTTTCCTTCACTGAGCCGAGGGTCGATTGGAAACAGCCTCTCTGCCCTTTCGGGTAGGGGTAAGGCTCGTCTACATATTACCTCCCCAGACCCCACTTTGTGAGACTATACTGGGTAGTTGTTATTGTTGTTGTTATTTAAATGTGTTTAACGGACTAATCACACAGCTTGCCAACCTCGGAGTAAAAATCGAGGAGGAAGATAAAGTCATCTTGCTATTGAACACGTTGCCATCTCATACGACAATTTGGCAACAACCATCATGCACGGTAAGACTACCATTGAGTTTAAAGATGTCACATCGGCTCTTTTACTCAATGAGAAGATGAGAAATAAGCCTGAAAATAAAGGACAGACTCTTATCACAGAAGGTAGAGGCAAGAGTTATCAAAGGAGTTCGAGCAACTATGGTAGATCCGGAGCTCGTGGAACGTCAAAGAATCGATTCAAATCAAAATCCAGAAATTGCTACAATTGTGATCAACCAGGTCACTTCGAAAGAGATTGCCCAAATCCGAGGAAGGGCAAAGGTGAAACTAGTGGCCAGAAGAATGACGACAACACAACTGCCATGATGCAAAACAATGACAATGTTGTACTCTTTATAAATGATGAAGAGGAATGTATGCACCTGTCAGGTCCAGAGTCGGAATAGGTGGTTGACATATCGGCATCTTACCATGCCACACCGGTAAAAGATCTTTCTTGTAGATATGTAGCAGGTGATTTTTGCGCCGTGAGAATGGGTAACACGAGTTACTCAAAGATTGCGGGGATTGGTGACATTTGTATCAAGACAAATGTCGGATGCACATTGGTTCTAAAGGATGTGCGGTATGTTCCGAATTTGCGGATGAACTTGATCTCGGGGATTGTTTGGACCGAGATAGATATGAGAACTATTTTGCAAAATAAAAGTGGAGACTCACCAAGGGATCATTGGTGATTGCAAAGGGAGTTGCTCGTGGCATGTTGTACAGGACAAATGCAGAAATATGCCAAGGTGAATTGAATGCAGCACAAGATGAGATTTCTGCAGATTTGTGGCATAAAAGAATGGGTCATATGAGCGAGAAGGGATTGTAGATTCTTTCCAAGAAATCACTTATTTATTATGCCAAAGGTACGACAATAAAACCCTGTGATTATTGTTTATTTGGTAAGCAGCATAGAGTTCATTTCAGACATCGTCTGAAAGAAAATTGAATATACTTGATTTAGTATATTCTGATGTTTGTGGCCCAATGGAAATTGAATCAATGGGCGGTAACAAATATTTTATTACTTTTATTGTTGATGCTTCACGAAAATTGTGGGTTTATATTTTGAAAACCAAAGATCAGGTGTTTCAAGGTTTCCCTTAGTTTCATGCTCTAGTAGAAAGGGAGACAGGTCAAAAGCTAAAGCGTCTCCGAAGTGACAATGGAGGTGAGTACACTTCAAAGGAATTTGAAGATTATTGTTCAAGTCATGGGATTAGACATGAAAAGACAGTTCCTAGAACCCTCACAGCACAATGGTGTAGCAGAGGGGATGAACCGCACTATTGTGGAGAAGGTGAGAAGCATGCTCAGAATGGCTAAACTACCTAAGTCATTCTGGGGTGAAGCATTTCAAACAACTTGTTACCTGATCAATAGGAGTCCATCAGTTCCATTGACGTTTGACATCCCAGAGAGAGTTTGGACCAATAAGGAGGTGTCCTACTCGCATCTGAAGGTGTTCGGTTGCAGAGTACTTATAAAGTTACTTTGTACTATGTACTAATTATAGGTAATATTATATCGAATATGGCATGTGTATATATAAAATATATAGTTATGTTGTACTATGCACTAATATATAGAGTTACTTTGTACTACTAATTATAAGTGTATTAGGTAATATTATATCGAATATGGCATTTGTATATATAATATATATAGTTATGTTGTACTATGCACTAATTATAAGTGCATAATGAATTGGACTTTTAGTTTATAAATTGAAATTTTAGGATATCACTTGAACTTTTGTATATATGAGTTGAACCTTTAGGATATGAATTAAAATTTTGGTTTATGTATTGGAATTTTAGATTGCGGGAGGATTTTGTAGAAGGGGTTGATGAATTTATTAGACTTGCAATGGAACTTCCACCAAGAAGAACTAAGGCACAGTATCTGGCAGAGTATACCTTTAAGTGTTCTTCTCATTAGCGACAACAATGATGAGAAGGCATGAACATGTGTTTCAAATAGTTATGGTGTAGGAAGGAGTTTAACATTTTCTAAGTAGATAAAAGAAGATGTAATAGAGGAATTCTATACTTCATTTTCCAAGAGAAAAGGGAATTTAATTGGGAGTGACAAGGGTAATAATGATGGAATATTTTTTGTTGGTCATGACAGTTCCCATAAAACATGGATCATAAGACTCTATGATGATAAAGATTATAGGAAGTTTTGTTCTCATCTATTTTTCAAGTATGATACGTACAAGCTTAATGTGATATTGGTGATATTACTTCGTATTCAGACAATGATTTGACCGACAAAAGTATGAAAATATTCCTAAAAAGAATTAAAGGTAAAATGTTTTCAACATCCTTCTCTACCAAGAAAAATGTTTTACCTTTAATTCTTTTAAAGAGAATTTCCATACTTTTGTCAATCAAATCATCGTCTGAATCCGAAGAAATATCACCAATATCATATTAAGCTTGTACGGATCAGACTTGAAAGAAAGTTGAGAACAAAACTTCCTATAATCTTTGTCATCATAGAGTCTTATGATCCCCATTTTACAGGAACTTCCATGACCAACGGAAAAATTTCCATCACCATTACCCTTGTCACTCTTAATTAAACTTTTGTTCCTCTTAGAAAATAAAGTAGAGAATTCCTCTATAATATTTCTTTTATCAATTTAGGAAATGTTAAAATTCTTACTACACCATCACTATTTGAAACACATGTCATTTGTTAGATAATACGCTTAACGCTAGAGGGGGGGTGAATAGCGTTATAATAAAAATTAGCGTAAACTTGCGGAATTTAAAAATTGCAGGAAATAAATAAGTGCGATAAGAAAATAAATTAGAACAAACGCACTGATATATCCTGGTTCACCACAACCCGTGGCTAGTCCAGTCCCCGAGAGACTCTCTCGAGATTTTCACTAACTTGTTAAGCTTACGGGTGCTCAACAAACCGTTACAACTTGAGGACACAAGCCTCAACAACCTTTGCTCGGAGATACAACACTCCAAGAATTCAACCAAGGAAACACAAGTTCCTTCTTACAACACAAGGGACTAACCCTTAAAACACTTAGCACTCAAACAAGACACTCCTTTAAGAGTAGATATGAGTAAAAAGAATACACTCAAGATCGCAACAACTTTCGACAAGAATTTGGCTCTCAAAAGCTTCTGTAATGAATATAAAATGATAAGCAATAAAGTATGCTAGCTTTAGCAATTGTATGATCAGTTGTTGTGTGTTGTTGTACTTAAAAGACTTATTTGAAGCTGTATTTATAGCTGAAAAACTTTGTATTACCGTTGCCTAATTGCCAATTAAAAGTTGCTGATTTTACTCTGTGACAATCGATTGTCAAGTTACCACAATCGATTGTTTGCCAGTTCTTCCAAAAATCAATCCCAGATTTTACGCTTTACAATCGATTATCTAAGATCAATAATCGATTACTGGCAACGTTCAAAAAATCATTTCCGGATTTTACGTAATACGATCGATTGTCAGAAATCTACAATCGATTACTCAGCAACGTTTAAAAAATCATTTCCGGATTTTACTTAAAACAATCGATTATAGGAAATCAGTAATCGATTACTCAGTAACGTTCAAAAAATCCTTTCCAGATTTTAATTAAAACAATCGATTATAAGAAATCAATAATCGATTACCTGACGGTATTTGAAAACATTTTGGCAACGGTCAGTTATACAATCGATTATATTAAGTTAACAATCGATTATATATCAGTCTTGAAAAATCAATTTAGACACTGCCTCCTGACAATCGATTGTTATAGGTTCACAATGGATTATTTAATAACTTTGAAAAAGTCTGGAAGACACTGCCTCAACACAATCAATTGTCATAAGTTCACAATCGATTATGTTGTGACTTTGAAAAATCTGATGGACACTGTCTCTTCACAATCGATTGTCATTAGCTTCACAATCGATTATTTTGAGCTTTGAAAAACTTTGATGGACACTGCCTCATCACAATCGATTGTCATAAGGTTCACAATCGATTGTCATGCAGATTTGAAAAATCTGATGCTCACTGCCTTAACACAATCGATTGTCATAAGTTCACAATCGATTGTCAAGCAGCTGACTTAAACATAATCGATTATCATAAGTACATAATCGATTATCTTAGTCCAGATTTTAGAGGCATGTTTAAAAATCATTTTGACTAAAGTAAATATGCATTATTTAAAATCATTTTGCTCTAAATTAAATATGCATGATTTGTTAAAAATATTTTTACGAGAGAAGCCAAGTCTTGAGTTTAAGTTGTCGGATCAAGATCACAATTAAATACCGACTCATATAAAACTTAATCTCGATCTTTGTCTTGTGCTTGAATCTTGTTATATATCAACTTTGCGCTTGTGCTTGGACCTCGTCATGTGTCAATTTGCGCATAGTTTGTCATTCATCAAAACCTACAAATATGAACACACGTTTAGTATAATGCCTTGAGAACGTGTTTCCAACAATTTCCCCCTTTTTGATAATGGCAAACTTTAAGCAGGATATGCATATTAGGCAATTCATAATGACGATTCAAGACAAGTAAGGATATGCAACAAGTATATAGATATGCAATTTGTTCCCCCTCAATTTATGCCGATAGGTATTGTGAGTGCATACCCGTTATCTTCCCCCTTTTGCCATTAGCAAAAAAATATAGAATAACTAAGAAACTTGTTTATTTATTAAAAAAACGGTTACATAACGGGAACAATAAAAACATAGAACAATTAAATAGAAAAACAAATAAAGAAATTATTCATCATCATTTCCCGCCTCATCATCCGGCACTGCTTCATAGGGAACAAGACCGGCATATGGATAATGAACATGGTCAAAATATCCATGGATCTCATGTGTCAATTGACCAACAGAGGTGGTCAATGAAGCAATTTGGTCGGAAATGGATTGAAGAGTAGGTTCTTGAGGCTGACGCGATCGACGAGTTGGAGGAGGAGCAGGAGCTACATGATCGCCGTCATGGGGAAAGGAGGATTCGAAAATTTCCCATTTCTTGGTGCTCTTATTGAGCGGACCGATAGAGGTGTTGAACCCGGACGCTTCAAGAAAATTCATAATAAGGAGGGCATAGGGAAGAGGTCTATCATCTCCGATGGCATCACGCATGTGAATTTGACGAACTTACACCAATTGATGTGAGCTCCGGTTATAATGGCATGCATGAGCTTAGCGTCCTCTTGGGAAAGAGTGGTATGATTATGCTTCCGAGGCTTGAGGACTCGGGTGATGAAATAGAAAATCAAACGATATTTGGGGAGCATTCCCGTAATGGTAGGACGTCGAGTAGATAGATTAGGATCATAAGCTCCACGTCCTATTTGGTTTAGGAGAGTTTTCTCATCAAATAAGGCGCCGGCCTCTCTAATGTAGCGAATAATGTTTTCGCCACTTCGAGGAAGATGGGCAATGGAATGCAAGTTTTCATTGGACAAAAGAATTTGAACACCATTATATTTGACACAAGCTCACCATCGTCATCCTCATGAAGGTTTGAGTAAAACGCTTGAATCAATGGAGGATTAATATAAGAATAGGTAAGGTATAAGAAGTCAAGAAGTTGACATTCCTTAAGCATGTTTGCAGCGGGGGCATATGATTCAAGATACTTGCTTGTTGAAAAGCGAGGAGGAAGAATGTCACGCTTTTCGAATTTTGTCAAAAATCTAGTAAGCTCGGTTTCAGTATTGAATTGTAAAATAGACCCATCTTGGTAAGGGAAATTTGGAGGAGGAGGAGCAGCTGAAGAAGATGCACCATGTCTACCTGAACGGGAACGTTTAGAGTGTCTGCCCGACATTTTCAAAAAGTAGTAATGAACTTTGTAAGAAACTTGAAAGATTTTTGAAGGTTTGGGAGCAAAGATTGATGCTTGATTTAATAAAATTGAAGACTTGTGATGCCTATTTATAATGGGAAGAATGGCATTTCATTTATGATGAAAATCTGCAGAAATTTATGAGCCAAAACAGTCAGAAATGGTAAAAATAAATTGTACTGACCGTTGGGCAATCGATTGTTGAAACGAAATAATCGATTGTTGAGCAGATTTTGACTTGAACTCGGAACTGACACAAAATCGATTGCAGGGCCCAAACGGTAACAAATTTTTGAATTACTGACAAGAAATAATTGATTGTTGAATTATGATAATCGATTGGTGTGATACAGTGAGCACGGAGATTTTCTGACTCGGAAAATAATCGATTATATTTATGAAACAATCGATTGTTTTAGGAAAGCAGTACTGAATGGCTCAGACGGTAATCGATTATACAGTTAAAAATCGATTATTAAACACAAATGCATAATAAGCATCAAACATAAATAATCGATTAGTGATACTTGCTAATCGATTGTCCGCACAGTAAAATAATAGATTATTTGCTGTAACAATTGATTGTTCTATGCCATTTCTTTATAATTCCCCCTGCCTTTAGGGCGATACCTGCAAAAGAGAATTAGACGTCTCCGACGCTCAAGTTAGTAATCTGTAACGAAATAATGCAATGAGAACGTGATCTCTTAAGAAGTGTGTCCTAAGGTGTTCTTAAGAGAGTTTCGGGTACTTACCTTTTCTCCGACGTCGCCAATTACCTGTTCGACAGGGTGATCTTTGATTGTCCTCCACTCGTTAGGCATTTTCGTTTCTTTCTCCAATTGTGGCGTTTCCTCCGTTGATTGTTCCAAGATTTCATCTTGAATTTCCTTAGGAGTTTCCTCTTGTACTTTGTCTTTTAAACTATTTAAATACCTGCAAGATCAGAACAAGAATCCTTTCTCGCCAAGCAAGCATTATTTTCGGAAAACACAATATGAGGGGATTCCTCCACAGTTTGGGTTCTATTATTAAATACCCTATATGCTTTGCTACGTGAAGAATACCCAATAAAAATTCCCTCATCGGACTTGGCATCAAATTTTCCCAATTGATCTTTTTCATTGTTATGAATAAAACATTTAGAACCGAATACTCTAAAATGGGAGATATTTGGTTCCTTCCCTTGTAGAGTTCATAAGGGGTTTTCATGAGTATTGGCCTTATGACTACTCTATTAAAAACGTAGCATGTGGTACTCACGGCATCCGCCCAAAAATGTTTGGGAATCTTAGCCTCTTCGAGCATGGTTCTAGCCATCTCTTCGAGACACCTATTTTTCCTATCCACCACCCCAATTTGTTGTGGTGTTCGTGGAGCGGAAAAGGTATGCTCGATACCGAGTTCGTCACAAAAGTCCGCAAAGAGATTGTGATCAAACTCTCCCCCATGATCACCTCTAATTGAAGTGACGGTTGTTTCCTTTTCGTTTTGAACACGTTTAAGAAAATATTTAAAATTCTTAAAAAGCATCACTTTTATGGGCAAGAAATAAAGTCCAAGTAAATCTGGAATAATCATCAACAATAACAAAAGCATAACGATTTCTACCAAGACTTTCAATGCGAGATGGTCCAAACAAATCCATGTGAAGCAATTGCAATGGTCTAGTAGTTGAAACAATATTTTTCGATTTAAAAGATGCTTTTGTTTGCTTCCCATTTTGACAAGAATCACAAATAGAGTCATTTTCAAATTTCAAATTTGGAAGACCAACAACTAATTTTGTGAAACCAATTTGTTCAAAAGATGCATGTTGATGTGAGCTACTCTACGATGCCATAACCAAGAATCATCCTCTTTGCTCATTAAACAATTCACATATTCGGGTGAAGAATTTTCAAGATCAACCATATAAATGTTATCCATTCTAAAACCACGAAGGATAATTTTAAAATCGCTACGTCTAAAAACTAAGCATTCATCCGAATCAAATAAAACAAGATTTCCCTTGTCACATAATTGACTTATGCTCAAGAGATTATGTTTTAAACCTTTCACAAGTAATATATGCTTAATGGAAGAAATTTCATCCTTACCGACCGATCCGATGCCGATAATCTTTCCTTTGTTGTTATCACCAAAAATAACACATCCCCCTTCCTTGTGTTCTAGTTGAAGGAATTTGGATTCGTCTCCTGTCATGTGCTTGGAGCATCCACTATCAAGGTACCATAGTACACTTGATCCCTTCAAACATACCTACAAAACAGATTAATGAGTTTTAGGTACCCATGCCATTTTGGGTCCTTGGGGGTTAGGCAAGTCATAGAGATGTGATTGAATGTTATGTCTATGTCGTGTAAAACAAGCAGGAGCAATATGTCTAATTCGTCTACAATAATGACAAGTCATGTTAGGATTATGCATCCTTCTAGGTTGATAGTAATTGGACGGACGAAATTCATTTACTCTATTCTTGACAATATAACTATTGCGCAAATCATGAAAATCATTTCCCCTACCATTTGTTCTAGGATATGCATCATTTCTAGAATAGTTGTTTCTAGGTTGGAAGTCATTTCTAGGTGTTCTAAAAGGTTCAAAATTCTTTCTAGTGTTTGGCCTAGAATGTGCATTATTTCTAGCATGATTATTTCTAGGTTGCGATTGATGAAAACCATTTCTAGGTTTGTTGTATCTAGGAAGAACATTTGTTTTATTTATCCTAGGTTGAGCCTTAGGTGGTTGGGGGTTGGCTTCAACTTTCTCTTTAGGCTCGTTTCTAAAACCTATGCCATGCTTGGTCGACTTCAAATTAACAAGCACTTCATTCAAATTTTTGTGAGAGGAGTTAAACATATCTAAGGTGCCCTTAAGCCTTTCTACTTCATTTTTGAGATGCATGCAAGAAGTACAATTTCTAGAATTCTCGGGCTTGTCGGCGCTTCTCTTGCCAAAAAATTTGTTTTCCTCTTTCAACTTCTCATTTTCTAAATTCAGTTTTTCCAATTCCTTTTCTTTAAAAGAGAGTTGTTTTTGAAAATCTTTTTCTTTTAAAGAAGCATTTTCTTTTATACTCTTAACAGTTTTTGAAGCTTTAATAAATTCGCTATACAACTCATCAAAAGCATTTTGCATTTCTTCAAGGGAAAAGAAATTTTTGGAAGAAATTTGACATACCTCTTCTTTGTTGTCTTCTTGTGCCATAAGACAAAGATTTGCGGCTTCGCTTTTCTTCCTCACTTGACTCGTCACCGGAGTCGCCTTCCCAAGATATGTATGCTCGTTGCTTCTTGAAGGGTTTCTGTTAGATAATACGCTTAACGCTAGAGGGGGGTGAATAGCGTTATAATAAAATTTAGCGTAAACTTGCGGAAATTAAAATTTGCAGGAAGTAAATAAGTGCGATAAATAATAACTTACACACAGATATATCCTGGTTCACCACAACGTGTGGCTAGTCCAGTCCCCGAGAGACTCTCTTGAGATTTTCCACTAATGTGTCAAGCTTCCGGGTGCTTAACAAAGCTTTACAACTTGAGGACACAAGCCTCAACACCTTTGCTCGGAGTTACAACACTCCAAGACTTCAACCAAGGAAACACAAGTTCCTTACAACAAGAGAATTACAATTCTCTTACAAGTGTATACAACACTAAAACACTCAAACAAAATACTCCTTAATGAGTAGATATGAGTAAAAGAAGTAAGCTCTGGATCACAACAACTTTGGACAAGAATATCGCTCTCAAAAGCTTTATGAAATTGAATATAAAATGATAAACAAAAGTATGCAAGCTTATAGCAATGTAATGATCAGTTGTAGTATGTTGTTGTGTTTAAAACACTGAAATGAAGCTGTATTTATAGTTGAAAAACTTGGCATTACCGTTGCCTAATTGCCAATTAAGAGTTGCTGATTTTACTCACTGACAATCGATTGTCAAACCCCAACAATCGATTGTCTGCCAGTCAGATCAAAATTCAGTCCCAGATTTTACGCTTGATAATCGATTACTTACAATCCATAATCGATTACTGGCAACGTTCAAAAAATCCTTTCCAGATTTTACCACAAACAATCGATTGTCCAGAATCAACAATCGATTACTCAGCAACGTTCAAAAAATCTTTTCCGGATTTTAATCAAAACAATCGATTATAGAAAATCAATAATCGATTACCCAATAACGTTCAAAAAATCTTTTCCGGATTTTAATCAAAACAATCGATTATACAGAATCAATAATCGATTACCTGACGGTATTTGAAAACTTTACGACAACGGTCAGCTTCACAATCGATTGCACAAAGTCAACAATCGATTACTTATCAGTTTTTGAAAAACATTTTAGACACTGCCTCTTGACAATCGATTGTTATATACTCACAATCGATTATTTAATAAATTTGAAAATCACTGGAAGTCACTGCCTCAACACAATCGATTGTCATTAGTTCACAATCGATTATTTTGTGACTTTGAAAAAACTGAAGGACACTGTCTCTTCACAATCGATTGTCATTAGCTTCACAATCGATTATTCTGAGTTTTGAAAAACTTTGATGGACACTGCCTCATTACAATCGATCGTCATAAGGTTCACAATCGATTGTCATGCAGGTTTGAAGAAACCTGATGTTCACTGCCTTAACACAATCGATTGTCATTAGTTCACAATCGATTGTCATGCAGTCTTGGCTCAACATAATTGATTATCATTAGTACATAACCGATTATCTTAGTCCAGTTTTCAGAGGCATTTAAAAATCATTTTGACTAATGAAAATATGCATGATTTAAAATCATTTATCATTAAATTAAATATGCATGATTTTGGAAATAGTTTTATGAGAGAAGCCATGTTACGAGTCAAGTTGTAGGATCAAGATCACAATTAAGAATGACTCAATTAAACTATAAAACTTTGTCTTGAGCTTGAATCTCGATGTATATCAATTGTGCGCTTGTTTCTTGAACTTCGTCATATATCAATTTTCGCTTCGTTTGTCATTCATCAAAACCTATACAAAAGAACACACGTTTTAGTATATTGCTTTGAACGTGTTTCCAACAATTTATCCCTTTTTGATAATGGCAAACATTAAGCGGGATATGCAAGACAAGCAATTTATATTGACGATTCAAGACAAGTATATTCATGCAACAAGTATGCAATTTGTTCCCCCTCAATATATGAATTCCCCCTCAATTTAAGCTTATAAATATTGAGAGTTGCATACCTGTTATCTTCACCCTTTTGCCATTAGCAAAAATAACATAAAAATAAGATGCCAAAGATGAAATAAACCTTGTTTATTTATTAAAAAAAATTATAGCAACATCAACCCAAATAATAGCAACATAATCGATTATTGATACGAAATAATCGATTTTTAGACGACGGAATCCGATTGTTGTACGTCAAGCTTTATAATTCCCCTTTTCTTTGGGGCGATACTTGCAAAAATCGTTAGACGTCTCCGACGCTCAAGTTAGAAATCATGTAATAACTTAAAATAGTGTTGCCAAGTGAGAACGTGAGCTCTTAAGAAGTGTGTCCTAAAGTGTTCTTGAGAGAGTTTCGGGTACTTACCTTTCCTCCGACGTAGCCAATTATCTGTTCGAGAGGGTGATCTTTGATTGTCCTCCACTCGTTAGGCATATTCATTTCTTTTTCCAATTGTGGCGCTTTTTCTGTTGGTTGTTCCTCAGTTTCATCTTTATTTTCCTTGGGTGGTTCCTCTTGTATTTTGTCTTTCAAGCTATCTAAGATACCTGCAAGATCAAAACTGGAATCCTTTCTCGCCAAGCGAGCATTATTTTCGGAGAATACAACATGAGGGGATTCCTCCACAATTTGGGTTCTTTTATTAAAGACCCTATATGCTTTACTACGTGAGGAATATCCAATGAAAATACCTTCATCCGACTTAGCATCAAATTTACCCAATTGGTCTTTGCCATTGTTATGAACAAAACATTTGCAACCAAAAACTCTAAAATGGGAAATATTTGGTTTTCTACCCTTATAAAGTTCATAGGGGGTTTTCATAAGTATCGGCCGAATTACTACTCTATTTAGAACATAGCAAGCGGTACTCACGGCGTCCGCCCAAAAATGTTTGGGTATCTTAGCTTCGTCGAGCATGGTTCTAGCCATCTCTTCGAGACACCTATTTTTCCTTTCCACCACCCCATTTTGTTGTGGTGTACGTGGAGCGGAAAAGGTATGCTCGATTCCGAGTTCGTCACAAAAGTCCGCAAAGAGACTGTGATCAAACTCTCCCCCATGATCACTCCTAATTGAAGTGACGGTTGTTTCTTTCTCATTTTGAACACGCTTAAGAAAATATTTAAAATTTTGAAAAGCATCACTTTTATTGGCAAGAAATAAAGTCCAAGTAAATCTCGAGTAATCATCAACAATCACAAAAGCATATTTATTTCTTCCTAGACTTCCAATGCGAGAGGGACCAAATAAATCCATATGAAGCAATTGCAATGGTCTAGAAGTTGAAACAAAGTTTTTAGATCTGAAAGATGCTTTTGTTTGCTTCCCCTTTTGACACGAGTCACAAATAGAATCATTTTCAAATTTTAAATTGGGAAGACCAACAACTAAGTTTTGAGAAATCAATTTGTTCAAAAGATGCATATTGATATGTGCTACTCTACGATGCCATAGCCATGTATCATCCTCTTTACTCATTAGACAATCAACATATTCGGGTGAGGAATTAGCAAGATCAACCATATAAATATTATCAACTCTAAAACCACGAAGTATGATTTTGAAATCACTACGTCTAAATACTAGGCATTCTTCCGAATCAAATAGAGCAAGATTTCCCTTGTCACATAATTTACTTATGCTCAAGAGATTATGCTTCAAACCTTTCACAAGTAATATATGCTTAATAGAAGAATTTTCATCCTTACCGACTGAGCCGATGCCGATGATCTTTCCTTCATTGTTATCACCGAAGATAACACTTCCTCCTTTTTTGTGCTCTAATTGAAGGAATTTGGATTCATCTCCCGTCATATGCTTGGTGCATCCACTATCAAGGTACCATAGTACACTTGATCCCTTCAAGCACACCTACAAAACAAATTAATGTTCTTTAGGTACTCATGCCATCTTGGGTCCTTGGGGGTTAGGCATATTATAATGATGCGATTGAGTAACATGTCTATGACGTGTAAAGCATGCAGGAGCAATATGACCAATACGTCTACAATAATGACAAGTCACATTTGGTTTATGCATCCTTCTAGGTTCATAGTAACTAGACGGATGAAAATTTCTTACTCTATTTTGAACACTATGACTATTTCGCATTTCATGAGAATTATTTCTCCTACTATGAGCTCTAGGATGGGCAGCATTTCTAGAGTGATTGTTTCTCGGTTGAGGGCCATTTCTAGGTCTTCTAAGGGGTTCAAAATTTGGCCTAACATATGCATCATTTCTAGGGTGACTATTTCTAGGTGGTAAGTCATTCCTAGGTCTTCTAATAAGTTCAGCATTTTGTCTAGCATGCATATTGGCTCTAGAGTTGTTGTTTCTAGGATAAGCATTTCTGTTGTTAATCCTAGGTTGAGCTTTAGGTTGTTGGGGTTTAGCGTCAACCTTTTCTTCATTCTTAAAGCCTATTCCATGCTTGGTTGATTTCAAGTTAACAAGAACATCATTCAAGTTTTTGTGCGAAGAATTAAACTTATCTAATGTGCCTTTAAGCCTACTTACTTCATTCTTAAGAAGCAAACAAGAAGTGCAATTTCTAGTAGAGCTTTCGGGCTTACCGGAACTTCTTTTTCCAAAAAACTTGTTTTCCTCTTTCAGCTTCTCAGTTTCTAAAACCAGTTTTTCTAAATCCTTTTCTTTCAAAGAAAGCTGTTTTTGAAAATCCTTTTCTTTTAATGAAGCATTTTCTTTTATGCCCTTAACAGTTTTTGAAGCCTTAATAAACTCAGCATATAATTCATCAAAAGCAGTTTGCATTTCTTCAAGAGTAAAGAAGTTTTTAGACGAAATTTGACATACCTCATCTTTGTTGTCTTCTTGTGCCATAAGGCAAAGATTTGCTGCTTCGTCTTCTTCTCCTTCGCTTGACTCATCTCCGGAGTCACCTCCCCAAGAAATGTATGCACGTTGCTTTTTAAAAGGTTTCTTCTCCTTTTTGATGTTTGGGCAATTTGATTTGATGTGCCCGGTTTCACCACATTCATAGCACTTGATTTGTTCGCCTTGCTTTTTGCCCTTGCGTTCATACTCCTTGCGCATGAACCTTTGAAATCTTTTTATAACGAGTCCAAACTCGTTGTCTCCTTCCTCATCAATTTGCGGTTGGCTTGTGCTTGCCATTAGAGCTATTCTTTGCCTCCTTTGATCATCAACAAAAGTGTTAAGAATAGTAGATTCATAGGTTTTAAGGTTACCTCTTAGTGCGTCGATGGTGACGTTTGAAACGCCAATGGATTCTTGAATTGCATCGGCCTTTGATCTCTATGCCGGTGTGAGACTTCTAAGAATTTTTCGAACGAGCTCTCTATCCGTGAATGTTTTCTTGAGAGCATGTAAGTCATTTACGATTATTGAAAATCGCTCAAACATTTCGTCCACCTTTTCACCTTCCTTCATGTGAAATAATTCATAAGTATGGGTTAGGAAATCAATTTTTGCTTCCCTTACCTGGTCCGTACCTTCGTACGTAACTTCTAGCTTGTCCCACATCTCCTTTGCGGTTGTGCAACACGATATTTTCCTGTAATCGTCAGCATTAACAGCACAATATAATAAATTAATTGCTTTAGCATTATTTTGAACCTTTCGGATGTCATCCGCGTCATACTCATCCTCGGACTTAGGAACCCATTCGTTTTCCACCTTCTTTGTTGGAATTTGGTTTCCCTTCATTATCACCTTCCAAAGGTGAAAGCTGTTGGACTGAATGAAGATTTTCATCCTCTCCTTCCAGTACGTGTAATTTGTACCGTTGAATAGAGGTGGTCGTGTGGAGCAATGTCCTTCATCAATTCCTGCAAAAGAATCACGAGTAGAAGCCATGGATGGTTCTCTCAAACGGTTAAGTTTTCAGAGAGTTGGGCTCTGGTACCAATTGTTAGATAATACGCTTAACGCTAGAGGGGGGGTGAATAGCGTTATAATAAAATTTAGCGTAAACTTGCGGAAACTAAAATTTGCAGGAAGTAAATAAGTGCGATAAATAATAACTTACACACAGATATATCCTGGTTCACCACAACGTGTGGCTAGTCCAGTCCCCGGGAGACTCTCTCGAGATTTTCCACTAATGTGTCAAGCTTCCGGGTGCTTAACAAACCTTTACAACTTGAGGACGCAAGCCTCAACACCTTTGCTCGGAGTTACAACACTCCAAGACTTCAACCAAGGAAACACAAGTTCCTTACAACAAGAGAATTACAATTCTCCTACAAGTGTATACAACACTAAAACACTCAAACAAAATACTCCTTAATGAGTAGATATGAGTAAAAGAAGTAAGCTCTGGATCACAACAACTTTGGGCAAGAATATGGCTCTCAAAAGCTATATGAAATTGAATATAAAATGATAAACAAAAGTATGCAAGCTTATAGCAATGTAATGATCAGTTGTAGTATGTTGTTGTGTTTAAAACACTGAAATGAAGCTGTATTTATAGTTGAAAAACTTGGCATTACCGTTGCCTAATTGCCAATTAAGAGTTGCTGATTTTACTCACTGACAATCGATTGTCAAACCCCAACAATCGATTGTCTGCCAGTCAGATCAAAATTCAATCCCAGATTTTACGCTTGATAATCGATTACTTACAATCCATAATCGATTACTGGCAACGTTCAAAAAATCCTTTCCAGATTTTACCACAAACAATCGATTGTCCAGAATCAACAATCGATTACTCAGCAACGTTCAAAAAATCTTTTCCGGATTTTAATCAAAACAATCGATTTATACAAAATCAATAATCGATTACCCAATAACGTTCAAAAAATCTTTTCCGGATTTTAATCAAAACAGTCGATTATACAGAATCAATAATCGATTACCTGACGGTATTTGAAAACTTTACGACAACGGTCAGCTTCACAATCGATTGCACAAAGTCAACAATCGATTACTTATCAGTTTTTGAAAAACATTTTAGACACTGCCTCTTGACAATCGATTGTTATATACTCACAATCGATTATTTAATAAATTTGAAAATCACTGGAAGTCACTGCCTCAACACAATCGATTGTCATTAGTTCACAATCGATTATTTGTGACTTTGAAAAAACTGAAGGACACTGTCTCTTCACAATCGATTGTCATTAGATTCACATTGATTATTCTGAGTTTTGAAAAACTTTGATGGACACTGCCTCATCACAATCGATTGTCATAAGTTTCACAATCGATAGTCATGCAGGTTTGAAGAAACCTGATGTTCACTGCCTTAACACAATCGATTGTCATTAGTTCACAATCGATTGTCATGCAGTCTTGGCTCAACATAATCGATTATCATTAGTACAAAATCGATTATCTTAGTCCAGTTTTCAGAGGCATTTAAAAATCATTTTGACTAATGAAAATATGCATGATTTAAAATCATTTAGCATTAAATTAAATATGCATGATTTTGGAAAATAGTTTTATGAGAGAAGCCATGTTACGAGTCAAGTTGTAGGATCAAGATCACAATTAAGAATAACTCAATTAAACTATAAAACTTTGTCTTGAGCTTAAATCTCGATGTATATCAATTGTGCGCTTGTTTCTTGAGCTTCGTCATATATCAATTTTCACTTCGTTTGTCATTCATCAAAACCTATACAAAAGAACACATGTTTTAGTATATTGCATTGAGAACGTGTTTCCAACAGTTTCTTCTCCTTTTTAGCATTTGGGCAATTTGATTTAATGTGCCCGGTTTCTCCGCACTCATAGCACTTTATTTGATCTCCTTGCTTTTTGCCCATTCATTCATACTCTTTTCGCATGAACTTTTGAAATCTCTTGATAACGAGTCCGAACTCGTTGTCTCCGTCCTCATCATTTTGAGGTTGGCTTGTGCTTGGCTTGAGAGCGATTCTTTGCTTCCTTTGATTATCAACAAGAGGGTTAAGATGTAATAGAGGAATTCTATACTTCATTTTCCAAGAGAAAAGGGAATTTAATTGGGAGTGACAAGGGTAATAGTGATGGAATATTTTTTGTTGGTCATGACAGTTCCCATAAAACATGGACCATAAGACTCTATGATGATAAAGATTATAGGAAGTTTTGTTCTCATTTATTTTTCAAGTATGATACGTACAAGCTTAATGTGATATTGGTGATATTACTTCGTATTCAGACAATGATTTGACCGACAAAAGTATGAAAATGTTCCTAAAAAGAATTAAAGGTAAAATGTTTTTCAACATCCTTCTCTACCAAGAAAAACGTTTTACCTTTAATTCTTAAAAAGAGAATTTCCATACTTTAGTCAATCAAATCATCGTCTGAATCCGAAGAAATATCACCAATATCATATTAAGCTTGTACGGATCAGACTTGAAAGAAAGTTGAGAACAAAACTTCCTATAATCTTTGTCATCATAGAGTCTTATGATCCCCATTTTACAGGAACTTCCATGACCAACGAAAAAATTTCCATCACCATTACCCTTGTCACTCTTAATTAAACTTTTGTTCCTCTTAGAAAATAAAGTAGAGAATTCCTCTATAATATTTCTTTTATCAATTTAGGAAATGTTAAAATTCTTACTACACCATCACTATTTGAAACACATGTCATTTGTTAGATAATACGCTTAACGCTAAAGGGGGGGTGAATAGCGTTATAATAAAAATTAGCGTAAACTTGCGGAATTTAAAAATTGCAGGAAATAAATAAGTGCGATAAGTAAATAAATTAGAACAAACGCACCGATATATCCTGGTTCACCACAACCCGTGGCTAGTCCAGTCCCCGAGAGACTCTCTCGAGATTTCCACTAACTAGTTAAGCTTACGGGTGCTCAACAAACCGTTACAACTTGAGGACACAAGCCTCAACAACCTTTGCTTGGAGATACAACACTCCAAGACTTCAACCAAGGAAACACAAGTTCCTTCTTACAACACAAGGGACTAACACTTCCCTTCATGTGTACAAAAACACTTAGCACTCAAACAAGACACTCCTTTAAGAGTAGATATGAGTAAAAAGAATACGCTTAAGATCGCAACAACTTTCGACAAGAATTTGGCTCTCAAAAGTTTATGTAATGAATATAAAATGATAAGCAATAAAGTATGCAAGCTTTAGCAATTGTATGATCAGTTGTTGTGTGTTGTTGTACTTAAAAGACTGATTTGAAGCTGTATTTATAGCTGAAAAACATTGTATTACCGTTGCCTAATTGCCAATTAAGAGTTGCTGATTTTACTCTGTGACAATCGATTGTCAAATTACCACAATCGATTGTTTGCCAGTTCTTCCAAAAATCAATCCCAGATTTTACGCTTAACAATCGATTATCTAAGATCAATAATTGATTACTGGCAACGTTCAAAAAATCATTTCCAGATTTTACGTAAAACAATCGATTGTCAGAAATCTACAATCGATTACTCAGCAACGTTCAAAAAATCATTTCCGGATTTTACTTAAAACAATCGATTAAAGGAAATCAATAATCGATTACTCAGCAACGTTCAAAAAATCCTTTCCAGATTTTAATTAAAACAATCGATTATAAGAAATCAATAATCGATTACGTGACAGTATTTGAAAACATTTTGGCAACGGTTAGTTATACAATCGATTATATTAAGTTAACAATCGATTATATATCAGTCTTGAAAAATCAATTTTGACACTGCCTCTTGACAATCGATTGTTATTGGTTCACAATCGATTATTTAATAACTTTGAAAAAGTCTGGAAGACACTGCCTCAACACAATCGATTGTCATAAGTTCACAATCGATTATGTTGTGACTTTGAAAAATCTGATGGACACTCTCTTCACAATCGATTGTCATTAGCTTCACAATCGATTATTTTGAGCTTTGAGAAACTTTGATGGACACTGCCTCATCACAATCGATTTTCATAAGGTTCACAATCGATTGTCATGCAGATTTGAAAAATTTGATGCTCACTGCCTTAACACAATCGATTGTCATAAGTTCACAATCGATTGTCAAGCAGCTGACTTAAACATAATCGATTATCATAAGTACATAATCGATTATCTTAGTCCAGATTTTAGAGGCATGTTTAAAAATCATTTTGACTAAAGTAAATATGCATTATTTAAAATCATTTTGCTCTAAAATAAATATGCATGATTTGTTAAAAATAGTTTTACGAGAGAAGCCAAGTCTTGAGTTTAAGTTGTCGGATCAAGATCACAATTAAATACCGACTCATATAAAACTTAATCTCGATCTTTGTCTTGTGCTTGAATCTCGTTATATATCAATTTTGCGCTTGTGCTTGGACCTCGTCATGTGTCAATTTGCGCATAGTTTGTCATTCATCAAAACCTACAAATATGAACACACGTTTAGTATAATGCCTTGAGAACGAGTTTCCAACATCATTGCCTTCTCATCATCATTGTCTCTAACGAGAACAACAATTGATCAAAAGACACACCCTGTCAGCTACTGTATCCAAGTTCATCCCGAGTAATAGTACCACGAGAATAATCACCAAAGCCACTAGACATCTTTATTATATCAATAAATCAAGATGAGTTATTCAATGAAACTCGTATTATAAAGAAGAAGAAAGAGACTTATTCAGAAAGGTGGGTTGAGGTCGAGCCTCGACTATACGTATAAGGTTTTTTAATTTTCATTAAGTATTATGATTTACTTTTATATAAATTTTAAAATACTAATTCGATATGATTTTTCGTATAGGTTCGCTTCACAACTGACGTGGGAGAATTCATACGCAATTAACCACCTAATGAATCGAGCGAGGCAATCTAACTTTCGGACGAGGATGCTGAAAGAACACTACTTGAATACTTTATATACTTTGAACTAGACAAAAAAACTTAGTTCTATTGTGTTAGTTCTTTATAGTTCAAATGGGTTTGTAATAAGCGTTAACTTAGTTTTGTTAGCTTAATGTGTTAGTTCTATTGAACTTTATGCTTTGTTACTATTGAACTTTATACTTTGTTACTTTTAATTATTGTTGTTGTTGGCATAAAATGCCTGTTTAGGATATTTGATAGGCTGGCATGTGGTGTAGCTGCCAAAACAGGCAGTTTCTGCCAAAAATATTCTAAGAAAAGCGACCAACTTTGGTCTTTACTTGATCTCTTTTCGCTTGAAAAACGTTCTGGGTAATAGTGACCAACCTTGGTCGCTATTTACCCATATTTCTAAATGAAGCGACCAAACTTGGTCACCCCTTAATAAAAATTCTGGTTCTGCCCCTGCTCACAGCTATAAATATTAAGCGAAAGAACCCTAAAAAGGGGGCTTCTTCTTCTTCTTCACGATTCTCGAGAAAAGAGAGAATATCATTGTAAGGCTCTGAACTTCTCCATGGAGAGGCAGACCAAATCAATATCATCAATAAAAAGCTATCCATATATCTCTTCTTTCCCAATAAAGCTTGCTCCTTGTTTCTTTTATTCGGTCCTTTGATTTATTACGATCTGCTATGTTTGGCCCTCCATTTATTTTGATTGTTTTATGCTTATAAAGTGTGTGAGAACTTTGAGCTAAACAATTTGGCGCCGTCTGTGGGGATTTCATAGCAGAGTCGCATAGTTCTTCTATGGACCAAAAGGAAAGAAACGCCAAAGAACAACCCAGCTCAAACAAGCTGAGGCAGTATATTGAAAAAAGGGAACTCGAAGATCTCGAATCGAGATCCAAATTCTCTGTCACTCCTCTCTCGGATACTGCAAGAAAGAAGAAGAAGAAGAAGAAGAAGCCCCCTCCCCCCCCCCCCCGAGGGAGGATCTCTATAAGGCACCCCCGCGTCCCTGATGCGTGATCCAGCCGAAAATCGGCACGAAGATATCTCGAACTGAGAGTCACCTCAAACCAGCCTACATACCGCGATCGGGATGATAACGCATGAGCTGCTCAAGATCTCGGATCAAATCCGAGCTTCAACTCTCAAACACCAACATAACGAGATTCAGGCTACGTACTTTCACCAAAAAGTTCAACTACAAGTTGAACTGGGACTCGGGACATGCGCCTTTGCCATCAAAATAACACAAGATTTAACTACGGTTGAGCAGCGATTCAGGCTACGTGCCTTCACAAAAAAGTTCAACTACAAGTTGAACTGGGACTCAGGCCATGCGCCTTCGCCATCAAAATATTGCAAGATTCAATTACGGTTGAGCAGCGATTCAAGCTACGTGCCTTTACCAAAAAGTTCGACTACAAGTTGAACTAGGACACAGGCCATGCGCCTTCGCCATCAAAATATTACAAGATTCAACTACGATTGAACAACGATTCAAACTACGTGCCTCCCCCATCAAGAATGGCAAGATTCATCTACGGTGGAATAACGATTCAGGCTACGCGCCTTCAGAAAAAAGTTCAACTACAAGTTGAACAGCAACTCAGGATATGTGCCTTCACCATCAAAAGTTATAGATTCAACTACGAATTGAACAACGACTCAGGCTACGCGCCTCCGCCATCAAGAACTGCAAGATTCAACTACAGTTGAACTACGACTCAAGCTATGTGCCTTCGCCATCAAAAGTTATAGATTCAACTACAGTTGAATAACGATTCGGGCTACGCGCCTCCGCCATCAAGAACTGCAAGATTCAACTACAGTTGAACAACGACTCAGGCTATGCGCCTCCGCCATCAAAAGTTATAGATTCAAGTACGGTTGCACAACAACTCAGGCTACGTGCCTCCGCCATCAAGAATGGAAAGATTCAACTACGGTAGAACAACGATTCAGGCTTTGCACCTTCAGCAAAAAGTTCAACTACAAGTTGAACAGCAACTCATGCTATGTGCCTTCACCATCAAAAGTTATAAGTTCAACTATGAGTTGAACGGGGACTCAGCTATGCGCCTTCGCCATCAAGTTCAACTACAAGTTGAACCGAGGCTCAGGCTATGTGCCTTCGCCATCAAAGGTTATAAGTTCAACTACAAGTTGAACAAGCACTCAGGCTATGTACCGCCAACGCCTTCGTCATCAAGTTCAACTACGAGTTACACAGCGAACCAGGCTATGTGCCTTCGCCATAAAAGGTCATAAGTCCAACTACGAGTTGAAACGGGACTCAGACCATACGCCTTCGCTATCACGAGCCCAATCCCGCTCGAACAACAAGGCTAGACACCTGCGCCCTCAAATCTAAAAGAGTTCAACCTTGTTTTGAACCAAGATTCAGGCCAAGTGCGTTCACCATTGGACCTAGCGAGGCCTGTTCCTCAACAAACGGAAAGAAAATTTAAGCACCTACGCCATACAAGTAAGTACGCCTAACTCGAACTAATATTCGGGCCACGATAAGTTTGCCCCGGTCAAATTACAAGGCCGCATTTCTTACCATCACGGCCAGTAGTTCGACCACGCCCGAACTGGACTGAGGCTATGTGCCGCCATCACCAAATAATGGCTACAACTCGCTCACACCGAGAAAAAGGAAATGATAAGCAAAAAGCATTTAGTCATGGCCAAGGCCATAGATGCTAGCAGCCGACCTAGTTTTTGACTAAAGCAAGCAAACGACTCGACAACAGTTGAAGTCACCTACCTGGCCAACGCCATCAACGTCACCATGGTCAAGGCCATTGGCATTATCACGACCAAAGTCATAGGGGATTAACACGCCCACCAGAAAAATTCTAAGGCAAAGCCCCCTTGAGCGCGTACTACAAAAAATGTCAGAACAAAAACGATACCAAATAAACACAAAGCAAACATGAAGAAAATAGATGTTGCATATATTTACATCTTTTTGTTTACAACGGGTCATCCCAACTTACACCCGGCTAAGGCCGGTAAATGAGAAAGAAAGAAAGGAAAGAACTAAAAAAACGTTAGCCAAACGGCAATGAAAGCAAGAAAAACATAACAAATCCTTTTTTACTCGGCGCCACCCGCGCCACCATCAGTATCACCCACGCCCTCAGCGTCATCATCAACCCCTGGTATATCTGGATCAAAGTCGCAGTCAACAAGGGCCTCACGAGCCTTTTGACGGGCCTCTTCATAAGAAGCTTCAGGCCCAATGTCGGCCTCCCACAGCCTCTTGTACACATCAAGTTAAGCCTCGGAAAATGTCCAAAGGTCGTGAGCCAGGCCGAAAGAGGCAGTCTTATCCGTCAAGCACTGATTCTCGGCCTCTAAAGCCGTAATCTAGTCCGTCGTAGTCTGGGCGTCCTCTTCATAGACGTTAATGCGGTCCTCCAATGCTCCTTCTCGAAGCGTCTCAGCGGCCCCCTCCGGCTCTCGTTCCCATTCGCGAACATGGTTCGCTGTCTCCAACGTCCAGACCCTTAATACGGCATCCCTCGCCTGCAGCCTCAAGTAAATGGCCTTGGTCTCCAAAGTGACCACCTGCCAGGTCAAAGTCTAAAAGGCCTCTGCTGCCTTGGCCCGATCCTGGCGTTCCCTCTCACCAGCAGCCCCCCTCTCGGCCTCCATCTCCCCGTCTTTAAGATGAAGATGCTCCTCAAGAGTGTTAACACTGCCAAGGGTCTGTTGCGTTTGAAGTTCTCACCTCGCCAGCTCTTCAATGAAGTCCCGGTTTCGGGGGTCACTCCTCATGCGTTCACGCATCTCATTGCACTGGTCCCAGTAGCGACGGTACTTCTCCAGCGATGCTAGCAAATCCCGAACGGACGTTAGATCAGCGGGTGCTCTCCACCTCTTAAAAAATAGCTACAAGAACGAAGCAATAATCAGAACAGAAAAATAAACAAGGTAAAATAAAGAGAAAGATAAACTAAAAGTCACTACACGTACTTTCAAGCCCTGTGCGGCCACCTCACCCATCAGCCCGACGTCTGAGATGCCCTTCAGCGACGTGTTTTCCACCTCCGAGAACAACACCTCAAACAACGGCACCAGATTCTCCTCTTCAAGCAGCAAGTTCTGCTCCGTAGGGATTTTCACATAACGGAAATGCCCTTCCATATGCACCGTTGTGCGGGTGTGGCCGTCCTGAAGCATGCAGACTTCGTCAGGATCCAGGTCGGACTCGGAGTCAGACCATTCGCCTACGGCACCCCTCCCTCCGTCCGCCAATCGGGAAGTTGAGGCTCCCGCCCCCGCCAACACGATGGCGCCTGGTTCTCCAACCAAAGTAATTGCCAAGGAATTACCTCCCCTCTCAGTAACAGGAACTGATAATTGAATCATCGAAGCGATAATGTCATCTTGGCCAGAGACAACCGGGGCAACCCCCACTGAGTGTCCGCCGTCGAGGGCAAGCGCCGCTGCTGTATTCTTCTCCACGTCTGATGGCGGAGAATCCAAGTTTATCACCAACGGAGCTGGCGTGAATGTGATCCTACACCTGACCAGCAACCTCTCCTCCACCTCCTCATCCCCGCTCAAAGGCAACTCCGCCCTGGGATGTACAGTCCCTGAAGGCTCTTCGGCCCGAGGTGAAGACCGTGTAGGGGAATAAGCCGCCGAAGATTCAAGCAAAGTCTCCCTCAGAAGGGGATGTGGCGCCGGCATCGTCGCGAGTCGTGCAGTCGTGCTCGTTCTGAAAAAGGCCGGTTGAGGGGCCCTCACGCGGCGTGCCCTCCCTGATCAAAGAAAGAACAAAGTTGAGAAGATGCAAAAGGGAATAAAACAAAGACAAAAGGAAGTTAAAGTTATCACCAGAAGCAAGTCTACGACCATGCCTTTCCCAGAAAGATAGCCACGTACGGATCCCCGATGTGTGAGGAAGCACGGTCGGCGGACGTTCAGCTACAAACAGGAGGTAAAGTTAAGATTTATCAGAACAGGACAAAAAAAAGACGGTATGAAGGATATGACGAATAAAAGGAATTACGTGCATGGTTCCACGTCCCTGGGACTTAGTAGCACACGCCACCAGATGTCCAGTTCTGATGTAGAAGAAATTTTCATAAGTGTAAGGCTCGACTGCATCGTCTAGCTCCGCAGTCAAGCCCCAACGCCCTACGAGGAACGGTCCTAATCATCATACACCGGACCCTCTGAGGGGCGTAGAGGGTCAGCATGTGCCACAACGTGATCTCCCTTTGGGTCAGCTCGGCATATTTGATGAGCATGACAAAAAGCTTGTAGAAGGAGGGAACGAGCTGGCCAGGACACACTCTGTAATGACGGCAGAAGTCTACCACCAGCATCGGAAGAAGGATCCTAAATACCAATCTAAAAGGGTAAGCATAGAAAACGCAATACGCCCTACGGTCGATGTGGACCCTCTCCTCCCATCTAGCAAGGGAAATATCGGCAAAGCGGGGATACCCCACTGCTCCCGTAACTGGCCAATCCCCACTACTCCCATCAATAGGGCTTCATTCACCTGATCTTCCCCTTCGTCAGCGGTGAAATCGATCGTCGGACCTTCGGGCAGAGACAGGATATCAGTCACTGATGGAACCCCATCGGCCCCACCAGTGCGCCTCTTACTACCGGAGAAGGCTCTTCCGCCACTAGGAGACTTGCCTGAGCAATATTTTTGGAGGAACTACTCGCCATTTTTGATCAAATAAATTAAAACGAAGTAAAAATCGACGAAGAAAGATGAAGATTACAACAATCGAAGAGCAACAATAACGATGAACTGACTATGCAAGAAAAATTCTTCAGTGTTCCCTCTCAAGCAAATTACGAAAAGTGAGAGACAAATGCCTCAGCCATTTATTTATGAGCGATACAAGTGGCTCTCACGAATTCCAATGGTCATCATTAACTACTTGACCAACCGCAAAACGGTTCGATTCTACAGAAATATGTGTTATAACGACAGAACTCCATGAAGCGGCTTTTCAGTCACCAGTTAGCACTACGCCGTCGAAATGGTCATAATGATCTGAGAACGTTGTAGGAACTTCCTGCATACCCCCAAAACATTGGAAATCGCCGAAACCATGACAAATCGGTATGTCCTCTCCCTGGTCGCGCTGTTCAAATGACATCGACACCGTACAAAGGTAAAGATCGTCGATAATAATCACTATATTCAAAGAATAATTGGCTACAGCCACCCCCACGGTATAAACGGTTACGACCATCCCCCCATATGCACAAGCGGCTACGGCCATTCCTAACGCATACACGACTACGGCCCTCTCCCAAGAATGAACATTTAAGACCAACAACATACAACCAAGATCACCAACTTGACTCCATTGCGGCTAAGGCCATTCACAAGTGTAAGGCTAAGGCCATCTCCAGTATATAAACGGCCAAGGCCGTCCACAGTACTAAGGCTCTGGCCATCTCCAATGTATGAAAAGCTACGCCTATCTCCACAATATTAAGGCTACGGCCATCTCCAGAATGTAAATGACTAGTGCCGTCTCCAGAATATAAATGGCTAACACCATCTCCAGTAAGTAAACGACTACGGCCATTCCCCATATATAAACGGCTACGGCCCTCTCCCATGAATGAACGATTACGATCACCGCTGGTGTATAAATGGATAAGGCCACTAACGAAATATGATTAAGGTCTTCAACCTGATTCTGCCTAGGGCCGTCAGCATAAAATGGCTAAGGCCATTGATTTCAACAGTGTAACCGCCAATGCATAAACGGTTACGGCCGTTCGTGGTCACAGCAGTATTCGACCCCTATCTCCGAATTTCTTGAATTACAGTCGACGAATTCCGCTCATCGAGCTCGGCCATGGAACGACCTCAACAAGCGGAGGGACTAACTGTATGGGTCAAAACGTGACTCCAAGATAATTAACGAAATTAACTCATCCTTAAGCTTATTTGCGACTAATAAATGGTACGGCCATTTATTAACAATGGAATCTGAGGATTACCTGATTTGACCAGTGAGGCCATGGCCTACCCCCCACAACAAAGGCGTCCCCTCAATGTGGTCGCAGCTATTCAGTGCCAGCTCACCCAGCTCACAGCTATAAATATTAAGCGAAAGAACCCTAGAAAGGGGGCTGCTTCTTCTTCTTCATTACGATTCTCGAGAAAAGAGAGAATATCATTGTAAGGCTCTGAACTTCTCCTTGGAGAGGCAGACCAAATCAATATCGTCAATAAAAAGCTCCCCATATATCTCTTCTTAATACAAAAAGCTTGCTCCTTGTTTCTTTTATTCGGTCCTTTGATTTATTACGATTTGTTATGATTGGTCCTCCATTATTTTAATTATTTTATGCTTATAAAGTGTGTGAGAACTTTAAGCTAAACACATCCCAAAATGTTTACTCCAATGCACATTTGTGTTTCCACTCTTGAAGTTTTAGTACTTCTAAATTTAGAAGGCCAGTAATAAAGATCATGTTTCATGGCATGAACATTGTGACAATACTTTGCATATCAAACCCAAAAGTTGCAGTAAATACCCGGCGAAAGCTGAATTATATTTTACCTAGAAATAAAAAAAAATTAAAAGGCTAGTCCAGTGCACAATTTAAAGCATCGCACATTAGTTCACGCAAGATCCGCCAAAGGCCCGGTCCAAATTATTCATAGTTTTTATTTGCTAAATGCTCTCAAATTTTGGGAGAAATTCAAAAATAGCCAGATTTATAATTGGTCATTGAAAAATAGTCACATTTTCAAAAGTAACCAAAATTTAGCCACTTTTCATGTAAAGATAAATTTGAACAAAAACACTGTTCAAAATCCAAAAAATATTCTAGCATAATATACTGAAATTCCAGTATAGTTCCAATATAATATACTGGAACTCCAATATAATACACCGGTTCAGCATAATATGCTGGAAATTCATACACGGGTGCACCAATCTCCAGAAGATTATGTTGGAACTTTAGGTATTGCAGCAAAATAGTGGCTATTTTTCAATAACTTCACAAATGCTGACTATTATTCAATTAACAATCTGAAAACTGGCTAGCCCGTGCTTTTTTTACTCAAATTTTGGTATATAACACATTTGGAACGGTTAGCATTTTCCCAATGGCAACAAGGTTTCCTCAAATAAGAAATAAAAAATTAATATCAGAGTTGTGCATCTTAGTATGCGGATTGGAATAGATTGCTAATCATATTAATACCATATTAGTATTTAATTTTTCTTTTTTGATCTTTTTGTTGTTTTATAAAGGATTTGTTTATTTGTAACTTACCCCCGAAAAATGTTTAATTTATGTTCAATCTAAAACTAAAGTTTGGCCCTGAAGGTTGATTCTGAAAATAAACGTGAAATATGCAAAAAGGATGTTTTTTTTACTTATTGTGTATTTTGAAAATGAAAATCGCGAGGGATAACTATAAATAAATAAAAAAATTTAACTATAGTGTTAATTTTATTTTATTTGTTTAACATTTTTACAATCATTGTAAGGCGCAGTTGTGCACTTCTATGTTGTGACCGTAACAACCGTAGATAAAGAGGCGGAGCATCCATGGTCCACGACTACAAAATTCTGGATATACCACTACAAATAAGTCATATACTTCACAGTGGTGGAGAAATAATATATTCTTTGCATAGAAAGAGATGCAAGATTCTTGCTCTTGCTGACAAAAAAGGAAAGCACCCTCATTCACGCAGGATTCAGGAAGGATGGTACTCTTAAGAATGTAACGTAGATAGTCTAACCTAATACAAGCATTGGCAGTTGGCTAGTTATTTCTACAGCTCAAACATGTGATCTATAGGCTAGCTAATTAAGTGCCAGCTCCTTACTTACATGCATACGGAAACCTAAAATCATAAAGTTTTTATAAACTATCACTTCAAACAACACATGATAAGTCGCAATCTATATTGAAATTAAACACCTACAAAAATATTAGTGAGTCAAAAACACGATCAATTTAAGTTGAGAAACTTTAAATTCCGTCAATATCATCCTCAAACTCAACACAATTATGAGCAATGCCATTTTCCTCATCATCAAATCCACCACCAAGGCCCTCATTGAGCCTAATGTTGTCAGGCAACTCTTTGTACGCCTTCAACCGCCTCGCCTCATCCGGCATGTACTTCAGAATCACATCTGCTTTATCATCCTGCCAATTACCAAAGAGCATTAAAACCATAAAAGAACTACTAGGAATATGACTTATTAATACTATGTAACAATGCTTATACACCATTATTATAATTTAACATGTTATAACAAGTTACGTCTATTTACTAAAAATTGTCATCCAATACTATCAAATAGAGTTATCTGAAATCACATTTGAAATAATTTAATTTTGTAAATATATTTTACATTGTCAGCGCACATAAATTACGAATCGAAACATCGGGAAAAGACCAAGGTTCTCACAAAAGTTAGAAATACGATTCTCCAAAAAAAAAGATGCAAATCGAACAGAAAGTAATATTTCTGCGATGGCGTGACGGACAGATGAGTAATGCGTAAGAACATGTCCTTGAGATGAACATGAAAAACAAAACAAAAAAGAGGGGATAAAATTACAATGGTGTATTAATTAGTAGTACCTGATAATCACGAAGACCAACGAGGATGATATCATCAACAGCAATCCAAACCTTTTTATGCATCTTACCACGTATGTGACATATATACTAAAGTATTTTGCTCCTTTTCCCTTGTTCTTCGCCATCTTTTCCTTCTCTCTTCATTTCTCTCTTTGTTCGAAGCTCCTGTTTTGCTGCTATATATATTATTTGTGTTTTTATATAAACTAAAGTATTTTGCTTTCCAGACCCAACTAGGAAAACTAATGTCACATGTATTCTACCTAAATAGGAATCCTAATCTATATTCTATAGGAATCGGATTGTTAGTTTTGTTTATTTATGTTTAATAAGTTTTTTAATTACTTGATGAAAAAGCTAATTACCTGGACACTAATCTAGTTACTTTGGGGCCAAGTTTTTTTTTCTTTTTTTGGTAAGTAAAAAGTCTAGGTAATTAGCTTTGGTAAATAAATTCTTTTTATGTCTCAAAAAAAAGGAGACTTTCTCAGATATTTACTAAGGGACCAAGGTAACTTTACAGAGTGTAACTTGGCTCCAAAATATTTACTTGGGGACCAAGGTGACTTTACTCCTATAAACAGGAGACTTTCTCACCCATTTCATAAGACAGAAATTTTACTGATATGGAATATACTGTATACATAAACTCTAGGTTGTTTAAGGCATCAAATCTCATCTAAAATTGTGCAAGTTGCCTAATGAAAAAATAATGGTAGTGTAATTTCAACTCATAGTGTGGAAATTGCTATATTTTAAGCAAGATAAAAAAATTTTAAAAAAAAACAAATGATAGCCTAATTCTTGTTTTAGCTATGCTATTGAATAGCTAATTCAATCTTGGCAACCATAACATTTACCATACCACACAACTCAGATCATTCACTGCCTTTGCCTCGTGCATACTGCTACAAAGGCACAACATTAGTCTGTACGAGGATTTTGTTACAATGTTGATCCTCTCATAGCTACACATAAACTATACATTTCTACCGGGCCATAAGAAAGTTAAATAAATTAGAGGAAATTTCATTTTATACCCATTAATTTCAAATTATTTACCCTTTAATGTCCAGACATAAATTATTTATTATTTCTACCCATGTTCCCCAAACTATTTACCCGCCCTTTCTTCTTCTTCCTCCTCGTTCTACCTTCCTCACTTTATATCCATCGTATTTTTTCCTTCCAAACTTTATACAAGGATCTGCTGAAGCCCAGATGCAAACTTTTTCCTTCCAAACTTTTCCTTCCAAACTTTTTCCTTCCTATATAAAAAATAATCCTTGTAAGGTCATCACCAAATGCAAGTCTTGAAGATTGTTGGGCTTCACGAGATTCTTGTATAAAGTTTGAAAGGTAAACATCGTAT
The DNA here is from genome assembly GCA_034376525.1 of Nicotiana benthamiana. NCBI lineage: Eukaryota > Viridiplantae > Streptophyta > Magnoliopsida > Solanales > Solanaceae > Nicotiana > Nicotiana benthamiana. The sequence goes on along the minus strand of CM067338.1, from coordinate 125,232,776 downwards.
TTTTTCCTATATAAAGACTTGCATTTGGCCATCACCTTTAATATCAACCATTGTTGGGCTTGAATTTCAATTTTATTTTTGAAGATATTTTATTTGATTTAAAGTAGGTACTATTAAATATTGTTCCGGAAGTTCATACTGAAATTTAATAGCATTTAGAGCTGATTTGAGGTGATTGAGATCGAAATTTGAAAATCGAAGACACAGCTACAGTATACTGCTACGGTATACAATATGTTGTAGGAGTATATAGGTATACTGCAACAATATATTATTATAGTATACAATATATTGTTATATTATACTGTAATAATATGCAATAAACTATAACAATATGTTGTAATAGTATATAGTATACTATAATAGAATACTTTTTACTCGTAAATTCACTTGTTTTTTCTCTTTTAATATGCTTTAAGCTTTTACCCAACGTAGGCAAATAGAAAATGCAAAAAAAAAAAATTATAATATGTTATATAATATAACGGTACACTCTTACAATTAGATCCTTTTAGAATTTTCTAAAATTTTTATTGAGAACTGCTATTATTTCAGCTTAATAGTTGAATTAAATTTTTTTGAACTGTTTACGTACAATTGTATACCCTGTTGGTATAGCTATATATTATACTGGTATAAAATGTTTGTTAATATTTTTTTAATTGTATTAGCTACATTTAATTGGTACACAATTTTATTTTTCTTTAGTAATCATATAAAAAAAGGAATAATAAAAAATAGTGAAAATAATAAATGAAATTAGATTATGAAGAGAAAAAGAAAATAAAAAAAGTTAAATTAAATTAGAATAGGAAAAAGAAAAAATAAGAAAAAAACGAGAAAAAAGAAAAGGAGAAAAGCAACAAAAAAAAAAAGAAGCATAGAAATAAAAAGAATTAGAGCATAAAGAGAAATTTCTCACAAAACCTACTATGGGTAGGAAATGTAATTAGTTTATGAGTAGGAAAAACAAATATATAGACAAGGGTAAAATAGTTTTGTTTTTGTGTCAAAATCCCAATAAATAACCTATTCACAATGTTCAAAAGAACCTCCGAACTTCCAGTGCATTTGAACAGGTTAGAACAATCAACATCTCTCACTCTCTGACATTCCATTTACATCCTTTCTCATGTTTTGAGAGCACAAGGATGAACTATGGTCAAAAGGATTAAAAAAAGGTTTCAATACCTATGACAGTTAGTACTGACACCTAAATTTTTCTTCTTTGCTTGTTCAAAGCCAAGAAAGATTCGGACTTCGGCTCAGCTAATAAGCAAGAAACAACAGCATTAATTCACATCGTGGGGATAAGAAAATCAGTGCCTGATAGTAAGTTCAGCCCTGAGATGGAGTACGCCGTTAATAAAATAGAGACTGTCCTCAGCCATGAAAGAAGTCCATGGTATGGCAAATAAGTTGCGGTAGCCAACTGCCTTACCCCCAGTAAAAGTGTAGTTCCCTTTGTATTTGCTGACATACTCCTCTGCTGGTTTTGTCCTTGCAGCAAATTCATAATCGACAGCAAATGAAACTGAACCCTTTTCCTGCATTCCAAGAAAGAGACCAAAACAATGGAAAGAGCTTTGCTGATCCATGTTGCAATGTGCGGATAGGAAAAACCCTTGCCCGCCCAAATGAAAAGCTTGAGAATATACTCTCCCAGATGGAAACAGATTAGCACATTCGTCCCGCTTAAGATCCAAGTAGACTATACATTGTTGCCGTGGAAGTTCAAACTCAACCACCTTAACAGGCCGATACTTGTATGCACGTTCCACAAAACGACGACTAGACGAAGCTGATTCTTCAGCAGCTTGAGTTCGCTGACGGTGAGGGGCCTCAGCTTTAAAAAAGAGGGCCTCAAGCACAAGCTTGGATGAAAACTCATGTTCGAAGTCATTACATGTGAGAACCTTCCGAAGCTTTCGGCAGCTCATGAAAGGAAAACGGATGCAATGCCCAAGTCTTGAACTAAGAATGTCTCGTCGTTCGTCTATCTGGGGATAATGAGCCCTCGTCCACTTCAAGACAAAGTCATATACGGCATCTTCTGATGCCACCTGGAGGTGATCACTGGACAAAATTGCCTCAATACCAGCAAGAGGTAACTTCATGACCTCTTCTTGAAACCTGAGCAAAGATGCATGAGATCATTAACGAGCATAGGCAAGTACCACATGCTTTAATAAGAACATTTACAAATGTAATCCATATCTACCATTCACACAAGAGCAACATGTTAAAAATTTCATGTCATACTACTTTTACAAATTAAAATGAATTACAGCACCTTCATTAAGTAACGGTTTATGCATTGAAACCATTGTGTACGTTAATTTATTGCTAACCTTCTGATGTTAAATTTAAATGAAAATTTTATGCACACGTATAAATATATGGTGGTCTTGTTATATTCTTCATTATAATTGCTTACATCAAATTCTAATGTTACAGTTGATAGTTTAAATTTTCACAAAGATGCCAATATGTTACCCAGATGTCTGAAATTTTTCCAGTTTTGCTAACCAGAACTTATTATTGAAACCAAACTTTGATCTATGTGCTGAAATTGGTCAAAATAATTCTGGTAGCAGAAATATTCCTTGGATAACAAACTTCAAAACAAAAGAAAAAGGAAAAGAGAAGGCATAAACAGAACTAACTTGGTTATATCTTTGTATCTTGCAGCTAGGAATTGTTTTGCTGTATCGGTCAATGGCTGAACTGCTTCAGCCATCAGGACACTAGAAGGAAGCTCCAAATAGAGCAACGCTGACTCCGGACTCATAGGCAAATTGCGTAACAGCCGGCTGCAATACTGCATGCAAGAAGCAACCTCAAATTTGTCAGCAGCCATGAGTACATCCAGCAAAGCAGGAGCTGTACTTGTAGTTAATGTATTGCTATACATGAAATTCAGGAGCTCCATCAATGCAGCTTCCTCTGCTCCATGAGAATGAATGTAGAAAAATCACTTTATGGGAGGATACTGACTTTCAAGCCACTTCACAGATGAAGTAGCAACATTTGATTCACAATTTTCAAAACCATATGTACAGTGAATAAAAAATACTATTCTTTTAATAACCAGTAGATAAATATTATAAAACACTTAAAATATGACAGAACAAGCATTTCAATTCCCTACAATTTGTAAATTCCTCATATTCATGATGAACGGGAAACTGCATTCATGAAAACCTTGTCCGCATCAAACTCTACTAAAGTTATTGATCATTAAGTCAAACAACAGCACACATACCTGAAGCACTAATCCGCAGAGTTACTTGTCTTTGTTCAGACTCTCTCATCCCATTCGAAAAGAGCTGAACAAGTTATATAATAAAGCAGGTTCAAACTTCAAATACAAATTCAAGACAGTGCATAAGCAGCTTACACATGAAGCTGAATGTTTACCTTGTAGAAAAATGGACTCTTTGCTGCTAAAATGGGGGAGCTAATGTGTAATGTTTTAACTTTTATAACTCTTGGAGAATCACCGTTCCAAGTTGAATCATCACTGTTAGCAGCTTCATCTCCTGCACCGAAAACATAACATGGTTTATCTATTTTTTCCAGCCTGTACCACACCACCCTTTTTCATGACTTCATTGGAGGCAGAGGACGATAAAACTGCACTCTGTAACCACAAGGTGCTGATATGAAGACCATTAACGAAATTTTCTTTAGGTTTACTCATCTGTCATTCCCGTTCATGCTGGCACACAGGGAAACCCCATCATATAATTAAGGCTCAAAAGTGACAAAAGAAATCTGAGCACAAAATTTAATGCATTGGGCTCCTGGGTTTTCTCAAAAAGGCATTTACAATTTAATCTTGGAATACAAATTATAAGAAAACCCAGCCAGTATATACTAAACTCTCCATCCAATCAAATAAGTTATCCATCGTGTGGTACCTCCCACTAGTCTCCCATGATCCATTTCAACTTAGTTGATAACTCGAAGCAAGATTTCTTGTCCAGGTTACAGAATTTTCCTTGCTTTGATCTCCGAAACTAGGTCCGGCCCTTTCCCGGACCGCGCACATAGCGGGAGCTTAGTGCACCGAGCTACCCGATCTCCGAAACTACTTTCAGTAGATACTTAATCACTATGTGAGGATAACTGACAGAAGCAATATGCAGCACAAGTACATGCCCAGAATAGTTCTAACATACAAGTCTAACAGCTGAACTTTTTACTTCTTAGCAAATCTGATTTCCCTAGGCAGGCCAGGAAGAACAGTTCCAAAATCTCGCATAAATTCCCTCTAAATGGAAGTTGCCTTAGCATAATAGAGACGATATTACATGATGGAAACAACAACAACAACAACAACCCAGTATAATATCCCACTTAGTGGGGTCTGGGGAGGGTAGTATGTACGCAGACCATACCCCTACCCTGGGGTAGAGAGACGGTTTCCAAATAGACCCCCGGCATCCTTCCCTCCAAGAACTTCCCACCTTGCTCTTAGGGAGACTCGAACTCACAACCTCTCAGTTGGAAGTGGGGGTTGCTTACCATCACAACCTCTCGGTTGGAACTCACAACACGATGGAAACAAATGACCCTTTAAAACCTACCACCTTAAAAGACAAACTGATCCATGAAAAAATGGGCAGGACACCATTTTCCAGTGGTTATGGGGCTCCATCAAGGATCAGTGTTGAGCTCCCTCTTGTTTGCCTTAGTGATAGATGCTCTAACCCGACATATTCAAGGGGATGTGCCTTGGTGTATGCTATTTGCTGATGACATAGTATTGATAGATGAGACGAGGGTCGGTGTTATTGAACGGTTAGAGGTATGGAGACAGACTCTCGAGTCTAAAGGTTTCAAAATAAGCAGATCTAAGACAGAGTACCTGGAGTGCAGGTTTAGCGCCGAGCCGAGCGAAGTAGGCAGGGACGTGATGATTGGTTCCCATGCCATCGCCAAGAGGGACAATGTCCGATACCTTGGGTCTGTGATTCAGGGGGACGGAGAGATTGACGGGGACGTCACTCATCGTATAGGAGCGGGGTGGTCAAAGTGGAGGCTTGCATCAGGAGTCCTGTGTGACAAGAAAGTTCCACACAAACTCAAGGAGAAATTCTATAGAGCCGTGGTTAGACCTGCGATGTTGTATGGGGCGGAGTGCTGACCCGTGAAGAACTCTCATGTTCAGAGAATGAAGGTGGCGGAGATGAGGATGCTTAGGTGGATGTGTGGTCACACCAGGCTAGATAAGATTAAGAATGAAGTTATTCGAGATAAGGTGGGGGTGGCCCCGGTGGATGAGAAGATGCGAGAAGCGAGGCTGAGGTGGTTCGGGCATGTGCGGAGGAGAAGTCCCGATGCCCCGGTGAGGAGCTGCGAGCGGCTGGAGGTTGTTGGCGGTCGGCGAGGCAGAGGGAGGCCTAAGAAGTATTGCGGAGAGCTGATTAGGCAGGACATGACTAGAATGCAGGTTTCCGAGGACATGACCCTTGATAGAAAAGTCTGGAGGTCTAGAATCAGGGTTGTAGGATTGGGGCTCCAAGAGTTTTTCATACGCCTCATCCGGGGTTGGGTGTGGGCCAGCAGGGTTACCCATAGATGATTTGTATTTTAGCTTATGTCCCCCCTATGGCTGTTAGTTATGGTAGTAACTATATGATATTATTGCATGCGATTGTATTAATGTTTCGTATGTTTAGATAATTATTTACGCTATTTACGCTGGAGTTACTAATGCTCTAATACACTATTGTTTGTGTTTTTGTCTTTGTTTTTGTTTTACTGCTGTTTTTCCTTTTATCCTATGAGCCGGGGGTCGATTGGAAACAGCCTCTCTGCCCTTTCGGGTAGGGGTAAGGCTTGTCTACATATTACCCTCCCAGACAGCACCTGGTGGGAGTATACTGGGTAGTTGTTGTTGTTGTTGTTGTTTATTCAGAGGTTAGCCGTCACCAAGCCTTTTATATCTCATGGACCCAGGACACCCATTTTGGGGTAATATTTATTCAGAGGTTAGCCGTCACCAAGCCTTTTATATCTCATGGAATTGCAACCATGTTTCATATTGTGTATCCTTTCTATTTTTACAAATTCATCAGAGTAGCATTTCAAGTCATACTGAATTCAGGAAACTAAAAAAGAATTTAAGAACCACAAAAGTTCTCAAGGAAAATAGGACCCAAGGAAGAGAAATCTACAAAGTGATTTTATTATAATACCTGAGTTTGGCTCTTCAATCATTGCAACAACTGATTCGTCTTGATTTTCATTATCAGCATCTTCACTATCAATTTGGTTACAGCTTATAATCTGCTCTTCAGGGCATGCTGTGATATCCAAAGCTGCAAACGAGTGGCACATGTCTGGTTATCATCAGAAAAACCCATACCAACATAAGAAAGAGTAAAAGTCTAACCACTATGCATAAGATTTATAACAAGGGAAGAAAGTGTAGTGTATATTGTTCATCCCTTGCCTCCCTACATCCAACCTCCCCTAAAATGAAACAGTTACAGAAGGAAACTCTTAGAGGGTGAAGTCTCGTTGTAAAAATATGCAGCAAGTGATATCTCTAAGTCCCTCATGGTTTCAAGCAAGAAATGGAGAATCTGTGAAAACTTCATTCCAACAATTATGACACTTTGACTAATTATAAAAAGCACAGATTACAAAAAGGTAAGATAAGACATTTGAAACATGTAGAAGTCTATGCAATCTGGTGTTCAAACCATTTAATCAAAATCTCCTTAAAATGTTAAAACTATAACATGGTGTTGATTAATGTCATAGGGAAAAGCTGAGCAAATAATTGCCAAAAATATACGTTTCTCAAATAGAGGAGCGGTCCATGCCAGCTTGCACACAACTTGACCAATTTGGACAACCCAAAACAACCAACGAGAACTCACGCCAAGATAAACCTTCTAACCACTAAGGGAGCAGCTGAGCTCACAGGGATTCAAGCCCCGGATCACACTCAGGCTCCATCAAAAAACATTAAACAAGCAAAACCTTTTTTCTTTTTTTCTTTTTTCCTTTATTTTTTTAAATACCATCCCACCAAGTACTGCTGCCTGCCCCACATTTTTCTCTTTCTCTCCCTTTTTTTAAATAATGTTATAGTTTAAGCCAGCTGCGGATACCTGCCACTGCCTTCAGCAGGACAAGGACCAAGTAACTATGCCCACCAACGCTTCGGCTGATGAAAGAAATGGCCTAGTTGCCTCATTTTTCTCGTTTTCTTCCTCACATCTTCCCCCTTTTATTCCAGGTGAAACCATAATCTAGGGAAAATACTATAACATCCCAAAATTGCAGACAAACAAATTGAAGAAACATAAAAACAATAATACGACAACGTTTTCCTCAGATAGTGGTTTGGAATTACAGCTATTAACAAAACAAACCCATAAAAAGGGCCAATTATAGCTATAATGAGAAATAAAAGCTAACCATTCTCCTTTTTGAAATCTTCACGGCGGCGCTTGCGATTACGCGCCCAATCAGCAAGGCTGTGGCAGCCGTGAGAATCAGCGGCGCCTTCGCCGTCGAGCGAGTCTCCGACGATCTCGATCCGGAGGACACGGTCGGAGAAGTTGCTATCGTTGAAGGCAAAAGCGAAATCGGGTTCCCGGGTACTGGTTGGGGAGAATTCGGGGTCCATTACAGCCGTTCTCGGGTCAAATAGGTCCAAATTCTGGTCCTTCATACTATTATCTATGGGAAAACCCTAGCTGGTTTGTTGCGAGGATTTGATATTGGGAATCAGTTATGGCGTGAGATTAATAAATTGGAGATAAGATATTTATTTGTCGAGTCGTTGCAGAATTATTAAACTAGTGAGAGAAAAAAAGAAGAGAGAGAAAGAGCGAGAGAGGAGAGGACAAATTTGGGTATAGGTAAATGGTGAAAAATTTTATTTTATGTCTCGTGCAACTTACGCTAACTTTAATTGTATGAGGTAACTTTTTATCTTACGATTTTGTGGACCCAGAATTCTGTGGACCCAAAAGTATAATATAGGGATCCACAATTTTATGAGACAAAAAGAAGCCTCATATAATTAGTGTCAGTTGTATGAGACACAAAATAAAACTTCTCGAATTGTGGGTTCATACCTCATACTCCCTCTATTTCCCTTTATTTGAATCTATTTCTTTTTTTGTCTGTTCTAAAAAGAATGATTCATTTTTAAATTTGATAATAATTTAGTTTAAACTTATTATTTTATCTTTAATGACAAACTTTTATAATTACATAAATATTTTGGCCCCTTTTTAACTTATTTAGGATCACAAATTTTAAAAATATTTATTTTTTTAAAATTTTGTATTCAGTCGAAAAGATTAGTATTCACATGCACCTAAATTATTGTTAGAATATGTAAATAGTAGAACCCTAATCCAAAGTGTATTAGGAGTAGGATAGATTATGTGTGTATATATATATATATATATATATATATATATATATATATATATATATATATATATATGGCTCATTGTACCATGTTTAATATCAATTATATACATTTTTCTCCCGTGCTTTCTCACATGGTATCAGAGCAATCGTGAGAAATTTATCGTTGTGCATAAATTCCAGCGATTCCGGGAAGTAAAATCAGTCATCGAAGCCCTTTTCCGGCGACTTTTTCAAGTAAAATCAGTCTCGGTCAGTGCTGTGCAAAATCCAGCAATACCAAAAGACTCGCCTTTGTCCGGCGACAAAACCCCAGAAATTTTTCCAGCCAAATCTGCCCCACGCGCCTCCAGAACCCTAGGCGCGTGACACCCTTTCCGGCCAGATTTTCCGGTGACTCCATCAGGACAGTTTGGTCGGAATCTAATTCCGACCCTACCCATCCTATTTTTGTTCGATTCCGACAACTTTGATTTTTTTCGGCGACTATACTGACTTTTCCGGCCAGAATTTCAAAAACTTCCTTCAGGACAGTCTGATCGCCCTCGAATTCCGAGCCTATCCATATTTTTATTTTTCAATTCCGACAACTTTGAATTTTTTCCGGTAGCTACAGTGCTTTTTCCGGCAGCTCCAGTTTTCAGTTTCCAGTTTTCTATTTCAGTTTCAGCGAGTTTTCAGTTGATAATCAAACGATGTCTTTGGGACTCGATGCTTTCGTGTCTAGAAACCCGGGTTCTGCAGTTCCGGTGTTATGATTACCTCAGAACCTTTAATGAGAGGTTCAAACTACCTAGCTTGGGCTTCATCTGCCGAGTTGTGGTGTAAAGGTCAAGGTGTTCAAGATCATCTAATCAAGAAGTCTAATGAAGGAGATGAAAAAGCCAAAGCACATTGGGAGAAGATCGATGCTCAATTATGCAGTATTTTGTGGCGATCTATTGATTCCAAGTTGATACCCTTGTTTCGTCCATTCCAAACATGTTATTTGGTTTGGGAAATGGCTCATACTTTATACACTAATGACATATCTCGTTTCTATGATGTGATATCGTGGATGACAAATTTAAAGAAACAGGAATTAGATATGTCTACTTACTTGGGTCAAGTGCAGGCACTTATGGAGGAATTTGAGACGTTGATGCCAGTTTCTGCTAGCGTTGCAAAGCAGCAAGAGCAACGACAAAAGTTGTTTCTATTTCTTACTCTTGCTTGGCTTCCTAATGATCTTGACTCAGTACATGATAAGATTTTGGCTAGTCCGACTGTCCCCACAGTTGATGAATTATTCTCTTGCTTACTTCACCTTGCTGCAGCACCAAGTCACCCAGTGAGCTCATCACAGACACTTGATTTATCTATCCTTGTATCCCAATCCGTGGACAATCGGGCTTCTCATACTATGGAGTATAGACGAGGAGGAGGTCGTTTTGGAAGATCTAGACCCAAGTGTTCTTATTGTTATAAACTTGGTCACACTCGTGACGTGTGCTATTCTTTACATGGTCGACCTCCAAAAAATGCTTATGTTGCTCAAACCGAGACTACAGGTAACCAGGGATTTTCTTTATCTGAAAGGGAGTATAATGAGTTCCTTAAATATCGAGCAAGTAAGTAGACATCTCCACAAGTAGCCACTGTTGCTCAGACTGATACTTTTGTTGCTAGTAATTCTTTTGTTTGTGTTTCCCAGTCTAATCCTCTTGAACAATGGGTTGTGGACTCAGCTGCTTCTGATCATATCTCTAGTAATAAATCTCTTTTGTCAAATATTGCGTATTCACAACTTCTTCCCAACGTTACTTTAGCTAATGGGTCTCAAACTAAAGCAAAAGGAGTTGGACAAGCGAATCTTCTACCCTCTGTCACTCTAGATTCCGTTCTTTATGTCCCTGGCTGTCCTTTTAATTTTGCATCTGTTAGTCGTTTGACTCGTGCCCTCCATTGCGGTATATATTTTATTGATTACTCTTTTATTATGCATGACCGCTGTACTGGACAGACGATTGGAACAGGACTTGAATTAGATGGACTATACTACCTTAACTCACTAAAATCCTCCAAGGCATGTGTAGTTGCAGATCCTCCAAACCTACTTCACATATGTTTAGGACATCCTAGCTTGTCCAAGCTTCAGAAGATGGTGTCTAGTTTGTCTAGTTTATCCACATTAGAGTGTGAGTCATGTCAGCTCGGGAAACATACCCGAGCCTCCTTTCCTCGTAGTATTGAGAGTCATGCAGAGTCTATTTTTTCTTTAGTTCATTCAGATATATTGGGTCCTAGTAAAGTTAGTTTAACCTTGGGATTTCGTTATTTTGTTAGTTTCATTGATGATCGTTCAAGATGTACTTGGATTTTCTTAATGAAAGATCATTCTGAGTTGTTTTCTATATTCCAGAATTTTTGTGCTGAAATTAAAAATCAATTTGGTGTTTCTATTCGCAATTTTCGTAGTGATAATGCCTTAGAATATTTATCCTCTCAATTTCAGCAGTTTATGTCTTCTCATGGAATTATTCATCAGACCTCTTGTCCTTATACCCCTCAGCAAAATGGGGTTGCAGAGAGAAAGAATAGGCACATTATTGAGACTGCTGGCACACTTCTCGTTGAATCTCATGTTCCGCTACGTTTTTGGGGCGATGCAGTTCTCACATCTTGTTATTTGGTTAATCAGATGCCTTCATCTCCCATCCAGAATCAGATTCAGCATGAGGTATTGTTTCCCCAGTCACCCTTATACCCTGTTCCCCCTCGTATTTTTGGGAGCACTTGTTTCGTTCATAACTTAGCTCATGGGAAAGATAAGTTAGCTCATCGTGCTCTCAAGTGTGTCTTCCTTGGTTAGTCTCGTGCTCAGAAGGGCTATCGTTGTTATTCACCTGATCTTCGTAGGTACCTTATGTCAGCCGATGTCACATTTTTTGAGTCTAAACATTTCTTTACCTCTTCTGACCATCTTGATATATCTGAGGTTTTACCTATACCGGCCTTTAGGGAGTCTACTATATCTCCTCCTTCACCTTCCGCTATAGAAGTCTTACACATTCCAAACGTTGGAACGTTTACTGTGGCTCCTCCTAGACTCCCTGCACAAGACACTCCACTCTTGACATATCATCGTCGTCCTCGCCCAGCATCCAGCCCGGTTGATTCACGTCCTGCACCTGACCCTGCTCCTACTGCGGACTTGTCTCTTCCGATTGCACTTCGGAAAGATATACGGAACACCCTTAATCCTAATCCCCATTATATCGGTTTAAGTTATCATCGTTTGTCATCACCCTATTATGCTTTTCTATTTTATTTGTCCTCTGTTTCCATCCCTAAGTCTACAGGTGAAGCATTGTCTCATTCAGGGTGGCGACATGCTATGACTGACGAGATGTCTGCTTTACATACGAGTGGTACTTGGGAGCTCGTCCCTCTTCCTTCAGGTAAATCTACTGTTGGTTGTCGTTGGGTGTATGCAGTCAAGGTTGGTCCAGATGGTAAGGTTGATCGTCTTAAGGCTCGTCTTGTTGCCAAGGGATATACTCAGATATTTGGGCTTGATTACAGTGATACCTTCTCTCCCGTGGCTAAGATAGCATCAGTCCGCCTTTTTCTCTCTATGGCTGTTGCTCGCCATTGGCCCCTGTATCAGCTGGACATTAAAAATACATTTTTACACGGTGACCTTGAGGATGAAGTTTATATGGAGCAACCACCTGGCTTTGTTGCTCATGGGGATTCTCGTGGCCTTGTATGTCGCTTGCGCCGGTCACTTTATGGTCTAAAGCAGTCTCCTCGAGCCTGGTTTGGTAAGTTTAGCAATGTTATCCAGGACTTTGGCATGACTCAGAGTGAAGCTGATCACTCTGTATTCTATCGGCATTCTGATTCACGTCTCTGTATTTATCTAGTGGTCTATGTTGACGACATTGTTATTACCGGCAATGACCAGGATGGTATTACTAAATTAAAGCAACATCTCTTTCAACACTTTCAGACTAAGGATCTGGGCACACTAAAGTATTTTCTGGGTATTGAGGTCGCACAGTCTAGCTCAGATATTATGATCTCACAACGGAAGTATGCCTTAGATATTCTTGAGGAGACAGGAATGACAGGTTGTAAACCTGTTGACACTCCGATGGATCCGAATTCTAAACTTCTTCCAGGACAGGGAGAGCCTCTTAACGATCCTGCAAGATATAGGCGGTTAGTTAGTAAATTAAATTATCTTACAGTGACATGACCTAACATTTCCTTTCCTGTGAGTATTGTGAGCCAGTTTATGGGTTCACCGTGTGATAGTCATTGGGATGCAGTTGTTCGCATTCTTCGGTATATAAAATTAACTCTAGGTAAAGGTTTATTATTTGAGGATCGAGGCCATGAGCAGATTGTTGGATACTCCGATGCGGATTGGGCAGGATCGCCTTCTGACAGACGTTCTACTTCTGGATATTGTGTCTTAGTAGGAGGAAATTTGGTATCTTGGAAAAGCAAGAAACAGAATGTGGTTGCTCGGTCTAGTGCAGAAGCAGAATATCGAGCAATGGCTATAGCGACATGTGAGCTAGTTTGGATCAAACAGTTGCTCAAAGAGATGAAATTTGGTGATGTTAGTCAGATGGAACTTGTGTGTGATAATCAAGCTCCTCTTCATATTGCGTCAAATCCAGTGTTCCATGAGAGAACTAAGCACATTGAGATTGACTGTTACTTTGTCAGAGAAAAGATACTCTCGGGAGATATAGCTACAAAGTTTATAAAGTCAAATGATCAGCTTGCAAACATTTTCACCAAGTCCCTCACTGGTCCTCGTATTAACTACATATGTAACAAGCTCGGTACATATGATTTATATGTATCAGCTTGAGGGGGAGTGTTAGAATATGTAAATAGTAGAACCCTAATCCAAAGTGTATTAGCAGTAAGATAGATTATGTGTGTGTGTGTGTATATATATATATATATATATATATATATATATATATATATATATATATATATATATGATTAATTGTACCATGTTTAATATCAATTATATATTTTTCTCCTGTTCTTTCTCACAATTATTTTCATATGTGATGTAAATTCAAATTAATTGAGTTATCGATATTGAAATAAATACAATGAGTGATTGACAAGAATAACCTTACAAGGAACTGATCTTTAAGTAATTATCCTCCGTACATATTTTTTTTGTTGAAACAGTAGAGTTTATGTTATATTTATTTTCTTAACATGATTTTATATTTTTTAAATTGTTCATCAAACTCTATCAGATTGGTGTACTTTGTGTTATCTATAATCGATCTGTCAGTTAAATTATTCACCAAAGTTTATACAATTGGCATAATTTTTCTATGTTGCTCCACAAGATATTCTTCAAATTTAAATTTTCATTTCGATCAAATCACTCCAAATCTATTCCAAATAATCTTAAATTTGAAATAAAGCCTCCAACTATCAACACAAAATGACCCCCAATCACCAATTTAGTCAAATAGTATCAAAATTAACAAGATCCATTTTGTCTTCTTCAACACTTTCTAAGGACCAACAATAGAATTTTGAGATTTTTAAAGCAAATTACTACATTATGATTCAAACTCAAAATTTAAGCATAGATAATTAACACTCAAATAATTCTAACAGTAATTAATTATTAACTTGGAATTGTTAAGCCTAAACAAGAATTTTAAGTTTCCAAAATTGAAAACTTATGGTATTCTTAGTGAGGCCTAAACAAGAATTTTAAGCTTCCAAAATTGAAAACTTATGATGTTTTTGGTGAAGAAGAGACGGAAAAGAATGAGCTAAAGGTGAAAAGAGGTAAAGTACATTTATTAAATACCAGTAATTACGAGGACATTCAGTTAGAGCCAGTCTCAGTAAACAAGCCACGCAATTTGCGAAAATATAACAACAATTCAACCTCAATCTTAAATAAGTTAAAGTTTTATAAATCCTTAATTATTATGGTACTTCATATAATTTACTCGGGCATAATGTGACAAATTTTAGTGGGAATCGAAACGATTATAAATCAAAAATACACAATGCTATTTTCATCACTTCGTGAGCTATACAATCTTTACCACAGAACTAATTTTAGTCTAAAAACCTTGAAAAGCATGAACAAATAAATAAAAATAGAAGTGTGAGATCTGTAGAGATTATTTATTATTTCATTCTTGCATACTTGTATTCTGTGCCATTAGGAAATTAGTTAGTTTTGAGTAATTGTACAGCTACTATAAATAAAACATTAACTTTGTATTTTCCTTTTTTTCTTTGAGTTGCAATAATGAGCTCAGCTTCTTCTTTCTAGAAGGTTCATTCTTCTGTCTGGTTTCTCTCTCTATCTCTCTTTTTCTCTCTCTGATTGTGCAATCCGATCCGCCAGTAGAACTCAAATTGAGCTCACCTTTTCCTCCTCGATTATCCCCAAACTTTCACATGGTATCAGGGCGAGATAACGACCTGAAGTCTCATCTCCTTTCGATTTTTCATTCTTCTATTCACAAATTCGAAGATTCACTCGTTTTTGGGAATTAGGGTTCCTATGTGAAAATCGATCAATTTGTCAGTTGTTTTTAGCAATTCATCTCCATCGATAACCATTTCACCCGAGTCAATTCGAATCATGGCCGGAGAAGACGAAGCCCCAGTGACCCCAATGATGAACAAAACCCTAGATTCAACAAGTCCACTATACATGCATCCATCAGAAAGCGCTGGATCTATGCTAGTTCCGATAGCCTTTGACGGAACTAGTTACAGATCATGGAGAAGATGAGTCCTCAGAGCACTCTTCGTGAGCCAGATTCTGATTCGGCAGACCTTGATCAAAGGGAGTGATGCGATGATATAGTAACATCATGGATCTTAAACTCACCGTCCAAGGACCTGTGCGAACACTTTGCAATACGTCAATGATGCTAAAGAGCTTTGGCAAGAACTGGAAGACATATACGACCAAACTAATGGCGCCAAGTTGTATCAACTGCAAAAAGAGATCAGTGATTTGAGCCAAGGAAGTCTAGACATCACTAGATATTATACAAAACGAAGAAACTTTGGGAAGAACTTAATACCTGAATGTTCATTCCAAATGTGCTTGTAAATGCACCTGTGGAGCAAGAGAAAACATACATAAAGTTGAACAACGTAGAAGATTGATTCAGTTCCAGAAGGGGCTCAATGAAGTGTATACTGTCGTGTGAGGGAGTATTCTGATGATGAACCCTCTTCCAATAATAGCTCAAGCTTTCTCTATTCTCATTCAAGAGGAGAAACAAAGGTAATTTAAGCCAAGTAATAGTTTTTCAATAGACTCTACTGCCTTGAATGTGAGTGCATCAGGAAATGGCAACTTCAGAACTAACTACAATCAACAGGGAAACAACAACACCTATAGTGGATATAAGGGAAACCAACTTAACAGCAGACCTAGACCATTCTATGACTACTGCAAGAGACCATGGCATACTAAGGAAAAATGCTATAAACTTCATGGGTTCCCACAGAGTTTCATGATCAATAAGGGAAGAAGAATTGCTGGAAATGTATTTGGACCACCAAATGAAGCTGATGCAGTAAAGGATGATGGAAATGCCTCTCAGGAACAAGAACAAAGTTGACACATGCATAGTCTGACTGAGGAACAATATGGCCAACTACTCATCATTCTGAAAAGCTTTCAAAGATGAGCAGATAAATCCACAAGCAATTGCATCAATGGAGGAGCTATGAACTTTGCAGGTATTTCAGCATGCTCTACTCATTTCGACTCTAGTAATCATTTGTGTGATAGTTCTAGTTCAAATGCTGACACTTGGATCCTTGATTCTGGAGCCACAAATCACATGATACATAGCAGATCAATCCTAACTAATGTTAAAACCTTAGTTCACCCGTACCTATTCACCCTACCAAATGGCTACAAGGTTAAGGTGACACTGATTGGTAATGTAATCCTAAGTCCAAAATTCAGTCTCAAGAAGGTCCTTTGTGTTCCTAGTTTTAAGTTCAATATGATATCAGTCCATTCTTTGACAGTTCAACTTGATTGTATTGTAGTATTCACCAAGTACATTTGTATTCTTCTATATGGCCCTTCACAGAAGAGGCCACTGGAGAGTGGTAAATCCAATATTGGTCTGTATCTACACAGTTCAAAAAACTACAACACTAGTTCAACCCTCTCTAATTCTTCTAGTGCATCCATTCCATGTTTTACTAATAATGAGAACAATATAGACTCTGTAGTTAAGGCATCTAGCTCATTTCCTTCTTCTCAATTAGTTAGTACAGTAAACTGGTTTCTATTGTTCCTATTACTTCCACCATGGTTACCCTATCTTATAATAGTAATAGAAATAGTTCACTTCCATATTCAGATCGCTTTGTAAATAGTTCAAGCAATAAAAGTGAGTCCTTTTTGTCTAGTAATTCCTCTGCTATAGAATTTTTACTTGATCTTTCGTGGCATAACAGATTAGGACATGTATCTTTTGTCAAAATGAAAGGGATTTCCTATATACTTGTTGCCTTTGCACCCAAACAGCCTTTTCTTTGTCCTATCTGTCCAATAGACAAACCAGGTTGTCTTTCCCAGAAAGAGCAACATTGACTACCAAACCCTTTGAACTGCTACGTATTAACTTGTGGGGCCCATACCATGTGCAACACATAATAAATAAAAATACTTTATTACCCTTGTGGATGATTATAGTAGGTCCACATGGACCCACTTATTAAGTTGTAAAAGCAATGCTTTACACATTATTAAGGCCTTCTTTACCATGGTAGAGAAACAATTCAATACCAAAATCAAAACTATGAGAACATATAATGGTCTTGAGTTCACCATCCAAGAGACAACCTCATTCTTACAATCAAAGGGTATTATAAATCAAAGAACATGTCCATACAAACCACAACAAAATTGTGTGGTGAAAGATAACACAAATATTTGTTAGAAACGGCCAAGTCCCTACTCTATCAGTCAATATTACCCATGCAGTATTGGGGGAATGTATTTTGACCTACACATACCTAATAAACAGACTTCCCTCTTCATCGCTCAAAACAAAATGTCACTTTGAACTTCTATACCAAAAAAAGCCAAGTTATTCTCGTCTCAGAAGCTTTAGTTGTTTATGCTTTCCTACCATTCTCAAAACACACAAAGATGAGTTTGAGCCAAGAACTACTCTTCATGTTTTTGTGGGATATCCCTTTGGGATAAAAGTCTACAAGGTACTAAATATGGCCACTAAGAAGATAAGTGTGTTCAAGAGATGTAGTATTCCATGAGAATATATTCCCATTTGCCATGTTAATTGAGTCAAACAAAGTATTTTCTTCATTTCCTCAAATGAAATCATACTTGCCATATGATTTGTTTTCTCCCAGTGATATAGGCAGTGTTCCACATACAACAAGTGATAATGCTTACCATGAAGTGTTACCTGGGAACCTGCCCAGGCATGATCCATGCTCACGCCCATCTAATCCTCATGATGATAACTCCATATTTTCTTACTTACCTTTGGGAAGCCCTACATCAGGAAGCTTTCATGTTGTTGACACTCCAGGAGATACCCCTTCTGATACACCTCACAACCCAACTGTTATAATCCAGAATCAAGGTACTTCAATCCCAAATCAAAACAGACCCTCTAGAACTTTTAAACTTCCTACCTATCTTAAAGATTATGAGTGTACTCTTCCAGACTCCAGCAAACTCATCAAAACCAACCAACCTCTCCAAATGATAGCCAAAGTACACAGCCTTTTTCATACAACACATATGCCCCTAAACCTCTTGATAACTCACCTAATGAAATATATTCCACTTGTCAGCATCTGATAGGAACCGGTCTACAAGAATGTGAACCTAGCTCATATGAGGAAGCTGCTGTAAAGCTTTCCTGGCAAGCAGCAATGAATAAAGAATTCCAAGCATTGTATACAAGTAAAACCTGGGATCTAGTTCCTCTTCCAATTGGAAAGAAGACAATTAATTGTAAATGGGTATATAAGATTAAACATAAGGCAGATGGCAGTGTAGAGAAATTTAAAGCTAGATAGTAGTTACGGGGTATACACAATAAGGTGGGATAGATTACACAGAAAAATTATCACCTGTAGTAAAAATGACAATTGCTAGGACTTTAATAGCAACATCAGTCAAGAAGAGGTGGCAAGTCTTGCAGATAGATGTAAATAATGCCTTTCTTCATGGGGATCTCCATGAAGAGATGTCTATGGAGATACCACCAGGCCTAGTTATAGACTCTTCAAGCATAGTATGCAAGTTGAACAAGTCCCTATATGGGCTCAAACAAGCAAGTAAATAATGATATGAGAAATTAACTGAAGCCTTGTGTTCAAGAGGGTACAGTCATTCAATGTTTGATTATTCTTTATTCTATAAAAAAGTGAATGCTCAGTAGTGTTTGTAGCTGTGTATGTAGATGATGTGCTTCTTACTAATACCCATCTGCAAGAGATTTGGTCCCTAAAAACCTTTCTACACAATACATTTAAGATAAAAGGACATAGGGAGACTTCATTACTTCCTAGGACTGAAAGTTCAATACACAGAGAAA
Organism: Nicotiana benthamiana; assembly: GCA_034376525.1. Classification (NCBI taxonomy): domain Eukaryota; kingdom Viridiplantae; phylum Streptophyta; class Magnoliopsida; order Solanales; family Solanaceae; genus Nicotiana; species Nicotiana benthamiana. Next base: position 125,213,754 of record CM067338.1, on the reverse strand, counting down.
GGGGTCCTAATGTCACAAAGGAAATTCACTATTGATCTTCTGAGAGAGTTTGGATGTATAGATTGTCCCTATATAACCTCTCCTATGGATCCCTATGTGAAATTAAAGGCCGATGAGGGAGCTACTCTAGCTGATCTTTCTTATTATAGAAAGTTGATTGGCAAACTTAACTTTCTCACCAACACCAGATTGGACATTGCCTATTATGTACAACACCTCAGTCAGTTCAAGCAAAGTCGCAGGGAACCCCATTTAAAGGCAACATACCATGTCCTAAGATACTTGAAAGGTGATCCATTCTTGGGCATCTTCCTCAATAACATTGCAGATTATGGAGTGAAGGCATTCTGTGATTCAGACTGGGCTACTTGCTCCCGGTCAAATAAATCATTTAGTGGGTACATTATGCTGCTTGGTACCGGTCCTATTAGTTGGAAGTCTAAGGAGCAGTCTACTGTTTCACTATCATCTGCAGAAGCTAAATATAGGTCAGCTAGAATGGTGGTTGGTGAACTTGTATGGTTAGCAAGACTTCTCAATGAACTTACTGTTCCATTGGCCTTGCCTATCCCTAATAGCCAAGCTATCTTACACATACAAGAAACCCTGTGTTTCATGAACAAACAAACTATATCAAAGTGGACTATCATTTTGTGAGAGATCAACTACAGGAAGGACTATTTTTTCTTCATTATGTTTCCACTAATGACCAACTAGCTGACATCTTGACCAAGTCTATAACAGCCTAACAGGGATCAAGATTGCTGCACTTCTTAGCAAGTTGAATGTGAGGTCCTCTACTCCAACTTGAGGGGGGGTGTTGAGATTATTTGCCATTGCATTCTTTCATACTTGTATTCTGTATTAGTCATTAGGTAACTAGTTAGTGTTGAGTAATTGTACAACTACTATAAATAGGACATTAACTTTGTATTTTCCTTTTTTTCTTTGAGTTGCAATAATGAGATCAACTCCTTCTTTTTAGAAGGTTTATTCTTCTGTCTAGTTTTCTCTCTATCTGATTGTGCGATCTGATCCGCCATTAGAGCTCAAATTGAGCTCACCTTTTCCTCTTCGATTATCCCCAAACTTTCACGAGATCCTTATTTTCAAGTGAATGGACTTGGCTATGTTAAACCTTTTTTGATTTTTTCCTATAAATTTTTAAAATAGGTTATGTGTGTTAAGGAAGTGCAAAAGTTAACTATGTTTAGAAATAATAAGTTAATTGCTTATAAACTTACACCATGGTTCATTTCTAAATGTTCTTATTTGTTCAGAGCCACTCTATCTACAAGTTAGAACTACTCCATTTGTCCAAAAACTTCAGTTAGCTTTATTTTATTTTTTGAAATTCAATATAAGTAAACTACAAGTAAAAATGAAATTAAAATGAAACCGTATTCCAAATGAAAGTGACAAAGTTGAGAAAAAGTTATAAATAGACTATTTATAGGCCGAATATGGTAATAGGCTATAAGATGAGATACTATTTGTGATAGTTTATTCATTGCAGAGGTCGGAAAAAAGCTCAAATTCAATCCTCTATTATTTCAAAATTGATTAATTTTGGCTTCCGTAATTCCGTTAAATTTTAATCTAATATTACATTCGCCCGCTAGAAAAAAAAAAGTCTCATTTTTACACACCTAACATAATGTAATTTTAAATATAGCCAAAATATTGAGGTGCACTTTTAAAATTTTCTATTTGGACATGTGAATTCCACCGACTTCACAATGAAGTTTTACATATCGTTTGACTATAGATTTTTAAATTTGTTTTGAAAATTTGAATTGGATGAAGTTTGATTTGAAGATGAAAAATGTATTTTTACATCCGTTTTCAATACATATTTCACTTTTTTTTTAAGAAAAAAATATGAAATATCACTTGTACCTACAAGTTCTAAAAATTACCACAAATACACAATAGTACCTTCATCAATAACATTAATCATATTATCGCAAACCATAGTCCTGAACATAAATAAATTTGGTACAAAATTATCATTTTTATAATGAACTACATAATACATTATCAGATGACCGAGAAGACGATGCAGCATTGTTACACAATAATAAATGACGGGCTTTTTTATAAAGTACAAAAATTTGAAGCTATTTTTTAAAAAATATTATAGTAATATTTTGGGCCAAAATCATCTCTTGAGCTGGTTTTGGGATTTGGGTCTTAGGTTTTGGTAATTTGCCAAAATATAAATAAAATTTATGAACAAATATGTATTTGCGAAACAAATCTAATATATTTTGGCAAAATGTATGGCGAAACAGGTATTTAGTTGATGGCAAACCTTTGGGAGAAATTTAAAAATAGCCAGATTTACAAGTGGTTATTCAAATATGGCTTCGTATGTTGGAGTTTCAGCATAATATGTTGGAAGTTCATACACAGATGCACAGATCTCCATTATATTATGCTGAAACTTTTTTCAATGACTTTACAAATAATGGCTATTTTTTTAATGACCAATCCAAAAACTAACTAGCCCGTGCTATTTTTACCAAACCATTTGGGATTGACAAAAGTATAAATGAGGAAACAATAGGTGGACCGTGTGACTTGTGTTATTGTTTTCTCTCTCTAACGCCTTTTTCACGTAGAGGGCAGCCATGGTTGCGACAACCTCTCCCCAGCCTTTGGCTGAGGGAGAGGCAACCCAAAACACCTCACAAAACACAACAAACAATAATTCCAAGCTAACTTATGCATCACAGATTGCTGGAAAATTTTCTGCTGCAAAAACATCAAAACTGGAGCTTTGTCCAGTAAGTTTCGAACATGGAGAACCTGCTGTTCAGTTCACCACTGAAGAGGTGAACTCTTTCACCATCGATCGAGGGGTTACACGAAACAGTTATCTTCAAGTTTTCGTATGGAAAACCTGATCTTCAGGTGCTACGACAGTTGATTCCGAAACAGTTCGATATCAAAGGTTTTTGCAATATTGGACAGCTCGAATATCGGCATATATTGGTAAGATTTGATCTTTATGAAGATTTTGTACAAGTAATGTCAAAATCTTCTGGTCATGTTAAGTTTAAGGGTGATGAGTTCTTCTTTTGAACTTTTCCATAGACAATTGGATTTAATCCAAGAGAAGAAACGTCAAAAGCATTGGTTTGGATATCTTTACCTGATCTCCCAGCAAATGTTTTTGCAAAAAAATCTTTAATGTCCATAGCCTATGCGATTGGAAAATCTTTAGCAGTTGATAAAGCGACACAAGATAGAACGCGACCTAGTACTGCTAGGGTTAATGTTTTGCTGGACTTACTAGACAAACACCCTAAAAGGATTAAGATTAAGATTGGGGATTTAAAATCTGGTAAATTGGTAGAATATTATCAACAGATTATTTATGATAATCTACCAAAATACTGCACTGTTTGTAAACATCAAGGACATAGTGAAAAGTCATGTCGATGGAAGATCAAGGAAAATACGATAGAGGCAGATCATGCGGAGGTAGTAGAAGGCTCGGGTAAGCTTGACAAATTAACAGGTGATGCCAGGGATTACCTCAATACCAAAAGAGCTGGGCAATCAAGTGATCAAGAGGCAGAACAGGTTTCTACTGAACAACGGGTTTTATCAAGGGATCAAGGAGATCAAATTGATGTTGCGATCAATGATAAAGGGAATGCGAATGCACCACGAGAGAGTAACGTATTAACCGTGGGTATAAATGGTCATTCAACACAAGAAGTTTGAACATCTATAGATGGTGGTGTATCCGTTCCAGCTGCTACGACAACAAATTCAAGTGACAGGGATGAACAAACAGTGGTCAAACACGTAGGCCATCTTGTGGGCGCACATGCACTCTTTGATAATGATAACATTGAGCAAAATTGTGAAAAGAACATATGTATGGCCGAAAGAATTGAAAAACAAGAGAAAAAGGTGGCGGGCCAACTTGGTCTTTTTAATGTCACTTTTGGTAAAGAGGAATGCAGCTTTTCATTTTATCCTATGTGCCGAGGGTCGAATGGAAACAGCCTCTCTACCCTTTCGGGTAGGGGTAAGGCTCGTCTACATATTACCCTCCCCAGACCCCACCTGGTGGGAATATACTGGGTAGTTGTTGTTGTTGTTTTGGTAAAAAGGAACATGTGGGCTCAACAAAAAGAAATGGGTATCCAATATCCATAATTAATAATAAATTTGATTATGTAGTACAGCACATGAAAGAGAACCATTATGCTTTCGGCATTGGCTCATCTGGGCAAAAAAGTGGTGCTACTACTGTGCAAAATTTGAATAATAACCATGTGGTCCAGCTATGTCTAATTGAAAATTCCGAAAATCTTGAGCAAAATGGTCAAGAGATGGTCTCATCTATTCCAGGCTGTGGCAAAACAGCTGTTGTTCAAACCAGTGCAATCATTTCAGCAGAGGATAGAAGACTATTGGATTCTATGGACAAGGTGGTGTCTCGAGCCAGTAACGAACGAGGATATGAAAGTAATGAAGAATTGAGCACATCGGAGGAAGTAGGATCATGAAGCAGAAATCAATAAGTATGACCAGTACAACCGATTTCTTATCCCAAGATAAACAACTGTTGGATGCAATGCTAAATGCACATCCCTTTGAAATATTGGGTCGTGATCCTTATAGCGCTAAACGTGCAAATATGAGCAGGAATGACAAGCAAAGTGATATTAAATCACAAGGTGTACCAAACTTGGATGCACAAGGTGTTTTACACATGCCAAATCATCGGACAGCAGAAAAAGGTGACTTAATTGAAATGATGCCACAATGCGTCGAAACAGTCCAAATTATCGGTAATGAACAAAAGTCTCAAACAAAGGAAAAGAGCAGGGACGACAATGTTAGACGATCTCCGATGAGAAATGCCAAGCTTAAGCAGGCCGCCCCTACTACGTCAACAAAGTCCAATCAATCTAAAAGAAATCATGAATTTTGAATACCTCTTGAAGAATTGGGACGATGGTGATAAAGAATTACAAATTGAAGAAATTGCAAGGATCGACAACAAGGGACATCATTGTAACCTTTTCATCATTTTAATCTGCCACTTTGTTAGTATACTCATTTGTAATCTCATCACAGAGTATGTTACAAACTCTGTGATGATCATAAAATATTTGGACCTGTCAAGTTCGTATTGTTGCATTCCTATTAATAAATGAGGTTGTCAAGCCTCAATAGGATTTAGTATGGTAAGTTTAGCCTGGTATGTGTTATATGGGTAACAATACCTATGCTAATGCCCCTTTATTTGTACTTTTCCTAATTGTAGTATTTTCTTATTTGCTATTAATAAAAATCTAGCCCTAGGCTCTTGCCTAGTGAATTACCAAAAAAAAGGAAACAATACATTAAAAAAATATAAAGCAAAGGAAAGAAATACACGTGCGAATTTGAACCTTTTCCGAGGTCATATTTGGAAGAAACGAAATAAAGTAAAGGAAAGAAAAGGAGAAGAAGAAGAAGAAAAGGCCAAGGACGTGTCAATACTTCATGAAAAGTCCAGTCTACCTTATGAAGAGAGTCAACACAATTTTAACAGCCATCACAAACTGACCTGTAACATGAATTGGTTATCTCATATTAATATTTCTTTTATTTTTTCCCCCAAAACCCCACGTTTCTTTATTTTAGGCGAAATGACTTTCTAACCACTTAAATTTGTATGGCTTTTGAAAGCTGATACATAAACTTTGAATTTTTCCGTTTGAACTCTAACTTGACAAAATGAATAATAATAAACACATCCATCAAAGCGTGTATACCAATTGCTGACATGTACAACACATCATGCTAAGCTATTTATTATTTGACATATGTTATTTGTGGGTCCCATTTTTAAATACAAATCATAAAAAAGATACAAATAAAAAAAAAGGTAAAAGTAAAAAAAGCAACGGTTGAAATATAGAATCGTCCCCTCCGACGAGCAGCAGATCTCCAGCGAGGCAAAAACAAACGCGCAAGATGTTTTAGGTATCTAAATTGGAAAAGAAAGGTACCTAAATATTCGCCTTGATGGGGAGAATGCTCATACACTTTCAATTTCATATGGGTACCAACCAATTCCTCTAATTTAACAATCCAAAAGCTCAGGCAGTCCGGTTGAACAAGGTGTTCGATAAAATGCTCCTATCAATTCTGGGCCAATTTGAGGCGAATTTCCAATTGAAATCCCTTCTACTACACCCATGGATCCCCTATGCAAAAATTCAACTCAATCTACTCAAGAAATCGACCATCACCACCAGATTGAAAACTCAAAACTTCACCAGTTGGTCGTGCATGGTGCTTCAGTGATAACTGGATCCTTAAACCAATGTCAATCCATTTTTGCACCCCAGGTGAGTATTCCCATCCTATTGATGATGGCAGGCTAACATCGAGCTTTGGTGGTCGTGGGGTGAATGTAGACGCTGACTCAAGTCTGAGCATTGTGAAAACGTTGGTGAAGATAGCAGATGAAATGCTGAAATAGTAAAATGAAGAGTCTGTGCTTTTCATTGGTAAAGAATGTAGACACTGACCCAAGAGAAATATGGGCAAAATGTAGACCCCATGTGCTTTTCTATTTTTATTTTTATTTATTCTTATTCTAATTTTAATTTTTTAAGTAAAAATAATATTATTCATTCGTGTCTTGGAGCGTGATTTGCACACAGTTTAGCCATTAGCTGTAGTGCTTTCACGTAGGCATGATCAACGGTCAAAAGTGTTTATTTATTATCCATTTTGTCAAGTTGAAGTGTTCAAATGAAAAAATTCAAAATTCATGTATCGACTTTCAAAAACCCTACAAATTTAAGTGGCCATAAAGCCATTTCGCCTTTATTGTATATACATTCTAATTTTCTTCACCATTTTCTTTCATTAATAAACTAACAGAACTATGAATGACTTGGAAAACAGGAAATGTTTACCAGAGGGAGAGCTTTTTTGTTGTAAATTAAGAAGAAAATCCTTAAATGAAAATATTTCTGGGAGAGAGTGTTTTTCTTCTTAAATGAATTTTACACGGCAAAAATTTGAATTAGTCAGATCAATAACTTCCAACTTTTGAATACCATATGGTTAAGTTGAAAAAAAAATCTTGGAGACACTCAAATAATAATACAAAATAGTCCCCCTTACTTCGACGCAAAATTAAGGAGAGAAACAAAAGATATTCGAAACTTATGATTCTAAAAGTTTAAAGCTTAAATGTTTTACGGGTCATAATATTTGTGTGACTAGGGTTAGGACGGTTGGTGGCGATTCAGGCCATTTTCCAATGGTTATGCGGCTCCATCAAGGATCGGCGCTGAGCCCCCTCTTGTTTGCATTAGTGATAGATGCTCTTACCCGTCATATTCAAGGGGATGTACCTTGGTGTATGTTATTTGCTGATGATATAGTATTGATAGATGAGTCGAGGGCCGGTGTTATCGAGAGGTTAGAGGTATGGCTGCAGACTCTCGAGTCTAATGGTTTCAAAATAAGCAGATCTAAGACAGAATACATGGAGTGCAAGTTTAGCGCCGATCCGAGTGAAGTAGGGAGGGACGTGATGATTGTCTCTCAGGCCATCGCCAAGAAGGACTGCGTCCGTTATCTTGGGTCGGTAATTCAGGGGGATGGAGAGATTGACGGGGACGTCACGCATCGTATAGGAGCAAGGTGGGGTAAGTGGAGGCTTGCATGAGGAGTCCTGTGTGACAGGAAAGTTCCACACAAACTCAAGGGAAAATTCTATAGAGCCGTGGTTAGACCTGCGATGCTGTATGGGGCGGAGTGCTGGCCCGTAAAGAATTCCCATGTTCAGAGGATGAGGGTCGCGGAGATGAGGATGCTTAGGTGGATGTGCGGGCATACCAGGCTAGATAAAATTAGGAATGAAATTATTCGGGTGAAGGTGGGGGTGGCCCCGGTGGATGAGAAGATGGGCGAAGCGCGACTGAGGTGGTTCGGGCATGTGCGGAGGAGAAGTCCCGATGCACCGGTGAGGAGCTGCGAACGGCTGGTGATTGCTGGCGGTCGGCGCGGCAGAGGGAGGCCCAAGAAGTATTGGGGAGAAGTGATTAGGCAGGATATGGCTAGAATGCAGGTTTCAGAGGACATGACCCTTGATAGAAAAGCCTGGAGGTCTAGTATCAGGGTTGTAGGATAGGGGCACCTAGAGTTTCTCGTCCGCTCCTCCCTGGGTTGGTGGTGGGGTAGCAGGGTTATTCATAGATGATATGTGTTTACTGTACGATACCATTACTTGTTATTGTATTTTGGTATTTTGTTTCCTTTGTTCAGATTATTTCTAACGCTATTTATGCTGGAATTTCTATTGCACTAATGATATACTGTTTCTGTTTTGTTTTGTTTCTGTTTGTTTTACTACTGTTTTTCACCTAACCCTATGAGCCGAGGGTCGATTGGAAACAGCCTCCCTGCCCTGTCGGGTAGGGGTATGACTCGTCTAGATATTACCCTCCCCAGACCCCACCTGGTGGGAATACACTGGATAGTTGTTGTTGTTGTTGTTGTTGTTGTTGTTATAATATTTGTGTGACTATAAGAACTTCTTATTAAAGGTAAAATAAGTAAATGAAAATTTTAAAGTTAAAATATTTTCTAGATATATAATTCTTTTTAAAACAGATTACTATGAAAAGTGTGTTACATAAATTGAGACCAAATGAGTAATAAATACCAAAATAAAAGAATAATTCAGCCATTTAAAGGTCGCTACTCGCTAAGGACCAAAATGTGATAATTGAGTGCTTTTTAACAACTATTTGAGTGTCAACTTCGTGATACTATTGTTATTTTGTGTTCTGCCCTATTTCGACTCACACGTACGCTCTTCATTTTTCCTCTTTTTTGGGCAAGTTACACGTTCGGCTGGTCGGCTAAAAATAATATCATATGTTAGCTAAACATATAAAAAAATATAAAATAATATCATATGTCGTATTGACTATTATTTTATTAACGGCTATACTTTATAATTTTACCTTCATTTTCCCTACTTCCCCCGTAGTTGGTACTTCATGTAACGTTCTAGGCAAGATTGTATGACGAAACTCCCACCCCATTGATATTCTCTTCATACCTTTTAATTTGACCCTCAATCAATTATGGTGAAATGATCATAGTTGGCCCCCAAACATATTATAGTGAAATGAGATATGTTTGGCCACCAAACTAGTTACCTAATGTCGCCCTAATTGGACTATGGAGTATCCCAACGTAATACATGGGATTCGCCTGCTTCTACGTACTCATTTGTTTGCACTTACTGGAGGTATGAATATTAATCATTCATATTTTAAATATTAAATGAATTTATGTTTAAAGTCTAAATCTTAATCATTCATAACTTAATCATTAAATGTGTTTGTTCTTTCATTTCACAAGCACTTAATGAGTGTAAATATGTCTGTGCAGTTAAGATCTATAACAAAGATTTAATTTTATTAATATGCTATCATCCACATTCATTAGTAACTGTCGCCGTTGTTGACCATTATCAAATACCACCACCACCACCACCACCATCCTTGTAACAACCCGACTGGTCGTTTTACTTTTTAATCCATATTCCCCTAATTAAGACTTTCCGTATGTGCTTTTACTGTTTTATGCCTTGCGGAGATGGTTGATTTAGGTTTGGAAGGGGTCAGGTTAAAATCGGAACACTTAGCTCCTTAATAGCAGCATATAATGGTTAAGTTTGACTTGAGTCAACGTTTTGAGTGAATGACCTCGGAACTGAAATGTGACGGTCCAAAATTTTCATATAATAATTTTGAACTTGGGCATATGTTCGGATCAAGTTTCAGATGATCTGGGAGCGTTTCAGCGCTTAATGTTGAAAGTTAGCGTATTGAAGGTTTTCAAATTCTTTAAGTTTGGTTTAGAGTAGATTTTGGTGTTATCGAAATTCGTTTGGGACTCCAAGCCTGGGAATAGTCTCATATGGTGATTTACGACTTGCGCGCAAAATTTTGCGTCATTCCGAATTGATTTGATAGGAATCGGACGAGCGAAAGTATTTTAAGAAGATTTTGAGTTTCATGTCGAATTAATGTATTTTGGCATCCAATTTTGTTATTCTAGATGTTATTTGGTGTTTATATCGTGCGAGAAAGTCCATATTATATTGTTGAATGTTCGGGTGTAACTGCATGGGTGGTCCCGTGGGACCTGGATGCGAAACTGATTAGAATCAGAATCGAAGTTGATCATGGGGGACTACTGGTGGCTCCAGGCCTGGTGCGTTCGCACCTGCGTGGAATTAGCCGCAGGTGCGAGCTCACTAGAGCGGACCAACGATCACTGAACTGGCCTGGAGTAGGATGGCCAGTGGTTGCAGAAGCGGAGTATTAACTGCACCTGCGAGCTCACAAGTGCGAGGAAAGATGTTGCACGTGCGGGCTAGACCAAAAAGGCTTGGGGTCGCAGGAATGGGAGATTCTCCGCAGGTGCAAGTGCGCAGATGCGGACCATTTTCGTAGATTCGGATGCAGGTGCGCGTGCTTCTCCATAGAAGTTGACTTGGCCAGGTTTGGTGAGAACCGCACCTGCGATGGATTTTCCACAGCTACGATGTCGTAGGTGCGACCTAAGGTCCGTAGAAGCGCAAATCGCTGTGCAGTGAGGCCTTTTAATCCGAAACTTAGGCCATTTTGCCTCACATTTCATTTGGTCTTGGGCAATTTTGAATGCACATATGAGGGGGATTCTCCTTAATATCCTAAGATAAGTGAATCTCACCCATTTTCAAGTTAATTACGCAGATTTTAGGTAGATTAAAGATGGAAAATTATAAAAACTTGTGGGATTGTGAAGAACTTAGGGTTTTGGTAAATTTTGGATTTCACCACTAATTTGGTGATAAAAATGAGAACAAATTATGTGTTAGAATTCAAGAGTTCATGGGTAACAATTATATTCAAAAAAATTCAGAATCCGGACACATTGCCCCGTGGGCTCGTGGGTGAACTTTAGAAATCTTCCACTTTGGATTGGATAGCTACTCTAATAGCTAATATTGACTAAATTATATTATATTTGACTAGTTTTTGATTGTCCGGCATCGACTTGGAAGGGGGGGGGGGGGAGGTTAGAACGAATTTGTGGACCGAAAGTGATGGGAACGAGGCAAGTCTCATGTCTAACCTTGCAAGAGGAAATTATTGTTGTGTGTTACTTGTGTGGGGAGATACGTGATCGCAGCAAACTCAACCTAAGGAAGAGTGGGCGCTAATACTTTTACCCAATAGGTGTATCGAGGTCAATTTCCACAGGGAGCTTAGAATGGAGTCGAGTATTTGTTTGGTCTAGGAGTATGTTTGAACTCATAATTGTACTTCTAACATTTTTGGGTTTTTCTTTTGATTAACAACTATAATTTACCAACTACAAATTAAAACTAAGTTATGCTATGATATTAATTCTAGGTTATATGCAATATAGAGAAATGCACTAGGGTCGTGACATTTACATAGGTGGTCAATTAACGGGTAGAGATTCCTAATACAAGAACGATGATTATGTGGCTTATGCTATAACTATTGTACGATTGCACTCACTCTCATACCTCTCGGTAGAGAGAGTGATTTTTCTCAATTGACTCTCTCGAGACCAATTGGGTAGGCCTATTTGCCCAAGCAACTTTAAGGTTCAAGTTGGGTAATTACTCTCTCGAGGTTTAACCCATTAATTGGGATTACCATTCTCATGGGTCCATCCCAATTCCTTGTTTGGCCAATTTTGGGGTCATAGACACTTTTTCTCAAGAAGAGTCAAGACCCACTAAGCTAGACATAGAGTTTGCAACCACCAAATCCTAATAAAATCATAAAATTAACCCAAATAGCAAAATACCCAACACCATTCAAGCATTAAACAATCACGCCCATTAATTACCCACACTAGGGTTGATCCATAACCCTAGCTAATGGGTTTAGATAGACATAATAGAAATAGAAATTGAAGAAATAGTAGATAAAATCGACATATTAATTAACTACAATGTTAATCTACTCAAATCCACGTTAATACAAGATGAAATTGCCCAAAATAGGCTAAAACTTTGAGGTCACGAGCTCAGCTGCTAACTGATATCTCATTCTTGCCCTAAAAAGATAAAATGTTCTATTTATAGTACAAGGAAAAAACTGGACAAAAATACTCATGCGGGTCTTACGAGGACCGCACATAAATACCGCGCGGCCGCGTAGGGATCTTGGTCTTCACATCTCTCTTTTGAATCTGGGGGTGCGGACCGCGCAAAAAGGTAGCGCGGCCGTACTGGCTGAAAGAAGCAGACTACGTAGAAATAAGGCACGACCGTGTGAACAATTTGGCAAAAATCACCACACTCTGAACTTCATCCACGCGACCACACTGTTTTGGTGTGCGGCCGCGTGGGCTTTTGCCTTAATTTCTAAGTCTCTGAACTCCCAGCGGCGCGTACCGCGTAGGTGTGAGCACGGACCGCGCATGTCAACATGGAAATTGCACCTTCTCTGAACTCTTCTGCGCGGCCGCGTGGTAAATCAGTGCGGACTGCGCAGGTCAACATGGACTTTGCACAGTCTCTGAACTCTTATGCTCAGCCGCGTGGTATATTAGTGCGGACTGCGTAGGTTACCTTGTTCCCCACATTACTTGTCTTTTGATACTTGGAAGATTTTACTCTTTTTTGAGCCGATCTTTGACATTTAACATCTTGTCGCTCAAAGTGCAATCAAACGCAACTTGTAAGCATTTTAGGACTAATTTATGGCAATTCACACACTAAGCTTAGGTAAGAATGGGTATAAAACATGTAAAAATCATAGTTATCAACTCCCCCAAACTTAAACCTTTGCTTGTCCTGAAGCAAATAAAATGATACCTACCCCTCAAAGGACAACACCCAAGTAATTCCTGTTTATCCTAAAGTAACCTCAACAAGTATCAATTGGGACTAACAATTGTCCTCAATGTGAATGCATCATTAACACATTTAAACTTTGAAATCTTGTGGATCAAGTGTGACACAAGAGCATCAAGAGTCGACACATTTCATCAAGGAACCTTTCTCAAATACTTTGGTCATTGTGGAACCCAAACTTACACATCCTCAACTCTACCTAAGTGAATCTCACCTTTTAGACTATTTACTCACAAACCGATGTGGATGGATTTTCACTCATCTCTCTCAAAGAAAAAAGCCATAAGTCCGGCTCTAAGTACCATATCCTTGCCCCTTATGTAAGTATCCACTAATGTATGCTTCCCTCAACTCAATATCATACAAGGCTTTTGAGGAGTCATTGTGAAGGCTTTGGGTAAAGGTAGGACATGTTTTTTTTCAATTAGGTTTAATCTTCCTTTAAGCACCTCTTTTGATTTATTTTAGCATACTTTCTTGACTCATTTGAGTATTTCACATCTTTCAAGGGGTTAGAGAGACACATTGTCACTCTTTCTTTTGCAACTCAAAACCTTTCTCCTTTTGTCTACTTTTCTACACCTTTTTCACTTTTTGTTGTCCTAGGATTCCCTTTGTGGTTCTTATTCATTTTTGTCTTTCTTTTTGTCTTTTTCTCCTTTTTATTGCTTTCCTTTCCTTTTGCTTTTGTGCCTTTTTACCACATTGATGCCTTTCTTGTCTCCCCCCCCCCCAAACTTAGACATTTACCATTACTCAAGAGAAGATTTGGGTGCCAAGAGAAGGTCTCATTGAGAACGGGTATAGGCTTGTAGCTTTGGTTTATGAAAGAAGAAGATTTAAGGCTCAAAAGGGGTGAACTAGGGATCATTTCATTGGTAGGTCATGAAAATTGTTCAAATTTTGCCTTTTGTATTAAGTAGGGCCTATAATCACTTCTCAAGTTAAGTTTCACCTATGATTTTGCCTCAACAATCATTCAGGGCAAGTTCTAGACCATCGGCTCGATACTTGGGCTCACAATTCGAATTCTTACCACACACACTCAAGGATCGCTAAAGACATCGAGTCGAGGGCCCACAATGACCTTAGTTATGATTCAAGCGCACAATGGCCCAAAATGACCACATAATGATTGTTTGGTCAACAAAAGGGTCTCAAGGCCACGACTTTCACCATACTAAACAAAACATCATGTCTTTGACCATGAGATCAAAGGCAAATATCTTAGGCACAAGTGAAGCTTTGCTTGAGGTACCCTTAACTGTAAAACTTGAAAATTAAAAAGAAAAATAAAAGACGAACTCAAACCTAAGTTGCACGGACTCTTCAATTTAGGTGTCGTCCCCGTCTCGATATGAGACTTGGACGGGTGCTGGAGCGACAAACATTCCGAATTCAGTCAACCAACATCGGACGCTTTGACTGGAGTCCATCGATAAATTTCAAAGAAAATTTGAGATTTTGATTTCTCAAAATAAAAAAGTAAACAGATTTATGTTATGAAAGTGGCATACCTTTAATCTTGTAGTATTTTTGTCTCATATTTGCTGCTTTGTGTGTGGGAGAAACCAAAAAATTAAAGTGTTATGTTATGATTTTGGACTTCATATAAACCCAGTAGCTGAAGATGGAACTTTGCCTTAAATTGATTCATTTTCCTCGTATGAGGTAAGAACGATAAAAGGACGTGAAGGAGCTTGAATGGAGAAATTTACAAGAAGAAAAGAAATTGGGTAATTTTGCACGTCTGCAAAAATGAAGATGAGAAGTTGGGGAGGAAGATAAGAAGTTGGGGGAGATGACCTAACTGTGCAATTCCTTTCTGTAAACCGTAATGATAAGGACTCTTTATTGAACTTTATAATTGTAATTTTAATTGTAATATAATATAATAGTAAATAACCCCTTATTCCCCATTATATGTTATTTGGCCCCTTTATTTTCCATAATTGTGAGTTGTGCCATTGAAAGGTTTTTAGTTGTCATTTGCAAATATTTTTTCCATCATACAATAAATAGGAATAATTTCTAAATTAATTATTAGCATATTAATTAAAAATTATATTTTTAATAGTGGAAAATGAATTTATACATAATTATTTACTAGTTGTACAAATTTATCTTAACTTAGTAGTATTGTATAATTTTAAATATGTAAATTTTATTTCGAAAAATTAACTATGTCCAAATGTACAATCAAAATTAGGAAGTTTGAATCTAATAAATAATATATATATTATATAGGTCAGAAGACATAATACATATTGACATAAATTGTAAATTATATCGGCTAACTTTAATGTCGAAGTTTAAATTCTCAAATTAAATTGAACATGTGACCAACATGTAACCACCAATATTTTTATAGGTCTATTTTTTATTATTTTAAATTTTCTTAGTCGTATCCCCGCACCCGTATCCATATCCGGATTTGCATTCACGAATCTTAACTTTTAGATTTTGCCGAATCTGACATTCGGAACCGTCCCCGTATCGGATACCCGCACCCGAGTCCGAGCAACTTAGACCAAACCCTTAAGAATGTTGTCACGTCATCTATCATTGGGAAGAGCCACCCGGTTCGCGCAACACTCTATCCTTGAAAAGAACCGTGACATTAAGAAAATCAAGTGCTTATTGCAAACGCCAAAACAAAACAAAAAGGCTACGAGCCTAACTTTGCAACTAAAACGAAAATTTTTAACATAAATGGAAAACCAAAATGAAAAACCGAATGAATATGTACAAAATGGAAGTAGAATATACTACTAGGGGCAATGAACATATACATAAAGTTGAAAAACATCTAGAATGAAAAGTTATATACAAACCATTTATCAACTACAGATGTGCTAAAAGTAAAGAAAATATATATAGTCATCCCAAATGTCAATGATAGGGCGCACCCCCCACGAATAAAAGCTAGCATTGTCCGTAATGCTACTACCAAAATAAACATAAATGACAAGAAAGGTTATAGAGTGGCCCCTCAAGCCTCATATGTTACCATGTGTTGATCAGTGGTCCCTCGGTCCTCTGTACTGGCGGGAACCTCAGATTAGTCCGAGGCCTACTGCTGCTGTGCTGCTGGGACAAGGGCCGGATCAGGAATTGGCTGAACAACTGATGGAACACTGGAGGTACCCTCCTGAGCCTGTGCCACCTCTATCACAACTCCCTCAGTGCTAGGGAGTTTCCTCTTCTTCCACGTCTGCCTGGGCTCCTCCTCCTGCTGTGGCTGAACTGCTGCTGGGTCTACAGCTGGATCCCCAAATAATAAATCAAGTGACATCTGATCCGCCATGAGCTTATCCACACCGTCTCTCAACTTTGTCACTGACTCATTTTAAGCCATCTGCTTTCTCAACTTCTTATGCTCCCGAGTTAGTTTATCCAAAACCTTGCTGTGTGCCCCAACTGCCTTTGTCAAGGCATCCTACGTCACCATCATCTTTTCCTGGTTGGCCAGGATCTTCTTCAGTGTTTCCCCTATAGATGGAGGAATCTCAACAGTAGCAGGAGCTGACTATGTTTGGACTGCAGTGGTCAAAGTGGAAAACTTGGATGTCGCAGCTGACATCCAGTTGTTCAAACTAGCTAGGGACTTAGTGAGCTGATGGGCAATGAACCGGTGAGTCTTCGATGAAGGAATAACCGGGTTCGCTGAAGTAGATGTACCAGCAACAGAAGAAGGACCCGGGGGCAATGTATTACCGGCAGCAGAGATGGTGGAAGGCTCAGTGGAATGCTCAATAACCGCTAGCTCCTCAGACTGGCCAGGTGCAGTGGAAGTAGATGCCTGAGTCTTTTTGCCCTTTTTTGGGTTGTCCGGACCCAACTGAATGTACCATGAGTAAGGGGCCACTGGAGGTACCCTGACATCAAATCTCTTTTTCTTCACCTTTAATTCTCTGAAGTATGGGAGAAAGTGTTCGGGAATGGATAGTTTGTGTTGGTCTCCTGTCCGACTGTAGAGATCACCCTCGACATAATGTTTCCCACATTGAGAGGAAACCCGGCCATAATAGATGCTACCAAAACAACACGGGGAATAGGAATGGAGTGATGATGGGTGGAGGGGTCTAGTCTACTACATACGAAAGTCAACCAACCCTTTATCTCGAAATCTAAATTGTTCCTCAGAAACTTCTCCCCTGCTTTCAACCAAACTGGGACAGTACCCGGCGCAGCCAAGTGTTGGGCCTGTAAGCATGTGATTTTTGCCCTATATAAAATACTCCGATAAAAATCCAAAAAAAAATTAGAATTTTTTCTTACTTATTTGCCATTTTTAGGAATTTTCTATATTTTTATTAATTGAAAAATACTAAAAATATTACGCATGACATTTAGGCCTTACTTTTATATTTTTAGGATTAATTAGTAATTACTTGTTTTATAAAAATTGTAAACTACAAAAATGCTTCTTTTTACCCCTTTTCTTTTTATTGATTTTTCTCTTTTTATTTAGGATTAAGTAGCCTTTATAATTTTAATAATTAGTATAATTTTAGATACTTTAGATTTTTCAATTTTAGGATTTTTAATATAAAATTGAAAGATACTTCCGTTGCATGAGACCTTCTTCAAATATATTCCCCCAGAAGACTTTCTCCTTATGAGAACTTCCCCCAAAATATTTACCCCAGAATAAAACCTTCCCCTGAATATTCCTTCTTCCCAAGAAAAACTCTCCCGCACAAGAACCCCCACATTAAATACACATGAAAACACACAAAAGAAAAAGGCTAAAAATCTAAAGAGCCGCACAGTACAAAAAGCGACCCCAGGACCCCAAGATCGTCTTCTCCATTTTTTCAAGCAACAGAGCCTCAACCATTTCCTATCCTCAACTTCTCCCCACTCTCTGACTTGATCTTGTTAGAATTTTCAATTGAAAAGAAGCACACACCCATCACACAATCGGGGAGTTTTTCATCCATTAACCAAAATTGCAGCCACAACTTCCATAGAAAACACTCAAAAATCTCAAAAAGGAAGAAGAAGAACGAACTTAAAAACTGAGACGAATACAATTCGAAAACAATCAAATCTCCGCCACTAAATGTCCAGACCCAGTTGAGTGTATACAAGGTTCGTCGAGCTCCAGCAAGTTTGAAGTCGAGGTTTCGTCACGATTTTGGTTGACAGTAGGCATTTTGGTTCTGAATACTTGAACGATTGTTGCGTGGTACCGATTTCTGAATTTCGCTCTCTGATTTATTTTATATCAAAGGAGCTTTGTTATTCCAGGTTCTAATTTTTCTTCCTCGTTCTATTACACTATTGAATCATGAGTGAATGAAGTGATCCTTATTCATAAATTGTTTTGTTTTCTTTTGATGGGTTACTGTAACTATTTAGTGTTCTATTTTAATTTGTTTATTTCATTTATATCTAGCTTAACTAAGTTTTAATTGAATTAAGTATGAAGATATCACTTATGGTAATGGAAAGTAATTAGGCATGGATTTCCTTAAGATCAAACAAATAAAGAAAAAAAAAAGGTTACAGTGATTTGGGCTTAGATGATACCAAGTTCTTTAAGATCAAACAAATCGAATTTGCCAATTTTCGGCCAGTTTTTGGGACATTCGTTGTTTCATATCTTATTTTTATTTCTTGAATCTTAGTTACACTAGATTTGAATAAGATTGCAATTAAGAATTTTGAAGTTAAGTTTTGTAGATTTAGGTCTTTATGAGAATTTTGTTGCGGAAGGGAAAAGTTATATGAAAGTCCCAAACATAGGAAGTAGTTAATTCATCAATATCCGTAGTTCGCTTTAGTTAATTAAATCTTTTTGAAATAAATTGGGGCGTGTCATATTAAGTAACACAAATAGCTATGACCCTCAAAACTAAATTAGCAATCTTTTAAATAGATTAGTCGAGACGTGCCGCGTCAAATAAATCTCAATTGCGCGGCTCTCATTTAACTATTTTTTTTAAAAATATTTAGAACCCGAGGCATGTCATTTAATGAATTTCCATGACCCTCGCAAAGTTAACAATGCGTTAGTTGCTTTAGGCGCGTTATTTAATAATTCTACCTTTTTAAACCCGGGTGCGCATTTCATGTGACCCAAATCCAAATCCTAAAACGTTGAATAAAATGTGTTTCGGATCCGGGTGCATTTCATGTGACGTGATCCAAAAATACATTTTAAACGATGTTCGATCTTCCTTAAAAATTGATTAAAAGCGGTAAATAATTTAAAATTGCATTATAGGATGAACATATTTTTAAAATTAGATATTAGGCCAATTATAATAGTTTAAGCGACCATGCTAGAACCACAGGATCCGTGGGTGCCTAACACCTTCCCCCGGGTCAACAAAATTCCTTAGTCAGAATTTCTGGTTCACAGATTTCATTTGGAAAGGCAAATTTTTTTTTCTAATTGGGATTCAAGATAAACCGGTGACTTGGGACACAAAAGCCAACATATCCCAAGTAGCGACTTTGATCAATAAATAATTCCATTTCGAGTAATGTCGCTTAAATTGAAAAAACTTTCTTATAAATTATCCTTCGGGGTAGGCGTGTAAAAAGGAGGTGTGACAGGGCCAACCAAGGACGAACCTCTTCTTTCATTGCCAGTGTTTCTAAGTACTGGGTTTCGTCCTCTTTATGGAACCCCCAAAAATTCATTTAGTGACTTTCCATCGAACACCACTACTTTATCCCGCTCTTTCGTTGCCTTTGAGTCCTGTACTACATAATGAACATTACAATAGAACTCTTTTAGCAAAATGCTCATTGGCCATTTCATAACGCTCCTTGAAAAAAGTCCCAACCTTCTCTAGTTCGGAATTGTGCTTGCACATGCGGTTGAGAGGAATAAGATCAATGTCAATAAATTGCCTCTCCGAAATCAATTTTCTTTTGGGCCACCACTCTCTAAATCTGTGGAAGGCAATTTCACTGACGAATCTGTCCACCCAGGCTTCCTGTTTTCTAGTCCGATCCACTCCCCCGACTTGTGGTTCACCCCCTCACCACATCCTCCACTCTCCCCCTGATAATGAAGCCGTGGGAGAGGTGGAGTATTGTTCTTTTTCTCTTGCTACGGACTTATCAGACGAGTCCGAAATAACATTGACTGGTTTCTTGGAGGTGGGTGCTGAATCAGCTGAAGGACTATCTCGCAGCTGGAATGATGTAGACATGTGAGTGGGAGCAGATTCTGAAGTGATATCCCAGGATGGTGCATACTCACTTCCCGTAGAGTGTGAGGCCGCTTTATCAGCTTCCTGTATCAACTTACAAGTTCTTTTTATGCTCTCCCTAACCTGGGGAGTGAGTTTGACCACCCGCTTTCCTTTGCCCCCTCGAGAGGAACCATCTCTCTCGGGTTATTTTTGTTCCTTTCCCTCACGTTTTTGAACCATTATCTGCAAGTAATACATGTCTACATTGTTAGTAGAGGCATATGCAGTGAATCATATAATATAGTTGAGTTAAAATTGCAGTCACAGTGAGGCAGAAATAGGGGCGCAGACTGCGCAAAAGAGTCACGCGCTCGCGCTGAGAGGGTTACAAACTCACCCTCTCTGAACTTACTAACGCGGTCCACACTATTTTGGACCGTTGCAGCGTTGGTTGAACGCGAACCGCATGAAAATGCTACGTGGACCGCGCTTAATCACCCAAAACAACCTTCTCTGAACCTTATCAGCGTGGTCCGCACTCTTTTGGACCGCGCTCGGCTAGCGCGGACCGCGCAATAATGCTACGCGGATCGTGCAGGATAGAACTTATCAAACACATGAGAAGCAGTGCGGACCGTGCAGAAAAGGTGCGTGGCCGCGCATGGCTAACAATTAGCTGAGTTCAGGCTCATTTAAGTCCAATTTTCATTCCAATTTTGGGTCCTAAGTGTCCCCACTCAATTATTAATCATGAGTTCGTGCCTATTGTTCAACATAAACACACAAAATTCTAACCTATTAGTATAAACTAAGATGAAATAGAAGAAATCAAGAAGTTATACTAATGGGAAGCACGTAAAATAATTAAAAATTAGACTATGAATGAGATAAGCAAGAATTGTTATCAAGGATTATGAGAATTTAACTATGTGAGCAAGTAGACTTGATGCACAGTGAAAATGAGAGCTCAGGTAGAAAATTTGCGAAAAGGTTAAAATGAGGCCCAATGTTACTATTTATAGAATGCACTGTGGGGACCCATGACCTACCTACCAGCACGGCCGTGCATAAATGGCCGCGGACCGTGCTGGATTTCCCAGCCCTCATATCACTTGCATAACCCACGCGGACCGCACTGTTCTGGTGCGCGGCTGCGTGGTATCTTTTAGAGAGCATGCCATTTTGCCTTCCCAGCGCGGACCGCACTGCTTTGGTGCGCGGCCGCGTGGGATTTTGTCAGAGGATCATCAAGTTTGGTGCTTCATAGCGCGGACCGCACAGAATTATGACGCGGTCGCGCTGGATGATTCTGAGACTTAACTTATATTTGCTCAAGCCTACGCGGACCTCACTATTTTGGTGCGCGGCCGCGTAGGCAATCTTCAGAGACTTAGCATTTTTTTTTCATTTATGTCATGCACTGGTTCAACATTGTCCCTGCAATTACTTCTAGCTCAAAAATCCTAATCTACAACAGAAAACAAAAGAAATAAATAAGACATAGGTTGCCTCCCAAGAAGCGCCTGATTTAACGTCGCGGTACGACGCATGTTACCATCAAAGTCACTTCAAATGAATGAGTGCCACCACGTGGCTGTCATCAAACTTTCCTAAGTAATACTTGACACGATGCCCATTGGCCGGAACACTTCACCATTCCATTCTTATTTTTTAGATCAATGGCACTAAATGAAGTTACTCTAACGACTTCAAATGGACCGCTCCACTTAGATTTTAGCTTGCCCGAAAATAACCTCAACCGGGAGTTGAAGAGAAGAAACATGTCATTAACTTTGAATTCCTTCCCTCAGGCATACTTGTCGTGAAGGTACTTCATCTTGTCCTTGTACAAGGACGAGCTGGAGTAGGCATGAAACCTAAGCTCATCAAGTTCATTCAGTTGCTCAACCCGGATATTTGCAGCGACATCCCATTCTAAGTTCAACTTTTTCAAGGCCCACATAGCCTTATGCTCCAATTCCACCGGAAGATGACAAGCCTTCCCAAACACCAACCGATACGGCGACATACCAATCGGAGTCGTAAAAGCTGTACGATAAGCCCAAAGAGCGTCATCCAATTTCTTTGACTAGTCGGTCCTATTTGCATTAACAGTCTTGGACAAAATACTCTTGAACTCTCGGTTAGAAGCTTCTACTTGGCCGCTCACTTGAGGATGATAAGGAATGGTCACCGTGTGATTTACCCCACACTTTGCTAGCAAAGAGTCAAAAGCCCGGTTGCAAAAATGAGAACCACCATCACTAATGATAGCACGTGGAGTGCCAAACCTAGTGAAGATACTCTTTTTCAAGAACGACACCACACTTTGAGCTTTGTTATTGGTCAAAGCGATGGCCTCGACCCATTTCGATACATAATCAACCGCTACCAAGATATAGGTGTTGCCACAAGAACTCATGAATGACCCCATAAAGTCGATCCCCCAAACATAAAAAATATCAACCTCTAGAATCGTGTTAAGGGGCATCTCATCTTTCTTGGAAATCCCTCCGGCTCGTTGGCATTCATCACATCTCTAGACAAAGTCACCGTCGTCTTTGAACAAAGAAGGCCAATATAACCCACAACTAAGCACTTTAGATACCGTCCTCGCCCCGTCATGATGGCCACCATAGTGCGATGAGTGACAAGCTTCCACAATACTCAACTGCTCTTCTTCAGGAACACATTGGTGAATTACACCATCGGTGCAAATTTTGAAAAGATACGGTTCATCCCTGTAATAGTCCAAGCTATGCCGCTTAAGCTTCTTCCTTTGGTTAGAAGAGAACTCATATGGGACCACACTGGTAACAAGATAGTTGGCAATGTCGGCAAACCACGATATGTCTAGCATTGAAATCGAGAGGAGTTGTTCATCCGGAAAAGCAACATTTATCTCAAGGCCGTCCGAAGGCCTCCTTTCCTCCTCCAATCGAGACAAGTGGTCCACCACTTGGTTTTCACTACCCTTTCTATCCACAATCTCCAAATAAAATTCTTGAAGAAGATGCACCCATCTTATAACCTCGCCTTTGAATCTTTCTGGTCATCAAGTACCTAAGGGCGGCGTGACAGGTAAGGATAATCACTTTGGCTCCCGTAAGGTATGGGCGAAATTTCTCCATGGCAAAAACAATGGCAAGCAATTCCTTCTCGATGAACGTGTAGTTCCTTTGAGCTTCATTCATTGTCTTACTTGAGTAGTACACTTGATGTAACATCTTGTTGATTCTTTGGCCTAAGACCGCTCCCACCGCAACATCACTAGCGTCGCACATAAGCTCAAAAGGTAAGCTCCAATTGGGTGCGGTAATGATGGGGGTAGTCATCAATTTGTGATTTAGAAACTCGAAAGCCTCCATGCATCTCTCATCAAACATATACTTGGCATCTTTCTCTAGCAATTTGCACAACAAGTTAACTACCTTAGAGAAATCTTTAATGAACCTTCCGTAGAAACCCGCGCCCAAAAAGATCCTCACCCCTTCGATAGAAGTAGGGGGAGGTAACCATGAAATGACTTTAATCTTGGCTTTGTCAACTTCAATACCTCTCTTCGAAATCTTGTGACCCAATACAATGCCCTCTTCTACCATAAAATGGCGTTTTCCCAATTGAGAACTAGGTTTTATCTTCACATCGGGCCAACACACGATCCAAATTTTCAAGCATTCTTCAAAGGAGTCCCCCACCACGCTAAAATCATCAATAAAAACCTCCAATATATCTTCCACCATGTCAGTGAAAATTGCCATCATACATTGTTGGAAGGTTGCTGGGGCATTACACAATCCAAACGACATCCTCGAAAATGCGAAGGTGCCATAAGGATAAGTAAAGGTCATCTTTTCTTGATCTTCCAGGGCGATGATTGTACCCCGAATAACCATTCAGAAAGCAATAAAACAACCGACCCGCAAGACAATCAAGCATTGATCAAGGAACGACAACGGGAAATGATACTTTCGAGTCACCTTGTTAAGCTTTCTATAGTCCATATAAACTCTCCATCATGTCACAATCCTAGTAGGGATCAACTCATTGTTAGCATTGGTTACCATCATCATTCCTCCCTTCTTGGGCACACATTGCACCAGAGAAGTCCATGAGCTATCAGAAATAGGATACACACACCGGCATCAAGCCACTTGATAACTTCTTTCTTGACCACTTCTTTCATAGCTTCGTTGAGCCTCCTTTGGTGTTCAAGTGAGGGCCTCACATCCTCCTCCAATATGATCTTATGCATGCAAAAGGCGGAGCTTATACCCCAAATATCAGCCAATGTCTATCCGATCGCCCTCTTGCTCTTTTGTAGAACTGCCAAAGTGGCATCAATGTGCACGTTAGTCAAGCAAGATGAAAGAATAACAGGCAAAGTGAAACTAGGGCCCAAGTATTCATACCTGAGGTGAGGAGGAAATGATTTCAACTCCAACACCGACGGCTCCTCAATAGACGACATGGTGGGTGGAGTTTTGAGATTTTCAAGATCAAGAGATAACTTTCTTGGCTCATAAGAGTACGAGCCCATACCATAAGCGTTTACCCATTCAACTCTCCCGGCATCATCATCAACATCCATATTCAAGAGCACGGCCTCAAGTGGGTCCTCAACGTTCACCATTGCGCTTGCGTCATCCACTATCACCACCGTGACAATGTCAACAAACGAGCACACCTTGGTGCTATTTGGTTACCTCATAGATTTTCACACATGGAACACCACGTTTCCATCACCAATACGGAATGTCAATTCTCTCGCTTCAACATCAACCAAGGCCTTCCCCGTAGCTCGGAATGGCCTTCCAAGAATAATAGGCACCTCAAAATCCACTTCACAATCCAAGATCACTAAGTCGGCCGGCAATATGAACTTATCAACACAAACAAGGACACCATCAATAATCCTTAAAGGCCGCTTCATTGACCGATTCGCCATTTGAAGCCTCATAGAAGTTGGACAAAGTTGTCCGATTTCCAATGTCTTGAAGACCAAATATGGCATGAGATTGATACTTTCCCCCAAGTCACATAGGGCTTTTGCGCAATTGGCACTTCCAATGGTACATGGTATTGTGAATGCTCCGGAATCCTCTAGCTTTGGATCCATGGAATGTACAATGGAACTCACTTGATGCATCATCTTGATTGTCTCACATTCCCTGGATCTCTTTTTAATAACCAAGTCCTTCATGAACTTTGCATATCCCGACATTTGTTCAAGTGGCTCCACCAAGGGCACATTTATAGTCAAACTCTTCATCATCTCAATGAACTTTTTAAACTGGTTGTCACCTTTTTGCTTGGCCAACCTTTGAGGATATGGCGGAGGAGGCCTAGGCAAGGGTGCCTTGGCCTTTGGCACCATCGGTTCGGGCATATCAATGACGTGTTCCCTAGACGTGCTCATGGCCTCTTGAGTCTCCTCCTCACCCTCAGCAATCTCAATTCTCACATCATCACTTGGATTTGGTTCAACAATATCCTCAACTACCAACGGTATCTCATCATTTTGCAACTCTTCTTCATGAACAACAACTCGATTACCTCTTGAGGCTTGGACATCACCGCCTCTTCCACTTCTCGTGGTCACCGCCATCAAAGGATTATTATTCCCACCCTTGGGGTTCACTACCGTATCATTTGGTAGAGCACCCTTTGAACGAGTGTTGAAAGATTGCAAAATTTGCCCGAGTTGTACTTCCAAGCTAGAGATCGAAGTGTTATGGGTGGCCAATTGAGCATCGGAGTCATGATTCTTCTTTATCATTTGCTCAAACATGTTCTCTATTTGACCTGTGTCATTGCCCGACGAACTCGACCCTTGTGATTGAAATGGGGGCGGGTTGTTCGGTTGTTGATACATCGTGGGCCTTTGAAAACCTTGCCCCCTTTACCTTGACCAGCATTATTGTTCCACCCACCTTAACCACTATTGTTGTTGTTGCAATTGCTGTTCCCGTTCCAATTACCTTGATTCCCCGAATTATGGTTCCCCCAATTGCCTCCTTGATTGTTATTATAATTCCAATTACCACCTTGTTAATTTCCCTAATTACCTTGGGGTTGATTACCTCTATTCCCTTGGTAGTTGTTGACGTATTGGACTTACTCACTTTGGTCATCAAAACATTCATTCGAATATCCACCACCATCATCATAGTTGTCAAAATTTTCTTGAGGCTGTTGTTGCCCTCTTTACCTTCTTTTCATCATAT
This sequence comes from Nicotiana benthamiana, assembly GCA_034376525.1. Taxonomy (NCBI): domain Eukaryota; kingdom Viridiplantae; phylum Streptophyta; class Magnoliopsida; order Solanales; family Solanaceae; genus Nicotiana; species Nicotiana benthamiana. The sequence continues at coordinate 125,187,436 of CM067338.1, read as the reverse complement.
TCACTCCCTCTATGGCATTGACTTGGCCCGAATTTTGAACTTGTTGAAGTTGTGCCTTAGCCAATTGGTTCATTTTTGTTGTGAGTTTGACAATGGCTTGTTCGTGGTCTGTAGTTCCTTGTGCAAATGTGTAACGTTGGGATCATGTGACGACACGACCCATCGTCTTTTGTACTTCAGCCCTGTTATCCCCATTTTACGCTTTCCCGTGTGTTGATATATGTGTTTGGTGAGTTTGAAGTGTGTTAGGTTGGATTTTGTTAGAAATGAGACCAATAGTCTCTTTAAGGAAAGCTTAAGTTGGAAAGCCAACCGGATGTTGACTTATGAGTTATAGGGCTCGGAATGGATTTTCGGTGATTCGACTAGTTTCGGATGGTAATTTGTGATTTGGGAGAGAAAACATACTTTGAATTTGGAGGTTTGGTGTAGAATTAGGTTTGAATTGGCTAAGTTGAATTTCGGCGAATTCCGGTTGATAGGTGAGAATTTTATTCGAGGGACGGAATGGAATTTCGAGAGTTGCATTAGCTTCGTTAGGTGAATTTGGATATGTGTGCATAATTTCAGGTCATTCGGACTTCGTTTGGTTGGTTTTGACATTGAATGTGGTTTTGGAAAATTCTAAGTTATCATAGGCTTTGATTTGAGGAAAATGAGGGTTTTTGGTGTTAATGTTGGTGTTTCAGGGCTCTAGCAAGTTTGAATTAGGTATTGGGTCATATTTGTGTTTTTGGTTTGGACCCCGGGGGCCTCGGGGTGATTCCCGATGGTTAAACAAGAGAGTATGGAGTTTGCTTCAGATTTGGGGTCTGTCTTATGGTATTTCCGCATTTGCAGACAATAGACCGCGTAAGCGGCATCCGCTGAAGCGGAAGATGAGCCGCATAAGTGGCCAAGGGTATTTTGGTTGGGACTGCAGAAGCGGATAAGCGACCGCAGGAGTGAAGTCGCGGAAGCGGTCAAGGACCGCAGAAGCGGTCGCTGGAGATTTAAATTAAATTGCAGAAGCGGTCTAAAAGGGCGCGGAAGCGGAGAAATCACCAATGGAGCTGAAATCGGCATGGTTTAATGAAACAGTAGGTTTTTCAAAATTTTAAAAGGGAAGAACATTGGAACGTCGGGCTAAGGTGATTGTTGGCGATTTTTGGAGAGATTTCGAAAAAATATATAATCAATGAATTTTTATTTTTCTATATCACGACCCAAATATCCGATTGTGATGACGCCTATTACAGTACTAGGCCAGCCCAAAAATAACATGACAAATATGGTGATTATTTATAAATTCACTTTTCCTAAACAGATTAAGTCTCAAAGCTTTTAATTTTTAAAATATTAAAGAAATACGCGGAATAAGTACGAAAATACATCCCCGAATCTGATGTCACTAATCATGAGCCAACAAATACACTATACGCTGTCTACTCATAACAAGCCTGAAATATAAAAAACACTAGAATAGGAAAGAGAAAGGCAGGGGTGCGAATGCCGTGCAACTATCTCGCGATCTCCGGATAAGACTCTGAGAATGCTGGAAGCTCTCACTCTTTTGCTCGGGCACCTGGATCTGCACATAGGGTGCATGGAGTAACGTGAGTACGCCAACTCAGTAAGTAACTAAAGTAAATAAAGTCTGAGTGCAGTGACAAGCATTTAAATATCATATGTATACCGATCAAGAAAATTTCAATAGAAATATAAAGTAAAAATATGCAGCTCAATAGCCAATTAATCTCGTAAAAACTCCAGTTTCAATTAAAAATCCTTTAGAAACATTTATTCAGTATTTTTCAACAAAGGTTCAGTATAAAAGAGGAGTGAAAGCAGAAAAATATCGTGAATAAGCCCATGGGGCAAGGTATCACTCATATTCGGGCAAGCCTCTCAGTCACTCGTGACTCAGCTCTCATCAATCAGTACTCACACTCAGTACTTCGGCTCAATAGATATCTCATAATAATAATAATAATAATAATAATAATAATAATAATAATAATAATAATAATAATAATAATAATAATAATAATAATAATAATAATAATAATAATAATAATAATAGCCGCTGCGGCGTACAGCCTGATCCGTAATATATAGTCAACAGCCTAAACGTCATATCACTGTGGCTCACAACCCGATCCAATACATTTCGATGGTGCGTGCAGCCCAATCCATAAAAATATTGCTGCAGTGTGCAGCCTGATCCATATCTATACACACACTCCTCACCATTAGGTCCTCAATCTCTCTCAGTCATTAACCTCATGGCCACTCGGGCATATCAGTGAACATCAGGAAAACTCAGCCTTAATAGTTTCATATTTCAATAAGTACAATGATGAAACCGGATTAAATAATAAACAGGTAAAATATGACTGAGAGTATGCTTTCAAATCAAAACAGGGTGAGAAAAATAGTAAAATACCCCTAAGGGTCTAAACAGTTTGGCACAAGGCCGCAAACATGGCATTATGCTCAAGTTAACAAATTAATTTCTAAAACACATGGATATAATATACAATATATCAAAATATACAACTATACAGTCGCCACAGAATGGACCAAGTCACAATTTCCACGGGTGCACGCCCACACGCCCGTCACCTAGCATATGCATCACCTCATTTATCAAATCAGTACCATATTCTGGGATTTCATACCCTTAGTGTCAAGATTTACAATCTTACTTACCTCAAACCGGATGAAATACTACTTCGCGACGCCCTTGCCTCTCGACTCGGCCTCAACTCGCCGAATCTATCCAAAATCAGAATTATAACATCAGTATATGCTAAGGGGACGAAGCCCATGCCAAAATAATCAAATTACATCAAGAATTCCGAAATTGGCCAAAGCCCCCGTGCCCACGCCTCAAATTCTGATAAAATTACAAAACTAGAATCCATACATACTAAATGCATCAAAATCTGACCACAAACGACCCTTCAAATCCTCAAATCAAAGTCTCCAATTTCAAACCCTACTTCCCCAATTTTAGGCTTTAAATCCCACTAATTTCATGTCTAATAAGGTAAAGATTACCATAGAATCGAGTATGGAGTTCAAAATAGGGGTGTTCAAAACCGATCCGAAACCGAAAACCGAACCGAGCCGAAGCTTAATGGCTTAATGGTAACGGCTTAACGGACGGAGAACAGATTGAATTTTTTTTATTAACGGCTTATCGGTTTGGGGGCGGATTAATCAATTTTCTTAACGGATAATCCGTTAACCCGTTAAGAATATAAATATATATATATATATATATATATATAATTTATTTTTACTTACATAATTATATATATTAAATATAAAAATTAAAAATCTTAAAAATGAATAAGTATAAATACATGCATTTTCCTCGGATACCAGTACTGGAAGATTCTAATCTTTTAAATGAATAGAAAATCCAAGGTAAAATTTCATTGCAGACATAGCAAATGCAGTTTGATCAAAAGTTCAAAACACAGAGCAAGTGCGACGAGAAATGATCTTTCAGTATTTTCTCTAATCCCCATATCCAACCCACACTGACCAAATCTACACAATATCACCATTATCATATACTAGTAGACTAAAACCCCATGTGTTTGTTTTATTTTTGTAGCTCTAGGATCATTGAAACTGTTTTGAACTTTTTTCGTGTGTTGCAACTTTTGCCTATAAACGAGACTATAAAAGAGAGGTTGAACGATAGTAACGAGTGTTGTTCGATTGTATGTCACCGGCTGCAAAAAACTAGTTACTCGTATTCTATCATGTGCGGACAGAATACATTTGAGCCCTTAGGTATTAAACCGATAAACCGCCCGATAAAAGCTAACCCGATACCAATCCGCCCGATATCTTATCGGGTGGCTAACGGATGAATACATTTAAAAGCCGATAACCGTTAAGCCAAACCGTTTAGAGTAAAAGCCGCCCAATCCGCCCAATGAACACCCCTAGTTCAAAAATCTTACCTCCAACTGTTTCCTTTCGATTCCCTCTTCAATCCCTCTGAAAAAGCTTCAAAACCGCTCAACAATGGTGGAAAATAGACCAAAAATTGCGAAGGCATCTATTTAAATATTCTGCCTAGGCAATAATTCCTTCTTTGCGAACACGGTCAAAGCCTAGCGTTCGCGAAGCACAAAAATTCACTGACCAAATTTTCCTCTTTCACGAATGCGACATCCTTCATACGAATGCGAAGCCTCAACCGTCCAAGCCTTCGCGAACGCGACATCACCCACGCGAACGCGATGAACAACTACTAGGGGACCCAGCTATTCCACTTTCCTCTTAGAGAATACGTCTATATCCTCGCGATCACGTTCCTTTTACTGACTATATCTTCACAAACACGAGCCCCCATCGCGAACGCGTAGAACACTTTTTCTGCAACAAAATACCAGAAATCTGCAACTCTCCAAAATAAGAATTTGGTCCGTTAGCCTCCCGAAACTCACCCGAGGCCCTCGGAAGCTCAGCAAAACATGCCAACACATCCTATAACATCATTCAAACTTGTTTCAACCTTCGGAACGCTCACAACAACATCAAAATATCAAATCACCCTCGAATTCAAGCCTAAGAATTCTAAAACTTCCAAATTCTGCTTTCGATCAAAAAGTCTATCAAACCTCGTCCGAATGACCTGCAATTTTGGACGTACGTCTCAAATGACACAATGGACCTACTCCAATTTCCGAAATTCTATTCCGACCTCTGTATCTAATACTCCACTACTCACCAAAAAACGCCAAAATTCTAATTTCGCTAATTCAAGTTTAAATCTTCTACGGACCTCTAGAATACATTCCGATCATGCTCCTAAGTCCCAAATCACCTAAAGAAGCTATTCGGAGCATCGGAATTCACATCCGAAACCGTTTTCACATAAGTAATATCCGTTGACTTTTTCAACTCAAGCTTACTCAAAAGAGACTAAGTGTCTCATTTTTCTACAAAACCACTCCGAACCCAAGATAACCAATATGATGCCACATAATACGGCCGAAAAAGACATAAAGTGGCATAAATGGGGGAAATAGAGTTGTAACTCATGAAACGACCAGCCGAGTCGTTACATCCTCCCCCTCTTAAACAAGCATTCTTCCTCGAACGAGTTAAGAAACATACCTAAGGCCTCAAATAGGTAAGGATATCTGCTCCGCATCTCCCACTCGATCTCCTAGGTAGCCTCATCTACGAGCCGACATCTCCACTGCACTTTCACTGAAGCTATATCATTTGATCTGAGCTTTTAAACTTGACGGTCCAATATAGCCAATGGCTCCACATCATAAATCAAATCATAATCTAACTGAACCATGATGAAATCCAAAACATGAGACGGATCACCAATATATTTACGGAGCATGGAAACATGAAATACCTGATGCACACTCGACAAGCTGGGTGGCAAGGCAAGCTCATAAGCCACCTCCCCAATACTCCGAATCACCCCAAAAGGCCCAATGAATCGAGGATTCAATTTAGCCTTCTTCCCAAATCTCATAACACCCTTCATGGGTGAAACCTTTAGTGGAACCTTTTCCCTAACCATGAAGACACATCACGGACCTTCCTGTCAACATAACTCTTTTGTCTCGACTGTGCTGTACGAAGTCGTTCCTGAATCACCTTCACCTTGTCCAAAGCATCATGTACCAAGTTTGTACCCAAAAGCCCAACCTCACCCGTCTCAAACCAACCAACTGGAGATCTTGACCTCCTCTTATATAAAGCCTCGTATGGAGCCATCTGAATACTCAACTGATAACAGTTATCATAAGAAAACACCGAAAACTAATCCCATGACCCTCCAAAATGAATGACAAAAGCGCACAATATGTCCTCTAATATCTGAATAGTGCATTCGAACTGCCCATCCGTCTGAGGGTGAAACGTTTTGCTTAACTCAACTTGAGTACCCAAATCTCACTACACGACCCTCCAAAACTGTGAAGTAAGCTGATTATCTCTATATGAAATGATGGAAACTGGGGCACCATGTAAGCGAACAATCTATCGGATATAAATCTTTCTAACCACTCTGAATAATAGGTAGTACACATAGGAATAAAGTGCACAGACTTGGTCAGCCGATCCACAAGCACCAAAATAGCACCGAACTTCTTCAAAGTCTGCGGGGGTCCAAGTACAAAGTCCATGATGATCTGCTCCCACTTTCATTCTGGAATGTCTATCTGCTGAAGCAAAACCCGACCTCTAATGATCATATATATCACCTGCTAGAAATTGAGATACCGAGCTACAAATCCCACAATATCCTTCTTTATTCTCCTCCACCAATAGTGATGTCTCAAATCCTGATACATCTTCGCAGCTCCCGGATGGATGGAATACCGTGAGCTATGAGCCTTCTGTATATTCAACTCCCAGAACCCATCCACACTGGGCACACGTATCCGACCCTGCATCCTTAATACCCCATCATCACCAATGGCAACATTTCTAGCATCGTTGTGCTGAAATCCGTCCTTAAGGACTAGCAAATGAGGATGATCATATTGGCATTCTCTAATGCGATCAAAAAAGGAAGAACAAGAAACCACACAAGCTAAGACTCGACCGGGATCCGAAATATCCAACCTCACGAACTGATTGGCCAAGGCCTGAACATCAACTGCAAGGGGTCTCTCCTTAATAAGGATATATGCCAAACTGCACATACTTACCGCCTTCTTACTCAAAGCATCGACCACTACATTGGCCTTTCCTGGATGGTACAAGATAGTGATATCATAATCCTTTAGCAGCTCCAATCATCTCCGCTGCCTCAAATTGAGATCCCTCCATTTAAACAAGTTCTGGAGGTTACGATGATTAGAGGCATCTCTGTGGCAGATTGAGACAATACATGTGATCACAACATCTGAAACAATAACATCTGGTCTAGATGGGAGCATAGAAATGGGCCTGACCACCACCGAATCGACCTACCCTTTTGGGGTGGCCCCTAGCTGACTGACCCCCACCCTAGCTGCCTGAGCGGGTGGTGAAGTAACTGGACTCCTCTGCTCAGACAGACCCTCAAGAAGAGGAGGACAATGCCTCCTCATATATCCAAACTCTCCACACTCGTAGCAACTCCATGGTGCGGGGAACAGGGACTAAAGGGAACCCATAGCACCAGGATGACCAGTAGAAGGACCTGTCATGGAAGAGCCCTAAACATATGGAGCACGGGACAAACTCTGGGCTAGTTGGGAACTGAGTGATGAATGGAGATGTGAGATATGAGAACCATGGCCCGATAATTCCCCATGATGAACCGGGCAAGCTGACTCAGCATGTCTGAATGGACGACCTCTATCGTGCTGAAATTGACCTCTCGAAGAAGCACCACCAAAACTAACAGATTCCCAAGGCCTCTTGGCCTCCCTCTCAGCCCGCTTCTGGCGATGAACTGACTTAATCTAGCGAGCAATGTCAGCAACCTCGTCAGAAGTAGCACCTAACACCCTCTCCCTGGCCATGAGAATCCGAAGATGATATTTTAGGACATTAATAAACCTCCTAATCCTCTCCCTATATGTAGGAACCAACCAAGCAGCATGGCAAGCTAACTACGAAACCTTATCTCATACTACATCATAATCATATCACCCTGAAACAACTGCTCAAACTGCCTATACAGCTTCTCCCTGCGAGAGGCACATACTTCTCCAAAAAGAGAACGGAGAACTGCTGCTAGGTAAGGGGCACTACATCAACATGCCTACGTCTCTCATAAGCCTCCCACTAAGTAAAAGCAGCTCCAGAAAACTGAAAAGTAGTAGATGCTACCCCGCTAGTCTCCAGAATACCCGTTGTACGAAGAATCCTCTAACATTTGTCCAAGAAACCTTGGGCATCCTCTCCCTCCGTACCACGGAATGTCGGAGGCTAACGTCTACCAAACCTCTCCAATTGACACCGCCTGTCGTCAGGAATAATTGGTACCACATAAGCCTGGGCTGATGAACGCGGCTGGGCTGAAGGTGCCCCAGGTGTCTTAAGTCCCTGCACAACCTGCTAAGGTGTGCGAGTAGCGGGAGTGTGAGTACCTCCCCTGACTTGAGAAGTAGTTGCGGCCATAGTAACTGAGACCGCCTGAGCCAGGCTAGTGCACACTCATAGAATCTAGGCTAGGGCCACCTGAAGGCCAGGAATCACAATAAGCACAGCCAGTCCTAAGCTAGTGCTGGTGGAGCATTTATAATGGCAAAATGATCATGAACCGGGGTGGCTGGTAGATCCGTAGGTGCTTCCCTAGCTGGTGTTTGGGCTACACCCCTGCCCCTACCATGACCTCAATCACATCCTCAAGCTCTAGTGGCCCTAACTGGTTGTACTAGTGGTCGTTCGCCCTGAGTGGTAGCACGTGTCCTCACCATCTGTGAGAGTAAATAGAAGTTTAGTACTAAAATAAATAAATTCGCATGATAGGAATTTCAAGAATGTGAAGTTTCCTAAAGGTTCTGCAGCATCCCGAGGATAAGCACAGACGTTTCCGTACCGATCCACTAGATTCTACTAAGTCGGATCATGGCCCGTGAGATCTTATGTAACCTAGGCTCCGATACCAACTTGTCATGGCCCCAAATACCTAGATCATGATGGTGTTTGTCATAGTACTAGGACAACGCAAAAATAAAACGAACAATATAGAGATCATTTATAAATTTACTTTTTCTAAACAAATTAAGTCTCAAAGCTTTCCATTTTTAAAATATTAAATAAATATGCGGAATAAGTATGAAAATACATTCATAGCCCGAATCTGGTGTCACTAGTCACGAGCCACTTAATACACCCTGCACTATCTACTCATTACAAAACAAGTTTGGAATATAAAAAATTACTAGAATAGGAAGGAGAAAGGCAGGGCTGCGAACGTCGTGCAACTACATCACGATCTTTGGATATGACTCTGAGAGTGCGGGAAGCTCTCACTCTGATGCTCGGGCACCTGGATCTGCAAACAAGGTGCAAGGAGTAATGTTAGTACGCCAAGTAAGTAAGTAGCTAAAGTAAATAAAGTCTGAGTGTAGTGACGAGCATTTGAAAATGATATGTATACTTATCAAGAAAATTTCAACCGCAATATCAAGTCAAAATATGTAGTTCAATAGCCAACTAATATGGTAAAAACTCCAGTTTCAATTAAAAATCATATAAAAACATTTATTCAACATTTTTCAATAGAGGTTCAGTATAAAAAAGGAGTGAGAGCAGAAAAAATATCATGAACAAGCCCCTACCTCGACCTCTAGCACAGCCACGGTCACGGCCACTCAGGCATATCAGTAGAAATCAGGAAAACTCAGCCCGAACAATTTTCATATTTCAAGAAGAACAATTATGAAATCGGATTAAACAATAAACAGGTAAAATATGATTGAGAATATGCTTTCAAATCAAAATAGGGTAAGAAAAATAGTAAAATACCCCTAAGGGTTTAAACAGTTCGGCACAAGGCCCTAACATGGCATTCAACCCAAGTTAACAAACCAATTTCTAAAACACATGGATATAATATACAATATATCAAATATGCAACTATACAGTCGCCACGAGACGGACCAAGTTACAATCCCCATGGGTGCACGCTTACACACCCATCACCTAGAATGTGCATCACCTCATCTATCAAAATAGTACTAAGTTCCGGAGTTTCATGCCCTCAGGTCTAGATTTACAATTGTTACTTACCTCAACCCAGATGGAATACTACTCTGTGATACCCTTTCCTCTCGACACGGCCTCAACTCATCGAATCTATCCAAAATCAGAATTAACATCAATATATGCTAAGGAAACGAAGTTCACGCTGAAATAATCAAATTACATAAAGAATCTCGAAATTGGCCAAACCCGACCCCCTGGTCCACGCCTTGGATTCCAATAAAAATTCAAAAACTAGAATCCTTACACTCTCACAAGTTCATGCATAGCAAATACATCAAAATCTGACCACAAATGACCCATCAAATCCTCAAATTAAAATCTCCAATTTCAAGCCCTAATTCCCTCATTTTACGCTTTAAATCCCACCAATTTCATGTTTAACAAGTAAAAATTACCATAGAATCGAATATTGAGTTAAAAAATCTTACCTCCAAGTGTTTCTCTTCGATTCCCTCTTCAATCCCTCTAAAAAAGCTTCAAAACCGCATCAATGGTGGAAAATAGACCACAAATTGCGAAGGCATCTATTTAAACATTCTGCCGAGACAAGAATTCCTTCTTCGCGAATTCGCTCAAAGCCTTGTGTTCTCGAAGCACAAAAATTCACTGACCAAATATTCCTCTTTCCTAAACACGACATCCTTCACGCGAATGGCGAAGCCTCAACCGTCCAACCTTTCGCGAACGCGACATCACCTACGCAAACAGGATGAACAACTGCTAGGGGACCCAATTGCTCCACTTTCCTCTTCACGGACGCGTCTATCTCCTCGCGTTCGTATTCCTTTTACTGACCATACCTTCGCGAACGCGAAGAACACTTTTTCTGCAACAAAGCACCAAAAATCTGCAACTCTCCAAAATAAAGATTTGGTCTGTGAACCTCCCGAAACTCACTCGAGGCCCTCGGGACCTCAACTAAATATGCCAATACATCCCATAACATCATTCAAATTTTTTCCAACCTTCTAAATGCTTAAAACAACATACAAAAATATCAAATCACCCTCGAGTTCAAGCCTAAGAATTTCAAAACTTTCAAATTCCGCTTTCTAACAAAAAGTCTATCAAACCTCGTCCGAATGACCTGAAGTTGAGCACACACGTCCCAAATGACACAACGGATCTACTCCAATTTTCGAAACTCCATTCCGACCCCTATATAAAAATCTCCACTACCAACCAGAAAACCCCAAAATTCAAATTTCGCCTACTCAAGCCTAAATCTCCCTCTGACCTCCAAAATACATTTCGATCCCACTCCTAAGTCCAAGATCACCTAACAAAGCTATCCGGACCATCAAAATTTACATCCGAGACCTTTTCACATAAGTCAACATCTGGTTGACTTTTCCAAGTCAAACTCACTCAAAAGAGACTAAGTGTCTCATTTCTCTAAAAAACTACTCCGAACCCAAACTAACCAACACGATACCATATAATACAGCTGAACAAGACAAAAAGAGGTAGAAATGGAAAAAATGGAGCGCTAACTCATGAAATGACCGTCGTGGTCGTTACATTCTAAGACATCAAATATTTTTGAATTAATTCAGTTTATCAAGATGATTACTATTTAAGATTGGATAAAAAATCTTATAGCATATAATAAAGGGTAAGAAAAAGCAGAGTGTTATTCAGTCATTTGCTGAAGCATTGACAAGTCACGTTCTATGAAACAACTAAACTTTTTAAGTGTCTCAGATATAGTGCTTATCCATATTTGATAATAACAAATAATGCACACATTATCTCTCACAATAGAATACCTTATCTAAGAACTAAAAAGATATTGTTCTTTCATAAGGTCAAGCCGAAAATATAGTTTCTCTAATTAGGTTTCAGCTCTGATTATGTTTCTTTAACTGATGATATTGGAAGCCGGAACTAAAGTATCTTAGGGTTGAGATAAAAGAGTAGGCACATTAAGAGACACATGTTGGACTGTACAAGATTGTGAATATAGCTTTCCTCCCAACTTAGCAGGCTATTGCGATGCATCAAGCAATGCCAAAGCCAAGGGATTAAGGTCTCTTCGAGAGAATACACATTTATTATCAACCTATATTATGAATTGGACGACCGCCTTAGCAAAAAGTTTAATAATTAGATATAGCATATTTTTAAATAATTAATTATTTAATTATGTTATATAGATTATAAGCTTTTAATTATTCAATTATATTATGTCTTACCAGGATCATGCTATCCATTCGAGGTGGTGAAGGTAGCTAAATATTAACATCAACAAATAATGCCAATCAAGTAGCTGATTATTTATGAAACCATTTGCTTGGTGGCTATGCAAATTTTTGACTATTGGGCAATGCATTGCTAGATGGTATAGATTTCAATATTGAAAAAGGACAATCAGAATGTCAACATTAGCGCAAAAATTGTCGAAAAAAAGTCTACTTGACTGCAACATCAAAGTATTTTTTGCCTAATTATTGGTTAAGAAAAGCACTTAATACTGGCTATTTTGACTACGTTTGAGTTCAATCATACAAGAATCCTAAATGCGAGTTTAATTCTTGTTACGGTCCAAAATTCACTAAAAATCGCGATGGCGCCAAACACTACCACCAGGCAAGCCAACAGTGAATGATTAACTTAATTACTTTATTATTTGAAATCATAATTTTCCATTAATTAAATAATATGAAATAGAATTTATAGGGTAAATGATAATATTTACTTGAACTACAGTAATAAACAACCGTAAGAATCCCCAAAACCCAGTGTCACAAGTGCATGAGTGTCTATTAACGAGTACAATAATAATACAATATCCGTCTGAGATACAAGTTAGACGGGGAATATAAATAACTCTGATAGAGACTTTGTACGCTGCGAATCGTATCAAGGAAGTTCATCTCATTGTAAAGTCCCCGCAACACCTTCTCCTCTACACCTAGATGGCCACCAGAAACATATATGTATACCTACAAAATAAGTGCAGCAAGTGCAACATGAGTATGTAAATTAATGAGTACCTAGTAAGTATCTAGCCTAACCCTAGAGAAGTAGTGACGAGGGATCGACATCGGCACTTACTAATGGTCTAATAGTACAAATAAAATAAGTATTGAACAGATATGTGATAGAGTAACAAACAAAATGAACTAGTGTAAATACGTGGTACAATCCTCCTCTCAATCTTAAACTCAAACTCTCTATTAACAGTTACATCCTCAACCGGAGAATATATATATATATATATATATATATATATATATATATATATATATATATATATATATATATATATATATATATATATATATATATATATATATATATATATATATATATAATGGACCTCACTAGATAGATATTCCTAATTTAAATCAGGTAAATTTCCAGATGCACTAGCCTCCTGTTAAATATTACTCGTGATTCCATAGGAGTAACTTATAGAAATGCCAAGGCATACGATCCGATACAGTCAAAATCTGGTATATAAACTTAGATACATCAATTATAATACTAAGGCGAATGATCCGCTCCCATGAGAGTGTGGTACATAATCCCGCCGAGGCTAACGACCCGATCCTATAAGATATGAGCACTGTCGAGGGTCGAACGACACAAGCCATAAATGTATCTATTACACTGCCGAGGCGAACAACCCGATCCCATTAGAATAAGAAGCTTTGACGAGTCTTTGACCCCAATTACGAATAAACATGTAAGTTATGAACTTTAAGTAAGCTTTTTGATGAAGAGGCACAATGCGGTAGAAATTCTTAAGGAGAGTACAATTATTCCACGGCTAATCGTGAAGCCCGTCAAATCTATACAATGTCAAGTCTATCACTTTACGCAATTCTAGTCTCAAATCTTAATGTGAAATAAAGGAATTAAACGAGCAAAGATAACCTATATAGTACAAGTATAACATGTTGTGAACCTATGTCTACTCGGACAATAACATGAACCTTGCTACTTACGGACTCTCATCAACTCGTGCGTACGTAGCCCCCTCAACAAATAACACATATTAAATACATCACCTTGGGGTAGTTTCCCCATCATAGAGTTAGACAAGAGACTTACCTCGCCCCGAAGTTCCGTAACCGGCAAGCCTGTCTAACACCTCAAACTGGTGCTCGTTGCTACCAAACTAGTCAATCAATGTACAAATACATAAATATATACTTTAATACTTATAATAAATCAATTTATAAAAAAATTCAACTTCGCTCAAAAATTGATAAAGTTACCCTAAGGCCCACGTGCCCAGATTCTGAATTTTTTGAAGATAATCATTACCCATATCACCACGAACTCAAATATATAATTTATTCTACCAAAAATCTCTAATTTCTACTAATTTCCATGTTTAAACCCATATATAAACTTTTTATTTAACTTGTAATAGGTGTAAATCACTTACCTTGTGTTGCTTGATGAAAATCTCCCATTAAATCTCTCCAAAAATTGCCCCAACCAAGTAAAAATGGGAGAAAATGGGCCGAATCTCGTTTTGTATTAAAACCTCACTGTCCGAAGACATCTCGCTCTTGTGGCAGTTTATCGCTTCTGCAGTTTCGCTGGTGCAGCCAAAATACCGCTTCTGCGGTCCTTCTTCAGGTCCGCCAACCTTCGCATCCGCGGCCCCAGTAGTGCTTCTGCGGCTCCTTGTGCGTAGGTGCGGTCCCACTTTTGCAGAATTCGACCGCATCTGCAGTCCCAGCCTTCCCCAGCAATTCTGCTTATGCGCCATCGCAGATGCAGAACTGGTCTTGAACTTGCGCCACTACCTAGCTCGTCCAGTACCGCTTCTGTGACCTTCTTGGCTGCTTCTGAGGCTCCGCACCTATGCCCAAAATATTGTAGGTGCGGTTACAATAGATGACAGGTGCTTTAGCAACCCCCCAAGCCCAAACTCAATTTGTTTACAATCCAGAATCTACCCGAGGCCCTTGACAACTTAACCAATTATACCAACTATCCCAAAACACATTACGAACTTAGTCGATGCCTCAAATCACGCCAAATAACATCGAAGCTGTGAATCAACGATCGAAATCCTTTTTTAACTTTTCAAACTTCAACGAACGCATCCAAATCATATCAAAAGATTTAGGAATGGAGCTAAACTTTGCGCACAAGTCATAAATGACAATAAGATGCTATTCCAAGGCTCAAAATCCCAAACAAACATCGATAACACTAAGGTCTACCTCAAACCAAACTTAAAAAATTCTTAAACCTTTAAAATGCCAACTTTCCCACAATAAGCGCTGAAATGCTCCCGGGCGATTTAATACTCAGCCTGAACACCCAAGTCCGAAATCATCATACAAACTTATTGGAACCTTTAGATTTCGATTCTGAGGTTTTTTACTCAAAAGTCAAACTTTGGTCAATTTTTTCAACTTAAAGCTTCCAAAATTTGAGTTTTTTCCCAGATTAGCTTCGAAATTCCTGAAATTCAATTCCTACCACACGTACAAATCATAGTACTTGAAGTGAAGCTACTCAAGGCCTCAAACCGCTGAACGACATGCTAGAGCTCAAAACGACTGGTCGGGTCGTTAGATTCTCCAACTCTTTAACATACGTTCGTCCTCGAACGTGCTAAAAACTACGTCGGAGTTACCCAAAATCACAGTTTAATACATCGTGTACCTGCTCGTGTTACCACAACCCAGTTTAGTATATTATCTTGAGCCAAACTGAAGATCACCCTTGTTATTTAGTAAATAAGCCATAGAACCAAATTCCAATCTCTGAATTTGTCACGACCCTAGTTCACCAATTGTGAACATGTCATGACGGCACCTAGTCTTTATGACTAGGTAAGCCTAACATAGTGGAGAAGTAACAACGTTTACGACATTTATAATCCAAAAGAGAAATAACACGGATAATGTATAGAGTTTCCGCTTGGCACATACACTTTAACACTTTACATTCTGAAACTATCGCAAAGACCTAGAAACCCACGGGCAAACACAGGCTGAGAGTAATACATAACACTGTTCTAATCATCCAGAAAAGTCTATAACAAGGAAGAACATAATAGAATCTAACTGACTAAAGGGGTAGAGTGAGAGGGAGACTCTCCGGTATGCGGACGCGACAGATATACCTCAAGTCTCCGAAATGCTCCCTGCATCTACCGATAATGCGCCTGCGTAGAGGTACCTGGATTTGCACATGAAAAACATGCGTAGAAGAGGCGTGAGTACACCACATCGGTACTCAGTATGTGCCAAGCGTAATCTCGGTCGGGTAGTGACGAGGAAAGGTCGAGGCCCTACTGAGATAAAAACATAATAATCAATAGAATAAGGAAATACCACACAGATATAATCTACTACGAGAATCTAGCAAAGTAAAAATAAGACAGTAACCGAGAACTAACACAGTAAGTAAGTAGAAGAGAAAATCACCACTGGGTATATATCATCGGGGATCTCTTTGTATCTGGGGATCTCCTAGTATCCTCCATTTTTACGTTACGGATCTCCTAGTATCTCGAGGATCTCTTAGTATCCTTCATTTTATACAAGGTATCTCTTAGTATCCCGAGAATCTCCTGTTATCCTCCATTTTATAATCATATCTGTGCCAGGGATCTCTTGGTATCCCGCACTCTCAGTCATAGAAAGAAACACATACAAAGGGAGTTATCAAAATGCCGTCTCGTAGTCCCAATTCGTATTACCACACAATTCAAATAAGATAAAGGGCTAAGTAAGAACAAATAACAGAATTTCTAGTCTAGCATGCTTCATATAGAACAGATAATACAATTTATGCAATTAAGCAAGTAAGTCAACTAAACATGCTTATCCTAAGCTAACACAGGTTAAATTGCATTTGGAATAGGCAAATTCGCAAGAAAATATAGTTAAATGTTCTAAGTAAAAATGGATTTTTCAACAACTAGGACAAGTACACACTCGTCACCTTGCGTACCAGGCATTTAAAATAACAAGTAATAGATCCTAAGGGGAGAGGTCCTTCACACAGAGTTAGACAAGCCACTTACCTCGAACTGGTGCAAAAATCACTATAGAACGATTCCCTTGCCATGAGTATCCTCCTATGAATGGCCTAAATCTATTCAAACAAATTACATAATGTAAATAACATTGCAAGTAACTAATTTCTCTATTAAAATTAAAGGTAAGGCGTGAAAATGGGTAAAATAACCAAAATGCCCCTCAGGAAAATAGCTCAGAGTCGTATAATATTCACATTTTCAGACACCTTGTACTCTTATAAATCTAACCATATCAAAATCTCCCAAATCGGAGGTCAATTGCCCCCTCAAAACTCAATAATTTAACCACTGAACTTTCACCCAAATTCTCCTATATTGATCCTTAATTCGAATTTAAAATATGGATATAACTACTAAATGATAGAATATATCTATAATGGATAATAGAAACGTTACCCAGCAATCTTCTCTTCGAAATCCTCTCAAAATCTCCCTTAACCGAGCTCCAAATCAAAATTTCCAACTTTTGAAATAAGGCCTCGGATAAACCCTTATCAGAATAGGGATTTTCGCTTTTATGGCCCAAGGACCGATTTTTCGGTCCCGCATTTGCGAAAGAACCAACTGCTTTTGCAGTTCCACTAAAGTGACCAGAGTCTGCTTCTACAGACCATTAACCGTATTTGCGGTTCCGCTTAGGCGGAAAGGAGATCACTTTTGTGGTTTCCTAAGGAATGGCCAAAAATAGCTTCTGCGATGAAGAGGACGCTTAGCGGCGCTGCTTCTGTGGTTCCAAAGCCGTAGAAGCGGAAATACCAGAAGATGAAAAGTTCAGCTACTGCACACTTTAGGAAATCTACCCGTCGACCATCCGAAACCACCCCGATGCCCCGAGACCTCAACCAAAAGCACCAATACCATCTAATGCCTCATTCAAACTTGCACCAATCCTTAACACATCTAAATCAACACCAGAAACCCGATTAAATCAAGATTCAAGCCTAAGAACTTCAAGTTCATTCAAAATACGCTTTCGATTTAAAACCTAATCAATACTCGTCCGATTGACCGAAAATTTTGCACGCACTTCCCAAGTGACATGGAAGTGCTACAATAACTTCCGGTATCTCGTTCTAACCCTCGGATCAAAAATTCACTATCAGACCGGAAACCTCCAAATTCTAATTTTTGGCAAATCTAACCTAAATGAGCTCCACACGTCCAAAACACATTCTGAACACACTCCTAACTTTGAAATCACCTAACTGAGCTAATGAAACCATCAACTTTCTATTCCAAGGTTGTCTTCACATAGTTTTAATTACGGACCACTTTCCCACACTTAAGCTCTCATTTTAGGGACTAAGTGTTACAAAACACTCCAAATCCTAACACCGAATGTCCCGGCAAACCAAATAGTATAAATGAACTTAGAGGAAGTAGTTAATATGGGAACGGGGCATAAATTCCAAAGATTACCGGCCAGTTCATCACATAATTTCTCTACATGACCTGATTCTAACATTCGAACACCGTATGAATCACTACACACTGTAGCAAAACATGATCGTACACCTTTGCTGAATTTACACCTTGCGCTGCATAATTCACATGACCATAATAACATTCTTTAAAACAATAACTGCCATTCCAGGAATCTGATGCCCACAATACACCTCATGATGCATATAAGTCCTATTCCAACTCTATAATACAGTCACTACAGAATTGTGATGATCTGGCCATTCATCTTATGAATTAACACTTTGATCCATTATTAACTGCTTTTCCTGCCTTTATTTCTACTATTTTGAATTGCCGGGATGTTTGATTTTGAGTTTCAGAGAGTTTTGGGACACTTAGTCCCTAAATGAGAGCTTAAGTGTTGGAAATTTGATCGTAGTTGGAGTAGTGTGAATATGGACTTGGAATGGAAATTTGATGGTTCCGTTAGCTCCATTGGGTAATTTTGGTCATAGGGGCATGATCAGATTGTGTTTTGGAGGTCTGTAGCTAAATTAGGCCCGGAATGCTGAAAGTTGAATTTTTGAAGTCTTCCGGTTCGATTGTGAGATTTTGATTCGAGGGTCGAAATGAAATTCTAAAAGTTGGAGTAGCTCCGTTGAGTTGAATGTGACGTATGTGCGAAAATTTAAGTCATTCAGACGAGGTTTGATAGAAGTTTTGATCGAAAACGTCTTTTTAGAGTTTTGAAAATTTTAGGCTTAAATCCGTGGTTTAGTTTCAAAAGACGAAAATTCGTTTTGGAGCTGGGGAGAGGGAGATTTTGAGAGGAAGTTGTAAAGGAAATCATTGGGTAAAAATTCTTAACCCTTTCTAGTTATATTCCACCAATCTATAGTTAGTTTCATCATTTAACTTCGGATTGGAGATGAAAATTTGGGGAAAAATTGGAAGAAAGTTCTTAGACCTAGAATTCAACTTTTGATTGGGAATTTGACCTTAGATTTTGATAATTTTGGTATGCATGAACTCGTGAGAGTGTGAGGATTCTAAAAATATAAATTTTACCCGATTCCGAGATGTGGACCCGAGGGGCATTTAGGTCATATTACCTAATTTTGCGTATTAGCTTAGATTTTCTTTGTAGCATCAGTTACTTGAAGTGTTATTTACATTATGCAATTGAATTGAATAGATTTGGGCTATTTTGAGTCGCGTACTCGTGGCAAGAACGTGGTCTCAGGTTGATTATTGAGTCGGTTCAAGGTAAGTGGCGTGCCTAACCTTGTGAGGAGGACCTTTCCCTTAGGATTTGGTATTATTGATAATTGATATGCCTTGTACGTAAGGTGATGAGTGCATACTTGTGCTTATTGTTGGAAATCCGATTTTTCATTAAGTAACTACTAGTATGTTTTCTTTCTTGCTTTTATTACTTGCACTGTTAAGCAAGTTGTTAGCTTAGGAAAATATGTCTAAGTGATTTAATTGTTTTATTGTTCAAACTACTTTACCTGAATTTTATGCAGCATGCTAGGCTAGACTACTTGATTGCCTTAATATGAAATTTCACATTTCTGAGTATTTTCCTACTATTGATGTGTATTTACATTGGGACTATTGATGTGAGATTCCGGCAGCTCCCCCTGTCTGTTTACATTTGGGACTACGGATGTGGGATTCCGGTAGACCCCCCTGTATCGTTATATAGAGCTACGGGACTGCACCCGGTAGATTCCCCCAGTACTGAGTATTTACATTTGGGACTACGGAACGGGATTCCGGTAGATCCTCGCACACTATGAGTTGGATTATTGGATGGTATCCCGGGAGACCTAATGGATGTAAATTTTGGACTACATGACGGTATCCTGGAAGATCCTTGATTGTTATTATGTGGTAATGAGCTATATTTTCCTTCCGTGTTTACTTCGTCTCTGTATAGTTTTTGCTGTCCTTTATATCCAATGTTACTTCTACTGCTGTACTTATTTATACTGCTCTGTTCTAAACTATCCAACTTTATATTTCATTTAACCTCAGTAGGGCCTTGACCTTCCTCGTCACTACCCGACCAAGGCTTGACGCTTACTGAGTACCGCTATGGTGTACTCATGCCCTTTCTGCGCATGTTTTTCATATACATATCCAAGTAATTCGACTAAGTCCTACCACCCTTAAGGTGAGGTGACTGCTCCAGAGACTTAGGTATATCTTCCGTGTCTGCATACCGATGAGTCCCTTTCTATTCTTGCTTTTAAGTATTATCCCTCATGTATAATTAGATACTGTTAGATATTCAAAGGCTTGTGGTTTCATGAGATATCGGGTTTTGGGAAAGTGTATTAGCTTTTGAGAAGTTGTATTGTATATGCCGAGAGGCATTTTAAATACTATTTCATTCGGTTATTTTGGATTTTAATTTCTCTTCCGCAAGTTTTGTTTATTTTTCGTACTAGTTAGGATTACCTAGTCATAGAGACTAGGTGCCATCACGACAGTTCTTAGAGGGCGAATTGTGGTCGTGACAAGTTGTTATCAGAGCTCTAGTTTCATAGGAGTCATGGATCACAAGCTGGTTTATTAGATTCTCGCTGATTGGTACGGAGACATCTGTACTCATCAAGAGAGGCTATGTAACTTGTAGGAAAATTTCATTTCGTTTGTTTTCCTTGTGCGAGATTTTGGCATATCAATTCTAAACTTCTATTTTATATTGTCTCACAAATGGCGAGGACACGAGCTACCCAATATGATCAGGCACCTGTGCCCCCTAGTAGAGGCCGAGGACGCACACGTGGTGCAGCTAGAGCACCTACGCAAGCTGCCGTCGAGGTACCACCAGCAGTTCTAGCTAGAGTCTAGGCACCTAATACGGCTACTGCTACTACTACTCCAGCACTTCAGGAGACCCTGGCACAGTTCATGAACATGTACAACACTTTGGCTCAGGCAGGGTTGCTTCCCCTTGGTGCAGCTATGTCTCAGGCCAGTATTGCCACATACACTCTTGAGCAGCGAGTGCATGTTGAGCAAGTTCCTGAGATTATTCCTGTACAGCCTACATGCTGAAATCAACCTGAGGACAGTGCAGCAGCTTCCGAGGAGGAGCAACTGAGGCTTGAGAGGTTCAAGAAGTACAAGCCTCCTGTATTCAACGGTCTAGCATTAGATGATGCTTTGGGATTTCTAGATGAGTGTTACCACATTCTCCATACCATGGGTATATCAGGATCGAGCGGGGTTTCCTTCACTACCTTCCAGCTTCGAGGGGTCGCCTCTGAGTGGTGGTGCACCTATGAGTTAGATAGTACGGATGAGGCTGCTTCACTAACTTGACTTTGTTTTCAGATCTGTTCCTGAGAGAAAATGTTCCTCAGAGCCTCAGGGAGGTGTGTCACACAGAGTTTGAGCATTTGCGCTAGGGTACTATGATTGTCTTAGAGTATGTTGTCTGTTACACTAGTTAGGCTAGACATGCCCCAGCCTTGGTTTCTACTATTCTCGAGAGGGTTCACCAGTTTATTAAGGGGCTTATCCCCAGCATCAGGTCTAGTATGGATCATGAGTTGGAGATAGTCATCTCTTATCAGCAGGTGGTGACAATTGCTAGGAGGATTGGGGGTATGCATGCTAGGAAGAGATAGGAAAGGGAGGCCAAGAGGTCTCGAGAGTCAAGCCATTTCTCTGGGCATTGGTAAGGGTTATATGAGTCTACCTATTCATTCAGCTCTTCTGGCAACCAGTGGTATTCTAGCTCCTCCTAGGCCCAAAATCCTTATTACTCACCTCCG
Organism: Nicotiana benthamiana; assembly: GCA_034376525.1. NCBI lineage: Eukaryota > Viridiplantae > Streptophyta > Magnoliopsida > Solanales > Solanaceae > Nicotiana > Nicotiana benthamiana. Next base: position 125,165,536 of record CM067338.1, on the reverse strand, counting down.
GTATCTTGCACGCCTCCTGTCCGGGATGCTTTCAGAGGTCAGTCCAGCAAACCTGGCCTGAGCCAGTCACAGCCACCACGTCATACCATGGCTTGTTTTGAGTATGGTGACACACTCCATATGGGAGTGATTGCCCTAGACTTGGGAGAGGTACACCTATACATACTTTTTAGCCACATCGTGCCCCCCAGAGTTCTCAGATTATGGTCATAGCTCCAGTTTCTACCCTACCTGCTTAGAAAGCTAGAGACGGAGGACAGGGAGGTAGAGGTCTCCCTAGAGGGGGAGGCTAGGCCAGATACTATGCCCTTCCCGCCCGTACGGAGGCTGTTGCCGAGATGCATCGGTTCTATTCGATCCAGGCTCCACTTACTCTTATGTGTCTTTTTATTTTGCTCCGCATTTGTGTGTACCTCGATATTCTTTGAGTTCTCCTATTTATGTTTCTACTCATGTGGGAGATTCTCTTATTGTCGACCGCGTTTATCGGTCGTGTTTGATTGCTATTAGTGTTTTTGATACCAGAGCGGATTTATTGTTTCTCAGCATTATTGAATTTGTTAATATCTTCGACATGGATTGGTTGTCGCCCCATTATGCTATTCTTAATTGTCATGCCAAAACCGTAATGCTAGCTATGTTAGGTGTGCCGCTTGTTGAGTGGAGGGGTACTATGGATCACACTCCCAGTAGAGTTATTTCTTTTCTTAAAGCTCAGCGTATGGTTGAGACGGAATGTGTTGCATATTTAGCCTATGTGAGAGATGTCAGTGCTGATACCCCTTTAGTTGATTCAGTTCCAGTAGTGCAGGATTTACCCTATGTGTTTCCAGCTGACCTTCCAAGCATGCCGCCTGATAGAGATATTGATTTTTGCATTGATCTGTTGCTGGGCACTCAGCCCATTTCTATTCCTTCGTATTATATGGATCCTCTTACTTTGAAGAAGTTGAAGGATCAGGTACAAGAATTGCTTGATAAGGATTTTATTCGGCCCAGTATATCGCCTTGGGGTGCTCCTGTCTTGTTTGCGAAGAAAAATAATGGATCTATGCATATGTATATTGATTATCACCAGTTGAACAAGGTAAAAGTGAAGAACCGTTATCCTTTGCCTCGTATTAATGATCTATTTGACCAGCTTCAGGGCACATGGGTGTTTTCTAAGATTGACTTGCGCTTAGGTTACCATTAGTTGAAGATTCGGGAGCCAAATATCCCGAAGATTGCTTTCAGGATTCAATACGGTCATTATGAGTTCCTTGTTATGTCATTTGGGCTGACCAATAACCCAACAACCTTTATGCATTTGATGCACAGTGTATTCCGGCCGTATCTTTATTCGTTCGTCATTATCTGTATTGATGATATTCAGGTATATTCTCGGAGTCGGGAAGATCATAAGCAGCACCTGAGGACTGTGCTTTAGACTTTGAGAAAGAATACGTTATATGCTATGTTCTCGAAATGTCAGTTTTGGTTGGATTCCGTGGCATTCCTAGGCCACGTGGTATCGAGTGAGGGTATTTAGATGGATCCGAAGAAAATAGAGGCCGTACAGAGGTCGACCCCACCATCCTCAACTACAGAGATCTGTAGTTTCCTAGGCTTGGCGGGTTACTACCGTCATTTTGTGAAGGGGTTTTAATCGATTACAGTCCCCATGACTAGACTGAACCAGAAGGTTGCTCCATTCCAGTGGACAGAAGAGTGTGAGGCGAGCTATTAGAAGCTCAAGACAGCTTTGACTACCACCCCAATTTTGATACTGCCTACAAGCTTGGGGTCTTATCTGGTTTATTTTGATGCCTCGAGGATTTGCCTCGGAGCGGTGTTGATGCAGGACAGTAGGGTGATTGCCTACGCGTCCTGATAGTTGAAGGTACATAAGAAGAATTATCCTGTCCATTACCTTGAGTTAGCTCCCATTGTTCATGCCTTGAAGATCTGGCACCATTATTTATACGGTATGCCTTGTGAGATTTATACTGACCATGGAGCTTGCAAAACCGGTTCAAGCATAAAGATCTAAATTTTCACCAGATGAGGTGTTTAGAGTTGCTGAAGGACTATGATATCACAATTTTGTATCACCTGGGCAAGGCCAAGTTGGTGATCGATGCTTTGAGTCGCCATGCATAGAGTTTGGGGAGTTTGGCTTGTTTACTAGTATCGGAGAGGCCTATGGCGATGGACGTTCAAGCCTTAGCCAGCCAGTTTGTGAGATTGGATCTTTCAGAGCCTAATCGAGTTCCAGCTTGCGTGGTTTCTCAATATTCCTTATTTGATTGTATTAGGGAGCATCATTGTGATGACCCTCATTTGTTTGTCCTCAAGGATAAGGTTCAACATGGTGATGCCAGAGATGTGACTATTGTTGATAATGATGTATTGATGATGCAGGGTCGAATTTGTGTACCCAATGTTGATGGGCTTCGAGAGTTGATTCTAGAAGAGGCCCATAGCTCGCGGTATTCCATTCATCCGGGTGCCGCGAACATGTATCAGGATTTAAGGCAACACTACTGGTGGAGATGGATGAAGAAAAATATAGTTGGTTTGTAACTCGGTGCCTTAACTAATAGCAGGTGAGGTATGAGCACCAGAGACCGGGTGGGTTGCCTTAGCAGATAGAGATTTCGGAGTGGAAGTGGGAGCAAATCACTATGGACTTTATAGTTGGGCTCCATAGACTTTGAGAAAGTTCGATGCTATTTGGATGTTTATGGATCCGCTGACCAAGTCCGCTCACTTCATTCCTGTGTGTACTTATTCTTCAGAGCGGTTGGCGGAGATCTATATCCGGAAGATTCTTTTTCTGCATGGTATTCTAGTTTTCATCATTTCAGATAGAGGTACTCAGTTCACATCACGATTCTGGAGAGCCGTTCAACATGTGTTGGGTACTCGGGTAGAGTTGAGTGCAACATTTCACCCTCAGATTGACGGACAATCCGAGTGCATGATTCAACTTCTTGAATATATGCTCCATGCGTGTGTGATTGAGTTTGGAGGGTCTTGGGATCTGTTCTTGCCGTTGGTGGAGTTTTCTTAAAACAACAGCTATCGGTCCAACATTCAGATGGCACCGTATGACGGTTTATATGGTAGGGGGTATAGATCCCCGGTGGGTTGGTTTGAGCAGGGGGAGGCTAGTTTATTGGGCACAGACTTGGTTCAGGATGCTTTGGAGAACGTTAAGGTGATTCAGGATAGGCTCCGTACAGCCCAGTTCATACAGAAGAGCTACACGGACGGGAAGGTTCGTGATGTTTCCTATATGGTTTGAGAGCAGGTTCTGCTTTGGGTTTCGCCTATGAATGGCATCATGAGATTTGGGAAGAAGGGGAAGTTGAGTCCGAGGTTTATTGACCCTTTTGAGATATTGAGGCGCATTAGGGAGGTTGATAATAAGCTTGCCTTACCCCCAACTTGGCAGTAGTTCATATGGTACTTCATGTTTCGATGCTCCAGAAGTATCACGGTGATCCGTTGCACATGTCTGATTTTAGTTCAGTCCAGTTTGACAAGAATCTATCCTATGTTAAAGAGCTAGTGATGTGACGACCCGGCCGGTCATCTTAAGAATTAATACCGCGATCCCCTATTAACTTCATTCCCCGTGTTTATTTCTACTAATTTGAATTTCCGGGATGTTCGGTTTTGAGTTTCGGAGAGTTTTAGGACACTTAGTCCCTAAATGAGAGCTTAAGTATTGGTAATTTGATTGTAGTTAGATCAGTGTGAAGACGGCCTCAAAATGGAAATCCTATGGTTCTTTTAGCTCCGTTGGGTGATTTCAGGCTTAGGGGCGTGATCGGATTGTGTTTTGGAGGTCCGTAGCTAAATTATGCCTAGAATGTCGAAAGTCAAATTTTTGAAGTTTTCCGGTTCGATAGTGAGATTTTGATTTGAGGGCAAAAATGGAATTCCAAAAGTTAGAATAGCTACGTAGAGTTGAGTGTGACGTGTGTGCAAAATTTCAGATCATTCGGATGAGGTTTGATAGACTTTTTGATCGAAAGCGTATTTTTAGAGTTTTAAAATTTTGAGGCTTCAATTAGTGGTTGATTCATCGTTTTGATAATGTTTTAGGTGTTTTAAGGATTGGTATAAGTTTTGACAATGGTATTAGACTTTTTGGTGCTTTTGGTTGATGTCTCGAGGGCCTCGAGTTGATTTCGGATGGTCATTTTTGAGTGGGAGTTGCAGCTTCAGCTGGTTTTCTGTCATAACCGCCCCCGCGAGTGTGAGACCGCAGGTGTGGCACAGAAGAAGCGGCTCTATGGTCGCATAAGCAGAATTGGGCAGGTCCAGCAAGAGCCGGAGGTACGATAAGGGTATCGCACTTGCGAGACCGCAGAAGCGGAAAATGGTCTTAAGTGAAAGGTCGTAGGTGCGACCATTTGTTCACAAAAGCGGGACAATAGATGCGGTAATTGCTGGGTAGAATTATGAAATTTTGAGGGTTTAGTTTCAGAAGTTGAAAATTGGATTTGGAGCTCGAGAGAGGGCGATTTTGAGAGAAAATTGAAGAGGAGATCATTGGGTAAATTTTTTAAACTCTTTCTAGTTATGTTCCATCAATCTATGCTTAGTTTCATCATTTAATTTAGGATTAGAGATGAAATTTTGGGGAAAAGTTGGAAGAAAGTTCTTAGACCTAGAATTCGACTTTTGATTGGGAATTTGACCTTAGATTTGGATATTTTTGGTATGTATGAACTCGTGAGAGTGTGAGGATTCTGAAAATATAAATTTTACCCAATTCCAAGATGTGGGCCCGAGGGGCTTCTTGGTCAATTTACATAATTTTACGTATTAGCTTATGTTAGATAATGCGCTTAACGCTAGGGGGGGGGGGTGAATAGCGTCATAATAAAAATTAGCGTAAACTTGCGGAATTTAAAAATTGCAGGAAATAAATAAGTGCGATAAGTAAATATATTAGAACAAATGCACCGATATATCCTGGTTCACCACAACCCGTGGCTAGTCCAGTCCCCGAGAGACTCTCTCGAGATTTCCACTAACTTGTTAAGCTTACGGGTGCTCAACAAACCATTACAACTTGAGGACACAAGCCTCAACAACCTTTGCTCGGAGATACAACACTCCAAGACTTCAACCAAGGAAACACAAGTTCCTTCTTACAACACAAAGGACTAACACTTCCCTTCAAGTGTACAAAAACACTTAGCACTCAAACAAGACACTCCTTTAAGAGTCGATATGAGTAAAAAGAATACGCTCAAGATCGCAACAACTTTTGACAAGAATTTGGCTCTCAAAAGCTTATGTAATGAATATAAAATGATAAGCAATAAAGTATGCAAGCTTTAGCAATTGTATGATCAGTTGTTGTGTGTTGTTGTTCTTAAAAGACTGATTTGAAGCTGTATTTATAGTTGAAAAACCTTGTATTACCGTTGCCTAATTGCCAATTAAGAATTGCTGATTTTACTCAGTGACAATCGATTGTCAAATTACCACAATCGATTGTTTGCCAGTTCTTCCAAAAATCAATCCCAGATTTTACGCATATCAATCGATTATCTAAGATCAATAATCGATTACTGGCAACGTTCAAAAAATCATTTCCAGATTTTACGTAAAACAATCGATTGTCAGAAATCTACAATTGATTACTCAGCAACGTTCAAAAAATCCTTTCCAGATTTTAGTTAAAACAATCGATTATAAGAAATCAATAATCGATTACTCAGCAACGTTCAAAAATTCTTTCCAGATTTTAATTAAAACAATCGATTATAAGAAATCAATAATCGATTACCTGACGGTATTTGAAAACATTTTGGCAACGGTCAGTTATACAATCGATTATACTAAGTTAACAATCGATTATATATCAGTCTTGAAAAATCAATTTAGACACTGCCTCTTGACAATCGATTGTCATAAGTTCACAATCGATTATTTAATAACTTTGAAAAAGTTTGGAAGACACTGCCTCAACACAATCGATTGTCATATGTTCACAATCGATTATTTTGTGACTTTGAAAAATCTGATGGACAATGTCTCTTCACAATCGATTGTCAGTAGCTTCACAATCGATTATTTTGAGCTTTGAAAAACTTTGATGGACACTGCCTCATCACAATCGATTGTCATAAGGTTCACAATCGATTGTCATGCAGATTTGAAAAATTTGATGCTCACTGCCTTAACACAATCGATTGTCATAAGTTCACAATCGATTGTCAAGCAGCTGACTTAAACATAATCGATTATCATAAGTACATAATCGATTATCTTAGTCCAGATTTTAGAGGCATGTTTAAAAATCATTTTGACTAAAGTAAATATGCATTATTTAAAATAATTTTGCTCTAAAGTAAATATGCATGATTTGTTAAAAATATATTTACGAGAGAAGCCAAGTCTTAAGTTTAAGTTGTCGGATCAAGATCACAATTAAATACCGACTCATATATAACTTAATCTCGATCTTTGTCTTGTGCTTGAATCTCGTTATATATCAATTTTGCGCTTGTGCTTGGACCTCGTCATATGTCAATTTGCACATAGTTTGTCATTCATCAAAACCTACAAATATGAACACACGTTTAGTATAATGCCTTGAGAACGTGTTTCCAACAATTTCCCCCTTTTTGATAATGGTAAACTTTAAGCGGGATATGCATATTAGGCAATTCATAATGACGATTCAAGACAAGTAAAGATATGCAACAAGTATATAGATATGCAATTTGTTCCCCTTCAATATATGAATTCCCCCTCAATTTATGCCGATAAGTATTGAGAGTGCATACCCGTTATTTTCCCCCCTTTTGCCATTAGCAAAAAAAAAAATAGAAAAAAAACTTGTTTATTTATTAAATCTGCAATTTCAGACATAATAACGCAAATAATGTCAAGACAATCGATTATTGATACTGGATAATCGATTATATAAAAGAGAAATCGAATGTTCTGTGCGTCAAGCTTTATAATTCCCCCTGCCTTTAGGGCGATACCTGCAAAAATACGTTAGACGTCTCTGACGCTCAAGTTAGAAAACATGTGAAAGAGAAAATGCAATGCATGACTTAGATCAACGTGGAGTCAAGGATCCCGAGTTCACTACGATTCGGAAGAAGGACTCTTTCTCTAAGGGCTTTGTAAAGATGTCGGCCAATTGATCTTTGGTTTCAACAAATTCAATTTCGACATCGCCCTTGAGAACGTGATCTCTTATAAAATGATATCTAATTTCAATGTGTTTTGTTCGCGAATGAAGAACGGGGTTCTTCGTCAAGCATATGGCACTAGTATTATCACATCTAAGAGGGATATGATCAAGACTTAGGCCATAGTCCAAGAGTTGTTGTTTCATCCAAAGGATTTGAGCGCAACAACTCCCTGCGGCTACATATTCAGCCTCGGTTGTGGACAACGCAACACTTACTTGTTTCTTGCTAAACCAAGAAACGAGAGAGCTACCGAGCAAATGGCAAGTGCCACTAGTGCTCTTGCGGTCCAATTTGCATCCAGCAAAATCGGAATCGGAATAGCCAACAAGATGGCATGAAGAACCTTTGGGGTACCATAGACCCACATTTACAGTACCAACAAGATACTTCAATATCCGTTTCACCGCAGTTAGGTGAGACTCCTTCGGACACGATTGATAACGAGCGCATAAGCACACGCTAAACATGATGTCCGGACGACTAGCAGTAAGATAAAGGAGAGAGCCAATCATACCTCGATACTTTTTGATGTCGACTTCCTTACCTTTCTCATCTTTGTCTAGATGATCGGATGTGCTCATGGGGGTTGCCATTGCTTTTGCATTGGTCATTTCAAATCGTTTCAGCAATTCTTTGCAATATTTCGCTTGGCAAATGAACGTACCTTCTTTCATTTGCTTTACTTGTAATCCCAAAAAGAATGTTAACTCACCCATCATAGACATCTCAAATTCGCTTGTCATTAAATCGGAAAATTCCTTGCACAAAACATTGTTAGTAGCACCAAATATAATATCATCCACATAGATTGAACTAATAAAATATCATTGTTTTAATGCTTAACAAAAAGAGTGGTGTCAACTTTCCCCCTAATGAAATCATTTTGCAATAGAAATTTACTCAATCTTTCATACCAAGCTCGGGGAGCTTGTTTTAAACCATAAAGAGCCTTTTTGAGTTTGAAAACATGATCGGGAGATTTAAAATCTTCAAAACCGGGGGGTTGTTCAACATAAACTTCTTCTTGAATAACACCATTTAGAAAAGCACTTTTCACATCCATTTGATATAAATTGAAATTCATAGAAGAGGCAAAAGCAAGCAATAAACGAATAGCTTCTAATCTAGCTACAGGAGCATATGTTTCTTCATAGTCAATACCCTCTTCTTGATTATAGCCTTTTGCTACAAGCCTAGCTTTGTTTCTAGTGATTACAACATTTTCATCTAGTTTGTTTCAAAAAACCCATTTCGTACCAATTATGGTATGATTTTCGGGTCTTGGCACCAAATCCCAAACGTCATTCCGTTTGAATTGGTTAAGCTCCTCTTGCATTGCCAAGGTCCAAAATTCATCCCCAATTGCTTCGGAGATGGTTGTTGGTTCAATTTGAGAAACAAAAGCAGTATGTCCTAAGGTGTTCTTAAGGGAGTTTCGGGTACTTACCTTTTCTCCGACGTCGCCAATTACCTGTTCGAGAGGGTGATCTTTGATTGTCCTCCACTCGTTAGGCATTTTCGTTTCTTTCTCCAATTGTGGCGTTTCTTCCGTTGATTGTTCCAAGATTTCATCTTGAATTTCCTAAGGAGTTTCCTCTTGTACTTTGTTTTGAGGACTTAATGAGTTCAAAATACCTGCAAGATCAGAACAAGAATCCTTTCTCGCCAAGCGAGCATTATTTTTGGAAAACACAATATGAGGGGATTCTTCCACAGTTTGGGTTCTATTATTAAATACCCTATATGCTTTGCTACGTGAAGAATATCCAATAAAAATTCCTTCATCGGATTTGGCATCAAATTTTTTCAATTGATCTTTTCCATTGATATGAATAAAAACTTTACAACCGAATACTCTAAAATGGGAGATATTTGGTTTCCTTCCCTTGTAGAGTTCATAAGGGGTTTTCATGAGTATTGGCCTTATGACTACTCTATTTAAAACGTAGCATGCGGTACTCACGGCATCCACCCAAAACTGTTTGGGAATCTTAGCCTCTTCGAGCATGGTTCTAGCCATCTCTTCGAGACACCTATTTTTCCTTTCCACCACCCCATTTTGTTGTGGTGTTCGTGGAGCGGAAAAGGTATGCTCGATACCGAGTTCGTCACAAAAGTCCGCAAAGAGATTGTGATCAAACTCTCCCCCATGATCACTTCTAATTTAAGTGACGGTTGTTTCCTTTTCGTACACGTTTAAGAAAATATTTAAAAATCTAAAAAACATCACTTTTATGGGCAAGAATAAAGTCCAAGTAAATCTGGAGTAATCATCAACAATAACAAAAGCATACGATTTCTACCAAGACTTTCAATGCGAGATGGTCCAAACAAATGCATGTGAAGCAATTGCAATGGTCTAGTAGTTGAAACAATATTTTTTGATTTAAAAGATGCTTTTGTTTGCTTTCCTTTTTGACAAGAATCACAAATAGAGTCATTTTCAAATTTCAAATTTGGAAGACCAACAACTAAATTTTGTGAAACCAATTTGTTCAAAAGATGCATGTTGATGTGAGCTACTCTACGATGCCATAACCAAGAATCATCCTCTTTGCTCATTAAACAATTCACATATTCGGGTGAAGAATTTGCAAGATCAACCATATAAATGTTATCCATTCTAAAACCACGAAGGATAATTTTAAAATCGCTACGTCTAAAAACTAAGCATTCATCTGAATCAAATAAAACAAGATTTCCCTTGTCACATAATTGACTTATGCTCAAGAGATTATGTTTTAAACCTTTCACAAGTAATATGTGCTTAATGGAAGAAATTTCATCCTTACCGACCGATCCGATGCCGATAATCTTTCCTTTGTTGTTATCACCAAAAATAACACTTCCCCCTTCCTTGTGTTCTAGTTGAAGGAATTTGGATTCGTCTCCCGTCATGTGCTTGGAGCATCCACTATCAAGGTACCATAGTACACTTGATCCCTTCAAACATACCTACAAAACAGATTAATGAGTTTTAGGTACCCATGCCATTTTGGGTCCTTGGGGGTTAGGAAAATCATAGTGATGTAATTGAGTGTTATGTCTATGTCGTGTAAAACAAGCAGGAGCAATATGTCAAATTCGTCTACAATAATGACAAGTCACGTTAGGATTATGCATCCTTCTAGGTTGATAGTAATTGGACGGACGAAATTCATTTACTCTATTCTTGACAATATAACTATTGCGCAAATCATGAAAATCATTTCTCCTACCATTTGTTCTAGGATATGCATCATTTCTAGAATAGTTGTTTCTAGGTTGGAAGTCATTTCTAGGTGTTCTAAAAGGTTCAAAATTCCTTCTAGTGTTTGGCCTAGAATGTGCATTATTTCTAGCATGATTATTTCTAGGTTGCGATTGATGAAAACCATTTCTAGGTTTGTTGTATCTAGGATGAACATTTGTTTTATTTATCCTAGGTTGAGCCTTAGGTGGTTGGGGGTTGGCTTCAACTTTCTCTTTAGGCTCGTTTCTAAAACCTATGCCATGCTTGGTCGACTTCAAATTAACAAGCACTTCATTCAAATTTTTATGAGAAGAGTTAAACTTACCTAAGGTGCCCTTAAGCCTTTCTACTTCATTTTTGAGATGCATGCAAGAAGTACAATTTCTAGAACTCTCGGGCTTGTCGGCGCTTCTCTTGCCAAAAAACTTGTTTTCCTCTTTCAACTTCTCATTTTCTAAAATCAGTTTTTCCAATTCCTTTTCTTTAAAAGAGAGTTGTTTTTGAAAATCTTTTTCTTTTAAAGAAGCATTTTCTTTTATACTCTTAACAGTTTTTGAAGCTTTAATAAATTCGCTATACAACTCATCAAAAGCATTTTGCATTTCATCAAGGGAAAAGAAATTTTTGGAAGAAATTTGACATACCTCTTCTTTGTTGTCTTCTTGTGCCATAAGACAAAGATTTGCGACTTCGTCTTCTTCTTCCTCACTTGACTCGTCACCGGAGTCGCCTCCCCAAGATATGTATGCTCGTTGCTTCTTGAAGGGTTTCTTCTCCTTTTTAGTATTTGGGCAATTTTATTTAATGTGCCCGGTTTCTCTACACTCATAGCACTTTATTTGATCTCCTTGCTTTTTGCCCTTTCGTTCATACTCTTTTCGCATGAACTTTTGAAACCTCTTGATAACGAGTCCGAACTCGTTGGCTCCGTCCTCATCATTTTGAGGTTGGCTTGTGCTTGCCTTGAGAGCGATTCTTTGCTTCCTTTGATCATCAACAAGAGGGTTAAGTATAGTAGATTCATAAGTTTTAAGATTACCTCTTAATGCGTTGACGGTGACATTTGAAATGCCAATGGATTCTTGAATCGCGTCGGCCTTGGATCGCCATTCCGGAGTGAGACTTCGGAGAATTTTTCGGACAAGTTCCTTATCCGTGAAGGTCTTCTTAAGAGCATGTAAATCATTTTCTATTTTTGAAAATCGTTCAAACATCTCATCGACCTTTTCGCCTTCCTTCATGTGAAAGAATTCATATGCATGGGTTAGGAAATCAATTTTGGCTTCCCTTACCTGGTCCGTACCTTCGTACGTAATTTCCAGCTTGTCCCACATTTGCTTCGCCGTTGTGCAACAAGATATCTTCCTGTAATCATCAGCATTTACAGCACAATATAATTAATTAATAGCTTTAGCATTATTTTGTACCTTTCGGATATCATCCGCATCGTATTCATCTTCGGACTTTGGGACCCATTCATTTTCAACCTTCTTGGTTGGAATTTGTTCTCCATTCATTATGACCTTCCAATGATGAAAACTATTTGATTGTACAAATATTCTCATCCTCTCCTTCCAGTATGTATAATTTGTACCATCGAATAGCGGTGGTCGGGTGGAGCATTGTCCTTCACCTATTCCTGCAAAAGAATCACGAGTAGAAGCCATGGATGTTTCTCTCAAACGGTTAAGTCTTCAGAGAGTTGGGCTCTGATACCAATTGTTAGATAATACGCTTAACGCTAGAGGGGGGGTGAATAGCGTTATAATAAAAATTAGCGTAAACTTGCGGAATTTAAAAATTGCAGGAAATAAATAAGTGCGATAAGTAAATAAATTAGAACAAACGCACCGATATATCCTGGTTCACCACAACCCGTGGCTAGTCCAGTCCCCGAGAGACTCTCTCGAGATTTCCACTAACTTGTTAAGCTTACGGGTGCTCAACAAACCATTACAACTTGAGGACACAAGCCTCAACAACCTTTGCTCGGAGATACAACACTCCAAGACTTCAACCAAGGAAACACAAGTTCCTTCTTACAACACAAGGGACTAACACTTCCCTTCAAGTGTACAAAAACACTTAGCACTCAAACAAGACACTCCTTTAAGAGTAGATATGAGTAAAAAGAATACGCTCAAGATCGCAACAACTTTTGACAAGAATTTGGCTCTCAAAAGCTTATGTAATAAATATAAAATGATAAGCAATAAAGTATGCAAGCTTTAGCAATTATATGATCAGTTGTTGTGTGTTGTTGTTCTTAAAAGACTGATTTGAAGCTGTATTTATAGTTGAAAAACCTTGTATTACCGTTGCCTAATTGCCAATTAAGAATTGCTGATTTTACTCAGTGACAATCGATTGTCAAATTACCACAATCGATTGTTTGCCAGTTCTTCCAAAAATCAATCCCAGATTTTACGCATATCAATCGATTATCTAAGATCAATAATCAATTACTGGCAACGTTCAAAAAATCATTTCCAGATTTTACGTAAAACAATCGATTGTCAGAAATCTACAATCGATTACTCAGCAACGTTCAAAAAATCCTTTCCAGATTTTAATTAAAACAATCGATTATAAGATCAATAATCGATTACTCAGCAACGTTAAAAAAATCCTTTCCAGATTTTAATTAAAACAATCGATTATAAGAAATCAATAATCAATTATCTGACGGTATTTGAAAACATTTTGGCAACGGTCAGTTATACAATCGATTATACTAAGTTAACAATCGATTATATATCAGTCTTGAAAAATCAATTTAGACACTGCCTCTTGACAATCGATTGTCATAAGTTCACAATCGATTATTTAATAACTTTGAAAAAGTTTGGAAGACACTGCCTCAACACAATCGATTGTCATATGTTCACAATCGATTATTTTGTGACTTTGAAAAATCTGATGGACAATGTCTCTTCACAATCGACTGTCATTAGCTTCACAATCGATTATTTTGAGCTTTGAAAAACTTTGATGGACACTGCCTCATCACAATCGATTGTCATAAGGTTCACAATCGATTGTCATGCAGATTTGAAAAATCTGATGCTCACTGCCTTAACACAATCGATTGTCATAAGTTCACAATCGATTGTCAAGCAGCTGACTTAAACATAATCGATTATCATAAGTACATAATCGATTATCTTAGTCCAGATTTTAGAGGCATGTTTAAAAATCATTTTGACTAAAGTAAATATGCATTATTTAAAATCATTTTGCTCTAAAGTAAATATGCATGATTTGTTAAAAATATATTTACGAGAGAAGCCAAGTCTTGAGTTTAAGTTGTCGGATCAAGATCACAATTAAATACCGACTCATATAAAACTTAATCTCGATCTTTGTCTTGTGCTTGAATCTCGTTATATATCAATTTTGCGCTTGTGCTTGGACCTCGTCATATGTCAATTTGCGCATAGTTTGTCATTCATCAAAACCTACAAATATGAACACACGTTTAGTATAATGCCTTGAGAACGTGTTTCCAACAGCTTATAGTTTCTTTGTATAATCAGTTACTTAAAGTGTTATTTACATTATGCAATTGAATTGAATAGATTTGAGTCATTTGGAGTCGAGTACTCATTGCAAGAACGTGGTCTCAGGTTGATTATTGAGTCGGTTTGAGGTAAGTGGCTTGCCTAACCTTGTGTGGGGGACCTTCCCATTAGGATTTGGTATTATTGAAAGGGTTAGACCTGCCCCTAACGTATTGACTCCAGTCTAAAAATGCCGTGTGTAAACCTATTTTGAAAAAACTGTCCCTACTGTTAAAATTCTGGCATATTTGTGCCCCTAAATCTGACAACTGGCTTATAATTATATTAAACATATTTTTAATTCCACGTGGCCTAATCTGATTGGCTTTTAATTAAACCATTTCCCAAACCTTTTTACCCCACCCATATGCCAATTGATCCGACCCGACCCATCAGACCATCTTGTACCCCCAAAACCACAGGACCTAGGTCATTTCACCCGTATTATCTTCTCTAACCAAAAAAGGTGATTTGGTCGGCGATTTTAGAGGTTGAGTTCTTGGGAATTTCTGCAATAATTTCTTATTGATGTTGACACATTAAAGTTGCTTAGTAAAGTTAAAGTCTTCTTTCCATTCAAGTAAGCATTTTTACTGATCTTTGCTTAGGGTTTCTTGAAATAAACACAAATCTTGTTTATGCTGATATTATGTAATTTTTCAGTGTTGGGTTCAATGTTAGTACATGTCTTTAAAGTATTTTGTTTGCTGCATGTGGTCCCGCTTAGATGTTTCTAACATCTGCTTACTTTATACGTATGTGGCTATATTTTTTAGTCGATTTCAGTTGTTTATTCAGAGCTTTTATCTTTGTTTACTAAATTTTCAATTGCATGTGGTCCTTTCCCTTTTTGTTTTGGTGTAGACGTATAGGTTCTATTATTGTTGATGCCTGATTTCTTTATTCATATGAGGTCTACTTGTTTGTTGATTTCAGTTGTTTATTCACTGTTTTTGCTTTTATTTGGCTGTATTTCATCTTTGTCCATTTATTGGTAGGGGACCTCTTTTACTCCCTTTCCCTTTATTGGTAGTAGTCATCTTTAACTTTTCGATTTGTTTATTACTAATGGGCCCTTTTTCTTATTTTTTATGGCTTGCATTTGTTTTCTTTGAAGAATGATTAAGAAGGTTGATTTGGTCTTTAATCATGGGGGTAAGTGGTTGTTGGAATCTCAAGTGGCGTATCTTGAAATAAGGAAGCATGTATTGATAGGTTATGATATGGATTTGTTGTCTTATATAGACATTTGTTCTGAATATACTGAAAAGTTAGGTTTTAGTGAGGTGAAACAATTACTAGTAACAGGCCCTTCTGGTAGGTGCTTTTTAATTGAGGGTGATGCAGGCATTAGAATAATACAGTCTTTACTGTCAAACCAATTCAATGAGATTCAAATATTTGCTGTAGATGAGGGTGAATTACATGTGCCAGCTCCTAGCATCACTCAACATGATGAACCTTATAATTTCACAGTACGAGTAGAAGTTGGAACTGATTGTGATTCATGTGATGAGGAGGAAACTAAAGAAATTAACTCTAGTGACTATGATAGTGAAGAGTTAGAACTGTTTGGAAGAGAAAGGAATAAAGAAGCTAATGACAAACTTGACAAGTATAAAATCTTGGAGAAGGGTATGAGTTTTAAAGACTTAGCTGAAGCTAAAAGAGTCATATGGTACTATGCAGTTGCTAATAGGAAGGGCCTAAGAGTCAAGAAGAGTGATACAACTAGAGTTAGGTACAAATATGATAGTGGATGTAGTTGCTAATAGGAAGGGCCTAAGAGTCAAAATGGTTGGTCAACCAAAGGTCAAGAGAAAGAGAGAAACAGATGAGGCAAGGATGAGAGAGGGGGT
Source organism: Nicotiana benthamiana (assembly GCA_034376525.1). Lineage (NCBI taxonomy): Eukaryota > Viridiplantae > Streptophyta > Magnoliopsida > Solanales > Solanaceae > Nicotiana > Nicotiana benthamiana. The sequence goes on along the minus strand of CM067338.1, from coordinate 125,149,668 downwards.
TTGGTCATCTTCAAGAAAAGGACTTGGCATGACTTGTGGATACTGCAGTGAGAGAGGTCACAACATTAGAAACTGTCCTATGGTAATGCTACTCATTCCATTCTTATTAACTTCAAATAAAAATTAACTCATTTAAGTCTTATTAACTTCATACAATGTCATTTGGAAATGATCTTCTAGGTGAAAGGGAAACATAGCAGATTCTTCTAAGATGAAGGATCTTCTCAAGAAGTGCAAGATGTGCCCTTGACATCACCCCAAGATAGTCAAACATCACAATTTATTTTTGTTCCTACATGTGGTATGAGGCCAATGGCAACAACAATAGCTGCACCAGCAACACCAGAACCAGCAATAGCTGCACCAACAACAGCAGCATCAACTATGGCGACAGCAATAGCTGCACCAGCAATACCAGAACCAGCTATACCATAACAGTTGGATGGTAGTTATGACTGTGAAGATGTGGATGCAATCTCTGAAGATGATGTTGAATAACCAGTTTTGAGACCTAAGGTGATTTCTGAAGCTAAGACTAGGCTTCAAAAGAAAAATATGAGGCAAATGGCAACTGGTACAAGGAAGATTGCATTCAAGGGGGATGAATCTGGTGCCAATCTCCCTGCAAACTTGCCATATTCACCAAGGAAAGTTACTTGGAAAGGCAAATCAGCAATGAAATCAAGACAACTAGTGGCAGAAAAGGAGAAAAAAGTTGGTAAATTGAAGGCTAAGAAGATCAAGCTCTAGGGCTTTAATGTTGTTTAGTGACTAATCTTAACTTAGGAAACAAAACTATATTTTTGTGATGACTGATTCATAGATAATTGTGTACTATTTTTGTGGTGAATCAGTTGTTGAAGTTGTATTGATTTACCCCAAAAATCTTTTGTTGGGCTTATATTAGGGTGAAAGATGTATTGTTAAGTATTTTGTTGGCTAAATATAACTATGGCTTGATATTAGGATGAAAGTTGTATTGTTTAACTATTTTGTTGGAATCAGTTGTGGAAGTAGTATTATTAAGTATGTATTACCTTTTTGTTGGCTATATATAACTATGTCTTGTTATTATGGTGAAAGTTATATTGTTAACTATTTTGTTGGAATTAAGGGCACAATTCAGTCCCTTTTTATTCTGTGATTCTGGACAAGCTTCTTGGTCTCTCTTTGTTTTTTTTCGAACAAAATGGTCACTTTAAGATACGAGCATCACGTACTGCATAATGGTTTTAAATATTCCAGCAAAAATATCCATTGACCAAATTATACTCTTATCATATTACATCAATAAAATATTAAAGAAACACACACATTCATGGATCTTTACATTGATATGAAGTAAATAACATTTAGCAAACAGGAAGACAAGTAAAAGATATGAAATTGCAGCAAATTTCATTCACCATATTTGGACACTACTAACCAAAATACAACTTCACTACACCATTTTGTAAGCCACAAATATAACAAAAACAACCCATGACCATTTAATAAAATTTTTCTATTCCTTCAGTTTCAAGTCCAAATTTGAAACTTTCTCCTCCAATGCAGCTACATTATTCAGATTTCTAGCTTTACTACCCACCATGTCATCGACCATCTTCCTAAACTTATTCCTTTCTTGGCGAAGAGCATCCACTGTAATTTTTTACTTGTGGATAAACATTGATACATGAGGGGGAAGTTATTCATCGCGCTATTCCCAATAATGACAACCATTACTCTCGTAATGAGGACATTAATAGAATCTACGAACACCATTCATAAGTGTCGTAGCAGTAAATTGATTGGTTACCAGTCCGCAATAACAAACACGAGCATCACCTACATCATGAGAAGAATTAGAAGAATATTCTTCCATTTGAAGATTAAAAATAAACGAAGTTCAAAAGATTGAAGAATTAGAGGTGAGAAACTACTTAAATTTTGGAGCTAGAAGGGGATGAAATAACCTAGGTCGTGTTGTTTTGGGGGTAAAAGATGGTCTGATGGGTCGGGTCAGATCAATTGGGTTATGGGTGGGGTAAAAAGGGTTTGGGACATGGTTTAATGAAAGCCAATCAGATTAGGCCACGTGGAATTAAAAATATATTTAATATAATTATTAGTTAGCTGTTAGATTTAGGGGCACAAATATGCCAGAATTTTAACGGTAGGGACACTTTTTTCAAAATAGGTTAACAGAGTGCATTTTTATACTGGAGTCAATACGTTAGGGGCAGGTTTGACCCTCTTCCGATAATTGAAATGCCTTGTATGTGAGGTGACGAGTGCGTACTTGTGCTAATTATTGGAAATTCTATTTTTAATTAAGTAATTACTAGTATGTTTTCTTTCTTGTTTTTATTACTTTCACTATTAATCTTATTGTTAGCTTAGGAAAGTATGTCTAAGTGATTTAATTTCTTTATTGTTCAAACTGCTTTACCTGAATTCTGTGCAACATACTAGGCTAGTCTACTTGATTGCCTTAATATGAAATTTGACATTTCTGAGTATTTTTCCTGTTGCTGTTGTGTATTTACATTGAGACTCGAATGTGGGATTCCCGTAGATCCCCCTTGTATGTTTAATTTTGGGACTACAGATGTGAGATTTCGGTGGATCCCCCTGCACATCCATATGGAACTACAGGACTACACCCGGTAGATTTTCCCAATACTGAGTATTTACATTTTGGACTACGGAACGAGATTCTGGTAGATCCCCGTGCATTATGAGTTGGATTATGGGACGGTATCCCCGGAGACCTATCGGATATGTATATTTGGAACTACAGGACGGTATCCTGGAAGATCCCTGATTGTTATTATCTGGTGCTGAACTGTATTTTCCTTCTGTGCTTACTTTGTCTCTGTATAGTTGTTGTCCTTTATATCCTGTGTTACTTTTACCATTGTACTTATTTATACTGCTCTGTTCTACATTGTTGAACTTTATATTTTATTTAACCTTACTAGGGCCCTAACCTTCCTCGTCACTGCTCGGCCGAGGTTAGGCTTGGCACTTACTGAGTATTGATATGGTGTACTCATGCCCTTTTGTGCACATATTTTTCATGTGCAGATCCATGTACTTTGACTCAGTCCTACCACCCTTGAGGTGAGGCGACTGCTCCAGAGACTTTGAGGTATATCTGTCGCGTCCACAGACCGAGGAGTCCCTTTCTATTCTCGCTTTTATGTATTAGCCCTTCTGTATTTATTTTCTTTGTTAGATAATTTGGAGTTAGATACTATTAAATATTCAAAGGCTTGTGGTTTTAAGAGATTTCGGGTTTTTGGAAAGTCTATTAGTTTTTGAGAAGTTGTATTGTATATGTCGAGCGGCATTTTAAATACTGTTTCATTCGGTTATTTTGGCTTTTAATTACTTTTCCGCAAGTTTTGTTTATTTTCCGCACTTGTTAGGCTTACGTAGTCATAGAGACTAGGTGCTGTCATGACAGTTCGTGGAGGGTGAACTGGGGTCGTGACAAGAAGAGATGCATAGACACTAATAACTACCTACCGAATCAATAAATCATGGAGTCTCTCCTCCCGACAAGAACCATTACCTCATTCTAAACTGAATAACGACATTTGCTGTTTAATATACCTTACATAAATTTGATTGCATTGATTTCAGGTCCAATAATCTCGTCTCACAAAGTACAAGGTGTTCGAGCAATAAGCCATCTCAAACACTGCCTAGGATGTGACATCAATGTACCAATAAGCTACAACTAGAATAAGACACATATGGAAGAATGAAATCTGGAAAGGAACTACCCAACCCGTGTAACGAATTAAATGGTCAAACATATGTTATGATCCTCCTCAGATAATGAGAAACAAAATACACAATAATAAATGCACGGAACCATTCTCAATATCTCAATGGTGCAACCCGATCCAAACAGCATACTCGTAGCGACATGCCACCCGATCCACATATGATAATAAATAAGGAAGTACCCATCAAGACATAATGCTTGTACCTACGAAATACCCTAGTATCGACCATAAGTACTCCAATTTCTGAAAAAGAAAAACAACCCTGGGGAGACAAATAGCTCCATACGCTTCAAAACCAAAGCACAACTAAGGTTCGATAATTGACCTGCATCTCGAGAGCCATCCTTCTCATTTAACACCACAAGCTATAAGGGACCACAATACATGTGTAAGTAATCAAGCCGCCCCAATGCGAAATAGTTCCAACGATTCATAACCAATGGAATAGAGCGCCTTTCAAGCATGAACTCTCACACTAGCGATAGTACCATAATTCCATACTTGATTCCAATCTTTAGCGATCAAGTAACTAACATGTCACACTTATACAATTTTACGTGTGATATGCTCCCATGACTTTCTGCACCAAGTAGCAAAATCTGCACCTCCATTGCTAACCGTACTAATTCTGTAAAGCAAATCAAGAATCCGCAAATCAATACAAAATTCCTCTTTCACAGAACACCATTCTCTAGCTACATTAAGATAATGCCAACTTACTCTAAACATTTGAATTTTTCCCTGCTCATCCGAGCTCGTGACATTCTTATCAACATCGAGCCACAACCTTGATCCTCAACTTCCAATTCCCATGTTGCTTACCGCATCGATCATGCTGCAATGCGAGTGTACAAGAATTCACCATTACCCTTGAACGATTAGTAGAATGAACACTTGTTTGGCTAGAAACCTTTCACTTAGCTCATTTAAGAAGAACCACCACAACACACAACTGAATTCGTATAACCATAGAAAACACACACCTCAAGTCGTGGCCTAAACTATCATAACTCTTCTGGAATCCATTTACACCACATGGCCATTAGAATCAAATACCTCCCCAATCAATCAAATTATGGTGGCTATCAAGACTACAACCACAAACCACGTGTATAACATAACACACTGAAAGAACTGATCATTGCCATCATGTTGATTCAACCATTACCAATGAGCCAATTTCTTCCTGTTCACTCTTGTCTTGCCCTAGAAATAATAGTAGCTCCATTCAAGAATCATAACGAAACTCAACAACACTCCTCTCCAGTGACCCACTTAAAGAGACCCTCTTGTCTCAATATGCACGAACCATCTCATACATTTCTCATACACACAATGGCATCTCCAACTGGTACACCCATTCTGCAAGACCTTTCCCAAATCCGTAGCTATTTCTTTCTTTCCTCCAATACTGCAGCGTATACCTGATGATAATATAAAACACTCCAAGTCCCATTCATAATCCATGGCAACAACTCTATCCTTAACCACACTACGGACCCGAAATCCTCATGCACTACACTTACATTCTTGAATCCACTAGGTTCGTTATTGAGAGTCACTCACGCTGACCTGGTCCTAAATATAACCAACTCTGCACCCTGCTAGCACATGAACACCTTTTCAAAGAAGTAAGCAGGTGGATTCTTTTCCTTGCACACTATATCAACAAGAAGCATAAACTCCGAGTCTTCCCAAAATCAACACATGAATCGATAAGGCAGAATATAGGGCACATTAATCAGTTTCTTTCCCCGAATTGCCCATGATGTTTTCCATCCTTAGTCATAATAACCCACAAGTACACCAATAACCAGAAACCATACAAGCAACAACCATGCGATCTAATTGTAGACGTTGAGCTCTCCCACTTAGACTTAAGCTACAATTATCTAAATCTAGAGCCCACAAAGATTCCTCACTTCTCAATTACCATGATCTCGCACCTTTAACCCGCCAAAATTTCTTGTGGTTTAAACGTTTCATGAACATTCCAAATTATCAGCCATATTCACCTATTCGACCTATCGCTGGATAGTAAGTAGAACTCTTCGTAGAAACTTCATCGAAATCACGCAACTGCCAAACGACTTACAAGAGATGTCCCACCTGTTGGATTCCCTACCGACATCTTCGAAATGACTATGCACAGGGTAAAACTACCACAAAATCAGTAAACCCCATTCATTTCAAGGAAACTCCTTTCTACCATGTTCAATGTTCCTCCGTGGAGTAACCACCATCCTAAATACAATACATAGACCTAGTCACTTTTCCATCATGATTCCCAAATCACTCTAAACTTTCTTCAAACAAGTGGCTTCCTACCACAGAATCCCTATGATACTCTGCCACTCCCACTTTGGTTATACCACCTTCTTTAAGTAACTGCTCGACCTCTGCTTTTAATACTTGACATGCTAGTAATTCAACCACCGCGAGATAACTTCCACTATGTCCTTCCTCATCCTTCACTTTCCAAATGCTTCCTCAAATCAAAATCCATCTCTTTAGCACCCGAACTAATAAGTTGCTACCAACTCTAGATCTACTAGAAGATCATCTTTCTCAAGCCATAAACATTAGCGACACAGATTCAGTCCCGGAGCCGCTACACACCGCTATCTCTAACAATCACTTCTCAGGCACCATTTCACAATACCCTGTCCCAAAGGAAAATTGAAGAAGACCATAACACCAACAAACCTCAATGCGTTCAAACAAGAACGACGATGACATATCACAAATGAGAATTCCACCACCCTCGAAAATACCAACTCTAATCATTTCATCAACCAAGGCTTGAACATCCATAGTGTGATTGCCTTTTATCCGCCGGAATTAAATGTTGAACCGCTAGCCATCAACTGAGAAATCCTTCTTTCAAGTCATTCACTGTCACGATCCATATATAAGCACCCTGCCATTACACCACTGTGCAATAGCAACACACAAATAATCATAAAAACTAGTGCTCAACCTCAAAACCATAGGCAATATTGATACCGGGCTAAGATGGAAAACACCCTTCCATAAGAAGACAATAATAACTTCCTCGAATATGCAGGGAGAAACATCCTTCTCCATGTCTATAGTACTACTGCAACTCCTCGATGCCCAATAGACACGAGCACTGAATATGATAAAAGAATGAGTAGGAGGGAAATAAAAGCATAAGCCTCATAGGAATGGAATCGCACGATGAGGAATCAAGAAGGGAAGTGCTCCTAACAATCATGTAGCCTTTCAAAGATAAGTACAGATGTCTCTGTACTGATCCGCAAGACTCTACTAGACTTGCTCATGACTCATGAGACCTATGTAACCTAGGATCTAACACCAAGATGTCACAACCCAAAATCCACTAAAGATCGCGATGGCGCTTAAAACCGCTGCCAGATAAGCCAACGGTGAATGATTAATTTAATTACTCATTTTAATACTTGAAATCATAATTTTATTAACTAAAGAGTATGAAATAGAATTTACAGGGTAAATAATAATATTTACATGAACTACAATAATGAACAATTGTAAGAACCTCCAAAACCCGGTATCACAAGTGCATGAGCATCTATTAATGAGTACAACAATAATACATTCGTCTAAAATACAAGTTAGACCGGGAATATAAATAACATTGCTGGGGACTCTATTTATTGCGGATCGTATCAACATAGTGCAGATCACCGCAAAAGTCTACAAAACAGCCCCACACCTCCACCCAGAGGTCCACAGAAATATATTTGTATATGTAATGGCCCGACCACTCGTTTTTGGAATTTATGCCCCGATCCGCCATTAACTACTTCCCCTAAGGTTATTTCTGCTATTTTGGTTTGTCGGAACGTTCAGTGTTAGGTTTCATGGAGTTTTGGAACCTTAGTCCCTAAATGAGAGCTTAAGTGTTGGAAAGTGGTCTGTAGTTGGGATAGAATAAAGATGACCTCGGAATGGAAAACCAATGGTTTCTTAGCTCTATTATGTGATTTTAGGCTTGGGAGCGTGTTTGGAGTGTATATTAGAAGTCCGTAGCTCATTTAGGCTTAAAATGCCAAAGTTTGAATTTTTAGAGTTTCTGGTCTGATAGTGAGTTTTTTATCCGAGGGTCGGATTGGAATTACAGAAGTTGTACTAGCTCTGTCATGTCATTTGGGATGTGTTTGCAAAATTTCAAGTTATTCGGACGTGTTTTGGTTAGGTTTCTGATCAAAAGCGTGTTTTGATGAAATTTGAAGTTCTTAGGCTCAAATCCTTGATTTATTCGTGTTTTCGGAGTTGTTTTAGGTGGTTTGAGGTTGGTACAAGTTTGAATGATATTTTGGGATATGTCCGTTGGTTTGCTTGAGGTTCCGGAAGCCTCGGGTGTGTTTCGGATGCTCAAGAGAGCATTTTGGAGTCTTTGAAAGTTGCAGATCTTTCCCTTTAGTTGTTGTAGATCCCTTCTTCATTGTGATCGCATGACGGTCCCTACGATCACATAGGTGTAATTTCAGAGGGGGCCAAATCCTTTTATGCGATCGCATAGCCCTGACTATGATCGCATAATTCTTCCTTTTTCTTCTCTGTGTTCGCATCATATTCCCCGCGTTCGCATTGCAAAAACTGAGCCGGTGGCTCAAGGACCAAGTTCCTCTATGCGATCGCATTGTGATTCCTATGAACACATAAGTCTGCCTCTCTCTCTCTCTCTCTCTTTTGTGATCGCATGACCAGCATTGCGTTCGCATTGGCCATTTTCCGGGCCTTCAATATTTACTCTACGTGATCGCATCCCATTTCATGCAATCGCATTGAACAAATCACTGAGCAATTATAAACATTTTAAAATCGAAGGTTAGCCATTTTTATCAAAATACAAGTTTGAGAGTTCGGATTTGGGAGCAATTTCGAAGGTGTTTCGAAGGAAATCATTGGGTAACGATTCTCTACTCCCTTAAGCTTAAGACCCGCTAATTCAATCATGAATTCATCCTTAATTTTAGATTTTTGAATGAAAATTGGGGAAAACTTCATAGACAAAACTGTTGAGTTTTGAGTGGCAATTTGACCTCCAATTTGTGAGATTTTTATATGGTTAGATTCGTGAGAGTAAGTGGGTTCTGAAAATATAAAAATTAACCGATTTTGAGATGTTGGCATGAGGGGTGGTTTGGTCATTTTACCTATTTGGTGCCTTAGCTTTGAATTTAATAGTGGAATTAGTTGCTTGAAATGTTATTTATGATATGTAATTGAATTGGATAGATTTGGGTCATTTGGAGTTGGATACTCATGGAAAAGGTGTGGTTCCTAGTTGATTATTGAGCCGATTCGAGGTAAGTGGCTTGTCTAACCTTGTGTGGGGGAGCTTTCCCTTAGGACATGATCTTTGATATTTGAATGCCTCGTACGTGAGGTGACGAGCACGTAATTGAGTTAATTATTGTAAATACGTTTCCACTTGAAATATTTAATTGAGATTCCTATTTACTTGTTCATTTTAGATTGTAAGTTTAACCTGTGCTGGCTTAGAGAAGCATGTTTAGCTAACTTATTTTGTTAAATGTTTAACTATGTTATTTGTATTCTGAGAAGCATCTTAGGCTAGAATTTACTGTTACTTGTTCTTATTTTAGTATTTATTTTGAGATTATGAGTTGTTGTGTGTTTAATTTGGGACTACGGGACGACTTCCCGGGAGATCCCCATGTACTTGATATATTCTGGATTGAGGGTGCAGGATACCAAAATATCCCTCGCACATGTATTTATATATATTGGGATACCAAGAGATCCCTGTCTTACCTATTGAGGATACCAAGAGATCCTCGAGATACCAAGAGATCCCTGGTGTATATGATGAGGATACCAAGAGATCTTCGGGATACCAAGAGATCCCCATCTATTATTCCTTGTTGTGGGCAGTATTCCTTGTATTGTTACTCTACTTTCTATTACTATTTTCCTTATTTATATGGTTTAGATTCTCGTTATGGATTTTATTTAAATTGTTTCCATTATATTATTATTTATTATGTTTTATTTCGCAGGGCTCAGACCTTCTTGTCACTACCTGACCGAGGTTAGGCGTGGCACTTACAAAGTACCGCTGTGGTGTACTCACACCTCTTCTGTGCATGTTTTTCATGTGCAGATCCAGGTACTTCCTCCCATGCGTATCATCCCCATGATGGAGAGTTCTAGTTGAGACTTTGAGGTATATCTACCACGTCCGCAGACCAAGAGTCTCTTTTCTATTCCTGCTTTAGCAGATAGTTCTTTTCTTTCCTTTCATGCTGTTTAGACATTGTGGTGTAGAGTAGACTATTACATTCTATTAGCCTGTGTTGCTCATGAGTTTTCGGGTTTCGAGGTTATTTTTGATTTGTGATGTTGAGTTGTATATGCCGAGCGACATTCAGTACAATATCTTTCTAGATATTTAACTTGGTTTTCTCTATTTTTCAGTAATTATTTTATTCCGCAAATGTTAGGCTTACCTAGTCGTGGGGACTCGGTGCCGTTATGACATGTTCACTGTTGGTGAACTAGGGTCGTGACAAGTTGGTATCAAAGCTCTAGGTTGATAGGAGTCACGGAACACCGACCGATTTATTATTGTCTCATTGATCGGTACGGAGACATCTGTACTTATCTATGATAGGCTTTGTAACTGTTTAGGAAAAATATTCACTTCATTGAATTCCTTGTCGTGCAATATTTTGACATCAATTCTAAAACTTCTGTCTTCTATTCTCTCACAGATGGTGAGGACATGCACTACTCGGGATGATCAAGCACCCACACCCTCTAGTGTAACTATTAGAGGCTAGGGCCGGAGCAGAGTTCATGGGCGCGCATGTGGTGCAGCCCGAGCTCCTGCGCGAGCTACCGCCAGTAGATACAGCCGGAGTTCAGGCACACGATACGCCTACCGCCACTTCTACTCCAGCCCTGCAAGAAACATTAGCTCAGTTCATTTCTATGTACACCACCTTGCTTCAGGTGGGGTTGCTTTCCCTCGCTGCAGCCACATCCCATGATGGGGGAGGGGCCCAGACTCCTGCAGCCCGCACTCATGATAGTGACGTCCAAATCCACCGCTAAAAAAGCAATAGATACGGTCGCAACAATATAATTACCCAACTATGAGTCGGGGTCGAATCCCACAGAGAACAATGTGTAGGCGATTAGGAATGTAAGAGAATTATTGCTAGTCGCGCACTGCCAAACAAAAGAATTTTTGGTTGAAAATTGTTTTTATATCTATGATGCAGAAATGTAAACTAACCCAGCAAGCAACTAAAATGATCAAAGGCTACAAGTATGAAAGCATCGGGAATTACACTCAAGTAACTATCAAATGTATTTCACGATTTTCCAAATATGAGTGAGTTTATGTTAATTATCCACGGATAATAATTCTTAATTAGCTTTTTCCGAAGATTAACAAGACTTCCTAATTGAATTATCCCTGATCACAATTAGAAGATTAATCACACCCGCAAGGCTACAAGTAGTTCAATCGTATTCCTAGGTAGAATCTATAAAATGAGGGTTAACGCCTGAAGTTCTTGTTAATTAATCTTTCCCAACCCCAAACTATTTTTCCCAAATTAATTCGAAATTAATGGGTGATTCCTTAGGTTAGCTAATCCCTATGGAAACATTAAAGAACAAGAATAATTAAAGAAATAATAACCCACTTCATAAATATAGAAAAATCATTCAATACATAAGCACAACAAGGTATAAAATCCACAATTTAATTATGAATATTCCCATAAACAAGATTCAAGTGTTGGATAAAATACTACCCACTTAAATATTCAATACAAAGCAAGGAGATGAAGAAACAAACATAAATGGGTATGAAAAGCTTAACCAAAAGCTTGAAATCAACAAAATCCAAGTGTGTTTGTGCAAAACCCTAGCTTCCAACTTGTTCTTTCTAGTCTAAGAGACTGAAAATAAGCCAAAGATCTTCTCAATGTCTGCTTGGACGAGTATTGGGGTGAGAATATGTGAATTGACAAATCTGCCAAAGGTCATGTGCTCGACTTCCGCTTCTGCGGTTCCGCAAAAGCAGAAAACCAATCGCAGAAGCGGATTCCTTCAAGTACAGCAGTGGTCGTAAAAGCGAAGAGCTGACCGCTTCTGCGGTCCCCCAGAAGCGAGTTTTCAACCGCAGAAGCGGTTCCTTCCTGTTCCCCCAGTTCCGCGTAGGCGATCAATAATCTGCGTAAGTGGAGGTCGCTCCTGCGACCAAGGATCCGTAGAAGTGGAAATGATTAGGGATATTTGCATGGTTTCAACTCATTTTTTTGCTCAATTCCACTTCACTTTAATGCAAACCACTTCATAGCATCATGTACCTGAAAATCTCACAATAACCACTATAAATAACCTCCTTTCATACTTAAAATGACATAAAAGCTAAGGTAAAGAGGCTAAAATGAGCGGTAAAATCAACCCACATCAACACCCCCAACTTAAAGCTTTTGCTTGTCCTCAAGCAAATCAAAACCAAAACTTCAATGAGGATTCAACACTTCAAGCACAAGTGGTATTGCCATTACTTTCATCACACATTCTCCAATTTAAACACCATACTAATGGATTTGGTTGGTACTAACAATTAGGCTCAAGTATGCACTTCTTTTCCCAATACTCCCTCATAAAGAAAAACAACTTCAAAAATGTGCAAAGAATTTCCAAAAATAATCAAGTGATCAACATAAGCCTCAAGAAGTGACTCAAAAGCACTAGTTCGTTGTAAATGCTCACTTTACTCAATTTCACCATAATTTCCTAATTCATGTGCCCTCACACAAAGAGAAAGTCCCAAAACTCACAATATTTACAATACAACACACTGGATAACTTTTTCAAGAACACTCACTCTCACAAAGAACTTCAACTGTTATAACATTTCATACCATAGGCTTCACCTTATTTTAATTCATCGCTTATTCATAAATGATCAGTTGGAGGTCTCATAAGGACTTTTTGAGCTTGTAATGTAGGTTTAGGGACGGGTTGGATAGACATTTGGTTACAAGTGACTTTACCCTCATATAGCCTCATTTTCATCTAGTTTCCAACATAGGTTCAGTTCACACCTCTTCTAAGTTTTGTTCAAGACTCCATACTTTATATATATACATATATTTTCTTTCTCTCTCTTTTTTTTTGAATTTATTTTTGGAGCTTGAATAGTTTAAACAAACACCTTTTTTAGGCATGAGGTCCTAAACTCAACATACAACCTTGCCACTTTTTTTTCTCTTCGATCACACCCCCAACTTAGGCTTTTAGCCTCTTTCTCAATGTTCAAAGAGGTACGGGTTCAAAAGAGGGAATTATTTTTACAAACGGGGAAAGATTTGTAATGAGTTGGCCAAGGAAAAAGTTTTAAGGCTCAAATTGGTACTAGTGATATTATTTACACAAAGGGAGGCTTGAAAGGCTAAAGAGGTTTTACAAATCCAAGAAAAGAATGCCTAAGATCATTCCTCCAACCAAACAAAGTATCATTAGCATGAAAAACCAACCGGGCATGTTCTAGATTCTAGAAGTAAACACAAGATTTATTTGAACAAACACTAACACACACGACACATGAACTAATCAAGATGGATCAATTTTGTTTTCTAATAAAAGTTTCAAGAGCAATATCAAACTAGTGAGCAAAAAGAGTCACCAAAAGAGCCAAGCTCGTATCACAAGATCAAATCTGTCCATGCAAATTGTTTCAATTCAAACCAAATTTTCGGAGGGGTATTCTCAATTCACAACTTACATACAAGAGACTAATATTATTGGTACCAAATAATCCAAGAGCCACATCCTAGCAAAACAAGACTAATTTCCTTAAGAAAGTTTCCAATCTATCCATCATCGGGAAAAGTCAACAAAAACGTTTTACAATTACCCGGTTCACTTCAAAAGTGTTCCTTGGGAAAGAACCGTAGCATGAAGAAAACCCAAGGAAATTTTATTTACAGAATTGAAAATAACTACAAAGAAAACTCCTACAAAAGTAACTAAAATAAAAGAAGCTACTACTACAAAGAAAATAATAAGCTATACTGAGAAAATAAATGATGAAAAAAAGACTAAAAACACAAAAATATGACTACTCAACACCAAGCCCGGCAAGGGCACACCATATATCACAAGCATAATCACAAGCCCGGAAGGGCACAGAATATCCATACATAAATATAAGCCTAGCAAGGTCACATAATATATCAAAATATGAATACCGTGCTACAAATTCCACACCCAACTAAAAGCTTTGCAGTGTCCTCACTGCACAGTCTAATATAAAGCATAAAAGAGTTGAGGGTCTCCCTGATGTCTGTGTCAGATTAGCAAACAGTGGGAAGGAGGCTGATCAGTGCTGGACTGCACTCGTGGCCCTACCATTATCAGCCTCATCATCATAGTCATCATCATAATCATCATCATCATCATCATCATCATCATCATCATCATCATCATCATCATCATCATCATCATCATCATCATCGTTGTCACCATCTTCAGCAGACTCTGAGATGAAAGAATACTCATCACTATCGTCTTCAGCTGCCACTGGAATCTTGGCATCTGGTCGTCCCCATTTGAAAATTGCTTTGATTCCCCTCCACATTTTGACCATAAATTTTTTCTTCTTTTTGTTCTTCTTCTTCTCCTTCTGAAAGTTCGCCTGGAGGCCAGCATGGGCCTTGTCCAAAGTACCATAGGCTCCTTCCAGTTTAGTCACCGATGCTGTCATTTTCTTAATATTCTCTTCTTGTCGCTTTTGAGCATCCAAGTAACCCTGCATGTCTTCCCTTGAGAAGTAAGAAGTTCAAGGCTTTGAGGATGAGGGCACACTCGGAAGTTGCGATACCAACTCCTCAATTGATTGAAGCTCGGAGTTGAGTATCCCGAATGGCCCCTGGGAGGACGGCTCAGAACTGGAGATGTGGTGACAACTTTCCTCTTCTTGCTCTTGAATACTGTGCCCTCTCCTGTCACTTTCAAAGGGTGGAGAGATTTGTCAGCTGGAAGCAAACGATCAGTGGGACGGACGGCAACCTCAGCTCATGTGTATAGCCTCGTAATCAATGAGGGAAACATCAACACTGCATCCTTCTCTCTAGAGTATTCTCTTACGTACTGCCTCATCTCCTGAAGAATGTACTGACCCACATTAACTTCTACGCCATCCAGGAGGCATGCTGTGATCAAAGCCCTTTTGTAGGAGACATCAGTGACGTTCCCACACGGCATACCCTGCTGCTGACTATATGCAACCATCTCTTTGCCTCTGCCATAAAGTCTGTTGATTTCAGCCCTTTCCATTTGTTACCCCATTTCTCTCTCAATGTGGAGGAATAAGCTTGGATACAAGCCACTGCCCATTGTCACAATGATCTTTCTCGCTTGCCGGCTCCACGGGATAGTTGGGGATTCAAAGAGTATCATTGATGTAATCCGCCCCAAACCGCATCATTTGTCCTCTGATTATGATATGTGGATCATCAAAGTTTGTACACCGAAGAATGTAGTAGAACTCGCGGACCCACATCTCATTGGCCTTGCAAGGTGTGGCAATAAAACAGGACCATCTGGACGTATACAGCCTAGCATGAATGTCCGGGAGCTTCTCGGCCAATTTTCTCCTCATTTATCCCCCTTTCAAGCAAGATCTTTTTCTGGACCAAATCATCCAAATATAAGCGCACCACTAAGGCAGACATGAAGCGCATATCATCAAAGAGCTCATCACCCGCTTCTTGAATTTCCGGGGGCGATTCGTTTGCGGTTGGGTCCATTTTTGAATTAATGCACCTACAAATAATCATCACAACATTTGTCAGACAATTGAACCATCTTAAGCAATTCAAAACACCGCATTTGAGCCAAAAAATTAGGTTGAACAGGCCCGGGAAGCATCGTTTGCAACCCCACAATTTTGGGCCAAAACTGGCAGTTTCCGCTTCTACGGAACTTGAGCCGCGGAGGCGGTTCCGCTTATGTGGTTTTTATTTTTTTTATTTTTTGCTAGTTTTCACTTCTGCGAGCCTTTCACCGCGAAAGGGTCTCGCTTAAGAGTTGAAACATCCGCTTCTGCGGAACCTGTGCTTCTTCTTCAGGAAACACACTGCCAGTTTCTTTTCGTTCTTTTTCAACTTCAATCAAAGTTTTGGCACCCAAAATTGAAGAATTTAGCAATTTAGCGGCACACGATTCAATTGAGACCAAAGTTTTGCCACTTTGCACGAGATTCTCACTCACGCATTGTGTCGAACACATTGCGCACGAGTGAAGATGAACCTTCTTTCACAAAAATGGGATACTCAAGACTTCCCCCAATTTCGTTCAATTTGCACAGCACACACATTTACACTCAACCAAATCCTCACTCTCTAAACTTAAAAACAAGAATTCCAGACAAAAAGGAAGAAGAAAAGACATAAAAAAACATTAAAAATAATAATAATTTTTTTAAAAAAAAGAGAATTTCAGTTGTATTTAGAGAATGGGAAATGGGAGATGAAGATTGAGAAGAGGGTAAGGAGGATAATACCTGAAGTCGGGCAAGAGAAATGAAATGATGAGAAATCTTGTTCAATTTTTGAAGATTTGTTCGTTTTTTGGGGGGTTAGGGCAGTGTGAGCATAGAGCTTTGATTTTGGGCAAAACACCCGTTTAAACTTATTTTTCTCTTTCAAACCTGGGCAATTTTTGCTTCCGCGATTATTTTGCCGCTTCAATGGTTCCACGTATGCGACCAGCTGGCCGCTTCTGCAATTGAGGTCGCGTTTGCTATAAAGTTTCCGCTTTTGTGGTACCGCAGATGCGGTCAAAATACTGCAGAAGCGGTTTTAGCAGAGATTGTCTGCATAGTTTAAGCAGCTACTAGATTTTGCCATCCGGGTCATCCCGTCCTGCTCAAATAAACTCCAAAAAATATAAAACTTGGCAGATTAGTAAAAAATAATATTCTAAGCTATTCTAAAAAATAAAATTTCAACAATGATGAAAAATTTGAAAAATGATGGGTTGCCTCCCACCAAGTGTCGTATTTAACGTCGTGGCACGACGCAAACAACATTACCACTTTTCTCGCCACTTGGATGATATGAATTGGGCACCTAGCTTGGAATCAGGATTGTGACCAGGAGCGACGGGGGTGGTAATTTGATGTTCGAGCCAATGCTTAAAATTTTCATTTTGCACTTCTTGGCTTTCAAGTGAGGGATGTCATTTTGATTCCATGTCGCCTCAAGCTGTAAAATGTATGGATTGAATATTTCCTCCTCGCACTCCTTCATTGATTCATGAGACTCAACTTCCACATCACCACACAATTCCAACGTTGAAAAATGCTTGGAAGGTGACTTCAAGCCTTCACTTTGCAATCCTTCTAACTTAACATCCTCTCTTTCCCCCGGATTAGAGTCAAAATCAACCAATATTGCATTTTTGCCGGTTGACTCCAATTCCGTATTTTTGTCGGCATCAACAACACTCATTGAGTCGGTTGGTGGATGTTCAATTCTTGACTCCTCAATGTATTGCTCACTTTCTTCCTCGGAGTTAAACTCTTCTTGGCTCTCTTCAACACACTCAAGTTGTTGGGCATAGTGAGTCTCAACCAATTTTCGCATTTGGTCTTCCAAAGTGTGGATGTGTTGATCATTGTAAGCCAAGCTTTATTTCAAGTCCTCGAGTTCAAAGTTATGCTTCTCCTCACTTTCAAGAATGGTCTCCAACATGAGCATTATTTTCTCCTCTTGAGCATTTGGGAGTTCTTCTTGGTTTTGATCAAGTGCCACGGAAGGATTTTCATTTTCAACCTCCAAGAAAGATTCTTGGTCTTCATTCACTTCCGAGGCTTTTTGAGCCCTTGAGGCTTCGCTCATTTCCTCCATTTGTGAGTGCAATCGTTGGAGTGCTAAATCATTTTTGAAACTAGTCTCCACAAGACGTTTCAAGGCATTTTGTTCTTTGTTTCCTTCATCAAGTAGACACTCCAACATGAGTTTGAACTCTCCATTTTTTCTATGCTCACTTTCTTCCATTTCCGTAACCCTATAATTTTCATCGCACGAAGCAAGCTCATCATAGTAGGGGATTGGGGAAGGGAAGGTCAAATATGTACAAAAATCTCAATGACCATTTTGGCAACCACACTTATCACAAATACTCCAACCTTCGGGTTGATATTGTGCGCACAATCCATCCCCGGGAGAATTTTAACAATGTTTCCATGAGTGGTCCACCACAATAAGGACAAGGGTCGTCAAAATATGAACAACTACGATCCGATCACTTTTCATTATATGATGCCATTATTCAAGAATATAAATATAAACAAGAAACTAATAAGAAAAATAGACCCAAGGTAAGAAAAATAATTGCACAAGTATTAACAAGTCTGGATCAAAGCACTTTCGCTTATTTCTCAAACAACCTAAATTACGCCAAATTGTTCCCCGGCAACGGTGCCAATATTGGTGACGTCCAAATCCACCGCTAAAAAATCAATAGATACGGTCGCAACAATATAATTACCCAACTATGAGTCGGGGTCGAATCCCACAGAGAACAATGTGTAGGCGATTAGGAATGTAAGAGAATTATCGCTAGTCGCGCAATGCCAAACAATAAGAATTCTGGGTTGAAAATTATTTTTATATATAAGATGTGGAAATGTAAACTAACCTAGAAAGCAAGTAAAATAATAAAAGGCTACAAGTATGAAAGCATCGGGAATTACACTCAAGTAACGATCCAATGTATTTTATGATTTTCCAAATATGAGCGAGTTTATATTAATTAGCCACGGATAATAATTCTTAATTAGCTTCTTCCGAAGACTAACAAGACTTACTAATTGAATTATCCCTAATCACAATTAGAAGATTAATCACACCAGCAAGGCTACAAGTAGTTCAATCCTACTCCTAGGTAGAATCTATAAAATGAGGGTTAACGCCTCAAGTTCTTGTTGATTAATCTTTCCCAACCCCAAGCTATTTTTCCCAAAATTAATTTAGAGTTAATGGGCGATCCTAGGGTTAGCTAATCCCTTTGGAAACATTAAAGAACAAGAATAATTAAAGAAACAATAACTCACTTCATAAATATAGAAAAACCATTCAATACATAAGCACAACAAGGTATAAAATCCACACTTTAATTGTGAATATTCCCATAAACAAGATTCAAGTGTTGGCTAAAATACTACACACTTAAATATTCAATACAAAGCAAGGAGATGAAGTAACAAACATAAATGGGTAAGAAAACCTTAACCAAAAGCTTGAAATCAAGAAAACCCAAGTGTGTTTGTGCAAAACCCTAGCTTCAGACTTGTTCTTTCTAGTCTAAGAGACTGAAAATAAGCCAAAGATGTTCTCAATGTCTGCTTGGAAGAGTACAAAAATCATTTGGGGTGAGAATATGTGAATTACCAAATCTGCCCTAGGCCATGTGCTCGACTTCTGCTTCTGCGGTAAAGAGACCGCTGATGCAGTTCCGCAGAAGTAGAAAACCAACCGCAGAAGCGGATTCCTTCAAGCACAGTAGAAGTCTCAAAATCGGAGAGTTGACCACTTCTGCGGTCCCGCAGAAGCGAGTTTTCAACCGCAGAAGCGGTTCCTTCCTATTCCTCCAGTTCTGCATAGGCGATCAATAATCCGCGTAAGCGGAAGGATCCGCAGAAGCGAAAATGACTGGGGATTTTTGCATGGTTTCAACTCATTTTTTTTCTCAATTCCACTTCACTTCAATGCAAACCACTTCATAGCATCATGTACCTGAAAATATCACAATAACCACTATAAATAACCTCCTTTCATCCTTAAAACGACATAAAATCTAAGGTAAAGAGGCTTAAATGAATGGTAAAATCACCCCACATCACCTGAGTAGAGAGTGTTTATAAAGCAAGTCATCATTCTTGTACCACCTGCAGTGCCAGATAAGCACACGGATGGGATAGCTGCGTCTGCGGACGAGCATAGGAGGTTGGAGAGGTTCAAGAAGTATGATCCTCCGATTTTCAGTGGATTAGCGACAAATGATGCCTTGGGATTTCTAGAAGATTGCCACCGTATTCTTCGCACTATGGGCATAGTAGAGTCCAGTGAGGTTTCTTTTACTACTTTTCAGCTTCGGGGAGCCGCTTATGATTGGTGGCACACTTATGAGATAGGCAAACCAGTTGAGGCTGCTTCCCTGACTTCGACCTAGTTCTCGGAGATATTTATGAGAGATTTAGTCCCCTAGAGTCTCAGGGACGCATGGTGCGCAGAGTTTGAGCATTTGTGTCAGGGTGATATGACCGGTTCAAATTATTCTATCCATTATACAAAGTTGGCCAGACATGCACTTGCTTGGTTGCTACAGTCCACAAGAGATTTCACAGGTTCACTGAGGGTCTTATCCCACCCATCAGATCTAGCATGACTCGAGAGTTGGAGATAGATATTCCTTATCAGCAGGTAGTGAGCATTGCTAGGAGGATCGAGGGTATTCTCGCCAGGGAGCAAGTGGAGAGAGGGGCCAAGATGTCTCGAGAGTCGGGCTACTACTCTGGTGCCCGTACCCCAGCAACAGGTCAACATGGTAGGGGCTTTGTGGGTCATCTCGTTCATTTAGCTCTTCCAGCAGCCAATAGTGCTCCAGCTCTATCTATACCTCAGGAGCCTTACTATGCACCTCCGGTTGCTAGTGCGCCTCCTACGTAGGGTGCTTCCAGAGGTCAGTCTAGTAGGGGTAGGCCCAGTCAGTCACATCCACCGCGCCCTCCCAAAGCTTGTTTTAAGTGCTGGGACACCCAACGTGTAGTGAGGATTGCCCTAGACTTGGGAGGAGTGCACCTCCAAAGACTGCTCAGCCACAGCGTGCTCCTCAGAGTTCTTAGGCCATTATCATAGCTCCCGCTGCAATCTTATATGCCCAGCTAGCTAGGGGCGGAGGTCGGGGAGGTAGATCAGGGAGATAGAGGTCGACCTTGAGGGAGGGGCTGGGCTAGATATTATGCTTTTCCTACCCGTGCCGAGGTTGTTGCCTCTGATTCTGTTATCATAGGTGTTATATTGGTTAGTCACAGAGAGGTATCGGCTCTATTCGATCCAGGATCTACCTATTCGTACGTGTCATCGTATTTTGCATCGCATTGGGGTATAGCCCGAGAGACCTTGAGCTCTCTTGTTTATGTTTCTACTCCCTTGAGAGATTCCCTTGTTGTGGACCGCATTTATCGGTCATGTTTAGTTACTATTCGTGGTTTTTAGACCAGGGCAGATCTTTTATTACTTCATATGGTTGATTTCGATATTATCTTGGGCAAGGACTGGTTGTCGCCCATGTATGCTATTCTTGATTGTCACGCTAAGACCGTGACTCTGGCTATGCCAGGTAATCCGTGTATTGAGTGGAGTGGTACTTTTGATCACACTCCCAATAGAGTTATATCTTTTCTTAAAGCTCAATGTATGGTTGAGAAGGGGTGCGCCGTGTATTTAGCTTATGTGAGGGATGTCACTGATAATACCCCTTCTGTTGATTCTATCCCAGTGGTACAAGATTTGTCCCGATGTGTTTCCAGCTGATCTTCTGGGGATGCTGCCCGATCAGGACATTGATTTTGGTATTGATTTGTTATCGGGCACTCAGCCCATATCCATTCCATCTTACCGTATGGCTCCTTCTGAGTTGAAGGAGCTGAAGGAGCAGTTACAGGAATTGCTTGATAAGGGTTTTATTCGACCAAGTGCTTCACCGTGGGGGTGCCTCTGTCTTGTTCGTGAAGAAAAAGGATGGTTCTATGCGCATGTGTATCGATTATCATCAGTTGAACAAGGTTACAGTGAAGAATCGATATCCTCTCCCTCGTATCGATGATCTATTTACTAGCTTCAGGTAGCACAAATGTTTTCTAAGATTGATTTGCGCTCAGGTTATCACCAGTTAAAGATTTGGGAGCCACATATCCTAAAGACTGCTTTCAGGACTCTGTATGGTCATTACGAGTTCCTTGTGATGTCATTTGGGCAGACCAATGCCCCAGCAGCTTTTATGCATCTGATGCACAGTGTATTCAGGCCCTATCTTGACTCATTCGTCATTGTTTTCATAGATGATATTCTCGTATACTCCCGGAGTCGGGAAGATCATGAGCAGCACTTAAGGCAGTTCAGACCCTGAGAGAGAAGAGATTATATGCAAAGTTCTCAAAATGTGAGTTTTGGTTGAGTTCTGTGGCATTCCTAGGCTATCGAGCGAGGGCATTTAGGTGGATTCGAAGAAGGTGGAGGCCGTGAAGAGTTGGCCCAAGACCTCCACAGCTATAGAGATCCGCAATTTCCTTGGCCTGGCGGGGTATTACCATTGCTTTGTGGAGGGGTTCTCATCGATTGCAGCCCCTATGACTAGATTGACCCAGAAGAGTGCTCCCTTTATAGTGTACATACGAGTGTGAGGTGAGCTTCCAGAAGCTCAAGACGGCTTTGACTTCAACCCCTATTCTGATATTACCTACTGGTTTGGGGTCCTATATAGTTTATTATGATGCCTCACGGGTCGGACTTGGAGCGGTGTTGATGCAGGACGGTAGGGTGATTGCCTACGCGTCTAGACAGTTGAAGGTACACGAAAAGAACTACCCTGTCCATGACCTTGAGTTAACTGCTATTGTTCATGCCTTGAAGATCTGGCATCATTATTTGTATGGCGTGCCTTGTGAGATTTACACGGATCATCGGAGTTTACAGCATTTGTTCAAGCAGAAGGATCTGAACTTGCACCAGAGGAGATGGTTGGAGCTACTAAAGGATTATGATATTACTATTCTTTATCACCCGAGCAAGGCCAATGTGGTATCTGATTCCTTGAATCACCAGGCGAAGATTTTGGGGAGTTTGGCATATTTACCAACTTCGGAGAGATCTGTGGTGATGGATGTTCAGGCCTTAGCCAGTCAGTTTGTGAGAGACCTTTCGGAGCCTAGTTGGGATCTAGCCTATGTGGTTTCTCGGTCTTTATTATTTGATCGTATCAGGGAGCGGCAGTATGATGACCCTCATTTGCTTGTCCTCAGGGACATAGTTAAGCATGGGGATGCTAAAGATGTGAGTATTGGAGATGACGGGGCATTGGGGATGCAAGGTCAGATCTGTGTACTCGATGTTGATGATATTCGGGAGTTGATATTGACAGAGGCTCATAGCTCACGATACTCAATCCATTCAGGTGTCGAGAAGATGTATCAGGATCTGATGCAGCAGTACTGGTGGAGGCAGATGAAAAAGTAAAGTTTGTAGCTAGATGTCTCAACTGTCAGTAGGTAAAAGCTGAGCAACAGAGACCGGGAGGGTTACTCCAGAAGATGGAGATTCCGGAGTGGAAATGGGAGAAGATCACAATCGACATTGTAAGTGGTCCCCCTCTGACTGCGAAGATATTTGATTGAATTTGGGTTGTTGTGGATCGGATGACCAAGTCCTCTCATTTCATTCCAGTGTGTACTACTTGCTCAGTGGAACGGTAAATGGGATTTATATCAGAGAGATTGTCTGTCTGTACGGCTTTCCAATTTCTATCATCTCGGACAGGGGTTCAGTGTTTACATCACGGTTCTGGAGAGCCATCTAGCAAGAGTTGGGTACCCAAGTGACTGTGAGCACAGCTTTTCACCCTCAGACGGACGGAGTGTCCGAGCACACCATTCAGATTCTTAAGAGTATGCTCCGTGCATGTGTGATTAAGTTTAGAGGGTCTTGGGATCAATTCTTGCCATTGAATGAGTTTGCGTATAATAACAGTTATCAGTCCAGCATTTAGATGGCGCCGTATGAGGCCTTATATGGTAGGAGTTTGGGTTGGTTCGAGCTGGGTGAGGCCAGGCTATTGCGCACTAATTTGGTCTAGGATGCGGTAGACTAGGTTAAGGTGATTCAGGATAGACTCTGTATGGACCATTCAATACAGTAAAAGTTACATGGACTGCAAGGTTCGTGATGTTTCCTTTATGGTTGGTGAGCAGGTTCCGCTTTGGGTCTCGCCTATGAAAGGCGTCATGAGGTTTGGGAAGAAAAGGAAGTTGAGCCCGAGGTTCATCAGTCCTTTTGAGATTTTTAAGCGAGTTGGGGAGGTTGCTTACGAGCTTGCTTTACCTCCCAGTTTGGCCGGAGTTCATCCAGTATTTCACGTCTCGATACTTCGGAGATATCACATTGACCCGTCTCATGTGTTGGAGTTCACTTCAGTCCAGTTGGACAATGACTTGTCCACTGTTGAGGAGCAAGTGGTGATTTTGGATAGGCAGGTCCGAAAGCTCAGGTCAAAGGATATAGCTTCAATAAAGGTTCAGTGGCGGGGTCAGCCGGCCAAGGGGGAAACTTGGGAGACCAAGCGGGATATGCGCAGCCGATACCCCTATCTATTTGCTACTTCAGGTATGTTGTCTATGTTTATTCGAGGACGAACGAATGTTTAAGTGTAGGAAGATGTGACGATCCTACCGGTTTTCTTTGGAAATTATGCCCCGTTCCCCCATTAACTGCTTCCCCTAAGTTCATTTCTGCTATTTTGATTTGTCGAGATGTTTGGTGTTATGATCCGGAGTGTTTTAGGACACTTAGTCCCCAGATGAGAGTTTAAGTGTTGGAAAGTGGTCAGTAATCAGAACAATTTGAAGACAACCTCGGAATGGAAATCCGATGGTTCTGTTAGCTCCGTTAGGGGATTTCGGGGTTGGGAGCATGTTCGTAATGTATTTTGGATGTCCGTAGCTCATTTAGGCTAGAAATGCCGAAAGTTAGAATTTGAAGGTTTCCGGTCTGATAGTGAATTTGTGATCCAAGGGTCAAAATGCGATTTCGGAAGTTTCTGTAGCACCGTCATGTCATTTGGGACGTGCGTGCAAAATTTCAGTTCAATCGGACGAGTATTGGTTAGGTTTTGGATCGAAAGCGTATTTTGGATGAACTTGAAGTTCTTAGGCTTGAATCTTGATTTAATCTTGTTTCCGGTGTTGTTTTGGAGGTTTTAAGGATCGGTACAAGTCGGAGTTTGAGGAGCAAGAAGGCTATCGATCGGATTACGGCGGATTCCGAGTAGGTTGACTCGGAATTGAAATTCATTTTCTCTTCACTCGATTCCTATTATTCGAATAAGGCGCTAGATGGTAATAGTGTTTTTGGTTGGTGCCCTCGGGACCTTGGGATGATTTAGATGGTCGACGGGGTGGATTTTGAAGTGTTGCGGCAACTAATGTTTTTCCCTTATGCTATTTTTGCTTATGCGGTTAGTGAGCCGCAGAAGCGACCTGGCTCATCGCATAAGCGATTTAGGTGTGGCCTTCAGAGACCGCAAAAGCAGTCATTTATCCGCAAAGGCGGAGCCGCAGATGCGATTATAAGTCAGCAGAAGCGGACTCTGGCCCCCTTAACGAAATCTGCAGAAGCGGATCCTTGTCCGCATGTGCGGGACCGCAGAAGTGGAAACCACTATTCTGATAAGGGTTTATCCGAGGCCTTATTTCAAAAGTTGGAAAATTCAATTTGGAGCTCGGTTAAAGATGATTTTGAGAGGATATCGAAGAGGAGATTACTTGTAACGTTTCTATGATCCTTTCTAGTTATATTCCATCATTTGGTAGTTAAATCCATCTTTTAAATTCAAATTAAGGATAAAAAATGGGAGGATTTGGGTGAAAGTTCATCGGCTAAATTATTGAGTTTTGAGGGGGACAAATGACCTCCGTTTTGGGAGATTTCTATATGGTTAGACTTGTGAGAGTACGAGGGTTCTGAAAATGTAAAAATTATTCCATTCCGAGACGTTGGCCTGAGGGCCATTTTGGTTATTTTACCTATTTTTGTGAATTACTTCAATTTTAGTAGTGGAATTAGTTACTTGCGATGTTATTTATAATATGTAATTGGTTTGAATAGATTTGGGCCATTCGGAGTCGGATACTCGTGGCAAGGGTATCGTTCCTTAATGATTTTTCCACCGGTTCAAGGTAAGTGGCTTGTCTAACTTTGTGTGGGGGACCTTTCCCCGTAGGATCTATTATTTGTTATTTTAAATGCCCGATACGTGAGGTGACGAGTGTGTACTGGTTCTAGTTGTTGAAAATCTATTTACTTAGAATATTTAATTGTGTTTTCTTGCGAATTTGCCTATTCTAAATGCAATTTAACCTGTGTTAACTTAGGATAAGTATGTTTAGCTGACTTACTTGCTTAATTGCTTAACTGTATTATCTATTCTACTTGAAGAATGCCAGACTATAAATTCTGTTAATTGTTCTTACTTTGCACTTCACCTTATTTGAATTGTGTGGTATTACGAATTGGGACTACGGGACGACATTACGATAACTCCCTTTGTATGTGTTTCGTTCTATGACTGAGAGTGCAGGATACCAAGAGATCCCTGGCACAAATATGATTATAAAATGGAGGATACCAGGAGATCCTCGGGATACTAAGAGATCCCTTGTGTAAAATGAAGTATACTAAGAGAACATCGGGATACTAGGAGATCCCATATGTAAAACTGGAGGATACTAGGAGATCCCTCGAGTATATGATGAAGATACCAGGAGATCCTCAGGATACCAGGAAATCCCCGATGATAGATACCCGTTGGTGATTTTCTCTTCTGCGTACTTACTGTGTTAGTTCTCGTGACTGTCTTATTTATTACTTTGCTAGATTCTCGCAGTAGATTATATACATATGGTCTTTCCTTATTCTATTTATTATTACGTTTTTATCTCAATAGGGCCTCGACCTTTTCTCGTCACTACCCTACAGAGGTTAGGCTTGGCACTTACTGAGTACCACTGTGGTGTACTTACGCCTCTTCTTCACATATTTTTCATGTGCAGATTCAAGTACCTCTGTGCAGGCGCATTATCAGTAGCTGCACGGTGCATTTCGGAGACTTGAGGTATATCTGCCGCGTCTGCATACCGGAGAGTCTCCCTCTATTTTACCCCTTTAGTCAATTAGATGCTATTCTGTTCTTCCTTGTTATAGACTTTTACGGATGATTAGAGCAGTGTTATGTATTACTCTTAGCATGTGTTTGCCCGTGGGTTTCCGGGTCTTTGGGATAGTTTCAGAATGTAACGTTTTAAAGTGTATGTGCCAAGCGGAAACTCTATACATTATTCGTGTTATTTCGCTTTTGGATTATAAATTTCCTAAATGTTGTCACTTCCGCAATGTGTGACGTCATGACATTTTCACAATTGGTGAACCAGGGTCGTGACAATAAACCTCTCACACCTCCTTACAGGGGCATCAATTCTTTTTCTCCTAACATGTCTGAACCATCTCAGTCGCGGCTCCCGCATCTTGTCCTCCATAGAGGCAACTCCCACTCTGTCTCGGATAGCTTCTTTCCTAATTCTATCTCTATTGGTACACCCACACATCTATCTCAACATCCTCATCTCTGCTACTCTCATCTTCCGCACGTGGGAGTTCTTGACTAGTCAACACTTAATCCAATATAGCGGGTTGAACCACCACCCCGTAAAACTTACCCTTAAGTCTTAACGGCACATTCTTATCACATAGAACACCGGAAGAGAGCCTCCACTTCATCCACCCCACTCCGATGGGATGTGTGACATCTCCGTTAATCGCCCCGTTACCCTGGATAATAGACCTGAGATACTTAAAATTCGCTCTCTTGGAGATAACTTGATCATCAAGCTTAACCTTTATGTCTGTATCATGGGTCTCATTGAATTTGCACTCCAAGTATTTTGACTTGGTTCTACTCAGTTTGAAACCTTTAGACTCCAAAATATGTCTCCAAACCTCCAACCTCGCGTTAACTTTGCTATATGTCTCGTCTATCAACACTATATCATCAGCAAGTATCATGCACCAAGGAAACTCCCCTTGGATGTGACGCGACAGTGCATCCATCGCCAAGGCAAACAAAAATGGGCTAAGAGTCGATACCTAGTGCAACCCCATCACCACAGGGAAATTGTCCAAGTTCACCACCCACATTCCTCACTCGAGTCATAGAATAATCATACATATCCTTAATCACCCTAATGTACGCTACCGGAACGCTGCTAACCTCCAAACACCTCCATAGGACCTCCCTCAGAACACTATTGTATGCCTTCTCAAGGTCAGTAAATACCATATATAAATCCTTCTTCCTTTCCATGTACTGCTCCACTATTCTCCTTACCAGATGAATCACTTCTGTATTCGAACACCGCAGCATAAATCTAAACTATTCTCGAAAATAGACACGCACCTCCTCACCCTAACTTCTACCACTTTCTCACAAACCTTCATAGTGTGACTCAATAACTTGATACCCATATAATTGTGGCAATTTTAGATATCACCCTTATTCTTGTAAAGCAGAACCATTGTACTCCACCTCCATTCTTCAGGCATCTTCTTTGCCTTAAAAATAACATTAAACATCCTAGTGAGCCACTCCAAACTTGTCCGCCCCGCGCTCTTCCAAAATTCCACCAGGATTTCGTCTAGCCCCGCTGCTCTGCCCCTGCACATCTTACGCATTGATCCTTCACCTCCTCTACTGTAATCCATATACAGCACCCAAAATTCCGCCAACTCTCGGAGTTCTCCAACTCACCCATCACAATGCATCTATCCCCTCCTCATTCAACAGTTTATGGAAGTATGTCTGCCATCTTCTTATAATGAGTGCCTCGCCCATCAACACTTTGCCATCCTCGTCCTTGATGCACTTGACTTGGTCTAAGTCACGGGCTTTCCTCTCCCTCACCTTGGCCAACCGATACAACCTCTTGTCCCCACCTTTACTCTCGAGCTCCTCGTACAAACAAGCAAATGTTGCGTTCTTAGTCGTCGTAACTGCTAACTTTGCCTCTTTCTTTGCCATTATGTAACACTCCTCACAAGTGTTTTTTTCCTCCTCGTTCCTACTTTATACTAGCTGTGAGCACGTGATTTTTTCCCTATATGTGAATTACCCCCAGAAAATTTAAAATAAAATAAATTTTATTTTGCTTGAAATTGTTGTGAATTTTGTGTTATTTTTCTTGTATTATTTGCATTTATCGGTGCATGTTTATTCGTTAAATTAATAAAAAAATAAAAAAAAGTATGCCCATTTGCATTTAGGATTTACTTCTACAATTAGGAGTAATCAAGTTTATTTAATAAAATAAAAATTACAAAAATAGGCATCTTTTACATTTTTAGCCTTTAATGTCCATATTGTGTGATTGTATTTTAATTGTTATTTAATTTTAAATGATAATTATTATTAGGAGTTAATCAGTATTTCAAGATAATTTTAATTTTTATAATTTAATCTTAGCATTGTATTATAATTAATTAGTAAAAAAAGAACAAAAAAAAAATAAAGAACAATTTCGAAATTGGGCCTCTTCCTAAATTTTAAATCTAGGCCCAAAACACACCCAATGACCAAGGCCAAAACCCGTAAAAATCTAGTCCACCCCATCTCCCCACTCAATCTTGACCATTAATCTCTAGTAGATCCAACGGTCCGGAACTCACCCAATTTTTAATATAAAAAATATTCAAAACCCCCCCTCACTTCTAATCTCTTCATTCTTCCACTTCTCTCACATCTCTCTAAACTCAAAACTTCTCTACCTCCCTCTTCTCACTCCACCGCCGCCCCGCCTCCACGGTGGAGCCGCCACCTCCTCCACCGACGCTGCTGCCCGCCGGAAATATCCCCTAGCGGTGGAAACTCCAAAAAAACCCTCAAACTCACACCATACACTTCTCTCATCCTCTTAAACATCATCCTACCAACCAAATCCCCAAAATACCAACCAAAATTCGTAGATTTTGAATCTAAAATGCCAAAACCCTAGATCTACTTCTTTTTTTATTTTTCTAGTCGTTATAAAATCCTCCGGTCGAGATCTTTCATCAAGGATATTAGATCAAAGATGGGAGTCTCGGCTTGAAGGTTTTTTTTCACGATTAGACCTTTTAAATTTTGTAATTTTATTTACGCATTTGTTGTTTATTTCATGCATTTATGCATCTTTTTTTATTTTCAAATTTATTTACTATTATTTTTTCCCCCGCATTATATTATGTTTTTTATTTAATTTACACATTATATTCTGTTTTTATCATTTAATTTATGCATTTCTGTGTTTTTTTTATTTTTTTTATTCCTGCCATTTTCATTTTTTTTGTTTATTCTTATCAAAGTTAGTATTTATTTTGTTAATTATCATGTTTTGTTTATTCCATAATCAGTAAATTAGTTAAAATCTGATCTAGTTAAAATATATGTAAACTTAGTACAATCATATTATGATAGTTTATAATTTTTTAATTAATTAAATAAATTAGATTAATCTAGAAAAAGAAAAAAATGAGTTAATAAATGGAAAAAATGTGTAAACAAATTTAATAATAATTAGATAAAAAATATTAATAATGTATTAATAAAAGGGGGTAATAATAAAAGGTCTTCTTTGACCATTGAAAAGGGAAGGGGGACTGTGGGGTCCGTGGTGACTGCTTTTACTTGATTAAAATCAGAAATAGTATAGGTAATAATAAAAAATTAGAAAGTCACATAGTTAGAAGAATAAGGGCTAGAAAGTAAAATAGGTAAAATGGTTAGTAATAATAGTTTAAAAGTAAAAGTTAATAGTTAAAAGAATAGAGGAAAGAGTCTTGCTTTGGGTATATAATAGGACTAATTTAACATTTAAAAGGGGACAAAATTTTGAGAGATTAAAATTTCAGAACTTTAGAGCAGATGAAAAACAGGAAAAAGAAAAAAAATTTTAGAGTTAAAAATTAGAGAGCTGAAAACTCCACTGTTTATTTAAGCTTCTCTTTTTGCTTCATTGATTTCATTTCTCGTGATTCAAATACACTAAGAATGATCTTAAGTAACTCTAGTGTATCTTTGAATTCATTTGGCTTGTGTTGATATTGTGTTGGGTTAAAGTCCGTTTCTGTTGGTGGCTTTGGTGTTTTCTGGTGTGATTTTACTGGGTTTCTGGTCTATTGCTGTTGCCGGATTTTGTTAAAATCTGTTGCTGGGTTTAGCTACTGCTGTTGCTTTTTGCTGTGTTGATTACCGCCTTGCTGATTTCTCACCTTCCTCTTCTATTCTTTCAATACCAGGTACACGACTGTAACACTGGCTATTGTAAGCTGAAAAATGTAGAAGCATGAAAACATATAAAAAATGAAGTTTTGATTTAACTTTTTCTTCTTTAAATGATTTTATTTTAGAACGTTTCTTATACTAGTGTTATGTTGATTTGGATTAATTGAAGTTATAATTATAATGAACTATTAGGATTTAGTTACCAGCTGTAGTAATATTCGCTTGTAGAATAAGGCACAAAATATCTCCATTGTTACGAGCTCGAGTGCAATTTTCGTTCGTATTAATCTAATAACTAATAAAAGGCTTGAACTTATAAACATATAATTAATTAGGGCTTTTTCTCTTTTTTAGAGATGAATTTAATAGAAAAATGTAGTCACTTTAGGATTATCCTTTTAAAATAAACGAGATGAGCCTCGCCTAATAAAACATATAAGTTGTTGGGCCCTCAATAAATGTATATATTTAAATACTTAGACTCTGGGATAGGCTGTTCAGCTAATTGCACGACCTTCCCCAAAATCATAAAGCGTTAGATTCTATAAGCACGTATTTTTATAACATTACCTCCCTAATTCCGGGTGCACATTTATGTGACCCAAATCCAAATCTCAACGAAGTCGGAACATATTAAAAATTGCGGGTACATTTAAGTGATGCAGTTCGAGATATATTCTCACAACATTGCAATTCTCTTAAAAAAATAATAAATGATAAAAGCGGTTAAGAGTTAAAATTTGCACATAAGTTCACATTCGTATAAAATCAGATAATTAAGCCGAATATGACAGTTGAGCGACCGTCCTAGAACCACAAAACTCGGAAATGCCTAACACCTTCTCCCGGGTTAACAGAATTCCTTATCCAGATTTCTGGTGCGCGGACTGCTAAACAGAGTCAATCTTTTCCTTGATTCGGGATTCAACTGGTGACTTGGGACACCATAAATCTCCCAAGTGGCGACTCTGAATTAAGTAAACAAATCCCGATTCGATTATCCTTTAATTGGAAAAATTCTCTCTGCGCCCCTGCGGGCGCGGGTAAAAAGGATGTGCGATAGCTCTGGCGACTCTGTTGGGGAGATAACCCAGAACCACTAGTTCAGGGTTAAAATTCGAGCTTAGAATTATTGTTGTATTTGGCTTATTTTATTATCTGATTTTTTTATATATTTTGGATTAAATGTGCTAAATATTTTTTTTTACCGCTTTGATAATTTTGACTGTGTATATAAACTGTTTTCTCACGCGCCCCATCTGAGTCTTCTCGAAATCAAAATTGGGTATTTGCTTGACATAGCCCGCTTTTTGAGACAGCTGAGTTGGTTGGCACCCGGTGAAGGATTTTATTCACACATGTTTTTGGGGGGAGCACTACCAGTGAAACCGGAAAGCAATGCTACCGGATACACTGGCCCTCCTCGGCTCGAGTCGTCCGCTCGGGTAAGCCAGGTCTAGAACAATAAACCCAGATTTTTAACCTAGTATAACAAAGCTTCATGTCGGATCCCTAGTAGGAACGCTTATTTGCATCACGATGCATTAGACTTAGGGAACTCAATACACGGGTTGAGTCCATCTAGGACTAGCAACCTGAAATAAAAAGACTATCCCGATACATCTTATTTGTTTTTCATGCATTTATTTGTCTTGGGCCCGCATGCTCACCGGCTTTTTCAATATAGGAAATACTGTAAAATCGAAAAAAAGAGAGAGAGAAATAGCAGCTAGGGAGTTAATTGTTTATTTTAGAAAAACCAATGACCAAATACTGACGAAACTCCGCCTAAATTTTGAAAATTAAAATAAAGAAGGAAAATGTTTTATTTTAATATTCTGTTTTACTAAAAGGAAAAAATAAGTCTTTCCTTATTGGAAAATTGTTTACTGAAAAAAGAAAAAGAAAAAAGAGTCTTTTATCTTTAGCTTGGAAAAATGGGTTATTTTATTGTTCGTTGAAAAAGAAAAAAGAAAAAAAAAAGAGTTTTGTTTCTAAATATAGTTTTAATTTGTTTATGAAATGCCAAAAAATAAAACTGACAAGAGTCCTATTTTAAAATGGTTTTTTTTGCCCGAACTACGCTAATTTGATTCTCACAGAATGTGAGATACGGAGGCAACTCTCATCGGGTCCAACCTCTCCTTTTGCTAAAAAAGCCAAAAAAATATGTCAAATTTTAATTTCATCATAAAGAAGTCGGGTGACGCTATTTTGTCGAAACATAGCCGAATGTTCCCGAAAGGGATGGCGGAAGGCTGACGCTGCATAAAACATCCACCTTTGGGTCATTTTTTAGATTTGGTCCAGTTGACCCACACAACCTTAAAATCTTCGTCCCTGAGGCGCTGAAAGGCCGTGTTTGCCATGTCGAGTCTTTTATTTTGAAAAAGGTCATAAATAAGTCGGGTGATGTTATTTTTATCAAAAATAGCCAAATAGTCCCGAAAGGGACACTGGAGAGCTGAATTTGCATAAACAGCCACATTTGGGTTATTTTTTAGATTTTGGCCAATTGACCCACACAACCTTAAAATCTTCATCCCCGAAGTGCTGAAAGGCCGTCTTTGCAAAACTTGGCTTTTTGTTTTAATTTGAAAAACAAGAAAAGTATCAGTGGTCAAGTACATACCATTTGGATTTTTGAGCATAATAGGCCGAGCCAGTTTCGGCAATGTATTAAACTGTTCTTGCTTAGAGTGTCTTTCAGTTGTCGAAAGGATATTTTCGTAAAAATAGATAAATTTGTAAAATAATTCTTCTCGGCCTCAAAATTCATGTGAAATTGGGAAGGAGCAACGTTTGCAAAAATAGCCATTTGGCTGATAGTGGCAAATAGGTAAATGAATCTGTCCGTTTGATTTTGAGTTTGTAATTCTTATGATAAAATATGTGGGTTGTTTGATTTTCGAGTCCGTATGTTGTCTTTTCATCAAATTTTGATAGTTTAGTCAGTTTTTAAACCATTGTAATTAAAGTTGGTTTTATTATGAAAGTTGAAAATTCCAAAAAAATGTTTTATTGTTGATTACCTTTTATTGGCGCGAACTACGGAAGGCCTGATTCATGCGGGTCATGATACGTAGACAATCTCCATAAGATTCGACCACAAGTGTACACAAAAAAAAATGATGAAAAAAAAGAAAAAAGAAAAAAGATGTTGTTAATAATGAGGACCAACTAAGGCCATTCTAACATGTTTTGTTTTGAATCCAAAGAATGTTAAGGTGGTTGGTTTGTGGTAAGCCGGAACACAAGATCCAGGAAAGCCTGATTGTAATCTAAGACAAGGACACCCAGAATATCACGCAGAATCCTTTACCTGCACATCATGATGCACACTTTGTGGGGATGAGGCGTGATGACAGGGAGCACTAGAATCCTATTGGGAACCTGTTGACTGAGGTTGGTGATATTGAAGTTGGTAATGGTCTTGGCAATATTGATGCGAAGCTTAGTGGCTAAGATGCCAGGTTTGATAAGTGGGAGGACGCTCCGTTCCTTGGTTAACATGAGAGAAGCTTTTGGTGGCTTATTTTGTTGTCATTTCTATTTTCCGGATTATTCTTAGGGTTGTAACCCGGATATCTTCTTGTGTGAAACCTTCTTATTTCATTTTTGTCATAGCGGTTTGTTTAGTTTTGTCCATATCTGTTTCAGGATTGTATTCTGGTTTGTTTTTGTTTCTTTTTTTATTTAAACCATTTCACTGTTAGTCTAATGCAAAATCCGGTCTTTTATTATTTCCAGTCATCTTTTCGTTTAATTCTTTTATCATTTTGTTGTGTCTTTTATTCAGCGTTGATTCTAGTGACATGACATGCCCACAAAATTTGGGCCTAGTCTTAAAGGTTAATCATAAAACCAGTGGAAGGTGATCGGGATATATAAAGGAGATAAAAATGGTTCGAGATCATTTGAAGCCCAAACCATGAGAAACCGGGGCAAGTAAATGAGAGTGTTTCCCAACGATGTTATGTGTGGATATGGTTATCTGGTGCAATCAAAAGATGTTACCAATGTTTTCGGCGGTTTGTTTAATTGTGTTATTTTTACTTGGCGTGTTTTGGAGATTGGAATGACGAAGACATTTATTTCTGCTATCCAAACACTTTATCCTTCGTTAGCCCTTTGAGCCTTATTTATTTTTCTTTCCCTCTTTCGGAATTAATAGCAAAGAGTAGAAACACAAAACAGAAAATGTAGAAAAAATATAAAAAGAAAACAACAAAAACAAAAAAAAAGAACAAGAGAGAAATTAGAAAAGGAAAAGAAAAGAAAGATAAGAAATGAGTGAAAAGGAAGGTTATAACAACAAGGAATTGGGAACTACGTTTGACCTGATTCCTCAAAGAGGATACGTTGGCGCTTCACGGCTCGCTCGTAGTGTAACTAAAAATAAAAAATCTCCAAGCAAGAAATTGGGGCAAAGGTTATGTTTTTTGTAATAAATCTAGTTCCGAAGGTTGTAATTTTAAACCCAAATTGATGTGTTTTTTGAGCCGTTTACTACCCTTTCTTTCTAACCCATTCAAAATCCCACATTATGGTCCAAAGAAAGACCTTCTGATCAATCTTTAAAAGATGCCAAGTCAGAAAAATGAGAGAGTCTTATCAGAACATAATACTCTGATCTTATGCAGAAAAGACTCTAATCCCCATGCAAAAAAGACTCTGATCCTTAGCAGAAAAGACTTCGGTCCCCTGTAGAAAAGAAATAGAAAAGAGAGTCTTATCGGTAACACCCCAATACCCAGCTGGAAAGTAATACAAATGAGAGAGTCTTATCGGTGAAAACCTTTACGGGCACCATAAGGCGATGAACGCTGAGAGAAAAACCAAAATGAGAGAGGCTTGATAGTGAAAACCCTTCGGGCACTACAAGTCGAATAAGATTGAGAATCAGATGGGGAATCACCAAATAAAGATCTTGAAAGACGATTGACGGCAAAGGATGGTCCACATGTGCATGTCATGACCATTAGAGTTGGTATCTGCGTTTGATAGGTTTTTATTTATAGTTTCTCTTAATAGAGAGTCATCTGTTCCCTTTGTCTTTTATTTTGTCCCGTTTTATCTTTCTCATTTCATAGGAAAATTCCCCAGTAGAGTCTGTTCAGTCAGAACAAGTGAGAAATGACTTCAAAATCTGCCACCAACTTTTCAATTATACAAGACGAGATCTGACTAGTACATCCAAGTGGTATGAGTCAGGAATTCTTTGATTTGAAGTAGGTAAAAGAAAATGGCATTGATGGTGGAAATACGTGCCACAAGGAAGATCATCAAACTGGGGAAAAAAATTTCCTTTCATTTTGAAAATTTTCTGGAAATCAGGTATCTACTTGGGGAAGAATGAAGATAAGACAAGCCTTAAGGAAAATGGTCTTTGAACCAGTGTTATCTCCGGAATAACAAGTTTTAATGAAGGAAGTTGTATCTCCAACGGACAGAATGAAGCACTGATTTTAAAGGAATAAAATACCCCCAACAGCGTTATCCTCAACAACATTATCCCCAGATGATAACACTTTTATCCCCAGCGGTGTAGAGAGAAAATAACTTTTTTTTGAAGGAAGTAGAAAAGGAGGGGAAGAAAAGTAATTCTCCGGCAATGTCATCTCCAGCAAATAATATCATCCCCAGCAAATTTTGATAGCATGATGGAACACAGAGAAATGAAAGGAGAAAGGGAAAGACCATCCCCAACAGGATTAGCACAACCAACCACCGCACTTTAAACTAACAAATTTTCATTGATTCGAAGCAGGGAAAGAAAATGTTATTGATGGCGGAAAGACATGCCACAAGGAAGATCACCAAAGCAAGGGCAAAAAATTTTCTGCCATTGTTGAAAATTTACTCGGAGGAACGAGGAAATCAATTCAACTTATAAGGGAAAACCATCCCCAGCAGGAGTGGCACGACCACTCACCGCACTTTAAACTGACAAAATTTTCTTTAATTTAATACAGGGACAGACGCTATGTCCATATCAAGATATCTACATCATATCAAGTTTTTTTCCGCTGCATCAATCTTTGTAATTACCAAATCAAGCACCACAAGTCAGGTTTTTCCACCTTCAAATAGGATATACGGGTTCATCCGCCCTCGAATAGGATAATTTAGGTTCATACTCCCTCCAATAGGATATTATATGTTTGTCCACTTTCGAATAGGATATTTTGAGTTCATCCGCCCTCGAATAGGATATTATAGGTTTTTCCACCCTCGAATAGGATATTATGGGTTCATCCGCCCTTGAATAGGATATTATGGGTTCATCCGCCCTCGAATAGGATATTATGGGTTCACCCGCCCTCGAATAGGATATTATGGGTTTATCCGCCATCGAATGGAATATTATGGGTTCACCGCTCTTAAATGGAATATAATGGGTTCATCCGCCATCGAATAGGATAATTTGGGTTCATCTGCCCTCAAATAGGATATTTTGGGTTCATCCGCCCTCGAATAGAATATTTTGGGTTTATCCTCCCTCGAATCAGATAATATGGGTCTATTAGCCCTCGAATAGGATATGATGGGTTCATCCGACCTCGAATAGGATATTATGGGTCTGCCCGCCCTCGAATAGGATATTTTGGGTTCATCCGCCCTCCAATGGGATATTATGGGTCTATCCGCCCTCGAATTGGATATTATGGGTTCATCCACCCTCGAATAGGATATGATGGGTTCATCCGCCCTTGAATAGGATATTATGGGTATGTCCGCCCTCGAGTAGGATATTTTGGGTTCATCCGCCCTCGAATAGGATATTATGGGTCTGTCTGCCCTCGAATAGGATATTATGGGTCTATCCGCCCTCGAATAGGATAATATGGGTTTGTCCGTCCTCAAATAAGATATTTGGGTTTATCCACCCTCGAATAGGATATTTTGGGTCTGTCCGCCCTCGAATAGGATATGATGGGTTCATCCGCCCTCGAAAAGGATATTATGGGTCTGTCAGCCCTCGAATAGGATATTTTGGGTTCATCTGCCCTCGAATAGGATATTATGGGTCTATCCGCCCTCGAATAGGATATTATGGGTTCATCCGCCCTATTTGGTCCGCCCTCGGATAGGATATTATGGGTCTATCCGCCCTCGAGTAGGATATTATGGGTTCGTCCGCCCTCGAATAGGATATTTTGGCTTTATCCGCCCTTGAATAGGATATTTTGGGTCTGTCCGCCGTCGAATAGGATATTATGGGTTCAGTCGCCCTCGAATAGGATATTTTGGGTCTATCCGCCATCGAATAAGATACTTTGGGTTCATCCGCCCTCGAATAGGATATTATGGGTTCATCCGCCCTCGAATAGGATATTATGGGTTCATCTGCCCTCGAATAGGATATTATGGGTTCACCCGCCCTCGAATGGGATATTATGGGTTCATCCGCCCTCGAATGGAATATTATGGGGTCATCTACCCTTAATGGAATATTATGGGTTCATCCGCCAACGAATAGGATATTTTGGGTTTGTCTGCCCTCAAATAGGATATTTTGGGTTCATCCGCCGTCGAATAGGATATTTTGGGTTTATCCGCCATCGAATCGGATATTATGGGTCTATCCGCCCTCGAATAGGATATGATGGGTTCATCTGCCCTCGAATAGGATATTATGGGTCTGCCCGCCCTCGAATAGGATATTTTGGGTTCATCCGCCCTCGAATGGGATATTATGGGTCTATCCGCCCTCGAATAGGATATTATGGGTTCATCCTCCCTCGAATAGGATATGATGGGTTCATCCGCCCTCGAATAGGATATTATGGGTCTGTCCATCCTCGAACAAGATATTTTGGGTTCATCCGCCCTCGAATAGGATATTATGGGTCTGTCTACCTCGAATAGGATATTATGGGTCTATCCGCCCTCGAATAGGATATTATGGGTTCGTCCGCCCTCGAATAAGATACTTGGGGATATCCAGCCTCGAATAGGATATTTTTGGTCTCTCCGCCCTCGAATAGCATATTATGGGTCTATCCGCCCTTGAATAGGATATGATGGGTTCATCCGCCCTTGAAAAGGATATTATGGGTCTGTCAGCCCTCGAATAGGATATTTTGGGTTCATCCGCCCTCGAATAGGATATTATGGGTCTATCCGCCCTCGAATAAGATATTATGGGTTCATCCTCCCTCAAATAGGATATTATGGGTCCGTCGCCCTCGAATAGGATACTATGGGTCTATCCGCCCTCGAATAGGATATTATGGGTTCGTCCGCCCTCGAATAGGATATTTTGGCTTTATCCGCCCTCAAATAGGATATTTGGGGTCTGTCCGCCGTCGAATAAGATATTATGGGTTCACGCGCCCTTGAATAGGATATTATGGGTCTATCCGCCCTCGAATAAGATATTTTGGGTTCATCCGCCCTCGAATAGGATATTATGGGTTCATCCGCACTCAAATAGGATATTTTGGTTTCATCCGCCCTCGAATAGGATATTATGGGTTCATCTGCCCTCGAATAGGATATTATGGGTTCATCCGCCCTCGAATAGGATATTATGGGTTCATCCACCCTTGAATAGGATATTATGGGCTCATCCGCCCTCGAATAGGATATTATGGGTCTATCCACCCTCGAATAGGATATTTTGGGTTCATCCACCCTCGAATAGGATATTTTGGGTTCATCCACCCTCAAATTGGATATTATGGGTCGCCCTCGAATAGGATATTATGGGTTCATCCGCCTTCGAATAGGATATTTTGGGTTTATCTGCCCTCGAATAGGATATTTTGGGTTCATCCGCCATCAAATAGGATATTTTTTGACTAGCCTCCCTCCAATAGGATGTTAAATTTAATCCTTCCTCAAAAAGGGCATTTAATTTATTTTGACCCGACTGGTCCTGCTTGTATAAACATTGCCAAAATATATATTTTACAAATCATTGCCAAATGCATTTTATTTTCAAGTTGTTGTTGGAGTTAGGCGCCTACCTGTATAACAAGGGAATACATTTCATGTCTTAGCAATTAGGCGT
Organism: Nicotiana benthamiana; assembly: GCA_034376525.1. Classification (NCBI taxonomy): domain Eukaryota; kingdom Viridiplantae; phylum Streptophyta; class Magnoliopsida; order Solanales; family Solanaceae; genus Nicotiana; species Nicotiana benthamiana. The sequence continues at coordinate 125,109,720 of CM067338.1, read as the reverse complement.
CCACCTGTATAACAAGGCAATACATTTCATGTCTTAGCAATTAGGCGCCCACCTATATAACGAGGGAATATTTTTTCAGTCTTTACATTTCAGGTCTTGAAATCAGTAACCACCGGAAGGCATAAGGTTACAACAAAAAAATCCCCAGTATAATGAAGGAAGCCGCATCCTCAGCGGACAGAACAAAATGATGAAAACTGGTGTTCAGGAAAGCAAAAGGCATGTGTCATCCCCACCAGTTTTCAGAAGAAAGAAGCACCAGAAGAAACACAAGTCGTCAAGAAAGCAAGGCAGCGAGAACAAGTTGAAGATGGATAAGGTCTTGTAATCTTTAGGCAAGCCATGCTTCTTGTTTTATTTTAGCACGGTGCAATAAGGAGATCGTAAAGTGGTGGTAGCAGCATGCAGAAACAGTAACAGCAAAATTACAGTCCCATGATAGTCCCAGCTACCAAAACATCCCGAAATACATTGACATAATTCCCTTTTAGCCATGGGTATGTAGGAAGCCTTTGAAGCAGAGGTTTGGTCAACTCTTTTTAAAAAATGCTTCTCACGGAGTACTCAAACGGGCAAAAATCGCTCAGGTCCGCTCACTTTATCTTTGCACGAAAACTCTTCGTGTTTACGAGCAAAGAGGGGCAGCTGTGAGCACGTTATTTTTGCCCTATATATGAATTACTCCCAGAAAATTCAAAATAAAATAATTTTTAGTTTGCTTGAAATTGTTGTGAATTTTGTGTTATTTTTCTTGTATTATTTGCATTTATTTGTGCATGTTTATTCATTAAATTAATAAAAATAATATAAACAATATGTCGCATTTGCTTGTAGTATTTAATTCTACAATTAGGAGTAATCAAGTTTGCTATACAAAATAAAAAGCACAAAAATAAGCATCTTTTGCATATTTAGCCTTTAATGTCCAAATTGCGTGATTGTATTTTAATTGTTATTTAATTGTAAATGATAATTATTAGTAGGAGTTAATTAGTTTTTTAAGATAATTCTGATTTTTATAATTTAATCTTATCATTTTAGTTTTATTAATTAGTAAAAGAAAAGAAAACAAAAAAATAGAGAACAATTTCAGAATTGGGCCGTTTCCTAAATTTTGAATCTAGGCCCAAAACCTGTTGAAACACGTTCTCAAAGCACTAAACTAAACGTTCAAATTTGTAGGTTTTGATAAATGACAAACGACGCGCAATTGACATATGACGAGGTCCAAGCACAAGCGCGCAATTGACACATAACGAGGTCCAAGCACAAGCGCGCAATTGACACATAACGAGGTTCAAGCACAAGACGAACAAAGATCATGATCAAGCAAAGAAATAAAGTTATACATGAGTCGTTCTTTAATTGTGATCTTGATCCGACAATTAACTCAAGACTTGGCTTCTCTCGTAAAATCATTTTTATCAAATCATGCATATTTAATTTAAAGCAAAATGATTTTCAAACATTTTATCTTAGCCAAAATGATTTTTAAACATGCCTCTCAAATCTGGACAAAGATAATCGATTATGTACTTTATGATAATCGATTATGTTAAGACAATGTACACCAGATTTACAAAGCTGAACAATAATCAATTATGTACCTTATGATAATCGATTATGTTAAGGCAGTGTACATTAGATTTTTCAAAGCTACAAGATAATCTATTATGTACCTTATGATAATCGATTATGTTGAGGCAGTGTCCATCAGATTTTTCAAAGCTATAAAATAATCGATTATGCACATTATGATAACCGATTATGTTGAGGCAGTGTCTATCAAATTTTACAAGACTGTAAAATAATCGATTATGTACTTTATGATAATCGATTATGTTAAGACAGTGTAGTCCGAAGTTTTCAAAATATAAAAGATAATCGATTATCCTTATAGCATAATCAATTATGCAAATGACCGTTGCCAAAGTATTTTTAAACTCTGAAAGATAATCGATTATACACAATCTGATAATCGATTATGTTAAGTAAAATCTGAATATGATTTTTTGAACGTTGTCAGGTAATCGATTATACGATTCGGATAATCGATTATTCTGCTTAAAATCTGGGAATGATTTTTGAACGATTGGAAAATAATCGATTATGCAAATCAGATAATCGATTATCTTAGCACAAAATCAGCAATTCTTGATTGGCAATTAGGCAACGGTTCTGGGGGTTTTGAACACTATAAATACAACTCAAAATCAGTCTTCTAAGTACAACAACTGATTATATTCTTGCTAATGCTTGCATACTCTCATATTCATCATTTTCTATTCATTTGATAAGTTTTTGAGAGCCAAACTCTTGACGAAAATTGTTGTGTTCTTGAGCGTATTTATTTTACTCATATCTACTCTTAAAGAGAGTCTTGTCTTGAGTGCTAAGTGTTTGTATACACTTGAAGGGAAGTGTTAATCCCTTGTGGTTGTAAGAAGGAGCATTTTCATTCCTTCGGTTGAAGTCTTGAAGTGTGGTATCTTCGAGCAAAGGTTGTTGAGGCTTGTGTGACTCAAGTTCTCAGTTTGTAACGGTTTGTTAAGCACCCGTAAGCTTAACGAAGTTAGTGGAATCTCGAGAGAGTCTCTCGGGGACTGGACTAGCCACAGGTTGTGGTGAACCAGGATAATTTCGGTGCGTTCGTTCCTTATTATTTACTTACTGCACTTATTTCAATCCTGCAATTTTTAATTCCGCAAGTTTATATTGTTTTTTATTATAACGCTATTCACCCCCCCCCCTCTAGCGTTAAGCGTATATTCTAACAATTGGTATCAGAGCCCAACTCTCTGAAAGACTTAACCGTTTGAGAGAAACAATCCATGGCTTCTACTCGTGACTTTAATACAGGAATAGGTGAAGGACAATGCTCCACCAGACCACCACTGTTCGACAGCACAAACTATACGTACTGGAAGGAGAGGACGAGAATATTCATCCAACCGAATAATTTTCATCTATAGAAGGTTATAACGAAGGGAGAACAAATTCCAACCAAAAAGGTAGAAAATGAATGGGTTCCAAAATCCGAAGATGAATACGATGCGGATGATATCCGAAAAATGCAGAACAACGCTAGAGCCATCAACTTATTATATTGTGCTGTAAATGCTGATGATTACAGAAAAATATCATATTGCACAACGGCTAAGCAAATGTGGGATAAGCTGGAAATCACGTACGAAGGTACGGACCAGGTAAGAGAAGCTAAAATTGATTTTCTAACCCATGCATATGAACTGTTTCACATGAAGGAAAGCGAGAGGATCGATGACATGTTCAACGATTTTCAAAAATCGTCAATGACCTACATGCTCTTAAGAAGACCTTCACGGACAAGGAACTTGTCCGAAAAATTCTCCGAAGTCTCACTCCGGAATGGCGCTCCAAGGCCGACGCGATTCAAGAGTCTATCGGCGTTTCAAATGTCACCATTGACGGACTAAGAGGTAATCTTAAAACCTATGAATCTACTATACTTAACCCTCTGTTTAATGATCAAAGGAAACAAAGAATCGCCCTCAAGGCAAGCACGGCTCAACCTCAAAATGATGAGGACTCAAACAACGGAGATAACAAGTTCGGACTCGTTATTAAGAGGTTTCAAAAGTCGAAAAGAGTATGAACGAAAAGGCAAACAACAAGGAGATCAAGTAAAGTGCTATGGATGCGGAGAAATCGGGCACATTAAATCAAATTGCCCAAATGTCAAAAAGGAGAAGAAACCCTTCAAGAAACAACGAGCATACATATCTTGGGGAGGTGACTCCGGAGACGAATCAAGCGACGATGAAGAAGACGAAGCCGCAAATCTATGTCTCATGGCACACGAAGACAATCAAGAAGAGGTATGTCAAATTTCTTCAAAATATTTCTTTTCTCTTGAGGAAATGCAAAATGCTTTTGATGAATTGTATAGTGAATTCATTAGAGCTTCCAAAACTTTTAGAGACGTAAAGAAAAAATTCTTCTTTGAAAGAAAAAGATTTTGAAAAACAACTCTCTTTGAAAGAAAAAGATTTGGAAAATTTGATTTTGGAAAATGAGAAGTTGAAATAAGAAAACAAAATTTTCGGCAAGAGAAGCGCCGACAAACCCGAGAGTTCTAGTAAAAATTGTATTTCTTGCATGCATCTAAAAGATGAAGTAGAAAGACTTAAGGGCACCCTAGATAAGTTCAATTCTTCTCATAAAAATTTGAATGATGTTCTTGTCAATTTGAAATCGACCAAACATGGCATAGGTTTTAAAAACGAGCCTAAAGAAAAAGTTGAAGCCATCCCCCAACAACCCAAGGCTCAACCTAGGATAAATAAAATAAACATTCATCCTAGAAATAACCATCCTAGAATCAACATGCATCCTAGACCAAACACTAGAAGAAACTTTGAACATTTTAGAACGCCTAGAAATGGCCTTCAACAATCGCAACCTAGACATACTCGACCTAGAAACAATTATTCTAGAAACGCTGCATATCCTAGAACAAACAAAAGGAGAAATGATTTTCAAGGATTGCGCAATAGCCATATTGTCAAAAATAGAGCAAACGATTTTCGTACCTCCAACTACTACCAACCTAGAAGAATGCATAATCCTAATGTCATTTGTCACTATTGTAGTCGAATAAGACATATTGCTCTTGCTTGTTTTACTAGACACAGACACTTAACTGCATGTCAAGCACAACAGCATTTTACACCTAACTCTCAAGGACCCAAAACAGCTTGGGTACCAAAAACTCATTGATTTGTCTTGTAGGTATGTTTGAAGGGATCAAGTGTACTTTGGTACCTTGATAGTGGATGCTCCAAACACATGACCGGAGACGCATCCAAGTTCCTTCAACTAGAACACAAGGAAGGAGGACAACAAGGGAAAAATTATCGGCATTGGCTCGGTCGGTAAGAATGAATCTTCTTCCATTAAGCATATATTGCTAGTTAAAGGTCTAAAACATAATCTCTTGAGCATAAGTCAATTATGTGACAAGAGAAATCTTGCTTTGTTTGATTCGGAAGAATGCTTAGTTTTTTGTCGTAGTGATTTTAAAATTATTCTTCGTGGTTTTAGAATTGATAACATCTATATGGTTGATCTTGAAAACTCTTCATCAAAGTATGTGAATTGTCTTATGAGTAAAGAAGATGATATTTGGTTATGGCATCGTAGAGTAGCTCATATCAACATGCATCTTTTAAACAAATTGGTTTCACAAAATTTAGTTATTGGTCTTCCAAATTTGAAATTTGAAAATGACACTATTTGTGATTCTTGTCAAAAAGGGAAGCAAACAAAAGCATCTTTTAAATCTAAGAATATTGTTTCAACTACAAGACCTTTGCAACTTCTTCACATGGATATCTTTGGACCATCTCGCGTTGAAAGTCTTGGTAGAAATCGTTATGCTTTTGTTATTGTTGATGATTATTCTAGATTTACATGGACACTATTTCTTGCTCACAAAAGTGAGGCTTTTCAAAATTTTAAATGTTTTCTTAAACGTGTTCAAAATGAAAAGAACACAACCGTCACTTCCATAAGAAGTGATCATGGGGGAGAGTTCGATCACAATCTCTTCACGGACTTTTGTGACGAACTCGGTATTGAGCACACCTTCTTTGCTCCACGTACACCACAAAAAAATGGAGTGGTGGAACGGAAAAATAGGTGTCTCGAAGAGATGGCTAGAACCATGCTCGATGAGGCTAAGATTCCCAAATAATTTTGGGCGGATGCCGTGAGTACCGCATGCTACGTTTTAAACAGAGTAGTCATAAGGCCAATACTCATGAAAACTCCCTATGAACTCTATAAGGGAAGGAAACCTAATCTCTCCCATCTTAGAGTATTCGGTTGTAAATGCTTTATTCATAACAACGGAAAAGATAATTTGGGAAAATTTGATGCCAAATCGGATGAAGGAATTTTTCTTGGTTATTTATCACGTAGCAAAGCATATCGAGTATTCAATAATAGAACCGAAACTGTTGAGGAATCCCCTCATATTGTGTTTTCCGAAAATAATGCTCGCTTGGCGAGAAAGGATTCTGGTTTTGATCTTGCAGGTATTTTAAACACAACAAGTACTCAAGACAAAGTACAAGAGGAAAACCCAAAGGAAATTCAAGATGAAATCTTGGAATAATCATCGGAGGAAGCGCCACCACTGGAGAAAGAAACGAAACTGCCCAACCCGTGGAGGACAATCAAAGACCATCCTCTCGACAAGGTAAGTACTCGAAACAATCTTAAGAACACCTTAGGACATACTGCTTTCGTTTCTCAAATTGAACCATCAACCATTTCCGAAGCAATTGGAGATGAGCATTGGACCTTGGCAATGCAAGAGGAGCTTAACCAATTCAAACGAAATGACGTTTGGGAATTGGTGCCAAGACCCGACAATCATACCATAATTGGTACGAAATGGGTTTTTCGAAATAAATTAGATGAAAATGGTGTAATCACTAGAAACAAAGCTAGGCTTGTAGCAAAAGGTTACAATCAAGAAGAAGGAATTGACTATGAAGAAACGTATGCACCCGTAGCAAGGTTAGAAGCTATTCGCTTATTACTTGCTTTTGCCTCTTCTATGAATTTCAATTTATATCAAATGGATGTAAAGAGTGCTTTTCTAAATGGTTTTATTCAAGAAGAAGTTTATGTTGAACAACCCCCGGGCTTTGAAGATTTTAAATCTCCCGATCATGTTTTCAAACTTAAGAAAGCCCTTTATGGTCTTAAACAAGCTCCCCGAGCTTGGTATGAACGATTGAGCAAATTTCTTTTGGACAATGAGTTCATTAGGGGGAAAGTTGACACCACACTATTTATTAAGCATAAAAACAATAATATTTTATTAGTTCAAATCTATGTGGATGATATTATTTTTGGTGCTACTAACAATGCTTTGTGCAAGGAATTTTCTGATTTAATGACAAGCGAATTTGAGATGTCTATGATGGGTGAGCTAACCTTCTTCTTGGGGTTGCAAGTGAAACAAATGAAAGAAGGAACTTTCATTTGTCAATCTAAATATTGCAAAGAGTTGCTAAAACGATTTGAAATGAGCAACACCAAAGCAATGGCCACTCCAATGAGCACATCCGATCATCTTGACAAAGATGAGAAAGGTAAGTAAGTCGACACCAAGAAGTATCGAGGTATGATCGGATCCCTTCTTTATCTTACTCCTAGTAGACCGGACATAATGTTTAGCGTATGTTTATGCGCTCGATATCAATCATGTCCGAAGGAGTCGCACCTAACTGCGGTTAAGCGGATAATGAAGTATCTTGTTGGTACTATAAATGTGGGACTATGGTATCCCAAAGGTTCTTCATGCCAACTTGTTGGCTATTCCGACTCCGATTTTGCGGGTTGCAAATTGGACCGCAAGAGCACTAGTGGCACTTGCCATTTGCTCGGTAGCTCTCTTGTCTCTTGGTTTAGTAAGAAACAGGTAAGTGTTGCGTTGTCCACAACCGAGGCTGAATATGTAGCCGCGGGGAGTTGTTGTGCTCAAATCCTTTGGATGAAACAACAACTCTCGGACTATGGACTAAGTATCGATCATATCCCTCTTAGATGTGATAATACTAGTGCCATAAGCTTGACGAAGAACCCCGTTCTTCATTCAAGAACAAAACACACTGAAATTAGGCACCACTTTATTAGAGATCACGTTCTCAAAGGTGATGTCGAAATTGAGTTTGTTGAAACCAAATCTCAATTGGCCGACATTTTCACAAAGCCTTTAGAGAAAGAGTCCTTTTTCCGAATTCGTAGTGAACTCGGGATTCTTGACTCCACATTGATCTAAGTCATGCATTGCATTTTTTTTTGTTTTTCATTACTAACTTGAGCGTCGGAGGCGCCTAATTCTGTTTTGCAGGCATTGCCCCAAAGACAGGGGGAATTATAAAGCACTGGTGCAGAAAAATCGATCTCTTTTAAGAATAATCGATTTCTCTTAAGTACATAATCGATTATCAAGTATCAATAATCGATTATGTTGACATTATATTGTCCCTTTTATAATTGCGATTTTTGGTTAATCAATAAACAAGTTATTTACTAACGTTTTTTTTTTTGCTAATGTCAAAAGGGGAAGAATAAGGGCTATGCACTTAATATTTATTGGCATAAATTGAGGGGGAATTCATATGTTGAGGGGGAACTAATTGCATATCTATATACTTGTCCATGGCATAAATTGAGGGGGAATTCGTATGTTGAGGGGGAACTAATTGCATATCTATATACTTGTCTTGGATCGTTATTATGAATTATCTAATATGCATATCCCGATATTGGTTTGCCATTATCAAAAAGGGGCAAATTGTTGAAACACGTTCTCAAGGCACTAAACTAAACGTGTGTTCATATTTGTAGGTTTTGATAAATGACGACGCGCAATTGACATATGACGAGGTCCAAGCACAAGCGCGCAATTGACACATAACGAGGTCCAAGCACAAGCGCGCAATTGACACATAACGAGGTTCAAGCACAAGACGAACAAAGATCATGATCAAGCAAAGAAATAAAGTTATACATGAGTCGTTCTTTAATTGTGATCTTGATCCGACAATTAACTCAAGACTTGGCTTCTCTCGTAAAATCATTTTTATCAAATCATGCATATTTAATTTAAAGCAAAATGATTTTCAAACATTTTATTTTAGCCAAAATGATTTTTAAACATGCCTCTCAAATCTGGACAAAGATAATCCATTATGTACTTTATGATAATCGATTATGTTAAGACAATGTACACCAGATTTACAAAGCTGAACAATAATCGATTATGTACCTTATGATAATCGATTATGTTAAGGCAGTGTACATTAGATTTTTCAAAGCTACAAGATAATCGATTTGTACCTTATGATAATCAACTATGTTGAGGCAGTGTCCATCAGATTTTTCAAAGCTATAAAATAATCGATTATGCACATTATGATAATCGATTATGTTGAGGCAGTGTCTATCAAATTTTACAAGACTGTAAAATAATCGATTATGTACTTTATGATAATCGATTATGTTAAGACAGTGTAGTCCGAAGTTTTCAAAATATAAAAGATAATCGATTATCCTTATAGCATAATCGATTATGCAAATGACCGTTGCCAAAGTATTTTTAAACTCTGAAAGATAATCGATTATACACAATCTGATAATCGATTATGTTAAGTAAAATCTGAATATGATTTTTTGAACGTTGTCAGGTAATTGATTATACAATTTGGATAATCAATTATTCTGCTTAAAATCTGGGAATGATTTTTGAACGATTGGAAAATAATCGATTATGCAAATCAGATAATCGATTATCTTAGCACAAAATCAGCAATTCTTGATTGGCAATTAGGCAACGGTTGTGGGGGTTTTGAACACTATAAATACAACTCAAAATCAGTCTTCTAAGTACAACAACTGATTATATTCTTGCTAAAGCTTGCATACTCTCATATTCATCATTTTCTATTCATTTGATAAGTTTTTGAGAGCCAAACTCTTGACGAAAGTTGTTGTGTTCTTGAGCGTATTTATTTTACTCATATCTACTCTTAAAGAGAGTCTTGTCTTGAGTGCTAAGTGTTTGTATACACTTGAAGGGAAGTGTTAATCCCTTGTGGTTGTAAGAAGGAACGTTTTCATTCCTTCTGTTGAAGTCTTGAAGTGTGGTATCTTCGAGCAAAGGTTGTTGAGGCTTGTGTGACTGAAGTTCTCAGTTTGTAACGGTTTGTTAAGCACCCGTAAGCTTAACGAAGTTAGTGGAATCTCGAGAGAGTCTCTCGGGGACTGGACTAGCCACAGGTTGTGGTGAACCAGGATAATTTCGGTGCGTTCGTTCCTTATTATTTACTTACCGCACTTATTTCAATCCTGCAATTTTTAATACCGCAAGTTTATATTGTTTTTTATTATAACGCTATTCACCCCCCCCCCCTCTAGCGTTAAGCGTATATTCTAACAAAACCCACCCAATGACCCAGACCCAAACCCATAAAAATCTGACCCACCCCATCTCCCCACTCAATCTTGACCATTGATCTCTGGTAGATCCAACGGTCCAGAACTCACCCATTTTTTAGTATAAAAACTATTCAAAAAAATCTACCCCCTCATTTCTAATCTTTTCATTCTTCCACTTCTCTCACATCTCTCTAAACTCAAAACCTCTCTACTTCCCTCTTCTCACTCCACCACCGCCGCCACCTCCAAAAAACCCTTAAACTCACACGATACACTTCTCTCATCCTCTTATACATCATCCTACTAACCAAATCTCCAGAAAACAAACCAAAATCCGTAGATCTTGAATCTAAAAATGCCAAAACCCTAGATTTACTTCTTTTTTTATTTTTCTTATCGTTATAAAATCCTCCGGTCGAGATCTTCAATCAAGGATCTTAGATTCAAGACGGGAGTCTTGGCTTGAGGGTTTTTTTTTTCACGATTAGGCCCTTTAAATTTTGTAATTTTATTTACGCATTTGTTATTTATTTCATGCATTTATGCATTTTTTAATTTTCGAATTTATTTACTATTACTTATTTCCCCACGTTATATTCTGTTTTTATAATTTAATTCACGCATTTCTATTTTTTATTATTTTATTTATTTTTGCCATTTTTATTTTTGTTGTTTATTCTTATCACAGTTTGTATTTATTTTGTTAATTATCATGTTTTGTTTATTCCATAATAAGTATATTAGTTAAAATCAGATCTAGTTAAAATATATGTAAAGTTAGTATAATCATATTATGATAGTTTATAGTTTTTTAATTAATTTTCTAAATCCAATTATTCAAGAAAAAGAAATAAAAGAGTTAAAAATGGAAAAAATGCGCAAATAAATTTAATAATAATTAGATAAAAAATAATAGTGTATTAAACTAATATAGTGGTGGAAAAGACATGATGGTGGGAAACAAGAATAATGATATAAAGTAAAAAAGGGGTAATAATAAAAAGGTCTTCTTTGACCATTGAAAGGGGGGGGGGGAGGACTGTGGGGTTCGTGTTGACTGTTTTTACTTAATTAAAATCAGAAATACTATAGGTAATAATAAAAAGTTAAAAAGTTACATAGTTAGAAGAATATGGGCTGGAAAGTAAAAGAGGTAAAATGGTTAGTAATAATAGTTTAAAAGTAAAAGTTAATAGTTAAAAGAATAGAGGAAAGAGTATTGCTTTGGGTATATAATAGGACTCATTTAACACTTATAAGGGGACAGAATTTTGAGAGATAAAAATTTCAGAACTTAAGAGGAGACGAATAACAGAGAAGAAGAAAAAAGAATTGAGAGTTAAAAATTAGAGAGCCGAAAACCCCACTGTTTATTTGAAGCCTCTCTTTTTGCTTTATTTATTTTATTTCTCGTGATTCAAATACACTAAGACTGATCTTAAGTAACTCTAGTGTATCTTTGAGTTCATGGCTTGTGTTGATATTGCTGTGGGTTAAAGTCTGTTTCTGTTGGTGTTTTCTGGTATGATTTTAGTGGTTTCTGGTGTATTGCTATTGCCGGATTTTGTTAAAATTTGTTGCTGGGTTAGCTACTGCTGCTGCTGTTTTGCTGTGTTTATTACTGCCTTGCTGATTTCTCATCTTCCTCTTCTCTTGTTTCAATGCCAGGTACCCTACTGTAACAGTAGCTATTGTAAGCTGAAAATTGAAGAAGCATGAATACATATAAAAAATGAAATTTTGAAGTTTTTAACTTTTTCTTCTTTACATGATTTTATTTTAGAACATTTCTTATACTGCTGTTATGTAAATTTCTGCCAGCTTTATATAGTTGGACTGTATTCAGTTTGATTTGGATTAATTGAAGTTATAATTATAATGAACTATTAGGATGTAGTTACCAGCTGTAATAATATTCGCTTGTAGAATAAGGCACGAAATAATTCTCTATTTTTACGAGCTCGAGTGCAATTTTCGTTCGTATTAATCTAATAACTAATAAAAGGCTTGAACTTATAAACATGTAATTAAGTAGAGCTTTTTCTCTTTTTTAGAGACGAATATAACAAACAAATGTAGTCACTTTAGGATTATCCTTTTAAAATAAACGAGATGAGCCTCGCCTAATAAAACATATAAGTTGAGGGGCCCTCAATAAATGTATATATTTAATACTTAGACTCCGGGATGGGCCGCTTATCTAATTGCACGACCTTCCCCAAAATCATAACGCGTTAAATTCTATAGGCGCGTATTTTAGTAACATTACCTCCCTAAACCCGGGTGCACATTTATGTGACCCAAATCCAAATCTCAACGAATTCGGAACATATTGAAAAATGCGGATACATTTATGTGACGCAGTCCGAGATGTATTCTCACGACGTTGTAATTCTCTTCAAAAAATAATAAATGATAAAAGCGGTTAAGAGTTAAAATTTGCACATAAGTTCACATTCGTATAAAATCAGATAATTAAGCCGAATATGACAGTTGAGCGACCGTGTTAGACCACGGAACTCGGGAATGCCTAACACCTTCTACCGGGTTAACAAAATTTCTTATCAGGATTTCTGGTTCGCGGACTGTTAAATAAAGTCAATCTTTTCCTCGATTCGGGATTCAACCGGTGACTTGGGGCACAATAAATCTACCAAGTGGCGACTCTGAATTAAATAAACAAATCCCGTTTTGATTGTCCTTTAATTGGAAAAACTCCTTCTGCGCTCCTGCAGGCGCGGGTAAAAATGAGGTGCGACACTGCTTCAGCAAATTTCTTAACTTCGACTTACCTTGAACCTCAAAATAAATATTTATACTCTTTAAGATGTACTCATTCTATTCCAAAAATACCCACTAGAAATAAATTCTAATTTTGAAAATCCAAAATTTTGAATTTATGCTAAAGCAAGCTTCAATGGTTGTCCATGACGTACTCTTATTCCCTCACTTGAGTTTTGTCCTATTAGGATTTTCTCAATGGGATTTTTAACGGGGCAACAAAAGGGATACTTCAAGTCAAAGTATGTGAGGGAGGGACCGTTTTTCTCTTTCATTGCCTGACTCCTCAATACTCCCCAAGTTAAGCAATGAAAGGACTAGATAGACTGAAACTGGGATGACCCGTACAAAATTATAGCCAAAGCAAGTAATGGTTTATTCAAATTAGAGACAATGGAAGTAAAATAATTACCGAACAATTGGAACATTATCCATCTTAATTACTTCAACTTCTAAAAGAAAGAAGGGTCTCCCAAGTCGTACTCCTTTTCCCTCACTTGGGTTTTGTCCCATTAGGATTTTCTCAAGGAAGTTTTTAACGAGGCGACAAAAGGGACACCTCCAGTCGAAGTATGCGAGAGAGGGACTATTTTTCTCTTTCATTGCCCAACTCTTCAATACTCTCCAAGTCAAGCAATGAAGGGACTAGATATACTAGACCGCCAGCCAATGCCAAAAATTTGTAACTTTCTCCAATCATGTAATCTGAGCAATAACGTCAAAGTAATAAGAAACTTATGTTTATTAGAAAAAACTATCAGCCTTCGGCTTCACATTAATGAAAGGTTAAGTTCAACCCAAGTTGAACAACACCTATCGACCCTCAGCCGCATATTAATAAAAGGTTAAGTTCGAGCCAGCTCGAACAACACCTATCGTCCATCTGTTAGGATTTATGCCCGTCACTAGAGGGGGGTGAATAGTGCGGCACGAGAATATTGATAAATATTGCGGAATTAAAATTGCAGGAATAAAATAAATTCAGTAATTAAAATAGTAAGGAAAGAACACACCGAATTTATCCTGGTTCACCACAACTTGTGGTTAGTCCAGTCCCCTAGAGACTCTCTCGAGATTCCACTAACTTCGTTAAGCTTACGGGTGCCTAGCAAACCGTTACACTTGCTCGTAGATGTACACTCTACAAGACTTCAACTTGCTCGAGGATACCACATCTCAAGACTTCACCTTGCTCGTGGATACCGCACCACAAGACTTCACACACTAAGATTGAGGGTACTTAGCAACCCGACAATCAATGAGAAGATATGGTCTTCTCAAACACCTTTCTCTTTTACAACAATAACTCTCTCAAAAGAGTAGATAAAGAGATACAATATTAGCTCTATGAACAACTCAAAGTTGTCTCTCAAATGGCTCAACAAAAGCTCTATAATGATGCACAAATGATGATCAATATGTATATGAATAATGAGAGGTGTTGTGTATTTCAATTCAGCTCAAAAGACCTCTATTTATAGATGGTAGAAGTAGTATGTCCGTTGCTTAATTGGCAATCAATTATGCTGATTTTATGCCAAGATAATCGATTATCAGATTTGGATAATCGATTATCAGCTTACCGTTACAAAATCGGAAGCTGATTTTATGCAACATAATCGATTATTGTGATATGCATAATCGATTATTTTGTTACAGTGTTCAAAAACTTGGCAACGCATACAAGATAATCGATTATGCACTTCTGATAATCGATTATTTTGCTGTTTTGTAAATTCCGGTTTACACTGTCTTAACATAATCGATTATCAAATAAACATAATCGATTATTTCTGTCCAGCTTTGAAAGACATGTTTAAAATTCATTTTGGCTAAAATGAAAATGTTTGAAATCATTTTGTTTGAAGTATTTGAAATATGATTTGATAAAATGATTTTATGAATATTTATGATGACCTATGTTGAGCTAAAAGACGAGATAACTTTAAACGTTGCTCTTACATTTGTTCTACCTAACGACCTACGCCTTGGGTCTTCGGTCTTGAACTTTGAGCTCGTCTTTGGCTTGTCTATGCAATTCCGTCATCAATATGCTTCTCGGCATTCAATCTTGATTGTTTGACACTTGACTTCATTGTTTGTTATTCATCGACTTCGTTGTTTGTCATTCATCAAAACCTATACCTGAAAATCATGCTAATACAACCAAAGCACACATATCATGGATAGAATAATTTTCTACACCATCGGCCGCACATTAATAAAAGGTTAAGTTCGACCCAGCTCAAACAACACATATTGGCAGCCAGCCGCACATTAATAAAATTAATTTTGACCGAGATTGAGCAACACCTATCATCCATCGGCCACACATTAATTAAAGGTTAAGTTCGACCAAGCTCGAACAACACCTATCATCCGTCAGCCGCACATTAACAAAAAGGTTAAGTTCGACTTAGCTTGAAAAACACCTATTGGCCCTCGCCCGCACATTAATAAAAGGTTAAGTTTGACCCAGCTCGAACAACACCTATCGGCCCTCGATCGCACATTAATAAAAGGTTAAGTTCGACCCAGCTCGAATTACACCTATCGGCCCTCGGCCACACATTAACAAAAGGTTAAATTCATCTCAGCTCGAAAAACACCTATCGGCCCTCTGTCGTGATTTAAAAGGTTAAAATTTGACCTAGTTCGAACAACGCCTACCAGCCCTCGGCTGCGATATAAATAGGTCAAAATTTCACCAAGTTCAAATGACACCCATCAGACCTCGGCCACGTATTAATAGAAGGATAAACTTAACCAAACAAGAAGCTAAGTGCGACCACGTTCAAACCTAATCGATCGATCCACATACATTCTTAATATATAAGAATAAAGGGGTAATTCAACCCATGGCTATTCAACCCAAAGACTACGAATAATCAAAGAATGACAATAAACGTATGAGGGAGAAAAGCATTCAAAGTACAAGCACAAACCACTGCAAATAAGAAAGGCGCAAATGAAAACAAAAACCAACTTTGACATTTATAGACAAACGTTTTCTTATAAAGGATATTGAAGACCAACAAGAATACATAAAATTATAGAAACAAACTACTGTTGGTCATCGCCACCATGGCCCATGACGTCTTCATCGATTCGATCTTCAACGCCATCTCCCTCCTCACCGGGAGGGTAAATAGAATCGCACCGAGCCTTATCCTCAAGGTGATCTACAACATCTTCCCCATCCTCATCTTTTTTGCTAGGCCGAGGCGTAGCCGTAAGCAAACCGAGACTCATGATCCTTGACTTGAGATTCCTCAAAGTCTGCAATAGAAATGGAGCCCGCCACATGCAACTCACAAAGAATATCCAATCGTGCCTCAGCATGAATCCATTTTTCATACAGCTCACAGGAAACATTGGAGAAGCCAGAAGCCATAGATTAAGAAGGTTGTGCAATAAATTTGACCTTCTCGTCCTCCGGAGCGGCAACTTGATCAAAATAATCAGAGGTCTCTTTTTCCAACTCCCTCATCCTTTCATCGAGATGCTCTTCTTTAGCCTTCGCCATCGACAAGTCATTTTCTTACTCAGAACGAAGGGTTTGGTTTGCCACTTTAAGGAACTCCACGCTCCTATGAGCCTCCTATCTAGTAGACTCCACCTTATCAAGCTCCTCCTATTTCTCATCGACCTCTGCACTAAGAGACTCCACCTTGAACTGGCACTCTTCGAGTTGGCCTCGCACTAGGACAACTTGGGCTTGGAGATTGCTGCATTGAGCCTCTATGCCCCTCTAAAATCAAACTCCCCGTCTTTTCTTCTTAACGTCCCTTTAAGGAAACTTCATTTCTCCACAACTCGCATCAACTCCTCGTCCTATTTCTTTGAGTCCTCCCTGAGGACCCGCACAATGATGCTTTCGCGAAGCCAACACTAGAGTACTTCCCAAGGCACGCTGTATACTTGTCCTTCAGCTTCACGTAAATGTATTTGTGCCTCTTCTATTGTCGAGCACCCTCAATATCTATAATAATCGTCTATAAAACAAAGAAAAAGAATTAGAACTTACAAAAGAAACTAAAGCATAAGGAAAAGAACAGATGATGGTTGTATTTATGAGGGGAGCAAGACCAATAATGTTATTCGATAGAGTGCCGTCGTTTATCATCTCGAGGGTCGTACCCTCAACCTCAGAACAAAAAGGACCAAGGGTAAGGACTATTCCTCAGTATGTACAAGAAGATTATGATCCATTGGGGTCATAATACTTTTGGAGCCCCATTCCAACCTCACTTCGAATTGAATAAGTCCCTCATCAATCATCCCCAACTCGTGCAGATCCATATTGGAGTCAGATCCGATGCCCTTTTCAGCAACGACCTTTTCTCTTCCATCAGCAGAAGAAGGGACATCCACTGAGGCCCTAGAAGATGAGGCCTCATCTTGCCTCGGAAGTGCAAGGTCGTCGTCATGCATCCTACCCTCAACCGTCTTCTATGTAGGACGTATCGATGCATTCATATTCATCTCTTCCAAGTAGGGGACCTCGGAGCCCACCTCGGTTCTCTCTCCAACATGAATTGTGGTCGTCTCTCAAAGAATGAAGTCACCTTCTTTCAAGTCGATGGCTACTGTCCTTTCTCCTCCTGCATCCACGGCTCTCCTCTTAAAAGGCATTAGACTACAGCCCTCGGGAGAGATATCATCATCCTTATTAATCAATGAAATGAATTGAGAAGTAGAAGTAGAGGACAAAATGGGGGAAGGTTCTTGGATTGTGGCAGTTGAAGAAGGGGTCGTCACAGAAGCGACAATAGTTTCAATAGGAGCAGAAGCTGAAGTGTAATCAACCTTCCTCTAAAAGGATGGCACCGGTGCCCGGCTTCTTCGAGAAGACCCCCTGCTTGGGAAAAACACAAATGTTGAAGTTGGCAAAATGAGCTGGTGTGAAATAGAAAAATGGAATGACCACGGGCAAATAAGAAAAGTTACATATGGAAAGAAGATCCGGTCTGAACTTCTTGATGAAGTTAGGCTACTCGTGCATCCCTACGATGTGGGTTTGGGGAGGGGATTTGCTCGACCTAGTCAGAAATGCATGATACTAAAAGGGAAGGCTGAGTGTTGGCTACAAGGAAAGGAAAAGTCCTTGAACTAATTTCGAGTAAGTAAAAGAACCTAAACAAAAAAAAACAAGCACTTACGTGTGTAATTCCAAGCCTCTGGAAAGCCATCAGCGTTAGCCACTACGTCCTCAGTCCTGACATAGAAAGTTAGAGCCAGAACTGGCGACCGGCCTTATCATCCATCTTTACCGCCAAACAATTGCCTCTACGATGACAAAGATTCAGTATCGCCCCCCTATAGAAGCTAGGGGTGAAGAGGTAAACCAAATGTTGCAACTCAACCCGGCCAGCTCAGCAAACGTGGTCAGCATTCTAATATTTTTGACACACGGCGCAAGCTGAGCAGGGTAGATGCCATAATGATGACATAATTCTTCCACCAACGGAAGGAGGTGGAATGAATAACCAATGAGGAAGGGATAAGGGTATAGAGCCTCGCAAGTCGGGATCAGTTTGAAATGGTTTGGAAGGCCGAATTTGGCCATGCGTTTTGCCAATTCCTTAAGCATCATTGCCAATTAGAAATTCGAGGTGCAACGTACGGTGATTAGGTGAGGTCAAACCTAATGTAAGGATTGTGGGGGATTATTTCCTCCACTGACTGGAATGCTTGGCTATCAACTATGGAAGAAACACCTTCCCTGTGAGAAGGAAACACAACTGCTAACTAAGTAACGTAGCTACATTCACCAGTGTTTGATGGTAAGTTAGACATAATACAAAGTAGTAAAGAAGAATAACAAGCAGAATAGAGTGGGAACAGAGTAGGGAAACAAAGTAAGGAAAGGAAGTTTAGAGAAGAAAATGACAAGAAGAAGGACGGTGTTCTGGAAAGTTAGAAGAAAAAAACTTCAAACTCAAGTCCCAAAACCTTTATTTATAGAGAACATGGTGCTAAACTCAAAAAGGACTCATCATAACTGGCACTAGAATTGAAACAACAGATCCAATCAAGGGTCACACATGAATCGAGGCAACGTATCGAGAATATGCATCATAATGACGCCTGATGTCATGACGTCATTCTATTACTTGGACATGATAACTCCAACAAATCGCCCAAGAAACTTGTGGTACTTGAAATATGCGGTCCACATGTGGCCACGCAGCCTGTTCGACACAACAATTACAACTCTTGCAGCCTACTCGATAAGTTCGACCGAAAAGGACGTTATCCGTTCATTAAGCTCGCATGCGAGGATGATCTCAATAAGAGGACGGACTAACTTTATGTGTCAAAAATTATTTTTAATAAAGTCAAACCATGTTAACACTAAGGAGGCATTCACAGATTGCCATGTGTCATCAATACGACTTCAATGAAGACCTTCCCAAGGTCGAAGTGGTTCCAGAAATGATGAAGGTCGCGGTCGAAGAGCAGCAAGGATCAGGGTCGAGAATTCGTCATAGATCAAGGTGGAGGTCGAGCATCCTAGACAAAGTTATAATGGCCAGTTTCAAGATAGAAAACTAAAAATGATATTCTAGTAGATATTCTCTACACTTGTACTATTAGAGTTTTCTAGGAATATGTTCCTTATATATAGAAAGAGACACAATGATAGGGCACATAAGATATTCAGTTGTAAGGAAAACACATTGACTTTATAGAAAGAATTAGATCATATTATAAGCATATAAAAATAACCTTTTTACTTAGATTCTTGTCTAGTTTTTTTACTCGATCTAAGAACAACCTGAGTGATCTAAGGGTCATCAATCATTTTTCATTCAGAAAGAATATTCACGGACCTCACCCTTTTTCGGGTAGCTCACATGTTTCTATTTACTTAAATGCTATTTATTATCATATAATGCTATCTTCCATCTTTTTGGATCATTGAATATTGTTATTATTATTCACGTTCATTATCATTTGGTCAATATGCATATTATCTGTCATAAAGTCGATAACCTTATTTTTTGGATATTAATATTAACTAAGATTAACTCATCTTTATTCAAATATGATTGGTTGAACCAAGATCCATATTTTGATCACACAGTTTTTAATTGGAAAACATACACAAATGTCCCAAATAAATCTCAACTTACCAAACTCTAGCCATTAGGCATAGACTTACATAAACTAGCCAACAAAAATTGAAAAACCAAATAATAGGATTTTTTTCTCTCAAAAATTCACATGCAAAAAGCACCTTCCATATTTTTAAGCGTGATTACCAATATTCGATACAAGACGAAAATGAAATTTAATGGACGGGGTAGCAAATAAGATGATGAAATATAAAAATCTATACAATATTAAAAAAAAATCCGTAGTTAAATTGAGTTCAAGAAAGTCTTCTGCGACACATGTATCAAACATGTATCATACATGTATCTCACACATAAATATACATGTGATATATAATTGATACAAATATGATAATATGTGATACACAAATGATACACAATGTATACACATATTATTTATTTTTTCATGTTCATCTTTTACTTCGAATATTCAATTCAAACCACGTCAAAACTTTACCAAATTATCCCAGAACTGAGATTCAAGCTCCTTAAGTTGTACCCAATCTACTCTAATAATACACATTCAAAACAAAGCAAAATTTAATATTTTTTGCTACAATAGCTAATTTGGCTAATATTAGTAATATTTTATCAATTGGCCAATTATTGTAATATGCTACTTATAAATAGATATAGTTGGTAATTTTCCTTTTTAATTTAATATTTTGAGCCAACAAACTAATGCGTAGTAGTGATTTCTAAATCGAATTAAGGTGATCGATTCTTTGAATTTCAATTTAAAAGAATTAGAATATTATAATATTGCTCAAGTCCAGTGTTCCAAAAAAGTTTAAAATCTTTTTATTTTAGCAAAATAAATATGTGCTACAAGATGACATTTGCGCTATTTCAGGTAAATGTTTTATTTTGGACTAGTTTGGATTGAAAATCTTTATGGACTCACAGTTTGGATAGTCTTCCCTCGCAATAATACAAACATAAATATAAGTATTTAGATAGAGAATATGCGGATCGAAGAGTACCATTGGATGAGCGAATAAAATCTCATATTAATAGTCCAAAAGAAAAGGAATCTTTATCAATGTATGCTACATTATGAACTTAATTACCACTACTAGAGAGACTCTCATTTAATTACATATCCTATACATAATTACTAGCTGTATACAAAGTAATATAATAGGCTCCAAACTTTCTGATTTTCTCTTCCTTCAAATTGAATACACTAATTGTAGCATTAGAACTGAACACACTAATAGAAGTGGGGATTATAGAATTAGCAGTGAGTTAAATGAAGGAGGAAAGTTGTGAAGGACCAACAACATAATTCTTATGTTAATAGAGTGAAGGAATAACATTGAACTTTAGATTCCATCAGATGTTCCAACTGAGTGAATTCTCTTTTGCGTCGTAAATTGGAATTCGTTTCTCTACTTCAAGCTCTCTTGTGCTAGTTCAGCCTGCATAATTGAATACACTAATTCAATCTTAGCATTGTTTATTCACAACATAAATAAAGTTATGTGATTAAGAGCTTAAACTTCATTGATCGCCATTACAAAAATTCAAAGTTTCTAATTAAAAAATCGAGTTTTGCGAAATTATTATTTGTTTGGACTGAATGTTACGCAATTGATTGAAAATATCCTTTAGAGTTTTGTCTCAATTTTGAGCAAGTTTAGTAAGTTGATTTTGGTTGAAATTTCTTATTGAAATTCGAAGAGGAATACACAAATAAATTGTATGTATTTTTCAGATCCACAAATAACATACAACATACATTTAACTAATCTAACTGTATACAAATTATACGTAAGTTGTATGTGTTTAATCACATTTTGTACGACAAAAAGAAGTATACAAGTTATGTATGAATAATATATAACTTGTGTATTTTGACTGAATTTTATACAATAAAAAATTATATACAACTTGCATATAAAGTGTAAGCTTTGGTCGAATTTGTACATATTTTGTAAAAAATCTTCAACTAGTTTTTGTAAACAGAAAAATCTAGCTAAAGGAGGTAAATATTGTCCTAATTTTGTATCTATAGGAAAATATCTCAAAAGAAAAGGAGTAAGGTGTAGAGATACTTTATAGTGCCGTGAAGCTTGGGGAAAACCGTATGGGTTTGGCCCGAATTAAACAATATGACACTATTAGAGCTTATGGTCCAGCAAGACGAGTATGGCGCTAACGGAGTGATGGCTTGGATCTTGGTTGACTTCCCTTTACGGTCTTAAAGATGCACAATATGCCATGTGGAACTTAATTGAGAAATTTTGATAGAGTACTATTTTTGTAATAGTAATTGGCCATTTATAGATATCATTTGCTATATTGCGGATTATAGATATCTTTTCTGTGGTTATAAAATGACTTTGATGTATTTAAGCTATTGTACCCATGAATACAGTAGCAAAAATAGGCGTGAATCAGGGAAGTTCAGCTAATCAGTTGTAGTATTCGAGTGTATTCGACTATATTCATGGAGTAAAACGTGGGATTACAGTTGGACAAATTATTGTATTTGACTTTATTTGGTTGTATTTGTTAGGGATATAGTAGATATGCCCTAGATCCAATATCATATTTGATAACTTGAACATATTTTTGTGACTGTCATTTGATATAAAATATATGGCATTTGATATTCTTTTATCATTATTATCAATTGTTTGATTATTTTGATAAGGTCCTTGATTAATTTTGAGATTTGTCATCGTGATAGAGATCATGATAATGAGAGCAAAGTCTTTTACAATTTAATCTAAATTTGTTCTTGATCGTAGGATTATTAATTTGAAAATTAGTAATCCGGTTAGATCAATATTTATGTGATCATCTTTATCGGATAAAGATTAGTTGATTTCATTAACTAAATCGCATAGATAGATGATGCATATAGAGATATGATCATTGAACCGACTCATTGGATAATTCCAAATGGTTTGAATTACCATAAACTGTCAATAGGATATTTTCTTGAAGAATGTGATGTAACCGTTTCCTTTGACTTGAGATCATCATAGTAATTGACAAGTTATTTATTGTGGTTTGATACTAGACACCTATGGCCCTAGGGCGATAGTTGAAAGGATATTGGGTACGATTAAATACTTGTAGAATTAGTGATTGATCAAGACGGAATCTGTCAACTCTTGGTAATGAGTTTAAGCTCCATGTTGCCATGAATTATAAACGACCAAACTAAGACCTTGGCCAGGGCAATTGAATGAAAGAAGAAATGAGTTTCTTAGGTCATTCAATGGTCGATTATATTTGACGTGAACACATAGTTGATCGTCTACTAGGATTTGACAGTTGTACCATATCCTAGGGTGATCCAGAGCTATAAGGGCAGAAGGAATTATTACATTATTCTTCTACTGGTTCTTGAGAGTAAATTGTGTACTTCATGCTATCCGGTCGTTAAGGAGTGTTGCTAGACGCCACCCTTGATTAGTATATTGATATGATCAATTTACTACCGGTTTAGTATTGAACCTATGGGGTCGCACACTAACGAGTGTTCTGATCTTTGCTAAAGGATTAATTAACTTATTATTTGATAATTAAATTAAAGAATTTAATTAGTCAATATTTAGTTATTAGTCCAAATGAAATATTATTATATTCCTTGCTAGCACAAAGATTATAATTAATATTGTAAATAAATTAAAGTTTCTTTTTAGAATAGGAATTAAATAATATCTCTTGGTTGAGATATATGTGATATATATAATTAATATTATTTTATATAATAGATGTATATAAAATATAATATTAATCAAGACTTGTTAATAAATCTAATTTTGAATTGGATTATTAATTGAAGTTTTATTCTATTTGGAATGGAATTAATATTTTCTATAGGAAAATATTATATTAATAAAAAAGATAAAAAAATAAAAAAAAAGTTTATGAATTTGAATCCAATTGAGAATTGGATTCAAGTAATGAAAATTGTCGTCCCTTAACAGTAAAGGAAATTTCGAAATTTCTTACAAAATTTTCCAAAGAAAGAAAATTTGGAATTTCATACAAAAATTTTCCATGAGTTTATTTTTGGAATAAACTTTTATCCTAAATAAATTATTACCTCAACCAAATAGAAAAAGGTTTCGTAGGTGATACTATATAAAGGGTGATAGAGAAAATTTGCAAGGTTCTTTTAGTTTTTTATTTTTCTTGAGAAGAAAACCTACTTTGTGAAAGTAAGAGTGCAGTACAAAGCCAAGAGAGAAAATATATTTACAAGAAAAGTATTTCTTGTTCTTCTAATTTGAGTTGAGATTTTTGAGAAAAATTTCAACACAATATTCTTCGTTCAATTTGTTCGCGGGTTTCATTGATCAAAGAGTTGATAGCAAGGATCGGTCTCGGTGTGGATACGGTTCACTATCGAAGAAATTCTGAAAAAGGAAACCCTACTCACCAGGTACGTTTTAGATCCGATCTTTGACACGTAATAAATTTTAAACATGAAAAAATCTACCTAGGATTGTTATTGTCTTCCGCTGCGTGTTACGAACACTCATACGTAATCCTTCAGTGGTATTAGAGCCGAGGTTTATTGTGTCTAAAATTTATTTACGAAATATTTTAATATTATATTTGAAGAGTTCAAACCATAATAGATGTACCTTGTGCAATAGTCAAATCGTTTGAATGTTGATATTATTTTATTGTGCATAAAATATGCATTCATGTAACTATTGAGATCGTTCATAACTTGAATTTGAAATTTGTATTAGATACAACGGGAATCTATAATAGGTTACGTGATTCTATTGTTATTTTAATTGTTATTAGTTCATGAGATGTTAATTAATAATAATATACTAGCATGAATTCTTTTTATGTGATGTATAAGATAAATATGTTAGAGGATGTTGAATTCTGTTTTATGCCATGTGCTTGTCCATTACATAATTTTGAACTATTTATTACATTTGATGTAAATTTATTTAGGACTAAGCACGTAGACAATTTGAACTAAATTCACATGCTATAAAAGATTCGATCTTCGTGTTATTAAAAATTATTTTTGTAACAATTCCCTCTTACTAAAATTTGAGTTCTTAAATAATAAAATATAAGATATTTTATTATAGAGCTATCTATCAAGGTAATTAATTTTACTTATTTCTTGTTTATAAGGAGCGGCCTGACTACCAGGAGACTTATAGTTCAAGAATATATTAAAATTATTTATTGCATTAGATGTATGGATTGAAAGAATTATTCAATTTTACACTAGACGCCTGGACTACCCGGGAGTATAAAATTTAATAAGTTCTTTGCTATCATGATGGTTGAACTCAACTATGCCAATAGGATCGACCTGACTACCAGGGGACTATTTAACATAGAGCTATTTAAGGAAATTGTATGGGGATACAATTGGTAAGAGTACCTACCTTTAAAATATATGTGAGAAACGACTTGATTTCCAAGGGGCTCATACATATTGTTAAAGGATTCCTTTACTCCACTTAAAGAAATAAAGATTTCGTAAACTATAATGAGGGTAAATAGTTTAAAATAATTAGTGGAAATATCATTTAGATAAAAGTCCATGTCTTTATGATATATGCAAATATGTTCTTATATTACTGCTTTTTCTTTTCTATATTTTAGATTTCTCAATATGCCTGTTATATCACTGTGTGAAATACTTGAGACCAACAAATTGGTAGGACCAAACTTTGATGACTGGTATAGAAATTTGAGAATTGTTCTCATGCATGAAAAGCTTATGGATGTGATCAATAAGCCTGCAAAGATAATCCCTCCAGAGAATGATGTTCAAGGCAACAAAGTTTATCATAAATAATTGGAAGAAAAAACTGCAAGGAGTATCTTGCAACTTTAAAGGACAAGAAACAAGGTGAGACATTAATGAAAAATGTTTTCAAGGTTTATTTAGCTACTACTAATTCTTCGCTGTGGGTATTAGATATTGGCAGTGGTTATACCATTTGCAATATGTTGCAAGGGTTCAAGATAAGTAGAAAGTTGAAGAAAGGAGAAATTAATCTACAAGTTGGAAATGTTGCAAAAGTTGCGGCCTTAGCTGTAGGATCAATTTCTTTAATAATACCTACGGGCAAAGTACTTATGTTGGATGATTTTTATTATGTTCCTAAATTTGTTTCGAACATAATTTCAGCTTCTATGTTAGACAAACGTGATTTTCACATTAATATAGGCAATGGTATTTGCTCTATTTATTATAGTGATAATTTATATGTGAATGACTATCTCCAACATGATGTTTATATCTTACTTAGTGTGAATGCTAATTCGATTATGCATGTTTCAAGTCTTAAGAGGAAAAGAGATAATCATGTAACTCAAACGTACCTTTGCCATTGTAGGCTTGGTCATATTGGAGAGAAAAGAATTAACAAGTTGTACAAGGAAGGGTACCTTAACAAGTATGATTTTGAATCACATCCAACTTGTGAATCTTGTCTCAAAGGAAAAATGACCAAATCTCCATTTACTAGAAGTGGAGAAAGAGCTTCTGAATTATTGAGACTAATTCGTACAGATGTTTGTGGGCCCATGAAAATTCAAGCTAGAGGTGGATATTCTTACTTCATCACCTTCACTGATGATATGTCAAGATATGGATTTGTATATCTTATGAAACACAAGTTTGAATCTTTTGAAATGTTCAAAAGACTCCGTAGTGAAGTTGAGAATCAGACTGGTAAAAATATCAAAATACTAAGGTCTGATAGAGGTGGTGAATATCTTAGTGAAGATTTTACGAGATATCTCAAAGAGAATGGGATTCTCTCACAGTGGACACCTCCAGGAACACCACAACACAATGGTGTGTCTGAAAGGAGAAATAGAAGCTTATTAGATATGGTGAGATCTATGATGGGGTTCACTGATCTTCCAATAAATTTATGGGGATATGCTTTGGAAGCAGCAACATA
Organism: Nicotiana benthamiana; assembly: GCA_034376525.1. Classification (NCBI taxonomy): domain Eukaryota; kingdom Viridiplantae; phylum Streptophyta; class Magnoliopsida; order Solanales; family Solanaceae; genus Nicotiana; species Nicotiana benthamiana. Next base: position 125,082,902 of record CM067338.1, on the reverse strand, counting down.
CTTACTTAATAAAGTTCCCACTAAGTCAGTCTCTACAACACCATATGAGATATGGAAATGATGTAAGCCTAACCTTAAACATATTAATGTTTGGGGTTGTCCAGCTTATGTTAAGAGACTAGAGTCTGATAAACCTGACTCAAGATCTGATAAGTGTAGGTTCATTGGGTATCCCAAGGAAACAAGGGGATATTATTTCTATCACCCTTCTGACCATAAAGTGTTTGTGGCTAGAGGAGCAACCTTTTTGGAAAGGGAATTCCTTTTGGAAGGAAATTATAATGGAGAAATAGAACTTGATGAAGATCAAGAAACTAATGAATCAACACAATATAAAGATCATGAGACCAAAGTTGAAGAACCTCTATTGGATGTTTTGAAGTTGCCAAGGAAATTGTCATCTTCAATGAAGTTCAAGAACTAAATGAAGTTCAAGAACAGGTTAATGAACCAGTTCCAAACCAAATTGAACAACAACGAAATCCAACACAAGGTGAACATATTGTACAAGTACCTCTTCGAATGTCTACACGAGAACGTCATGTACCAACTAGATTAAATTTATTGGTACAAGATGATTTATCAAATGAGGTTAATCATAATGATGATGACCCTAAGACCCATGAAGAGGCTATACAAAGTTCTGATTATGAGAAGTGGCAAAAGGCCATGGAATCCGAAATGGAATCCATGAAAGAAAATAAAGTATGGACTTTAGTTGAACATTCAAAGGATATAAAACCTATAGGTTGTAAATGGGTTTTTAAGAAAAAGATTAGAGCAGACAGAAAGGTGGAGACCTACAAAGCACGTCTTGTTGCCAAGGGATATCGTCAGAAATGAGGAGTCGACTATGACGAGACTTTCTCTCCCGTGGCAATGCTCAAATCTATTCGGATTTTGCTTGCTATAGCAGCATACTATAATTATGAAATATGGAAAATGGATGTGAAAACAACTTTCCTTAATGGTGAGCTAGAAGAGGATGTGTACATGACACAACCTGAAGGTTTCACATCTTCATCTGATCATAATAAAATTTGTAAGCTACAAAGATCTATTTACGGATTAAAGCAAGCTTTTCGAAGTTGGAATATTCGATTTAACAAAACAATTGAAAAGTTCAATTTTGTTAGATGCCAGGAAGAACCTTGTGTGTACAAAAAGGTTAGTAGGAGCGCAATTATATTATTAGTGTTGTATGTTGATGATGATATATTGCTCATAGGGAATGACGTACCGGCATTGTAAAATACCAAGATTTGGCTATCTGAACAGTTTTTCATGAAAGACTTGGGAGAAGCAGCTTATATATTAGGAATAAAGATCTATAGAGATAGATCTAGGAAGCTGTTTGGACTTTCCCAGTCTTTGTACATTGATACTATATTAAAGAGGTATAACATGGATAATTCCAAAAGAGGTTATCTACTGATAGGCACTGGAATTTCTCTCAGTAGGGAGGATTTTCCTAAAATACCTGAAGAGAGAGAACGCATGAGTAGGATCCCATACGCTAGTGCAGTGGGAGCTATCATGTATACCATGACATGTACACGTCCTGATGTGGCTTATGCACTTGGAGTGACTAGCCGATATCAGGCAAATATTGGTGAGGAACATTGGAAGGTGGTGAAGACCATTCTTAAGTACTTAAGAAGGACTAAAGACCAATTCCTCATCTATAAGGATTCTGAGTTGAAACTTGAAGGTTATACTGATGCAAGTTTCTCTTCAGATATGGATGATAGCAAATCTATTTCTGGTTATGTATTCACCTTAAATGGTGGTGCAGTGAGTTGGAAAAGTTCCAAACAAGCTACTGTAGCTGATTCAGTGACTGAAGCAGAATATATAGCACCTAGTGAAGCTGCTAAGGAAGCTGTATGGATGGAAAAGTTCTTAACTGAACTTGGTGTGGTTCCTTCAATAGAAGGTGCGGTTCCATTGTTGTGTGACAATACTGGATCCATTGCTCAAGAAAAAGAACCAAGATCACACCAAAAGTCCAAACACGTTCTGCGAAGGTATCACTTGACAAGAGAAATCATTGAACGTGGAGATGTCGAGATTCAAAGGTTGATGGAAAGGAAAATGCTGCAGACCCATTCACTAAAGCGCTTGGCACAAAGGAGTTTGACAAGCACGAGTGGAAATTGGGGATGAAGTACAAGAGCGATTGGCTCTAGTGCAAGTGGGAGATTGTTAGGGATATTGTAGATATTGCCCTAGATCCAATATCATATTTGATAACTTGAACATATTTTTGTGAATGTCATTCGATATAAAATATATGGCATTTGATATTCTTTTATCATTATTATCAATTGTTCGATTATTTTGATAAGGTCTTTGGTTAAATTTTGAGATTTGTCATCGTGATAGAGATCATGATAATGAGAGCAAAGTCTTTTACAATTTAATCTAAATTTGTTCTTGATCGTAGGATTATTAATTTGGACATTAGTAATCCGGTTAGATCAATATTTATGTGATCGCCTTTATCGGATAAAGGATTAGTTGATCTCATTATCTAAATCACATAGATAGATGATGCATATAGAGATATGATCACTGAACCGACTCATTGGATAATTCCAAATGGTTAGAATTACCATAAACTGTCAATAGGATATTTTCTTGAAGAATGTGCTGTAACCGTTTCCTTTGACTTGAGATCGTCATAGTAATTGACAAGTTATTTATTGTGGTTTGATACTAGACACCTATGGCCCTAGGGCGATAGTTGAAAGGATATTGGGTACGATTAAATACTTGTAGAATAAGTGATTGATCAAGACGAAATCTGTCAACTCTTGGTAATGAGTTTAAACTCCATGTTGCCATGAATTATAAACGACCAAACTAAGACCTTGGCCAGGGCAATTGAATGAAAGAAGAAATGAGTTTCTTAGGTCATTCAATGGTCGATTATATTTGACGTGAACACATAGTTGATCGCCTATTAGGATTTGACAGTTGAACCATATCCTAGGGTGATCCAGAGCTATAAGGGCAGAAGGAATTATTACATTATTCTTCTACTGGTTCTTGAGAGTAAATTGTATACTTCATGCTATCCGGTCGTTAAGGAGTGTTGCTAGACGCCACCCTTGATTAGTATATTGATATGATCAATTTACTACCGGTTTAGTATTGAACCTATGGGGTCGCACACTAACGAGTGTTCTGATCTTTGCTAAAGGATTAATTAACTTATTATTTGATAATTAAATTAAAGAATTTAATTAGTCAAATAAATTTAGTTATTAGTCCAAATGAAATATTATTATTTTCCTTGCTAGCACAAAGATTATAATTAATATTGTGAATAAATTAAAGTTTTTTTTGGAATAGAAATTAAATAAAATCTCTTGGTTGAAATGTATGTGATATATATAATTAATATTATTTTATATAATAGATGTATATAAAATATAATATTAATCAAGACTTGTTAATGAATGTAATTTTGAATTGGATTATTAATTGAAGTTTTATTCTATTTGAAATGGGATTAATATTTTCTATAGGAAAATATTATATTAATAAAAAAGATAAAAAAAAATTTATGAATTTGAATCCAATTGAGAATTTGATTCAAGTAATGAAAATTGTCGTCCCTTAACAGTAAAGGAAATTTCGAAATTTCTTACAAAATTTTCCAAAGAAAGAAAATTTGGAATTTCATACAAAAATTTTCCATGAGTTTATTTTTGGAATAAACTTTTACCCTAAATAAACTATTACCTCAACCAAATAGGAAAAGGTTTCGTAGGTGATACTATATAAAGGGTGATGGAGAAAATTTGTAAGGCTTTTTTAATTTTTTATTTTTCTTGAGAAGAAAACCTACTTTGTGAAAGTGAGAGTGCAATACAAAGCCAAGAGAGAAAATACAATTACAAGAAAAGTGTTTCTTGTTCTTCTAATTTGAGTTGATCAAAAGAGTTGATAGCAAGGATTGGTCTCGGTGTGGATACGCATAGAGTCTTCGCACTATCGAAGAAATTCTGAAAAAGGAAACTCTATTCACCAGGTACGTTTTAGATCCGATCTTTGACACGTAAATAAATTTTAAACATGAAAAAATCTACCTAGGATTGTTATTGTCTTCCGCTACGTGTTACAAACACCCATACGCAATCCTTCAGTATTCACGTCGTGAAATAGGGGATTACACTGTTTTTAAACGAGAAATGAATCAATTAACATAATAGACTCCTAAATAACTCAACAAACTCAATTAAACACACAAATTTTATATTTTCAGTTATAACAAATATTCTCAACCGAAAAATACACCAAAAATATTGCAATCTTCATAGAAATTATATAATACATCTGAATACGTAGATTATATTAATTAAAAAACATATATGAATACATTCATGGCATATAGCGAGACAGTGAATACAATGAAATACATAAAATACAATAGTATATATTGAAATACAATAAAAAAAAATACAGTGAATACAATGAAATACATGGAATACAACAAAATACATTGAATTACAATGAAAAAAAGACAATGAATATAATGAAATACATGAAAATACAGCGTGACTCGTTGAAAATACATTGAAATCTATTAACAGAAGAATAAGTTACTCAGCCCCAAAATCCATCGTCTTTATTCAAGAACAAATCCTAATTTCTGACGAATCCGCCGTCGAGGGACAACCCTGAATGGAGATGGTTGTTGCTTTTATTAAAGCCTTTCGATGTGTAACCAATCAGATAACAATTTTCATTTCAGAAACCCTAAGGTAATCTCACATAGTTAAAGCAACTTGATATTTGCTGTCTTTTCTTTCTCTGTTGTTGCTACATTTGATAAGAACTCGAGAAAAGGCAGCAGGTTTATGCGTTAACTCGTTAACGAACAGAGGCAATAATCGTGGTTTTGTTGGAGAAGAGAGTGAAGTACATACAAATGGAAAGAGAATGTGGTTTGTGAAATTTACCGTGATTATGTGAGAGAGAAAATTATTAATTAGTGTATATGGTTCCTTAAGTGTAGGATATAACTCTAACTAGATATTTTGCTATAAAGGGTAAAAGGTAGTTATATAGTAATATAATTTTTTAAAATGGTATTTATTTAAAATAAATAGAACAGTAAGCTTTCCTATGGGATGTAAAATCTCCTAACTTAATTCAAGGGAAAGACATATGGATTATGGGCCACATATGGAACATAGTTTGAGAGAAAAATTATTGGATATACGAATAAAGTCATATATTGGTAGCTAAAATAAAAGATTACATAAAAGGTTTAGGACTTCTCTTAACAATGTGAGGTATTTTGGACAAAATTATGCATACTTAGTCCAAAGTAAATAATATCACACCATATTAAAAGTATTTTTTGGTTAGTCTAGCCCAACAAGTGAATTTAGAACTTCAGTTTTATAATGTAGCCAAATTTTGTATCCAAATGAAATCGAGACCCAAAGTTATTGTATTAGTTTCTCTCTCTTATTTCGGCTCCTTCAAATGGTCTGGATCCATTTGCTTGGAATAAGTAGATTTTGAAATTAGGCAGAACATGCCCTAAGTCAAGCCACTACTTAAGAAACCCAAGGATGGATTCGTCTTCTCGAACACTTTATTTATAACGTACTATAAAGGTGCATATATAGGTGATCTGAACCCATAATTTTTGATGTTGGAATATAAATTTTATTAAAATTGTAATAAACAACCATAACTCTAAAAATAGGAATTTTACGTGTATAAACTATAATAGAAACCTATTTACTACATTTATTTAGGTTCATTATTAATTACTTTGTATATCTATACATACAAGTTATATACAAAATAATAAAAAAAAAAAAAAAACAAATTCAAGATCCCTTAATTTTAGCATGTCAGTTAAACAACGCTCACCCCTCATACCCAATAGCCCCTTATATTTAAGATTCTGTTAATTTTTCAAAGGATGTCAAACATATTTTCGTTCTTTCTTAACAATCACCCAAAATCTTTCTTTTATTTTTATACCCAAATTTCGATTCTTTTCCTTTTCCAAAGGTTTTCAAACCCAATTTCTCTCTTTCTTACTAATCACCCCCAAATCTCCATTTCTTATTGATACAATGCAGGCGAAATTCAAAATAGTGCTCTAGAATTAAGTTGTGGGTAAGTTTTCAATCTAGTTTTCTTTCTTTATAAAATCTTATCGCATGTGACTTGTATATGATACATTAATACCCAAAATAATACTTGATACAATACTAATACAATCATACTACAATTATATTAGATTTTTTAGTGTAGGGTTGTGATTGAAACTTGAAGAAGATAAAGATCATAATTGTATCACAATTTTTGGAAAATGTATAGCAATTATATTATAATTGTATATGTATCATAATTGTTGAAGTAATTGTATTACAAATGTATGATAATTATATAAAATTATGAGTAGTTTGAGTTCATGACGAATTTCACAATTTGTATCACAAATATACGATAATGTATAATAATGTACTAGTATTGTATAAGGTTTATTTTGTACCATATACAAGTTAGATACAATTATGATACAAGTTAGATACAATTATATTTTAGGCATTGTTGTACTTGATACAATTCAAATACAATTATCATACAATTCCTGAATATTTCTTAATTTTCAGTGTTGTTCAGTTTCCCAGTAAAAGAATAATATAATTGATGATTTTTTTAATAATATATAGTTATCGGCAATGGCGGAAAGAGAGGACATAGAGATTCTGAGAGTAGATTAAGGTATTTTGATGTAAAAAATGGAGAGAGGAGGAGAGGTCAAAAAAACTAAAGGATGTAATTGAATCCCTTAATTGAAGACACTAATAATAGGGTGGGGGTCTTTTAAGGAGCAATGTATACAATTTGTAACAAAAAACTAGATATATATTAAAAACTATAAAACATAAAGACCATAAGTAATAATTTGTAATATAGTATAATTAGGTAAAAATTCCTTAAGAATATAATAAATTCAATGCTAAAAATTTTGAAGACTGAGCCCATAAAATTAAATTCTGGATTCGTTTCTGGTCCTATATATCCGATATGGTTATCGAGATATTCATTGCATTAAAACCGAGACTAAAGTTAAAGATCAGATAAACCTTTTGATATATTTAAAAGCATCCCAATAAACTTTTACGATAGTACCATGAGAAAAAGTATAGAAAAGTGCGGACAAAGAATAATTTTACTCTCTAAAATATTAAGTAGATACTTAATATACAATTACCGCATCCGCACATATCAAATTGGGTAGCAAGGACAGGTAGAATAAGGAGAGTACAATATTACTCCCTCCTGTCCATAACAATATGAACTCCTAGAGAAAAAAAATATGTAGTGCTTAAATTACTCTTAGTTAAAATTCGAATATTGCTACCTTTACGTATTGGGAAATATAAATAAGGCAAAATTTTGGAAAAATAAAATTAATTTTTTCTTGATCTAAAAAAACACTTATTTTGGATCAAAATAAAAGGGTAAAAAGATCAGAGGGAGTATCTCCTCCGTAGAGGTTTGTGATTGGCTTCAAAGTTTTTTAAACCCAGCGGGCCTCTAATAGCCTTTCTTATGGTCTGGTACACGTTAAAATATAGTCAATTTTCACACTGGACAATAAAAAATAGCTAGCGTTTACCAAGTCAAATAAAGAATAGCCACTGTTTTGCTGCAACAAGGACCGGTCCAGTATAATATACAGGAGTTCTGGTGCATTTATTTACGAACTCAGCATATTATGCTGGACCGGTATACTTTGCTAACTCCTGTAAAATTTGCGGGAGACTGGAACAACAGTGCTCTAAACTCCAGTATATTATACTAGACAATTATACTTGTTGGAACTCCCGTAAAATTTGCGGGAGTCCCAACATAATTATCCTGGAACTCCCGTAAAATTTACGGGAATTCAAGCATAGTTATACTGGAACTCACGTAAAATTTGCATGTGTATTATTCCGGATTTTGAACAGTGTTTTCGGTCAGATTTAAAGTGGCTAAATTTCGATCGACTTTTGAAACTTGACTATTTTTCAACGACCAGTGATAAATCTGACTATTTTTAAATTTCTCCCCCCATACAGCTTCCACGAAGAACCAAAAAAAAAAATTTCCTAGTACTGCTCGAAACAAAAAGAAATGATTGATTATATGCATAAGACTAATTAATTTATCTGCAAGAGAACATCGTATACGTTAAACTACTAAAAATATTAAACTAAGGGAATAACCACAAGATTGAAGAATAATATACTACGAACAACAAATGACAGGAGCCACGCGTCTCCTATAAAATCCATTAGTTCTGAAGCTTAGGGCACAACACAATCAGAAGTTGAGTATTTTGGAACTTAAACAAGCTAGTTCCTTCTGTCAATTAAGTAGCACCATTTAACCTTAGATGACTGTTTTTATGGAGAGAACACTACATCAGTAAAGTGGCCAACATTTAAAGAAATACTGAGGTCAATAACCATTAGCACTATAATCTCTTTAAGTTAACGCTATAGTTGTTGATGTTCCCCCAGATTTTTTGGGGGAAAATCATCAACAATTATATCATAAAAATAATGCTCACCTGAATCAGTTATGACATTGATCGTGCTGAATAAAATCTAACGCTTTGTCCCTGGAGATAACGGTGACACAGCTAACTCTATTTTTGTGCATCACACCATATATCTTATCAGCTACTTTCACAAGCTCCGGCCTGAACGTTGTTGTAATAAATTGCGTGCTACCCCTGCCTGCCAAATCACGAACCAAACCTAGAAATTTATAGTCAAAGGAAACAAGGAGTCTATGTTTCTCGAACTCTTCAAAAATTTTGCCCGGGTGCGTGTTGAATCCTCCAAAACTAGGGCAGTTTTGGAGGACTCGACATGTGGGTGCGGCAAAATTTTTTGAGAGTCAGAGTAACATAGAGACGGTAGAGAGAGAAGAAGGAATGCAGAAAATAATTTTAACTCTAGGAGGATACTCCCCACAGCTGTTCTGTAATGAGTATCTAGTGCTGCATCAATCTCATCAAAAAGATAAAATGGGGCAGGATCACATCTTTGTATGGCAAATATAAGTGCGAGCGCTACCACAGTTTTCTGACCCCCTGATAGCTGTTTCATTGACTGTGTTTCTCCTTGTCCAGTGAAGGACACCTATCGCAAGAACATCAAGTTAGACGAAAATTAGCTCACAAGATGCAAATTTCAAAGTTAGTAAACAGCACGGGATATCCATGACCAAACTTTTTTTTTCTGTATGTGTGATTGTCAGAATTATCGATCCAATATAGAATTCAATAACAACGAGAAATACATGCCTTCACTTTCACACCAATATATTTCTCAACCCTGCCCTCCATATCAGCACGAGGCGCATCATCATCGGGATCATTGTCATCATCCTCACCATCCTAGAAACAAACAACACAAAAGACTCAAATGATACTCGTCATTCCAAAGAAGCATTTAGTTTTTGAATATAAGAGTTCAAAAGATTACTTTATGTATAATCCTTCTAAAGTCTCTATAGTTGAGATACAGATTAAAAATGACCCAAGAAATGTTTCCATTTTAATCAGAGGTCTAAGCAACTTCAATGATTGTCATTAGACAAATGTACCAACACAGCATAAAAAGATTGTTTTTGAACATATCAGTGTAGCTACTTTTTGAGTGTTTTCATGTTTTTAGCTTTCAAACTAAACAGGAAAAGAAGAGGCGGCAAAGAAGCACTCTATCACCCATTTCACAACAGTGGAGCTTCAATGATTTTATGAAGAAAATGAGAACACGTGCACCAAAAAAACGCCATTAGTCCTAGGAAGTCAAATTGAAAATGAGGAATAAACTAGCCACGGTAAATGTAATCCAAAAGTGCATATTATCTGATATAAATACTTATAATTCGCCTTCCACTGTGAAGAGGTACTTGGCCATATACAACCATAATGATTACTCTAAGGGGTTGTTTGGTTGGAATACAATGTATATCGGTATAAATTAAGTTGGTATAAGTCATATCGGGATAAGTTATGCTGGGATTAGTTATGCTGGGATTGTTGTTTATTCATTGTTTGGTATGTTTTATTAAGAACGACAATTGCATAATTTCTAAGAAGAAGGCATAAGTTATACTGGTCCTAATTACCCCACCTTCTATAAGGTATAAGTTATCCCGGTGTTAAAATTAACACCGGGATAACTTATACCTGGTTTGCTAACCAAATAGAATATTAAGGTGGTATTAAATTTTTATACCAGTCTAATACCTTCTTATACCTCATATCAAATGACCCCTTGGTAAGACAGTTTTATTTCCAAAACTTGTAAGTCTATATTTGCACTTTGTTTATATATATGTACATGTGATGTTGATGTACATGACTTTTAGAAAAATCCCATTTGTGTAAAATTTAGTCTAGTTTCCCATGAGACTTATTAACAACAACAACAACCCAGTATAATCCCACTTAGTGGGGTCTGGGGAGGGTAGTATGTACACAGACCTTACCCCTACCCCTTGGGTAGAGAGGCTGTTTCCAAATAGACCTCCGGCATCTTTCCCTCCAAGAACTTCCCACCTTGCTTTTGGGGAGACTCGAACTCACAACCTCTCGGTTGGAAGTGGGGGTTGCTTACCATCAGACCAACCCCTCTTGTCTTACATGAGACTTATCATATACACAAAAAGGTAGTGTGTTTATTGCTAGTTTAATTACTATAATAAGCGCTTTGACTTATAATGTGCTATCTGACAACCAAAACAAACCTTTTTCGTTATCATAATTAAGAATCCATGGCCTCCATGAACAAGTTGAGAGAATACTTCGCGGAAATGTTTAGCCACGCCTTTGAACGTGCGCTCAATTGATTCATCCTTCCTCATGTCCAAAACTGATATAAGTTCCTTGATTTTCTGCAAAAGAAGCCAAACTCAGAACTTCTATCAAAACATAAACATACAAGTTCAGATACATAAAATACACTATGTATATACCTCATCACCAGCATCCAGTTCAGCTTGCCTTCTTTGGAGTCCTTCTCTTTGCTCGGTGAAATTTGCACTATTGATCAAGTGATTTTTTGTTTACATGACTGAATTTTTGCAGCTGCTTGCTACACTTGTGCAGCATCTTATATAACTCCTTTACGTTCCTTCTTTTGTACCTAGAATTTACATTAATGGCGTTAGTATTACATTTGCAAACACCCTCATAATATTTAGCAATAAGCAGTTCCCACCATTATGTCAGAAGAACAAAATCCAATTCACTGGTCTAAGGTAACATATGCATCTATACATCTCAACTCCCTTTATTTTTTGTTCTAATCTAAAATAAGAATTGAGATGTCTAAAAAGTTTAAAATGTGTGAATATAAACAACTGAAGACTTTGAACATCACAACAGAGGTTGATACTACAAGGCATGCTTTAGAGCATCTCTACCTTTTCTTTTCTAACCTTTTAACCCACCCCACATCAGTTCCCTCCCCCCCCCACCCTTCACCCACCCCACAAAAAGAATAGAAGGGTATGGAGAGAAACAAGGAAAAAATAACAGGACTAAAGTTTCTTCCATTGATGAAGCATAAAAAGGGGAGCGTTGGAGCAATAGTAAAGTTGTCTCCTTGTGACCTATATGTCACGGGTACAAGCAGTGGAAGCAGCCACAAATGCTTGCATTAGGGTAGGCTGTCTACATCACACACCCTAAAGGTGTGGCCCTCCCCCCGCCTTGCGTGAATGCAGGATGCTTTGTGCATCGGGCTGTCCTTTGAAGAAGCATAAAAAGAGACTAAAAAGAAAGGGAATTCTAACAAGAAGATAAAAAGGATGATTGCTTACTGCCTTTACTCCTGAACAACACAATCCAGAAACACACAAGTATGAACAAGATCAAACACATATGAAAAGAGATGGAGACACATGCTCTTCTCAGAGTTTTAAGATAAGACAGCACTCTAGACATTTTCCCGCTTCTCACTTTCAACAACCATGAATTTCACTCAATTCCCTAACTACGTCAATCATGTAGCTGGCAAATGGAACTCAAATGTATCAGAAATATGTACTTGACATTCTGGTGCAAAAACACAAGCTATTTCATATTTATGATGCCAATTAATTGTGTACCGTTTCAACTGCATTCACACACTTTAAAAAGTCCAAACTGGACTCATATTACAGTTTATAATGTTTTGATGAAAGATGATTTGAAAGACACTCGTGCTGCAAGCTTAGGCCAAATAGCTTCAATACAGTAATATATTGTGAGATTATACCTTCTAATTAGTTACTGTATATGCTTTAGAGATTCTTCTACACGCACAAATAAAATATTTAAAGAAGCAAATTATTCATTAGGTCTTATTCTAATATCCTATAGATTTTGTAAATTCAATTACCTAAAGGGCGTCCTGTCAGGAAATTCAGCTCCTCTTCGCCTTAAGTCGGAGTTTTAGGCACAGTTTATGATTATTATAGTTACTAACGATTGTAAGTATATCTGCCTGTTTTTAGCTTCTAGCACTGAAAAGAAGATCTATCCAACAACAACAACAACTACCTAGTATATTCCCACAAAGTGGGGTCTGGGGAGGGTAATACGTATACAGGCCTTACCCCTACCCGAAAGGATAGAGAAGCTGTTTCCGACGACCCTCGGCTCAGAGAAAGGGAGAGATAATCAAACAAAAACAAAACAGCATTAGTAAATCCGCATAAATCACATTAATAATTATCTAAACATAAAACAAATAAACAAAATGACATGCAATAATACCAATCAGTCACTACCATACGTGGCACAATACAATACATAAATCAACTATAGAGAGCCCTACCAAACCCCACCCAGCCTCGGGCAGAAGTATTAAAAACTCTAGAAGCCTGTATCCTACAACCCTAATACTAGACAATAAAAGAAGATCTATCCAAAATAAACAATAAAATAAAATAGAAGCAAAATAGAGTTCTCCATATTCAAATGCCAAAAAGGATACACAAATTGAGAGAAAAGCACGACGTTTCAAAGGCATCAGAAGATAAAGGACCCAGTTCTCGGATTTTCTTCGAGTACTCTTCTTGCTTGGCAAGATAGGTGTTCCGTTTACTTAGTAGGAGCTCCAATTCTGTTGCTTCATCCTTAAGTATATTCTGATACTTATCAAGATCCTATAAGAAAATTTTGTTATAGCACATAGCAAAACAGGCCACGTGAAGTTGAAATATAATGGAGAATATTTGCCTTCGGACTATCCTTTTCCTGTTTGATCTGCTCGAGCCTCTCGTTTCGTTCATCTATACTTCCAGAAACCTCTGTGCGGGCCATTTTTGTATTAAAATTTTTGAACATATACGATACCAAAGAATAAAAAAACAGGACTCACTTGCAAGCTCTTCAGTCAAATGGTCAACTAGTGAGACTGCATCCTTAAGTTCCTGATTCTTGCTCTCAACTTCATTCTGTAGCATATCCATGTCGACAGAAGAACTCATTGCCACTAACTCTTGTTTTCGTCTTTCAAGATTTGTTGACAGATTCATCTCAAGCACCTCTATTCTAGTTTCAGTCTACAAAAGCCGATAAAAGTCAGCAAGTGATTTGTATCGATATGTCATATATTGACTTCAGTAATCCTGGCGTCAACAAATCTCTATCCGATTAGCCCCCGATGCAATCAGCTTCTCCTTCAGAGTCGTGGTTTCACGGTTCAAGCGTGACAGAGAATCTTGCTCTTCTGGTGTTAAATGATCAACAAGTTCTGTTCCCATTTCATCTTGTTTCGTACCTATACTATCTCTGATCTGATCGATGTGACTCAAAATATTACCAAGCAGTTTCTCCTGCAAAAACCAACAGTCTATGTTGAAGAAGAAACATCATCAGTCGCAAGAGATCCAAAAGTTTTTCAAGAGGAGGCACCTTCTTTTGAATAGATTTTAAGATGGATTGTCTCTGTCTGTCAGCATTACAGATATCTTGTTTAAGCTGTTCTAACTCAGACTTGTCATGAGACAGGGAAGCATCATTTCTCTGCTGCTCAGCCAAAAGTTTAATAATTTTCTGTTCTATATTTGGGAAAAACTAAGTGAAAGCATAAAAGGTAAAATGAATATAATGAACATCCTTTGAACACATAAAGCTGGAGACACCAAGAAAGGAGAAGTATATGACCTTGTCGTCGACTGTAACTGTTTCCACACAAAAGGACTGTTTGCAACTCTTACAAAGTGAAAGGAAATAAGCATGCATGTTCAATAGAGCAAAAAGGGTAATTCTATTCCAACTTATATAAGAGAAAAACCCTGAATGGCATATACATTAGTGCTGCACATATGGAAGTTTCACTAAGTCTTAAGTCCCAATTAACTGCTTTAAAACGTTTAAAGCTCAAGTGAGTAGACTTATGTTCTAATAGTTTTAGTCAACAGAGATCATACAACACACAGGCTGATATTGACAGGTTTCTGCCATTTCAGATTTTCCACCCTACCTGTCAGTCCTTAACTTTCTGTGGTGTCTTAAACCAGCAGAATGACTTGATTATAACGTGGCAGAGCAATGCCAACCTGAAAATATCTCCACGCCGTTTAGTCCAACTTAAAGTGAATTGACTAATGGCATTTTAGTGCGTCTCAGTCTCTATCTTTCAAAATACATAGAAGCTACCATGAGTTCAATTCATAAGTTGTCCCCACCTAAACCCCGCAAGGAGGACATTTTAAGATTATTCAAACAATTTAAACAAAATGCACATGACAATTCTATGTTGCTCGGACTCTCCAAAAGTGTTGCCGCACCCGTATCGGATCCTCCAAAAATGCACTGAATTTGGAGGATCCGACACGCAGCCAACAATATTTTTGAAGAGTCTGAGCAACATTAAATGAAAGTGAATAGACCCTGGAACAACAGCAAATTGCTCCTTCAATGACCTCACAAGTTGGTCACATGTTCGAGGCATGGAAAAAGCCTCTTTGCACAAAAGGAAGGGGGAAGCTGTATATACTATACGCCACTCTCCCCATACCTCGCACTAGCCAAGGAGCACTTCGTGCACGGTAAGCCCCTTTAGCAAATTAAAATGATGAGCAAAGAACATTAGCGAGTGTTTCAGCAATAAAGTTTCTAGTTTGAGTTCAAACCATATCATCTGAGTAAAAGTTTCAGAGCTGCTAGCAACTACGTTTTCTAAAAGTTTCAGAGTTGTTAACACCATTGGTTTTGTGTCTTAGTCAAAGGTGTGGTATCCAGCACAAAATTAGTGGTGTGTGAAGAAGTCAAGGGAATCACCTTTGAGCAGTAGTAGAAGCAAAACCGAAAACAACAACAACAACAACAACTACCCAGTATAGTCCCACAAAGTGGGGTCTGGGGAGGGTAATATGTAGACGAGCCTTACCCCTACCCGAAAGGGCAGAGAGGCTGTTTCCAATCGACCCTCGGCTCAGTGAAGGAAAGGAAAAACAAAAACAAAAACAAAAACAAAAGAGCATTAGTAACTCCAGCAGAAATAGCGTAAATAATTATCAAAATATAAGAAACAGAAATAAAATAGCATGCAATAATATCATACAGTAACTCCCATAAATAACTACGATAAGGGAGACTCAATCCAAAACAAAAATCATCTATGGATAGCCCTGCCAAGCCTCACCCAACCCCGGGTGAGGAGTACGAAAAACTCTAGGAGCCCCTATCCTACAAAACCGAAAACAATAACATGCTAAAATAAAAGGAGTGCTGAACAATGTTAAAATCTAAATTTTATTAGAGGTTGAAACTCGGTAAGGATATCTTGAAGTTTATTTCTAACTTCCTCAACTTCACTCTTTTTCAGGTTGTTGGACACCGTATTCTGTTTGATGGTGCTCATAAACCTCAATTTTGAGCGTCTAGAATCATAAAATCCACCAGTCATGCCACCTCTTTTACTAACTTGGTCACCTGCATAAAGAAGTCCAGTCAGATCAGACTAATGCACATAAACACCAATCAAAGTATAAAGTATCTCAAGTTCCAACCTTCCGGAGTAATACAGTCAAGCCCATGAGTGCGAGCAATCCTGTTAGCAACATCCATATCTTGACAAATTATAGTTCTAGCAAACACCTGGAGAGATAAATATAAGAACTCTTACTGGAACAAAAGACGTGAGAAGTAGCAACAGCTAAACCGAATATGCTAAAGCTAAAGGAACACTATTACGAAATGAACCATGGATAACCACTTTACAATCCAGTCAAACTTTCAGTTAAAAGGGTAGAGAAGAAATGATGCAGCCAGAACCTAAAAGCTTCCTTTTTTTGGATCATAGATAAAGTGTACAAAGATCTACTAGAGAACTACTATCTATCGGCATATGAACGAATATTGAAATTGTTCTGTTTCTAAAAGATTATGCAAGTGAAAATCTATCATGAAAGCCCAAAGGGCCAAACACAAAAGGCTGGTTAGGTTACGACTGAAGTGTATGAGAATATTGCAATACAACATGAAACTAAAAATTTTGGTAACAGACCTGCTCAAATGCCTTCTGATATATAGAAGCAAACATCAAAATTTTCAGAAGCGGAATAACATCAGAGCTCTGTGGATAATTAACATGTGGAGCTTTAACCCTGTTCAGTGGAATAAATGCAACTCGTCCACCTTTTTGTGCATTGACGTGTCCGATAATTTTAGTTGATATTTCATCATTATCAACCACCACATGGAATAAGCTGCAAAGAAGAGAGAGTAAGTCATATGAGTAAAGCATCGAACGGATGCAAAGCAGTGTTGTAGGCTTGTAGCTTGGCAAGCAGCATAGGGCAATAATCAGCAGCTCCTTGTCCTTGGCAGAACTTTAGCCAATACCTGTTTCCAGCAGTAACTTCAACAGCTGTAAAAAACTTTTCTTCACATTGAATCAACTGAAAAATTGGGCCATGTACTCCAGAGATTTCATACTCTCTGCATATCCTCTTCACAGAATTCAGACCCCTTCTGATATCCTGAGAATTAAAACAAAAAAAAAGGATGAAAAATCAAGCATGTTTTGCAGCAATACATGCCATTTCAGGTATGTAGGAACATAGAAATGGCATAGTTAATCACTGTCCCAGTTCCGTCTTCTATTCCCTCTTCCCTCAGAACGTAGATCTAACAACCAATATCACGAGTGAAATATATGCTTTGAAATGAGAAGGCATTCAGAGAGCAAAATTTAAATGTCTCAAGGTTTATTCTTTAATGTTATTTAGAAGTATATAGAGGACTTAAGAGCCTATCCATTTTCCGGGCTCATTTGACCTATCAAAATTTTGTTTTGTATATTTCCTATTTATGCTAGCTCTTATTGTAGCTATTCATATGGCACCACGACCTAGGTAAGCTTTTTCCTGTGATCTAATCTTTTAACCTAATAGACATCATGTAATACTAGACTTAGCATGTCTCTCATGAATAGGTCTTGCCGGTTGTGACACGAAACACCTATATTTCACTGATACATCACAGTTCCTAGGATATATTATTTCTTTTGCTCCAGAAAAATTTATTTCATCAAGTATCTCAACTCGTGATAACAAACACTTCTACAACTGGTTTAAGATCAAGAGTCAAGACCAAGGTATTCAACTGGACCATCCTCCCAGGTGAATACACAACGGCCATTACATGAATTTATGAAAACACGTAGTTATACCAAGAGAAATTTGAAGCACCAAACTACCCAACAATAAGTTGCGTAAGCAAAATCGTATAGCCTTCATACCAGGAAATTTGCCAATCATGTGTTAAATATTAGAAGACCAGATTACTTTTCGTTGATGAAATCAAGGGCAAAACAAAAAGTACCAAGCATATAAGATTGGAACTACGAAACCCAAGAATGTTACACTGATTACATGTTATAGTGGTTACTCACAACAGGAATTGCATAGTCTAGGCTTTTCTCAGCCTTCATAACTTCAGCCTTGAGCCGTTCAATTTCAGTAGTGCGCTCAGTTTCCTGTTTCCGCATGGACCTGAGACGGACACAACACGAAATTGCAGAATTCAGATATTTCTAGATAAATAATGCTGCTCGAAAACACTCATATAAGCGTAACATAACTAATAATCATACTTTCGCTCATCATGCAACTTGTCTCGCTCCACTTTATACTGGTTATAAGCTTTTAGATCGCCAGATATGAGGGATTTTTTTTTGTCCGCTTCAACTTACGATGGTTAATTATATCATCTTGATCTTTCATGTCCTTATTGAGCTTATCAATTTCATCTTGAAGCTTTCTTTCCTGAGATAGAAAAGGAGTTAAGACAATTAAGTAGAAAATCATATTGATGGTATTAAGAATTAACCTTTTCCTCAGTTTTGTTGTTAACATGAAGCTTCTTATTTAAGACGAACACAAAAGATAAACGAACATTTGACAACTAAAGAGAGAAAAAAGGAGCTTCCTACTAAGAAATGCATATGACAGGAATAATCCATGACAAAATGGACAAGATCAGTAACCTCTGAGATGCACTTCCTTGGACTCTTTATGTCTTGGGCCGATGCCCATCTTTCATGTATCACTTTTACCTAAAAGAATTCTTCTTCTTTTTTTTGGGCTGGGAACCATAAGAAAATGAAACCCTAACATTGTTCATCTTTACCTTGCACTCACATGCATCACCCACATTCTAAACTTGGTGCATTTGCATATACTTTTAATCGTTAGTATTTTATCATACTATTTGCAAATGCATTTGTATCAAGTTAGATATTCAGCATGTATTGATAAACAAAGCATCCAAAGCGACAAGACACTTTAAATACAACATGTAGCACAGAGTCCTCAACCATTCATAAATCAAAGTTTTGAAGAGTAAGAAAATACTGCAATAGGTCCATGCACTAACAAATTTTAACAAGGAATATTACCTGTGTTGAGTTTGAAGATAAAACTTGTTCATATTCATCAATTTCCTTCTGGAGCCATTTGTCCCTAGCAGCTTTGTTGGTTGGCAAATTGGGTGGCACGGCCTTGTTTGTGGAAAAGAATGCCTAGTTTCATTTCACGATCCATAATCCTATTTAAGACACACCATGATTGTCAAATCTACAGTTATAGTCTGTCTATGTTAAAACAGAGACCAGGAAGATAAATACTAGACAGAGTCACATACTATCAAACAACTTGATCAAATATTTTGCATCTTTGGTTCACATAAAGCTATGAAATGAACATCAACATCAATGGATACAAATAGCATTATATTCATACAGAAAAAGCACGGATACAAATATGATTATATTCATACAGAAAAAGCTAAGTATCAGAAGCAACCAACAAGAAATTAGAAAACAGGCATTGATTATTTTTCTTTTTGTCCTTGATGAAGTAGTTTAATGGAGACAAGACCCATAAAACATTTGTCTATTTTGAAACTTCATATGCTCGAGGACCAGAACTCTTGTTGGAGGAAAAATAAAACTTAATGTTCTATTCTAATTTCTGAAATTTTAGCTATCAGACTCTAGCTTGTTCAAAAAAGTGCCTCATATAATCGCTATACCCTCTAGTAATGTCCTCCTCCTCTTATACTTGTTTCTCATGCAATGGCTTGATATCATTGAGAGCATTCTTTGTTTCCTGAATTTCTCTCTCCAGAAACATCAGTTGTTTGTGTGCATCATCCTGAATCCCAGAAAGCATAAAATGACAATTTATCCTTATAGTATTTGCCATTATAATCATGCAGTTGGGAAGAACAATTATTGTCATACAACAAAAGAGTACTTTAGCTTTAATATTTGTAGACATCTTCTCTTGAAGGTCTTTATAATCAAGATCAAGCTTGGAGCGCTTTCTGATAGCCTCTCTCTGCTGTTTCTCTACTGCTTCTTTCCCCTTGCTTAAATTTTGAATTTCTTTTGTCAGATCTTTGGACAACTTCTCCAGCTCCTTGGACTTTTCGTGAGCTTTATACATATCAGTAGAGTTCTCAGACACTTTCGTCCGAGCTTCGTCTACCTGCAATTGATAGGTTAGAACTACAAGGGCAAACTTTCACATTGATGTTTCAACTCTGCTATTTGGGTACTCTACCTCATTTAATCTCTTGCGTGCATCATGAAGTTCTTTGTAATAAATCGTGTATTCCAGAGATTTACGCTGCTTGTCAAGCTGTTGATATTTTTTCAGTTCCTCCTTTTCTTGTTCAAGCTCATTCAATTTCTCGTCCAAGTATTGTGCCACTTGAATTATTTTCTTTCTCTTGTTACCCGATTCACAAAAATGTGAGCAACAAAACATTAATATCCAAGAAGCATAAATTTCAAAAGTAACGTGCCAGTTTCCTGCATGAGTTTTAAACTTTCTCGACGCCTCTCTTCATAAACATGTGCCCCACCAATTTCCTTCAACAGATTAAGCCATTCTGAGTCTTTGATTAATGTCAATGACGCAATCTGCAAGAAAACAAGAGGAGACTATAAGACACGAATAAGAAGTAGAAAAACAATATAATGTAATGTACCTTTCCCTGCTGCACAACATAATAGGGATTAGACCGAGAGAACCCAGCACTTTCCAGCAAATTCTGGACCTCTTTCGTCCTGCAACGTAAAGAAAGATTCTATCACGCAGCTGACAGAAGCAATGAACAACACTCATAAACTACTTACGTGATATGTTTTCCGTCCAAGAAATACTCATCCTTCTTGAGACCGATTGTTCTTCTCAGCCGCACTTCCTCCTTATCAACCTGTCAAAATGTAATACAATTTCAACATCCACAACGTATTAAATATCTGTTCCACAGTTGCCAACAGAAGCCATCACATCTT
Organism: Nicotiana benthamiana; assembly: GCA_034376525.1. Lineage (NCBI taxonomy): Eukaryota > Viridiplantae > Streptophyta > Magnoliopsida > Solanales > Solanaceae > Nicotiana > Nicotiana benthamiana. Next base: position 125,062,050 of record CM067338.1, on the reverse strand, counting down.
AAGTTCACAGGCTATTCCTGCAAACAATTGGTTTCATATACTTTAGCCAAAGGCACTAATGAATGTATAGTTCTCAAATTTTTATGGGCCGAGAAAAACTCTACTTTACAAACTTGCCTCCACTCAACCTTTCTGCCCCACCTATACTAATATTGGAGGATCTTTTTATTATTTAGTAGATTTAGAATACTATTTTAATGCTAGGAAGAGAGTACAGAAAGGCTTGTTAATCCGTATGGGAATGTGGATAAAGAGAAAGAGACTGAAGCAGCGGGGCCTGATAGAGATACCGCCGCCCTGAGGCTGAGCTTAAACCTTCTGTGTCAAGGTTGTCTCGTTGAGCTGCAACACAAAGTTGAATACCCAAAAGTCAACCTTCCGCGATGAAATGAAGGAAGAAAACAGCGGCTTTAGCGCCAGCGCTCATCCCCTTGCTTGGTTCCCCCGTGAGGGAAAGCATACAATTTTTTTCTTCTTGATCGAAGCTCAATCTCTCATTCAGCCCTTCGCATGCTTCCTTCAAAAAGCACGAATACTCGGATTGGAAAGTGAATGGCCAAAATTATACTCCATATATAAGCCAACTCCGGCAGATTAGAAACCAATGACGGTAAATATAGCAAGGCCAGGACTGCTTGTCCAGAAAAAATGGCATAAAAGTGCATGTAGACAACACTTTACTGGCATCCGATTGTCTGAATTATCAAATACAATTTCCACGAAAGCAGATAATACTTGGTGACCTGCTCCTTCCTGTATGACAAAAGGGGAGATATTAGAAACATTGTAAACGTATTAAAGGACATGAATTACTGCAGATTTCTAAAGAGTAAATACTGAAGATACGTGAAGAAAAGCCTGCCTTTCTTCACTGTGCAGGTTATGAAAGAGATCACTTACGACAAAACGAATCGCTGCACAACAGAATAAATAAATTATTTAATTAAACTAACATGACTTCATCAAAATATCAATAAGCCAGAAAAACATCAGGGTAACCCACCATGCAAAAAGTTCGACTTGCCAGATCCATTCGCGCCAACTGCACACAGAAGAAAATTTAAAACATCTCTCGGTTCAAACAAAAATGTGGCACACTAAACTTCACCAAGGTATAAATGACATTACCAACACAGTTAACTTTCGGACTGAAATCTTCAGTGGCTATTTGTTCCTGGTAGTTCTTACATCCTTCGATTATGACCTACAACAGAAGAAATAAACCCCATACAAAAAATTGCTAAGAAAACAACCATGCAAAATCAGCATTCAAACAACATGTATATTAATAGACACAATTAATTGTTTACACATATTTAGGGCCAAAGATTAATAATTACCTGTTTTATATACATGTTGACAGTCCCTCACTATTCTATCTCTGCAGAAACAACAGCAACCGAACAAAAAATTAAATAAAAAAAATTCAAAATTACCAAAATCAAATAATATTATTCCTACGAGAACAACAACAACTAACAACAACAACAACAACAACTACCCAGTATAGTCCCACAAAGTGGGGTCTGGGGAGGGTAATATGTAGACGGACCTTACACCTACCCGAAAGGGCAGAGAGGCTGTTTCCAATCGACCCTCGGCTCAGTGAAGGAAGGGGGAAAACAAAAACAAAAGAGCATTAATAACTCCAGCAGAAATAGCGTAAATGATTATCTAAACATAAGAACCATAAATAAAAAAGCATGCAATAATATCAGACAGTAACTACCATAGATAACTACCATAAGGGAGACACAATCCAATATACAAATCATCTATGGATAGTCCTGCCAAGCCTCACCCAACCCCGGGTAAGGAGTACGAAAAACTCTAGGGGCCCCTATCCTTCGACCCTGATACTAAACCTCCAGACTTTCCTATCAAGGGCCATGTCCTCGGAAACCCGCATTCTAGCCATGTCATGCCTAATCACCTCTCCCCAATACCTCTTAGGCCTCTCTCTGCCTCGCCGTACGCCGACCATCGCCAGCCGCTCACAACTCCTCACCGGGGCATCAGGACTTCTCCTCCGCACATGCCCGAACCACCAAGGCCTCGCTTCTCGCATCTTCTCATCCACCGGGACCACCCCACCTTCTCTCGAATAACTTCATTCTTAATCTTATCTAACCTGGTGAGCCCGCACATCCACCTGAGCATCCTCATCTCCGCAACCTTCATTCTCTGAACATGAGAGTTCTTCACTGGCCAGCACTCCGTCCCATACAACATGGCAGGTCTAACCACAGCTCTATAAAATTTTCCCTTGAGTTTCTGTAGAACTTTCTTGTCACACAGGACTCCTGATACAAGCCTCCACTTTGACCACCCCGCTCCTATACGATGAGTGACGTCCCCGTCAATTTCTCCGTCCCCCTGTCCCTCTTGGCGATGACCTGAGATCCAATCATCACGTCCCTGCCTACTTCGCTCGGCTCGGCGCTGAACTTGCACTCCAGGTATTCTGTCTTAAATCTGCTTATTTTGAAACCCTTAGACTCGAGAGTCTGTCTCCATACCTCTAACCTCTTAATAATAGCGACCCTCATCTCGTCTATCAAGACTATGTCATCAGCAAATAGCATACACCAAGGCACATCCCCTTGAATATGTCGGGTTAGAGCATCCATCACCAAGGCAAACAAGAGAGGGCTAAGCGCTGATCCTTGATGGAGCCCCATAACCACTGGAAAATAGTCTGAGTCGCCACCCACCGTCCTAACCCTAGTCTTAGCTCCATCGTACATGTCCTTGATTACTCTGATGTAGGCTTCCGGCACGCTCTTCGCCTCCAAGCACCTCCATAGCACCTTCCTTGGGACCTTGTCATACGCCTTCTCCAAGTCGATAAGCACCATGTGCAGGTCCTTTTTATCCCTGAACTGCTCCACCAGCCTCCTGACAAGGTGGATAGCTTCTGTAGTAGAGCGACCCGGCATGAAACCAAACTGGTTCACAGATATAGATGTCATCTCCCTCACCCTTGCCTCGATCACCCGCTCCCAGACCTTCATGGTGTGACTTATTAATTTGATACCCCTATAGTTGTTGCAGCACTGGATGTCCCCTTTGTTCTTGTATAAAGGCACCACTGTACTCCACCTCCACTCCTCCGGCATCCTTTTGGTCCTGAAGATCGCATTGAACAACCTGGAGAGTCACTCCACTCCTGACCTACCCATGCATTTCCAAAACTCCACCGGGATCTCGTCAGGCCCGGTCGCTCGATCCCTACTCATCCTACGCAAAGCCCCTATGACCTCCTCCGCCCTAATGCGCCTGCAGTACCCAAGGTCTCTATGTTGCTCTGAATGCCCCAACTCTCCTAGCTCTATGTTACGATCCCCCTCCTCGTTAAGTAAGTCTCGAAAGTACGCCTGCCACCTCTGCTTGACTTGAGACTCCCCCATCAGAACTCTACCATCCTCGCCCTTGATGCACCTGACTTGGTCAAGATCACGCACCTTCCTTTCCCTTGCTTTAGCTAACCGGAATAACTTCCTGTCCCCGCCTTTGTCCCCTAATTCCTCGTACATGCGACCAAACGCCGCGTTTTTAGCTTCCGTAACAGCCAGTTTTGCTTCTTTCCTCGCCACCTTGTAGATCTCCCTGTTCGCTCTCCGTTCTTCCTTGCTTGTGCTCCCTGCCAACTTAGCAAACGCCGCCTTCTTCACCTCCACTTTTCCTTCAACTACATCGTTCCACCACCAGTCACCCTGATGTCTGCCTGAATAGCCCTTGGCTACCCCGAGCACATCCCGTGCTACCTCCCTAACCAAGTTCGCCATTTCTGACCACATAGCGTCTGCTTCCCCAGAACTTCTCCAAGCTCCGCCCTCAGCTAACCTCCTCTCCAACTCCTGTGCTTTTTCCTTAGTCAAAACACCCCATCTAATCCGCGGTTGTCCACGAGCACCCCTCCTCTTCCTCTTCACCCAGAGACCGACATACATCATTAGGAGTCTGTGAAGAGTCGAAAGGGACTCTCCCGGAATAACCTTGCAGTCCTTGCATATACCCCTATCGCTCCTTCTGAGGAGGAGGTAATCAATCTGAGTCCTCGCCCGCGAACTCTTGAAGGTGACCAAATGGTCCTCCCTCTTCTGAAATGTCGAGTTCGCAATTAGAAGCTCGGAAGCCCTGGCGAAATCAAGCAGTGACGTGCCTCCTCCGTTCCTAACCCTAAAGCCGAAGCCACTGTGCACCTCACCATAACCACCAGCATCAGCCCCAATATGACCATTAAAGTCCCCTCCAATAACTAACTTCTCATATTGGGGAATACTACTCACAAGATCATCCAAGCCCTCCCAAAAACGCCTCTTAACCTCCTCGTCTAAGCCCGCTTGCGGCGCGTAAGCGCTGATGAAGTTGAGGACGCAACCCCCAATAACCAACTTAATAGACATTAATCTATCATTCACTCGCCTAACCTCGACCACGGACTCCCTTAGATCCCTATCTACCAAGATGCCCACTCCATTCTTACCTCTCACGACCCCAGAATATCACAGCTTAAACCCGTCTGCATTCCTCGCCGTCGACCCTTTCCACCTAGTCTTCTGGACACAGGCTATGTTAACCTTCCTCTTCTGAAGAACCTTCACCAACTCAATGGACTTACCCTTCAGAGTGCCTATGTTCCACGACCCAATCCTTAATCTATGAGCGCCCGCTACCCTCCTCCCACCCTTACCTCCCGCCCTACCCGCAGGACTACTCCTTACCCCCTACCCACCCCCGCCACCGCCCCCACCCCCGAGGGTATGACCTTACACTACCATCCCCCGCCGAGGCCCTTATCCCTCCAACTGACTATGGGTAATAGTGACGCACACACGCACTATAGCGGAATACGCAAAAAGATGCAAACTAGATAGCAACAGAGTAAACCTCACACGGAATGCTAGCTAGAATACGTAAAAAGGAATACAGAGTAAACAAGAAAGCGGGAGGTACCAACTCCTAGTGGAAAAACCTGAAAGTAGGCTTTGATGCACCCGAGGTCAACTGCTACCAACTCTTGCACGTCCCGACCGGTGTTGCTTAGCTCTTCACTCCCAAACGCCGCAAACTGGCCTCGCCGCCGTGACCAGTACCTGGGGCAGGTTTTCCTGAAGCTTATCGGAACGGGTAGTTCTGCTGCGTCTTGTCGAAAATCTGAACGGGAGTCGCCGGAAGTACTGTAGCTTGCCGGAAATCCTCGCCGGAAAAGAGAATAGGAAGAAAAGAAAAAAAAGAAAAAGAAAAAGAAAAAAAGCGAGTGAGGAAATAGAAAACAGAGCAGGGGCCGCCGGAAAAATCGCCGGAGAATACATTATGTAAAGAGTCTAGAGATCAAAAAACACAAATTCGAAATCAAATTCTCCGGAAATTTCCCAAAAAAATGAAAAACAGAAAAGAAAAGCGAAGTAAAAACCATATCTCTAGTACTTGCTACTCGCACGGAGGAGGCTTCAGATTGGTGTAGGGATTCGAGATGAAGTTTACATACCTATTAAAAGTGAACCAAACTGAATCTGAAACTGAAAAGATGGGGTTCAGCAATATTAAGCAGCAAGAAGAATCCCTTTCAATGTTTTTTCCTCCACCCAGAATCGATAGAGCCAACCAAGAAGTGCTGAAGGAAATCGAAATGAAACCCAACAACAACTAAGAAACCCAGTAAATTCCCACAAGTGAAGTTTGGGCAGGATAGGATGTACGCATTCTTACCCCTACTCTTAAAGGGCAGAGATACTGTTTCCGATAGACCTTCGGCTAAAGATTACTCCCATGAGAGATTCATAAAATTAATAAGAAGAGCTGAAGATTATCCAAATTTCAATTAAGAAAATAGGCAAAATCATCACCTAACAAAACAGAGAAGCAGTAATTAAGCAGAAATTCGATGATACAAATTGCATTTTACTTAGTTTCCATCATTTACAGTTTAGTCCTAATTTTCTATTCCTATTATCCTAATTCAGCATCACACCAGCATCAGGATTCAAACTAAAGTTTTCCGGCTCAATTGCTGGCTACAATTCTCCCACCGTTCCTGCAGATTCACAACGACATTACATGTAATGGGCATCTAATAACTCCATCTACGTTTCCGGCAGAGGAATCGACAGCGTTTCACATAAATTCTCCTTCTCTCCAGGTGAAGGGAATTGGAAACAAAGGAAAGATATCTGTGCAATATCGGTCGAACCAATTTTGTCATCTTCAATGGAGGATCAACTATATTAGCACGAGACTTCAAAAAAATGTGCACAAACTGTTCGATGAAATGCCAACTGATGAGGAGGATGGTATCAACAGTAGCAAGGAGAATCGTGTACTACAGTTGATGTAGCAAGCTACTGATTGAGAATTTATTGTTTCTGTTGCTATTAATTTCAGCTTGACAAAAGGTTGAGCAGAATTCTATTGTTGTTGGGACGTCAGCTCGTATTCCAGAAGCTTCGTTGAAGAGGAATATATCTGAAGTAGCCTGGCCATTGAAGGACATAATGTTTCCCACTTATGAGCCGCAATCAGAAGTAGGCGATAGTTATTTTGACATGGCTGAGTACATAGATGAGACAGAAATTCCACAGAAGAGGTAAAGATTGGCAGAAGCCAAACCATCGGAGGAGAGAAGGCCTTGTTATTTTCTCCAATTAAGAAGGTGAATTCCGAACCCATTGATTTTTTTTCTCGATTTCAGGCATAGGAAATTCTATGAAGAAGGCTCACAAGATGCTTGAGGAAATGCCAAAGTGGGATATGAATTTTTGAGTTCCATTGATTAGTGGGTATTCACAAAATAATGGAGCAGAGGATACTTGTAATGAGAATATTCTTGCTTCTAATCATTCAGAAACAGTAGTAAAACTGAAAGAATCACTTAACATGATTTGGAAGAATTAACGAAGAAAACAAGGAGATTGAAGCATATCAGAATGGTGAGAAGGGTGTTGGAGAATTTAAGGAGGTGAAAATTGATGATTGCAGCGGCCTGAAGATTGAGAAATTGGTGTCCGCAACTAAGAATGGTGCTCTGTTTGAGAATACAGATTTTACTAAGAGGAAGAAAGGAATGATATGCCTCATTTCCGAGTTGTCTTTGGCAAATGTAAACAACAACAACAACAAAAAAAGGCAGTGAGTTCTATCATGGGAGCACAACAACAACAACCCACTATAATCTCTAGCGGGGTCTGCAAAGTATAGTATGTAGGCAGACCTTACCCTACCCTGGGCTAGAGAGGCTGTTTCCAAATAGACCCCGGCATCCTTCCTCCAAGAACTTCCCACCTTGCTATTGGGGAGACTCGAACTCACAACCTCTCGGTTGGAAGTGGGGTTGCTTACCATCAGAGGAGCACACAAACGTTAAATACACATCGTGGAAGGAGCTCAGATCTTTCCAACAGACGGAGACTGGTATTGTTCCCAATTAAGTACACGTTTCCTTGCTAAACCAGAATAATCCTTGCTTGATGCTTGTGGTAATTGGTGCGCAAGAATGGATTGTTCAGTAAAAGTAGCTGTTTAAATGTTGTACCTGATGAACTTTGGCTGTATTAAAACATTATGGGCAGGAAATAAGTGGGAGGATTGCTATTGCAACTTGCAAGCAATATCATAATAAACATGCTTGCCGAAGGTGGAAGAATGGGGCACTTCAAGAAAATAAATTTTACAAATATTTTAACATCCTTATTGGTTCAGATGGTCAATTTGAGGTTAGTTCTGCAGTTTTCATAATGTTCAATAGAATGAGAATTAGAGGGAATTATGGCAGATGTTGCCTGCAATTTAGGTTTGTCGCTTGCAGCAATAAGACAGAGGAAAGAGTTCAATGGATGCATTATCAGGTTTAATTTTAAGTCATGTATCCCTGTTAGAAATGGAATAATTGGAATGCTCTTGAAACTGAGAGTTTAAGTAATGCTATCCTTGTCTTTCAGCACAACAGCAACAACAATAAATCTAGTTTGATCCGGGCAGGTGGGGCTGGGAGGTAGCAAATAAGGAATACATGGCATGTATTCAGTATTTATCTTTGAGCACACGAATACCATGGACAAATAATATCTGCATATGTGAATGTATGACAAAGGAGGGAAAACGCTTAGATATTTCCAACAAACGGGCAGTGGTATTGTTCCCAATCAAATACGTGTTTCCTTGCTAATTCAGAGGCAAATATATTACTCTGGCACTTGACATAAATTTATGTGTAAAAGTATAAAGTTGCAACAATACCTATAATCTAAGAATATAATAAGTTCAGACAAGAGGGGTTGCTCTGATGGTAAGCAACCCCCACTTTCAATCGGCAGGTTGTGAGTTTGAGTCTCCCCAAGAGCAAGGTGGGAAGTTCTTGAAGGGAAGTATGCCGGGTTTCTATTTGGAAACAGCCTGTATAAGGTCTGCGTACATACTACCCTCCCCAGACCCCACTAAGTGAGATTATATGGGTTGTTGTTTTTGTTGTAAGAATATAATAAGTTCAATGCTAAGAAACTTAAAAGGTTCATAAAACTTAAATTCTAAATCTGCATCTACCTAAGGATGTTGATTTTTTAATCACATTTTGATAAAGGACCTTATCATTTCTATGCCACTACAGTATGCAAGTATATGGGAATCAATACATTGTTTTAGTTATCTGTACATAGAAAGAAGTATCATCTTTCAAACTTCACTTTTGAATGCAATGAAGGAGTAAGGAAGCAAATTAATCATGGAATTGAAAAATACTGCTCCACATACCGAGAACGAGCGACTCCTGCGAGTTGTGCGTGGCGGTGTGGGGAGGGGGGGTAAAAATTTATTATAAACTTACCCTACGGAGGCAAGCCGTTTTACAAATAAATTATATTTCGAGAGATATTTAGAATCAAAGAAAATAAATAAACATGCTAAGCAATTGATAATAGAAGCACTTTGCCTTGAAATTGAATGCAAAAAATGATAGGGATTTTTACATACCAATGATTTTATGTCAATTAACATTGATTACCAATGATTTTATTTTTACATTTGGTACTAAAAATGGATTTACATACTATACCAAAAAAAATTCACATTCCGTGCGGTAATTAACTTGTTTACAATAAAATAAAATCCCTTAATTAAAGCATTTTCCTAAAAGAGATCCTTATCAAATACTAACAATTCTCCCTCAAAGTTCTCGTTTCTATACTCCGCGTCCTCATCTCCATATTATATTTACAACAACAATAATTCAGTGTGATCCCACAAGTGAGATCTGAGAAAAGTATTTGTCTAATATTATTGTTTTTTTAGGTTGTATTCTCTAGAAAACATTTTCTAAGATGTAATTGTGTGTGTGTATACATACAATGTGTTGAAAGTGAAGACACAACAACAATAATAACAACTCAGTAAAATTCACATTAGTAGGGTCTAGGGACGGCAGTGTGTGCGCAGACCTTACTCCTACCCCGAAGGAGTAGAGAGCCTGTTTTCGGAAGACCTTCGGTGCAAGAAATAAAAAAGACAAAATGAGACAATATTGGTATCCCCGTAGAAATTGTAGAAAAATAGGAACAAAATAAAATCTAGAAGAAAGTTGCAAAGCAAAAGCGAAAGCTAATCAACAGTCCTGCATTGAAAAGCGAAATAGTAAGACACAACATTGCCACTAACTATCGTAGAGTAAAAACTCTACCAGACTAGTCTTAAAAAGGTTCAAAGTAAGCCAATACTGAACTACCTCCTAACATGTAACCCTAATACTCGACATCCATGTCTTCCTATCAAGTGTCATGTCCTCGAAAATTCGAAGTCTTGCCATATCCTGCCTGAGCACCTCACCCCAATATTTCTTAGGTCGCCCTCTACCTCTTCTCATGTCCTCCACAACCAGCCGTTCACACCTCATTACCGGAGCATCCGGGCTTCTCTTAACATGTCCAAACCATTTTAGCTTCGATTCCCGCATCTTGGCATCAATGGGAGCTACATGCACCTTCTCCCGAATAACATCATTCCTAATCTTATCCATCCTAGTATGCTCACACATCCACCTCAACATTCTCATTTTTGCTACTTTCAACTTCTGGATATGTGAGTTTTTAATAGACCAATACTCAGCCACATACATCATGGCCGGTCCAACCACTGCATTGTAGAACTTTCCTTTGAGTATCGGTGGAACTCTCTTATCACACAAGACTTATCACACAAGACTCCAGATGCTAACCTCCACTTCATCCATCATATCCCAATATGGTGTGTGGCATCCTCGTCGATCTCCCCTCCCCTGGATAATCGACCCAAGGTACTTGAAGCTTCCTCTACTTGGGATAACCTGTGATTCAAGCCTCACATCCACGCCAACTCCCATCGGCTCAGCGGTGAACTCACACTACAGGTATTCCGTCTTCGTCCTGCTCATCTTGAAATCCTTACACTTAATAGTATGTCTCCAAACCTCCAGCCTATCGTTGACACAGACTCACGACTCATCAATAAGAACTATATTATCGGCGAATAACATGCACCATGGCACCTCTCCTTGAATATGGTGTGTTAGCACGTCCATCACCGGGCAAATAAGAACGATTGAGCGCAGAACCTTGGTGTAATCCCATTACAATTGAAAAATGCTTAGAGTCGCCTCCTACTGTCCTAACCCGAGTCTTAGCCCCATCATACATGTCCTTAATTGTCATAATGTAAGGAACTGACATAACTTTTGCCTCCAAGCATCTCCCGAGAACTTCACTAGTAATCTTGTCATACGCTTTCTTAAGGTCAATAAACACTATATGCATATCCTTTTTCATCTCTATACACTTCCGCGAACCTCCTAACAAGGTGTATAGCTTTTGTTGTTGAACGACCCAGCATGAACCCAAACTGGTTGTCGAATATAGACACTATCATCCGTACCGTCACTTTAACCACCATCTCCCACACTTTCATGGTATGACTTAGTAATTTAATACTCCGATAATTGTTACAACTCTGGTAATCAAAGTGAAGATACATATAATAAATTACTGTTTGATATTTTCCGTAGTAATATCAAATACAAAACTAGTACTACAAACACTCACCTGTTTCATCAGTGGGATAAAAGGGGAACATGATCCCACTTTTAAAGGGAATATGGTGGTGTGATCCTATGGTCTGAGTACTATATATGATGATCAAACTGGATATACTGATAAATTAAAGTGCCATCTTCATCTAATTTGCATATCTCAGGCAAAACTTGCAGGAACAAATAGAACTGATAGTTACTTTTCTTCTTTACTTCATTTTCTGTGTTGCCTCAATTAAAACCAATTATTTTACAGATATACTAAACATTAATAATTTCATTACTATCATAATTTACTCATGTACTTGTGTTGGTCTGGGTAACTCAGATTGGTGTCTAATACAAATCCAAGATCTGGGAAATACAAAGATTCTTAAATATTTGGTATCTTGCCAAGAGATAGGAGTTAAGTTATGATCTCAAGTGAAGAAGGGCCAGGAGAGATCTCCTTACTTCCTCAGATTTTGCTCAGATAAACCTGCTACTTATATTTGGGAGGGTAATCGTCCTCTTGTCCCCGTAATGAGTCTATTTAGGATGGAATTATGAAAAAGATTCAATATCGGGTTGATCTTGCCAGTTATATGTTTTAGAAAATACAAGGGCTGCCAGAAGGTATATTTAAGAACAACCTCAAAATGGCCATTTCCTGCTGTGAGTGATTTAACTTCACAAGTACTGCCAGCTATTGTGATTGTAACAGTACGGAGACATCAATCTAGGGTCCCTGAAGTTCATTTTGGTAGTAAATGAAAACACAGTCTATAAACACATTAGGGTATGTCTCCAATTCGTTTTCTGCTAGCATATCACTAAGTTAATTTAGCAGTAAACTACAACTCTCCAATGCATTATCCAGCTCACAACAGATCAGAGAGCAAGTCATTAAGCACACACAGAGACGCCATCACGTACATGTAAGCATTAGAATGGTTGCTCATCATTGCCTATCATTTTCATGGGAGCGGTTAATCTGCAGTTTTCACCCTCACCATCACAAAATGTATGATATTCCAAGCAGAAAAATCATCTACAAAAAAGAAGAAAAAAATAGTAAACTCAAAGCATGAGATACAATGAAAGGTTAAAACCACACAAATCTGCCCATCAAGTTTAGGAAGCTTGACCTGAATCATGTTAGAGCCAAAAGCCTCATCTATTAGATGATTAACCAGATTGAAACTTTGAACATCTTGTAACGAACCAGGAATAATAAACGACATGACAAATCGTAGAAAGATGGAGATTACTATAAAGATATTTTTAAGTATATAACGCCAGATTATATATGCATATGTTGAACAAGTCCTTTTTGCACTAAATGTATGCTCTAGCAAGATGAAGGATGTTCCTGCAACACTACAAACCGCATTGCAAGATCCTGAGAAAGCACAACCATTTCCTCTCTGTTCCAACCAAATAACATGAATATAAAAACAGTACCTAATTGCAATGAAAATAAACAAACTTCTAAAATTTCAACATTGTACACAAAATTAATTAGCCATGAGTATTAACAGCTTCCCATAGCAGATTCCTAGCCTGCATTGCCGCTACCCTAAGTGTCCTTAGTGTCCACCTATTGGCTTCAAAGAAAGACAAACTCCTGTAGGGCAAATTGTGCTTTTTGCATAGCTCCTGTACAATAGGAGAAATTTTCCTCAATTGGCACCTAGGCAACCTTGGAAATAAATGATGCTCAAGCTGGAACTGCAATCCTCCAAAGAACCAATCCATTTGGGGAGAACAAGCAATGTCAATAGTCCCAGCTGTTTGTTTCTCAAACCAATCGTTCCCCTTGGGCTGTCCAACATAGACATCGGCAGCAAAATGATTCAGACAGAATTGAACGTGCTGAATCCCTGTCACGACAAAGCTTATGAGGACAAATAACACCCTTTCTGTCCAATTAGGCAAGGTGGAAACAAGAAGCGGAAACCAAGTCCAGAAAATCATGATCCCCAATATGTTCATAAGTCTATCAGTCACTTTTCTCTTTGAGAATAATAGCAACAATGTCTGAAGAAACAAATTCACCCTGGAAACACAAACGATTGGATAGAACGTAAAATGCTGATAGCTGACGAAGAATTTAGCCAGGGAATCGAATGTGAGCTCTCTTCCATAGAAGGTAGAGTTCAATGATTTAAACAGACTAGTAGAGACAGCAAAAACAGGCAAGTGCTGAAGATCAGGGTCATAATCCAAACTATTGCAGGCGACATGATGGGCATTATGTGTCCAATTCCACCAAGCAATACTAATCCCAGTGATGCAATTCCCGGCTAGAATTTGTACCAATTTGTTGAAACCACGAGTTGTCATAATCAAGTAATGACCAGAATCATGACCCAAGTAAGAAACCTGCATCCAAGCCAACCCCAACAATCCTCCACAAAGCATACGAATCCAGAAACTATTACTATAAAGAACACCATAAACAGTCAAGAAAAGCAACAATGCCACAAAGCATAAGGAATAAATCACGCCATGACCTTTCTTTTCAAATAATCCGGCTTTCGAAAACTCAGAACAGAGTTTCCTATAATCCCTGGATACCTCAGATACCTCGTAATCCTCCAAATAATAGCCAGTGAATAACTTATCAAGATATTTCCAAGCAGTACCTGGATGAAAAGCAATGAATGCATCAGTTGCTTCTTGGCCAGCCAGATTGAGAATAGGGATATCACCACCTGGATGGTCCTTAATCCAATTTGTCGCATTGTAAACTTTCCCCTGTATTGAGATCCACAAATCATCGGCTTTGTTATGCTTCTTTAACTCCTCAGCGGTAATGTACTTCTTAGAATCCCCCATTGTTAAAAAAACACTAAAGTTTGAATCTTTTTCTTTTTAATAAGCAAACAGACACCAAAAGTATGAATCTATTCAAGAAAATGAGAAATGCAGAACAGATCTAAACATTAACGATAAAACAAACCCCAAAGTGTATTTCGTTGAACAAAAGAATAAGATGGGGTTGGTTCTTTTATAGGGTTGTTTCGATCTGTTTCCTCAAAAAATTTGAACAGTGTCGATGCTTAGAGGGGAAGTTTTGATGCCTAAAGAGGATATGAGAGAGAGGAATGTGCCGGGAGGCCCGGGACGGTGGGTTTTAAATGGTGTAATACTTGGATTAAATTGACTCGTTTTTTAAGGAAAAAGAATGGGTGTCACCAGTGTTTTATAGATTTCTTTGCAGTTACCTAGGGGTGGGCATATATCGGGTAAAACCGATAACCTCAACCGATAATTCTTTATTGGGTTATCGGTATTGGATTATTGGGCTAACGATTCGGTAACGGGGTGACTTTTTTTTTATTGGGTAATCGGTTCGGTTTCGGTTTGAATTTTTATTATTGGGTAACAACCGATAATCCAATAAGGATGAAGTAATTTACTAAACTACCCTTAAGTATATACTAGGGTTTTATTTTATAATTCCCTTCCCTCATTCATTTGTCTCTCCACTCTCATTCTGCGCCGTACTGACCAAAACCAGCACACTGGATAGTGGATACCCAGCGACGAACTGATTTTGAACAGCCACACCTCAGTTGAGCTCGAACCAACAAACCAAGTTCGCCAAGGTAAACTTAATTGCCTTTAATTTCTGTACTTAATTTAAACGGAGGTAAACTTAATTGCCTTGAAATCATCCTTTTCACGTCCAGATCTGAACAACAAAACCCTCCAATTCGGGTGGAGATTGGCTGATTTGTGTGACTGTGCGGACTGGTTTTCATTTGGTTTATAAACAGGTTTTCAAATCTGGTTTGCTTGATTTCATTAAAAAATAAGCAAATAAGATATGGCAACATATAAAATAATAAAGACCATGCTTCACAGTTCACTAGACCATGAAGACCATGCTTCACAGTTTACTAGAATTATTATTCTTTTTGGTTAAACGTTAAAAACAAAAATAAAAACAATATACTTTGATGTTTGTTGGATTGTTGGAACATCAAGATCCACTATGTAATATGAAACAGTGTGTAAAGTGATCATGCGGTTTGTACATTTTGCTGATTTGCATATCCTAATAGCATCCCTGCCATTACCAGGTTCTTAAGGTCTGGTGTTTATCTTGTCCAGGTACTAAAGAAGATGTAAGTGTCATACTTTTCCTTTTATTTTTTCTTTCTAATTGTATTTGGATATTAACATCACTGTATTAATGGTTATACAGCTATATCATCCAGAAACAGAAATATCAGAATTAAGCTCACCAAATCAAGCTAGAATATGACGATTGATAAGGTGATTTCAATCAACAAAAAAGAGACAAAGAAAAAAGAGGTCTATTGCATGGGAATATTTTGACCGAATTATTGATCCGGAAGGAAATCAAAATGGTGTCTGTAAGTATTGCAAAAAAGAATAATTTGCTGATTCGAAAGATAATGGTACGAAATCACTCCTTACACATATGTCCATTTGTCCAAAAATGCCTTTAAGTGTTGCTAAAAGTCAATCTAAAATAGGCTTTAAACCTATTCCGGGGGGTAACAAGGGTGATGTAGTTGTTGTTCCATGGAAATTTGATCAAGAACAATGTAGGAAGGTTGTGTGTCGTATGGTGATTGTTGATGAACTTCCTTTCAGCTTTGTTGAAAAGGAAAGTTTTGTGAATTTTATGAAAGTTGCTCAACCTTTTTTTCGAATTCCTTCACGTAGAACTGTGACTCGGGATTGTTTTGATCTTTTCAATGAGGAAAAATGTAAGTTAGTAAATCATTTTAAAGATCAGAGAGTTTGCCTTACCACTGATACTTGGACTTCTTTGCAACGAATAAATTATATGTGTATTACTGCTCATTGGATTGATAGTGAATGGAAAATGCATAAAAGAATTATCAACTTTTGTCCAATTTCTAGTCATAGGGGTGAAGATATGGCAAATAGTATTGTTAATTGTTTGAAAGAGTGGGGGTTACAAAAGATTTTCACTATCACTGTTGATAATGCTAGTTCAAATGATGTGACGGTGAAGGAGCTTTCTAAGAAGTTAAGTAAATGGGGGACCAATTCCATGAATGGTAAGCACCTTCACGTGAGGTGTATGGCTCATATTATGAATCTTGTTGTTCAGGATGGTATAAAAGAATCAAGTGTGTCTATTGAACGTATTAGGCAAGCAGTGAGATATATCAGGCAGTCTCCTGCTAGGTGGAAAAAGTTTCAGGAATGTTGTGATGAAGGAAATCTAGTTAGGAAATCTTTATGTTTGGATGTTCCTACAAGGTGGAATTCTACATACTTGATGTTGAATAGGGCTATAGAATATGAGACTGCAATTTTAGAGTATGCTGATCATGATATTGGCTTGTCACATCATCTTGAGTTTGTTGATATTGTGGATAGAAGTCCTGTAGGTACACTTTTGAGTAGTGATTGGGAAGATGTAAAGAAATTGACAAAATTTCTTGAAATCTTTTATAAGATTACTGTAAGGGTATCTGGCTCACTTTATGTTACATCAAATCATCATTTTCTTGAAATTTGTGAAGCTGCTGTTTACTTGACGCAGTTGATATTAAATGAAGATGTTCTTTTGGGTGCAATGGCAAAGAAGATGAAGGAGAAATTTGATAAGTATTGGGGTGATCCAGAAAAAATGAACAAAATGATTTTTATTTCATGTGTTTTGGATCCTCGGTACAAGTTTGATTCTGTTAGTTTTGCGCTTGCGAAGATGTTCAAAGAGAAAGGGTCAATTATCACGAAGGGAGTGCATACATACATGACTTCGTTGTTTGACGAGTATGTAAAGTCCCATTCAAAAGATAACGATTGTCGTCCTTCTTCATGTTTATTTAACTCTTCATTGGAAACAAATCAAACAATGGAAGCTTCAACTGCATCTTTTGGTTCTTTCTTTGAAGAATTAAAAAGACATAAAGATGAGATTGGAAGTTCAGATTCTAAATCAGAATTGGAAAAATATCTTACAGAAGAAGCTGAAAACAAAATAGCAGACGGTAATATATTGCTTTGGTGGAAAGTAAACTCACCTATATTCCCCATTCTTGCTGATATGGCTCGGGATGTGTTATCTATTCCTATTTCAAGTGTTGCATCTGAATGTGCATTTAGCACTGGAGGGCGTATTCTTGATTCGTTTAGGAGTTCATTGACTCCTAAATTGGTGGAAGTTCTAGTGTGCCTTCAAGATTGACTTCGAAGTGAGCCATTACCTGTAAGTGTTGAGGAAGATTTAGATGTTCTCGAGCAACTAGAACAAGGTAGTAATATTTTAATTTGTTTGATTTTATATTATTTAATATTTTTATTGTTTAACTTCTTAATATAAATTCTCACAGATTTTGCCAATCTTGGAAATGAACCGTACGATGATGATGTGTAGAATCTTAGATACTTGTAAGTTAAACTTTGGTAAGTTAATTATTCAACTTATATAATACATTGTATGATTACAAATATTACTTGACTAAGTTGACTTAATATATTTTATTTTTTGTGTTTAATAGGTGTAACCATGCCTCCACTTTGTTGTCTCAAGCTAGCAACTGGATTTGATATGAACTCTGAAGTTTCTACCTTCAGTTGAAAGCAGTACTGGAGTAGTTTCTATCTTTATTTGGTCTGAACTCTTGACAAATGTGGCTTCATGGTTAACCGTTGAAATACTTCTTGTATTATCTGTCTCCTAATGCAGTAGCTGCCTCCTCACCTTTTGTTCTATTTATGTTTGCACTTCTATTTTTTCTGCCACCGCTGTATGTCATTATAGCTATTAGCTAGCAGTTGTATTTGTGCTTTCTGCAGCTATTATCAGTTGGTTGAAGTTTCAGCACTTTTAAGTTTTTATCGGGTATACTGATAACCGAACCGATAATGATCAATAACCGATAAGCCGATAATCGATAACTAATATCTTATCGGTTTGGTTATCGGGTTATGATATTTGTAAACCGATAATCGATAGGCAAAACCGATAATTTTCAAAACCGAACCGTACCGACCGATGCCCACCCCTAATTTTACCCCCCCTAAAATCAGAAGCGGAGGTAGAATTTTCACCAAATTTTATAATATATAATATAATTTTTTAAATTTTATATATATAGTGTAATTATCGCGCAAAGGGATTCAAATATTCCCCTCTTCTATGATTTATAGGTTTGACTCATGGATAATTCAGGAAAAAGAATATCTTTATTATTCCGTAATGAAATAAAAGAAACTTATTTGATTAGGCATGTAGTTTAAGAAACAATAAAAGTTTTAAAAGTTATGGTCTTAAACAAGTTATAACATCTGTATGAATATAATTCTTTGAAACTTACAATGTTGCTATAAAACCTTCTTAGTGAAGGTAAAATTGAAAGCTTAACTTAAATTATTTTCTTATTTAGAAAGAGGTCATTTTGTTAAAAAACAGAACAAAAAAATAGATTCGGAACAAAGAAAATTAATGCAAACCATTGGAAATAATAGAATAAGGTGAATTACAACAAAGATCATATAATTTGGGTGTAAAATGCAAAGAACTCCAGTTTTCCCATGTATGCTTAGTACGATTAAATTCCGTGCGCGTCATGAGACTTTTTCCGTGTAGCACCTCGCGAGATGTTGCTTGGGATAAGTGTCATTCCGGAGATGAATGAATGGTGGTGGTTTGCCCTCGCGAGAAATATCTTCAACTTGATGGCTCCTATCCGGGGAGATAGGAGCAGTGCCCCAGTGAACTAACACTTCGAAGACGGTTCAGGGAATCCATTGATAAAGTTATAATACATAGTCTTGTTTGATCTTCAAGACCTCTAAGATATTCGGGATCCACTCCTATCCACTACACCTGAGGCTTATCCTACAATTGACAAGTATCTCGAAAGTCAATAACCACCCAAAGTAACGTGTGGGAGTTGAACTAGGGATATGAACATTAGGTTTAGGTAATAAATACCTCCACTTTCCTAGCTTATAACACATTTTGATTTCGATCTATGTTAGAATACATCGATTTAAGTTTTGTGAGAAGAAAATAATTATAACGAATGATGAAGAAGAAGAGCTAAGGTTGAAGCTCAGAAATGAAAAAATAGCGGACAAAACTAAGTTAAGGCATAGTCTTAACATCGACTCTAATATGCCACATAGGATGTCACGTGGCCTCATCTTAGCTGTTCAAAATTGCACTGATGGATTAAATCTGGTCCGTTCAAAGAGCACTTAATTTCTGCAAAATTCTCACATGCACAAAATATGTCATCTGAAGAAGGAATAATGAGTTAGTTATTTTGTTACTACTAGTAATAGGACAAGTGTACAAATTTAATAGGCTATTCTTTTATTTTTTGTTTTCTGTTCTAGGAATACATGTATATAAATAGAGTGTCCTTTGTACAGATGATTCATTCAGAAATACATAGAATTTCTCAAATTACGTTCTTAATTTTCAATATGGTATTAGAGCAGTAGCTCTTCTTCCTCTTCTTCTTCTTTTCCTTTTCTTCATATTTCTAATTTTCTACATGAATCATGGCTCCTTCCTCAGACGTCACTGAAACTCAACTCACACACACCTCTTCTTCTTCAACAACATCAGGCAATGGAAAAACCATTGATTCTACTCACCCTTACTTCATTCATGCTTCTTTTGCACCAGACATGATACTGGTGAACACATCATTTGATGGTCGTGGCTATGTTGGTTGGAGTAGATCCATTTTGATCTCGCTGTCAGCTAAGAACAAATTAGGCTTCATTGATGGTTCATGCCCTATACCATCTTCTACAGACCTACTCATCCAACTTGGAGCAAATGCAACCACATGGTAACCTCTTGGTTGTTGGATTCCCTCACCAAAGTCATTGCTGACAGTTTTCTATACTCAAAAGCTGCTAAGGATCTTTGGTTAGATCTGGAGTACATGTTTGGGCAACCTAATGGAGCCAAGCTATACCACCTGCAAAAGGAACTTGCTAATTCAATACAAGGGACAACTGACATTGCTACTTATTTCACTAAAATGAAGCGACTATGGGATGGATTAGACACTCTCAACTCTGATATGCAGTGCTCATGCAACTGTGATTGTGATGGAAAGAAGAAAATGCAGCAATTTAAGGAAGATGAGAGGCTCGTTCAGTTCTTCATGGGCTTGAATGAGACATATAAATTGGCTAGGAGCAACATTCTTATGGTTAAACCTCCACCTTCAGTCAATCAACCTTACTCACTTCTCATGCAAGATGAGAATCAAAGGGAAATCCATGTCAGTTCCCCATTTCCAACAGATGGTGCTTCTTTCATGGTGAAGAATCAAGGACCTCAGAGTTATCAGAACCCTGCAGCATCTCATTTCCCTCAGCAGAAGAATGGACATACTTCTTATAAAAGAAATCTTGCATACAAAGGAAAGAAAAACACACAGATGTGCTCCGATTGTAAGATGACTAATCACACAACTGATAACTGTTACATACTTTTAGGATTACCTGCTGATTTCAAATTTACTAAAAACAAAAGGGTTCAAAATCCACCAAAAGGAAATTCAGGCACTGTAGTAGAAGATACAGGGAAAATTCATAGCAACATGGCATAAGGACCTCAATTTTCTCAAAAGCTCTCATCTAATCAATTCAGTCAATTAGTTAGTCTGTTGAATCAACTACAAATAATAAAGGGAGCTTCTCAAGAGGTCAATGCAAATTCTGCTTCTGGTATATTGTTTACTAATTCTCCATCCTGTTATTCAATTTCTAATTCTAATCTTTCCAACTCTTGGACTATAGATTCAGGGGCAGCTGAGCATATGTGTTTTAATGCTAACACATTCTTATTCTTAGTACCATTACCTTTTCCTCTAATGGTAAAATTACCTATATTTTCTAGAGCAAAGGTCAATCATGCTGGCAGTATTTCTATCTTTCCAGGTCTAGTTCTGGAAAATGTTCTTCATATTCCTAGTTTCAAGTATAACTTACTCTCAGTTTGTAGGCTTTGTCAAAGATTCAAATGTCTCTTAGTTTTCATTTCTTTTGGATGTATTTTGTAGGGCCCTCTCATGAAGAGCCCTCAAGTTTTTGGTGAAGCTAAGGAGGGACTTTACTTATTGGAGCCTAGTGTAGAACCTAGAAATTTTTCTTCTAATTCAGTTTCAGATAATAGATTGTTTCCTGCATCTTTTTCTAATTCAGTTTCAGCATCTTTTCCTTTTCCCATTTTAGCACAGATGGCATGTAATTGGGGAATCTGTCTTTCAATCCAATGAAATATATCAGTTTAATTTCTTTTGTTTATGATTATGTGTCATTGTGATGTTTCCCCATTATCAAGACAGTCTAGATTACCATTTTCACTCAGTCATATCCAGACTAAGCAACCTTTTGAACTAATACACATTGACACATGGGCTCCTTATAGGACTTCTACTCATAATGGATACAAGTATTTTCTCACTATTGTGGATGATTTTAATAGAGCAACTTGGACTTATCTACTGAGCACAAAGGATTGTGCATTTTCAGTTCTAAAATATTTTTTGAGCATGGTGGAAAGATACTTTAACACTAAGGTCAAGGTTATTAGGTCAGATAATGCTTTTGAGTTGGGAGCAACACTGAAACTTCCTTGTTTTTATTATCATAAGGCATTTTGCATCAGAATTCATGTGTGGGAATTCCTTAGCAAAATGGGATTATGGAGAGAAAATATAGACATTTGTTAGAAATTGTTAGAGCTCTACTCTTTAAATCCAAGGTGCGTCTTTGTTATTGGGGAGAATGCATTCTAACAACTACATTTCTCATCAACAGATTTCCATCTAGAGTGCTCAAAGGACAAACTTCCTATCATTTGTTGTTTGGTAAGGCACCCTCCTATTCTTTCATAAGAAGTTTTGGTTGTCTTTGTTATGCCTCTACCTTGTCACACAACAGAGGGAAGTTTGATCCCAGGGCCACAACATGTGTATTCATGGGATATCCACTTAGTCAAAATGGATATAAATTATTGAATTTCACCACCATGAATTTCTTTGTCTCCAGGGATGTTTATTTCATTGAACATATCTTTCCCTTTTCCCATATGTGTCAAGATGATCCCTCTATATATATCCTGGTCCCATATTCCCTATACCTCCTTTCACCTCTAATGCTCCCACACCACATAACTACAGTGTACCACAAGATTGCTCTACTCCTGGTTCTTTACCTAGTTCTTCTTCTCACCTGACTATTCCCTCTCCTATTTCTTCTACCTCACCTATCCCTCATTCCCCTCTTGTTCCTCTTAGGATATCCAATAGAGATAATATAGGGACTCTACCTAGTTATCTTAAGGATTATATTTACAACAACATATTTCTCACTGATGTCACCACTTCTTGTCTCACATGTCCTTGTTCCCCTTCCCCTTTGCTTTCTCTGCTCTCACTAGCTCTAATAAACACCTACTCAAATCAGTCTCTTCTATTACAGAATCTACCTCCTACTCTCTGGCTTGTATTAACCCATGTTGGGTGCAATTTATGAACTTAGAACTTAAGGTTTTAGAAGAGAATATTACGTGGGGTGTTGTTCTACTGCCTACTAGGAAAAAGGCATTACCCTGTAAATGGGTTTATAAAGTCAAACAAAATGCTGATGGCACTATTGAAAGACTCAAGGCTCGATTGGTTATAAGAGGTGATGTTCAGAGAGAATGTATGGATTACATAGAAACCTTCTCTCTAGTTGTCAAGATGACAACAATCAGATGTTTGCTTTCTATTGCTGTCAAGAAAGGTTGGTCTATATCTCAATTTGATGTGAGCAATGCCTTCTTACATGGGGAGTTGAAAGAAGAAGTTTATTGAGGTTTCCTGCTGGTTTACCTTCCCCAAGTCCCAACCATGTTTATCGACTTAAGAGATCTCTTTATGGTTTGAAACAAGCCTCCAGACAATGGTATTCCGGGCTTGTCGGGGTGCTCAATTCAAGGGTTTTTCTGCTTTTCTTAATGACTATTCTCTGTTCTTTAAGAGAATAGATGATGTCATTTCTATTATTGCATTCTATGTCGATGATATACTGCTTACAGGGGACAACATTGCTGAGTTAACAGACCTCAAAGCATTCATGCATTCTAAGTTCAAAATGAAGAATCTTGGGCCACTTCATTGTTTTTAAGGAATGAATTTTTTGCGAGAACAAAAGGGTATGATTATTAATCAAAGGAAATTTACCATTGATTTGCTCCACGAGTTTGACTGCTCCAATCTCCGTTCAGTTTCTTAACCCCTGTATCTATCGTCCAAATTAGTTACTGATTCTGGTCCTCAATTGACTGGAGCTTCTCTTTGTCGTCGTTTGGTGGGTAAGATCAATTATTTGACTCATACATGCCCAGATCCCTCCTTCGCTGTTCTCACTCTCAGCCAGTTCATACAACGCCCTTGAATTGGTCATTTCACTGCTGCCTTGTGTGTTTTTCATTACCTTGGCTCCAGCTCAGGCAAAGGACTGTTTCTCAATGCCCATCCCACTTATGACCTTTTGGCTTTCTGCGATGCAGATTGGGCCTCTTGCCGAGATAGTCGTCTGTCCGTTACTGGTTTCTTTATAAGTTTGGGTGGTTTTCCTGTGTCTTGAAAATCCAAGAAACAAGCTTTTGTCTCTCTATCTTCCATAGAAGCGGGCGATGTGTGGTTACAGAATCACCTGGTTGACTCGTTTGCTCACAGATCTTTCAGTTCCTCTTCCGACTCTGGTTCCCATTTTCTCTGATAGTCAAGCTGCCATCCATATCGCCAGGAATCATGCGTTTCACAAAAGGACTAAACATGTCGAACTCGATTGCCACTTTGTGCGGCAATGATTTCTCTCCGATCTCATCTCCCTTTCTTTTATTCCCTCAAAATTGCAATTTGCTGATTTATTCACCAAACCCTTACTGGGCCCTGCTCACAAAATAATTCTTGGCAAGTTGGGGGTGTCTTCTGCCCTCTCCAACTTGAGGGGGGATGTTGGAATACATCGATCTAAGTTTTGTTAGAAGAAAGATTTAGAAGAAGAAAATGATTTACAGAAGATAACTGATGATGAAGAAGAAGAGCTAAGGTTGAAGCTCATAAATGAACAAATACGGACAAAACTAAGTTAAGACATAGTCTTAACTTTGACTGTAGTAAGCCACATAGGATGCTACGCAGCCTCATCTCAGCTGTTCAAAATTGCACTTATGGATCAAATCTGGTCCGTTCAAAGAGCACTCAATTTCTGGAAGATTCTCACATGCACACAATATGTCATATGAAGAAGAATAATGAGTTAGTTGTTTTTTTTAGAAATAGACTAGTATAATAGGACAAGTGTACAAATTTAATAGGCTATTCTTTTATTTTTTATTTTCTTTTCTAGGAATACATGTATATAAATAGAGTGTCCTTTGTACAGATGATTCATTTGAAAATATAGATAATTTCACAAATTACATTCTTAATTTTCAATATTCTATTTTTTCATTTTTATAAGCTACTGCATTTTGCTCTTGTCAAGCTGGGAAATTGAACTTTACTTTGCAACATTAATTATGGCTCATAAGCACTCTCAATAAGATTACTCATTCCTTTGCTTTCCTACTTTGATCATATTATTGATGTCGATTATTGCTTAGTGAGCTAAGCGATTCATTCAACTAAGCTTTGATTTGAACCAATTTTTATGACATCATTAAATGTAAATTCAATTATTTTATCCTGAAGTTATTTTTGGGTTAAGCAGCTGGAGCAATTTTTTTTCTTTTCAATTAATGGTAGAATGGTTTGTATGAAAGTTTTATATTATATCTTAACTTAACCATATATATATATATATATATATATATATATATATATATATATATATATATATATATATATATATATATATATATATATATATATATTACTGTCGTTTAGCATAGACAAAT
Source organism: Nicotiana benthamiana (assembly GCA_034376525.1). NCBI lineage: Eukaryota > Viridiplantae > Streptophyta > Magnoliopsida > Solanales > Solanaceae > Nicotiana > Nicotiana benthamiana. The sequence continues at coordinate 125,037,076 of CM067338.1, read as the reverse complement.
AAAAATCTGCAACTCAAAGTATAAACAACTCCCAAAAACCAATGGATATAAGTCACAAACTCCAAATAAAAATACTAAATATCTTAATACATCAGAGTCTAATGAGGATAAGAAAAATAACATAATAAGAATAGATGGGAACTTCGAGGTTTGCGGACATCCTTGAAGTATCCATGTACGGGCTAACTCACGGATATCTGGTCTGGTATATATATATATATATATATATATATATATATATATATATATATATATATATATATATATATATATATATATATATATATATATATATATATATATATTACTATCGTTTAGCATAGACAAATAAAAATCTGCAACTCAAAGTATAAACAACTCCCAAAAACCAATGGATATAAGTCACAAACTCCAAATAAAAATACTAAATATCTTAATACATCAGAGTGTAATGAGGATAAGAAAAATAACATAATAAGAATAGAGGGGAACTTCGAGGTCTGCGGACATCCTTGAAGTATCCATGTACGGGCTAACTCACGGATATCTGGTCTGGTAGGAAGTAACTGGATCTGTGGAAAATATTATGCAAAAACGTAGTATGAGAATACCACAATGTTACCCTGTAAGTGCCAAACCTAAACTCGGTAGAGTAGTGACGAGGTTAGGTCAGGGCCCAACTGAAATATAAGAACTAAGGTAGAAGATTTAAATAAAGATACAATAATGATAGGGAAATGTAATAAAAAGAATGTGCAAAAAGCAACAACATGGGAATCAAAGAAGACAAATACAGCACGTAAGGAAGCAAGAATCTTACAAGTTAAGGAACAACAACAACAACAACAACAACAATGAATACAACAACTAGAGGAAGCAATAACCGCACTACAGAAATTTCGTGCCAAATAATACTCCGCACGGCAGAAACCTCGTGCCATAATAACAATCCGCACGGAAGAAACCACGTGCCAAATAATACTCCGCATGGCATAAACCTCGTGCCACAATAATTTTGATGACCCGATAGTTTATCTTATGTTTTAGAACCTAATTTCATATCGAAGCCTTAAATACCTCATTTTAGCCTTTCTTGATTTCAATACGCAGTCTTGATATTTTTTTGAAAAGCTTTTATACTAAAAACTGATAAAAATAAGAATTTTACCTCAAAAATTTATTTAAGTTGACTTCGATCAATATTTTGGAAAAGCTTACCCGGATTTTGTGTTTTGGTAGTCTTGGTGAGTCCATATCATAATTTGGAACCTGGGCGTATGCCCGAAAGCGAATTTGGAAGTCCCTAGCTCGAGTTATTAATTTTTGTTAAAAATTGAAAGTTTATTGATTTTTAAGAATTGATTAATATTTGGTCTTGTTGATAATGGGTTCGTATTTTGGTTTCAAAGTCTGGTACAAGTATATTATTGTGTTTATGATGTGTCTGCTAAATTTGGTGAGAAACAGAGTTGGTTTGACGCGATTCGGACGTCCGATTTTGAAAATAGAAGTTCTAAAGTTTTCTTGAAACTTTTCTTTGATTTGGTGTCTAATTCATAGTTTTAGGAATTATTTTGATGTTTTTTTGATCCCACGAGTGAGTTTGTATGAGGTCTTTTGAGTTGTGTGCATAATTGGTTTGGAGCCACGAGGGCTCGGATAAATTTCGGGTAGGCTACTGATGTTTTTGAAACTTAAAATCTAGTTTTTTAGACTTCTGCTGGTATCTGGTGTTTCCTTTTCCACGTTCATGAAGGTACTCTCGCGAACACGAATAGTAAACTGGGCTAGGGAAGGATTTTTTTCTACGCGAAACGCGAGACCTTGGTCGCAAACACGGAGCATTGGGGGGGGGGGGGGGTATGTTCTTCGCGAACGTGATGGGCCACACGCGAACGCATAGAGTTATTGGGGTGGGCTGGGATTAGTGGGTTGTTCTACGTGAACGTGAGCCAAGGCTCGTGAATGCGATAGACAACGGGGGCATACCATCGTGAACGCGTGCAACCCTTCGTGAACGCGTAGGACTTTAGAGCCACTGCCTTTCACGAATGCGAAGAAGGCATGACGCCTAGACCTTAAAATATTTCAAAAATGGGATGTCCCATTTTTCATGACCCTAGAGCTCGGCCTAGGTACGATGTTGAAGAGAAAACTCAACTTCAATTCATAGGTTTGTGCACTTTAACTCATTTTCTTCCATTTCTAACATCCCCCATTAATTCCTAACCCTAATATTTGTTCTTCCGTGATAGAAAATTAGGGATTTATGAAGAATTAGGGGCTTTTGTAAATTGGGGATTTAGACCTCAATTTGAGGTCCAATTCCTAAACTAATTATATAATCAGACTCGGGGGTGGATTGGTAAATGGATTTTGGTTCGAACCTCAAATTTTGACCAAGCGGGCCCGGGCTCAATTTTGAATATTTGGAGAAAAGTTTGGAAATTCTAAATTTATGCATTCTTGAGAAGTATTTGATATTATTGAGTTACTTTGGCTAGATATGAGTTATTTGAAGGCAGATTTTGGAGGAAAGTCCCCGGTAGAGATCTGAATTGACAACGGAGTAAGGTAAGTGTTGGGTCTAACCTTGACTTAAGAGAATTAGGAACCCTCGGAATATGTGCTATGTAAATCTCATGTGAGTGGAGTATATGCGAGGTGACGAGTGTTTATGCGCCTCCAAATTTCTTGTTTTCTCTGATTTCTCGCTGCTCATTAATTATCTCCTTCCCCGTCTTAAATGTTATATGCCCTAAATGCTTTCCCTGTTTATTTGCTACTTGTTAGTGGATGTCCTCTCTTGTTAATGATGTCAGATCTTTTCATAGCTTCATGATCCCCTGCTATTTGCTTAAATCGACTTGATTGCATCATTTTATTGTCAATTACTACACTGGTGTTGCTGTGTAGTATTACTTTTGCATATTTCCTATGTTGTACAAGGTTTCCGTTTTGGTTCAGCTTAGTATTTATTGGTTGTAAATAGTTTTCTGGTTTAAATTGTTAATTTGACTGTGTACAGTGAGTATTTGGTATTGATATAGGAGATCGGGTTGCACGCTGCAACAAGTGAAATAAGGGTGGATTGATATGGTGGAATAAGGATGACTTTGTACTATACAATGGGATCGAGGTGCACGCCGCAACAGGTAGAATAAGGGTGGAATGTTAAGATGATATAAGGGTGTATGATACAAATATTGGCATATGGTAGGATCGGATATATATATATATATATATATTATTGTGTTGATGTTATTACAGCGAAATAAGGGAGGATTTTGTGTTATCCGATGGGATCAGATTGTGTGCGCAACAACCTATGTGTTTCTATTTCCTCGAGTTATGTTGGTTTTCGGTATTTTATTTGAAAATTTAAGGATTGGTAATTCTAAAAGACATTGGTTTATTCCTTGAGGTTTTAACTGCTATTTTCATTTGAATGTCTTATCTTGTTCCGTATTTTCTTTTCTACCTTTATTATATACTGTGTAGATGTTGTAATTTAAGTGACCCGCCTTAGCCTCGTCACTACTTCGTCGAGGTTAGGCTCGGAAATTACAGAGTACATGGGGTTGTTTGTACTCATACTACAGTCTACACTTCTTGTACATATTTTGGAGTCAGTCACAACGGTGGCTATTAGCGTTCTTGGATTGACCAGCTCAGCTGATACTTGAGGTACAGCTGCTTAGCTCCTGCAGCTCCTAGAGTCCCATTCTTTGTTTTTATTAATTGTGTACCTTCTTTTTAGATAGTTTTATGTTTTCATAGCCTTGTATGTACTATTCTAGAAGCTCGTGCACCTGTGACACCGAGTTTAGGGATGTATAAAACGTTTGGCAGTTTTAGCTTCCGCATTATTACTTTGGATTATTGCATATTCGTTATTATTTAATTTCAAACTGTTAAAATAGATAAATTGTTCTAACATTGGTTGCCTAGCAAGTGAAATATTAGGCGTCGTCACGGTCCCGACGGTAATAATTTTGGATCGTGACAAGTTGGTATCAAAGCAATAGGTTACATAGGTCTCACGAGTCATGAGCAACCTTAATAGAGTCTGGAGGGTCGGTACGGAGACGTATGTACTTCTCTGTCGTGCAATTTTATTCTATCATTGCTGATTAAACCCTTCTACTTTGTTCTCTCGTAGATGGCGATAACATGCATTGCATCTTCTTCAGCTAGACAGCACCCGGAGCCCCCAGCAGCAGCTCCTACAAGGGCAGAGGTCGAGTTCGAGGTCGTGCTAGAGGCTGAGGCACGGGTAGAGCTCAACCTAGAGCTCGAGTAGCAGTGCCAATAGTGGAGCCTCAGTTGGAGTTTGATGACGAGGTTTCAGCCCAAACTGTGCATGTCGGACCAGCTTAGGTCCCGGAGGGGTTCATCGCCACCTTAGTGCTTCAGGACATTTTGGTCCATTTGGTAGGCCTTATGGAGAGTGTGGCCCAGACCGGTACATTTCTTGAGGCACCAGTTGTCTCTCAAAGGGAAGGAGCATAAACTCCCGCTACTCACACTCCAGAGCAGATGGCTCCCCAGTATCAAACTCCAGCAGCCGTGCTATTTGGAGTAGTTCAGCCAGTTATTCCGGCACAGGCTGGTGATGGACATGCCATGTCTTCTGAGGGCTTATTGGGATACAAGTTTACCAAGCTCTTCCCAGATCACTTCATTGTAGCACCTTCTGAGGACCCATGGGATTATCTTGAGCTCTGTCATGAGGTGCTGCGAAACATGGGTATAGTTGAGACCAATGGGGTCGATTTTGTTATTTCAGATGACGAGATCCGCTAAGAGATAGTGGAAGGATTATGTATCTACCAGACCAGCTGGGTCGCCTTCTCTTACTTGGCACCAGTTCTCTTAGCTATTTCTAGAGAAGTTCCTTCATATCACACTGAGAAAGAGTTACCGCAGGCAGTTCGAGATCCTTTAGCAGGGCGGCATGTCAGTCACTCAGTACGAGACTCATTTTGTAGATCTAACCCATCATGCTATTCTTCTTCTTCTTACCGAGAGATAGAGAGAGATAGAGAGAAGATTTATTGAGGGATTCTCTCACCCTATCAAGCTTGAGATGGCCAAGGAGATTGGGGCTGAGATTTTTTTTTCATACGGTTGCTAATGTTGCCAGGCGAATTGAGGAGGAATAGATTGGCCACTAGATTCACCACTCTTGGATTTTCTCTTATTTTTAAGGAATATGTCCTCTTAATTATAATTATGCAAAGTAATTAAATAAAACAAACAAAAATATTATATTAAAACTAAAGAGTTGGAACGAGTTTACTGAGTTGACGAACTACTTATCGAAATTAATTATCGTTGAAGACTTGAAGACTTGAATACTTCAATTTACCAACTTCAGAATTTTTCACACAAGACGCAACAACAAAGTGACCAATTTTAAAAGAAAATTAGAGAGACATTAGTGATTTGGTGAAGAAAAATGAAAGAGTGAGAGGGTATTCATAGTTGAAAATAGGGAAAAGTATAAATATAAAATGTTTGGGATTAAAACAAAGTTGAGGGGGAGGTTAAATAGCCAACGACTATTTTGGTAGCGATAACGGCTATTTTTCAATAGCCAACGGTCATATTTTTAAAAGAGAATCTTTTAAAAAAAATTATAGTCGTTGAGACCGTTTAGGACCGTTTGGGACCGGTTGAACCGGCTCACTTAGGAGGGGGTCCTGGGCCCAAACGGTCCCTATCCTAATGAGCACTTTCTTTGAACCGGCCCATATGGGACTCAAACCCCTTGATCTGAGGCATATGGGCTCGTGGGTCTAGGCGGGCCGGGGCCGAATCGGCCTACTTGTCACCCTTAACCACAACGGTACCTAATAATTTTCAAGCCTAAACTCGGTAGATAAATGACGAGGTTAGGTCAGGGTCGTGCTGGAATATTAGAAATAAGGTAGAAGATAAAAAAACGATACAATGGAATGGCAGGGAAATAAAACACCAAGAATGTACGAGAAGCAACAACACGAGAATCAAAGAAGACAAATACAACACGTAAGGAATCAAGAATCTTACAAGTTAAGGAACAACAACAACAACAACAAACAATACAACAACTAGAGGAAACAACTACTGCACGACAAAAACCTCATGGGAAATGACACTCCACATGACAAAAACCTTATGCCACAATAACATTTCACACGGTAGAACCCTAGTACTAAATAATACTTTGCATGGAAGAAAACTCGTGCCATAATAACACTCCGTATGGCAGAAAATTTGTGCCACAATAACAATCCACACGGTAGAACCCTCGTACTAAATAATACTTCGCATGGCAGAAACTTCGTGCCACAATAACACTCCATATGGCAGAAACTGTGTACCACAATAACAATCTGCATGGAAGAAATCTCGTGCCAAATAATAATCTGCACGGCAGAAACCGCGTTCCACAATAACAATTCGTAGAACAAAAACCTCATGTCACAATAATAATCCGTACGGTAGAAGCCTTCTACCAAAATAAAAAACAATTATCTCAACAAAAAAATCACGGTTTCTTCCATATGGAGTGTTATTGTGGCACGAAGTTTCTGCCATGCGAAGTATTATTTAGTACGAGGGTTCTACTGTATGGATTGTTATTGTGGCATAAATTTTCTGCCATATGGAGTGTTATGCACAGTACTAATTTTGGTGCACGACAATCTCTTTCTTGTGGCGAACATCATTTCTTTGATTTTATTCCAAAATCTTAATTAAAACGCAACAGATCTTGAATCTAGTGATTCATACTCTTCATTCGAATTCAAAAGCTGTCAACTTTCTGTAAGCTTACGGATTGTTGTTTGTTTAGATGAGTTTCTTCCCATACGAACCAATAGATCATAAGAATTGTTAGACGGTATAACTATTTTCTTTCAGTTCTTGACATTCTCTATAGAAATCTCGATTGGTGGATATGGTGGAAGAATTGTGAAGTTAATCGCAACTATGGATGTTACAACCTCTCCCCAGCATCTTGCTGTGGGAGAGGTTGGTCAGGTTAATTCAGAAAAGCAATCCAATCGTGGACAAAAGCAGAAATATGCCTCGCTGCTCACTGCATAAAAAACTGTCGAAGCAATCCAAAAGCTGGATCTTTGTCCAGTTACTACAGAGCAAGGAATACCGACTGTTGAATTCACAGTAGACGAAGTAAATTCTTTCACAAGGGAGGAAGGTCTTCACCAAGCAGTTATTGTGAAATTTTCAAATGGAAAGCCAGAACTTCATGAGTTGCGTCGAATTTTACCAAAACAGTTTGACGTTAAAGGAAATTGCAACATTGGACAGCTAGAATACCGGCATATTCTGGTAAGATTCGATCTATTTGAAGATTTCGCGAATGTGGTGTCCAAAACATCTGGTTATAGTAAGTCAAAAGGCGAGGAGTTTTTCTTCCGTACATTCCCATGGACAAATGGATTTTAATCCCTGCGAAGAAACTTCTAAAGCAGTTACTTGGATTTCTTTTCCAGAACTGCCGGCAAACTTCTTCACAAAATAGTCTTTACTGTCAATCGCTTCTGTTGTGGGAAAGCCAATTGCAATAGATAAGGCTACTCAAGATCGAACTCGACCTAGTATGGCTCGAGTTAAAATCTTGATTAATTTACTCGACTAGCACCCAAAGAAAGCTAAGATCAAGATTGTAGATAAGAATTTTGGAAATATTGTTGTATACGACCAGCGGATTGTTTTCGATAATTTACCAAAATACTGCACTTGTTGCAATCACCAAGGACCTGATGTTAATTCTTGTCGTTGGCATTCACATGGCTGGACTGAACAAGTAGGCAAAGTTGGCGAACGTGAAAGTCAGGTCTGCTTAGATAAACTCAGAGGCGATGCTAGGGAATACTTGAATGCTAATATTGCACGACGTCGAACAGAAGGGATCCTACCTAGACAAGCTGCTGATTTGTTACTGCCAGTTTCTAAACTACCTATTTCTAATGCAGCACTGCTTGGTAACAATACTGTCTCTGATCCAGTGAATTGTTTAGATAAAATTCATTCAGATAAGGATCAGTCGAATTTGGCGCATTTTGCTAAATTGCATTCTCCAGCACTCCTGACAGACTATTCTGTTTTGGCAAAAGACACACAGCAGCAGCAATTGAACCAGAACAAAAGTGCTGTATCAGTTGAACCAAATGAAAAGCCAACACAGATGTCTGCAAATCCATGCTGTCCTGATAAAATCCAAACAGACTTGCCTCGTAGTACTCCAATTCCTGATATGGCCCAAGCAATACATAGTATGATTTATACTGAGGCAGTTACAGCAGTGTCTAGGATAGGATCCAATGCTTCAGTGCAGTCTCCTAATGATACATCAAGTACATCTATAAGTCAAAATGTTAAAAGGACAGTAATGGTTTTGAGAGACTCATGTATGCAGAATAATGTTGCAGAATTCTCAATGCCAAATTCTCATAGTGAACATCTTGGTAAAGATTCAACTATTTTACCACTGAAGTCTCCTACAACTGTTTTGTCTGAAAATTAGACAACTATGCCTGCATCAAATCTGCAACATTCTGCTGCATCAAAAAGGACAGACCACTGCTGGATAAAGTCCTCAATGCAGAGTAATGTCATCCAGCAGCAACAATTGAAGCAACATAAACCAACTGGTGTAACTGTTGAACCACGGCACAAGTTAACACATGCCAAGGATCATATTGTTCCCAACAGATTATTGCTTTCTGAAGCAGTCATTGCAGCTTCTTCACTGCCAGAGGTGGATTCTACATGTCCAATTCCTACTTGTGCTGATCGATCCACATCTGAGATGGAGGATTCAACTTAAGCATCACTCTCAGTTGAGTCACACACTGGGCAATTGCTTGAAATGGCTAGACAACATCACAGATGCATTGTGCATCACAAAGGAATCCAAGAAACTGTTACTCAATCAATTGATAAGAAGGTATCAAACATACAGCTTAATGACACATGGGTTACACCAGAAAATGCCAATGATAAAAGCAATGCAGAGAAAGCGATCGCGCAGCAGGAGCTACAGAAAAATCCTAACAACAATACATCGCAGTCTTGTCAAGCAAATATGAATAAACCATTTGCTTTGGATAAGTCCGACCATACTGAAATAGATATTGTTATAAAGTGCAATAACAGAACAGTCTGCACAGTAGACAACCAATTGCAAGCGGCAATGAACTTGATCATATTTCACAATTGACAGTTTACAATATTGATTCAGGGGCTCCATTACTTCAAAATCAAGCAAGTCCTTCAGAATACGAGGTGATTTACAACACATTATATCAAGATTTCTCTCGGCAAAATGATATGGTTCTACAACACAGTGACGTCGATTCAACAGAGGCAGCAGCTACACGTTTCTTATTCTCAGAGGGCGACCAATATTATGATGACGACAATGAAGGAGAGGACATTAACGTACAACTTAAGCCAAAGAGTCAAAGAAAATCAGTGACATTCAAGCATCCGGCAAATTCAAAAACATCATCTAACTCAATTAGCAAATTGGTCGTTAATGCTCCAGTTTCTACAAATTCAGGAGAGACCTCAGGTGCTAATACAATTGCAACGACACTGCCAACATTTGCAAAGAATCAGATTAGGAGACCTCCAATGAGATATGCAAAACAAAAAAAGGGTCGCGCAATCATCTCTGTCAAACCTCAATCTGTTGAGTAACATAATGTGAAGGTTGAAGCCATATTTCAACCTTTTAGTTTTCCATCACATTAGCTTTATTTTATGTACAATTACCATAATAGGTTGAATACGGAAAGGTTAGACCGGTTGTTATATGGGTAACAACTCCGGCGATATTGACTCCCTTTTCGTAATTCACCTATTTGAGGTAATTTTGTTTGCTTTTTTCTTTATGTCTTCTGTTGTACTTTTCTTTTATTAATAAAATCTAACCCTAGGCTATGCCTAGCGGATTGCCTAAAAAAACATCTAAAATAATGATATTTCAAGGATGGCAATTTTGAGTAAGGAATCACGTAGTTCAATAGTGAATATGGAAATAAGAAATCAGGTGATTCAGCTAAGCATGTAACACAAATTGCAAATAAGAGATAAGGCAGGCAGACATGTAAAATTAGGCTAAACGTGATGACTACCTATGCTAAAGTAACTCAGTTAAGGCATAAAAAGAAATCTACATAGAGAAAATCGAAATTTTAATATTTAGCCCGTGTACGCACTCCTGACCTCATGTACACGACACTCACATATCACAAATTTTCACAACAGTACTAAATCCTAAGCGGATTTTCTCCACACAAGGTTATACAAGTCACTTACCTCAAACCTCGATCAATCAATCAATAAGAGTAACTTTCCCTCAACTTTTCAACTCCGAACAATCCAAATCTAGCCGAAAGTAATTATATACTATACATATAACTATAAGAAACTAGTCTAAATAATGAAATTATGAATTTAGCAAGGTAGTAGAAAATTGCCCCAAAAGGTAACACGTGATCATGTCTCAGAATCAGGTAAAAGTCACAAAATCTGAACACTCATTCAACCACGAATCAACCCATACTAAAATTACTCAAATCCGATACAAAAATCTTGATCAAAACCTTAAAATTCAGCCTAAGAACTTCCCTCCTATTTTCCCCCAATTTCTCAATCCAAATCCTTAAATAAATGAAAGAATTAATGATAGATTCATGGAAGTTAATCAAAAATGAGTCAAGAACCCTTACCTAAATATTTTCTCTGAAAGACCCCCAAAATCTCGCCTCAACCTGAGCTGTTAATGTCCCAAAATGAAAAATGAGAGCAAACCCTCAATTTTGAAATTTAAGTTCTGATGTCCAGTTATGGCACTACACGATCGCGGAATAAACCTCGCAATCGCAAAGAAAGCAAAGCTGCCCCTAGAAATGGCCCTCGTAAACGTGGTTCACACCATACGAATGCGGAATAAATGAAATCCTGGCCTACACGATCGCGAACACGCCCATGCGATCGTGAAGCACAACTGTGTTGAACCCTTTGCCACAACTCCTTGTACGCGAACGGGATCCTACCTATGCATTCGCGAAGAACAAGCTTCATCACTAGCGTGATCGGGATTAAAAATATAACTATACGAACACAAAGAGAAAAAATCCTACTGCCCCAAACAAGTCTTTGTGATCGCATACCTACTCACGTGATCGCATCGAAAAAAACAAGAACCGTACACCAACAAACCTTCAACGGTCTTCTAAGTCCAATTTTCGTCCCGTTAGCTATCCGAAATCTACCCGAGGCCCCCGAGAACTCAACAAAATATGACAACAAGTCCTAAAATATCATAAAAACTTAGTTGATCCTTCAAATCATATAAAACAACGTCAAAACCACGAATCGTGCATCGATTCAAGCCTATTGAACTTTAGAACTTCTAACTTCTACATTTGATGTCGAAACCTATCGAATCAAGTCTGATTGACCTCAAAGTTTGCACACAAGTCACATTTGACGTTACATACCTACTCCAACTTTCATAATCAAAATGGCCCTGATTTCAAAAAAGACCACTCCCGGTCAAACTTACCAAAAATCTTCTAACTTTCCAACTTTCGCCAAGCAACGGTGAAATGCCCTATGGGCCTCCAACTCAACATCCGAAAATTTCCTAAACCAAAATCACCATACGGAGCTATTGTAACCAATAAAACTCCATTCTGGAGTAGTCTTCACATAAGTCAAACTACAATCAGCTCTTACAACTTAAACTTTAAACTAAGGGACGATGTGTTCCATTTCACTCTAAAACTCTCCCGAACCCGACACCAAGCACCCCGGCGAGTCAAGTAACCATAAAATAAAATAGAGGAAGCAATAAATAGGGGATCAGAGCTCATACTCTCAAAACAATCAGCCAGGTCATTGAAATATATATTTAAGTACTTCATTAATCTCATGTTATATGTTTTAATTTAATTTAGCATACTAATATAAAAAATAATTTTAAAGTTTATGAGCTTAATCTAAAGGTTTGTTACAATGGCACATTTTAAACATATCTTAGATAGGTGTTTAATAGGGTAAAGTTAGTTGAGTTGAGGTGCTTATTGTGATGACCCACCATGTCATCGTGTCATATAGGCACCATTTGGCATATATTAATGCCATGTGGAATCTTACACAAGAAGAAGGCTAGCATTTGTGAGAATATTCTAGAGAAGTATGGATATTTCCTTAGGAAGAAGATAGATCCTTATGGATTTTCTAGGAAAGTCCTTGGAATCTTCTAGGCTTATAGAGAATTCTAGAGAAAGCCCTTATCTTATAAATATTAAGAACTTGTGCAATAATTAATATTTACACACTAACCCATAGGAGACAAGTATACAAAGGGGGCCATTCATTTGTAATTTATCAAGCAAACAATTCAAGTTCTCTATAATAAAAAGCTTCCTTTAACAATTCTCTTATGTTCTTTCTTACCATTCTCTTAGAAATCTTGAGTGTAGTAAGGTTGACTGGCATAGCAAGAACGTGAGCAAGTTGTGCAAGATCATGAGCAAGTTGTCAAGTGCCACACGTGTACTTAGTTAACAACTAAGGATGTGGCAACGTGGTATCCGTGAGAAGGTTTCAACTAAGGGAATGGCGAGCGACGGAGAAATTAACGCCGCCAACACCAAGACAATGTCATCCACGAGGCTGCTGGAAAGTGCGTCCCTAGCAAAAAGAGAAATGCCACCAACAAGAGCCAGGAGGTGCCACTTGAGGTTGTGTCAAACAATGGGCTTACATCCCAAGAACCATATGCTACTGAGGCGATCAAGGATGAAGCGGAGGTCCTTCCAGAGTACGTCTCGCTCGATAAAAAGTGGGTGATGAAGATGAACGAGGTGATGGACGTCGTGGAGGTCTTTGGACAACGCTTGGGGAAAGTGGAAGGCGCCCTTAACGTTCTTGAGGGGCACACTCTTGAAGAGATTGAGAGTATCCGAAATGACTTGGAGGGACGTACACAAACTATGGTGGAACTAAGGCAAACTATCATCACCTTAGAGTGCAGACTCATGGAGTCTTTGAGTATTATCGATGCTTTGAAGGCATAGAAGAGTCACAGGAGGAGCATGTCAATGCTGGCATGACCGAGGCAGCTAGCAATGCTATGGTAATGAGGGAGTCCAAGATCGAGGCCTCCAAACCCTCGGTGTTCAAAGGTGTTCGTGATGCACAAGAAGTGGAAGACTTCCTTCTGCACTTGGAGAACTACTTCGGGCATGGAAAATAAGGGACGATGAGGTTAAGATCAATACTGCAATATTGTACCTCTCAAAGATTGCCATGCTACGGTGGAGAAGGAATATGGCCGACGTGGATAAAGGTCTATGTACTATTAGCATGTGGGATTAGTTCAAAGCCAAGTTCAAGAGACAGTTATTTCCAAACAATGTTTTGTCGAGGCAAGGTGCAAGCTTAGGGAATTGAAGCAAATAGGGAGCATATGCAACTATGTCAAGGAGTTCACTACCCTTATGATTTAAATCCCCAACCTAACCAATGATGAATTGTTGTTCCATTTCATGGACAAGTTGCGAAATTGGGCTAAGAAAGAGTTTTAATGCCGACAAGTCACTGATATAGACCAAGCCATAGTGGAGGCCGAAAAATTGATGGATTTAAGGCATGACAAGCACGACAAAGGAAATGGAAAGGAGTTAAAGGTTAACAATTTAAAAAGTGGGGGAGACCGTGGCGCAGGCAAAGAGATACAACAATAATACTCCAAGACTCAAGATCCCAAAAAGTCGAGTGGTCGTCAGGGATACGCTGAGAAGAAGGCATATGCCGAGAAGAAGGGATATTGTATATTCGGGGGGGGCCGCACGACTTCAGGAATTGTCTCGAGTTCAAGAGCCTCAATGCAATGGTTCGTGAATGGAAGGTGTATCTGCAAGGAGAAAGTTTGGGAACCTCACAGTTGGGTATGATCGGATTATGTGGTACTGTCACAAAGTAAGCCATCCAACCTACCGGGAAGGGAAATCAGTACGTGTATCTCACTATCAATAACAAGCCAGCTCGTGCAATGGTGGATACTGGAGAAACTCATAATTTCATAACTAAGGTTACCGTAAAGAGACTAGAATTGAAGCTTTCTCCAACTAACTCTCACGTCAAGACCGTGAATGCGAAGTACAAAATGCTCGTGGGGTAGCTAACGGAGTTGGTGTCAAATTGGGAACTTGAAAAGGTATGACAAACTTTACAGTAACCGCTATGGATATCTTTGACATCATACTAGGGTAAGAGTTCTTTAGACATTGTCATACTTTGATCGACCCCTACCTCTAACGTCTCTTGTTTATCGAGCTAGAAGGAGCTTGCATGGTACCTACAGTGACCATGCCACACGGACAGATCCAAGTGAAATTCTCAGCTATGCAGGTTGTCAAGGGGATCAAGAAGGGGGATCCGACGTTTGTGGCAACCACTGCAAATATAGATGAAGACAAGAATTTTCAAGATAGTGCCGCCTTGCATAGAGAAGTTGCTTGAGGAGAACAAAGATGTCATGCCCGAGGAGTTTCCTAAGCATTTGCTGCCTAGGCGAGAGGTGATAAGATGATTGAGTTGGAGCAAGGGGCTAAGCCACCTGCATTTGCCCCATATCGTATAGCACCGCCCAAGCTAGAGAAGCTCAGGAAAAAATTGAAAGAGCTGCTAGATGCAGGTCAGATTTGCCCATCAAAGGCACCTTTTGGCACACCAGTATTGTTCCAAAAGAAGAAGGATGGATCATTGCGTTTGTGCATAGACTACCGATCACTTAGTAAGGTCACAGTGAAAAATAAGTACCCGATCCCTCTCATTGGTGACTTGTTCGATAGAATTGGGCAAGCCAAGTACTTTACCAAGATTGATCTTCGAAAGAGCTACTACCAGGTTTTCATTGCGGAAGGGGATGAGTCAAAGACATCACGTGTGACGAGATATGGAGCCTTTGAGTTGTTGGTGATGCCCTTTGGCTTAACCAATGCACCGACCACATTTTGCACCCTTATGAACAAGATTTTTCATCCCTACCTTGATCAGTTTCTGGTAGTCTATTTAGACGATATAGTCATCTACAACTAGTGCTGCTTATCAGGAGGATTAAGAGGTTATTTACTCTTAAAGGTTTGGCTTATCGGTTATCGGCTTTTAAATGTATTAAACTATTAGCCACCCGATAAGATATCGGGCAGATTGGTATCGGTTTAGCTCTTATCGTACGGTTATCAGACGGTTTATCGGCCTAGCATACATATTCATAAATTGAAATTACACCAGATATACATGTCTGTTAAAAAGAAGTAATGATCTAGCAACATTCTGCCATTCAATGTTTATCCATTGATTATCTTCAACTAGGTACTGAAGTCATTCAAACGTTTTCCCAGTGATTAAACATGGGAGTTTGTTTATGGGTATGTTATTAAACTTTCCTTTATTAACTTCAATATCTATTGTAGGCTTAACTTCACTTCAAAAAGAGGTTTTTTGCTCAGCATATTTGGTTTGTCACTTGATCTGCTAGCAGAGTTGCCTTTGTGAAGGATTTCGTCAACTTTAGTGCAAAACTCAAGCTTACATGCTGCTCTTGTATTTCAAATTTTCTACTATTAGTTATGCTTAAGGTTTTGTTTGCTCGGGGTTTTTTTTGTTAGAGAATCTAAAAGAAAAATTATTGAATTGATATGCCTCTAAATGATAACAAGGATTCATGAAGTCAATCACAACTATCTTCAGATTGAGGTGCAATTGTATATCTTATATTTTTGCGCTACCAATAGGTTGGTTTTACAATATGCTCTTTCTTTTTTAGCCATCTGGTTTTCTAGTAAACCATGTACTGGTTGTCATTTTCTATTTGCTAAGGAGAATAAATGGCTAAAAAAGACATGCCACTAAACCTAAGGAGAGACGTGACATCTTGTAAAGCAAAATTTAATAACATATCTAGAAATATCTCACTCAAACTCAAAGTTGCTCAAAACTCCATCATCCCACATTTAGAATTGCCTCAAGGCACAAAAGACGTTTACTTTACAGTTTATGTAAGAAGTAGCAAACAACACATAAGATTACATGTCTCTCTGATGTCCTAAAATTATTGCAACTTGTAGAATGAAAAACATGCTGCTCAATTAGACTAAATTACTATTTCTTCTCCTGCTCTCCAACTGCTGCTCAACAAGACCAAAAGATGCTGCTCAATAAATTATATATATTCTTAAAGGGATAATGGATTATCTATTAAGAAAATTGAATAATCCGTCCCCTAACCGATATGCCTTTAATAAAAAATCTCAATCTGTTCCTCATCTGTTAAGTCGTTAACCCGTTACCAGTAAGCCATTAAGCTTTGGTTTGGTTCGGTTCGATTTTTGATTTCGGATCGGTTTTGAACACCCCTATCTACAACAACACCTTGGAGGAGCACACGGAGCACTTAAGAAAGGTTTTCCAAGTCTTGCGTGAGAACGAGCTATACATCAAGAGGGAAAAATGTGAGTTTGCACAATCAAAGATGAACTTCTTAGGCCATATCATTAGCAATGGCGAGCTACGCATGGATGAGGCTAAGGTACGTGCTATCCAGGAGTGGGAGGCACCTACAAAGGTAACTGAGTTGAGATACTTCCTCGGCCTTGTTAACTACTATCGTCGGTTCATTAGTGTATACTCAGCAAAGGCGTACCATTGATTGAGTTGATAAAGAAGAACAAGCCATGGGTTTGGACATAGCATTTTTAAAAGGAGTTTGAAAGCCTTAAGGAAGCTGTAATAGAGGAGCTTGTCCTTGGCGTTACCTAACTTTGCCAAGACATTGAGGAGCACACAGATGCCTCAGACTTCGTCATTGGGGTTGTCCTGATGCAGGATAAGCATCCCATAGCATTTGAGAGCCACAAGTTAAATGAGATGGAGCGGCATTACACGGGGCAAGAGAAGGAAATGACTACCAATGTGCATTTCCTTCGTACATGGCGACATTATCTAGTCGGGTCAAGATTCGTGGTCAAGACTGATAATGTGGCTACTAGCTACTTTCAGACATAGAAGACGCTCACACCAAAGTAGGCTAGGTGGCAGGATTTCTTGGCCAAGTTTGATTATGCACTGGAGTATAAAGTGGGAAAAGGTAATGTTGTAGCCGATGCCTTGAGCTAGAAATTCGAGCTTGCTACAATTACTTCAGGGGGATGGGACATTCAGGAGTCTATAAAAGAAGGAATGCAGCATGATCCAACATCATACATCTTATCGAGTTAGCTAACAAAGGCAGGAGACGGTTTTGGATAGAAGATGGCTTATTACTTACTACAGGTCGGCGGGTCTACGTTCCTTTGTTTGGAGACATTAGACAACGGATCATAAAGGAAAGTTATGACATAATGTGGGTTGGGAATACCGGACAACATCTCATTAGGGCCTTGGTTGATTCAGTCCCTTATTGTTCACGCATGCGAGATGACATAGAGTTCTATGTGCAGACTTGTCTTGTCTGTTAAGGGGATAAGGTTGAACAACAACAACCCGGAGGAATTTTGGAGCCACTACCGATTGCAAAGCGTCCATGGGAGAGAGTGACTATGGACTTTATCACTTGCCTACCAAAGTTTGACGGTTATGGTGCTATTATGGTGGTCATGGTAGATTTTCCAAATACGCCACATTCATGCCCGCCTCACCGGGTTGCATAGCTAAAGAAGCTGCCAAGCTATTCTTTAAGAATGTGGTAAAGTATTGGGGCTTACCAAGGAATATCATCAGTGATCGAGACCATTGCTTCACTGGGAACTTTTGGAGAGAGTTGTTTGACATACTTGGCACGAAACTGCACTTTTCTACTAGTTTCCACCCACATACAGATGGACAAACGGAATGGGTTAATGCCTTACTAGAATACTACTTGATGCATTATGTAAGCGCACATCTGAAAGATTGGGCAAGGCTCCTAGAAATCGCCCAATTCTCTTATAACTTACAGCGGAGTGAGTCCACGGGGTGGACACCATTTGAGCTAGCCACATGCCAACAACCACAAACTCCACATTTATTACCAAGCACGTTCGAGGGAAAGAGTTTAGGGGCTTATCATATGGCCAAAAAGATAGGATGAACAGCTCGACACTGCTAAGTCCTACTTGGATAAGACAGCTAAGAAGATGAAGAAGTTTGCGGACCGTAAGCGGCGTCCCACAAACTATAGAGTTGGGGACATGGTCATGGTGAAGTTTAACCCAAGACAGATTAAGGCAATATGGGGCATGCATCCGAATTTGATTCGCAAGTATGAGGGGCTATTTAAAATCGTCACCAAGGTAGACAAGATCTCATACAAGCTTGACATGCCATCGTATCTTAGGATCTACCTTGTCTTCCATGCCAGCATGCTTAAGCCATATCGTGAAGATAGGGATGATCCGAGTAGGGGCCAATCAAGTCGAGCGCCGATGACTATCACCCCTCGCATGATCGGGAGATTGAGGCTATCATTGATTACCAGGCTACGCGAAAACAAGGGCAAAAAGTCACCACTATGTTCCCCGTCCATTGGAAAGGGCAATCACCGGAGGAGGCCACGTGGGAACGATATGAAGACTTGTGCCAATTCAAAGATAAGATTAAAGAGTTTATGCAGCAGCATTGCATCGCGGTCGTCACAATATTGGGCGGAGAGAGTGTGATGACCCACCATGTCATCATACCACATAGGCACCATTTGGCATATATTAATGCCATGTGGAAGCTTACATAAGAAGAAGTCTAGCATTTGTGAGAAGATTCTAGAGAAATACGGATATTTCCTTAGGAAGAACCAAGATCCTTATGGATTTGCTAGGAAAGTCCTTGGAATCTTCTAGACTTATAGAGAATTCTAGAGAAAGCCCTTATCTTGTAAATATTAAGGACTTGTGTAATAATTAATATTTACACAGTAGCCCTTAGGAGATTAGTATATAGAGGGAGTCATTTATTTGTAATTCATGAAGCAAACAATTCAAGTTCTCTCTAACACTAAACATCCTTTAACAATTCTCTTGCATTCTTTCTTCTATTCTCTTAGCGATCTTGAGTGTAGTAAGGCTAACTTGGCATAGCAAGAACGTGGGCAAGTTGTGCAAGATCGTGAGCGAGTTGTCAAGTGCTGCATGTGTACTTAGTTAACAACTAAGGGCGTGACATTTTGCTAAAAAAATTTGGCAACTTTGAGAGCTACCTATTTATGTATTTGGTCTGACGCAAAATAATCAAGATCTCATTTGTGGGAGTTCACTGAATTTTGTGTTATTTCCCTAATACAAAATAAACATAAATATTTTAATAGAATCCTTAGAACCTCTAAAACCCTAAAGTCAAGTTCAAATAAACATAAGTCATTACAATTCGTACAAAACGGTAAACAACGAAAAATTTGACTCGTTTTGAGAAGGAGGGGTTGTCACCATTTGTTGACTCAGTTTCACGTCAACTAAGATTGCGTTGCCCGGCGTCCCAAATTTCATACTAGTCTGTCCATCTGTATTAGTGCGCGCATCATATTACGCGCCATAGTTGCCAAATATTGATGAATTTAAATTAAATACATCACCAATTAATATAAAAAATATTATACACTAAAAAGCTATCAAAAGCATATTTACAGGTAAGTTTTCTGAGATTTGCAATCCTACAAATACGACAGATAACATACATATGACATACTACAACAAATAAAAATAACTTGGTGATGTGATTTTTTTACACTAAATAGTATATAACTTAAACTCAATGTTCATAAGGACACAATAATTTTCACAATGTATTGAACAAATTTGGTTCCCTACGATCTCATGTTATCTACGCACGCCTTTGACGTAGAGAACGGCCTAATTGAGGCCGACTCGAATAAGGTCGGCCCCAGTAAGCGGACGGACCAAGCGACATGACTCAAGACGACGTTGCTTAAAGTTCTGACTCTTGCGTACACTAAGACCACCAACTCTTGTACTTTTCTTTGATTATTTCGAGGAAGGTCCCTTAATATATAAAGGGGACCTTCCCTTTGTAAAGGATTCATGTGTATCTTACTATTAAGAATATACAACTCTCTCTCTCTCTCTCTCTCTCTCTATCTCTCTCTCTCTCTCTCGTGAAAAAATTGTTACTTTCTTCATTGGTCTTACATCTTAAGCTACCTTCACTATTATCACAGATCTTAACAAAATGGTTTTCTCTAGTTTATATTAACCTTGATTCCGATTAACCCATATTATTTTCGATTGTTATTGAGCTTAATAAGTACTTAACTTTTGGTCGTGAATCAAAGTTGTAGTTTGCTTCTAGAGATCCTTCAAAAACTACTTTCTACAACCTAGAATGGCTGAGAAAACAACGCAAGAATGAAAGTTGTCATGGAGTCTAGAGCCGATCTTATGGGCCCTTTCAATGCGGCTACTGAAGGGGATGCTCCACACGCAACTCCTAGTACCGTGATAAGCGTGGAAAACCTACCTTCCCCTTCTGAAGATCTGGTGGTTCCACGGGAAAAAGAGGCCTCTACATCTACAACAAAAGAAGTACCCCCAGAGGTAAAGAGGTTATTGGAAGAATGGTTGACAAAATGCTCTGAGTAGCTTAGCTGGAAAGCCACCCCAAAACGCTAGATGCACACCAACACCAGTGACGGACCATGCCATAACCGAAGATGAACTCGAGGTCACACGAAAAAACAACGTGCCCGCCGATGCTCCAGCTCATGGGGGACGCTCACAGCCATCCTCAAAAAGATGGAAGAAATGGAAAACGAAAATAGGTCGCTTCGTGACCAGATGAAGGATCACCAAGAAAGAGTGGACAAGATCCCGGGTGCACCTAAGTTGCTACCAAAGAGAGACGTGGGGAGGTTCGTTGAACAACCCTACACTGAAGGAGCTGCACCTTACCCCATCCCAAAGACCTTCAAAATACCCCCCTATTTGAAGGTATATGACGGGACCTCAGATCCTTAGGACCACCTGATTCACTACGTTACGACGGTCAAAGTTTATGATTTATCAAAGGAACAGGTACCATCCGTACTTCTGAAGAAGTTCGGCAAAAAACTAACAGGAGGGGCCCTAACATGGTACTCCCAATTTCCGGCCAAAAGCATATCCAAGGAAATGGTAGATAAATTTGTCACCGCCAACGCAGGAACAGAGGCACGGGTCAACGACATCTTAGTTGTCCGATAGGTCTCAGGAGATGGGCTGAGATAGTTCTTAGCCAGATTCAACAGTGTCAGAATGAGCCCACCAAATGCGTCTGAAGGCATGGCAGTTGCAGCTTTTTAGAACGGACTCAGCAGGGACGGCTCACGGCCAACTAGAAAACTGCTTAGCCATCTTATGAAATATCCCCCACCACCAAGGAAGAAATCCACAACGCCTACTGCGCCGAGGTACGTGGAGATGACGACGAACTTAAAGGCCTGACCAGGCGGCTAATAACTGTAAACCCAGAAATCCGAAGAGACCGACGCAATGAGGGACGATGGGAACAAGTCCCACGTCTCAACAGGGAGTGACATCAACCCTACATCAGATCTTTGCAACCATCAAGGCATGCAGACGCCTTACAACGGCATGTTGCCCCACTGAGGAGAGATAGAGGTATGCCTCCTTCATTATTTGCACATAACTTTTGTGTGTCTCCTTCAGAAGTAGTGCACGCACTGGAGAAGCTAGGCAACAAAGTACAATGGTTAGCGAAGATGAAGTCCGACCCCGCCACCAGAAAATCAAACGCCCCGTGTGAGTTCCACCAGGAACAGGTCACAGAACTAAAGACTGCATAGGTCTCTGACAGGAGGTGGTCCAGATGCTGAACCAGGGGTTCTTGAAAGAACTGCTCAGCGACAAAAGAAAACTCAACTTTGCATGCGGGCGGGAACAACCTCACGGCCCACCAAGGCTGCCCTCACCAACACGCACCATCAACACGATCATTGGGGACGGAAGTGACTCAGCGATCAACCATGTCAAATTTACCACTACTCACAAATTAAAATGAACCATCGCTCACGAATGGTATAACGACTTCGAAGATAGTATCACCTTCAATAAGTCTGATACCGACGGTTTGTTTTTGTTGAAACGCGTTCTCAAGGCACTAAACTAAACGTGTGTTCATATTTGTAGGTTTTGATAAATGACAAACGATGCGCAATTGACATATGACGAGGTCCAAGCACAAGCGCGCAAATGTCACGTAACGAAGTTCAAGCACAAGACAAACAAAGATCAAGATTAAACAAAGTTATACATGAGTCGCTCTTTAATTGTGATCTTGATCCGACAATTTAACTCAAGACTTGGCTTCTCTCATAAAAACATTTTTATAAAATCATGCATATTTAATTTAGAGCAAAATGATTTTAAATCATGCATATTTATTTTAGCAAAATGATTTTTAAACATGCCTCTAAAATCTGGACAAAGATAATCGATTATGTACTTATGATAATCGATTATGTTAAGGCAGTGTCCACCAGATTTTTGAAATCTGCATGACAATCGATTGTGAACCTTATGACAATCGATTGTGTTGAGACAGTGTCCATCAGATTTTTCAAAGCTACAAAATAATCGATTGTGAACCTTATGACAATCGATTGTGTTGAGGCAGTGTCTATCATATTTTTCAAAGCTACAAAATAATCGATTGTGAACCTTATGACAATCGATTGTGTTGAGGCAGTGTCTATCAGATTTTTCAAAGATACAAAATAATCGATTGTGAACCGTATGACAATCGATTGTGTTGAGGCAGTGTCTATTAGATTTTTCAAGACTGAAAAATAATCGATTGTCCATATAGCATAATCGATTATGTAAATGACCGTTGCCAAAATATTTTCAAATTCAGTCAGATAATCGATTATAGGATTTTACTAATCGATTGTTTGAAGTAAAATCTGAAAAAGATTTTTTGAACGTTGCCAAGTAATCGATTGTATATTTCTGATAATCGATTGTTTTAAGCAAAATCTGGAAATGATTTTTTGAACGTTGCCAGTAATCGATTATACGTCTTAGATAATCGATTATGCTGCGTAAAATCTGGGAATGATTTTGGAACGATTGGAAAACAATCGATTGTGCCAATTAGACAATCGATTATCGTAGCAAAAAATCAGCAATTCTTGATTGGCAATTAGGCAGCGGTTATGCATGTTTTTGACACTATAAATACATCTTCAAATCAGTCTTCTAAACACAACAACTGATCATATTATTGCTAAAGCTTGCATACTCTCTTATTCATCATTTTCTATTCATTACATAAGTTTTTGAGAGCCAAATTCTTGACAAAAAGTTGTTGCGTTCTTCAGCGTATTTATTTTACTCATATCTACTCTTAAGGAGAGTCTTGTTTTGAGTGCAAAGTGTTTTTATACACTTGAAGGGAAGTGTTAATCCCTTGTATTGTAAGAAGGAATGTTGTGATTCCTTTGGTTGAAGTCTTGAAGTGTTGTATCTTCGAGCAAAGGTTGTTGAGGCTTGTGTGACTCAAGTTCTCAGTTTGTATCGGTTTGTTAAGCACCCGTAAGCTTAACGAAGTTAGTGGAAATCTCGGGAGAGTCTCTCGGGGACTGGACTAGCCATGGGTTGTGGTGAACCAGGATAACATCAGTGCATTCGTTCCTTATTATTTACTTATCGCACTTATTTCATTCCTGCAATTTTTAAATTCTGCAAGTTTACGCTGTTTTTTTATTATAATGCTATTCACCCCCTCTAGCGTTAAGCTTATATTCTAACAATTGGTATCAGAGCCCAACTCTCTGAAAAACTTAACCGTTTGAGAGAAACAATCCATGGCTTCTACTCGTGATTCTTTTGCAGGAATAGGTGAAGGACAATGCTCCACCCGACCACCACTATTCGATGGCACAAACAGTACGTACTGGAAGAAAAGGATGAGAATATTCATTCAATCGAATAGTTTTCATCTGTGGAAGGTTATAATGAAGGGAGAACAAGTTCCAACCAAAAAGGTTGAAAATGAATGGGTTCCAAAAGCTGAAGATGAATACGATGCGGATGATATCCGAAAAGTGCAGAACAACGCTAATGCCATCAACTTATTATATTGTGCTGTAAACGCTGATGATTACAGAAAAATATCATGTTGCACAACGGCGAAGTAAATGTGGGATAAGCTGGAAATCACGTACGAAGGTACGGACCAGGTAAGAGAGGCTAAAGTTGATTTTCTAACCTATGCATATGAACTGTTTCACATGAAGGAAGGCGAAAGGGTCGATGACATGTTCGAACGATTTTCAAAAATCGTTAATGACTTACATGCTCTTAAGAAGACCTTCACGATAAGGAACTTGTCCGAAAAATTCTCCGAAGTCTCACTCCGGAATGGCGCTCCAAGGCCGACGCGATTCAAGAGTCTATTGGCATTTCAAATGTCACCATCGACGGATTAAGAGGTAATCATAAAACTTATGAATCTACTATACTTAACCCTCTTATTAATGATCAAAGGAAACAAAGAATCGCCCTCAAGGCAAGCACAAGTCAACCTCAAAATGATGAGGACGGAGATAACGAGTTCGGACTCGTTATTAAGAGATTTCAAAAGTTCATGCGAAAAGAGTATGAACGAAAAGGCAAACAACAAGGAGATCAAGTAATGTGCTATGGAGCGGAGAAATCGGGCACATTAAATCAAATTGCCCAAATGTCAAAAAGGAGAAGAAACCCTTCAAGAAACAACGAGCATACATATCTTGGGGAGGCGACTCCGGAGACGAGTCGAGTGAGGAAGAAGAAGACGAAATCGCAAATCTTTGTCTCATGGCTCACAAAAACAATCAAGAAGAGGTATGTCAAATTTCTTCCAAAAACTTCTATTCTCTTGAGGAAATGCAAAATGCCTTTGATGAGTTGTATTGTGAATTCATTAAAGCTTCCAAAACTGTTAAGAACGTTAAGGAAAATGCTTCTTTGAAAGAAAAAGATTTTGAAAAACAACTCTCTTTGAAAGAAAAGGATTTGGAAAAACTGATTTTGGAAAATGAGAAGTTGAAAGAAGAAAACAATTTTTTCGGCAAAAGAAGCGCCGACAAACCCGAGAGTTCTAGTAAAAATTGTACTTCTTGCATGCATCTAAAAGATGAGGTAGAAAGACTTAAGGGCACCTTAGATAAGTTAAATTCTTCTCATAAAAATTTGAATGAAGTTCTTGTTAATTTGAAATCGACCAAACATGGGATAGGTTTTAAAAATGAGCCTAAAGAAAAAGTTGAAGCCAAACCCCAACCACCTAAGGCTCAACCTAGGACAAATAAAACAAATGTTCATACTAGAAATAACTATTCTAGAAATGATGCATATCCTAGACCAAACACTAGAAGAAACTTTGAACATTTTAGGACACCTAGAAATGGCTTTCAACCTAGAAATAACTATTCTAGAATTGTTGCATATCCTAGAACAAATAGTAGGAGAAATGATTTTCATGAAATGCGCAATAGTCATATTGTCAAAAATAGAGTAAACAATTCTCGTCCGTCCAACTACTATCAACCTAGACGAATGCATAATCCTAATGTCATTTGTCATTATTGCAATCGAATTGGACATATTGCTCCTTCTTGCTTCACTAGACATAGACACTTAACTGCATGTCAAGCACAACAGCATGTTACACCTAACTCTCAAGGACCCAAAACAGCTTGGGTACCAAAGACTCATTAATTTGTCTTGTAGGTTTGTTTGAAGGGATCAAGTGTACTTTGGTACCTTGATAGTGGATGCTCCAAACACATGACCGGAGACGAATCCAAGTTCCTTCAACTAGAACACAAGGAAGGAGGAAGCGTTATTTTTGGAGATAACAACAAAGGAAAATTATCGGCATTGGATCGGTCGGTAAGGATGAACCTTCTTCCACTAAGCATATATTGCTAGTTAAAGGTCTAAAACATAATCTCTTGAGCATAAGTCAATTATGTGACAAGGGAAATCTTGTTTTATTTGATTCGGATGAATGCTTAGTTTTTCGCCGTAGCAATTTTAAAATTATCCTTCGTGGTTTTAGAATGGATAACATCTATATGGTTGATCTCGAAAATTCTTCATCTGAGTATGTGAATTGTCTTATGAGCAAAGAAGATGATATGTGGTTATGGCATCGTAGAGTAGCTCACATCAACATGCATCTTTTAAACAAACTGGTTTCACAAAATTTAGTTATTGGTCTTCCAAATTTGAAATTTGAAAAAGATTCCATTTGCGATTCTTGTCAAAAAGGGAAGCAAACAAAAGCATCTTTTAAATCGAAAAATATTGTTTCAACTACTAGACCATTGCAACTTCATCACATGGACCTTTTTGGACCATCTCGCATTGAAAGTCTTGGTAGAAATCGTTATGCTTTTGTTATTGTTGATGATTATTCTAGATTTACATGGACACTATTTCTTGCTCATAAAAGTGAAGCTTTTCATAATTTTAAATGTTTTCTTAAACGTGTTCAAAATGAAAAGGACACAACCGTCACTTCAATAAGAAGTGATCATGGGGGAGAGTTCGATCACAATCTCTTCGTGGATTTTTGTGATGAACTCGGTATTGAGCACACCTTCTCTGCTCCACGCACACCACACAACAAAATGGAGTGGTGGAAAGGAAAAATAGGTGTCTCGAAGAGATGGCTAGAACCATGCTCGATGAGGCTAAGATTCCCAAATATTTTTGGGCGGATGCCGTGAGTACCGCATGCTACGTTTTAAACAGAGTAGTCATAAGGCCAATACTCATGAAAACTCCCTATGAACTCTACAAGGGAAGGAAACCAAATATCTCTCATCTTAGAGTATTCGGTTGAAATGTTTTATTCATAACAATGGTAAAGATAATTTGGGAAAGTTTGATGCCAAATCCGATGAAGGAATTTTTATTGGTTACTCTTCACGTAGCAAAGCATATAGAGTATTCAATAATAGAACCGAAACAATGGAGGAATCCCCTCATATTGTGTTTTCCGAAAATAATGCTCGCTTGGCGAGAAAGGATTCTGGTTTTGAAACGAAATGCCTAACGCGTGGAGGACAATCAAAGACCATCCTCTCGAACAGGTAATTGGCGACATTGAACAACAGGTAAGTACTCGAAACACTCTTAAGAACACCTTAGGACATATTGCTTTCGTTTCTCAAATTGAACCTTCAACCATCTCCGAAGCAATTGGGGATGAATTTTGGACCTTGGCAATGCAAGAGGAGCTTAACCAATTCAAACGAAATGACGTTTGGGATTTGGTGCCAAGACCCGAAAATCATACCATAATTGGTACGAAATGGGTTTTTCAAAACAAACTAGATGAAAATGGCGTAATCACTAGAAACAAAGCTAGGCTTGTAGCAAAAGGCTACAATCAAGAAGAGGGAATTGACTATGAAGAAACATATGCACCCGTAGCAAGGTTAGAAGCTATTCATTTATTGCTTGCTTTTGCCTCTTCTATGAATTTGAATTTATATCAAATGGATGTAAAAAGTGCTTTTCTAAATGGTGTTATTCAAGAAGAAGTTTGTGTAGAACAACCCCCGGGCTTTGAAGATTTTAAATCTCCCAATCATGTTTTTAAACTTAAAAAGGCGCTTTATGGTCTCAAACAAGCTCCCCGAGCTTGGTATGAACGATTGAGCAAATTTCTTTTGGAAAATGAATTCATTAGGGGGAAAGTTGACACCACTCTATTTGTTAAGCATAAAAACAATGAATTTTATTAGTTCAAATCTATGTGGATGGTATTATTTTTGGTGCTACTAACAATGCTTTGTGCATGGAATTTTTTGATTTAATGACAAGCGAATTTGAAATGTCTATGATGGGTGAGCTAACCTTCTTTTTGGGGCTGCAAGTAAAGCAAATGAAAGAAGGAACCTTCATTTGTCAAGCTAAACATTGCAAAGAATTGCTAAAACGTTTGAAATGAGCAACGCAAAAGCAATGGCCACTCCCATGAGCACATCCGACCATCTAGACAAAGACGAGAAAGGTAAGGAAGTCGACACCAAGAAGTATCGAGGTATGATTGGATCTCTCCTTTATCTTACTGCTAGTAGACCGGACATCATGTTTAGCGTGTGCTTATGCGCTCGTTATCAATCATGTCCTAAGGAGTCTCACCTAACTGCGGTGAAACGGATATTGAAGTATCTTGTTGGTACTGCATGTGGGTCTATGGTACCCCAAAGGTTCTTCATGCCAACTTGTTGGCTATTCCGATTCCGATTTCGCTGGATGCAAATTGGACCGCAAGAGCACTAGTGGCACTTGCCATTTGCTCGGTAGCTCTCTAGTTTCTTGGTTTAGCAAGAAACAAGTAAGTGTTGCGTTGTCCACAACCAAGGGTGAATATGTAGCCGCGGGGAGTTGTTGCGCTCTCCTTTGGATGAAACATCAAATCTTGAACTATGGCCTAAGTATCGATCATATCCCTCTTAGATGTGATAATACTAGCGCCATATGCTTGACGAAGAATCCCGTTCTTCATTCAAGAACAAAACACATTGAAATTAGGCATCATTTTATAAGAGATCACGTTCTCAAAGGTGATGTCGAAATTGAATTTGTTGAAACCAAAGATCAATTGGCCGACATCTTCACAAAACCTTTAGAGAAAGAGTCCTTCTTCCGAATTCGTAGTGAACTCGGGATTCTTGACTCCACATTGATCTAAGTCATGCATTGCATTTTCCCTTTCACATGATTACTAACTTGAGCGTCGGAGGTGTCTAATGTATTTTTGCAGGTATCGTCCTAAAAGCAGGGGGAATTATAAAGACTGGTGCAGAATAATCGATTCCTCTTTAGAATAATGGATTTCTCTTTAGTATATAATTGATTATCAACTATCAATAATCGATTATGTTGACATTATTTGCTTTATTATCCCTTTTATGAAGTTGAAATTTTTGATTAATCAATAAAAAAAGTTATTTACTTATTCTATTTTTTTGCTAATGTCAAAAGGGGGAAGAATAAGAGCTATGCACTTAATACTTATTGGCACAAATTGAGGGGGAATTCATATGTTGAGGGGGAACTAATTGCATATATATATACTTGTCTTGGATCGTCATTATGAATTACCTAATATGCATATCCCGATTAAGGTTTGGCATTATCAAAAAGGGGAAAATTGTTGAAACACATTCTCAAGGCACTAAACTAAACGTGTGTTCATATTTGTAGGTTTTGATAAATGACAAACGATGCGCAATTGACATATGACGAGGTCCAAGCACAAGCGCGCAAATGTCACGTAACGAAGTTCAAGCACAAGACAAACAACGATCAAGATTAAACAAAGTTATACATGAGTCGCTCTTTAATTGTGATCTTGATCCGGCAATTTAATTCAAGACTTGGCTTCTCTCGTAAAAACATTTTTATCAAATCATGCATATTTAATTTAGAGTAAAATGATTTTAAATCATGCATATTTATTTTAGCAAAATGATTTTTAAACATGCCTCTAAAATCTGGACAAAGATAATCGATTATGTACTTATGATAATCGATTATGTTAAGGCAGTGTCCACCAGATTTTTGAAATCTGCATGACAATCGATTGTGAACCTTATGACAATCGATTGTGTTGAGACAGTGTCCATCAGATTTTTCAAAGCTACAAAATAATCGATTGTGAACCTTATGACAATCGATTGTTTTGAGGCAGTGTCTATCAGATTTTTCAAAGCTACAACATAATCGATTGTGAACCTTATGACAATCGATTGTGTTGAGGCAGTGTCTATCAGATTTTTCAAAGATACAAAATAATCGATTGTGAACCTTATGACAATCGATTGTGTTGAGGCAGTGTCTATTAGATTTTTCAAGACTGAAAAATAATCGATTGTCCATATAGCATAATCGATTATGTAAATGACCGTTGCCAAAATATTTTCAAACTCCGTCAGATAATCGATTATAGGATTTTACTAATCGATTGTTTGAAGTAAAATCTGAAAAAGATTTTTTGAACGTTGCCAAGTAATCGATTGTATATTTCTGATAATCGATTGTTTTAAGCAAAATCTGGAAATGATTTTTTGAACGTTGCCAGTAATCGATTATACGTCTTAGATAATCGATTATGCTGCGTAAAATCTGGGAATGATTTTGGAACGATTGGAAAACAATCGATTGTGCCAATTAGACAATCGATTATCGTAGCACAAAATCAGCAATTCTTGATTGGCAATTAGGCAGCGGTTATGCATGTTTTTGACACTATAAATACATCTTCAAATCAGTCTTCTAAACACAACAACTGATCATATTATTGCTAAAGCTTGCATACTCTCTTATTCATCATTTTCTATTCATTACATAAGTTTTTGAGAGCCAAATTCTTGACAAAAAGTTGTTGCGTTCTTCAGCGTATTTATTTTACTCATATCTACTCTTAAGGAGAGTCTTGTTTTGAGTGCAAAGTGTTTTTATACACTTGAAGGGAAGTGTTAATCCCTTGTATTGTAAGAAGGAACATTGTGATTCCTTTGGTTGAAGTCTTGAAGTGTTGTATCTTCGAGCAAAGGTTGTTGAGGCTTGTGTGACTCAAGTTCTCAGTTTGTAATGGTTTGTTAAGCACCCTTAAGCTTAAGAAGTTAGTGGAAATCTCGAGAGGGTCTCTCGGGGACTGGACTAGCCACGGATTGTGGTGAACCAGGATAACATCGGTGCGTTCGTTCCTTATTATTTACTTATCGCACTTATTTCATTCCTGCAATTTTTAAATTCCGCAAGTTTACGCTGTTTTTTATTATAACGCTATTCACCCCCCCCTCTAGCGTTAAGCTTATATTCTAACAGTTTTTCCCTTATTATGATGCCTTAGTTATTACATTATGCATAGTAGATACTGATGTAAAAAGGATCATGGTCAATAATGGCAGTGGCACATGTATCATTCATCCAAGAGTCCTTGCACTAATGGGACTCGAGGATAAGATAATTCCGCGCTGCATAACACTAACTGGTTTTAACAATGCAGTTGAAAGGACCTCTGGCGAGGTAACGCTGCCTGTCCTAACAGGAGAAGTTACGATGGAAACCACTTTCCACCTAATGAACCAAGAAATGGCAT
Source organism: Nicotiana benthamiana (assembly GCA_034376525.1). Classification (NCBI taxonomy): domain Eukaryota; kingdom Viridiplantae; phylum Streptophyta; class Magnoliopsida; order Solanales; family Solanaceae; genus Nicotiana; species Nicotiana benthamiana. The sequence continues at coordinate 125,005,906 of CM067338.1, read as the reverse complement.
ACAACGCCATCATCGGACGTCCATGGATACATGCCATGAGGGAAGTCCCCTCCAATTTCTATCAAGTGATCAAATTCCCAACCCCATAGGGAGTGTACAGTATACGAGGCGAGCCACGCACCGCCCAAGAATGTTATAAAATAGCTCAAGATTACAGTCACACCAAGCAGCTCAAAGGAGCAAGTGCGGAGGCATAGCAATTAGCCCTGTCGGGGACTAAGGTCCACCCAACAGAAGACGCCATCAAAGACCCCGACGACGTCAAATCTAGCAAGGCCACGGTCGAAGACCTTGACCCCGTCCAGCAGAGCAACAACGATTCCACAAAAAAAGCTTACATCGGCCACGGTCTTTCAAATCCAAGTAAGTATCGTGAATTTCTATCTAACCACGCAAACCTGTTTGCTTTTTTGCATGCAGATATTCTAGGAATTCCACAAGAAATATCCTCCCACAAACTGAATGTCGATCCGCTACACCCGCCCTTGCGGCAGGCAAGGAGAAAATTTAGTGCCGCCATCAACGAAGCGGTGAGTGAAGAAGTAGAGCTGCTGACTAATGGCCACTAGGGAATCCAAGTATCTGGAGTGGGTCGCCAGCGTCGTAGTGGTCAAAAAGAAAAATGGGAAGTAGCGGATGTGCGTAGATTTCACCGACCTAAACAAAGCATGTTCAAAAGACTCATTCCCACTACCCCATATCGACCAACTGATAGATGCCGGCAGGATATGAGCTGTTGAGCTTCCTTGATGCATACTCCGGCTAAATCAGATCATAATGGCCGAGGAGGATCAGGAGAAAACGACTTCATCACTCAGCAAGGAACATATTGCTACTGGGTAATGGCCTTCGGGCTCAAGAATGTGGGGGCTACATACCAGAGGCTAGTGACTATAATGTTCAAAGAGCAACTCGATAAGACGATGAAGGTCTATATCGACGATATGCTAGTGAAGTCATGGAAAAAAGAGGACCACCTCGACCACCTGAAAGAAGCCTTCGAAATACTAAGGAGATACGGTATGAAGCTGAATCCCGAAAAGTGCGCCTTCGGCGTGGCCTCGGGAAAGTTCATGGGGTTTCTGGCATCACAAAGAGGGATCGAAGTCAAACCAGACCAGATCAAGGCCATAGAAGCCATCCTGAAAATACTGAGCAGCAAAAAACAAGTGCATAAGCTGACGGGTTGAATAGCCGCCCTCTCCAGGTTCATCTCACGCTCCTCCAATTGGTTCCACAAATTCTTTGGTGTATTTAAAAAGACCAAGGACTACAATGGAACGAAGAATGCGTCGACGCCCTGAGAAGTTTGAAGGCATATCTGTTATCGTCGCTCCTACTACTCAAAGCCGATCTAGGCGAACCGCTTTTGGTGTACTTGGCGGTATCGGAAGTCGCAATCAGTGTCGTCCTAGTGCGCGAAAAATAAAGGTACGCGGTCTTCTCTTTATTACATTAGCAAAACTTTAGTGACGCCGAAACCCGATACCCACACCTTGAGAGGCTGGCATTGGCACTCATAGCAGCTTCACGAAAGCTAAGACCCTATTTCCAATGCCACCACATAAGGGTAGTAACAATCTTCCCTTTAAGGAGTGTATTACACAAACCTGAACTCTCAGGACGACTCGCCAGATGGGCCGTTGAACTCAGCGAGCATGATATCACATACCTTCCAAGGACCACCATCAAGTCGCAAGTCCTTGCCGACTTCAGCGCGGAAGTCCTGCCAAAGGCAAAACTCGAGGCACAACGCGTATCCTCCAATAATGACCTATGGGTCCTTTATACGGATGGCGCCTCCAATGCATCGGGATCAGGACTGGGACTCGTTCTCGAGGTTCCCAAGGGTGAAAAAATTTGCCAGTCCATACGATGCACGAAAATGACTAACAATGAGGCCGAGTGTGAGGCCATTATTGCAGGCATGAAACTGGCCACCAAATACGGGGCTCGCCGAATCCTCCTCCACTGCGACTCCCAACTTGTGGTAAACCAGGTCAGTGGGACTTATCAAGTCAAAGAGCATAGTCTACAAAAGTACCAGACAGAAATCCGCAAACTGATAGCTACGTTTGACGAATGCCTCTTCGAACAAATTCCTCGAGCACGGAACGTCGAAGCGGACAGCCTGGAAAAGTTGGCTGCAGCCACCAAAAACTTCAACAAATAAAGTGTGGTCACGTTCTTCCACTCACCCATTGACCACACCGAGGTACTTTCCTTTAACGTGACTTGGGACAGGCGCAACCAGTTCATATCCTATCTGCAGGATGGGACATTGCCCCCGATAAAAAGGAGGCGAAAAAGCTTCACGTACAGGCTGCCCGATACTGCATGATCAACAACAACCTTTATAAGAGGATGTTGAGTGGACCCCTAGCCAAGTGTTTAGGGCCACACCAAACGAGAACAGTACTCGAGGAAGTACACGAAGGCCATTGTGGCGCTCACGCCAGCAATCGCGCCCTCGTGCAGTGCATCATATGTGTCGGACTACTGGCACACCATGAAAAAATAGGCTTCCGAGTATGTCCGCCGATGCGAAAAATGCCAAAAGTATGCCCCAATGATACATCAGCCAGGAGAACCCCTCCATTCCATCACTTCCCCCTTGACATTCATCGAATGGGGAATGGATATAGTCGGCCCGCTGCCAGCAGGACGAGGGAAGGTATGATTCTTGCTTATTTTAACTAACTATTTCTCTAAGTTGGTGGAAGAAGGTGCGTACGTGCAAATACGTGAACAAGAAGTCATCACCTTCATATGGAAGAACATCATATGCCGCTTCAGCATCCCCAAAGAAATAAGTTGTGATAACGGGCGTCACTTCATCGGTAAAAAAATGACAGGGTTCTTCGAGAAATGGCGCATCAAAAGGATACTATCCACGCCATATCACCCTGCCGCCTATGGCTAAGTGGAGTCCTCCAGCAAAACAATTCTAAACATACTGAAGAAAAAGCTGGAAGACGCCAAACGGCTATGGCCCGAACTACTGCCTGAAGTCTTGTGGGCACAGAGAACTACACCTAAGTCCAGCACTGGGGAGACCCCGCACTAACTGGTTTATGGAACCGACTCAGTCATACCTGTCAATTAGGCGAACCCAGCCTAAGGTATTCACACACCAGTGGAACAGAAAATGACACCATGAGACTCCAAGACATTGATGAAGCTGAAGAAAGAAGGGAAATGACCCACATCAGGATGGTAGCCCAAAAAAAACAAATCGAAAGATATTACAACAAAAGGTCAAGAGTAAGACTACTCAAAGTAGGAGGCTACGTCCTCAAAGACAAGATGTTGGCCTCCAAAGACCCAAATGAAGGAAAACTGGGCACAAACTGGGAAGGACTCTACAAGATCATAGCGGCATCCGGGAAATGAGCATTCCAGCTCGAGACAATGGAGGGAAAAACACTCCAGAATAACTGGAACGTCGCTCACCTCAAACATTTCCACTTCTAAAAGGCGTCCCCTGAGTTGTACTCTTTTCCCTTACCCGAGTTTCGTCCCAATTGGATTTTCTTGGGAAGATTTTTAATGAGGCGGCAAAGGGAAAACCTGGAGATGTTTGCAGTACAAGTGTATCATATCAGCTCCTCCGTGTACTCTCCAAGCCCGACATGATACAGGGACTGGATTAGTGTCATATCCAGATGTATAGAAAGGCTACGGCCATCTCCAGATATACAGAAAGGCTATGACCATCTCCAGATGTATAGAAAGGCTACAGCCATCTCCAAATGTATAGAAAGGCTACGACCATCTCCAGATGTATAGAAAGGCTACGGCCACCTCCAGATGTATAGAAAGGCTACGACCATCTCCAAATGTACAGAAAGGCTACGGCCGTCTCCAGATGAATGAAAAGGCTATGACCATCTCCAAATGAACGAAAAGGCTACAGCCTCTCCAGATGAATGAAAAGGCTACGGCCATCTTCAAATGAATGAAAAGGATACGGCCATATCCAAATGAACGAAAAGGCTACGGTCATCTCCAAATGAATGAAAAGGCTACGGCCATCTCCAAACGAACGAAAAGGCTACAACCATCTCCAAGTGGACGAATGTGTGAAGGGGCTAAGGCTATCATTTTTACACGACTAAGGCTATTGTTTTAACACGGCTAAGACCGTAGAAATTTACATGGCTAAGGCCATTGTTTTCACACGGATACAACCATCATTTTACATGGCTAAGGCTATCATTTTTACATGGCTAAGGCCATTGTTTTAACACGGCTAATGCCGTCAAATTTTACATGGCTAAGGTCATTGTTTTCACAAGGCTACGGCCATCATTGTGTACATGGCTACGACCATCATTTTTACATGGATAAGGCCATCATTTTTACATGGCCAAGGCCATTGTTTTCACACGGCTACGGCCATAATTTTTACATGGCTAAGGCCACCATTTTTACATGGCTAAGGCCATTGTTTTAACACGGCTATGGCCGTCGATCTTTACTTGCATACGACCATCCTTTTCACACGGTCAGGGCCACCGAATGGCCCACTTAGCTTTAACTATAGCAATATATATATATATATATATATATATATATATATATATATATATATATATATATATATATATATATATATATATATAATGTTCTAGAAAACAGAAAACATTAACTGTAGCAAAAGTCATATATCTTTATCCTCAAAAGAGTCAACACCCACGGTACAAAAATCAGTATTTACAAACATATTACAAAGATCCTAAAGGCCTCCGCCCCTCTGATTATCCTGCCCCGCCTGGCCTTCATGCGGCCCATCTTCGTTCCCAGGAGGATACGCCTTGGAAATCCAATAGTTGGACTCCAAACGGTTGACATCTGCAGAGTTACCCTCCTCCCGGGGTAGCGATTCAATACTATAGCCAGCCGCTTCACGGGCAGCTCTAACCAACTGGCGTTGGCTCTCAACTTCCACCTCAAATGCTCGCCCAGCCGCTAAAGATTCTTCGAGCACGCCCAGCCGGTCCTCCGCGTACACCCAAATCTCGTGTGCCTCACGAGACGCGTCAGCCTGTGCAAGCGTCTACTTGAGGTCCTCAACCTCGGCCTTTTTGGCATCAAGTTCCGTTGTTAAGGTCGAAACCCGAGTGCGTTATTCCGCCGCCACCTCCGCCACTACGCGGCCGAGCTACAACTCTTCGTCCTTAGCTTGAATAAGGACCTCCATCTCCACAGTCCGAGATAAAGTGGCCATGAGTTGTTCATCAACTTTCTCTAGCTCGGCCACCCTCTTCTTCAACTGCTCCTCGGACAGCACGAGGCCCTCACGAACCACCCTGAAGTTAGGGTCCTATTTGTACATATCGGCCAAGGTCTGGTGTGCCTCATGCGTTATATTATATTTCTGCACCAACCTATTGTATTTGGACACCTTCTTCTTCAGGCGTCGACCCCTCTCCATTTCCAAGATAAGAGTCTAAACAAAACTGAAAGGTGAGTACAAGGAAAATCTCCCTCCACTAATGCAAAAGAAAACCTGCAAGGTCGCGCCCGCCACTCTTCGGGCCAAGCCCTTGTCGCTAAGCTCCGCCAGGGCCGCGCACTCAGCGCTTGCACATAGGAGTGTCATGCTGATGGCCACCTCCTTGCAGCTCTCCAACAAATTATAGTGACTAGGAATCACTATGCGATGGGAAGACCGGCCAGCCACCATCTCCACTTGGTCCGAGGACCCGCCTTCTCTTCCCGCGTCCTCCATAGCGACCTCGGGGCCTGCCACGTCCCCACGTTCGCCCCTTCTTTTCGCGGCTTCCCACATCAGAGCGGACCTCCCCAAGCGAATGGCCTCGGCTATAAAAACCGGCCTAGATTCAGGACGGGGTGGTTTAACCTTCCCCGTTTGGGTACTCACAGCCTTGACGGTTAGAATCCGTCATCTCCTCCTCTCCAACATCTCTTCCTCTTCAAGGTCCCCCTCAGTGGGACGCAAGACGGTCTCAGATGGAGTCGGTTTGACAGTGGGCGTCCTTATGGGAACAACCCTGGTGATGGTCCCAGGAACAGCCGTTGGTATCTCTTCGGGCGCCGTTTCAAGTATGGCTCCTGGCACTGCCTTAGACACTAACTCCAGAGACGCCTCTGATGCGATCTCCTGTCTTGATTGGGGGAGAAACACTGCCCCTAGACGTGCCTACGAGGATCATATCCTCCTCACCAAGGTTAGATGCCTCCTTAGAAGGGCCGGCCATATCTCTCTTCTTCTTCTTCTTCTGCGCCTTCTTAGAGGCGACCCAACCTACCAAAATATGTATGACATGGACAAGAAAATTATGGGGAACCCACAAGTCAGAACGGAAAAGAAAAATCATTCAAGGACGTTACCTGATGGGCCAGTAAGTCTGGGGAATTCCGGCCAGGTACGGCATTCCTCCGCGAACAGTATCAACGCTTGCACCCATGACCTAATGTCATCAATCCTTCGAGGAGGGCGAGCTATCACTACATAAGGGCAAAAGGAAATCTACAATGGTTAAAACCAGCAAAATAAGATTGTCGTAAAAGCTACATACAGGAATGCTTACATGCTTCGTTCTACGCCTCTGAAAACCCTTCAGAACCAAGTGTTCAGTACGCACATAGAAAAATCTCTTCCAAAATTTACGAGTGGCCTTATCGTCCGCTTGCGCCACAAAACGCTTCTTGCCCCAACGTACTAACTGGAGCATTGAGCCTCTCATAAAGCTCACGCCAAACATTTGCAAGAGGTGGTGAATGGTAACCTCTTTCTCAGCCTTCGTCGTATAGGTGGTAAGGATCCTACACACCTTTAACGTGTACGGAGTAAGTTGGTCCGGACACGACCCGTACAAGCGACAAAGTTCCTCCACCAAAGGGTTAAGCGGGAGGCTATACTCGATTCGAAAAGCATACTCGTAGAATGTGCAATACTCAGGCCTATGCACATTGGCATAGTCCGTCCCGGCGGGAGCATTCTCGATTTAGTCAGGGATGTTATACGACTCTCTGAGAGTAGCCAAATGAGATGGCATAAGTTCACTGAGTTCCCAAGGGGGAAGTTTACACTGGTTCATAAAATCCTTCCGTGCAACCATATCCAGTGGAAGTATATTGACCGTTGATAGAGGGACGAGAACCTCCCCGGCTTCCCCATCATCTGAGGACGACGAAACCTTAGAAAGGGCGTCACCCTTGGTCCTGGTACTATCGTGACGACGCTTAGCCATGATGGAAGTTATGAGAGAAAGGCATTTTAAGGATACAAGGATCGACAGGAACGAATATTTTAAGAGAAAAGATCAACGGGTACCAGAGAAAGACGAGGAAAAGGTTGAGAAAGTACTCTCCAAAAAGTTCAAAAGTTGAGTCGGATTCAACCCCTCCTCTATTTATAAGGAAAGGTGCACGGAAATTAAAAAGGCTTGGTTCGAAAACCGGCGCGGGAAATCAAAACGTCACGTCATGTCCTGAACCGTCTCGGGAGAAAAGGTAATGATCACGCACGTAATCGATGACGTCATCCTAAAAAAGGAGCCCTAAACGGAGGTTCTATGTCAACGGCGTAATCCCTTCGCATATGATCACGCCCCCTTTCCACAGTATCAACGGGAACGGCCAAATTTATAGAAAGGACGAGCACGCATATCCGTTCATTGGAGTTGTCTCTTGGCTACGTTCCCAACAAATGGAGGGACTATCTGTATTGGGAAAATTTGTTTCTCTACGTTCTCATGTTATTTACGCACGCCTTTGACGTAGAGAACGGCCTAATTGAGGCCGACTCGAATAAGGTCGGCCCCAGTAAGCGGACGGACCAAGCGACATGACTCAAGACGACGTCGCTTAAAGTTCTGACTCTCCCGTACACTGAGACCACCAACCATTGTACTTTTCTTTGATTATTTTGAGGAAGGTCCCTTAATATATAAAGGGGACATTCCCTTTGTAAAGGACTCATGTGTATCTTACTATTAAGAATATACAACTCTCTCTCTATCTCTCTCTTTCTCTCTCTTGTGAAAAGATTATTGCTTGCTTCATTGGTCTTACATCTTAAGCTACCTTCACTATTATCACAGATCTTAACAAAATTATTTTCTCTAATTTATATTACCCTTGATTCCGATTAACCCATATTATTTTCGATTGTTCTTAAGCTTAATAAGTACTTAACTTTTTTAGTCAAACATATAATATTATGAACTTTATCGTGGAGTTTAAAGTCTCTTGATCTTCAACTAATTATGCGCTTCAAACATTATTGGAAGTAAGCGCTATAACATGATTTCAATATTCAACGGTTTGATTAAATCACCCTGTTGGATGGCCTATCAATGTTTAGAGAAGTTATTTTAAGAGAGAGAGATGTGGCAAAGCGGCTGGTCTAAAAATACTTAAATAATTTGACTGGTTTTTAGAGGGAAAATAAGAAAGAAGAAGTGGGTGTCCCCATTTGTTGACTCAGTTTCAAAAATAGTATTAAGAGTAGACAATTCCATAGGCAGTATATATGCGACATTTTCCGTGAATTTAGTGTTAAGAGGCGCATTTAATCTCCTACTTGCCAATTGCAAAATATCTAAAGTTCTAAGTAATGTGTTGTAGACAACAGCCATATTATTTTGGCATGATCCCCTGTTATTATTTTCTTAATTACTAGCACAAAAAGCGAATTACATTTGATTGGAAAAGAAATTAGGCTAGAATAATTTTATGGCAAAGGAGAAATTTTATTATCTTTAAGATTGGATATCTCTTAGATAAGAGAGGTTGGTCTGATGGTAAGCAACCCCCACTTTCAATCGAAAGGTTGTGAGTTCGAGTCTCCCCAAGAGTAAGGTGGGAAGTTTTTGGAGGGAAGAATACCGGGGGTCTATTTGGAAACAACCTCTCTAACCAAGGGTAGGGGTAAGGTCTGCGTACATATTATCCTTCCCTGACCCCACTAAATAAAATTATATTGGGTTGTTGTTGTTGTAAGATGGATATCCCTTGTTGATTACTATTAAACTTGTATTTAAATATTTAAAAAAAAGGTCTTCTGCCTTCACTACAAAAACAGGAGGTATTTGTGGCGGTTACTTCTTCATATAGTGGCGGTTTCTAACCGCCGCAAGTGCATTTCTATGAATTACTGGCAGTTCGTGAAACCGCCGAAATCATGTTCGCCACAAAGATTAAACGACGCTTTTTTGGCAACCGCCATAATTCATAAGTTTGTATAACGGCGGGTTAGGTGGCTGTTGAAACCGCCACAATATACAAATTGTCCACTCAATTGAAATGACCTGTTTCGCATGGATAAAGCGTCAAAATTATTTATATCTTCACTTATTTATTACTGTAAAGTTTGCCTTTCAAGACACATATTTATCATTTCTTTATGATAATATTGACACAGATATAAAGGAAAAATCAAGTAAAATATTCATTATACTAACATTAAGTAGCGTCAAATTACAATACTAAATGTGTTAAAATCTCAAAGAACTACTGCTTAACAAGATTAAAGGAAAACTTAAGTCGATCCTTACAATAATGACTAATGGCCGCACGCATGATATGCATAGTTACTCCCGTTTGAACATCTTCAAGTGTCGTCCACTTCTTGAATCAGCCAGCTATTTGCATAACTCGACCTCAATATCAATGTATATAATCAGTACAACGTGTAGCCCGATTTATACTCATTTCAAAGTATGCATAGGAGTCACATAGCATATTCAACTTATTTTTTAGTTTTCAATTCTTAGGAAGAATATAATTTAATTGTTTAATTTCAGGAAAGTGACTTAGCATTTCATTACGGTGATTAAATACATGACTGAGATCAATAATTATACAAATTATGTTATCACACAGATATTCACCCTAGATGGGTACTACAGAACGACACAAGGCCCCAAACATAGCACTAAGCCCAATTATCAACAACACAATGTGCGTATCAGCCGCCAATAATTTATCTTCAACTCTCGGGATGGACCAAGCCACAATCCCCAATCATATACCATCATGCACCTGCCATGGGATGCGGGTCATGCCCTAACATAGCGTCACGATGTGATAAATCGGGGTTTCAAACCCTCAAGCCATCATCTATACAAACTACTCATCTCTAACCGGCCGTAGACTGGTCCGCATAGTCAAAATTACAACGTATATGTTATTGTAGGCTCAATAAACATAATCCAACTGAAATTATTCGAAAAATGTTAAAAACCATGAAGTTGGTAAACCCCGAGCCCTGGGTCTACTTCTCTAAAAATTCTGAAAATTACATCATCGGATTCCTCGTCTCGCCACGAGTCCATGCATATAAAATTTACAAGAGTCGGGGTCCGTTTGACCTTTCAAATCACTACTTTACTCTCTCTTAGGTTTCAAGCCCTAACCACAATTTTTACCCTTAAAAACCTTGAATTTCAGTGTTTAATTTACTAATTTACACCATATAGACATAATTCAAGGCCAAGAATCATTACCTGAAGGAAACCCTCCAAACCCTCTTCAAAATCGCCCAAGAATCGCCTAAGTCCGAGTTCAAATATTTTCTCCCTTCTCTTTTAAATTTTGGAATCATTATTCACTAAAACTAGGCCGATTTCCGCTTACGCGGTCAATTGACCGCACATGCGATCACCGCTTATGCGGCTACACGACCGCTTATGCGGCTACACGACCGCTTATGCGGCCACACGACCGCTTATGCGGTCTCGCTTAAATCACACCGGAACTCTTCTGCGGTAACCGCTTATGCGATGTCCAAACCGCTCCAGTGGTCCAAGTCGGCCCTCCCTCAGGCCGCTTATGCGGTCCATCTGCCGCATCTGCGGAACCGCCTATGCGGCCCCTTTTCCGCAAATGTGAAAACAACAGAAGCAGTAACACCAAAAATCATGCAAAACTCCAAAAAAAAAACTCCATTCAACCATCTGAAACCACCCCGAGGCTTCCGGGACTTCAATCAAAAGCACAAATACGTCCTATTACTTCATTCAAACCTATTCGTAGCATAAAAACACTATCATAAACATCAAAATAGTCAAATTATCACGTATTCAAGCCTAAGTGGAACTAAAACTTCCGAAACTTGCATTTGATCCAAAACCCGACCTAAACACATCCGAATGATCTGAAAATTTGCATGCATATTCAAAATTACCTAACGGAGCTACTGCAACTGTCGGAATTCCATTCCGACCCTCAGATCAAAATCTCACCTATCAACCGGACTTCGCCAAAATTCTAACTTAGCCAATTCAAGCCTAATTCTACACCGGACCTCCAAATCAGTTCTGATTTCGTTCGTAAGCCACAAATCATCATCCAAAACTAATCGAATCATTGGAAATCCATTCCGAGCCCTCTAACTCATAAGTCAACATTCGGATGACTTTTCCAAACTAACCTTCTCATAAAGAGACTAATTGTCTCATTTCTAACCAAACTTTATCCGAATTACTTCAAACTCTCCAAACACATATAGTGGAACATATAGAAACATAAAACGAGGAAAACGGGGCGGAGATACCTGAGACGACGGATCGGGTCATTACATATCCTCATTTATTTTTTCTGAAATTAAAACATTTGAATCTGAACACATATCTGGATATATCACATAAAATTCTACATAATTTAGGAAAAAGTCGACTCATTTTGAGAAAAAAGAGGTATACGTAATTCACGAAAAAATTGATTCGTTTTAAGAAAAAAGAGGTATACGCAATTTAAAAAATGGACTGGTTTTGAGACAAAAGAAGTGGCTGTCACCATATGGTGAATCAGTTTGACAAATGTTAAGAATTTGATAGTTTTATGTCCATCCGGATGAATGTGTCTTACTTGGGCAATTGCCAAATACTGATAAGGAAACAAATTAAGTTGTCTTCTTGCCTGAGTAAAGTGTTAATCTTTAATTTTTGTTGTAATTATTAATTGGGAATTTATAAAATTAAAATCCTAAATCGGCATTTGGACGTAACTGTGCCTGAATAAAATAAGCTAAGAGAAAATTCGGACTTTGTGTCATTCTATTTTCTGAAGTAGGATCTGGATTTAGTTGATGCTTAGAGAAGAAGGTTCGATGCCTAAAAAAGATATTTTAAGAGAAACAAATGTATCTAAAAATAATAGTATTTGACTTGTTTTTTAAGAAGAAAAAAAGAAAGAAGTGGGTGTCACATATAATAAATTCTGTTGGCATTATGCCACATGCCCCACTTGGCACTTTCCAATTGTAAAATATTAAAATCAAACCCCTAAAGTTCAAAGTAACGTGGGGTGTTCGGCATATTTATTTATTATATAAATTTTGGCATAACCTACGATTATAAATTATGAATTGTCAACAATAGTCTTAACACCCTTTGGAGATAGTAATAAGTTAAACTACTAAATATATTGTCATGGAATTCAGCCGTTTGGTTGGAGGATTTCCTTTCCAAATTAGTTTAGAATCGTTTTAAAGGAAAATTTTATTCATCAATCTTAAGATATACATGCCTTATTTTATTATTGTCAAACTAGTATTTTAAATACTACTCCTGAATAAAGTCAAATATGTTATAAAATATTCTATTTAAGGTGAATGTTCATATTTAGAGAGATTCTAGGGTTTACTACTTGGTGGCAAAGTCACCACCTCCCTATAAATAAAGGGGTTCTCTCCCATTGTAAATCATCCCAAAGTATCAATAAGAATACTCCTCTCTCTACTTTTCTCTATATTGTTCTTGTTCTTGTATTATTGTTCTTGTTCTTATATTATTGCATAACACGTTATCAGCACGAGTCTCTACACAATTAAGGGATTTTGCTTAGCTCGGAGAGGAGGTAGACGAAGCTGGAGAAAGAAATTAACCAAATTAATTAATTTGGGATGGAAACTCAAGAGGTATATTTGATATCACAACATTTATTGGTATACCTTAAAGGTAAGTATTTTACTTTTCTCTTTCAAATTCTTGAAATTCTACGATTTGATTTCATATACAAACAAAGACGACAAAGTTTGATTATAACTCTAATGGAGTTTGTAAGAAATTACACTCACATGAAGTGGTAAAATTTCTATGCCTTGCCATGATCAAATTCATATATGATTGTGGGCAAAGAATTAAAAAATCCGTCCAATTGAATTTGCTCCATTCCCTTTAGAGAATGTGGTAGCAGTATGTGATAAGTCTGAAAGAAGACAAAATCCGTCCAATTGAATTTGCTCCATTCCCTATAGAGAATGTGGTAGCAGTATGTGACAAGTCTGAAAGAAGACAAAATTATTACCATGAAGGTATCAATGAATGTGGACGTGGCAATAGACGGAATTATAATCGTCATCATTGTGATAATGAGAATAATAAAGATTCTCAAAATAATCTTTCACTTTATGAAAGTAATATTTGACATGAGATTGTATATAACACATACAGATGATTATAATCCATTCCCTGAAGTGAATATAATTGTAATAAAGCCCGTAAGTATGAACACACTCTTGATGTAATTTTGTTTTATGCCTGACATTATGAAAAGAAAGTTCGTTGCCCTTGAAATTTCGGGCAAGAACTATATGACATGGGTGTTGGATGCTGAAATCCATTTGGATGCAATGGGTCTTGGAGACGCCATTAAAGACAGAAATAATGCATCCACCCAAGACTATGCTAAGGCCTTGATTTTCTTGCGCCATCACTTTGATGAAGGTTTGAAACTGCGCTAAGGCATTGATTTTCTTACGCCATCACCTTGATGAAGGTTTGAAAATTGAATATATCACAGTCAAAGATCCACCTTTCTTGTGGAATGGCTTAAAGGAGAGATATGACAACCTGAAGTTGGTCACTCTGCCACAAGCACGATGCGATGAGAATCCAAAAGCAAATAGTTCATAAACTATATATTATCGTTGCGGTGGAAAAGGGCACTGGGCGAAAATTTGCCGTGTACCAAGACATTTGGTTGAGCTTTATCAAGCATCTCTAAAAGGTAAATGCCCTGAAACCAATTCTGTCTCTGACGACAATTTTGGCATCACCCACCTGGATGTGGCAGACTTCTTTGAGCACCCTGAGGGGAAAATAGACCACTTAATCGGTGATGGATCTGTGATGAAGGAAGATGGAATTGTTTGATTTTATTTGTATTAGTTAGTGAATAAACTAATAGTCATTAGTATCAGCTCGTATTAGTTAGTTTATGATATAATGTTAGTATTAGTTCTTTAGAATGTTTCAATATGCTTAAATTTCAAAGATATTTTTATTTTCAGTAGAGTTAATCGACTAACCTAACAGTTAGTCGATTATCTAATATTTCGCATTAAAACTGCAAAACAATCGATTATATACTTGTTAACAATCGATTATATTAAGACAGTGTGATCTGAAGTTTTTCAAAATAGCAAATAATCGATTATGTATGTTTAACAATCGATTATATTAAGCAGTGTGATCTGAAGTTTTTCAAAATAGCAAATAATCGATTATATATGTTTAACAATCGATTATATTAAGACAGTGTGATCTGAAGTTTTTCAAAATAGCAAATAATCGATTATGTATGTTTAACAATCGATTATATTAAGACAGTATGATCTGAAGTTTTTCAAAATAGCAAATAATCAATTATGTATGTTTAACAATCGATTATATTAAGACAGTGTGATCTGAAGTTTTTCAAAATAGCAAATAATCGATTATGTATGTTTAACAATCGATTACATTGAGACAGTGCTTAAACTGAAATTTTCAAACTGCAAAGTAATCGATTATGGAAAACATATAATCGACTATCTGATTTAGTTAGTCAACTAACCTCAGCAGATTTTGAAAATATTGTTTAAATGTGAAACAAACGGATTGAATTTGTTTATTCTCATGTTCATGTATTTTCTTTTGTATGTCAAACCATGGGAAAGCAAATATGGATATCTCACAAAGCAAACTTGGATCAAATATTTGTTTAGTTGATTCATGTACTACACATACGATACTCAAAGAAAAGAAATATTTCTCTCAACTAAGTATGTGTAAGGCAGATGTTACTACAATCTCTGGTAGTAGTAAATTGATTGAAGGCTCCGGAAGAGCAACTATAACTCTGCCTAGAGGAACAATGTTTATCATAGAGAATGCAATGTTCTCCTCCAAGTCTAAGAGAAACTTGTTGAGTTTTAAAGATATCATTCAAAATGGATATCAGATTGAGACAATACATGAGTATAATCTTGAATACCTCATTTACTCATGAAAACGAGACTGCCCATTTCGGTTTGGGGTCACGCCATTTTGCATGCAGCAATGCTAGTTCGTCTCTGACTGACGGATTATCACAAATATTCCCCGTTGCAATTAGTTTTGGGTCATGAACTTAATATATCCCACTTAAGAATTTGTGGATGTGCAGTATATGTGCCTGTAGCACCGCCATATTGCACCAAAATGGGTTTGCAAAGAAGGTTAGGAATATATGTTGAGTTTGAATCGCCCTCCATTATTCGCTACCTCGAAACATTGACAGGGGATTTGTTCACTGCACGATTTGCAGACTGTCAATTCGATGAGACACTTTTCCCAAAATTAGGGGGAGAAGTTGGTGAAACCAAACGGGAAATTTTGTGGAAAAATGCATCATTATCTCATCTTGATCCACATACCTCTATTTGTGAAAAAGATGTGCAAAATATTATCCATTTGCAAAGAATAGCAAATCGAATGCCAGACGCATTGGTATTGAATATACCACACTCACCCCTAGAAGGAGGTTTGAGATGATATATGAAAATAATGTCATTGTTATGGCATGAATGATCGTTGGTCACGTACCTATTGTACGCCAAAATATTTTGGAAGTATGACTATTAAAGGACAAAAACATATCTTGCATATAATTTTGACCATGACCATAATGGTATAACTTTCTCTTTAAAAGAGATATTCACCACATGGATGTTGATGAATCTGTGGTAGTACAAAATTAATTGAGAGCTCTAGAAGAGCCAATTATTACTATGTTGGAGAAACGCAGTTGATTACCAATAAGGTATTGTGTGGTAGTAAGTCTCAAAGAAACTTATTCAGTTTCCAAAGTATATGCGAAAGCTATTGATTATATTGAGACTATAAATAAAGGAAAGATTTGATATCTTCTATTACTACAACTTGTAGTGGGATAATTTGTATTTGAAAAGCTACCCGCTTTATTCTCCAGTTTGTACTACACAAACAAAAGAATGCCATAATAAAGTGGATATTTATTGGTATAAAAACCCATAGCATAATAAACTTGAAGTTTATTGATAATTGCACATATCATGGTGTAAATTTGAAGTTTATCAATATTGATAATTTATTCAGTTGGCATTCGGGTTAGCCATCTCATTTTAAGTATGATGTGCAGTAATAGAGAATTCACATGGGTAAATATTAAAGAACTAGAAAGTTCTTTACGAATTCTCTTATATTACTTGTCCTCATTAATTGATTGACCAACTAAAGAGTTCGGGTTGAATCCCATAAATTCTGGAAATATCAAAGGTGAATATGGGCCCATTCACCTGCCATGTATACCACATATGATGCATCTATGATATGGTTACATGTGCGATTGTTATTAACCCGCAGCCTGGCCGGTGCTTGCGAGGTAAATTGCTCAGTAATATAACTTCGAGCATAATTTCCAGATTTTCTATTCAAGATAGTTCATCTTGATAAGTTGGTTTATATCATAGTTGGTTTAGCAAGATAATTATTAAGTGCCTCCACTTAATAGCTAAACTGTTTCTTATGAGAACAAAGTTATATATATCAGTTTGATATACGTTGTATACGAGAGTATATTATATTCTCCCCACACAAGTGGTTCAGGGTCAGGAACCAAATAATTTCATCTTATTATTATTGATGTGCGGTGTATATTTTCATTAACACCATAATGCACAAAGATGGACTCTCAAAGTTGAGGAAACAAGTTAGCTTTTCTAACATGAGGGGGAGACATGATAAACACTTGAGAAAAGGTTACATGGGATGAATTATCATTTGTATATATAGATCCTCGAATATCATAATATGAACCTGAAGTTCATAAAAGGATAATTCAATTGCAACATATTGCAAAGCATGATATACGCATTTGCTGACCCAAAGAAAGTAACTATATTCTCACTGCAAATGCTCATATTAAGTCCCAGAAGGACAAAGTCTTTGATACGCTTAAAGCGTATAGACAAATCGGTTTCAAAATAACTTCTTAATAAAGAAGATGAGCAAATGATCAAAGTGATCATAATGGGGAGGCAAGTGATCTAGAAGATCACTTGACATAACACTTCATAAAATCTCATGAGAGATTCAGGTACCTGAATATATGAATAAAGAGATCTCCATGTTATGTCTTTATGAAAATTTACTGGAACCGATATAAAATGTTCGTCGACGACATCTATGATAGCGCTAAATATCGATGAGGATCTTATGTTTGTCGAATACAAACAAAAATATTGGCTAAATGGAAGAGATACAATTCAAGCAGAATTGATTCCATATTAAAGACATGTAGTTTTGGACATGTAGTTCAAATACTTGAAAGTATAAAGTCAATGATTGAAGTTGCTTGAAGCATATATAATTCTTGGTCCTGAAGTACCACATCCTAAGTGCAACTTGTGTACATATGTATCTTGCTATAACTATAAGCATGATGGCATCGAGAATACTTCCATGGAGATATTGAAGAGTCATTCCACGACATCATATGAAGATGTTCATATCTATCAAGAATGATAATTTCAAGGTGCGGAATATTTATTCAAATCAATATGGCTGATTTATTTATCAAATCTCTACAAAAGATCGTTTTGAAGATGGTGCACAAGATTGGAATGCAAATGCTCAAGGATGTGAATTGATGCTCTTTCAGGGGGAGTTAATGCGCGTTGCACTCTTTTTTCCTTACAATGTTTTGTCCCACTGGGTTTTCCTTGCAAGGTTTTTAACGAGGCAACCAATAGGCGCATATTCAAACATGTGTACTCTTTTTCCTTTTCTATAATTTTTTCCAATTGGGTTTTGTTTTAGTTAAGGTTTTAACGAGGTACATTATTGAATAGACATTCAAGGGGGAGTGTTATAAAATATTCTATTTAAGGTGAATGTCCATATTTAGAGAGATCCTAGGGTTTACTACTTGGTGGCTAAGTCACTACCTCCCTATAAATAAAGGGGTTCTCTCCCATTGTAAATCATCCCAAAGTATCAATAAGAATACTCCTCTCTCTACTTTTCTCTATATTGTTCTTGTTCTTGTATTATTGTTCTTGTTCTTATATTATTTCATAAAAAATGACCTTATGCTAAAGAACTCTTGACAAAACTAGAAGGTTTATTTCTTTTTACATAAAATATTTGCTTGACAAAAATTTGTGGGTTCAATGCTAACTCCTGCCACATTTTTTTTTCACTTCTTTTTTATTATCAATTAGTATTAGTACCCGCGCGATGCGCGAACCTAAATTATATCGTGATTCGGATTAACTAAATTATGTGCAAATAACTTTAAAATATAAATCTTTCAGATAAAAATTATATATAATTAGTAAGTACTAATTAAGAAGCTCAACATAAAATCATTTCTCAAATCTCGTAGCAGATAACCTTTTAAAAACAAAATTTGCAATAACCCAACCACTTAATTTTACTACTTGTATTTTATTTTACTGGTAATGTTAAAAAATACTAAATATGTCATATTGTAATCTGTTTTGTTTGAGCACATTAGATCTTATTATTTTAATAAAGTTCGTATTATCAATTTATTTTTCACCTCAGATTCACATAAATCTTCTTCTAAACTTTTACACATTTTTTCCTTTTGGTCGTTGTTTATAATTATTGTATAATTCTTTACTTAACATTGTTATACTGTCTCGTGCCCTTTTATTAGCTTGCGATCGACTTAACGTCTTGCTTATTACCCTTTTAGTAATCATCGATAAATATTTTATTTTATTTTTGAAACTTAATTTATTTTTGTGCTTTTATCCTCTTACTTTGAACTCTTTTATCATTTAAATTAAACAATAACATTTTAAAGTACTATTTAATTTATTTATTTATAAATTAATTCAAATATAAGTTTCCTCGTACAATCTATATTTTTGTCTTTATATATTCTCTTCCCTGCTATAAAATTCTAATTGCTTTTTCACATTTATATTTACCTCCAATTGAAATAATATCACATTATCTCTACGTAATGCTTTTATAATATAAAATTTATAAAATAGAAGAAAATAGATCATGTGGTTAGTGAATAATTATAGGAATCCTTATTTTTGAAAAGCTTTCATAATCTATTTACAATAAAATAAATAAATAAAAGAGGCAATCTTAACTAATATTTATCATAAATAAAATTTGATCAAATCTAATTTCTCTTAATCCTTATTAGATTTGTCTTAAATCTATTTAGATTATGTCTGAAAAGTACCAAGTGACATTTTTTCAATACACCACTTAGCTTAATGTCATGCTCTAAATTTAAATTATTTTAATTTATTAATAACATTTTTAAATAGTCTATATTTACTATATATTATTTTCTAAGCTATTTTTATATAAATATTATTACATTATGTCTAACTTATTGTTATCATTTAATATATTTAATATTTTTAATTTTAATTATTAGAATTGATGTGACCGTATCCCCACTATGACCTTTTTATCATAATAGACCAAGGTTTCTCAACTCAAATTTAGATAAGTTTTATCCTTATTTTATCCTTGTGATGAAGTTTTTGATTTTCTCTATTTTTTTATTTTATTTTTGTTATTATATTAGTAAATAGTTAATAGTATTACATTATCGTGTGGCTCTTTATTAGCTTTTTGTATTTAATATCCACCTTTACCGTACACATTTTAATATATACAGATAATAGTTAAAAATTATTTTAGTAGTAACTTTGATTCTATTGCTCATATTCTAAACTATGACTTTTATTATCGTAATTTATTTTTTTTAAATCTCAAATTCAAATAAGTCTTATCCTTCTATTTATATTGGAATTCAATAATTTAATAACATCACATATTTCTAAAAAAATATTGTTAGCTCTAAAGTATAATTTATAATAAATATTTTTTCAGTAGTAAGGAATCCTTGGATATGAACTATCGATTTTGTAAGATACAAAATATTTATTAAATATTTTTTTCTTAAAAAGAATACCTACCATAACTGAATTATACACAAAATTTAATTAAAGATACCTATAATAATGTATATTGTTCACAAATACGGTTAGATACAAAACTTGTACAAAATAAAGAATTATTATTTCAACTTAAAATTAGTGTGTAACATTTTCAAAGAAATTTTAATTGATTCTTGCTAAAAAAAAAAGGATACCTACCATAATTGAATTATTGCATATTAATTAAAGATACCTATAGAAAATCTTGGACTATTACTTTCATTAAATATTTTTCCATTACAATCTAAATTTTTTATGTTGTCTTAAAATTGTCAAGTGGCTTCATTTTGGCCTGCTACTTGGCTTAACCACATTGCAAACTACTTTCCTTTTAATATAATATAAATTTTTTATGTTGTCTTAAAATTGCCAAGTAACTTCGTTTTAACTTGCCACTTGGCTTAACCACATTGCAAACTACTCTCCTTTTAATATAATATAAATAACACAAGTAGTATCTTTTGAAAGAAAGAAAGAAAGTTGGTAAGATTTATGTAAGATATGCAGAACATAAAAGAGGTATTAAATATATGGAATAATAGGAAAGTACGTGACTGCCAGTGTATGTGTATTCTTCATGAAGCTTATACTGAATATTTTTCCTTTATATGCAAATTTCAAATACTGCAGAGACAACAGCCTCAGCAAGTTTTTCAAGTTTTATGCTACTTAATTTCATAGAAAAAAATAGCTTATAAACTAAACATATGTAGAGAAATATGCAGCTTAGTGTGATTAAAGCACTTTTATGTATACCAACAGTGCTAGGACATGCAGTTTCCTTACAAGAAAAGTCTATGTTTCTGACTTAGCACAAAAAATCTAAAATTTAGAATATGTGACTTAACACTTGTCTTTCATATGAAAATAGAAAGTAAGATAACCAATTTAGCGTTATATATACATTCAGCATTCACACATGAAGGGAGTATATCACCTAAGATGCATAATTGCAAAATGATGATCAGATGCTTAGCAATTTACTCATCGAACAATGAAAAATCACAAAGAACGATTTTGGATGCAACTTTCCCCGGCAAATTTTTTGATGAAAGTAAAAAGGGAACTATACTTTTTTTTAAAATTCAGTTAGTTTTTAAGAGGAAGTGGGAGTAGTTGGTAGTTTTTATTGGTAGTTTCCATTGCTTGAATTTTGAAAAAAAAAATTCTAATTCAGTTGGTTTTTAAAAGGAATGAGGGTGGAGGAAGTAGGAGTAGTTGGTGGTCTTTATTGGTAGTTTCTATTTCTTGCATTTAAAAAAATGCGTCTTTCACATATATTTTTAAATAAATTTGAATTGAATTTTGAAATTCCAAGAAATTGGAGGATTGTCCAAATTTTTTACATGTGTCAATTCAATGTTATGCCGCTTATCATCATAATAATTCTTTGCCTTTGTTATTCTATATAGATAGATTACCATCCATTACCCTCATATTAATATAATATTGATATATATTTTTACTCTTGAAATATATTTTCTTAAAACTTTATTCTATAGTTCACAATTCTCCAACTGTCTATATTTACTAATACTAAGTGATATTTTTGAGTACTATTCATTTACTTGATATTATTTTTAAACTCAAATTTAAATGTACAAAATTCCTACTTTATATCTATTCTCGTATTTTAATTTTCTTTTAATATAAAATTTTAATTAATTATTCTTTTTTGTAAGAGAATCTTCTCTTTCTTGGCATTTGAATGAATCTTGTTAATTCTCTATTTCTTGAATATTTTTCTTTGATCTTCACCTTTGTTTTTGATTATCCCTTGCTTTAAATGTTTATTTTGTGGCAAGAGTTTGTGGAAATTTTAGACCCTTACAAAATTGAATTGTGACGGTTTTGAAAAACGCCACAGTTACATTCGTCACAAGTATTTCTATGGGAGTTTTTCAAAACCTCCACAACAACTGCCACAAAAGAATTTTTTATTTGTGACGATTTCAAAGACCATTGATAGGAGTTTGTAACCCTAACAATATGATTTTAATGTCTAAAAAAAATATATGCGGGGGTTCATAACCTCCACAATATGATCTAATTCTTAAAAAAAATTAAATTAGTGGCGAATTGTATTCGCCGTAATACTTTGGTTGCTGAATTTTTCGTTTTCTTTTCGAAACTCTAAGTATAGGATAAAGTAAAATGTTTTGAATAAATCATAATAACATATATCTGTCAAATTCCATGAAACATCACAAACTCTAATCCATACAAACTCATGTATTATAACTCAAACATATCAAAATTTATATAAATTAGTTCCACAATAAATAATATGAGAAAGTGCATATCTGCTTGGTTATTAATACTTATGCCATCAATCCTCGTACATCCATAAGTGAATTAGTGAAGTAGGTTCACCATTCACATCACTATTCACTAAGCTGAAATGAGAAAATAAAAATATTTGATGAGGAACTTGTACTATATTATCACGACCCATTTCTAAAACAGGTCATGATGGCGCCCAACAACTTTGTCGGGCCAGCCAAGTGAGGAATTTTACTAACAATCATATAGAGTTGTACTAAATTTTAAATAAGATACCCATTTAGCTTGGATTTAGAACTAAAGCAGTAAATGTGGCGAGTAGCACAATATTACATAACCCAAAAGACCAGTCTACTAAAGTGTACGTGCCAAGACCTGGTGTCACAGTGTAAGGTATCTAGTAGAATATACACATCTCTACCCTACTGTCTGAAATAAGGGAAAGACAGCAAAAATATAAAACAAAACTCCATCCGGCTGCCAAGCGATGTGGAAAGGAAAGAAGCTCCCCGTAGAAGTCTCAATAGCCACTCACTAGCGCGCACCCTGACGGTATCCAGATGAATCAGCCTCAAACCCTGTAAATTTAAGTACAAAAGCGTAGCATGAGTACATAAACAATATGTACCCAATAAGTTTCCTGTCTAATCTCGGAGAAGTAGGGACGAGTGGTCGACTTGATACCTACTAGGTCCAGATAATATCATAATAATGATATGTAATATGAAACATGAATAATGTAATTAAATAACAATTACCAGACGGAAGTCATATCATACTTGCAGTCATGTTTTCCTTTATCATGTCTCCATCTTTTATTTATTTATTTAGCAACAAATCATGAAAAAACCTAGGCTCAAGCATAAACATATAAATCATAAGCAACAACTCCAACGTCGATGGCCCACTCCAACAGAATATAAATTTGTGCACTGCCAAGGAACGGACGGCCCGTACCATAGATGCATCTATTTCACCGAGGCGATCAGCCCGATCCACAAATATTACGACAATATCAAGAATGCGCAATAAGGCATCATGTATATACAAGGAAAAATCCTTCCAAGTTCATAATTAAGTATATGTTTATTTTTCATTCTACTCTAGTCTCTAGCAAGTCATAAATGACCATTTATATAGTTCAAACGAGGGAAAGTTAAGAGTAGGCATGATGTGGGCCCTAAACTACCCAAACATTAACATTATATAAGCAACGCACAGACTCTCGTCACCTAGTACGTACGTAGCCCCCGCATTTAATAGCAATTTATTCTTTTATTAGTCCTAAAGGGATAATTCCCTCTTACGAGATTAGGAAGAAAATCTGTCCTTTGGAACCTTCAAAATTGCCCAAATGGTGTGAAAATGAGAGAGAAGGGGCTTGGGTTCGTATTTACTGAACCCTTCTGTCCCCAGCGATTTTCGCATATGCGGATAAAATTCAGCTTAAGCGGTGACCGCTTATGCGGTTAGGGGGCTGCTTTTGCGATTTGAGGAACAACTGAGAGGACCGCTTCTGCGGTCAGGCGTCCGCATAGGCGGGACCGCTTCTGCGCTGCATCTACGATCCCCCTTCACTCCCCCCTCCCTTTCCGCTTTTGCGATATACGGACCGCTTACGCGGTCTCCGCTTCTGCGGTCAAAGTGCCGCAGAACCGGTTTTGACAGAAGCAGTAGATTGTGTTTTTTCTCTACGTTTCAACTTCGCTCGAACCTTTACCATTTGACGCTCGGGGCTCTCGTTCCCCGCCCGAACATACCGGGAAGTCTGAAATCACGAGGCAGACTTAGTCAAACCCTTGGAACACCCAAAATAACGCTAAATTAAGGAATCGGACCCCAAAACCAATTGATGAAACATAATGAACTTCAAGTTCTTAATTTCCTTCCAACGGGTCAAAATACCCTTAGACTACTCGGATCGACCCCAAATTTTACGGGTAGGTCTTATATGATATTTCAGATTTTTACCAAGTTTCGAACTAGAATCCGAATCTGATACCTAGGTTTTTTTGATAAATATTTAGATTCTTTAATTCCTTAAACTTCAATTTAATACTTTTACATAAAAATTCCATACTCGGGCTAGGGACCTAGGAATTTGATTCCGAGCATACGCCCAAGTCTCATATTTTCCCACGGACCTCTCGGGACCGTCCAATCATGAATTCAGGTCTGTTTCCCAGGAAATTTGATCGAGGTAAAACTTGAACCTTTAAGAAAACCTTAAGGGAATATTTGGTTTTATATTCACTCAAAACTCTTCTAATTTCTAGACTGATCGCTCCCGCAAGTTGTAATTTAGCTAGGAAAGCGTGGGTAGTTTTATTTGAGGGAACGGGATTTCAAATAGTAAAAAGACCAGTCGGGTCGTTACATTCTCCACCTCTTAAACAAACATTCATCCTCGAACGGACATAAAAGAAAAGTACGTGGAATGCTGATTAGGTGGGGATCTCGGCTTCGCATGTCTTCCTCGGACTCCCAGGTCACCTTCTCAACCTGTTGGCCCATCCACTAGACCCTTACTGCAGAAACCCTCTTGGACCTCAACTGACGGTCCTGTATATCAACAATGGCAACTGGCTCCTCCTCATATCCCAAGCTCTCATCTAACTGAATGGTACTGAAGTCCAATACATGAGAGTAGTCAGCATGATACTTTCGAAGCATCGATATATGGAAAAATGGATGGACTCTTGATAAACTGGGAGGTAAAGCAAGCTCATAAGCAACCTCTCCAACTCGCCTCAACACCTCAAAGGGGCCAATAAATCTTGGGCTCAACTTTCCCTTCTTCCCAAACCTCATAAAACCCTTCATTGGAGAGATTTTCAAGGGAACCTTCTCGCTAATCATGAATGATACACCATGCGCCTTCTGATCCGTGTAACTCTTCTGCCTGGACTGAGCTGTGCGGAGCCTCTCCTGAATCAACTTTACCTTATCCAAGGCATCCTGTACCAAATCTGTACCTAGTAACTTAGCTTCACCAGGCTCAAACAACCCTATAGGAGAACGACAATGTCGTCCATACAATACCTCATACTTGGCCATATCTATGCTGGACTGATATCTATTATTATATGTAAACTCCGCCAAAGGAAAAAACTGATCCCAGTGCCCTCTAAAGTCAATCACACATGCTCTGAGCATATCTTCTAAAATCTGAACTATCCGCTCCGACTGCCCGTCAGTCTGAGGGTGAAATGCTGTGCTGAGATTAATGTTGGTGCCCAAACCTCTATGAAAGGCTCTCCAAAAGTGAGATATGAACTGAGGGCCCCTGTCTGATATGATTGAGACCGGTACACCATGCTACCAGACTATCTCCCGAATATAAAGGTGAGTGTATCTCTCCACTGTGTAAGTAGTCGCCACTGGAATGAAATGGGTCGACTTGGTCAATCTATCCACAATAACCCAAACTGAAAATCGACCTTTCGCAAAGTCTGCGGCAACCCAACCACGAAGTCTATAGTGATGCGCTCCCACTTCCATTCCGGAATGGGCATATGCTGGAGTAGGCCACCTGGCCTCTGGTGCTCATACTTGACTTGCTGGCAATTCAAACATCTAGAAACATATTCAACAATATCCTTCTTCATCCTCCGCCACCAGTAATGTTGTCTCAAGTCATGATACATCTTTGTGGCACCAGGATCAATGCAGTACCTCGAACTATGAGCCTCCTCTAGAATCCTCCTTCACAAGCCATCCACATTAGGAACATATACACGGCCCTGAAGCCGTATTACTCCATCCTCACGATAGTAACCTCTTCGGCACCTCCCTGAACTAATATCTCCTTAAGGGCTGTCAAATGCGGATCTTCGAACTGTCGGGCCTTAATCTGCCCTAACAACAAAGACTGAGCAACCACGCATGCTAGAACTCGGCTGGGCTCCGAAATATCCAACCTTACAAGTCTGTTAGCCAAAACCTGAATGTCCAAAGCCAATGGTCTCTCCGTAGCAGGAATAAATCCCAAACTGCCCATGCTCTCCGCCTTTCTGCTCAAGGCATCTGCGACCACATTCGCCTTACCCGGGTGATAAAGAATGGTAACATCATAATCTTTTAGTAACTCAAGCCACCTGCGTTGCCTCAAATTAAGGTCTCTCTACTTGAACAGGTGCTACAAACTGCGATGATCGGTGTAAACCTCATATGACACCCCATATAAATAATGCCTCCGTATCTTCAGATCATGAAAAACCGTTGCTAACTCTAGATCGTGCACTGGGTAGTTCTTCTCATGAATTTTTAGCTGACGTAAAACATATGCAATAACTCATCCCTCATGCATCAATACACATCCCAAGCTGACGCGAAAGGCGTCTCAATATACAGTATACATCCTTGAACCGGAAGGCAATACGAGAAATGGTGCGGTAGTTAAAGCCGTCTTGAACTTCATAAAGCTCTCTTCGCACTCATCGGACCAATGAAATGGGACACCCTTCTTGGTCAAGCAGTCAAGGGCGAAGCAGTAGTAGAAAAGCCCTGCACAAACCGCCGGTAGTAACCTGCTAACCTCGGGAAACTCATGATCTTGGTCACTGAAGTAGGTCGTGGCCAACTTTGAACTGCCTCAATCTTCTAGTGATCCATTTTAATACCCTCTCCTGACACAATATGCCCCGAGAATGCCAGTGACTCTAGCTAGAACTCGTACTTGGATAACTTAGCATATAGCCTCTGCTCCCTCAAGGTTTGAAGCACTACTCTCAAATGCTTATCGTTCTCCCCCAAGCTACGTGAGTATATCAAGATATCGTCAACAAATACGATGACAAAAGAATCAATAAAAGGTCAAAACACCCTGTTCATCAAGTCCATGAACGCCGCTAGAGCATTCGTCAACCCAAAGGACATCACCAAAAACTCGTAGTGGCTATATCTAGTCCTAAATGCAGTCTTCGGAACGTCTGAATCCTGAATCTTCAGCTGATGATACCCTGATCTCAAGTCAATCTTACAGAACACCCTAGCACCTTGCAACTAGTAAAACAAATCATCAATGCGCGGCAATGGGTTCTTGTTCTTGATGGTGACCTTGTTCAACTAGCGGTAATCAATGCACATCCGCATAGTCCCATCCTTCTTCTTTACAAATAGAACTGGTGCACTCCAAAACGACACACTGGGCCTAAGAAACCCCTTTACTAATAGCTCCACCAACTGACCCTTCAACTCCTTCAGCTCTTTAAGAGCCATAAGGTATGGAGGGATAGATATAGGCTGAGTGCCTGGAGCCAAATCAATGTAGAAATCAATATCACAATTCGGAGGCATGCAGAAGGAAAAACATCAGCGAACTCTCGAACTACTGGCACTGAATCAATCGTCGGAGACTCTGCTGTGGTGTCTCGGACATAAGCCAAATAAGCCAAACACCCTTTCTCCACCATGCGCTAAGCCTTCAGAAAAGAAATAACCCTACAAAGGGTATCAACTGCAGAACCCTTCCAATCCAATCTTGGCAATTCTTGCATCGTTTGCGAAATAGTCTTGGCATGACAATCAACGACGACATGATTGGGGATAACCAGTCCATACCCATGGTGATCTCAAAATATACCATATCAAGCAGTAGGAGATCTGCTCTAGTATCGTAACCAGAAAAAGTAACCACACAAGACCGGTAGATCTAGTCCACAACCACATAATCGCCTACAGGAGTGGACACGTGAACAGGAACACCTAAAGGCTCAAGAGAGATAACTAGAAAATGAGAAAATAGGGAGGATGCATATGAATAAGTTGACCATGGATCAAATAATACCAAAGCATCTCTACCGCTGATTGAAATGATTCATGTGATGACAGAATTTGAGGCCAATGTATCTGGCCTGGCCAGGAGAGCATAAAATCTAGCTGGAGCACCGGTTTCCTGTCCTCCGCTCGACTGAGAAGCATCTGGCTGACCTCTCCCTGTCTGGCCTTTGCCTCTATGACAACCCTTACCGGTCAGCCCTCCACCTCTAGGTGGGTGGGTCGCCGGTGCTGGAGCCACTGGTTGTTGTCCCTGCTGTATAGCCTTGCCCCGAATCCTAGGGCAGTACCTCCTCATATGGCCTGGGTCTTTGCACTCAAAGCAATATGGTGCGGCGGCCTGCTGCCCAGATGGCTGGCTTTTAAAACTGGAAGGCCCACTAGAAGAAGCCTAAATAGCCAACGGGCGGTATGAACTCTCCAGCATAGCACTGAGATAAGAACCGGAAGAATATGGAGGAACTGAATACCAACTGGAAGAACCCTGAATAGCCGGTGGGCGATAAGAACTCTTTGGCATGGTGCTGAAATAAGAGTGCGCTAGAGCACCACGAGCAGGTGGTGGTGCCGGAGCTGGGGGCCTACTGGACTGACCCCTCCTAGAGTGGCCTCTACCCCTAGCTGGGGCGCTTCTAAACTCTCTGGAGAATCTAGCCCTCTTCTCCCGCTGCAGCTGCTCAAACCTCGCTGACGGTGACCCTCGATCCTACAAGCAATATCAATTGTAAGTTGATAACCTGTACCCATATCCACCTCTCTAGCCATTGTGTTTCAGATAGTGGGATGTAACCCTGCTACAAACCGTCTCACCCTCCCTTCCTCTATGGGGAGTATCATAAGTGCATTGCGGGACAAATTAGAGAATGTCGCCTCATAGTCGGTCACTGACATCTGACCCCGTTGTAGCTGCTCAAACTGATGATGCAGCTCCTCACTCTCAGTGGATGGAATATACTGATCAAGAAATAGCTGGGTGAACTGACCCCAAGTGAGGGGAGGAGAACCAACTGGCTTACAACCAATAGAAATAAATTAATTTATCCCACAAGCAATTACTATTAAACACTTAAATGAGCACTTAGGACTGTCCTAAGCTCGAACTATTTAAATGATATTCTTTAATTTTAGATAACTTAATATATTATATAAATAATTAAACAAACCAGTTAATAAAAAAGCAAAATATTCAAACATACCTCAATTTGAGGCGGTTTTCTTAGATAGTAACCTCCGCGAATTTCATAAAAATGAGGAGGTTAAATTTGTATGTTTTTTTTTCTTATTTTAAGTTTTTTTGAATCTCCAAATTTATTGGAGGTTGGTCCTAAAAATTTACACATGTTAATATTTTGTTGTGACACTTGGCACAATAATATGATTTTGCTTCTCCTATTCTATATAGATTAGGGAATAATAAAAGAATAAAACTCTCAATTTTTTAAAATAGGCATGAACACAACACCAAACTAAGGTAGTATTGTAGAGTAATTGAGGGAGTTGAAATGGAGCAAGCCTGTCGTAGAGGGTGTTTGGATGGGCTTAGAAGTTGATTTTTTTATTTTTTGGAGTGTTTGGCAATAAAAAAAGTTGCTTAAAAAAAAGATAAAAAGTGCTTTAAAAAAGCTAAAAGCAACAAGTTAACTGACCCCAACTTTTTTTTATTTTGGCTTAAAAGCCATTTTAGTTTGATCAATAAAATTACTCTCTTGTCTTTATTCGTTTTTATAATACCAAAATTACCCTTTTCTTTCCTCTTCATATTCATTTTTATAATACCAAATTTTTTATATTTTAGTCTTTTTAATAAGAAAAAGTGCTTACCATCACTTATTTGCCAAATACTTCAACAACTTTTTTTAAGTTTCAGCACTTTTATCCAAACATGTAATTAATTATTTATAAAATAAGGTTCAACGATTAAAAGCTGCTTTTAAACACCACATTTTTTAAACCAATCCAAACGGGCTCTTAGTTTGAGATCAGATCTAGTTTTATGAAAAAAGAAGGCCAAATACATGGACAACCTCTCAAAGCCTCCCTAGTTGGTAACGAAGGAGCGACCTCTATCAGCTGCAGCAGGAGAAAGGGATTAGCAGCAGCATCGCCGGCAGCCATGGTGAAGTATTCGAGGGAACCCGACAACCCTACCAAGTCCTGCAAAGCTAGGGGCGCAAGTCTCAGAGTTCATTTTAAGAATACACGAGAGATAACCCATGCGCTTTGGAAAATGCCTTTGGACAAGGCCAAGAAATATCTGGAAGATGTTCTTGCACACAAACAAGCCATTCCTTTCACACGCTTTTGTGGTGGGGTTGGCCGTACAGCACAGGTGAAGCATCGCCATTCAAATGGTCAAGGATGCTGGCCAGTCAAATCTGCAAAAATTATTCTTGATTTACTCAAGAATGCTGAGAGCAATGGTGAGGTTAAAGGCTTAGATGTTGATTCACTTTTCATATCTCACATCCAAGTGAACCAAGCACAAAAAATAGAGGCGTCGTACTTACCGTGCTCATGGAAGAATAAACCCTTACATGTCTCACCCCTGCCATGTTGAGTTGACATTACTGAAGAGGAAGAATATCTCAAGAAGGAGCCTGAGACACAGCTGGCTCCTAGAAAGGCGAAGGCATCCTCTTAATTGGGGAAGTGACTCTAGGAATGCAGATGGTGGAATGTTTTCCGTGTCCTTGTAGTTTGTGTCATGAAACAATTTTGGCATTTCGATCCCAAAAATAAAACCTCTCAAAGTCCATCTTTTTTAGTTAGACATGTTTACCCAAAAAGTTTACCGGATGAACACTTGAAGATAGTTAAAAGTGTATAACTAAATACCAAAATGATAATCTCTAAGAAAATGAAGCCTGTGATTTTCACACACCAAGCAATGAATTAATAATTGACACGTGGTGGCCTTTCTGAAAGCATCATCTGAGCAGGTGCCTAAGCAGATGATTCCAGTTCAACTCATTTTTAAAATGCTACCTCAAGAAAAGGGGGCTGATCTATCCAATGATTTTTTGATGGGATAGTTCTGTCGTTGCGACCACAATATTGCATTACCATAGCGGCTGCCTTGTTGGGAAAGTGGTTGATAGAAAATTAAGACTGGGGCACTCAGAGTTGTTGATCGAAAGTGAGGCATTCTTCGGAAGATAGTGAAGATGGACTGACATGACTCAAGAAAGCTCCTTATTTTTTTAGTTCCCCTCGGGGTGGTTTTGACTTTACGGATTGCCTTGAAGGCTCTAAGGGATATCTCGAATAGATCCCTGACTGAAAATAACTTTTCTTTAAAAACCCTTTTTTAAATTCAATATAACTCGAGAAGACTCCTCTTACACTTTGAAGGGAAATTCCCTCCCATTATAAGGGTTGATAAAACTGTAGTGGTGTACAAATCGAACCGAAAAATTACATCAAATGAAAAAGTTAAACCAAATCAATTAAAAATTCGATTAAGTTTCGTTTGATTTAGTTTGGTATTAAGTAAAAAAAACCAAACTCGACATATATATATATATATATATATATATATATATATATATATATATATATATTATAATTTTCTTTAAAAAATATCTAGAAATATTTGAAATTCTCTTGCGGGATATAATATTTAATAAAATATAAAATGTTATATATTATTAACCTTAAATAATGAATTGTGTGATCACTTTCTTATTAAGTGTTACTAAAATGCGTCAATCTCTTTGTTCTTCTAAATTCATATCATATGTTAAGATCGATTAAATTATTTATATCGTTTACAAATATGAAGTGATTATTATTGTTAGTTAGGTATCATATTGATTTTTATATTTAATTATTAAAATTAGTTAACTCTTAATGTGTACATCTACAAAACTTATTGTCAAACGAGAGTATGTGTTACTAAGAAAATTCTCCTATAAGAATATTTTAATAGATAATATGTCTGCCATTTTTTTTTATATTTTTACTACACATATCTTTACTAATAAAAAATAAGATTAAAATAATATTCAAGTAAGAAAATTCAAAAAATTCGATATATCGAATCAATCCAAATCGATATAATTGGTTTGGCTTAATTTTGATAAAAGCTGAAACAATCCGATCCATGTACATCCCTAAATACAAGTATGTGAGCATCAAATTTCTTTGTTGTTGGCCCGTTCCTAATTATTCTCTTCGAGTGTTAGAGACTTCTTCACATGCCAAAAGCTATTGATGTCTAACGATATAATATATGCATATAACATTTTCTTTTGTCAAAATGGAATATATTAACTAATTAAGTTAACGATGTTACACTGTCTTGAGAGTTACTTGGGTACCTTAGGGTACCCATGGGTGCAATGTTTTGCATGATTGTGTCAATATTACAATCTACGAATTTCATGTGTAGTTCAGTTCCTAGGTGTCTGCCCAAAATATATCATTGGCAAACACCGGAGGAACTGCCAGAAGTGCAGATCTATTGAAAAAAATTTCTTTGGATGCTTCCTTCGCTGGTGCATCAGCAACCCTGTTTTGTTCCCTGAACGAGTGTCTCACCACCACGCTGCCCATCCTTTGGATCAACAACCTGCATTAACAAATTAGAGGGTCAAAGATCAAATTACTGTCACGACCCAATTCCCAAACCCCATCGTGATGGCGCCTCTCATGAAGACAAGGCCAGCCAACTAACCCAAATCAATTTTCTAATAATTAATAAACATAAATGAATAGAATATACAACTTAATGGCATTAAAAACTGTCAACTACAACCCAACTTAATCCGATCGAGGTGCCACAAGTCACGAGCATCTAAAGAAAACTGAGTGCCACTATAGGACCAGTATTATGTAAAAAAAAAAGATTTATTAGTAAAAGGTTAAGTACGGTGCCGCGAACGCTGGCGGCCACCTTTTTCAGCTGCAATAGTATACCTTCGGTTCGTTAATAACCCGCTACCGGGTGAACAATACCTGCAACTGCACGCGAGGTGCAGGGAGTAAAGTGAGTACTTCCAACTCAGTGGTAATAAGACTATATAATAACTAAGCGGTAAGAAATCACATAAGAACTCTTCATCATGTTATATAAGGCAGTACAACCCTTTGAGAAAACAGTAAATTCCATGAAATACATATACGCCACTTGGACAATATCAACATGACAGCTCTCAGCTCAAACGTCGGTGAAATATCATTTAGGTTATCAAATCTTAGAAAAATGGCTAAGTTTACAAAATAGTATTTAAAACTTTGGACCGAGATTAAATAATATGCATAATAATGCAAAAACAGTGATACCAATCCCTGAAGGATTCAAACAATCGGTGTAACGCCCAAAACATGTCAATCAGCCCGAATAATGATAATATCAAGTAGTTTCAGTCAAATATGTAGTAATTTCATCAATCATAATGGACCGAGTCTCAATCCCCAACGCTGCTCTACCCCGCGCCCATATCCGGCGTGCAAGTCACCTCGATACATCACTATGATGTGCACATCCGAGGTTTTAAACCCTCAGGATATCATTTACAAGTATTACTCACCTCGAACCGGCGAAATCTCAAGCCCGCGATGCTCTTTCCCCTCAAATTGGCCTCCACACTCATCGAATCTAACCAAAGGCAGAGCGAATGCATCACACTATGCCAAGGGAACAATACCCAATCGAAAATAATCAAAATCTAGCAACAATCTCGAAACTAGCAAAACTCGAGCCCCGATCCCGCTTCTCAAAAATTACAAAACTCACATTACCGGATTCCTCGTCTCGCCACGAGTCCGTACATATCAAGAACTCCCAAATCCGAGCTCAAATGACCTCTAATTTAAAATATCAATACTCAAGCCCTAACTTTACCCCTTTTTAATGAATTTCAAACGATTTCCATGTTAAATATAACGTAACCTTGAATAATTAGGGCAAGGAACTTACCTCCAACCGATTCTCAGTCAAAACCCTCAAAAATTCTCGCCCAAAGCTCTCCAAGTCGGTCAAAAATGGAGGAAAAATGACTTAAGCTCGCGGATGAAATAATATATAAACCCTTCTGCCACAACGATTTGTCACTTCTGCGGTCTCGCTTTCCCTTATGCGGGACCGCTTCTGTGGCCAAATGACCGCTTATGCGGTTTTCACTTAAGATGCTAGACTTCGCCTATTCGACTCAATATCCGCTTATGTGGTTCTCTATCGACCGCTTCTGCGGTATGATATCCGCTTATGCGGACCCGTTGCAGCGGCTCCCTTGTCCGCTTATGCGGAAATACCCTAGGCCACGCCTGTCCACTTCTGCGACCTTCCCGCCGCATCTGTGGAACCGCTTCTGCGGCTCCTTTTCCACAGATGCGGAAATACCAGATGACAGAAAGATCAGACCTGCAACAATGCTTCAAACTTCCCATTTAACCACCTGAAATCACACCGAGGCCCCGGGACCTCAACCAAAAGCACAAACATGATTTATTACCTTATTCAAACTTTCTCGAACCATCAAAATACTTTCGTTAACATCAAAATCTTCAATTATCCTCAAATTAAAGCCTAAATTTCTTTAAAACTTCTGAATTGCACATTCGATCAAAAACTCGATCAAACGACGTCCGAATGACCTGAAAAATTGCAGACATATCCAAAATCACCTAACGAAGCTATTGCAACTCTCGAGATTATGTTCCGACCCTCGGATAAAAATCTCACCTATCAACAAGAATTCGCCAAAATTCAAACTTAGCCAATTCAAGCCTAATTCTACACCAGACCTCCAAATTCAATTCCGATTTCACACCTAAGTCACAAATCATCCCCCGAAGCTAACCGAATCACAAGAAATCACATATGATCCCTCTAACTCAATAGTCAACATTTGGTTGACTTTTCCAACTTAAGCTTTCCTTAAATAGACTAAGTGTTTCATTTCTTATCAAAACCAACTCAAATCAACTCTAACACACCATATATCGATGACGAAACACGAAGAAGCAATAAAGGGTGAAAAAAATAGCAACACATGAGATGACGGGTCGTGTCGTCACATCCTCCCCAACTTAAGCAAACGCTCATCCTCGAGCTTACCCAGAGTTCTACTAGAAGCCAACCAATATCTGAATGACCTTTCCAAACATATACCCGGGGTGATCCCACGTTACCCTGACTCACATAGCACCGATTATTCAACACAGCTGAAATTTCACAGGCCATCCAGACCATATACCGTAGACCCACATTCTACTCCCGAAATCATACCCAACATAAACCCGAACCAGCAGAAATAACCTATAACTCCAACCTCAGGTACAATCATATGATATACTACATACCCCAAACACTCGAAACGATAACTTCTATTTAGAGCATTTGCCCACAACGTCCGAATTACCAGTAAGAAACTTTTTTTAGATAAAGTCTTATTCCAACACTTTTATGTACTGCCAACGATAAATAAAACACGCGATAAACCGTAATCATTCCTTATGTCACCCATACATAAAACCATTTTCCTTTGGACTAATGCCACAACAGATTCTTGGGCCAAACCTCGATATGAACCCTCTAATCAGCTGAAATCACATTTGTTCACATTCATTAATGACTCCAACGATCACCTCGAATTAAACGCACCACTCTGGTGATATGACACCTCATTACAGGCCTAAGCCACAACTTGCATAACCCACGCACCAATGATGGGTTGTTTGAACATACTCAAATCATGACAAATAACTTAAATGAAAGAGTTGTACCCCAAGATCAACAGTACCATTACAACACAAAGCTGATACCCTGTCTCACATCATAGGAATAGGGTACATGAATCCTCTTCGAAAGGTCATTACTTCACGTGGCCTCGCCACAATGCGCGATCCTATCCAAGCACTGTTACACATGAGGCACCTCAAGTCACCATGCTTAAAATAGACAGCCACGCGCAGTTGATGTTTGAAACAAAAAAATCCATCACACCCACGGTAAATCAAGTAATATGTACCATTCAATCCTGAAAGGACACAACCGATGCGCTATTCACCGAGCAACTCCCAATACGGACTTTCCTCAGAAACCAGGAAGCAAGGCATACAAAGTAACATATGGATAACTATTCTCAACATCACACTTTTGCGACGTACAACCCGATTCAGATAAAATACCCGTGATAGCGTGTCACCCAATCCATACATATATCTCACATAAGGAGATGCACATCGAGCCAAATTTTCTCATTATTACAAAATACCGAGTATCGGTCGTAAGCATAGTGAGTGCATAATGATATCTATTGTGTCGTAAACTACAAAACTCAAACACAACTGAGGTCCTCCGTCCTCAACTTCCACTATGAATCTCGATAGCACTGCACTATATGTGCCCATAGTTCGAAAATCATAACGCCTCACAGCATAGAAAAATAACTTATAGATCTCGCAGATCAATAGCAGGTTTGATAACAATCAAATCAACATATCCTTTATCATTACAATTCGGGACGAACCAAGCCAACTCAAGCTAAACACGTGGCCAATCAGTTTACCAACAAACTCATTACCAAGAAGCCTGAAGCGACTTCTTCCACTACTATAACTCATGCCGTAGCCGTACGATATGACGCCCGACACCAAATCAATACTGAAATCTACAACCTCGCCCGGCGATATGCCCCGCACAAGGAATGCATCCGAAAAGTCCCTCAATACTAGAACCGAATCAATGGTAGAAACCTCTACTCCGACATCCGCCTCAAAGACCCAATTAAGGAAATCAATCCTTCCCATCCATCTGCTGGTCTTTAGAACACAACCGTACAGCTAAACATAGCCCGATGCACCTCGCCACGCAACCTGTGGAATTTTTCGACATAACCCATAGCACAATCGTCTTGAATAGATCAACACTGAAACAATCAGTCTACACCCCAATATCATATCCAGATTCTAATATACCAAGCAAATAAAGATCCACTCAGGATTCTAAACCACCAATAGCCGCCAATGATACCAATACACACTATCCACAACCACTACATAACTTGAACATGAGAACTCTCATTCTCCAGCTCCATATCTCACACAAATTACTATACCTGACCCCAAATTCTGCTGTATAAATACATATTACACATCGAGTACCAAATAATTCCACAAAATATATTCTAGAATTCCACCAGTGCCATCAAACAAACTCAGATATCAATAGTCGATCTATCAAGAAAATGTTGCAGCACTACCGAAGTGCCATCAACCTAATCACATTGCCTTTTTTCTGAAACACATGCCCTCGTCAAATCACTATGGTTCACAATGCCATTTCCTTGGTCATATGAGGACCATTCACCCTAATCATTTGAAGATCGATTCTTAAATCATCTGCAGCTACACGTGCTGCTTAAGAATTTATGATTTTCCATTCCGAACTGAATCGAGCCTTACACACACAAATCTCAATCCTACACAACATATCGCATCTACCATACCACACTTGGATAACATGAGAACTTTCATCTGCTTTCCGTGCCGCAGACCTCGATGAACTCCACTAGTCAAGAACTTTCATTGACCCCATTTAGAAGAAAAATCATTTCACACTCCATGTTTCGCATACCCACAGAAATATAATCATCTTCAAACAACGATAAAACCCAACAAGAATATCTATGCCAACTCTATTTGTACAAGCTAAACTGCCAAGACTAGATCCTTATATCTAACCCAAGCTGAGCAAGCCGTCAAAACCCAAGAGCATTGTTGCAAAGTTCCCGAAAAGGCTCAGTGCCTCGAACACATACAAAGGATTAATCATACCCTTACCAGACCGATTCGGTCTATTATTAAGTTATTCCGTCTATCAAATTTCTCTCTTTATTCATCATCCGCTTGATATTTCTCCCTCGTTGTAGCATCACAATGCCTCAATCCAAGCTCACCACAAGAGATTCGAACATAAGACCACACTGTCTAAGACCCATAGGCCACCGAATACTCTCTCCAATATTCCCAGGAATACCATATTCCAGACTACTTTACCCCGAAGAACTTCCTGTGGATCTGAAATTCGTTACCATTACCTTCTAGATACTGATACATAGAATCCCGTAGTTAATATAAAATATCACAAGTCTCAACATTTTTCGATTAAAACACGGTCTCTGACCATATACACAACCTGGAGACACCCGATTGTTACATGCCAAATCTTGTACGCAATAAAACCATTCTCGAGACATTCACTCTTACGCAGCCGTAAATTATCTGACTTAACGAACAGAACTACTCGTGGCTTATTAGCACTCTAACACCGTAGAACATGATATCATACCAATACAAACAATCATCTTCATTCTCTATACACTGAGCATTCTTTATCAACAACAGCTCAAGACATCCTAGTATTTTCACACACCCACGAAGCATCGCATAACCTTTATCAAAACAAATTTTGGCTTCACTCCTGCGATCCTCGGCTTATTTTCTGCAACAAGGACAGATCCGCCAGCATACCTCAAAGTGGAAACAACATAGCACATAAGCGTGCAATCAGCTAATCAACAGCAACCTCCCTAACTTGGCTCGAAGCCATATATATATATATATATATATATATATATATATATATATATATATATATATATATATATATATATATATATAAAACTAAGTAGATATGTAATGTGTATGACAGTGGAAGGTATACAGAAATGTTATATTGAGGCGAAGCGGGTGGATTACGTCCTGCAGAGTGTTCAGAAGTGATGCGATTCTTATGTATATTGTGAGGATATCTCATGTGTTATTGAAAGGTACATGTTTTAATTTACAAATTCGAGTCGCTTTAGAGAATGGACTCAACTGACGTAGGGATGAATGCGAGGTTTGCCGAGGATTTCAGTACTAGATGATTTGTGTTTTCACAAACTAGTAGATGATGGGAGTTTAATCTCACTATGGTATTGTGGCATCATTAGAGTAAAAGTAATTCGGGTTATCGAGTGTGTCCTGATATATATATATATATATATATATGATGCCGTTTACTTCACTCCCTACTAGGATACTTGAAAAGATTCTTCACGCGCCCATATTCGGGCTACATATCGAACCAAAATAGGAAACAAATCACTT
This sequence comes from Nicotiana benthamiana, assembly GCA_034376525.1. Classification (NCBI taxonomy): domain Eukaryota; kingdom Viridiplantae; phylum Streptophyta; class Magnoliopsida; order Solanales; family Solanaceae; genus Nicotiana; species Nicotiana benthamiana. The sequence continues at coordinate 124,966,494 of CM067338.1, read as the reverse complement.
AACAATTTATCTATTATCCAACAGACTTGTTCTTCACTACCAAGTCACATAATTGCATCTCGCAGTACTAACATACTCATCACACGAATACCAAACTGCCATTCCGGTTAATAGCGACAAAACCGAACATATAAGTTGAAATTACTTGCTCACATGATCAGCACGAATACACATGGTCAGTGCTAAAGCTATGGGTGTTCAAAACCGATCCGAAACCGAAAACCGAACCGAACCGAAGCTTAATGGCTTAATTGCAACGGTTTAACGCCTTAATGGACGGAGAACAGATTGAATTTTTTTATTAATGGCTTATCGGTTTGGGGCGGATTATTCAATTTTCTTAATGGATAATCCGTTAACCTGTTAAGAATATATATATATATATATATATATATATATATATATATATATATAAAATTTATTTTTACTAACATAATTATATATATTAAATATAAAAACTAAAAACCTTGAAAATGAATAAGTATAAGTGTATAAAAAAAATAAATTACAAAAAAAAACCACCACCACCCCCCCCCCCCACCGTTTGTTCTGACTGAGTGAGACAGTGAGTAGTGTTGTATGACTTGATGCCTCGCTCTAACTGAATTAAGTTGAAAATTTGATGCCTAATGACCATCTTCACAAGGTTAAGTTTGAGTATGATTCTATTTTTTTTTTTAAAGTACACTGTCTTAGTTATAGCTTTCTTTTCTATCCATGTTGTAGAATAAGTTAGTTAAGTAGTCATCCTCTTACTCAAAAATATTCTTTCAGACCGTTAGGATTTTTTTTTCCACATCCAAAATGTTAGTAGTAGCATAATGAGCATCTGTTTGTTAGAGCTATTCAGTTAATTTTATGTCGACAAGGTCGACAACAAATAGTGATTTCTTAACCTTTACAAGGTAAACTGAAATAAATCATCTCCTACTCTTTCTCACAGTATGGGACTGTATTTCTTTCAGTGTTTTTCATGGAATTGAAATAGGAAAAGTAGAAATGGAACTGGACATTGGACAATGTAGTGTGCAGACAGAAAATGTGTACAATTTGCAATTGTCTTATGCTTTTTAGACTTTTAGTATTGTACAAGTATTGTAATTCGGTATAAGCTTTTCGATAACCCCCATAGGTATTAAACCGACAAACCGCCTGATAACCGCCCGATAAGAGCTAACCCGATACCAATCCGCCCGATATCTTATCGGGTGGCTAACGTATGAACACATTTAAAAGCCGATAACCGTTAAGCCAAACCGTTAAGAGTAAAAAGCCACCCAATCCGCCCGATGAACACCCCTAGCTAAACCCATAGGCAAGATCCGCCTAGAATCCTCTAGACTGGCCCAACATCAACCTCACGAAGATTACATCTCGCCCCTTGATCGGGGAATCGCAAGCTACCATGGCACATATAATACAGAGCGCTCATGCGCGCATACAGATGTGAGGAAGGAATTTCAAGAGTTATATTCCAAGCTGAATCAAGTACGCAAGATAAGAATTTCAAGAAAGTGAAGTTTTTCCTATGGGTTCTGCAGCCTCTCGAGGATAAATACAGACATCTCTGTACTGATCCGCGAGACTCTACTAACTTGCCCATGACTCTTGAGAACTTATAACCTAGGCTTTGATACCAACTTGTCACAACCCAATTTCCAAACCCGATTGTGATGGCGCCTCTCGTGAAGACAATGCCATCCAACTAACCCAAATAATCCTTTTAGCAATTAATAAATATAAATGAATAGAATATGCAACTTAATGGCATTAAAAAGTGTCAACTACAACCCAACTTCACCCGACCGGGGTGTCACAAGTCACGAGCATCTAAAGAAAATTGAACGCCACTACAAGAAAATATTATATACAAAATAAATTTTAGAAGCAAAAGGTGAAGTCCGGTGCTGCGAACGCTCGGCCACCTTTCTCAGCTACAATAGTATACCTTCAGTTTGCTAATAACCCGCTACCGGGTGAACAGTAACTGCAACTGCACGCGAGGTGCAGGGAGTTAAATGAGTACTTCCAACTTAGTGGTAATAAGAGTAAATAATAATTGAGTGGTAAGAAATTAGGTAAGAACACTTCATCATGCTATACAAGGCCGTACAACCCTTTTAGAAAACAGTAAATTCCATGAAAATCCTTTATAAAATATCTTGCTCAGTTTAAAACCTGTTTTGAAAATATTTAAAAATAGCTCTTTCTTTCCTTTTCAATATTTAAGCATATGAATGCGATATCAAGTAGTGCAATTCCACACATATATCAGCCACTCGAGCACAACACTCTATTAACAAAAAAAACACCAGGGTATTTGGTACTCAGTGCAAAAAATAGCATGGATGCCAATGATATGAGAATGCTAAATGCTATGGCATATAGTACAAACATGAATCAATGTGTAACTTCAATGCAATGCACATGACCGCTGCGGCATACACCCCGATCCATTTGGGTACCCACACTCACTACGGGGGATCTGAATCCAGAGGAGCTCCTACATCCCAAGCGCAATATCAATATCATACCGCTGCTACGTGCAGCCCGATCCATGCACAGTCCAGAAATACACATAAGCCACTTGGGCAATATCAACAAGACATCTTTCAGCTCAAACGTCAGTGAAATATCATTTAGGTTTTTAAATCTTAGAAAAACAGCTAAATTTGCAAAATAGTATTTAAAACTTAGGATCGAGATCAAATAATATGCAGAGTAATGCAAAAATAGTGATACTAATCCCTGAAGGATTCAAATAATCAGTACGAAGCCCAAAATATGAAAATAGCCCAAATCACGATAATATCAAGTAGTTTTAGTCAAATACGTAGTAATTTCATCAATCAGGACGGACCGAGTCTCAATCCCCGACGGTGCTCTACCCCACACCCATATCTGGCGTGCAAGTCACCTTGATACAACACTATGATATGCAAATCCAGGATTTCAAACCCTCAGGATATCATTTATAAGTATTACTCACCTTGACACGGCAAAATCTCAAGTCCGCGATGCCTTTGCCCCTCAAATCGGCCTCCATGCGTGTCGAATATAACCAAAAGTAGAGCGAATGCATCACACTATGCCAAGGGAATAATACCCGATTGAAAATAGTCAAAATATAGCAACAATCTCCAAACTAGCAAAACCTGAGCCTCGTGCCCACATCTCGAAAAATTACAAAACTCACATTACCGGATTCCTTATCTCGCCACGAGTCTGTAATATCAAGAACTCCCAAATCTGAGCTCAAATGACCTATCAAATTCCAATTTGAAATATCAAAACTCAATCCCTAGCTTTACCCTTTTTAATGAATTTCAACCAATTTCCATGTTAAATCTAACATAATCTTGAATAATTAGGTCAAGGAATTTACCTCCAACTGATTCTCAGTCAAAACCCTCAAAAATTCTAGCCCAAATCTCTCCAAGTCATTAAAAATGTAGGGAAAATAGCATATGCTCGCGGATGTAATAATGATATAACCCCTTCTGCCACAATAATTTTTTGCTTCTGCTATCCCGCTTTCGCTATTGCGGGACCACTTTTGCGGCCAAATGACCGCATATACGGTTTTCACTTAAGATTCCAGACTTTTCCTATGCGACTCAATATCTGCTTATGCGGTTCTCTTTCGACCGCTTCTGCGGTATGATATCCTCTTATGCAGACCCGCTGAAGCGACCCTATGTATGCTTATGTGAAAATACCCTGGGCAATGCACTCCTGCTTCTGCGACCTTTCCGCCGCATCTGCGGAACCCCTTCTGCGGCTCATTTTTGGCAGATGCAGAAGGCAGAAAGATCATACCTGCAACAATGCTTCAAACTTCCCCTTTAACCACCCAAAATCACACCGAGGACTCTAGGACCTCAACCGAAAGCACATACATGATTTATTACCTTACTCAAACTTGCTCGAACTATCAAAATACTATCGTTAATATTAAAATCTTCAATTATCCTCAAATCAATGCCTAAGTTTCTTAAAAACTTTTGAATTGCACATTCGATCAAAAACGCGACCAAACGACGTCTAAATAACCTAAAAATTTGCAGACATCCAAAATCACCTAACGAAGCTACTGCAACTCTCAGAATTCCATTCTGACTCTCGGATCAAAATCTCACCTATCAACCGGAATTCGCCAAAATTCAAAACTTAGCCAATTCAAGCCTAATCTACAACGGACCTCCATATTCAATTCTGATTTCACTCCTAAGTCACAAATCATCCCTCGAAGCTAACCGAATAACCAAAGACCACATCCGAGCCCTCTAACTCAATAGTCAACATTTAGTTGACTTTTCCAACTTAAGCTTTCCTTAAGGAGACTAAGTGTCTCATTTATTATCAAAACCAAATCAAATCAACTCTAATACACTACATACCGATGAAGAACACATGAATAAGCAATAAACGAGGAAAACAGAATAGCAACACATGAGAAGATGGGTCGGGTCGTAACAATTACCTTATGCCAGCATACTAATTATGTCTAAAGAATCTATGTCAACTTGTAGCGGAAGAAAGTTATTTTGTTCAGTTAGCTGGAGGCCTCTTATGAGGGCTCGATATTCAGCTCCTAATATGGATGTATAAGGTATGTTTTCCATGTAACCCAATATCTAGTTACCGTTGTGGTTTCAAAATATGCCCCCAGCACCACCAATTCCATTCTTGCTTTTAGCTGCACCATCCGTGTTTAGTTTGAAATAGCCTCTAGCTGAGGGTACCATTTCAGCATTATTTGGTATGTACAAATCTGGTCGCTATTGCACTTGAGCAATTGGTATTCAGTGGTTTTGACAATTTTGTTATTTGTATTGATAGGTTCTGTCTAATTGTTAAACATATTGTTGTTTCTTATTAGCCAGATGTGCCAGAGGTAGAAGCGAATAAGTATTGCCTAGTCGAGGTATTCATTGAATTTCTCTTCTTTGAGGGCTAGCCAAACTGTCTGCCAAAGGTGGCTACAGTTCAATGGGTTAGAAGGGGTAGGGATAATGATTTAGACCTGATTGCATCCCAAAAGTGGGTAGCATTAGGACATAGGAAGAAAATGTGTTCAATATCCTCTTGACCAGCATCAAAGTAATGACACTGAGTGGAGCAGTTTATTCCAATTGAGCTTAGGAGTGCCCTGGTAGGGAGCCTCTTGTGGGTTAAGAGCCAGGTAAAGAATTTAATCTTGTTAGGTGATTGCATCTTCCATAACCACTTGAAGTGGTCCATCTCACCATGCGAGCACGATTATGCACTTTTGTGTATGAAGGAATATGCTGAGCTCTGGGAGAATTTTCCATTTGGTGTAGAGCCCAAACTAATTTGTCCTCCCTAGTTGTAACACTAGGGATGATGACTAATTTCAAGATGTTTTGGATGTGAGGGGGAAGATCAAAGGAGAGGGTTCCTGTGTCCCATGATTCCATATTATACATTGAGTCTACCTTAATAAGGAGGTCATTTTGGGTTGAGGGTCCCTCAGTTAGATGACTAATAGATGGTTGGTTGGGATCATGTATCACTGAAGAAATTTACCCTATTGCCTTTATTCACAATCCACTTACTGGCTTTGCTGCAAGTTTCCCAACCACTTAGCAGACCCATCCAGGTAGGGGATTTACTGCTGCTATGGTGCCTACTAGCATTGGCATGCCTAGACATATTAAAGTTTTTGTGGATAAGCACTCGAGCCCAGAGGCTGTTTGTATTTGTTTAAGCTCTCCAAGCCAGTTTTGCCAAAGCTGCTTTATTTTTGAAGCTTGCTTTTTGCAGCCCTAGCCCTCCCTCAGCTTTTGCTTTAGTAACTACCTCCCACCTAATCATGTGCATTTTTTTCTTTTACTAGGTGTTTCCCTAGAGGAAGCTCCTCTGAATCCTGTCAATCTGGTTAGTTATCTTAGTGGGGAGAGATATGAATTGTATGACATGGCTTGGGATGCTACTCAGAGTGGCTTTTATCAGCACAATTCTACCACCCTTGTTCAGGAATTTAGTTTTTCAGCCTGCTAGTTTGTTTTACATGTTGTCAATGATAAACTGGAAATCAAAGGCAGACTGTCTTTTATTAAAAATTGGAAAACCAAGGTATTTACCAAAGGATGGGTAGTGGTTGATTGACAGTGTGTTGGACAGATGCTGGGCTATGTCTTGGGTGATGTTGGAGGAGAATATGACTCTTGACTTGGCCAGGTTGATTTTCTAGCCTGACTGGCTATTGAAATTCTGTAATACAGGATTGTATTAAAGTTCCTGATGTTTCCTGTGGCAAACAAGGTGAGGTTGTCAGCAAAGAAAAGGTGAGAGATTTTTTGCCCAACCTTGCTTATGCTGATGGGGTGCCGTAGGTTTTGGGTGACTGCCTTGTCAATGGCTATAGATAGCATTTCCAAACATAGAATGAAAAAGTATGGTGACATATGATCACCTTGCCTGATACTTCTTGAGGGAGTAGATCCTTATGTTTTCCCTCCATTAACTAGGATTTGGATAGAGGAAGTACTGATGCATGTCATGATTAAGTTGGATAGCCTTACAGGAAAGTTGAAGGCATGTAGGGTATCCCTAATGAAGAACCACTCTAGTCTATCAAAGGCTTTTTCAAGATCAATTTTTAAGATCATATTGACACTTCTTCCTTTCATTTTTCTGAAGTGGTTCATATACTCCTGGACTATGATGGCATTATCGCAAGCTCTTCTGTTGCATAGAAACTAGCCTGACTTGGTCCTATGATGATGTTCATGATGGGCTTGATCCTATTAACAATAATTTTTTTAATAATTTTGTAGATAGTGCTATAGAGACCAATGGGTCTAAAAATTTTTAACAAGAGGCTTGGGGGCATTTTGGAATAAGGCAGAACAGAGTTTGGTTCATGATTTTGTCTATTGAGCAAGTACTGAAGCATTTTTTTTTGTAGAATTCTATGATAGAGTCCCTGACAATGTCGAAGTATTTTTGGTAGAAGAAAGGATAGCCCCCATCTGGCCTAGGGGCTTTAAAGGGTTTGTTGGAGAAAACAACTCTTTTGATTTCACTCAAGTGCAGGGGCCTATCCATAAAAACCTTATGGCTTTATTGCAGTATTGGTTCCATTGTGGACTGGGGGGTAAGTTCCCAAGGGGATGCTGATTGGGAGGTTGTGTACAAGTCTTTAAAGAAGGTGACAATGGTAGACTGGATGTCTGATTGATCGTTAATCCAGTTGCCATTCTCATCTTTGAGAGAAAGGATTCTGTTTCTCCTTCTTCTATTCAGAGTGAAGGTGTGGAAAAATCTGGTGTTGGCATCTCCCCTATTGAGCCAGTTTATTCTAGACTTCAGCTTCCAGAAGTTTTCCTTATTTTTGAGTATGGTGTTTAGCTCCTCACTGAGGTCAGTTTCAAGCTTACGGAGAAAGCTACTGACTTAGTAGCTGGGGAAATTCTGAATGCTATATATTCTGGATAGAAGTCTTTTTTTCCAATGGAAAATATTTCCAAAGACTTGATAGTTCCAAGTGGATACCAGTTCTTGGAATCTTGCAGTGGATTGGATTAGGGGAGCTTGGAAAGAAAAGGCTTGATTGATGATATAGGTAAAAGAGGGGTGGCTAGCCCACATTGTTTCAATCTGAAAGCTCTTGGATTTTTGGATCTTGGGGGGCCTTCCATTTGGATTTTTAACGGAAAATGGTCTGAGTGGGTCCTAGGTAGGTGTTGTACAGTTGCCTCAGGATATTGATCAATCCAACCCTCATTAGAAAAACACCTATCAATTCTTCAAGGATTAGGGCATTCCTATTCATGTACCTTTTATTAGTCCAGGTGAACTTACTTCCTTTATACCCTAGGTCAATTAACTGGCATCTATTAATGCAGTTCCACAAGTGATTACTGTTGCTCAGGTTAATAGGATTCCCCCCCCCCCCCCAAATTTATCCCTAGCCTTTAAGACTTCATTGAAGTCTCCCCTAACAAACCAGCTGTTGTTTAAAGTTCTGGAGATCGTGATTAGAAGATCCCATAAATTTTTCCTTTCTACCAACAAGTTACTAGCATAAATTGCAGAAAAAATCCAAGGGGGTGATTTGGTTTTACCTGCACCATTGCATAAATACCTTGGTTGTGGTGGCCACTTCTTCCACAGCAACATGTTCCTCCTTCCACATGAACACTATCCCACCAACAAGCCCCACTGCAGATGATTGGATTATCACATCGAAATCAAAGGCAATGACCAACGATTGGTGGTATACCATCTTCGTTTCGAGCAGAACCAGCATAGAGGGTTTGTGAATTCTGACCATCTATGTGTAGTGTCTTTTGAACTCTGAACTATTCCCACCTCTAACATTCCATATGATGTAGTTCATCATTGGAAACATGGGGGGTGGGTGAGCTCCCTCTTGGAGGTTCGATGAGTTGGCTGAGATGGCACTTGAGGGGGGTGCTTTCATTTTTAGACTCAGAATAGGCGTGAGGTTGATAAGTGGTTTGACTTGGCCCAGGGTATGAGTTGAGACTAGGCTCAGACCCTACTTGGGCATTGTTTTGGGGCAAAGCACCACTACAATTTTGCTCATATCTAGGCTTAACTCCATTGATCCCACTGAATCCAAGACAATCGATTCCATTCCTGGTGTTTGATATGTTTGCTCCACATCCTCCGTTGGATCCTTGTTCTTCAGCATGTCTAGGGCTTTGTCAACTCCTTGTTGGGTGTTTTGGAGAGGGGGTATGCTTGCTTTCTTCGGTGTGGATGATTATGGAGTCACTGTGGACTTGATCTGTAAAGATTGGCTCTGCTCCTGGGTCCTCCTTCATTAGGTATGGGAAGAACGGAATGGACTGGAAAGTTCGGAGAATATGGTGTTGAGGACTTGAGGGTCTTTTATTAGCGATGGGTTGTCTGAGGTTGCCATCGATTGCCATAGGAGAGGCCCAAATGCCATTAGTGCTTTGTTCAGGGCTTCTACAGTTACTCTAGCAAGGTGAACCGAATTTTTGACTATCACCATCACCTTCTTGTTGTCCTGAGTGAACTCGTAGGAGATCCCCTTACCTTTCAAAGCTACCTCCAGCCAAGATACTGGTTGGTGGTCCGGAGGCAGAGGGTTGGTGGAGATGGTGGTTGGACGTGTGGTCACAGGGTGTTTTTTGCCATTTTTATGTTTTTCTGTTTCCTATTTTGGGTGAGACTGGGGTTTGGGTTAAAAGACTGATTCCCCATTGTAAAACCCTCCATTGTCACATCTTGGACAGTGGAAGAGTTTTTGGGCGTTGGGATTATAGGGAGATCTTGGTCATTAATTGGGGAATGGTGGAGGTGATGGTTGTAGTCTTTTCGACTGCGTTTGAGGAGGGTTGCGGGTAGGGTAATCGATTACCATGTCTGTCGATTGGGTTTTCTCCATTATCATGAGATGGGGTGGAATTGGCAGTGGGGGAATGGGAATTGGGAATTGAGTGTGGGAATAGGGTTACGGTGGAACCCACTCAGTGTAATCCATTTTGGGTAGGAGCAGTGGCCCCAATAGGAGCACACCTAGGCATGATGATTGGTCCATTGGGGGTTGGCCAAGCGATCACTTGGGAAGGGGGCTCATTTGCATGGTCGTCAGAGTCTGGGCTCGCTTTTCTTTTGGCTCCCATTGTGTGTTGCTCCGATGTAATTTTGTTCGACACATGATTGGGTGTCCGTTGGCCCCCTGTTTGTGTTCTCAAAGAGTCCATTGTTTTTTTGTACTTTTGGAAGTGTTGTGGGTCGAGTTGTTCATTACATTGTAATTAAAAGTTTTAGTTTGAAGAAATTTACCTGATGCTACGTCAAACATATTTACATGAACCTCCTTTGCATGACGGTTGTGTTGTAGGTTTGGAGACTTGTCCTCCTTAGGGGAGGGTTTCTTTGAAAAAACCTGATGTTATCTCTGTGGGAAGGTGACTGTTTTCCATTCACTATCTTCTGATGATGGCTCTACGTGGTTTGCATTTTCCTATGTGCCATTTGTTGGTGTATAGTGGATTTTATAGCTGAAACTTAGGGTTGTGTGTCCTAGTCGGCGGCAGCTGGTACATAGCGCGCCCTCGCCTTCGTAGATCACTGATTGTTTGTGATCACCTATGGTAACTAATGTTTTTACTTGCATTTTCAATGGTACTTGAATACAAATGCGGGCATATCTCCCCCTAAGGGTAGAGGATGTGCATTGGTCGATCATTAGGAGCTTACCTAGTTTCCTTCCAACTTTTTCCAATATTACTTTGTCATAGAATTCGGTTGGGAGTTGAGGTAGTCATATCCAAATTGCAGTGGAAGTGAGGGTGGCTTCCTGGGGTATGAACTTTGGTTCCCATTTTCTAACTGAAAGGAAATGCCATGAGACAAACCATGGCCCCAGATTTAGTGCCTTAACCGTACTCTCCTCTAAGCTAAATTTTGCGATAAGGAAATACCAGCCTAGGTCAATCAAGATTAACGTTTCAGATGGGTTCCATAGGTCAATTAGTTTAGAGCAGAGCAAATGGTAAGGAATCTTTTTCTTGAAGATTTTAATGATGACTGAGTACCTCCATGGAGCGTATATGCGTTCCTTTTATTTAGATGAAAAAGGGGTTGAGCCTTCAATGTGGTTCCCTCTTGCCTGTTTTGATTGGATGTCAGTGTTGTAATAGGTTGATTGACTGCCCGTTTGTTTACCTAGGAGCATTTCCTCGTGGGAGTGTTGGGGTGCTTCCACCTCCATTGCTACATCCTTATCCGGGGGTTCTGGGGGGAGTGGGGTTTTGATTGTGGAGGGATCCATGCAGTTGGGGCAACTTCAAGGAGGGAACTTAGGGAGAAAGAGATAAATTAATAATATTGGGATATGCGGGATTGCTAAAACTAGGTTATATGCATATAACATATCAACATCGCTTGATATTCTAAAACTCTTCTGCGCAAATGACGGCAACTTCTGTATTTATTATTGCCTTCATTGCTGCTCCTCCAGTAGACATTGATGGTATTCGTGAACCTGTTTCAGGGTCTCTACTTTATGGAAACAATATTATTTCCGGTGCCATTATTCCTATTTGTTCAATTCGCCATGCTTGTACTTCATTCCTTTATTACCTTAGTCTATATGAATTATTAAGAGCAAGAGATTTTAACCTCCTAAACTATTAGCTACTTCCCGATTTACACCTATTATTATACTTAGCATTTTTTTAGCATTTTCTTACTTCAACTTGATGGTAGGCTAGGAATTCTCACATTTGCTGCACTCTAATTACAGTACTTTAGTTGTGTTTGAGCCTAACCGAGAGTACTTTGAACTTATTGCGCATGTTATACTGTGTAGGATGTGATTCTGAGTTGAGTAGCAGTTCCGGAGCTAAAATGGATGAAATAAGATTCGAAGTCTGAGTAGAAGTTCATGCAATTAAATCGAGATTGTGTTCGGGGTTCGAGGACCAAGTATAGATATCAAAAAAGTGAAGAAAAAGATGAAATGTAGCAAATACACTACTACGCTCATGGGGCGTCGTCGGGGGCGACAGGGTAGTGGAAATGTTCAGAAGAGGGAATTTGTCAAGGCCTTCAGAAACCCATATATGCGAGATGCAGGATGTAAAAGTTCGCACAGTTTTCCAAGTTCAACTTGGAGAGTGTATTTTAGTCTATTTTCACCATACTCGATATAAAAATACTATAAATATAATTTTGAAGGGGGTTTGATGTACAAACGATTATGAGAGCTTTGGAGAGCGCCTAAGGCGTGGAAACACAAGAATTCATCAATTTTCTCACGAATGATTGACTCAATACGAGAGTTTGTATCGTGAAAGTTAGTTTGGATGATTTTTATATTTCTTAACCATTATGTAAGGACTTCCTCCATTGTTATGGAATAGTTACCTTAGAATTTAACATGATTAGGTGACTTGGTTGTTATTCATGAATTTTATTATTATTTAATTGCTTGAATATATTGGAGGAGCTTTTAACTCTAGGATTGATTTTATTTGTTATCTTGTTTAATTGAATAAGAAACATAATATTGAATATTGTTATAACACATCCTTAATTTTAATTGGTAGTTCTTTAAATAATCAAAAGAGCTTTGTGATCTACTATTTAAAGTAAGATTGAAAAATATTTGCGAGAAGTTTCTCTTAAGTTATTTCTACTAATAAATTCTTGTATATTTTAACTGCAATTCATAAGGGTGGCAAAATGATTAAAAGAAAACAGTTAATCACCCATATTATCCACTAAAAATAAATTGAATAATGAACTTTTTAAAAACGGGTCAAATATGGATAAGAAATGGATAACCAATGCGTTTAACTTTTACATTTGTAAAGCCTCAAATTGGGGGTTCCTCAAATTAAGGAGACTAAGAATTCTCCCAAAAGTGATCATATACAAGATGTCATGGATAATATGCGTAACTCATATTATCCGTCGGTTGACCCGTTTTTTATCCGTACTAAATATGGGTCGGGTCGGATAATTAATCCGTTTTTTCATCACCCTTTTTGACTTGAACCATATCTGACCTGACCCGTCTATTTGTCACTCCTAACACTTCACATTAGTTTGTTTGAAAGGTTAAGGTTTAATCGAAAGAGAAATCTGATCAGAAGATAAGCTAATAACCTATTGATTTCGTGAGAATTAATAGCACACTAAGAGTGAATTTTAAGAATATCAATTCAAGGTAGTAGTCTTGAGTCTTGACCAATCATTTCATGCCCCTTATTTCTCGTATAAATAATAACCCAAGTTTGGTCTAGTCTTTAGTTCATATGATCAACTTAACTTGCTTTTAATTTAGTTCGTAAATTGTAGTCAGTAATTATTTCAAATTAAAGTGTTGATCATTCTAGATAGCGTTTAAATCAGAAATTATTTGAACATTATGCAATTCAATCCATTTACTTGAACATTATGTAATTCAATACATGCAGAAACGATAAATAGTATATACTATTTTTGACTAGCAAGCTTAACTTTTTGCTCGTCGCAACTCTCTATATTTTGTTCAAAAACTTCTACCCTTAAGTTAGTCTGTTAAATCCAATAGAAACCTTTCGAAGTGATTGAAAAACAGATCAAGCGGTCCGCTCCTTATGTAATATCCCATAAAAATGCAATGACTACGGTGAAGGGAAAAAAAAAAAAAAAAAGAAGAAGAGGAAGACAACAAGTAATGGGCAGAAACTACCCTTTTGGAATGGAGGATAGTTCTTTCTGGGACGTTTATGGTTCGGTTTGTATCGATTTTTTCTTAAAAAGAAATCAAATCAAGTAAGTTGGTTTTTCAAATATTAGAACCAAATTAAACTAAGTAAGTCGGTTTTCTCGATTCGGTTTATGTCGGTTTTTCGGTTTTTTCGGTTATTTATCGGTTTTTTTCTTAAATATAAGACATAGACTATCAAATACATATCCCCGGCGACCACATTTTCAAGTTAACACTATCAAATCAATTGCCTTTTGAGAAATCTATTTTTTACCAAGATATATTGATGATAATTGAATCAAATAGTAATGAATAATTTAAGGACTCAATTAAAATATATTTTTTAACACAAAATTGATTCTTGCACTAAAAAAGAAAACTAGAATGTAAAGTTAAAGAAATACATTTAAAGTACAAACTATTAACATTTATCATAAATTTTGTAAAACTTTGTATATATATATATATATATATATATATATATATATATATATATATATATATATATATATATATATATATATATATATATATATATATAGCTACTCTTACAGTCGGTTTTAATCAGTTTTTTTATGATTAAAATCAAAACCAAACCTAATATGATCGATTTTTAAAATTCAAAACAAAAACCAAACCAAACAAAAAAATATCGATTTTTTGATCGATTTGATTTAATTTTTGATTTGGTTCGATTTTTCGGATTTTTATGATCACCCCTACTTTTCGATATTAAAGCCTGGCACTCTTAAGTCTTATCCATGGTTTTGTGCTCGAAACAAATACAGTAATAGGTTACTAAGCATTTTCTCAAAGGAGATTTAATCGGCGCAAGAAATTGGTTGCAGTAACATTTAAAAAATGTAATACTTAGTATACTTTATAATTTGATTTTTCCTTTAAAGATACTAAAGTTTGTAGAAAAAAGAAAAAAATACACAATTTTTATGAAGAAAATTTAAAAAAAGACTGTCTACTTTTTTACAGAAAAAATATTTTAAAACTTAAAATTTAACTTTTAAAATCTTCATATTAATTAAAGAATAAAAATTCCTACAACAGAAATTCACGGTAATATAATACAAACGCATGGCCAATATCTTATTAATTTGAACTAATCATTATCAATATAAATAACACAGCTTGTTTGGATGGTTGTTACCTATTGTATTATATTGTATTATATTTTAAAATACGATATTTATTTTAATTATTATTTAAGTTTTATTGTATCGTATCTTTAAATCTATCATGTGTCACTTTATGTAACGACCGATTTGATGTGGTCACATGGTTACCTTATCCTTTTCTCTTATCTTACCTTTTATTATTAAATAATTTTATTTTATTATTTATCCTACTATTTTATAATAATTTATCCCGTATTATAATTTTTCTTTATAATATTACAAATTAATTATTGGTGTGTCGCTAACAGTAAATTTTAATACTGTTGCAATTGGTCATTATAACACTGTTAGCCACTCAAGGCCTTCCACTCAAGACAATTTTACCCCGTCTCAAAATTTTAAATTTTGCTGAACCGACACTCTGAATTTTTCCGTATCGGATACCTGCACCCGAGTCCGAGCAACTTAGATTCCCAGGATAAGTCGCAAAGCTTAACTCCAGCCATTGCTGCTGCTATTGTGCTAGAATCATCCTAGTGACACCAACAGTATCTACACAGTAACATTTGTTTTTCTTTACATCATTTTTATATTAAAATTGCAATTGCCACTAAGCATAAATATTAATGAGCTTTATATTGATTCACTTGGTTAAGAATAATGAAAGAGGTGATTAGAAGTTTCATCCCTCGACCAAAGGATAATCTGATCATACTAACGAGAACCCATAGAAAGAGGCAAAATATTTATAAATATATAAGTCCAAATATATGATCCTAAATCATGCTTTCTTTTTCATTAATGAGTAAACATATGGTGAAACAATTTTAAGGATGTTCCTGAAACAGAAATCACAACGCGCAAGCTGGCTAAGACAGCATACACATTCCCTCTTTGTTCCAATCCAGCAAGACATTATTCAATTGTAATGACAATAAACAGATCTTCAACAATTATTAGCCACGAGTATTAACAGCTTCCCATAGCAAACTTCTAGCCTGCATTGCCGCTACCCTAAGTGTCCTTATTGTCCATCTATTGGCCTCAAAGAAAGACAAACTCCTGTAGGGCAAATTGTGCTTTTTGCATAGCTCCTGTACAATAGGAGAAATTTTCCTCAATTGGCACCTAGGCAACCTTGGAAATAAATGATGCTCAAGCTGGAATTGCAATCCTCCAAAGAACCAATCCATCTGAGGAGAACAAGCAATATCTATAGTCCCGGCTGTTTGTTTCTCGAACCAATCGTTTCCCTTGGGTTGTCCAACATAGACATCTGCAGCAAAATGGTTCAGACAGAATTGAACGTGTTGAATTCCTGTGACAGCAAAGCTTATGAGGACAAATAACACCCTCTCTGTCCAATTAGGCAAGGTGAAAACAAGAAGCGGAAACCAAGTCCAGAAAATCATGATCCCCAATATGTTCATAAGTCTATTAGTCACCTTTCTGCTTGAGAACAATAGCAACAATGTCTGGATGAACAGATTCACCCTCGAAACACAGACAATCGGATAGAATGTAAAATGCTGATAGCTGACGAAGAATTTAGCCAGGGAATCGAATGTGAGCTCTCTTCCGTAGAAGGTAGAGTTCAATGATTTAAACAGACTAGTAGAGACAGCAAAAACAGGCAAGTGTTGAAGATCAGGGTCATAATCCAAACTATTGCAGGCGACATGATGGGCATTATGTGTCCAATTCCACCAAGCAATACTAATCCCAGTGATGCAATTCCCAGCTAGGATTTGTACCAATTTGTTGAAACCACGAGTTGTCATGATTAAATAATGACCAGAATCATGACCCAAGTAAGAAACCTGCATCCAAGCCAACCCTAATAACCCCCCACAAAGCATACGAATCCAGAAACTATTACTGTAAAGAACACCATAAACAGTCGAGAAAAGCAAAAATGCTACAAAACATAAGGAATAAATCACCCCATGACCTTTCCTTTCAAACAAACCAGCTTTAGCAAACTCAGAACAAATTTTCCTGTAATCTTTAGATACCTCAGATATCTCGTAATCCTTCAAATAATAGCCAGTAAAGAACTTATCAAGATATTTCCAAGCAGTACCTGGATGGAAAGCAATGAATGCATCAGTTGCTTCTTGGCCAGCCAGATTAAGAATAGGGATATCGCCACCTGGATGGTCCTTAATCCAATTTGTCGCATTGTAAACTTTCCCCTGTATAGAGATCCATAAATCCTCTGCTTTGTTATGCTTCTTTAGCTCTTCAGCAGTTATATACTTCTTATACTCAGTCATTTTAACAAACACCTAGAAAACTATGAAATCTTTCTTTCTCTATATATAAACAAACAACCAAATTACAAATCTATAAAAGAAGAATGATAAAATGCAGTAGAGATCTAACCGTTAACAACAAAACAACCCTATTCTGTATAAAATGGGACGCTTCTTTCTGAATATGCTCTATTTGTTGTCTGATAGTTTAGGTTAGAAAGGAAACAAGTAAGAGAAAATTGAAGTTTATGCTCTTGTTCTTGTACAGGCGGTATGGAGTTACTTTCTATGCAAAAAGAAGATACTTTTGAGTGCAAATGCGGAGGTCGACAAATAGTGTACAAAATTTTCGACAAACTTTAAATAAATGTTTTTTTTTAAGTGCCAAGTTAATACTGAATTTATTATAAATAGTAAAAATAAATAGGGGAGTAACTGATGGCGGCCAATTAAAGTGGGATTACCATTGAAGATTTTGGCGAAATGAAATTTAAACAAATTTAGATTAAAGGGACTTTAATGCGAATATTAAGGTTCTGTTTCGCCATGAATTTTGACCAAATAAATCAAAAATTTATTTTCAAAATTCATGTTTGACCATAAAAATTTTAATTAGATTTTAAAAATATCAAATTTCAAAATTACTCCAATTGCTGATTTTGGACCAAAATTTCAAAACTTCAAACATATACATATTTTTCATAATAAAATTAGAAAATATAATTTAGAAAATATGTTTAAATGTATTTTTATCTCAAATTAAATTTTATCCAAATTAAATTTTTTAAAATAAATTTAGAATTTATGGTGAAACCCTAGCTCAAAACCGAATAAAAATATGGAGTGATTTTAAGAAAAAAGAGTAGGTTGACAGTACTCAATGTTGACTCATTTTCACATGCTAGCTTTCTGCACGAGCTGACTCGCTTTCACATCTGATGACGTGGCAGTCCTTACTCTTTCAGAATTAATGTCTGTCGTGGAGCACTATTTGCCAAGTGCTTGTCTTTGAAGGAAAACAACTTGGGTGTTCCTTAGTGGGCGTTTGGCATAAGAATTGCAAAATTCCAAAACAAAAAAGTGAATTTCTTTTTTAAATGAAAATAGTAATTAGAGTTGTATTTATAATTTTAAGTTATTTTTAGCTAGTGTTTGACCATAGATCTCAAATTTATTTTAAAAATATGATTTGGATGAAGTTTGATTTGAAGATAAAATGTGTTCATATATTTTCAAAACATATTTTTCAACTTTATTTTGAAAAAACATGTATATAATTCTTAAGTTTTAGAATTTTGACCCAAAATCAGCTCAATAGCTGAATTTGATTTGAAATTTGCGATTTGGGATTTGGCAAAATATGGGCAAAATTTATGGCGAAACACGAGTTTTGAAAATAAATCTCAAATTTATTTTGATAGAACTCATGGCCAAAAGGGGCCTTAAAGTTTTGTGAGTAGTCTGAGTGAAAAAATTTTAAAAATAGCTATTTGGATTTTTTCAAAATTTCGAAAAAAATTCTAGATGCATTTTCAAGTGAAAATTAAAATTTTATAAACAAACGCTAATTTCGAAAAAAAGAACAAATTTCTTATGTCCAAATGGGCTCTTACTTTTTCCTCTTTTTTTGGACTTTATTTGCTCATGGGGAAATTTTTCAAATTTATTCCTCTAGTATTCAAAATTATTTAGCTAGCGTTTGACCATAAGTTTTTAAATTTGTTTTGAAAAATTTGATTTGGGTAAAGTTTGTTTTGAAAATGAAAATATATTTGGACATCACTTTTAAAAACATATTTCTCAAATTTATTTTGAAAAAATATAAAACATGACTTATACCCACAAGTTCTAGAAACTATCATAAATACTCAATATTACCATTATCAATAACATTCATTATATTATCGCAAATTATGGTCCTGAACATAAATAAATTTGGTATAAAATTATTATTTCTATAATGAACTACATGATACACTATCAGAGGACCGAGAAAACAAAGCAAAATTATTATAAAATAATAAGTGATAGGCTTTTTTTATAAAATGTAAAAGTTTTGGGCAATTTTTAAAATATATAATAATTATTTTTGCCCAAAACCAACTATTCATCTGAGTTTAGGATTTGAAATTTGAAATTTATTCAAAATATAGCCAAAATTTATGATTAAATATGTATTTGCCAAATAAAATTTAGATTTATTTTGACAAAATCTATGACCATAATTTTATACTCTTTATTATTTGGAAATTGTCTGACTCGATAAGACCAAATCTTTTGGAAAAAAGAGTCCATGTTTATCATCGATTTTTATAATTTAAAATTACTTAAATTGATGCTCCCTCCGGATAGGAAAAAAAAAAAAGATACCTTTCCTAACAATAATTCTAACATTTAAAAAATAAAATTCAACGCTGGATGAAATTACTCAACTTCAAATGATATATAAGCAAATTTAACCCTTTTTCCTTACTTTTGTTTTGATATTTAGCTAGGTGCTTGAAAAATATTAGGTTGGAGTGATAAAAACTATTGAAGGTTAAGTTGAGAAAGAATATTTCAAAGTTAAAGTTGCGTTCTGTGGTTCTGGCATCTAATTTATTTTCTAAAAAAAGTTCCAATTATTGTTGTAAAAATTGGGACGAAAATGTTGTATTTTGACGTCATCACTGAATTATTGACTATACTCGGTAATACGGAAATCAAGTCTCATCCGTTAGAATATTTTTATAGACATATTTTCCAAGTGCGTGTGAAGACTTGATGCAGGTAAACGGAATGCTTAAAAGCTTTTACATATGTAACGAAAATATGGGAACAAAGAGTGCGATTTCATGCAATAGGGGCGGATGCATGTAATCCTAAGTGGTGTCACGTGACATCGATTTTTTGAAAAAATTAATTAAATTTATTTATGATAGAGGATATATAAAAACAAAAAAGAATAAAAATATTTAAAGTGACACCACATATCAAATTTAGGTCTTAGTCCAGTGGTACAGCGTTGAGCTTTAAACTTGTAGGTTTGGCGTTGGTTCCCTATGCTTGAATGTGTTTACTTTTTGAATAATCTTCTGCTATTGATTTAAAAAGAGATGCACACTAGGTGTTCCGGTACTACTAAGAGTTATCTATATAACTATCTCCTTTACAATTTGCTATTTTTGCATGTGTTGGCTTACTTCTAGTCATACTTGGCTTTCTTGCGTATACTATTATATATATATATACACATATATATATATATACATATATATATATATACATATATATATATATATATATATATATACATATATATGTATATATACATATATATATATACATATATATATATACATATATATGTATATATATATATATATATATATATATATATATATATATGTATATATATATATATGTGTATATATATGTATATATATTAAATATGTGTGCAAAACTTTTATCAATAAAAGAAATAATGGGAAATGACCAATTTCTCTACTCACAAAACTTGAAATACTTTTTACTAAAATATCTAATATCCTAAACCGATTATTAGTTCTTAATTTGAATTTGCCCAACGTAAAGCCGTTTAAAGGTGAAGTACTCTATTTAACCAAAAAGTGGAATTTCGGTCAAAACTTTAATTTAGAAGAACTCGGATTACTGATAATCAAAATATAAATAAAAGGAAGTGATTTTGCTAACAATCAGATAAGCAGAAGAAAATAAAGTAAACCAGTGTCTTGAGATAATTTTCATGTTCTTAAAAATGATCCATTCTCTTTCTTTTATTGCTATCTTCAATATATACGTTTACCTTTGTCATAATACGGCTATTATAGACAATTAAAGGCAATAAATGTTGTGTTACATAATCATTGAAATTCAATACAGGTTCTCTAACGTTTTATTATTTAATGCTTATTAAATATTGTATCTATACTTTCTATGCTGTCAGATTCATTCTCCTTGATTTTTGGATTCAAATAGGTACGAGTTGAGTCTTTTGAATAACTGCCCGTGCCTCTTCTTGTGCCTCTGCTAGTATCTGTTGCAACTCGTGCCTCGTTGCTAATCATCATCCTTGGATCAGCCTCCATCTCATGACACACCATCTTTCAATCACTTCAATATGTAAAGTCAATTTTCCCAATACAGATAGTCCCTACAAATGCCATTATTCATCAATGGAATATTTCGAAAGTGAAATTTATTAAAGGGGAAATTTTTTTCACCATTAATGCTATGACGGAATCGACACTTCAGTTGTCACTTTCATTTAATGCTCATTACACGTGACACGCTTTTACTAGTTCTGCAACTTTGCAATGCTTTTTAAGACTTTTTCACAGCTTCACTAATCACGAAGCATCACTTCTCATTATGACCTTTCCATCATTGCACATTTTCCTTTGACGATTGCTTCTTAGTATTAATATAGTTCTTCGCTTTTGTCTTTACCACATAAAGTTCTCTGAATATTCAATTTTTGAATCTTTGTTTGCTTCTTCCTTGCATTATCATGTCTTCATCAAACCCTAATCCTAGAAGGGTCCCCATAGTTGATAAATTCCCTAATGCCCCCAGTAGGAGCATAAGAGGAGGCAGACTTCGTTATTTAAATTGATTGTTTTCTATTTAGTGTTTCATATAGTCAATTAAACGAATGTCGTCAATTAAAATTAAAGAAACATGATACCAGCATATTTCTTTTCTCTGTCTTTAAGAAGCCTGCTTCATTGTTTCTTTTCTCCATGTTGATCATTTGATATGAGCTGATCACGATTGGTTTCCAATTTGATCAACTCATGTCATTTGATTGACACCCCTTGTGATTTGTTTTTTTGAATTACCCTTAGGATGAATTGGCTATAGCTGCAGTGGTCAATCAATACAATCTAAAATTATTTTTTAAGTATGAGTTTATATAGGTTTTAGTTTCAGACTAGTTAACATAGGGTTGGGGGTTGAGTGGAGATCATGTGCTATCAGGCATGCCTGAGTTTATTATTCAGGCCGCCCATATACTTTGGGATTAAAAAAATAAATTAGTGGGTTTGCTAGTTAGAAATCAGAAATAACATGGGGTTTTTAATAAAGAATTATAAGCTGACATTTCTTTTAAATACCTTTAGAGGTGAAAGATCAGAAACATCGAGGGGTTAATGATAAAAGGTACAAGTGCACATGGGAAGGAATATACAGGCTGAAAAAGCTAAAGTTTGAATTAAAAATGGGTTGATTTTGGTCTTTAAATAGACACAAACACAGTGAGTTAAAGGAGATTTTTTTTTTGATAATCAGATTTTAGAACTTGAGAGAGAAAAATAGGCTAAATTCTTACACTTAGGATTCAATTTTGAGAGTTTAAAAGCAAAAATCAAAACCTACTATTCTATTTCACCTTTTGACCTATTCGGTTTTGTTTTATAATTGCTGGCATTGCCTCCGAGATTTCAAGTGGTTTTGGTTTGAGTTTACTGGATTCTTATCTACTGTTTGTTTTCTGGTCATTGGTCATTGCTGGTTTTTGTTACTGTTATGTGTTGTGGCATTTCATTAGATAGTCTGTCATTCAAATGGGCCTATCTGAGATTCATTTTGTTGAATCACTCAACCTTGTTGATTGCAAAACATTTCTGGAATTGAATTCATTGAGCAGTGCATTTGTTATTGTTTGATTTGCCCTCGAGTTTACTGGGTCATCTGCTACTGTTATTGGTGTATTGTTGTGTTGCTGAACCTACTGTTGCTGAGTGTTTGTGCTACTTCTGCATTACTGATCTTCCTCATATTCTTTGGCATTTTCAAATACCAAGTATACAATCGAATGTACTGAACTATGTAGGCTGAAACATATTAAAGCATGAATGAAATGAAGGGTTGAAGTTTTGCTCTTAGCTTAGTTATATTATGAGTTTCAACTGTATAGATATATTAGTTAACTTGCTCTATTAGAATCATGAAGTTGTATGATATATATGCATAATGGAGTATGTGACAATAGCTTAGTGAATAAATTACCTATGTATGTTAGTTAAAGAAAACGTGCAGTATAGTGGTAATGTTCTAGTATTTCAGTCTACTTTGTCTACAAGCATGTTCCAAATATGCATAAGGCCTTAGGTTGATTATTTAGTAGCTTAAACTGTTTCAGTTAACAACTTGCTCACTAAATCCGTAAAAATAGGTTTCAAAAGATATCTCTTTCATTTTTCTGTTTTCTTAAAGTTCAAACATGTGTAGTATAATTTAGCTAGGCCCAACTTTAGGTTAAAAACTGACCCAGGCCCCAATTTTGGTATCATATACGTTGTGCTTGGGCCTGTAAATGTTAAGCGAATGGCCCTATTTCTTATTTTCAGATTTGACGAATTACATTTGAAACTTAATTAGGATAACTCATAAGCATGTAAGTAAACTAGGAATTCTCTTTTCATATTTAGAGACGAACCTAATAGACAAAATATAGCCACTTTAGGATTATCCTTTTAAAATAAATAAGACGAGCCTCGCCAAATAAAAAGGCACAAAACTGCAGGGCCCTCATAAATGTATATATTAACTCCTTAGATTTCAGGACGGGCCGTTTAGCAAATTTCACGGCCTTTTCTAAAAAATAATAAAGTGTTAGCATCTTTAGGCGCGTATCTAATAATGTTATCTTCCCTGAACTTGGGTGTGCATTTCATGCGACCCAAATCCAAATCCCAAAATATCAAATTAGATGTATCCAGGATTGCGGGTTCATTTCATGCAGCGCAATCCAAAGACGTCTCAGACGGCGTTCAATTTTCCTTAATAAATTAAACAGAAGCATTTAAAGGTTGAAATCAACACATATGTTGCAACATGTATAAAATCAGATAAATAAGCTAAACATGACAGTTGAGCGACCGGGATTCAACCGGTTACTTGGGACACCATAAATCTTTCAAGTGGCGACTCTAAATATTAATAATAAATCCCGTTTCGATTGTCCATTAATTGAAAAAACTCATTTTACCCCTCGCGGGGCGTGAAAAAAGGAGGTGTGACAGCTTTGTTGACTCTGCTGGGGAAGGAAGACACAAAACATTTTGTTTAGGGTTCAGAATTCGAGCTTGGAATAATTGTTATATTTGGCTTTTTTTATTTTGTTACATGATATGTGCCTAGTGTGCTAATTGATTGCCTTTTACCGCTTTGATAATATGTGAATTGTATATAAACTGTGCCGAAACCCATCTCCTCTCTGAGTCTTCTGAATCATGAAGAAGGGAGTACTTCGTACGACTTCTTTTCTATATAGTGTCAAATCCCAATTTAGAACGAGGTTTGGATAAGTTGCAAAGCCGACAAAGCTTCTGTATTCTCGGATTGCTGCCTCCCCCTCGGCTCGAGCTGTCCGCTCGGGTAAACCAGGTCTAGAACAAACAAGGTTTTGAACTCAACTTCATGCCAGGTTCCTAGTAGGAACGCTTATCTGCATCATGTGCATGTTGACTTAGGGGACTCAACACAGGGGTTGGGTCCGTCTAGGGCTAGCAACCTGAAATGAAAAGACCATCCTGATGCATTCTACTTGTTTTCTGTGCATTTATTTTCTCGGGCTTGCATGTTGACCGCCTTCTGAATCTCAGGAATGTTTGAAATTTAAAAAAAAGAAGAGAGAAAAATAGCAGTTGAAGAGTTAATTGATTGTTTTGGAAAAACCAATACTTAAATACTGTCGAAACTTTGCCGAAATTTTGAGAAAAATATTTTGTTTTAAAATAGTTGTTTTATTCAAATAAACTCTATCATTTTTTAGTTTATCTGGTCTGCAAAAATGGAAAATAAAAAAATAGTTTTTTTGTTATGGGAAAAGAAAAATAGTCTTGATTTTTGTTTCAGAATAATTTATTTGCCAACGGAAGAAAAAATATGTTGTTTTTAAAATTAGTTTTTTTATTCATTTATTTTGCTTGAAATGCTAAAAATTAAATAAAAAGGAGTCATGTTTTAAAATAGTTTGTTTAATTTGCCCGAATTACGTCGGTTTGATTCTCGTAGGGTGTAGGATACGTAGGCAACCCACATCGGGTCCAACCTCCCCTTTGCAAAAATAGCCAAAAATATCAAAATTTTAATTTTTGTCATAAACAAAGTCGGGTGATGCCGTTTTGTCAAAAATGGCCGAATGTTCCCGAAAGGGACGTCAGAGGGCTAAATTTGCACAAACGAGTATTTTGTTAATTGTGATTTTTCGACCAGTAGACCTACACATCCTTAAAATCTTGGTCCCCGAAGTGCTGAAAGGCCGTATTTGAAAACCGAGTCGTTCATCTTCAAAATTGAAAAATGTAATATAGATAGTTGTATTTTGAGTCGAATAAAAGTTTTTTTCTTTAATCACCTTAATAAATATGCAGGATGAGCACAAATCAAAATGAAACATTCTCAGTCTTAAGCGAGGTCCCTCTATAACTCCACATGTGGTGGAATGATCTGAAAGACGATAGTAAAGAGATAGTGGGAAAAGGTTTGGGAGGTTTTGTCAATCTGTTGAATATGATGCCGATGACATATATCATCAAGACTCTAATACCGTTCTGGGACCCAAACCACAATGTATTCCATTTTGTTGACTTTGAGATTTCACCTACACTAGAGGAAATCACAGGATATGTGGGGTTGAATGGAAAATTAAGGGGACAATATTTGCTTTCACCAAGACCAGTATCTCCGCACGGGTTTCTGGATTTGCTAAACATTAGTTGGAAGGTGCAACATGATGATTTGTTGATAGAATACTGCACTCTCCAATTCTTACATCAATGGTATGGTACTCGTCAGGGTTTTGAAGAGTCGAACCTTGGACTAACTCATGCTGGGAATTGGAACAAGTGGGAGGCGAGACGTACTTTGGCATTCATAACAGCGTTCCTGGGAATCGTGATTTGTCCAAGAAAAGATAAGGAAATAGAGATATGCCTTGTAGGGATGGCCGATATTGCAATAACAAAACTAACAGTACTGTGGTCCCTTTGGTTTTGTCCGAAATCCACCGAGCCTTAACTATATGCCGAGAAGGAGGCGATCTCTTCCAGGGATGCAATGTATTACTCCAGCTGTGGATGCAAGAACACCTTTGTCACTGAGTAGGATACATGAATCATGGTTTGACCGAAAAACACTGTATCAGTGGATTAGAAACAGATGACATGCGTTGTATTCCCTAAAGTTGCCGAAGCATGTTTGCACGATTAAGGTCAATGACGGCCGACCAAATTGAATGTGCATTTGGGTGGCTTCCCGATATTGAGGTAATATACATGGTGGCCAAGGAATGTCATATTCTTTTGATGGGAGTTCGTAGTATCCAACCATATGCTCCTCATCGGGTATTGCGCTGGCTAGGAAGATTTCAGGTAATTCCCACTGATGATGATCTAAGCAAGCACGCCATTGAGTTGAGCCCAGGAGTCGTATTCCCCGAAGGAAAAATTAGAAAGTTGTGGCACGAATATAGATTCCTTGAGCCCAAGACTATGGTTCGACAACTGGCTAAGGGTGAGGTATACCCATAACACAATGCTTGGTTCGGAAAAAGGTTCCAGATTCGTCAGAGACTTGCTAAAAGAGCTCATGTCCAACAATTTTACGGATGATTCGCAAGAACAGTGGGGTTGGTTGGCAAAGAAGAAAGAATATCGAGGTGACATTAGCAAGCTGAAAAAACAAATTGAGAGGATGAAATATAAAATTAGCTTGCAAATGGATGCTGATGTAGGGGAGAAAAATAAATTGACTAAAGAAAACCAGGCACTGAGAGCCCGAATTTACCAAGTCAGTAAGAGTGATAACGACCGACAGAAATGTCGCTCCGACGAAAGGTTGATAAGGAATCAACTCAACGAAAGCCAAGAATGTTTGAAAAGATCCGAGGCTTGCATAGCAAGGATGCGGGTCAGATGGGCAAAAGGTACAATGGCACGGAGAAAGAATCTTCAGCAAGTCATAAGGGATTACGAAATAAGCATTGAGATATTAAGGGAAACCAATTCCACTCTCCAGGAGCGGGTCTTTAAACAAGCCCGAGATTCTAGAACAGACAGAAGATGCTGTTATGATCTAATGGCCAGAATGGAAGAACAAATGGAAAGGTTCCAGGATCAACTCGTCGAAAACGCTCAGGTACTTGGACTAAAAAATCGGCGAATAGAGCAATTGTTCAGAGAAAGGGATGACATTCGGGGAAGGATTGATGAGATTGGGCATTGCATCTACATGAGGTGCCTAACATGTGAGCAAATGACCAGGGACACCCTCATCTCCTCTGTCATGGGTTAAGTCCACCATATCATGGGTGAATTGAAGAGCTTACAAAGGGGTCTTGCACCAAAGCCCGCTTTAAGGCCGAATGATGCCTCGCAGGCACCTAAACTGAAAGCTTTAATGTATGCCTAGTTCGAACCTATTGTTTGATGTCTTTATGAGTTTTTATCTTCCGGTGTGTTTTGTTTATCGAGTCATGTTATGCACTTTGGAGGTTGCATGTTCTGTACTTTAGAGTCCGTTTGTCCGCTGTAATCTATATTTGATTAAAGGCTATGGTGTGTTTCAAATTTTCTCTTCAAAAATGTTGTTGTTTTGTTTAGGTAATAAAAATAAAAATTTAAAATGATGTCTTTATTTTTCACATTTGTGGCAGAACTACGCCCGGTCTGATTTACACTGGGACGTGATACGTAGGCAATCCACATAAGATTCGATCACCACTAAAAAGAAAAAAAAGAAGAAAAGAAAGAGGATAAAAGAAAAGAAAAAAATAATACATATAATAATAAAAAGAGTGGAGGGTTCCCAAATACTTTAAAGGCACAAATAAAACAAGCCGGGATGACACATGCGGTTGGATGCAAAAACATGTTAGAAATGTTTAAGTGCTTAGGAACATTGCCTTCCCCAACATGCAATTACCCAATCTGTTAAAACTCTAACGCTAACAAGTTTGTTGTTTTCCCAAATACCAGATAGTTAGTTGTTAAAGAGTTCTGACATCCCATCATTATCAAACCAGATCCAAAGGACCTATACCAATGAGCATGACTACTTCAGAAAACAGTGTCGAGGAAGAAAGGCCAGTAAGCCAGTTGCTGAAAGAGGCAATGGAGAAGATAGAGAGGATCGGATTGGAAATGAACGCGATACAGTTAGCCTTGGGTAAAGTGCAAAAGAGCCCTGAACCACCCGTTACTCCTACACTAGGGAATATGCCGGAATACCCTCACCCTGGTCTTTTAACAAGGCTCCCGAGTCGCCACTATTATATGGGGAGAAAACCATATGATTCCCAAGATCCACCACCCAATCAACATTTCCCACCACCAAATGTTCCCATTTTTATGGGAACCCCCCAAGCCATATTGCAAAGATCAACTAGTGAGCCGTTGTTTTAGGCTCACGATGCAGAATACTATTCCCCTAAACCCACATTCAATGCACCAAAGTCCCATACCTATAATCCCCACTTAGAAGCGAAGGAGATTGATAAGCCGGCTAATGTCCCAGAGCAGCATGAGGTAATGAGGAAGTTCAAAAGCCCGAAGCAATCCTTCAGGAGCACGCACAGGTTGGGCAACCAAGTCAACGTGGCCTACAAGGATCTGTGCCCTTTCCCTGACGTCCAATTACCGGCATGGTTCAAGATGCCTAAGTTCGATTTATACGAAGGGCACAGTGATCCTATGGCACATTAACAGGACTTTGTAGCAAAATGAGAGGAGCAGGTGGCAAAGATGAGCTACTGATAGCTTACTTTGGCCAAAGCTTAAGTAAATCGGCACTGGAATGGTATACCAGACAAGATCCCAGCAGGTGGTACACTTGGGACGATCTAGCGCAGGCTTTTGCAGGTCACTTCCAATACAAATAGAAAATAGTCCTTGAACGTCTCACATTACTAAGGACTGGGAAGAAGCCCAGAGAAAACTTCCGTGAATTCGAGTTCCGCTGGAGAGAACAGGTAGCCAGGGTTGATCCTCCCATGAGAGAGGGGGAAATGGTGGATTACTTCCAGCAAACGATGGATCCAACTTACTTTGGTCACTTGGTGACGACAGTTGGAAAATCCTTCAATGAAGTAGTAAAGATAGGGGTTATGATATAGGAGGGACTGAAGTCTGATAAAATCTCGAATTACTCGGCGCCTAAGGCAACAACTCAGGCTATTCAGAGCGGCACGAGAGGTGCGCTGGGGAGGAAAAAGAAAGAAGAAGTTACCACGGTTGAGGCTGGAAATTGGTCAAGGTCCAGCAAACCATACTACAACCAACCCAGACCCCACAATCCAAATTATCCATATTCCCCATACAGCGCACCACAACACTACTATCAACCGCAAGAACCACACTTTTCCGTGCACCAAGCCCAAACATAAACTCAACCTCCGGGTCGCCCGCAATGGCGCGCGCCGGCTCCCCAAAATGCATATGTACCTCCACAGAACAGCTATCCACCTCTACAGAACACATAACCACCACCACAAAATGCCTATCCTCCACCAAGGGCCTACAAGAACCCTCTAGGGGCAGGTTTCTGAGGAAATCAAGCTTTTAGAAACGAAAGGCTACGGAGACAAAGAGCCTTTACTGAGTTGGGAGAAACCTATACCTCCTTATTCCACAAGTTGAGGCAGTTAGGTTTGTTGAGTCCTGTCGAGCCTAGGTTGCCAAATCCCCCACCCGAAAATGTAGACCAATCGATAAGCTACGAGTACTGCTCAGGAATGCTAGGACATGATACTGAAAAATATTGGAGGTTGAAGCGTGCAATACAAGATCTTATTGATGCCAAAAATCAATTGCCAGCACACCACGAAGCTTACATGATTGAGCTTGTGCATGAAGCATGGGAGATAAAAAAACCATCACAAATAGTGATGATGATCCGGGCCACCCCAACAGAAAAACCGATCGATAAGGAAGCAGGGGTACATGTGGTGAAGTTAGAGGTCAAACATGTGGTGATTGTGGAAGAATCCAGCCATTACTCCAAATAAACAAGAGTTAGCCAAAGTGGTAGTATCGGGAGCATCATCTGCACCCGTATTTGTTATTAAAGGAGTCTGCCGGGAACCGGTCGTCATCAAGCATGTAGTCCAACAGCCAATGATTAACAGCAAGGCCGTGCCTTGGAAGTATCATAAGGCGGTGGTAATGTACAAAGGCAAGAAAGTAGAAGAAGAGATATGTGAAGCTCAGGGGTTAACTCGTTCGGAAAGATGTTTTGCTCCCATCGAGTTATGAAAGTCTAATCCAGCGGTGGCAAAGAAGCCGGTGATAGAAGAAGAATCTGAGGAATTTCTGAAGAAAATAAAGACCCAAGACTACTCCATTGTGAAGCAGTTAAGAAAGACTTCAGCATAAATTTCATTGTTGCCCTTGTTGATTCATTCCAGCGATCATTGCCAGGCACTGATGAAAATCCTGGACGAGGCTCATGTTCCGGATAAAATCTCTATAAATCACTTGAAGATAGTGCAAAAAATCTTTGAAGTAAATCGGGTGACATTTTCTGACGATGAATTGCCAACAGAGGGTACAGAACAACAAAGCCTTGTATTTGACCGTGAAATGTGAAGTCTCGATGGTCACCCGAGTATTGATTTGATAATGGGTCAAGTGCCGACATCTGTACTTTGGCTACTTGAACAGGCTGAAAAGTGATCATGACCGGATTCATAAGAACAACATCTGCATCCGAGGTTTCGATGGAGGTGGTACCGACACGATGGGCGTTATCATACTGGAATTGACCATTGGTCTAGTGGTATTTACCATGGAATTCCAAGTGGTTGACGTGGCAGCATCATACAATCTTCTACTTGGGTGACCTTGGATCCATGCTACCAAACCAGTGCCTTCTACATTACACCATATGGTGAAATTTGAATGGGACAGGCAGGAGATAGTGGTGCACAGGGATGACGGTACAAGCGTTGGGGTTGATGATATTATGCCGTTCATAAAAACTAATGACGATAAAGGGCCATGGGAGTACCAGGTTTTCGAGGGGTTTCAATGGATAAAATATTTATAGGAGAGGACCTCTCACTCCCCAGGATAGCTCCTTCAACGGTCATTATGGTTTCATAGATGCTGATAATGGGTTCGTGCCAGGAAAAGGTCTGGGGGCCGAGCGTCAGGGTATTGTTCAACCTGTCTCCTTGCCCAAGAATTTAGAAACCTTTGGACTGGGGTTCAAACCTAATGCGGAAGATGTAAAGGGAGCTAAGAAAATGAAGAAAAGAGTTTGGGTTCTTCCTAAAACAGTTCCGCGCCTTCCCAAATCCTTTGTTAAAGCAAGTGCCAAGAGGTCATCGGTCCCGAAAATTCTCGGACCATTGATTGAGATGGATGGGGATTTGATCAGAGCAGATGTCAACATGATAGAAGCTGGAAAGGGTTCCAGCAGAGCAGACATACAGTTTGTGGGGGTGAAGGGCGGTATCAACAATTGGACGGCTACTCCTCTTCCTACCCGGGGGGGGGGGGGTCCTGGTAGTAGGCTTTGATTTTTCTTTCTTATTTTCTGGATTATTCTAGAGTGTAATCCAAATTTCATTTTATTTTGTATTCCCCAAAGTGTAAACCCTGTTATCCCATATTTTTAATAAAGTGAAAATTTTCTCTTCTTATCTTGTCTTAATTTTATTTAATTCTTTTTCCTTTCTGAACAGTTCTCTTTTTACCGGTTCTAATGGCATGGCATGCACAACGGATCTTCGACCTAGTCTAAAAAATCAATTTTATTCCGACTTAATTGAACAAGAGGTCGATTATGATAATGAGTCTGAATATGGCGAGGATGAAGCCTTTGAAATAGAGAATTAAGTCAGTTCGAAGAGAAACTCAAGCCTAATCTAAACGATACCGAAGCTGTAAATTTAGGGTATGCAGATGATGTCAAGGAAACCAAATCAGCATCCACATTGAGCCAAACATCAGCGAGGAATTAATCAAAGCCCTCATTCAGTTCAAAGGGTCATATGATGACATGCCGGGATTAAGCACCGATCTAGTGGTTCACAAATTGCCCATTGACCCGATATGCCTTCCTGTCAAGCAGAAATTGAGGAAATTTAAGATATATATGAGTGTGAAGATCAAAGAAGAAGTGACCAAGCAGCTCTAGACAAAAGTGATTCGGGTCACTTGATATCCCGATTGGTTGGCTAATGTGGTACCAGTGCCGAAGAAAGATGGGAAGATCAGGGTATGTATCGATTACCGCAATCTGAACAAGGAAATCCCTAGGGATAACTTTCCATTACCCAACATCCATATCTTATCGACAATTGTGTCGGCCGTGAGATCGGATCCTTTGTGGATTTCTATGCTGGGTATCATCAGATCTTGATGGATGAAGAGGATGCAGAAAAGACGGATTTTATTACGCCATGGGGAACTTACTGCTACCGAGTAATGCCATTCGACTTGAAGAACGTTGGAAACATACATGAGAGCAATGACTACCGTGTTTCATCACATGATACACAAAGAGATTGAAGTGTATGTAGATGATGTGATCATAAAGTCCAAGTGTCAGGAAGACCATGTAGCAGATCTAAGAAAGTTCTTCCAAAGACTTCGAAGGTATGATATTAAGCTCAACTTGGCCCAATGTGCCTTTGGGGTTCCATCAAGGAAGCTGCTAGGATTCATCGTTAGTCGATGGGGTATTGAGTTGGACCCATAAAAGATCAAACCTTCCAGGATTTTCCACCACCGAAGAAAAAACGGAGGTGATGAGTCTGTTGGAAAGATTAAATTATACAACAGGTTCGTCGCTCAACTCAAGGAAACTTGTGAGCGGCTGCAGAAGAAAGATGCTGCGGTAGAATGGATGGCGGAATGTCAGGAAGCATTTGAACAAATCAAGGGGGATTGGTCAAATCCACCCGTGTTGGTTCCACCTAAGCCGCGAAGACCGTTGATTCTCTATCTAACGGTATTAGAGAATTTTTTTGGTTGCATACTGGGGCAACATGAAAGTACAAGGAGGAAGGAGCAAGCCATTTATTATCTCAACAAGAAATTGACAGTATATGAGGTCAAGTACACTCAACTCGAGAAGACCTATTGGGCCCTAACTTGGGTGGAACAAAAGTTGAAACACTATCTGTCATCGTATACTACTTATCTCATTTCACACTTGGATCCACAACTGCGTTTTTATTATACCAACAACATGGCCGAATATGAGGCAGACATTTTGGGGTTACGGTTAGCTGCGGACAAGGATGTCTAGGACGTCTTGGTCTTCGGGGACTCGGACCTCCTGGTACATCAAATTCAAGGTTAAAGGGAAACACAGATTTGAAGCTTATACCATATCGACAGTGCTTGCACGATCTAAGCAAGTGATTTCGATCGGTGGAGTTCAGACCCATTCCAAGAGTTCACAATGAGGTTGCCGATGCATTGGCCACCTTAGCATCAATATTGCACCACCCAGATAAGGTTCATGTCGACCTGTTGCATATTCAGGTTCGTGAGCAGCACGCTTATTGTAGCATGATAGAGGAAGAAATGGATGGTGAGCCATGGTTTTATGGGGATATACCTAAAACAGGCAACTAGAGATCAAAAGAGAACCATTCGGCGATTGGAAAATGGATTTTTTCTTAGCGGAGGAGTGTTGTACAAAAGAACCCCAGATTTGGGATAGCCGAGATGTATAGACGTCGGTCAAGCCACGACAGTAATGACAGAGGTCCATGCCAGAGTTTGTGGGCCACACATGAGTGGATATGTATTGGCAAAGAAGATTCTTCGAGCATGATATTATTGGTTCACTATGGATCATGATTGTATCAGCTTCGTGCGGAAATGCCATCAGTGTTAGGTACACGGAGATGTGATTCATTCTCCGCCAACAGAATTGCATACAATGTCAGCACCTTGGCCACTTGTTGCATGGGTCATGGATGTCATTGGAACAATTGAACCAGCAGCTTCCAACGGTCATAGGTTCATTCTGGTAACCATTGATTATTTCACCAAATGTGTAGAGGCCAAGACTTTGAAGTCAATGACCAAGAAGGCAGTGGTGGATTTTGTCTATTCCCATATAATCTGTAGATTTGGGATCCCAATGGTAATCATCACAGACAATGGTGATAATATTAAGAGCAGTTTGATGAAAGAAGTATGTCAACAGTTCAAGATTACACATCGTAATTCCACCCCGTATCGTCCTAAGGCGAATGGTGCAGTTGAGACAGCCAACAAAAACACAAAGAACATTTTGCGGAAGATGGTGGAAGGGTCCAAACAGTGGCATGAAAAGCTATCCTTTGCATTGTTGGGTTATCGCACTGCTGTTCGTACTTCAGTTGGTGAAACTCCTTATTTGTTGGTATACAGAACTGAAGCAATAATACCAGCAGAGGTCAAAATTCCGTCCCTCCGGATTGTCGTTGAAGCCGGGATTGATGATGATGAATGGTCAAAGCTCGACTGGAGCAGTTGAGCTTAATAGATGAAAAAATATTAGTAGCAGTATGTCATGGCCAGTTGTATCAAAAGAGAATGACAAGAGCATACAATAAGAAGGTGCGCCCCAGAAAATTTGAAGTAGGGCAGCAAGTATTGAAACGGTTCTCCCACATCAAGTTGAAGCAAAATGCAAGTTCTCCCCAAATTGGCAAGGGCCTTATATTATGACCAGAGTGTTATCAAACGACTCTTTATGTCTGACAGATGTCGAAGGATGATGCATCGACATGGCTATCAATTCTGATGCAGTCAAGAGATATTATGTGTAATTTCTTTGATTATGATAGTTATTTGTTCGTTTGTTTGTACTTGGTACTTATTGAATAATGAAATGACGGAGGCAATTCTTTCTTCTGTCCAAACACTTTTAACCTTTACTTTCCCCCTTTTGAGCCTTACTTATCCTTTCATGCCCCTCTCTTGGAATCGTTAATGGAAACGATAAAATAAAAGGAAACGAAGAAAATAATAACAAAAACAAAAGGGAAAATCGCAAGAAAAACAAAGGAATCGAGTGAACTACATTTGACCTGATTCCTCCAAGAGGATACGTAGGCGCCTCACAGCTCGATCGCAATGTGAGAAAGTGTCACGAAAAATCAAAACTCTCCCAAGCAAGAAATCTGGGGCAGAAGTTATGTTTTTTTTTTAAATTTTGGAAAAAGTTTGATTCCAAGAGTTGTAATATCTTATCCATCAAGTTATTTTGAATTTATTGATAACTTTTTCTTTTCTTTACCCACACAAAACCCACATGTTATGTCCAAAAAGACCTCGCAATCATTATCTGAGAGGTGCCAAGTCAGACAGATGAAAACCAAGGGTAATACATTGGTCCACGACCGGACGAGGGTCATAAGCTGAAGAACTTGATAGCTAAAAGAATGCCCAGTAGAGAGAATCTTATCGATAACACTCTGATCCCCAAGCTGAAAAATAAAATGAGAGAGTCTTATCGGTGAAGACCTTCACAGGCACCATAAGGCGACGTAAGCTGAGAGAAACAAAATGAGAGAGTCTTGTGGTGAAACCCTTCATAGGCACCATAAGACGATGGGAGCTGGGAGAAAGGAGAGAGTCTTATTAGTGAATCCCCTTGAAGGGCACTAGAGGCGACAAGATGAGATTGGCGAAAAGGATCCGCATATGGCAAAGAGTTGGGCATTTTTTCATCCCCGGCAAATGAAAGTCATCAAAAAAAAATTGATTGATACAAATAGACTGGGTTGATTAATCCTGAATGCACGACATGATCGTTGGGACCGGTCATACCGTCTAGATAAGTTTTTCTTTTTCATTTCCCCCAGCATTTGTTCAGAAAGATTTTCTCTTTTTCTATATTTTCATTTCTTTGTCTAAAAGTCTTTTTCCAGAAATTTGTTTTTAAGAAGGATTTTCAGAGTTTACTACCAGTTGCCAAAATGGTACAAAGTGAAATGTGAAGAGGAAAGGCCAAAGATAAGGCAATAAGACAAAAAGGCGTTTTTTGCAAGACCAAATGACACATTGGACTAGAAAGTTTAGGGAAATATGGAGAAAAGCTGGAAAGCAACGGTTGAGGAACTTATGGACCAGGTTCCAAGAGGATCCCCAGCAGAACTTTGATGGATCACTGTTCAAGTTCCAAGGTGGTCGAACAACACAGAAAAGGGGAAGGAGAAAGGGAGAATTCATCCGCAGCAAAATAACCCCAGCAGTCTTATCCTCAATAACGTTATCGCAGATGATAACATTTTATCCCCTACAGTGTTGAAGAAAAATAAAACTTTTGAAGGGAGAAGTTTTGGATTTGAAAAAGATTCCCCAGCAAGTTTTGAAACAACAGAGCGGGGAAGGGAGAAATGGAAAAAAAAACCTTGCCCAGCAAGCAACGCTATCCCCAACCAGTTTTGGGAACGCAGAGCAAGGAAAAGGGAAAGGGAAAAACCATCTCCCAGCAGGAGTGGCACGACCACTCACCGCGTTTTAAACTAACAAGATTTTCTTTGATTTCTATAGGAAAATAAAGGTTGATGATGGAAGAAAGACACGCCACAAGGAAGGTCACCAAAACTGGGGCAGAAAATTTTCTGCCATTGTCCAAAAAACGAGGAAACAAATTCAAATACTTTCATGTTTTAGATAAATAGGCACCACTTGTATAATAAGAGGAATATTTTTCATGTCCTTAGATAAATAGGCGCCCACCTGTATAATAAGTGGAATAATTTTTCATGTTTTAGATAAATAGGCGCCCACCTGCATAACAAGAGGAATAATTTTCATGTTTTTAGATAAACCCACTGTATAACAAGAGGAATATTTTTCATGTTTTAGATAAATAGGCGCCCACATGCATAACAAGAGGAATAATTTTCATGTTTTTAGATAAATAGGCGCACAGCTGTATAATAAGAGGAATATTTTTCATGTCTTTAGATAGATAGGCGTCTACCTGTATAATAAGTGAAATAATTTTTCATGTTTTAGATAAATAGGCGTCCACCTGCATAACAAGAGGAATAATTTTCATGTTTTTAGATAAATAGGCGCACACCTGTATAACACGAGGAATATTTTTTATGTTTTAGATAAATAGGCGCCCACCTGCATAATAAGAGGAATAATTTTCATGTTTTTAGATAAATAGGCGCCCACCTGTATAACAAAAGGAATATTTTTCATGTCTTTAGATAAATAGGCGCCCACCTGCATAACAAGAGGAATATTTTTATGTTTTAGATAAATAGGGTCCACCTGTATAACAAGAGGAATATTTTTCATGTCTTTAGATAAATAGGCCCCCACCTTCATAACAAGAGGAATAATTTTCATGTTTTAGATAAATAGGTGCCCACCTGTAAAATAAGAGGAATATGTTCATGTTTTTAGATAAATAGGTGCCCACCTGTATAACAAGAGGAATATTTTTCATGTCTTTAGATAAATAGGCACCCACCTGCATAACAAGAGGAATAATTTTCATGTTCCAAATAAATAGGCGCCCACCTGTATAATAAGTGGAATAATTTTTCATGTTATTAGATAAATAGGCGTACACCTGTATAATAAGTGGAATAATTTTCATGTTTTAGATAAATAGGCGCCCACCTGTATAACAAGAGGAATATTTTAATGTCGTAGATAAATTAGCGCTCACCTGTATAACTAGAGGAATATTTTTCGTGTTTTAGATTAATAGTTGTCCACCTGTATAACAAGAGGAATACTTTTCATGTCATAGATAACCAGGTGCCCACCTGTATAACAAGAGGAATATCTTTCAGTCTTTGCGATTCAGGGTTTGAAAC
This sequence comes from Nicotiana benthamiana, assembly GCA_034376525.1. Taxonomy (NCBI): domain Eukaryota; kingdom Viridiplantae; phylum Streptophyta; class Magnoliopsida; order Solanales; family Solanaceae; genus Nicotiana; species Nicotiana benthamiana. The sequence continues at coordinate 124,929,078 of CM067338.1, read as the reverse complement.
CGGTAACCCACCAGAAGGGAGAATCTTACAACAAGAAGTCCAGCACAAATTCAAGTGCATGAGTCAAAAGGAAGATCAGGCAAATCTCGAGAGAAGCAACTTGAACCTTGGTTATTCCCAGCATGTCAAATCTGAGGAAAAAGCCGTATCTCAGAGGAACTGTCGAAAAGCTTAATGAAGGAAGCCATATCCCCAGCGGACTGAACAAGATAATGAGAACTGGTATTTAGAAAAGCAAAAGGCCAGTGCCATCCCCAAGTATACGGAAAGAAAAAGCGGCGGAAGATACACAAACTGACAAAGAAGCAAAACAACAAAAATAAGTTGAAGACAGATAAGATCTTATGATCCATAGTCTAGCCTAGATTCTTGTTTTCTTTTGACAAGATGTAACAAGGAGATCCGTAAAGCAGTAGTAACGGCACGCAGCAGCAGTAACAGCGAAATCGCAGACCCGGTAGTCCCAGCTACCAAAACTTCCCAAACTACATTAACCATATTCCCTTTTAGCCAGGGATATGTAGGAAGTATTTGAATCAAAGGTTCGGTTAAATCTTTTTCAAAAAATGCTTCACACGGAGTATTCCAACGAGCAAAAATCGCTCGTATCCGCTCACTTTATCTTTGCACAAAAGCTCTTCGTGCTTTCGGACAAAGAAGGGCAGCTGTGAGCACGTGATTTTTCGCTTCGGGAAGTTACTCCAAAATAAACCACAAAATAAAGCAAGCTACTTTCGGGTACAATTTTTTAGAATTTACGGGACATTTTGGTAATTATTTGGTCCATAAATGCTCACCTTGTTTGTAGTTAATTGAAAATACCAAAAATACATGTTGCATGCATTTAGGAACTAATTATGCAGTTTAGAAATTAATTAACCATAATTTGGTTAAAAGAAAATTACAAAAATAATATATGCATGTATGTTTCTTGTCACTGTGTGATTTTGTTAAATTTTTAATTGGTTTGATAATTATTGTAGGTGTTAAATAATATGTTTTGATTTTATAAATTATTTAGGAATTTGTTTGATTTTTTTAATAAAAAGAAAGAAGGAAAAAGGTTGAAATTAAGGAGAAAATCGGACCTTGGCTCAATTTTAGACCCAAAATACCAGGGCCAAACACTTTCCATGACCCAGTTCATACCAGGTCTCTGAAGATGCTTCCGAATGACGCTGTATTGGCGTCTCCATTCTGAGCCATTGATCAATCCAAACGAATGGCCTCGATCAGGCCAGTCACAAACCTAAACAATGCCGTATAAGGGATCTGATCTCAACCGTTCATCCAAGCTAAAATCCAACGATTCCAAGCTCTACGTCCAACCCCACCCATTTAACACCGGACCAACCCAGTCTCCTTTTAAGTGGACTGACACCATTTCACCTTAGCCAAGAGATCTTGGCCATTGACCACTCTTGATCCAACGGCCAGGATCAATTCACCTACCTCGTATATAAGCTCATCCTCACACCCCGTACCCCCCGTATCCACCCTACCCCTGTCACTCGCCTTTTTCACACTTTAGAAACGAATATCTAACCCTACCTGCCATTGATTTTAGTAGCCTGAAACCTGGCAGCATCTACGCCCAGTCATCTCCTTAACACCCCTTAGCCCCCTTGATTCCCTGAACACAAATCCCATGTCTGTTTTGCTCGAATCTTTCCTTTTTGTCTTGAATCTTCGTTTGAAGATTTGGGTCAAAACTAAAACCACCCCAACCAAGCCCAAAATCATACCAGACATCTCCTTGACCTCCATCGTCACCAAACCACAGTTGGTTTGGTTCGAATCAGACCAGAACCATTCAAACCCCTAATTTAAGCCCTAAGAACCCTAGAAATCTAGGAATCTGGGATTGGTCAAAATTAGCAGAGGTTTTGGGGTCTAATAGACCTTAGTTGAAGTGTTATCCATTGAGAACACTGGATTAAGGTCCATTCGACCTCAAATGGTCAAGTCCAGTTCGAGCCGGGGTCAATTTTGTTCTTAAGCTTCTGAGGTAATTTCTCCTTTCTTTCCTTCTTATTTGTGTTTTATCTATGATTGTTTACATGTTTAGTTTAGTTTATCTAATTTTTTAATTTCTTCTATCATTTCTACTCATATGCAATAGACCTTTTGTTTGGTCATTTTATTATGCTGGTTTGTTATTTATTTTATTGTAAGTTGTGTTTTCAGCCTATTTAGAGTCATAAAGTAGGTTCATAGTAGGTTCATTGCTGAAATCACTGAAACCCTCTAACATGCCTGATACACTCTGTTTAATTGATTGTTTGCTATTTAGCATTTCATATAGTCAATTAAATGAATGTCATCAATTAAAATTAAAGAAGCATGATACCAACATATTTCTTTTCTCTGTGTTTAAGAAGCATGCTTCATTGTTTCTTTTCTCCATGTTGATCATTTGATATGAGCTGATCAGGATTGGTTCTCAATTTGATCAACTCATGTCATTTGATTGACACCCCTTGTGATTTTATTTTTTGAATTTCCCATAGGATGAATTGGCTATAGCTGCAGTGGTCTATCAATACAATTTGAAATCAGTTTTTAAGTATCAATTTATATAGGTTGTAGTTTCAGACTAGTAAACATATGGTCAGGGGTTGAGTGGAGACCATGTGCTGTCAGGCATGCCTGAGTTTATTGTTCAGGATGCCCATGTACTTTGGGATAAAAAAATAAAATCAGTGGGTTTGCTAGTTAGAAATCACAAATAACACGGGGTTTTTAATAAAGAATTAAAAGTTGACATTTCTTTTAAATACCTTTAGAGTTGGAAGATAGGAAACATCGAGGGATTAATGATAAAAGGTACAAGTGCACATGAGAAGGAATATACAGGCTGAAAAAGCAAAAGTTTGAATTAAAAATAGGCTGATTTTGGTCTTTAAATAGACACAAACACAGTGAGTTAAAGGAGAAAAAAAATTGATAATAAAATTTTCAGAACTTGAGAGAGAAAAACTTGCTAAATTCTTACGCTTAGGATTTAGTTTTGAGAGTTTAAAATAAGAAATCAGAACCTACTGTTCTATTGCACCTTTTTACCCATTCGGTTCTATTTTATAATTGCTGGCATTGCCTCTGAGATTTCAAGTGGGTTTGGCTTGAGTTTACTGGGTTCTTATCTATCTATTGTTGTTGGTTTTCTGGTCATTGGTCATTGCTGGTTTTTGTTGCTGTTATTTGTGGTGGCATTTCATTGGATAGTCTGTCATTCACTTGTGCCTATTTGAGATTCATTTTATTGAGTCACTCAACCTTGTTGGTTGCAAAACATTTCTGGAATTGAATTCATTGAGTCGTGCATTTGTTATTGTTTGATTTGCTCTCGAGTTTACTGGGTCATCTGCTACTGTTATTGGTGTATTGCTGTGTTGCTGAACCTACTGTTGCTGAGTGTTTGCGCTACTGCTGCATTACTGATCTTCCTCATCTTCTTTGGCATTTCCAAGTACCAGGTACACAATCGAATGTACTGAACTATGTAGTCTGAAACATATTAAAGAATGAATGAAATGAAGAGTTGAAATTTTACACTTAGCTTAGTTATATTCTGAGTTTCAATTGTATAGATATATTATTTAACTTCCTCTATTAGAATCATGTAGTTGGATGATATATGCATAATGGAGTATGTGACAGTAGCTTAGTAAATAAATTATCTATGTATGTTAGTTAAAGAAAACGTGCTGTATTTTAGTAATGTTCTAGTATTTCAGTCTACTTTGTCTACAAGCATGTTTCAAATACGCATAAGGCTTAAGGTTGATTATTCAACAGCTTAAACTGTTTCACTTAATAACTTGCTCACTAAATTCGTAAAAACAGGTTTCACAAGATATCTCTTTCATTTTTCTGTTTTCTTAAAGTTCAAACATGTGTAGTATAATTTAGCTAGGCCCAACTTTAGGTTAAAAACTGGCCCATGCCAATTTTGGTACCATATACGTTGGGCTTGGGCTTGTAAATGTTAAGTGGATGGCCCTATTGATTATTTTCAGATTCGAATAATTATGTTTGAAATTTAATTAGGATAACTCATAAGCATGTAAATAAACTAGGAATTCTCTTTTCATATTTAGAGACGAACCTAATAGACAAAATATAGCCACTTTAGGATTATCCATTTAAAATAAATGAGACGAGCCTCTCCAAATAAAAAGGCATAAAACTGTGGGGCCCTCATAAATGTATATATTAACTCCTTAGATTTCGGGATGAGCCGTTTAGCGAATTTCACGGTGTTTTCTCAAACATAATAACGCGTTAGCATCTTTAGGCGCGTATCTAATAATATTATCTTCCCTTAACTCGAGTGTGCATTTCATGCGACCCAAATCCAAATCCCAAAATGTCAAATCATATGTGTTCAGGATTGCGAATTCATTTCATACAGCGCAATGAAAAGACATTTCTCAAACGACGTTCAATTTTCTTTAATAAATTAAATAGAAGCGGTTAAAGGTTGAAATCATCACATAAGTTGCAACATGTATAAAATCAGATAAATAAGCTAAACATGACAGTTGAGCGACTGTGCTAAAATTACGGAACTAGGGAATACCTAACACCTACTCCCGGGTTAACAGAATTCCTTATCCGGATTTTTGGTTTGTGGATTGCTAAATAGAGTCATTATTTTCCTCGATTCAGTATTCAACCGGTGACTTGGAACACCATAAATCTTCCAAGTGGCGACTCTGAATGTCAATAATAAATCCCATTTCGGTTGTCCATTAATTAGAAAAACTCCTTTTACCCCTCGCGGGGCGCGGAAAAAGGAGGTGTGGCATGTTGCACCAGCATTTTTAAGACCAAAGGGTATTACTTTATAACAGCAAGTCCCCCTATCTGTTATAAGCGAAGTTTTTTCTTCATCTATAGGATCCATTTTGATCTGGTTATATCCTGAATACGCATTTAAAATTCTTAACAACTCATGCCCTGCAGTAGCACCAATTAGTTGATCTATATTTGGTAATGGAAAAGAATCTATAGGACAAGCTATGTTAAGGTCTGTGTAATCTACACAAACTTGACACTTACCATTCTTCTTTGGGATTACAACAGTATTGGCTAACCAATTAGGATACTTCACCTCGCAGACCCAATTTTTAGTAATTTTTGAACCTCATCTTGAATCACCTGATTTTTGAAAGTTTCTTGATTTCTCTTCTTTTGTTTTACATGTGGCTATGATGGGTCTTCATTTAATTTGTGATTCATTAACTCTGGTAGTATTCCTATCATATTAGAATGGGACAAAGCAAAACAATCGATGTTAGTTTTCAAAAATTCAATCAACTTACCTTTCATGTCCTGGCTTAGATTGGCCCCTATGTAGACTTTTCTTTTGGGCCATTGCGTATATATAACACTACAGCCTCCAGTTCTTCAATTGTTATTTTGATATTTTAATTTTTCGCTAGTTATTGAATGATATCAAGTCTTGAATCTACATTTGTTCGCCCTTGTTCAGTTGAGGTTTGTGTTGTGGCACCCTCAACTGGATTCTGTAACTGTTATTTTTCTTCCTTTCTCATACTTGGATTTGCAACAGAGTTCTACTGGATGTTTGTTGATCTCCACGGATTTGAAATATTCCCCACGGTAATGAAAATTTAATTACTTGATGTAAGGTCTACGAAACGACATCCATCTCATGGATCCATGGTCTCTGAGAAATCATATTATAAGCCATTTTCATATCTACTACTTGAAACTTCGTATCTTTGACAACTCCTTCTAAGAATGTAGTCAGCATTACCTCTCATTTTATCATGACACTGGAATTGTCAAATTCAGACAAAGTATGCGCCTTTGGTAATAATTTATCCTCGACTTGCATCTCACGTAATACTCTTAGCAAAATAATATTCACGAAACTACATGGATCAAACAAAACTTGTTTCATATTAGTATCATGTACAAGTAGAGATATTACCAGTGCATCATTATGTGGAGATAATATGCCATCCGCGTCGGTATCATCAAACATAATACTTTCTTCCTCTAAGACTTGCCGCACCCGCTTCCCATTGGTAATTTTGACTTTTGGAAACTTAATTGGCTGCTGTGTATGTCATACCATTGATATCTTCGCCTCGGCTTATAACATTGACGGTCCTTTTGGAAGAAGGTAGTTTAGGGGGGGCTCCTGCCTATTTTTCATGTATGCTTGCTTACCTTTCTCACTGAATAATTCTGTGAGATTACCCTTATTTTAATAGATGATCAACTTCAGCTTGTAGCAACCTACAATCTGCCGTTTTATGCCCGTGGTCATTGTGAAATTCTCACTAGTGATCAGTATTACGCTTGTTTGTATTCGATCTTATTTCTTTTGGCCTCCGCACCTTATCACTGATGCTTCTTAAAATAGCTACGAGCTCGGAAGTTCTTACATTAAAATTATAACCGCCAAACCTCATATTCAAGTTTCTATCATCATTCCGTGACTCTTGCGTGTTTCGATCATTCCCAAATCTTGATGATGAGCCCGACTCTCTATTTCTTGACCTATGATCATACCTGGGATCGTCGTGTTTTGACCGTGAATCCTTTCCCATTGGGCCCATATATGGTTCGTACCTATTTTTACCGGACCTATTGTTGGTTTCCGCCCGTCTCGAACTTAACTTTTCTTCTTTTTGAGATCGTGAAATAATATCCTCTTCTATTCTTAGCTTCATGCTATATCTGTTAGACACGTCATTCCACGTTGTAGCAGGGAATTCACGAAGACATTCGTAGAGTCTCTTGTGGCTTCTGAGCATTTTTCATTCAAATTACTAGTGAAGGCTATAGCTGCCCAATCGTCAGGTACACGGGGTAACGTCATTCTTTCCATGAAAACTATCCAGGAACTCACTAAGCAATTCTGAGTCGGCTTGTTGGATTTTGAAAATATCTTCCATTCTTTTTTCTACTTTTTGAGCTTCCGAGTGTGCTTTGATGAAAGAATATGCACGTGAGCACGTGATTTTTGCCCTATATGTGAATAATTCCCACAAAATTCGAACAAAATAATTTCTTCTTTGTTTTTACAATTTTTGTGCATTGTTTTGTCATTTTCTGATAATTGTTGCATTTTATGTGTGCATGTTAATTGATAAAAAATACAAAAAATATGACATGTAGGATCTAATTTCATTTTTAGTATTAATTAGGAGTTAATTTGTCTTAGAATAATGCATGAAAAATCACAAAAATAATTTATTTTTTGTATTTTTATTGTTTTAATTGTGGATTATCGCAAATAGTTTTAAGGTAATTTAGGCATTAATTAGTGTAGTTCAATTGTTATTTTAATTTCTGTAATTTTTTTTATATAAATCAGGAAAATGTAAAAGTTATAAAATGAAAAAAGAGAACAAACAAAAAGAAATAAAATGAAAAGGGAGAAGAAAACAATTTAAATAAAAAGGGAACAATTGAAAATGGGGAAACTAAACAAATTTGGCCGATTTCTGCTGAGCCTAAATGAAAATCAAAATCCCACCCTCACCCAGGCCCAATCAGTTCCCTCAACCCGGTCCCTTTCTTAAATAAGACAAAACGACATCGTTTTATGGGTTGATCTCAACCGTTGGTTTTTGATCAAACGGTTGAGATCATCCTATGATGTCTTCTATTTATATGTCTGGACGAGTTCCCCCCCCCCCCCCCACCTTTCTCTAATTGTCTTCACCAAACACCCCCTCCTAAGAACCCTAAATTTTGCCGCCTTAAATCCCCAGGCCGTCGGTGGAGGCGCCGCCTCCAAACACTACCAAATTAACACCCCTAGAGCACCTCAACACCCTCATTACGAATCCATGAACCATTTGCCTCGAATCAAACCACACCTGCTCGAATCTTGGTTTGAAGATCTGTCCCAAAACCAAAAATTGTCCTAATCCACCCAAAATCACACCCCATAGTCCCTATTCCTTCCTCATCGCTAATCCCTACACAGAAACCCTCAAATCTCACCAGGCCACCCCCAATTTTACATTTAGGGTTTATGAGAAATATATGAGTCTCATTGGAGGACTGTCCGAGGTCGATTCAAGTTCCTAAATAACTTTTTACGGTTATCCGTACCAAGAATAAACGTATAATGTTATTTGGGAGCCCAATTCGAGTTCGAGTTAATTCAACCCCCTCAAACTAGTGAGTTTCCCTAATTTCTTGTTTTTTCTTTAATTTCTGTATTTTTGTTTATCCGTTCTAATTTGATTTGGATTGTTTCAATGTCATTTCTTTTTTTAATTCGTTCTTGTTCTTCGTTTTAATTATGATGCTTAAGTTCTTTATTTTCGATTTAGTTTGATCATTGTTGTTTAGGTTCAGTTTGATTCTGATTGGTTGGGTATTGTGTGGATTTCCTATTAACGTTTATCATTTCAAGTTGTTTTGGATTTTGTGTGGTTATGTTTTAATTAATTAACACCTCTGTTTGATATTTAGTTCAGGTTCATATAACTTAGTGCTTATTTAGTCATGAAGTTTGGTTATAGCTGAATAGCAAAGAAAATTGGCCTAGGTTAGATTTTAACTTTGGGTAAAAGGGTATTTGGGTTGGGTAGTAATTCAGAAGGGAATCAAAGGGATTTTTAAGCATAGAAAATGGTAAAATCTTTTAGAATAGTAAATTTAAAACAGGGGTAAGGGTAGTATAGATATTTTATAGCTAAAAGAACCTTCCAAAACATTCCAAATAGGGCTTTAGTGTAAGTTTTAATAATTTTGGTAGTAGTTACTTGGGAAACAAGTCAGAAAATTAGGGGTTAATGTGAAAAATGAGTAGGGACTAATAGTGCAAACTGAAATTTGGGGGAATGCCCTACTTTACTTCTATAAAAAGGCATTAGATGCCTTGTAAAAGGCTCTCTTCTTTTCAGCAAAAATTTTCCAAATATACTGCTCAGTTTTCAGCTTTAAAAGTTGAAGTTTAGTTCATAAATTAGCTTTTAGTTCTCCTTAAATTAAAAAAAAACTCTTTAGAAAACATTAAAAATATAATGTTTCATTAGAACTGTAGGCTTATCTCGATACTCTAGTTCGTAATTTGTATTTCTGGGTTCTCTCGTTGGCTGTTGAAGTTTCTGGGTGATTCGCAGTGGTATTCAAACAAATTTTGGGTTCATTCAAGTTTGTTTTGGTTGTTTTGTTGTTGTTGCTGGTTTTTCAATTGGTCTGGTTTGATTTGTTATTGGCTGGGAGTTTCAAAGGTGTTTTTGTGTTCATTTCTGAGTTTATTGGAGTGAATTTGGGGGTGTCCTGGTCAATCTCTATTTTCATACTGGGTTTCAAAATTTTCTGGGTTGTTCGAGTTAAATCTGGAATTGCTGTGGATTTTTGCTCATCGCTGCTGTTGATTGCTGACTGACTTTTCTTCTTCTGAACTTCTGATCTCAGGTACACAATCGAAATCCTGCTGTAATGTCAAGCTCAAAATGGAATGAAATCCTCACTTGTTTAATCTTGAGATTTGTTCGTTAAACCGCTACGTACTAGTTGCCTATAGACAATAGATGTACTGGCTAACAGGTTGAGTGTCAATTGATTGTGTTTAAACTGAGAACTATGTTAGATTGTTATATTTACTTGTGGACTGTGAACATGTTGTGAATGACTCCAAATTTGCATGAGTTTGGTATTGTAAATAGTAGTTAACAGAATATATTCACGTTCTTCTCCATTTATTTCAATAGGATTTAAGGCTAGCATGTGTACATGAAATTAATAGTTATAACTAATTGCTAATTGTTGTTGGAAAATAGGACTAAAATCACGCATTAACTTGCCATACTTGTTTAAAGGCTTTTGAATGAAATTGTTTGAGCTTGAAAAGTTGGCTCCATTTATTCTAAATAGAATCTCTATGATATCATGTGTTGCCTTTAATTTAGAATCTGACGAGAAGCACTTGAGAGTGGTTGATACTCTTATCCAGGCTCGATCCTGAATGCCAGTTCAATTTGTGATACGGTGAGAGTCGGGCCTTCCTTTGAGTGGTTGGCCCATATCGTTCTTGGGTACCTACTGAAGCCCAAAACAAACGAAAATAATTTGATTAAGTAGGTTGTTTTAGAAACGAAACAAAAAATAGGGAATTTTAGATTCTTTTAAGTTTGTCCTTTGTTAAAATAAATGAGACGATCCCCACCCAATAAATGTAAAAATGTGGGGACCCTCAATAATTGATTATTAAAAATGCTTAGAACTCGGGAGGGTCGTTTAGTGAATTTCACGGCCTTCCCCAAATGATATTGCGATAGAATCTTCAGGTGCGTTTTAATTAAATTACTTTCCTAAATTCGGGTGTGCATTGATGCAACCCAAATCCAAATCTCAGAGAAGTCGAAATGCGTTAATAATCATGGGTGCCTTGATGGCAATGGGGTTAGAAACGCGTTTTCATGACGTCATAATTCTTATAACAAATAATGATTGAAAAATGATTACAGAATGGAGACGAGCCTCGCTGAACAAGAACAAATGCTGGGCCCTTAATAATTGATAATTAAAAATGATTAGAATTCAGAAGAGCCGTTTAGCGAATTTCAACGGCCTTTCCCAAACGATATTACGCTAGAACCTTTAAGCGCGGTTTAATTAAATTACTTTCTTAAACTCGGGTGTGCATTGATGCGACCGAAATCTAAATCTCGACGAAGTCAAAACGTATCTACGATCACGTGTACACTGGTGGTGACGTGATTAGAAATACGTTTTCACGACGTCGCAAGTCTTTTAAAATAAATAATGGTAAAAGCGGTGTATAAATAAAATCCAGATAAGTTATCATGTACTAAAATCAGATAAAATCAAATACAACAATTAAGGGACCGTGCTATAACAACGGAATCCGGGAATGCCTAACACCTTCTCCCGGATTACCAGAATTCCTTACTCGGATTTCTGGTTCGCAGACTATAGCTGAGTCATAATCTTTCTCGGTTTGGGATTCAAATCGGTGACTTGGGACACCATAAATCCAAGTGGCGACTCTGAAAATAATAACCAAATCCCATTCCGATTGTCCTTTAAGTGGAAAAAATCCTTTACGCCCCTGTGCGGGGGTGTATAGCGAAAAAAGAGGTGTGACTATGCAAGATCAGCAAAATAATTTATTGAATTTTTGGGTAAAAGAGAACACCATGTTAATGCTCCCTTAGTGAGTGTTTCACCAAATATTTTGACCAATACTGATTCTATCTCTTGTTTGGTCAAGTCGTTGCCTTTTACGCATGTTGTGAATGCAGCCACGTGGCCTCGTGGATTAGTTTTTTCATCATATTTTAGGATATTGGGCATTTTGAATTTCTTTTTAATTGGGAGAGGTTGGCTTCCAAGGTTGTTGTGAATATTTATCCATATCTATCCCTTTGATTACGCGTGGTACTCGAGGAATTTGCTCTATGCGGTCACTTTGCTCCTTGAGCTATTTTTGCAATGTTAGTACTAAATTTTATAAATTAGAATTGACTAGGTTACCTGGTTCTCCATCTCGTGATTTGGTGAGGATTCCACCACGCCCTGAATTAGCAAGCCCAGAACGGTGGTTTTCCAAAGTATTGTCATTTGGAGTAGTTGTTATAGGTGCAATAGGTAAGTGGATAACAAATGCCTCAAGAGCCTTATTGACTTGTTGAGAGGTTAGCTTTTGCAAAGCTTCATTGACAGCTACGTCATTTTTAAATTGAGCATTTTCATTTACATGAGATCCATCAGGAGTGCCTTTTCGAGACCGTCGTGGGGAGTTTTGTTGAGAAGGGTTCGGGGTGTGCTCATCCTGAGGATTCCATTGGAGTTGATGATTTCCTTGGTTTCCTTGGTTTCCTTGGGTGTTCTCATTAATGTTTGACATGACTGGTGTAAAAAGGTTAGGCTAAGAAAGAATATATTATCAGATTTCCGGCAATGATACCAATTTGTTTAAACAAAAAATAGAATTTCGGTCAAAGCTTTAATTTAGAAGAACTCGAGTTACTTATAATTAAAAAATAAATAAAAGGAAGTGATTTTGCTAACAACCAGATAAGAAGAAGAAAATAAAGTAAACTATTGTCTTCAGATAAAACAAAGTAAACTAGTGTCTTCAGATAATTTTCGTGTCCTTACAAATGATCCATTCTCTTCCTTTTATAGATATCTTCAAGATATACGTTTTGCCTTGGTCATAATAAGGCTATTGTATATTATTGAAGGCATTAAATACTACATTACATAATTATTTTTATATACGTTTAGTATTTAATGCTTATTAAATATTGTATCTGTACTTTTTTGTGCTGTCAGATTCAATCTCCTTGATTTTTGGATTTAAATAGGTACAAGCGTTGAGCCTTTTGAATAACCACTCATACCTTTTTTTGTGCCTCTGCACGTATCTGCTGCAACTTGTGCCTCTTTGCTAATCATCATCCTTTGACCAGCCTCTATGTCATGACACTTCATCTTTCAATCACTTCAATATGTAAACTCAAATTTTTTCAATATATACTCCTTATAAAATTTTATTTTTATTTTTAGGACTTGAATTGGAAACTTTTAACTAAGGGAGAATATCCCATTCATGCTACCACACATCTCTTAGAACTCTATTACAAATACCTATCTCTCAAAAACAGCATATGTATATTTGGTAGATAGAGATATCATCTGCGTACTTCATCTATAGAATTAAACTGGGTTTGTTATTTGACAAATACCTATCTCCTAATTAAAGGTAGCACGCCAAAATTTAAAGTTTAGAGTTAAGCGCAAAATAAAGTCATTACGAGCTACAATAACCCATAAAGTAGTAGTAGTAATTAATTTTCTACCCATTTTTCTCACTTAACTTCAACTCACTAGACTTTATTATAAACTACTACAACTTTCGTAGGGGGACAGGGAGTGGTCCTGCGGGTAGGGCAGGAGGTAAGGGTGGGAAGAGGGTAGCGGATGCTCATAGATTAAGGATTGGGTCGTTGAACATAGGCACTCTGACGGGTAAGTCCATTGAGTTGGTGAAGGTTCTTCATAAGAGGAGGGTTAACATAACATGTGTCCAGGAGACTAGGTGGAAAGGGACGAAGGCGAGGAATGTAGACGGGTTTAAGCTGTGGTATTTTGGGGTCGTGAGAGGTAAGAATAGAGTGGGCATCTTGGTAGATAGGGATCTAAGGGAGTCCGTGGTCGAGGTTAGGCGAGTGAATGATAGGTTAATGTCTATTAAGTTGGTTATTGGGGGTTGCGTCCTCAACTTCATCAGCGCTTACGCGCCGCAAGCGGGCTTAGACAAGGAGGCTAAGAGGCGCTTTGGGAGGGTTTGGATGATCTGCTGAGTAGTATTCCCCAATCTGAGAAGCTAGTTATTGGAGGAGACTTTAATGGATTGGGGCTGATGCTGGTGGTTATGGTGAGGTGCACGGTGGCTTCAGCTTTGGGGTTAGGAACGGAGGAGGCACGTCACTGCTTGATTTCGCAGGGCTTCCGAGCTTCTGATTGCGAACTCGACATTTCAGAAGAGGGAGGAGCATTTGGTCACCTTCAAGAGTTCGGCGGCGAGGACTCAGATTGATTACCTCCTCCTCAGAAAAAGCGAATAGGGGTATATGCAAGGACTTCAAGGTTATTCCGGGAGAGTACCTTTCGACTCTTCATAGACTCCTAGTGATGGATGTTGGTCTCTGGGTGAAGAGGAAGAGGAGGGGTGCTCGGGGACAACCGCGGATTAGGTGGGGTGTTTTGACTACGGAGAAAGCACATGAGTTGGAGAGGAGGTTAGCTGAGGGCGGAGCTTGGCAAACTTCTGGGGCAGTGGACGCTATGTAGTCAGAGATGGCGAACTTGGTTAGAGACGTGCTCGGGGTAGCCAAGGGCTATTTAGGAAGACATCAGGGTGACTGGTGGTGGAACGATGTAGTCGAAGGAAAGGTGAAGAAGGCGACATTTTCTAAGTTGGCAGGGAGCACAAGCGAGGAAGAACGGAGAACGAACAGGGAGATCTACAAGGTGGTGAGGAAAGAAACAAAGCTGGCGGTTACGGAAGCTAAAAACGCAGCGTTTGGTCGCATATACGAGGAACTAGGGGAGATAGGCAGGGACAGGAAGTTATTCTGGTTAGCTAAAGCAAGGGAAAGGAAGGCACGTGATCTTGACCAAGTTAGGTGCATCAAGGGCGAGGATGTTAGAGTTCTGATGGGGGATTCTCAAGTCAAGAAGTGGTGGCATGCGTACTTTCGAGACTTACTTAACGAGGAGGGGGATCGTAACATAGAGCTAGGGGAGTTGGGGAATTCAGAGCAACATAGAGACCTTGGGTACTGCAGGCGCATTAGGGCGGAGGAGGTCATGGGGGCTTTGTGTAGGATGAGTAGGGGCCGAGCGACCGGGCCTGACGAGATCCCGGTGGAGTTCTGGAAGTGCATGGGTAGGTCAGGAGTGGAGTGGCCCTCCAGGTTGTTCAATGCGATCTTCAGGACCAAAAGGATGCCGGATGAGTGGAGGTGGAGTACAGTTGTGCCCTTGTACAAGAACAAAGGGGACATCCAGTGCTGCAACAACTATAGAGGTATCAATTTAATAAGTCACACCATGAAGGTATGGGAATGGGTGATCGAGGCGAGGGTGAGGAATATGACATCTATATTTGTGAACCAGTTCGGTTTCATGCCGGGTCGCTCCACTACAGAAGCTATTCACCTTGTCAGGCGGCTGGTGGAGCAGTTCAGGGATAAGAAGAAGGACCTGCACATGGTGCTTATCGACTTGGAGAAGGCGTATGAAAAGGTCCCAGGGGAGGTGCTATGGAGGTGCTTGGAGGCGAAGAGCGTGCCGGAAGCCTACATCAGAGTAATCAAGGACATGTACGATGGAGCTAAGACTAGGGTTAGGACGTTGGGTGGCGACTCAGACCATTTTCCAATGGTTGTGGGGCTCCATCAAGGATCGGCACTTAGCCCTCTCTTGTTTGCCTTGGTGATGGATGCTCTAACTCGACATATTCAAGGGGATGTGCCTTGGTGTATTCTATTTGCTAATGACATAGTCTTGATAGACGAGACGAGGGTTGGTGTTATTTAGAGGTTCGAGGTATGGAGACAGACTCTCGAGTCTAAGGGTTTCAAAATAAGCAGATCTAACACTGAATACCTGGAGTGCAAGTTTAGCGCCAAGCCGAGCGAAGTAGGCAGTGACGTGATGATTGGATCTCAGGTCATCGCCAAGAGGGACAGTGTCAGATATCTTGGGTCGGTGATTGAGGGGGACGTCACTCATAGTATAGGAGCGGGGTGGTCAAAGTGGAGGCTTGTATAAGGAGTCCTGTGTGACAAGAAAGTTACACAGAAACTCAAGAGGAAATTTTATAGAGCTGTGGTTAGACCTGCAATGTTGTATGGGGCGGAGTGCTGGCTAGTGAAGAACTCTCATGTTCAGAGAATGAAGGTTGCGGAGATGAGGATGCTCAGGCGGATGTGCGGGCTCACCATGTTAATTAAGATTAAGAATGAAGTTATTCGAGAGAAGGTGGGGGTGGCCCCGGTGGATGAGAAGATGCGAAAAGCGAGGCTGAGGTGGTTCGGGCATGTGCGAAGGAGAAGTCTTGATGCCCCGGTGAGGAGTTGTGAGCGGCTGGCGATTGTCGGCGTTCGGCGAGGCAGGGGGAGGCCTAAGAGGTATTGGGGAGAGGTGATTAGGAATGACATGGCTAGAATGCGGGTTTCCGAGGACATGACCCTTGACAGGAAAGTCTGGAGGTCTAGTATCAGGGTTGTAGGATAGGGGCTCCTAGATTGTTTTGTACTCCTCACCCGAGGTTGGGTGAGGCTTGGCAGGGCTATCCATAGATGATTTGTGTTTTGGAGTGTGTCTCCCTTATGATAGTTATTTATGGTAGTTATTTGTGGTAGTTACTGTATGATATTATTGCATGCTATCTTATTTATGGTTCTTATGTTTACATAATTATTTACGTTATTTCTACTGGAATTAATAATGCTCTTTAGTTTTTATTTTTGTTTTTCCTTTCCTTCACTGAGCCTAGGGTCGATTGGAAACAACCTCTCTGCCCTTTCGGGTATGGTAAGGCTCGTCTACATATTACCCTCTCCAGACACCACTTTGTGGGATTATACTGGATGGTTGTTGTTGTTGTACTACTTTCGTTAAGGTAGCCGTTAAACCAATAAAAATTATTATATCAATTCTTTATTTCTTTTCTTTCTTATTTTTGAACTAATATGATTTCCTTTTCTTAATAAACTAAAATACTTTTTTTACAATTAAAAGTTTTTCCAATGACACGAAATATAAGAAGTTTTTCTTTCTTATCTAACTGAATAATCACATGGGTTGCACGAAAGGGTGTATTACTACACAACATGCTTGTCTGTCATAAATAAGGGCATTTCTATAATTTGGTAAAAGAGAGCAATATGTTTGGGTGGGAAAAAATGTTGTTACATAAAAGCTTTGGCACTTTGACGAAATTATCCCTTATTTATCTCATTAACCAGTACCACATTCTTCTGCTAATTGATGTCAGGTATCCACGTACCTTTTCACATGTATATCTTCCTACGCTACTAAAGCTATTAGCGGTATATTCTTTTTTCCCGCATTACGACATTAATAATCTCATTTAATTCTTTTTACTACTTCTATGCTAACTTTAGTTTTTAATTTTAATTATGTAGCATATAAAAACGTAAGTAGTTGCCATTTGTATCTAAAAGTTAAATCTAATTTTGTTATGAAATATTAGATTATGGTGGATGTCCATAACTCCTATAATACCCACTACTTTTATTCATTATCTCCATAACTCCCACTACTTCAATACTTATGGTTGTAACTCCCACACCTTCATGATCTCCCCCATGATCTTCCTCCATGATCTCAAAAGCTTAATGACATATTTATGTAATTCTATTAGTATACCTCTATGTAATACTATAAATAGAGGATGAGAAATCATTTTGTAATACACGGATACATAAAAGAAATATATTCTCTTCTCTATTTCTCTCTACTTTGTTGTCTATCTTTTTGTTTATTACTTTGAGCTAAGTTTTGTAACATGTTATCAGCACGAAGCTCTACTATCTCAAGAATCTCTTTGAGAAAATTAAGGTATTTTTTCTCCTCCTAATTTTGTTTTAATTATGTCTGACATTATGAAAAGAAAGTTTGTTGCCCTTGAAATTTTGGGCAAGAACTACATGACATGGGTGTTGGATGCTGAAATCCATTTGGATGCAATGGGTCTTGGAGACGCCACTAAAAACAGAAATAGTGCATCCACCCAAGACTGTGCTAAGGCCTTGATTTTCTTGCGCCATCACCTTGATGAAGGTTTGAAATTTGAATATCTCACAGTCAAAGATCCACTTATCTTGTGGAATGGCTTAAAGGAGAGATATGACAACTTAAAGTTGGTCACTCTACCACAAGCACGATATGATTGGGCTCATTTGAGGCTCCAAGACTTTAAGTCTGTTTCTGAATATAATTCTGCAATGTTTAGAATTACTTCTAAATTGAAACTCTGTGGAGATACGATAACTGATTATGATATGCTTGAAAAAACGTTTACAACGTTTCATGCCTCCAACATGGTTCGGCAACAACAGTACAGAGAGAAAGGTTTCAAAAAGTACTCTGAGCTGATTTCTCTTCTCCTTGTGGCTGAGCGAAACAATGACCTGCTCATGAGAAATCACGAAAATCGACCCACTGGGTCTACACCATTGCCTGAAGTAGATAAGGTGTATTCCCATTATGCTAAGCGTGGAAAGGGCTATGGCTTTAATCATGGTTGTGGTCGTGGTCGGGGTCATGGCCGTGGACGTGAACAAGGAAGAAATTTTCCTGGTGTTAGTCACCCCCCAAAGAGATATAACCACCAAAAGCGGAAATGGAATTATGAGAATCCAAAAGCAAATAGTTCAGAAACTATATGTTATCGTTGCAGTGGAAAAGGGCACTGGGCAAAAATTTGCCGTGTACCAAGACATTTGGTTGAGCTTTATCAAGCATCTCTAAAGAGTAAAGGCCCTGAAACAAATTTTGTCTCTGACAATAATTTTGACATCACCCACTTGGATGTGGCAGACTTCTTTGAGCACCCTGAGTGGAAAATAGATCACTTGATCGGTGATGGATCCATGGTTAAAGAAGATTGAGAAGTTTGATATTTTTATTTTTACTTATTCGTAGTAGTTAATGAATAAACAATTATCATAATTTACATAAGTCATCTATTATTGTGATATGGTTCAAATTTTATATTTTCTGCTTTAAGCTAGTAAAGCTAAGTATCAAGCAAGTATTCGTTAAAATTATAATATGCTTGAAATAAAAAAATATATATATTAAACAGAATGATCAGTTTCATTTTTGTAATCCTTTCTAATCTGCTCGGTGTTAATGTGTTAGCACATTAAAGGTGCTATTATGCTAGTAGTATTATGAACCTGAAACAGATTCACTGCCAACAGCTATTAACTCAATTAGTTGAATCATTCTAGGTGAAACATTCAGTTCAAAACAATTCAATCAATGATCAAATATCGATATGTACCTTAAGAGTTTTATCAACTTGACAAATAATCTGTATTATGGTTTTAAAATATATAACTTTAGATTACACATTCATCTTATGCTTTATTTGTAGCACATTAAATATAGTAATAAAAGAAATATTGTGAAGACTCTTTATGCTACTACTAATTGTTAATACTTTGATATTAAAAGGAGAATAACTATGATAAAGGATATTTTTTTTTCATAATGACCGCACTGAAACTATTATGTTGAATCATAGACGTAAATTTGTTTATTCTCATATCCATAAAAAAAATACTAATATTTTTCGTATATTTCTTTTGTATGTCAAACCATGGGAAGCAAATATGGATATCTCACAAAGCAAACTTGGATCAACGTCCAATTGTAAAAATATTTGTTTAATTGATTCATGTACCACACATACGATATTCAAAGAGAAGAAATATTTCTCTCATTTAAGTATGTGTAAGGCAGATGTTACTACAATTTTTGGTAGTAGTAAATTGATTGAAGGCTCCGGAAGAGCAACTATAACTCTGCCTAAAGGAACAATATTTATCATAGAGAATGCAATGTTCTCTTCCAAGTCCAAGAGGAACTTGTTGAGTTTTAAAGATATCCGTCAAAGTGGATATCATATTGAGACAATAGATGAGAATAATCTTGAATACCTCATCATTACAAAGAATGTCTCTGGCCAAAAGAGGGTTATTGAGAAGTTCTCATCTTTATCTTGTGGCATGTATTGGACAAAAATTAGTGCAATTGAGGCACATTCCACAGTAAAACAAAAGGTTACTGATTCCAATACTTTTGTACTTTGGCATGATCGATTGGGAAATCCTGGATCAATTATGATGAGACGGATTATAGAAAACTCATATGGGCATCCATTAAAGAATTTAAAGATTCTTTTAAATAATGAATTTTCTTGCACTTCTTGTTATCAAGGCAAGTTAATTATTAGACCATCACCAACAAAGGTTGGAACTGAGTCACCTACGTTTTTGGAACGTATACAAGGGGATATTTGTGGACCTATTCACCCACCTAGTGGGTCCTTTAGATATTTTATGGTCTGAATAGACGCATCCTCTAGATGGTCTCATGTGTGCCTATTGTCATCACGCAACCTTGCGTTTGCAAAATTAATGGCACAAATAATTTGATTACGAGCACAATTTCCTGATAATCCAATTAAGTCTATTAGACTAGATAATGCTGCTGAGTTTTCATCCCAAGCATTTAATGATTATTGCTTATCAATTGGGATAAAAGTGGAACATCCTGTAGCTCATGTTCACACTCAAAATGGTCTTGCAGAATCTTTAATTAAACGTCTGCAGTTGATTGCAAGACCATTACTCATGAAAACGAGGCTGCCCACTTCGGTTTGGGGTCACGCCATTTTGCATGCAGCAATGCTAGTTCGTCTCAGACCGACGAATTATCACAAATATTCCCCGTTGCAATTAGTTTTGGGTCATGAACCTAATATATCCCATTTAAGAATTTTTGGATGCGCAGTATATGTGCCTGTAGCACCGCCATACCGCACCAAAATGGGTCCGCAAAGAAGGTTAGGAATATATGTTGGGTTTGAATCGCCCTCCATTATTCACTACCTCGAAACATTGACAGGGGATTTGTTCACTGCACGATTTGCAGACTGTCGATTCGATGAGACACTTTTCCCAAAATTAGGGGGAGAACTTGGTGAAACCAAATGGGAAATTTTGTGGAAAAATCCATCATTATCTCATTTGATCCACATACCTCTATTTGTGAAAAAGAGGTGCAAAATATTATCCATTTGCAAAGAATAGCAAATCAAATGCCTGACGCATTCACGGACTTGAAAAGGATAACAAAATCTCACATCCCCGCAGAGAATGTTCCAATCCGTATTGATGTCCCTATTGGACAATCTTCTAGTGTCATATCTAATGAGTCGAAAGCACGCCTAAAACGTGGCAGGCCATTAGGTTCCAAAGATCGAAATCCTAGAAAAAGGAAAGCAAATGATCAAAATGACACTACGAAAGAATCTCATGAGGAAATTCACGATTTAATAAATTCTGAGATTCATGAAGAATCCATTGAGCCCAAGACTCAGGAAAATAAGGAACTATCAATAAATCCAATCGATATTGAGACAAATTTTAATCGAGTGGATATAGTGGTGGATTATGTCTTTGCATATAATGTTGCATCTAGCATTATGCAATAAAGTGAGGATCTTGAACCTCAATCTGTTGGAGAATGTCGACAAAGACTTGATTGGCCAAAATGGCAAGAAGCAATCCAATCAGAATTGAATTCACTTGCAAAACGTGAAGTTTTTGGGCCTATAGTTGAAACACCTAATGGTGTTAAGCCTGTTGGCTATAGATGGGTCTTTGTACGCAAGAGAAATGAGAAAAACAAGGTACAAAGATATAAGGCACGCCTTGTTGCACAAGGATTTTCTCAAAGGCCTGGTGTCGATTATGAAGAGACATATTCACCCGTAATGGATGCTATAACTTTCCGTTATCTTATTAGTTTTGCTGTCCTTGAAAAGCTTGACATGCATTTAATGGATGTGGTTACTGCCTATCTTTATGGCTCACTTGATAATGAGATATACATGAAAATTCCCGATGGATTCAAAATGCCAAACACTCATAATTCAAAGTCCCGGTAAATATTTTCAATCAAATTGCAAAAATTTTTGTATGGTCTAAAGCAATCATGACGAATATGGTATAATCGTCTTAGTGAGTATTTATTAAAGGAAGGCTATATAAATGATGCCATTTGCCCATGTGTTTTTATAAAGAAAACAACATCGGAATTTGTTGTACTTGCCGTATATGTCGATGACATAAACCTTATTGGAACTGCCATAGAACTCCAAAAGGCAATTGATTATTTAAAGAAGGAATTCGAGATGAAAGATCTCGGAAAGACAAAATTATGTCTTGGTTTGCAAATTGAATATTTGGCAAACGGAATTTTTGTTCATCAATCTGCCTATATAGAAAAGGTATTGAAACGGTTTTACATGGATGGAGCATATCCTTTAAGTACTCCGATAGTTGTTCGATCACTTGATGTGAATAAGGATCCATTCCCACCGCAAGAAAAGAATGAAGAGCTACTTGGTCCTGAAGTACCATATCTTAGTGCAATTGGCGCATTAATGTATCTTGCAAATACTACAAGGCCTGACATAACTTTTTCAGTTAATGTCTTAGCAAGATATAGCTCTGCTCCCACAAGGAGACATTGGAATGGAATCAAACATATATTGCGGTATCTAAAAAGGACTACCGATATGGGCTTATTTTATAGCAATAATTGCAGTCCTGATCTTGTTGGTTATACTGATGCTGGATATTTATCTGACCCACACAAGGCTCGATCTCAAACAGGTTATGTGTTTATCTGTGGAGGCACTGCCATATCTTGGCGATCGACTAAGCAATCAATTGTGGCTACTTCATCTAATCATGCTGAGATAATCGCTATTCATGAAGCAAGTCGAGAGTGTGTGTGGTTGAGGTCTATAATACATCATATTCGAGACAAATGTGGTTTGAAATGTGACAAACTACCCACGATTTTGTATGAAGACAATGCAGCATGCATAGCCCAATTGAAGGGAGGATTCATAAAAGGAGATAGAACAAAGCATATTTCACCAAAGTTATTTTTCACACATGATCTTCAAAAGAATGGTAATATCAATGGGCAACAGATTCGTTCAAGTGATAATATGGCTGATTTGTTCACAAAATCTCTACCAACGTCAACCTTCAAGAAGTTGGTACACAAGATTGGAATGCGAAGGCTCAAGGATGTGAATTGATGCTCTTTTCAGGGGGAATTAATGCGCGTTGCACTCTTTTTCCCTTACAAGGTTTTGTCCCACTGGGTTTTCCTTGCAAGGTTTTTAACGAGGCAACAAAAATGCATTTTGTTAGATATGTGTACTCTTTTTCCTTTTCTAGAATTTTTTTTCCCATTGGATTTTATTTTAGTTAAGGTTTTAACGAGGCACATTATCTTTGGACATCCAAGGGGGAGTGTTATGAAATATTAGATTATGGTGGATGTCCATAACTCCTATAACACCCACTACTTTTATCCATTATCTCCATAACTCCCACTACTCCAATACTTATGGTTGTAACTCCCACACCTCCATGATCTCCCCCATGATCTTCCTCCATGATCTCAAAAGCTTAATGACATATTTATGGAATTCTTTTAGTATACCTCTATGTAGTACTATAAATAGAGGATGAGAAATCATTTTGTAATACACTTGGATACATAGAAGAAATATATTCTCTTCTCTATTTCTCTCTACTTTGTTGTCTATCTTTTTGTTTATTACTTTGAGCTAAATTTTGTAACAAATTTAATATTTTAGCAGTATAATTAATTTATACGTTGTTTTGTTGCATTACTACATCAATAATCTTATTTAATTTTATAGTTATTTCTATGCCAACATTAGTTTTTAATTTTAATTACATAACATAAAAAATGTAATTTACTGTTGGCGTTTAGATAATATTTGATTAAATTTGAAAACTTAGATCAATCGAAGTTAAAGTTGAAAAAATATATATTTGAAAGTTAAAGTAATGTTAAGATATGAGCTCTACTTGCAAAGAAAAAGTTAAATAATTATGAGTGAAATTTTTTATTTCAGTAGAAATACTTCTCAACAAGTATGTAACATAATGCTTCGCTACCATCTCCAGCGCATCCATTGAGCTAAAAATTGTTTGTTCAAACTTTATGTGATTCCCTAAGATATTAATGTTTCTATACTATTTTCTCTAGAAAAAGTATTCAACAATTATAACTTATTTTTGGCATTTGGACAAAATTTATTACACAATATTAGATAAATATAATTTAATTTGCTTGCAATTTAAAGTATTACATAGTTTGACCTTTTTCTTTGCACATATAATCACTTAATTAATATAAACTTAAGTGTGATTAAAATTAAGGAAGGAGCTTATTATAATTCAAACAGGAGTCCATCTCCATTGAAGGAATAAATCGTTTTTTGTGCAATTTGAATAGTGATATTTCAACTGTTGTGATCTAAGGGGATAGTGTTAAGAGACAAGCACCTTATATATAAGTAAAAGCTCAAGGACAAAACAACATCCAAATCAATCGTCTATGAAAATGTATATTCCAAATATTTCAAAATAATTTTTTTGATAGTGAAAAATAGATAGGGCTATAGCTTGTTACTTTTGCTTATGAAGACTCATGAGGAGATTTAAACATTGAGGTGCTTTATTTTTTTAATGCCATTGCCATTGTCAGATACTTAGGCTCTTTAATTGAATATTTAGATATAAAATTACAAATATAATAGATTGAAGAGCCATAGATATAAAGAAAAAGGTGATTCGCAAATGAAAATCCAATGTAATTACATTTTCAGAATTTTTTTTGAAAAGAAAAGTGATAGCAGAGGCCAGTTTTAATGATATTTAATTTCTCTAGCAACAAAAAAGATTACTTTTCTATCAGGCACTTTGAGGATCAATATAAAGTTTAGGCGTTTAAAAATTAATTTCTAATCACAAGAAGACATAAAAAATAAAAAATAACAAGAATAATCTGATGATCAAACGTTGAAAATAAGTATTATCAGCGAATTTATAAAGGACTCAAAACAAAAGTGGCAAAATAAAAAGGATAATTTCATACTAATTCTTGGGTCGTCTCCCCCAATGTAGCTATCTTTTTTAATTTAAACTGTGCACTTGTCTTTGAACACTTATATCTTTTATTTGAACTATTATATGAAAACTGAAATTGCTATGATGTTAAGTATTTGCATTATCAAAATATGTAAGTCTGATAGAAATTAATCACGCTATTTAACGCAATGTGATCTTGAAATAATTTTCTTTTAAAATTTATTTTCTAGATAATAGTTTGGAACCAATATACTCTACCGTTTAGCAATGTTATTGGCCCGTGCGCAGCACGGGTTTTCCTTAGTAAAAATTGCATGGGGTAGCCATTATATAAAGTGGTATTTACTTTTTATATATTATTTTTAATGTTGAGAAAAAGTAGTCACTAGTTTATTAAAATTAATATGAAAAGACTGAGTTACCCTTTCCTTCCCAAACAAAAATATAGTGGGTTGGAAAGATTGGGTGGGCTGCGGCGGCGATTAATTAGCTTCGATATTCTCGCATCATCTCTTCGTTTTTGTTAATCTCTTTTTCTTCTTTAATACTCCTATTTGGCTTTGACTTTAGTCTTTCCATTGTTATTGCACGGTGTTGAGCCAACTAAATTTTCTTAGCCCCTTCTATGGCTAAAATGGGAGGATCTATTCCAAAATTTCTGTTCAAGTTCTCTATGTTATTATCAGTTGAATTTGTGTTCTGAAGATTATCCTTTTGGTTAGACAACATAAAAAAAATTATAAAGAAGAAGAAAATTAAGGAGTATGTTTTAGACACTTGGTCCTCAATTTAGAGCTAGAAGTTCAAAATTAAGGCTACTTGGTCCTTAATTCCAGTTCCAATTTGAAAAATTAAGGACACTTGGTCCTGGATTTAGAATTACAACTTCAAAAGTTAAGGATGTTTGGTCCTGAACTTACAGTTACAAGTTCAAAAGTTAAGGACAGACATTCCTTAACTTAGAGTTACACGTTCAAAAATTAAGGACAAGCAATTCTTAACTTATAGTTACAAGTTCAAAAGTTAAGGACAATAGATCCTTAACTTTGATTTTCAAGTTCAAAAGTTAAGGACAAACAGTGCTTAACTTACAGTTACACGTTCAAAGGTTTAGGACAAGCAGTACTTAACTTACTGTTACAAGTTCAAAAGTTAAGGACACTTGGTCTTGAAGTTTGAGTTCCAAGTTCAAAAGTTAATGACATGTAACCTTGAAGTCCTTAGCTTAGAGTTCCAAGTTTAAAAGTTAAGTCATGTAGTCCTGAAGTCCTGAACTTAGAGTTCCAAGTTCAAAAGTTAAGGACATGTAATCCTGAAGTCTTGAATTTTAGGACATGAGCAGAAGGGTATTTTCGTTCGACCAATTAAAGTTAATTAAATCAATGGCTAAAGACTAAAGACATTTAAAACGCTGGCTTTAAAATAAAGACATGAGCCTTTAATGGCTATATGTGCCATTCGCCCGTATCCTTTCTCGTAAAGATATAATTTGGAAAAAAATTACTAAAAGAAGGGACGCCAAAGTTAGTATGTACCTTTTCTTATGCACGAAAGGGTGTATAAAGAGATTATTATTAGAAAGAAAAAAAAAACTATTTAAAAAAGACATGCCAAAGTTAGTAGTATACCATAGTCCATATGCATGACTTAAAATGATTTAGTAAAGAAAAATTAAACACTATGACTAATTTGTACTCTTATGAGTAATATTTAACTATTTACTCTTATGTCTTTTTAAAGCAATCTCTGTATTAATGCCTTTTGTATTTTCATACTCATCGCCTTTCCACCAAACCAAATTGTCCCATTACTTCGAGTTATTAACTCGTGATAATTACTCTTTTTTATGCAACTTGTGATAGATATTTGGCTCATACTAATTCTACACACGGGCAATAATAGCACTTAAAATGATAAAAGTGCTCTTATATGGGTCTTTTGATTTAGAAAAAAATTAGACACATACACTGTAATTCAAAGATTAATAGTGCACAAATTAATAATACAATAACTATAATTTAAGGATTAATTTTTATCTAACATTTGATTTTTAATATATATATATATATATATATATATAAATTTTTGTAATATATGTTTATGTGTAAACATAATAGAATTGAAAGCGTGAATGCGTGATGATGATTGTTTGAGGAAAAAGCAACGAGTAATTTGTCATTTTGTAATTAATCTATTATCGTTATTCAATGCTATATTAGGTGTAAAATTAAATAATATATCCATTGGCGTATTAAATTATAAGTGAAAAATGCAAGTCTCAAAATACAATCAAACACGGAACATTTAAAGCGGTGTAATGTTTGAAACAGATTTGTTTATTGCTGATATTATATATTGTTTACGATGTATTAGATTTGACATGTCATTTTTCCTTTTTTTTTTTGGTTGGTAATAGGCTTGTTATATAGACAAGAGGGGTTGCTCTGATGGTAAGCAACCCCCACTTCCAATTGAGAGTTTGTGAGTTCGAGTCTCCCCAAGAGCAATGTGAGAATTTCTTGGAGGGAAGGATGTCGGGGGTCTATTAGGAAACAACCTCTCTACCCAAGGGTAGGGGTAAGGTCTCCGTACATACTACCCGCCCCAGACCCCACTAAGTGGGATTATACTGCTACCCAAGGGTAGGGGTAAGATCTCCGTACATACTACCCTCCCCAAACCCCACTAAGTGGAATTATACTGGGTTGTTATTGTTGTTGTAATAGGCTTCGTATGCACTATTGTTGTATGTAATTATTTTTCTTTGTTAGATATGAAAGTTAAAAATGACGCCGGTATCATTTGACACTTGTCATCGATAAATATAAGGTGGTTTTTGACTCTTTATAAATTTGTTTTTAATTTTATGGCCCAATTATTTTTATACATTGAAAATTTATGTGTACATATAAAATTTTTCTTTTATACATAAGAAATCTAAAAATTCTTAGCATCTCAAAATACTATTTTAAAAGTAGATGAAAGATGAGAGAACACTTCTTTTTAGTCTTTGCTAAATGCAAAAAGGCGTGCAACAAACCAGTGCCTGAAAATGTCATGTTAGTGTTTGGAGATATACACTTGGCCTTCGCAAAATTGAAAGGAGTCTACAAAGATTTTCTTTTGGTTTTGTTTTGTTTAGACGTCCTTAAAATAGACGATTTTATATTAAAATTTGAAACTCAGGAATTTTTGATAAATAAAAAAGTATTTTGTTACTCCACCATAATAATTATTTGGTTACAAAGCAATTTATAATATTCTAAATGATTTAATGAGCGGTCCAAAAATTTATAAGTTTCGTCAAAAATTCTTACACCACCCTTGAGGGAAGAATGTCTTTGTTTAACAATCAGATGGTGACATTGAAGTATGACATATGAAGTAACCAAGAAAATGACATACATAATGGTCCCTTAGGCACTTTTAGTCCTTAAATTTTGCTAAAAGTGATACTATTTGTTTATTTGTTAAATATTTGTCAAAGAATGTTAAAGTTAACGAAAGTTGTGAAATTTTTTTTTTAATAAAAACTAGAAATGCTAAGACAATCCCCCAAATATTAGAAACTGTAATGTTAAAAGTTCCACACCGTACTAGATATAGATTAACAAAAAATTGGTAAAACTACATCTCACAAAGTCACACCATATTCGAGAAAGAAATAATAGTAAAAAATCGAATTATTCCTTCAAATGTGAGATCATTTTAGATCCTTTTTTTCCCCATAAAATAACAACAATTAAAAATCCAGTAGGGTTTAGGAGGATAATACGTATGCAGATTTTACGCCTATTTTTTTTTTCATAGTTTTTACTAATTTAACAAATAAATTTTATTAAATATTTAATAACAATAATAAATATTCACTTTTAACATATTTAACTGACAAAATTAAAAATATATTTAAAGGACCATTGTTATCTTTTTCTCTAAAGTAACCATAAGAGACCAAACCAGTGGCCAGAGAAGAGAGAATAAAAGGTTGTGCCAAAAGTAATCTCCAAAAGAATATACTATATGCCATATCAATAATTGAAAATAGGAAAGCATCAAATTAATAGTCATTGAGAATCAAAACAATGCTTACACGATCTTGTTTTATCACATAAAAGATCATAGAAAAATATTTTATTGGTTTAAATAGCCATATATCAGTATATTTCACATTTTAATTTATTTATTTATTTAATTTAATGAAGATCCAACCCCTGCTTGGAAAAAAACCCCGACCCTACAATATCCAAAATCCATCAGGTAATATAGAAATTAAAGCAATATAACCCAAACATTTTCACAATGCTGAATCTTTAAGGACCACCACAATGCTTTCGGTGCACTTGCTGGTGACCATCACGATGTAATATTTAAAGGCCTAACATCAATTAATGTTTGCATCCAATAGCCTCTTTAAGTTTGTTTTTGGAATTTTACTAAAATCATGAAGTTGTATTTGATTAAAACTTCAATGTATTTTTTATTAATAAAAAAGTTAGTGAAAGTCGATGAGATCGATTTATTTTTCTGACAATGAAAAAAATTTAACAATCACAATGTAGAATTTTGTTGGTGAAGGTTTCTTCTCTCATTACTTTGATTACTTAGTTATAGTTTCTCTCAACTATAGGCAATAACAAGGGGAAGTGGGTATTTGATGGTAAAGCTAGGTATTTAATTAAGGGAAATTTACACAAATGTCTCGAATAAATCTCAACTTACCAGTTTCTAGTTATTAGTTATAGACTTACTAAAAGTAGTCAATAAAAATTGAAAAACTAAATTATATGGTTTTTTCTATCAAAGAATCACATGCAAAAATCACCTTCCATATTTTTAAGCGTGATTAGCAACATTACATACAAGACATAAAGGAAATTTCATGGACGGAGTAGCAAATAAGGTGATGAAATATAAAAATCTATACAATATTCCAAAAATCTAAATAAAACAGGAACTGTTTCAAAATGGGTATAATTGAAATTCATTGAAAATATATAGATAAGTCAATATACAAAATTTGAGAAAAATTGGAGGTGGCTTGGATTGGTTTTGTATCAAAATTCGTAATTAAATCGAGTTCAAAAAAGTCTTCAGCGACATAAGTATCAAACATGTATCACACATGTATCTCACACACAGGTATACATGGATATACATGTGATAAACAAGTAATACAAATATGATACATATGTGATACACAAATGATACACAGTGTGATACACATATAATTTTTTTTCATGTTCAGCTTTTACTTCGAATTTTCAATTCAAACCACCTCAAAACTTTACCGAATCATTCCAAAACTGAGATTCAAGCTTCTTAAGTTGTGCCCAATCTATTCTAGTAATATTTGTTAGAAAATACGCTTAACGCTAGAGGGGGGGTGAATAGCGTTATAATAAAAATTGCGTAAACTTGCGAAATTAAAAAATTGCAAGAATGAAATACGTGCGGAAATTAAATAAGTAAGGAGAGAACACACCGATATATCCTGGTTCACCACAACCCGTGGCTAGTCCAGTCCCCGAGAGACTCTCTCGAGATTTCCACTAATACTGTTAAGCTTCCGGGTGCTTAACAAACCGTTACAGTTGCTCAAGGATACCGCACCTTAAGACTCACTTGCTTGAGGATACCTCACCCCAAGACTTCAACCGCTAAGACTTTGGGTACTTAGCAAACCCAACAAATGAGAAGATATGTTCTTCTCAAACAACTCTCTTTTACAACAAATACTCTCTTAATAGAGTGGATAAAGAGAAACAATTTTAGCTCTATGAACAACACAAAGTTGTCTATCAAATGGCTCAACAAAAGCTCTAAAAATGATGCTTGAAAATGATCAATATGTATATCAATATATGCAGGAGTTGTGTGTTTAAAATCAGCTCAAAAGACCTCTTTTTATAGGTGAAAAAGTGGTGCTGACCGTTGCTCAATTGACAAATCAAATCCCTGATTCTGTGCTCAGACAATCGATTGTTTGGAAGTGACAATCGATTGTCTGACCAACGTTCACAAAACAGATTCCTGATTTTAAGCTAAACAATCGATTGTTAAACCTGAATAATCGATTGTTCTTCAACGTTCAAAAATCAATTTAGGATTCTGTGGGAGCGGTCAATAAATAATCGATTGTATGAAGGGACAATCGATTGTTCATAATCGATTGTGACAAAGACAATCGATTGTTTTGATATTTAAAAACTTCGGTTACACACTGTCTCAAAATAATCAATCGTTAAAGTAGACAATCGATTGTCAACAATCTATTGTTAAAGTAGACAATCAATTATGTTGTTCCAGTGTTCAAAACTTTGGCAACGGTCGATTATATACACTTGATATACACTGTGTATACCAGAGTATACCAGAATTGAAAACTTACTTCAAAACCCATTTTGGTTGAAATGAAAACGTTAAAATCATTTTGTTTGAAGTATATATTAAAAATATTTATGATATATATAATTTAATAAAGTGATTTTATGCATGTTTATGATGACCTAATGTTGAGCCAAAGGATAAGATAACTTAAACGTTGTCCTTACATTGGTTCTACCAAACGACCTACGTCTTGGGTCTTTGGACTTGAACTTCTTTGGCTCGTTCATGCAATTCCGTCATCAGTATGCTTCTCGCCATTTGATTATATCGTTGTTTGACACTTGACTTCATTGTTTGTCATTCATCAAAACCTATACCTGAAAATCATGCTCATACAACCAAAGCGCACATATCAAAGGTATACATGATTTCCAACAATTTTCCCCTTTTTGATAATGACAAAAAACGGAAGATATGCATATTGAATTCCCCCTAAATCCATGCTATATCTCAACATACAATTTGTGCAAACAATTCATAGAAATCAATTCAATATAATTCCCCCTTAATTGAATATTCCCCCTCAATTAAGGCAGGCATATCGCCCATATTCTTCCCCCTTTTGGCATTAGCAAAAAGACTATACCAAAAAAAATTTAAACCATTGACGATACCAATCGTTATAAACAAGATCATATCAAATGTTAGTAAATAGCATACTAATGATAACGGTCATTTTTCTTAACAATATCAATTGTTATTTTAAACTAAGAATGTTCATCAAAACATGACTCAATCAATTATTATAGACCAAATTGATACTAATTATTATTCAAAAAGAACTTATTAAAGCATGTATCAACCAAAACTGATATAGATTATTTGCACATATCAACTCATTGTGTTTTTATTCAAAATACGATAACTAACCGACGTTCCCCCTTAATGCATTAAGGTTTTGTGCTTGGTGCATCCACTACAATATTGTAGTCTTCAAGCACACCTGCAAAAAGAACCTAAAAATAGATTTTTGGTACCCAACTTCTTTTGGGTCCTTGGGGGTTAGGATAATAACAATTATAATCAACACATAAATTTTTATGTTTAGCAAAACAAACGGGTGCAGTGTGTCCTACCCGATTACAATAATGACATATAACATTAGGATTGTGCATATGTCTAGGTTGAGCCAAATGCGTTCTAGGTGATCTAAAGTCATTCCTAGACGCGTTGAAATTCCTAGAGTCATCTCTAGGTGGTCTAGAATAATTATTCCTAGACTCATTAGCTAAAATCTTAGAATCATTTCTAGGTTGCGCAACTCCATTTCTATCATGATTCTTATTCATTTTACGCCTATAGTTATTCCTAGGCTTTTTCTTCTTTGTTTCAGCTTTAGGAATATCAACACTACGTGTTTCTAGTGCTTTCCTAAGTTCTGTGTTCTCTAGTTTTAAAGAACTACAAGAAGAACAATTTGAACATGTATCAATAGAAGAAGCTTCATTCAATTCCTTGATTTTATTTTTAAAAACAGCAATGTCATTTTCCAAAAATTTGTTTTCTTTTTCTAAAACTTCAATTTTGTTTTTAAGAACACCATTTTCATTAGTCAATTTTTCAAAATCTATTTCTTTCAAAGAAGAGAATTTTTCAAAATCTTTTTCTTGTAAAGAAAGTGTTTTCTGAAAATCTGTTTGCAAAGAAAGTGATTTCTGCAAAGAAAGTGTTTTCTTCAATTCTTTTATCAATTTGGAAGCATTGACAAATTCACCATACAATTCATCATAGGCATTTCGTAAATCTTCAAATGAGTGAGAGTTAGATGTACTTACCTCTTCTTCTCTATTTGCCATGAGACACAATGCGCCGGCTTCATTGCCCGAGCTGTCTGAGTCCCGTGATATGCGCCTATGGTGTTTCCTCTTTTTCTTGTCCTTCTTCAAAGACTTACAAAAGTTTTCAAATATATCACTGAAAGTATTTTCATCATCCCTTTCCGAATCACTTACCTCTTCTCTTTTAGTGGATGAGGCTTTGAAGGCAAAATTCGAATCACTTCTAAGATAAGGATTAAGAATTGTGCTATCATATTTCGAGGTTACCTCTTAGTCCATCAATTGTGATATTCGTGTATTCCATCGACTCTTGGATGGCATTGGCTTTGGAACGCCATTCGGGAGTGAGACTCCGTAGGACTTTTCGAACAAGATCTTTGTTCGTGTAAACTTTCCCGAGAGCATGGAGATCGTTGACGATTCTTAAAAACCGTTCAAACATAACACCAATAGGTTCCTTCTCCATTTTAAAAGTTTCATATTTATGAGTTAGAAAATCAATTTTGGATTCTCGGACTTGAGACGTACCTTCATAAATGATCTCGAGTTTGTCCCACATCTCCTTGGCGGTTGTGCAGCAAGAGATTTCCGATAGTCATTCGGATTCACCGCACAATATAATACATGGATGGCCCTTGCATTATTTTCAACTATCTTCATGTCCTTGGCATCATATTCATCTTCCTTCTTTGGAACCGTGATTTCTCCAACTTTCTTTGTCGGCATTGGTTCACCGTTTTTGATGATTTGCCACAAACGAAAATTGTTTGCTTTGAGGAAGATACTCATCCGCCCTTTCCAATATGTATAGTTTGTTCCGTCAAATAGTGGAACGCAAGTGGTGGATTGTCCTTCATTTATCATTCCTGCTTTCAATATTCTATACACAAAAATATATATAGCTCTCAACCGGTTAAGGCTTTCAGAGAGTTAGGCTCTGATACCAATTGTTAGAAAATACGCTTAACGCTAGAGGGGGGGTGAATAGCGTTATAATAAAAATTGCGTAAACTTGCGGAATTAAAAAATTGCAAGAATGAAATACGTGCGGAAATTAAATAAGTAAGGAGAGAACACACCGATATATCCTGGTTCACCACAACCCATGGCTAGTCCAGTCCCCGAGAGACTCTCACGAGATTTCCACTAACACTGTTAAGCTTCCGGGTGCTTAACAAACCGTTACAGTTGCTCAAGGATACCGCACCTTAAGACTTCACTTGCTTGAGGATACCTCACCCCAAGACTTCAACCATTAAGACTTTGGGTACTTAGCAAACCCAACAAATGAGAAGATATGTTCTTCTCAAACAACTCTCTTTTACAACAAATACTCTCTTAATAGAGTGGATAAAGAGAAACAATTTTAGCTCTATGAACAACACAAAGTTGTCTATCAAATGGCTCAATAAAAGCTCTAAAAATGATGCTTGAAAATGATCAATATGTATATCAATATATGCAGGAGTTGTGTGTTTAAAATCAGCTCAAAAGACCTCTTTTTATAGGTGAAAAAGTGGTGCTGACCGTTGCTCAATTGACAAATCAAATCCCTGATTCTGTGCTCAGACAATCGATTGTTTGGAAGTGACAATCGATTGTCTGACCAACGTTCACAAAACAGATTCCTGATTTTAAGCTAAACAATCGATTGTTAAACCTGAATAATCGATTGTTCTTCAACGTTCAAAAATCAATTTAGGATTCTGTGGGAGCGGTCAATAAATAATCGATTGTATGAAGGGACAATCGATTGTTCATAATACGATTGTGACAGACAATCGATTGTTCTGATATTTAAAAACTTCGGTCTCAAAATAATCGATTGTTAAAATAGACAATCGATTGTCAACAATCGATTGTTAAGGTAGACAATCGATTATGTTGTTCCAGTGTTCAAAACTTTGGCAACGGTCGATTATATACACTTGATATACACTGTTTATACCAGAGTATACCAGAATTGAAAACTTACTTCAAAACCCATTTTGGTTGAAATGAAAACGTTAAAATCATTTTGTTTGATGTATATATTAAAAATATTTATGATATATATAATTTAATAAAGTGATTTTATGCATGTTTATGATGACCTAATGTTGAGCCAAAGGATAAGATAACTTAAACGTTGTCCTTACATTGGTTCTACCAAACGACCTACGTCTTGGGTCTTCGGTCTTGAACTTCTTTGGCTCGTTCATGCAATTCCGTCATCAGTATGCTTCTCGCCATTTGATTATATCGTTGTTTGACACTTGACTTCATTGTTTGTCATTCATCAAAACCTATACCTGAAAATCATGCTCATACAACCAAAGCGCACATATCAAAGGTATACATGATTTCCAACAATATCTACTCAAAACAAAGCAAAAAATTGTTATTTTTTTTATTATAAATAACTAATTGGCTAATTTAACTAATATTAGTAATATTTTATCAATTGGCCAATTTTTATAATGAGCTACTTATCAATGAATATAGCTGATAATTTCCTTTTAATTAATTCTAGTAAGTGGATAGGGAATAAATTCGAAAAAGTTGGGAAAAATTTTAAAATCTAAAAGTTCCCAAATTATAGATTTTTTAGCAAAAAAACTGGTTCAAAGGAAACTTTTTCAAATTGGATTTGAAAGATTTTAAAATTTTCATAACCAAATATTATTTAGAAAAAAAATTGGAAAAAGAAGAAAAAAATATTTATGTCCAAACGGGCCCTTAGCATCTTATGTCCAAAATATTTTGAATGTAGTATTTTTATCGCGAAACATAAATTTATGAAAAAAATCTATTAAAATTATAATAAATAATATATATGAACTCATAATCTGAAAACATAATGGGATCAATATTAAAAACTTTAATATTAAACTCATAAAACATAAATCTTTAATCTGCATCCGCCTACTTATACATATATAACAATGCTGCCGAAACTTTACCTTCAGTATGACAATGAGGATAAACCGATTTATCTGTATAAATCCCACTGAGACAACCAAGTTTAAAATGGTTACTTTAATTTTATTTTGCCTAGTAGTATTTTTTAATATCTTATATCAATATTGATGCTAGTTGTCCAATTTGCAAATCCGGAGTAGAGGACATTCATCACGTTTTTACTGAATACTCTATTTCTAATCGTCTCTAAGAAAATATGGATCTTCCATCATTGGATATTAGGAATAACACAAATTGGTTTGTTATATTGAGAGATATTTTTATTAAAAACTGCAACCTTCATATACAGTGGACTACTTTATTCCCCTTCTTCATATAGGAATTATGGAAAAGCAGAAACCATAATAACATTAACAATCTGAAAAACTATTTAGAATTAAGGAAGGTTATCCATGCATAATGGAAATTCACCTTCTTCACTGAAAGAAATCCCTTTGTAGAAAAAACTATCAATATTGAGATCAGATGGAACAAACCTACCAAAGGATCAAGTTAAACTGTGATGGTGCTTTTTTCAGTAAGAATAGAATGGCAGGCCTTGGTGGAGCATTTCGAAATAGCAAAGGAGATTGTCTTGTGAGTTACCATAAATCATGCCAAGCATTTTGTCCTATCCATGCAGAGCTGCTGGCCTTGCTAGAAGGACTGAAAACTGCAAAGGACATGAACTTCCTCAATATAGAAATTGAAACTGATTGCACGAGAGTTATCAAACTTATTTACGAGGGTAACACTAACTATTCTAATATTGTTTCTGTATCCATATGGTTAATGCACCAATTGAAGATCCAGCAAGTGAAGCGTAATTTCAGGGAAGGCAATATGGTGTCTCATCTACTGGCCAAACAAGCTTCCAAAAATCTACCATCATCTAAGTATTTTTACCATGTCGGTCTACCTTTTTTTGTTGAACAAGAAGTGATCAAGAACAAGAATGGAGTTTGTAATAGTGTCAGGAGTAATTTTAAAAATGTTTGTAATTATTTGACAGCTATGAGTAATAATAATGCCCTAAAAATATCTACCATGCCTCTGTGTGTGTGTGTTAAAAAAAATTGCTTTCTTTTGAGCAGGTGGTGTTGGAATAGACTGATACTTCTTAAGAAGTTTGAATCTAAATTTTGAAAAGATTTGGTAGAGTTTTGAGCTTCTTTGAATTGGAAATCAAAGTAGAAGATGAATATGAATAAAGATATGTATATCATATTGTATATCATTGTGTATAACATATATATCATAATATATAATATGTATATAATATGTATACATGTGTGTGATATACATGCGTGATACTTGTTTGATACATGTGTCGCTAGAAGAATTTTTTAAACTTGACTTTGACTACAAATTTGATACTAAATCAGTCCAAATTACTTTCAATCTTACTTAAATCTTGTATATTGTCTTAAAACAAAACCTTTTTTTGCCGAATTTTGTTAAATATTATATTCATTGATAATGAGTTTTGACTCCAAACTAGTGTAATTCACCTTCAAAATTTCTCAATTTTTGTATTTTTCTGATCTATGCCTTCAACGAATTCCAACCATACCAATTAAAAATAAAACCATTTTTGCCTAATTTTTTAAATATTATATTCACTGATAATGACTTTTAACTTCAAAATAGTGTAATTCACCTTAAAAATCTCAAATTTTGTATGTTGTCTCATGTATATGTTCTGAACGCATCTCAATAATGCTCATTGGAAAAAAATTGCATTTTTTTGAATGTTGTATATCATTTATACTTTTTTGGGGTTATTTTTGGTAGCATGACTAATATGGCTTGTTGTTAATAAATAATGTCTTTGTTGGTACATTTCTATAAGATTCCCTTTGATCAACGACCATACTTTTTCATTTTGGCAACATTATTCGGGGAGTGTAAGCTTTTTCTGAGGCCACATTTTTCAAGTGTTACTTTAGAAATTAAGTTTTAAAAGTGTGGCATATGATGTATAAAGGCCAAAAATTGTCACCAAAGACTACCCAAAAAGCATTGCCACAAGTACTTTTGGCAATATTTATCAAGCGTCGTCTAAAATTAGTGTGGTTTTAGGCCAAATTTGATAGTGTAGTCTTCTATTAGCTAAACAAATGAAATGATCATTTATGAGATTTACTCCGTAATTATACAGGTCTTACAATGTAAATTTCATAAAAGGTGAGAAAATTGACAGAAGCTGATTGCAGAAATGACACCCGATAGCCATTCTAAAGGTCTGCTATTTAAGAATTAATCAGTGCATCCAAAATTTCAGTTTTGTAGTTTGATTTTTCAATACAAAAATATCCTAAATTATCCCGAAGTTAAGATTTTTAATTTAATTTTAGGAAAAAATAAGTACTGATTAATCTCTAAATAGCATCCCTGAAAATGGCTATATGTGCACTTGCCCCAAGTTTATTCGACATGGTAAAAGAAGAATTACTTACAGAAAAATCTGATTAGGTTATCGTATACTATTAACAAGATAAGTAACTATATTGGGTAGTATTAAATATAGGAATGTTTACATTTTTCACGGAAATATTTTATGAAATCGCACTTTTTGATTAATTTCATCTACTATATACTACTTTTCTATTATGAAAGATGTAACATAATATGGTATTACTAGATTGGACTATTTTATGTTAGTTAGAGGTTAAATGGTAGTTAGTGAAGTGTAAGCGCTTTAGCATTTCATAACAGAATATCATTTTTCATTTCCTCATCGTTTGCTCATCTTCCTCTTTCCTCTCTTCTAACTAGGAT
This sequence comes from Nicotiana benthamiana, assembly GCA_034376525.1. Taxonomy (NCBI): domain Eukaryota; kingdom Viridiplantae; phylum Streptophyta; class Magnoliopsida; order Solanales; family Solanaceae; genus Nicotiana; species Nicotiana benthamiana. Next base: position 124,890,905 of record CM067338.1, on the reverse strand, counting down.
TTGCTCCTCCAAATCCATAGATTTAACATTGTATCAGAGCAGCTAGATCAAGAATTTCTAGTCTCGTTTATTGATCCGCATTGCTGATTGGTGAATTTTTGAGTTTAGAGAATTGATAAAAAAACAAAATCCTCGCCAATTGAAGTATAGTAGCCATGGGAGACGCTGTTGAAAACAACGACTAACGTCGCCACAGGTGTGGATGCAAGTGTTAGTGGTAATACTCAAGCTAACAAGGAATTTGGGTCGATTTACCTCATAATCACCCACTGTACCTAGGACCCGCTAATACAAGTGGAGCTCAACTGATCTCGTTTCAACTAATAAGTACAGATAACTATACTATATGGAACTGTTCTATAAGGATAGCTTTGCGAGGAAGAAATAAGTTAGGGCTTGTAAAAGGAACATAGAAAGATGAGAAATTTCGTGAAAATATGTGAGAATAGTGGAGAGGTGCAATACAATTGTACTTTCATGGTTGATGAATGCAGTAACTCCACAACTTGTTGGAGGAGCAGTGTTTGGAGCTAGTGTACAGGCTGTTTGGGAAGATCTAAGAGAGAAATTTGATAAGGTAAATGGCTCTAGGTCTTTCAATCGGCACAAAAAGATTGTAACATTATATCAAGGCACTTCCTTTGTTTCTGTCTATTACACTAAAATGAAGGACCTCTAGGATGCATTTGAGGAATTAGTACCAGCTCCTTGTGATTGTGAGAAATCTAGGGATAATGTTGCCTTCATGAAGAGACAAAAGTTGTATCAATTCCTTATGGGATTAAATAAATCATATGCTCAAGCAAGGAGTTAAATTCCGTTGATGTACCCTTTACCTATAGTCAATTAGGTATTCTCGGTGATCATGAGTGATGAAAATCAAACGTCTATAGCTGTTATAGCATGAAGTCTGGGATTAACATCACCTACTTTGAATGAGAACTATGATTCAACTGCTCTACACTCAGCTAGGTCTGGTGGATTTCAAACCAACTTTTAACCTACCAGTTAATATCCCAACAATCCTCAATAGCCTGGGAGTTATTCAAAGTAGAAAAAGACCTACAATGAACACTGTGATTTTTGCAAAAAGAAGGGGCGTAACAAAGAATTGCTGGAAGAATATTGGTTATCTACAAGGGTCTAAGCCTAAGAATGTCATGACCCAATTCTATTATAGGTCGTGATGGCGCCCAACACCATTGTTAGGCAAGCCAATACTGATCAACTATTGATTTCCCGTTTTAGATAAATTTATAAAAACTAGTTTTTCCCTTATTTTAAAAAAATATTTCGGAGTTTGCAATTTTAACTTAAATAAATGGAAGCAATTAGTATGAAATGTGTTCATGTAAGCAAACTCAAAACCATAAGTCTACTAGTGTGTATGCCAAGACCTGGTGTTATAAGTATGTGGGAAATCTAGCAGAATATACAAAATAATGCTAGACTACTGTTTAAAAGAAAATAGACAGAAAATAAAATCATAAGAGAGACTCCAGTTGATGCAGAATGGATCAAGGGGCATCTCACCGGGAAGTCTCGATCTGGGGAATCAATCTACACACCAGGAAGTACAGAAGTGTAATGTGAGTACATAAAAATTTATACCTAGTAAGTATCTAGTATAACCTCAAAGAAGTAGGCGATGATGGGTCGACTTCGACACTCACTAGGGCCAACAATATGATACTGTTTGATTCTAAATAAGCATGATACACATAACTAACAATAAACCTAGAACAAGAAATAATTGTACAGTTCTTCCATCATATCTAAGAAACCAAAATATTTCCTTTATTTTTAAATAAATAATCTCTAAAATAGTAAACTTATACCAATTATAAAAAGGGCTAACAGTTCTATTATCACACAAAAAGTCTGCCGAAGATGTTCTGCCCGATCCAGCATACAAATGTAAACTCTGCATTGCTGAGGATAAAACGATATGAACCATAAATGCATATATTAACCTGCCGAGGCCAAAGACCCACTCCCATGAGAGTGGTGGAAATAGTCAGTCGCTCGCGGAATATACTTGCGACGCGGTTAAATATAAATATAACATAATTTTCTCAATTCTTTCCAAAATAATAATTTACTTAAAACCTTTGAAATCTTGAACTCCTCAATTTATCTCCATTATGAATATGTTCAGATAACGATACCCATAAAGCATGGTGTAAGCCTAGAACTTCCTGAATATAACAAGAATAGTAGCTACGTACAGACTTTTTTCACTTCGTGCATACGTTGCACCCACAGATAATCATATATTAATTAAATTCACCTATAGGAAGATTTTCCTCTTACAAGGTTAGAAAAGAGACTTACCTCGTCTCAAAGCCTACTTCCTAACTCAAGAATGCGCTCAAACCTCAAACCGGAGTCGAACAATCCAAAACTATCCAAATAGTGTAAAACCAATCATTATAGGTTCAAAAGTTCATAGTATAACTATTAAAGTGATTAGCCAACCCCAAAGGCAAGATTCCTAAAATTCACCACCGGGCCCACGTGCCCGAATTTCAAAAAATTTTGAAGAAAGTTGTTACCCATGACCTAAGGAGTATAAATATATGATTATCTCTAAGTTTCATTGTCAGTTTTGTGGTAAAAATCTCATTCTTGTCAAACCCTAGATTTTTCATCAAACCTATGATTTCTACCAATTTTCATGTTAAAATCTACCCAAAATCTATGTATTGAACTCATAATAGGTAGAAATTACTTACCTCCAAAAGCTAGGTGGAAATCCCTCTCAAGAAGCTCCAATAATTGCCCAAACAATGAGAGAAAATGAGGAAAAATGGCTTAAGTCCCGATTAATTGAAACTTACTGCCACAACAATTTTCGCACCTATGGTGCAGAGGCCGTACTTGTGGATCCTCTTCTGCAGACTAGGTGTACGCTTCTAAAAATTGACTAGGACGGATGGGATCGCTTCTGCGGACGGGCACTGCTCCTTTGGTCCCGCTTTTGAGAAAAATGAGTCGCATCTGCGGAACATGGGCTCCTCTTCTTGGGCTGCATCTACGAGTCATTGTCCGCAGCTGCGAGCTCGCAGCTACGGCTGACCAACTGTAGGTGTGGTTATGACAGTAGATGGTGCTTCAACTCTTGCTCCAAGCTTTCAACTTGGTTCGGGTCTCGTCCGATTGATGCTCAGCCCCCCCGGGCCTTGCCTGAATGTACCAACAAGTTTGGTATAATAAAATGGACTTGCTCGAACTATCGGAATGCCCGAATCTATATTAAAACTAAGAATCACACCCTAAAACTAATTGAATCAAACTAAAGAACTTCAAGTTTTCCAATTTACTTCCAATGCGTCGAAACATACTTATACTACTCGGAATGACACCAAATTTTATGTGAAATTCTTAAATGACATTACAGAACTATTCTCAGTCTCAGAATTCCATCTGGACCTTGATATCACCAAAACCCGCTCTAAACCAAATTTAAAGAAATTCAAAGTTCTTCAAGAACCAACTTTCACTATTAGGCGCAAAACACTCCTGGGCCATCCAAAACCCAATCCGAACATACGCCCAAGTTGAAATCATCATACAAACCTATTGGAACCATCAAATCCTGATTTTGAGATCGTTTACTCTAAATGTTTACCGTAGTCAAACTTGGCCTTTAAAGCCAACCTTAAGAAACCAAGTGTTCCGATTTCAACCCAAACTCTTCCCAAATCCCAATCCAACGATACCAATAAGTCATAAATAGTAAAAGCAAGTACGTGAAGTATTATTTAGTTGAATGGGGTTCTAGAAAACACAGCGACCGATCGGGTCATTACATTCTCCACCTCTTAAACAAACGTCCGTCCTCGAATGGTTTAGATTCACACCTGGAGTGTTTAATAAGTGTGGATATCTACTTGGCATGTTCTTTTTGGACTTCCATGTCTCCTTCTTGACTGGTTGGCCCCTCCATTGAACTTTTACTGCGGAAATCCTCTTGGATCTCAATTGGCGATCCTATCTAGCAACAATAGCAACTGACTCCTCCTTATAAACCAAGATCTCATCTAACTGAATAGTGCTAATGTCTAGCACATGTGACAAGAAGGTGTGGTATCTCCGGAGCATAGATACGTGAAAAACTAGATGAACCCTTAATAGGCTTGGAGGTAAAGCAACCTCATAAGCAACCTCCCCAACTCACCTCAACACCTCAACTGGGCCTATAAACCTTGGGATCAACTTGCCCTTCTTTCCAAATCTTATAATACCCTTCATCGGCGAGACTTTCAAGAGAACCTTCTCGCCCACCATTATTGATACATTACATGCCTTTGGTTCCATGTAGCTTTTATGTCTGGACTATGTAGCGCAAAATCTCTCCTGGATCAACTTTACCTTTTCCAAGGAATCCTTTACCAAATCTAGACCATATAACTCAGCTTCGCTAGGCTCAAACCACACGTGGGAGAAGGGCATTGCTGACCATATAAAGAATAAAATGGATCCATCTCGATGCTGCACTGATAACTGTTGTTGTAAGCAAACTCAGCCAACGGCAAGAATTGATCCCACTAACTTCTAATGTAAATCACACATGCTCTTAGCATATCACAATATTTGAACTATCCGCTCTGACTGCCAGTCGGTCTGTGGATGGAATGAGGTGCTGAGCTCTACACGGGTCCCCAACTTACTCTGTATGGCTCTCCAGAAATATGAAGTGAACTGAGGGCCTTTATCTGATATGATGGAAATAAGCACACTGTGCAACCAAAATATCTCTCGAATATAAATCTGGGCAAACTTTTCTGAAGTATAGGTAATCGCAACCAGAATGAACTGTGTCGACTTGATCAACCTGTCAAAAATGACCCAAACTGCATCAAACTTCCGCAAAGTCTGCGACAATCTAATGACAAAGTCCATAGTGATTCGCTACCATATCCAATCAGGTGTAGTCATCTACTGAAGTAGGCCACTTGGCCTCTGGTGCTCATACTTGACATACTGGCAATTTAGGTATCTAGCTATATAATCCACTATGTCTTTCTTTATCTGCCGCAACAATAATGCTGTCTCAGTCACAATACATCTTTGTAGAACCTGGATGAATAGAATACCATGAACTGTGTGCCTCTTCTAGAATCCTCTCCCTCAAGCCACCGACATTAGGAGCACATAGGCAACCCTAGAGCCGCAGAGCACCACCTCACAGTTAGAAACCTCCTTGGCACCACCCTATAGTACCGCCTCTCTGGGAACTGCCAAATGCGAATCATCAAATTACCAAGCCTTGATCCGCCCCAATAATGAAAACTGGGCAACAACAGATGCATGAATCGGCTAGGCTCTAAAATGTCCAACCTCACAAGTCTGTTAGCCAAGCACTCAATATCTAAAGCTAGTGGCCTCTCCTCTATGGAAAGGAATTCTAAGCGACCCATACACTTTGCCTTCCTGCTTAAGGAATCCGCGACCACATTTTCCTTGACCAGATGATAAAGAATGGTGATATCATAATCCTTCAGTAACTCAAGCTATCTACACTATCTCAAATTGAGATCCCTTTACTTGAACAAATGATGTAAGCTGCGATGATCAGTATAAGCTACACATGACACCCTATACAGATAGTGCCTCCATATCTTAAGAGCATGAATAATCGCGACTAACTCTAGGTCATGCACGGGGTAATTCTTCTCATGAATCTTCACCTAATGCGAAGCATATGAAATAAATTGCCCCTCCTACATCAATACACAACCCAAGAAAACACGTGAAGCGTTGCAATAAACTGTGTATATCCCCAAATCCGAAGGCAACACTAGAACTGGTGTTGTAGTCAAAGTTTACTTGAGCTTCTGAAAGTTCACCTCACAATCATTAGACAAAGAAACGGATAGTCCTTATGGGTAAATCTAGTCAAAGGTGTCGTAATAGGTAAAAAAATCTCGCAAAAATCTGTGATAATAACCTGCTAACCCCAGGAAACTCCTGATCTCACTAAAGCTGGATGAGGCCAACTGTGAACTGCCTCAATCTTCTTGGGATCCACCTCAGTAACCTATCCCGACACAACATGTCCCAAGAATTCCATAGACTCTAGCCAAAACTCACACTTGGAGAACTTAGCATATGACTTGTGCTCTCGTAATGTCTTAAGTACCACTCTCAAATGCTTCTCGTGCTCCCCCAGTCTACGTGAGTAGATCAAATGTCATCAATGAAGATAATGACGAACAAATCAATATAAGGGCTGAACATCCTGCTTATCAAATCCATAAATGCCACTAGGGCATTAGTCAAGTCAAAGAACATCACCAGAAACTCATAATGGGTATATATAGTACATAAGGCAGTATTCAGAATATCTGAGTCCCGAATCTTCAAGTGATGGTACCCCGATCTAAAGTCGTCTTACAAAACACCCTAGAACTCTGCAGCTGGTCAAAAAAATCATCAATGCGCGGCAACAAGTACTTGTTGTACTTGTTCTTGATGGTAACTATGTTCAACTGGCGGTAATCAATGCACATTTGCATAGTCCCTTCTTTCTTCTTCACAAATAACACTGGTGCACCCAAAGGTGATACACTTTGTCTTACAAACCCCTTTGCAAACAACTCTTCAAGTTGCTCCTTCAACTCTTTTAGATTCACGATACGGTGGGATAAATATAGTTTGGGTACCTGATAGTGGGGTTTTAACCATTATTTGCTCTCTCTTTACTTGCGTTTTAGGCTTAAAATGAGAAAAGCTATTCCCAAAAACTAAAATAATATGCTTGCTTGAAGGGATTTTTCACAATGAGCTAAAGTGGCCATGATCAACTCATAGAGGAGTCAAAACATGAGCAAAGACATAGATTGGGCCTAGGCTGTAGTGCGCGGGCTGCGACAGAAAAGTGCGACCGTTAAAGTTTCACTGCAGATGTGGTCATGAATTCGTAGACCACGAGAAGGAGAATCAAGGAGGTGGATTTTTGGGCACAAACATAAACACGAACCGCGCCAGAAATTGGAGGCGGCAAAAATACTACTGCGGCCGCGATTGAAATTTCGTTGATCGTTGTTGATACCCAATTTTTTCCTATGCATTTTTGTACCGAAAATACTCACAAATAGCATATAGGTGCATTATAAGCACACTCAGGAGTTTTGGCATTTTTAACGATTTTAAAACTAGTTTATTGCCTATTTTGTAGCACAAAAATCCCAAAATTATTCCCAAAATTATCATTTTGGTGAATAACTTATTTTATCCTCATATTTATACCAATATATAGTTAAGGCAATTTTTTCATATTTTTACAAATTTATTGGGAATTATTAAAGCTAAATTGCATATAATTGCAATTATAAGTTATCTTGTAATTTATAGCATTTTATAATTATAAAATTAATTTCAATATTTTTTAAATTAATGTTTCTATAATATTTATTCACCCAGTACTCTTAGTTCTCTTTTAAAAGTGCATTACTATTTTTATAAAAATTAAAAGGAAAAATTGGCTATTTATGATTTAGCCTCCATTACATTACAATTATAGCCAAATTGGCACCCATTTTAGCCCCAAATTAGGCCCAATATTCCCAACCATGTAACCCAATTAACCTGACCCAATGCCCAATTAACCGAACCGGCCCGTGCCCCTTTTAATCTGAGTCGTTGAAAATTTTGATCAACGGCCTAGATTCCTCTTTACCTTAATTAATCCCAATGACCCCTAACCCTATCTCATTTCTTCAAACCGCCGCCCTCAAACACTCTTGTCTCTTGAACTCTCTCAAAACCCTAGCCGCCTGAATCCATGGCTTCCAAAGTTGTTAAAGGCCTGTACCTGCCTCCAATAGATCTTGCATGCCTGTTGTTTGAAGAATCGGGGCCATACGTTGTGGGTCTTTACTTAGATCTTCACTTATTCAAAGATCACGACCATCTTCAGCCTTGCTATGGTGTCTCTTGGTCTTTTGAGCCCGATATGATGTTCTCTGGCTTAGCTCGTGACTTTTCTAGGCCTTTCTCGCTTCTAGGGTTCTTCTGAACCTAGCCTTTCGAGGTTCTCTTGATTTCTCTAGATATGCTCTAGATCCAAGTTTATTTTAAGGTTTTAAACGATTTCTCAAAGTTTCTTTCAAAAACTTTGCTTTCAAGCCGTTCGTCTTCTCTGACTTAGGGTTCTTTGATTTTTCATACTCTACCGTGATTCTTATGTGTTTTCCTATTGTGTTTCTTCTACTATGATTCTTATGTGTTTCTTCCATTGTGTTTTTTTCTCCTACCTTGTTCTTATGATTTCTTATACTATATTTGGTTCTTATTTTCTTTACAAAGGAATACATGTTTAAGGTTTCAATTCCTTTTGGGTTTTCTGAACTTATTTTGTTGTTATTCCTACCCAATTTACTTGTTTTCGTATCTACACTGTATTCATGGTAAAACCCCTAGAATTTGGGGGTTTCACTCGGGTTTTGAGGCCACTTATTACATGATTTGTTTGTGTCTTATCTATGAACGTGTTTGATTTTAAAACCCTAATCTGTGGACCTATTTGAGCTCCTGAAGTTATTTTCATCTATTGTTGTCTTTGTTTGAACTCTGTTTCTTCATATGGTTTTAACTTCTTGCTAAACCCTATAAGACCCTTTTTACTTGACCTTTCACATACTATCTAATACTCCCTCTTCTCTATAAGCTACTACTCGCTGATTTTGATTGCATGACACTTTTCTTTGTTTTAAATCCAGCCTCACATGTTTAATATTTAGGCACTCTTTATAGGTTGAATTTCCTTCTAGAATGAATTTTAAGATTTCAGACTTCCTTGTGTAAGCCTGATTGATTTCTTTCCTTGTTTAATTTGAAAAAACTTTCTTTAAAACCTTTTGATTCCCCTATTTCTGTCTTGGTTCGTTAGTGATCTTGATCCTTGATTCCATGATTCACTATGTTAATTGATTTAGTGTGTTCTTGCCTTATTTAAAGTTGACCGTATGTCTTAAAGGTTCTTTCCATAGTTAGACCCCTATGTATGTACCCCTAATTTCCTACTTTACACAAGATGTTCACTTGATTTCTTTCCTTAATTGCCTGCTGTCCATTGACGTTTGGGTTTAAACTCCTTAATTAAAGGAAATGTTATGCTGATTGATTATAATTGATACCTAGTTACATAATTACTATTATCTTTCCCATACTCTCTACTCATTTTTTAACTATAAATACCCCTCCCCATCGCCCCTTTCAAAGGGCACGCAAACAAGTTCTGAAAAACACACTACTTCTCTTTCTCTTTCTTAAACACTTCTAAGTTTTCTGCAATGTATTCAAGTTTGTTCTGCTGAAGTCCTGAGTTGGTTTATTCTCTGTTTGCTGGTGGCTACAAGTGTTCTACTCCTCTTTGTGTTTATTTTGCAACTGGTATGTCCCTTTAGTTTAATACTGCCTCTTCCCTATGTGTTTATATTTTTTCTTTCGTGTGTTTACTTTACTGCTTCTGCATACTTGCTATTTTTGCTCTTGACTGAATTCCCTCTCCTTCATCCCCCTTTGTATGTGAGTTATGGTTCATAAAGCATGATAATACTTAAACATTGTTTTTCATGTGTCTGGACTGGATTCTTTGAATCCCAAACTCAATCAATTCCCACTCCCTTTACCCTTATGTGTGCTTGAGCCTTAGACCTTGGTTTGGCAGTGTCCTAAACACTATCCAGACCGTGGTCAGACCTTCATAGGTCTACTCTTATTTGTTGACCAAATAGGTTGGTCAGGGGTGTGCCAACCTTCTTTATGGTTAGGTATGACCACCAATCTACCCCTTTCACATTTACACTCATTCTTTGTATTTAAGTTCTGCCCCTCTCTTGCAAGCCTTGCCTTGGGACCCTTGATCTCCCTCAGAACTTGGATGCTTGAGGGCTGGCTCTTCCACACTGCACTGTTTCTATTCTAATGGTATCTTGGGTGTAAGCAATGCTGTGAATTCCTAAAATTCCTTGGAACTTCGAAATACACTAGATAAAGAGAAGGCTTTGGAAATCGAGATCTTGGAATTGGTTCAATCGCATATTATTAGAAACTAAGTTTGAATTAGGCTGCTCGGATCTAGTTGTTAGCTTCTGATGTATTTTTCTCTATTTTTATGGGTCGGTAATAACTTGTATAAACTTGGGGAACATAGTGAAAGGGTGGGGGTCTTTACTTTGATGTAGTATAAATCACGTTTCTAGGATCTTTACTGTTTTTATCACATAGAGATCATGTCTATAGGGGTAAATGTTTAAACATTCTACAATCTTGCATATAGATATCATGCCTATAGGAATGTGCATATTCATGACACTAGGCAAACTCTTAGGATTAATCAAATTAGTATCTGTTCACAAGTTTATTAACAAGTATTAAAACTGATGACTTGTAGATATCATGCATATAGGAGCTTTATATCTAAACTCGCCTCGCCTATCTAAAAGCAGTAATAATCGATTAAAACAACTCGTTCCTTCATGCCTAGATCAGTATATATTTTTTGAAACTTAATCTTTTGATAAACCTTTCTCAAATCAATGTATACTCTTTTTCTAAAATCTAGTCTTTTAAACTCGCATATTTTCTTTCTGAAACTGCCTTTCTAATAATCTGATAAAAAAGTGTTTTCCAACTCAAATCCATTCTTTGAACGTGTCTTCTTAAATCAGTTCTGCAATTCACTTATTTTCCTTATACAATCTGCCTCTTCTAGAAATTTTTTTAATTAGTCTTCATATGTTTAACTACAATAAGACAGTCCATCTCTCTTTTGAACTCTTTTGTAAACCATTTTCTAAGTCTGCAGCATACCCTTTTCTTCAAAACCTTCCTATACCAGTTATTTCTTAAAGTTATTAATCTTATTCAATTCGCGTTAATCAAGTGCCTTAAATCTCTGACAACCGTATCTGGGTATGCCTAATGTAGAATTTCTGTCTAAATATATGTGTTGAACCAGTCCGCTTGCTGCTTAATCTAATTTAAGACCAAATCAGTATTTGCAAAGGCGTGCTAAACTATATGACTATCTCCTTTTAGGGGTTTATTTGTCCCTTATTTGATACATGTTTTGAATGTCGAACTAGTATTTTGTCCTTTAAACTCCATAAAGGCCCCCATCCCTTTCTTCCCTTTAGGATTAGAAGTCCTAATACCCCGGTACTGATAGGATTGATAGGATTAGAAAGTCCTAATACCTTAACGTGGTGGGAAAGGTAGAATATGGATATGATGGCCGGTGCGCTAATATCACGTGCGACCCCTCTTTTGAGGAGTTGGTGCTGGGTATTGCATTGATGTGATCCATATTACGTATAAACCTAGGACCCTTTTTTCCTTTTACTTGTAATATTTCTTTTAATTTTTGTTTCTTTTAATTGACTTTGTTCTAAAACCCTCCACCTTTTTTCTCTTTTAAACTTTTGAACTTGCTTGCAATAACCATGTGAAAACCTTATTTTCTTCTACCTTCTAAAGTCACAATTGCAGTATGGTCGGGAACCACACTAGTGGATCTTGAGGGGTACCTAACACCTTCCCCTCGAGATAATCTCAAGCCCTTAACCAAGCTCTGGTTCTTCTTCTCAAAATCTTTCTTTGAAAGTGTCCTAATGCACTATAATCATTAGGTGGCGAGTCCTCAAATTCCAAAACCCAAATCTCTCGAGGGAATAAGAGTTGTCCTCCCATAATATCGTGCCCGATTTTCGAACCCCGATTTGGATGGAAAAGGGGGTGGTCGACAGCATGACGACTCTGCTGGGGATTTCATTAGGCTTTTACCATTGCATCATACTTGAGATTTTATTATCTCTTTAATTGCATTTACTTACTGTCTTTATTTCCTCTACTATGAAACTAACTTGGCTCTTCATGTCTTTTTTTCCTTACTACTCCATTATTTCAATACCATTATAATTTCGAGCAATTATCGTAATAATTTATCTTATGAACGTGAAAATACATGTCAATTTGTTCCATTCTTGTAAATTGCATCTTCAACATCATATTCCACTCGTGCCAAACAAATCCTATAGCAACGCGTATAACGAGGGGTTGCGCTCTTCCAATATTATCACCCCCTAAAATTGGCAAAGGCATATTTGCGGTAAAACCAGTCGATCAACGGTGTAGTCGACGATTCCGTATCTTTCCCTCTTGAGTTGTCCGCAAGGGTACCATTCTAATACCTCAAGTAGAAACCTTACTTTGTTTAAGTTTGCATGCATCAATGTCAAGCCTAGCTGAGTTAGTTATGTTGTTCGCATAATGACTCATTAAGATAGCCTAGTCCAAAGTCCATCGGGTTTCCTTGAAACCCCAAACGGATAGCTCCATGTTCTGTACATTTATTTGGAGAACTAAATGCCTATTATGCTAATTATTGATTTAAAAAGTCAAGTTTGGCTAGTAAGGTCTAACGCTTTATTTTGTAGAAAATGGGGCACGACCAGATTCGATATAGTAACCAACGTTCACCCAAGGATGCTAAGGTGATGGGAGGACCTTTATGCCAGTGATCGGACTCATGTCCGTAAATACTTAGGGAATCTGCCTTCGCTTCCGGAAATCCAGCCTGACAAAAAATCATAGAAGTTGGAACTTTGTGATGGGATAGTGACCGATCACTGTTTCGCTTCGGGGACCTTGAAATGACCCCTTTGCTCAAGGAAATAGGGAGTCTAGCTGGTATTCCTTGGGAGACTCCAGGTCTGTTTATGTAGGAAAATCGCAAAGGTAGGGGCTTCCTCAAAATGATGGGACTCAAGTAAAACCCAGACTTGACTTTCTTGAAGATTCTTACATCCCATTTGATTACTTGTATGAGAGGTACGACCATAGTAAGTCATACCGCAACTACCTCGAGGAATTTGCTCTCACCTCCTTATGGCATATCCACAGAAGGTTTTCATCTTCATGTTTTGTTTTCTGGGGATGATGATCTTTCATATGAAGAAGGCTAGGATCCACACTAGACTAGCCATAAAAACAAAGGCCCTGATGGAAGGGATCGACGAACAATCTTTCAGCATAGTGATCTGTGATTATCACTGAAATATATCGAGCCCTGGAAAAGTGCCAACAAGGGGCCAAACACTTCAAAGGTTGTAATATATTGCTTCAACTCTGGCTTATAGAACATTTTTAGAAAGGTGACTACCGATAGGAAATTATACGCAGAGATTGGGATGATCATATCGCTTTCCACAACCCAAAGCGAATGAATTTCATTCCTTACATGTTCGCTCAGCAAGAGGACGCTAGATGATGGGTAGAGTTATTTGAGAATCTAAAGGAGGATCATGTGCAGTGGATGTACGAGTGGTTCCCAACAGGGGAGTTCATTGTTCGTTCTCGGGATGCACCATTCCTCATACTCATTGGTCTAAGGGGAACCTATCCCTATGCCCTTCTCCGAGCCATGCGGCAGGAAGGAAGAAAGCAATTATACCAAGGGTGGACAAAATGAGTCACTTCAGGGCTGACTTCCAGGACAATGATAGCCCTCACAGGTGTCAAGCCCAGCACAGGTGGCATTGCAAGATCGTCTTGTAAAGAGAATCTATTGAGCCACACAGGTATCACGCCGGGTGTGTGCCACACTACTCGGGCTGGTTGGAAGACAATCACACTGGTTTGGGTAATCCTGGGTTAATCTGAGGTCACAGGCTTATTGATGACAAGACAGAAGCGCAAGTTAAGTACAATGAATTGCGCAAAAGAATTCGAGAATGTGAAAATAATCATCGAGAAATACAAGAAGCTCATCAAAAATTGATTGACGAATGGAAGGATATGGCTGTTAATGCCAACAAGCGGCTAGGGTATCTGGAATGGGTCTAGTAGAGCTGGAGGGGAAGTTCTTGAAGAGGATTGAAGACTGCCAAAATGCTGAGGGAAATGCAGGCGGACATCTGGCCCGAGCCTATTTGCTGCTAGGACTGTGCAAGTTGATGAAGCTGTACGAGGGAGACAAGAGTACCGAATCTGGGAAAGGTCCTTCTGGAGCCAAGTAGTTAGGATCTTTTATTTATTTCCTGCTTTCATGATGTAATAAAGACACTGGCCATTAGTAATATTTTCATTTCCCGTTATTTAGTTGTTTTTAAGACTCGTATTATTTTTATCAATAAAATGAGGCATTTAGCATTATAAGTTCTCCAAAGTTAACCTGTCTCTAGGACTACCTCGGTCACAACGAGGCACCCAAATTAGGATACGACTCATATTCCTGCACAACGTGTTTAAATATCTCAATGTTTTCCTTCTCAGAATCCACACTAACTTTTTACCTTTTGTTTTTCTTTTATTTTTATTCCCCTATCCAAAGGTTAGTTCGTGCATTCTGGCACCATCAGCATACTCTACAAGATCACAGGGCCCCCACCTCTTCGTCCTCTGAGTCCTATCCGAAACAGGAACAAAGGCAGAATGGGAGACACAAGTGCTAGAAAAGAGGCTGAAAGAGAGGAAACTTATCAGGGTACCCCAATTGCTAAAGGAACTGCTGCTTAGCTTGAACAGAAACTTCTGAAATTCCAGGAGGAACTAGACGAAGTTCGTAACTTGGCGAGCCTATCATTCTCTCTTGCTGCTCCTGATGCCAACACCCAAAACGTCTTACCTCCACAAAACATCCCACAGCCACAAATATAACCCACTCAGGCTCAAACCTGGTACATATACAACAACACTCCATTACTCATTTCCGAACCACTAAACACTACAATGACCACCTCCACAACACTCCCATATTTGTGGACACTATACCCCACTACAGTCAACCAATATCAAGTGCTTCTGAATCAGACAATAAAGACTCCCTCATGAGAAACTTGGCCGTGGAACTCAAGAATTTAACTAGCCGGATCCAGGGTGTCGAAGGTAGCAAAGGCATCGAAGGGCTGAACTATGACTATATTTGCATTCAGCCGGATGTTGAACTCCCGGAGGCGTACAAACCTCCCAAGTTCGAGATGTTCGATGGTACAAGTGATCCCAGGGTCCACTTGAGGACATATTGTGATAAGATGGTAGCAATTGGAAGATATGAGAAAATCCGCATGAAGTTGTTCATGAGGAGTTTTAAAGGAGATGCCTTGTCTTGGTACATCAACCAAGATTCAAAGAAATGGACAAACGGGGTAGGTATGACATCCGATTTTATGGAGCGATTCAGATTTAACACAGAGAATGTACCAGATGTATTCTATATCCAGAATCTGAAGAAGAAACCCATAGAAACCTTCCGCGAATATGCCATTTGGGAGGTCAGAAGCCGTTAAAGTCAGGCCGGCCCTAGAATAAGAGCAAATGAACAAATTCTTTATCCGGTCTCAGGATCCACAATACTATGAAAGGTTTTTGCTAATAGAAGGTTAGAAATTCTCCGACATCATCAAGTTGGGAGAATGAATTGAGGAAGGTATCAAACCTAATATGGTTACTAATCTTGAAGCATTACAGGCCACCAGCAAGGCTTTACAGTCGGGTGCCACGTCAAAAAAGACGGATGTGAATTCCATAATGGATGCACAGACAAACATACCCCTTAACTCCACTTACATATCAGCCTTCCCCAATTACCAAGCACCCTCACCCACATACTAAATTCCACCACCCACCTACCAATCATCTCCACCACCTAGATATCAACCCACTTCACCAAGATATTCTGAACCCGCACTTGTATACAAAGCCTATAATTCCTAACCTTCTCACTATCAATCACCACCCACTCACCAAAACATTCCTAGACCCAGACCAAACTTCGACCGAAGACCTTCCAGACAATATACAACCATCACCGAACCAATTGACCAGCTGTACGAAAGACTCAAAGCAGCCGGTTACGTTATCCCTATCCTAGACATAACTCTAAAAAATCTCTCCCAATGTATCAACTAGAACAAGACCTGCGCATACCATTCCGGAATGAAAGGCAATACCATCGATGAGTGTCACTCGTTGAAAGACAAGATTCAGACCTTGATTGACAATAAGGTGATCATAGCAAAGGAGCCCACTCCTAATGTCAGCAATAACCCTCTGCCTGGCCACAATGCAGAGGTATTTACATGATTGAGATTGAGGACGATTGGGACCCCAAAGGGTCAATAGGATTGATTGCCGAAGGGGATGAACCAAAGAAGCCAACAATCACACTCAACCCAATTATTTTCCAAATCCAGCCCTCTGAGGGCGATGAGGTGAATATGTCCATACCGCTCGAGTTCAAAGCACCTCTTTCAAAGGTGCCATGACTAATTGAGGTCGAGTTTGGAATTCAAAAGGCTCCTACGTCGTTTGAAGTCGTTGTGTTGCCTACAAGGGTGCCTATTCCGGTTACACTGACAGATGTGACTTCGTTCAACTCAAATGCCATACCATGGGATTGCACAACCGAAGCTAGAAGAAAAGGGAAAACCAAGTCTGGAGAAGCAATTGCTGCACAAGGCATGACTAGAACAGGCAGGGTATACACTTTGGAACACTTTACTAAATCCAACAAACAAGACTCGAGACGACCTATTAAAATTGGGCCTGCTGACCTTTGGAGGAAAATACAAGCTAAGGAGTACTCGGTCGTTGAGCAGTTGAACAAACTACCAGCGCAGATCTCCATCCTGGCTCTTCTGCAAAGCTCTGATGCACATAAGAATGCTCTAATGAAAATATTGAGCGAAGCTTATGTTCCCAGTGATATAACTGGAGGAGATATGAAAAATATGGTGGACAAGTGTTGGAGAGTCACAAGATCACCTTCCACGAGGAGGAACTACCACCAGAAGGACTAAGTCAAAACAAAGCGTTGCACATTACTGTGCAGTGCGAAGATTACTTCACCACTAGAATCTTGGTTGATGGGGATCCAGCCTCAACATCTGTCCACTGATAAATCTCAGAACATTGGGGAAAGGGTTGCACGAAATCAAAGACGGGGCTATCAATGTTAAGGCATTCGATGGGTCCCAAAGGTCTAGTATTGGAGAAATCAGCCGATGCTTGCAAATGGGACCAACCTGGTTCGATATTGGTTTTCAAGTGATAGAAGTTCCAGCATCATACAGCTTGTTGTTAGGACTACTCTGGATCCATGCTATCGGCGCTGTCTCATTAACCCTGCATCAAGCAGTAAAGTTTGAGTGGAATATTCAAGAGGGGATCATTCATGGTGACAGTAGCAACCCCATATGCAGTCGCCAGACCATCCCAATGATTGGAGGTAGGAGAAAAATAGGCGGAGAAACTTACCACCACATCGAGCGGGTCAATGCTGTGGACAAAGATAAATGGTGGGATAACAAGATCGAGAGTATTCTGAACTGGTGCAGGTATGAGCCCTGAAAGGGACTTTGGAAAAACCTCAAGCGTATCACCAAGACCATCAAGCTAAAGAAACACGGTACTACATTCGGTCTGGGGTATGGGTATACATGGAAAGAGTTTGATGATTGGTCGCCACTATGGCGTGGCTCATACTATACACTGGAGCACACTATAACGTGTGTAGAATAGACTTCCACCTGGCAGACGTCATATATGGATCAGAGGAGGATGAGGCATTAGCGGCAATGAAGAACTTGTTTCTAGAAAATGACATGGATTGCTGTGTTATCTTCGAGGAGGAAGGCCCTTCCATATATGCTGTGAATCGAGGGGAACTCCTCAGTAATTGGTCAATCAGGACCACCAGGGTCCGAAGAGGTTCGGGGTAGCAAGGCTAAACACCGTACCATGAATCGCATATTTGTTTTTCACTAGTTGATTTTTTCCCGCACCGTCTTTAATTTCAAAAAGAGCTCCGATGTTCCAAAAATTATGAGTTTAATCAAAGTATTTTCAAATTTATTATATATCTCGATCTTATTATATTCCTCTATAATTTACTTTATTTACACAGCATTACTATTACCTATCTTGATGATGAACCAACAATTGTAACTTGCAACGAGACAATGCTACAAACAGATATAGATTCAGAAGAGGATGATATACCAAAAGAGGTTGTCATAAAGGTCGACAACTTTGAGAATAGGCCTAAGTCCAACTTGGACGAAACTGAGGTTGTTAATTTGGGAGACACAGAGAATGTCAAGGAAACACGGATCAGTGTGCACTTGTCGCCTTCAGAAAAGGAGAAGTACATAGAGTTCCTGAAAGAATATGAGGACATATTTGCCTGGTCATATGATGACATGACTGATCTTAGTACATCCATTGTAGATCACAATTTACCAATAGATCCAACATGTCCACAGTAAAATAGAAGCTCAGAAAGTTCAAACCCAACATGAGTTTGAAAATCAAAGAAAAGGTTACCAAGCAAGTCAAAGCCAGGGTTCTCAGGGTAGTAGAGTATCCGACATGGTTAGCCAACATCGTCCCAGTACCGAAGAAAGATGGGAAGGTTAGCGTCTGTGCTGACTATCGGGATCTCAACTGGGCAAGTCCCAAAGACGACTCCCCCTTGCCAAATATACACAATTTGATTGGAAACTGCACCAAGCATGAGCTGTAGTCATTTGTCGATTGTTTTTCTAGATACCATCAGATATGGATGGATGAAGAAGATGTAGAGAAAACAACATTTATCACACCGTGGGGGATGTATTGTTACATGATGATGCCATTTGGTTTGAAGAATGCTGGTGCCACTTATATGAGAGCCATAACTACCATCTTTCATGAAATGATAAATAAGGAAATTGAGGTGTATGTAGACGACATCATCATCAAATCCAAGAAAGACACAAATCATATGGAAGACTTGAGGAAATTCTTCAACAGGTTGAGAAGATACAACCTGAAACTAAATCCCGCCAAGTGTGCATTCGGCGCTTCTCCTAGGAAGTTACTGCGTTTCATCGTGAGCCATTGGGGGATAGAATTGGATCCGTCAAAAGTCAAGGCCATTCAAGAGTTGCCACCGCCAAGGAACAAGAAGGACATGGTGAGTTTTCTGGGAAGACTCCACTATATCAGCCAGTTTATAGCCCAGTCCACTATCATTTATGAACCTATCTTCAAGATGCTGAAGAAGGACACTGGCACCAAAATGGATTGACGATTATCTGAAAGCTTTTGACAGAATTAAGGAATACTTGTCAACGCCGCCAGTCTTGGTTCCGGCTAAACTAGGAAGACTTCTATTGCTTTATCTCGCAGTATTGGATGGACAATTTTGTTGTGTTCTAGGGCAACATGATGCAACGGGGAGAAAGGAGCAGGCTATCTACTATCTAAACAAAAAGTTTACCCCGTACAGGGCCCAGTATTCTCTGTTAGAACGTAGCTGTTGTGCCCTGACTTGGGTGGCTCAGAAATTGAGGCATTATTTTTTTGCTTACACTACTTATCTTATATCCAGAATGGACCCACTAACGTACATCTTCAAGAAGCCCGTGCCTACTGGCAAGGTCGCCAAGTGGAAAATCCTGCTAAGTGAATTCGACATTTTTTACGTGAGGACAAGCTTTGGCAGACCATCTCACCGAGAATCCCATGGGAGGAGAATACAAACCTCTAATGACGTATTCTCCTCATGAAGAGGTATCTTTCATAGGAGAGGACACTGCAGAATCCTATGATGGTTTGAGGATGTCTTTTTACGGAGCCACAAATTTCAAAGGAGTTGGCATAGGAGTAGTCCTAGTATCAGAAACCCGTCAGCATTACCCGGTATCTGCCATGCTCATATTGCCATGCACCAACAATATGCCCGAGTATGAAGCCTACATCTTAGGGCTCAAACTGGCCATTGATATGAATATTTAGGAGTTGCTAGTGATTGGAAACTCAGACCTACTCATACATCAGGTTCGAGAAGAGTGTGCAACCAAGAATGCTAAGATACTCCCTTATCCGCATCACATACTGGAGCTGTAAAAGAGATTCACAATAACCGAATTTTAGCATGTCCCTAGAATACAGAACGTGTTCGCTGATGCTTAGTTACTTTATCATCCGTGATCCAACATCCAGATACAAATTTCATTGATCCCATTCAAGTAAAGATTTATGACTAACCAGCTTATTATGCTCACATTGGGGAAGAAGCCGATGGGAAACCATGGTTCCATGACATCAAAAAATACTTAACAACAGGAGAATACCCAGAATTTTCCAACGCTACTCAGAAGCACACACTTTGGAGGTTAGCCAACGTCTTTCACAGTGGAGGAATCCTCTTTAGGAGGACCCCTGATTTGGGATTATTGCGATATGTCGAAACAAGAGAAGCAACCAAACTATTGGATGAAGAGCATGTAGGGACATGCGGCCCGCACATGAATGGTTTTTTCTTAGCAAAAAAGATACTCCGAGCTGGGTATTTTTGGATGACTATAGAAACCGACTGCATCTGGTATGTCCAAAAGTGCCATCACTCTCAAATACATGCAGGCATGATAAAGGTGCCTCTAAACAAGCTTACTGCAACAAGCTCACCATAGCCATTCGCCGCTTGGGGAATGGATGTTATTGGACCACTCGAGCTTGCCGCATCAAACAGACACAGGTTCATCTTAGTAGCAATTGATTACTTTACCAAATGGGTCGAAGCAGTGTCATACAAAGCGGTGACCAAGAAGGTTGTGGCAGAATTGTCCGCGACAGAATTGTTTGTCGCTTAGGAATTCCAGAATGAATCATCACTGATAATGGTTCCAATCTCAATAGCGACCTGATGAAAGAGATGTGCGAGACATTTAAGATCAAACACAAGAACTCTACAGCCTGCAGAATTCAGATGAATGGAGCCATAGAGGCGGCTAACAAGAATATCAGGAAGATACTGAGGAAGATGATTGAAAGGCATAAGCAATGGCATGAGAAGTTATCGTTCCCCTTATTAGGATACCGCACCACAGTCTGCACGTCAACCGGGGCAACTCCCTACATGCTGGTTTATGGTACAGAGGCGGTCATTCCTGCCGAGGTAGAAATTCCCTCCTTAAGAGTCATACAAGATGCAGAGTTGGACGACGCACAATGGGAAAAGGTCGCTACGAGCAGTTAGCCCTTATAGATGGAAAAAGAATGAATGCAGTTTGCCATGGTCAGTTGTATCAGAACATAATGTCCAGAGCTTTCAACAAAAGAGTCAAGCCAAGGAAGTTTACACCAGGGCAGCTGGTGTTGAAGAAAATATTCCCACATCAAAAAGAAGCCAAAGGGAAGTTCTCTCCTAATTGGCAGAGTCCGTACACGGTTCTCTGGGTTCTAATTGGAGGAGCCCTTATTCGCGCAGAAATGGACAAAGAAGTCTGGCCGAATCCGATCAATTCAGATGCAGTGAACCGATACTATGTGTAACCATTTATGAATTTTTTATGATGTAATCTGAACTACGCCTAATCTAATTCCCGTTTAAGAGGGGATATGTAGGCAGCCCTATGGGTTCGGTCATAAATTAAAAAAATTCCATTTTCCCCACTATTGGAACTGAGCAGAATTTCGTGGAGGACCCTCAAAATTCCGAAGTTAGTTTTTAGCCTTTTCATCGCCAGATATGCGAGGTGTGGGCGTCGGTTGATTCGGTTCGGTCTTTATGAAGTTCGGTTTGTTTGGTTTTCGGTTTTCTATTTGGTGCACCAATAATCGAACTAAAATTAGTTCGGTTTCTTCGATTTTTGCTTATTCGGTTCGGTCGATTTTCGGTTCAATTCGATCGATTTTGAACAAATTACATTACGTGCTTGCCCGTATAATGAGAAAGTTGCATTCAACTATAATAGCCTTCATTTGGTGTTCGAAATAGAGTCTGGTCGTACAAATGATTTTAATTACTCTGTATTGACACGATGCAACGTGACCATGCATTATTACTGGTAAATATCTGGATATGATATTACATTTGTATAATTTCTATTTTGTTTCTTCCGTCTTCCCCCTTTGATAAATGTTCAACAGTTTTTTGGTATTTTATAACTACATATATTTTGAAGTAAACTATCTCAACTTTTTTTAAGTTTCAGTAAATGGGCATGCAACTCGATGAAATTAGATGCTTAGATAGGCATATTAATGTACAAAATTCTCCATTGTATGCATTAGGGAAAACTTAACAGAGTAAATGAGTAATGATTCATATTCCCCTTCACGTGATGCCTTATAGAAAAAATTGCTAAACACACTAGTCAATTGAATGACTTGCTGTTCAAAAGGTGAACAACAAAAGGCTCCAGAAATTCTATTTACAGTCCAGGTTGCTATGGTAGGCATTTAGCTTGCTAATGTGCAATGATTCAATGAAGAATACTGCATGAGATTTCATCTAAAGGTCTTCGTAGACCTTTCTGAATAGAAATATTACTACGCTACATTTGTTTGAAAGCGGACAGACATGCTCGAGAAAAATATGTCCTCTATGAAAATTTCAGTTTTTCAGTTTAACCGAAAAACCGAAGTTGTAAAATCGAGCACCGAACCGAATACCGAAATTATAGAAAATATAAACTACAAACCAACCGAATAAGCCGAAAAACCAAAACCGTAAAAACCAAAATTTACGGTTCGGTTAGTTTTTCGGTTCGGTCGGTATTATGCCCACCACAAGAAATGCCAATTCAGTAAACTGGGGTAGAATTTTGAGGGGGCCCTCAAAATTCTAGAGCAAGAGAGGTTGCAATGTCTTGGACCACGTTGCAGTGGTTGTCTCATTCAAAGAAAATTATTTTTCGATTATATATTTTTAATATTTACTAAATCAATGCATAACTATCATTTGAGTCGCTGATGTTTAGCAACGCTACCCCAATGGTACACGACGTCAGGAGCCACAGGAAAATGAACTAACCTTTCCCCTGTACAGAACTCACGACTTTTATTTGAATGCAAACACCTAAGATGCAAATCACGCAATCATACTTTTCAAGAATGAAACTTTCAGAACAATCGTTTATCCATAGATCTCTATTCGACACAATATCCCCAACAATCACGATATTGTAATTAGCTATCAGCTAAGAAATCTTGCTAATATTCACCCTCTTTACATTCTTGCACTGCATAACGCTATTTATCTTCTTTCGGCTATTTATCTGCCTTCCGAGGTTAAGCTCTACCTCCATCTGTATAAGGCCACTCATCTGCCTTTCGAGACTAAACGTTGTCTCAATCCTACAAAGGCTACTCATCTGCCTTTCGAGAATAATCATTGTCTCCATCCTGCATAAGGCGACTCAGCAGCCTTCCGAGACTAAGCATTATCTCCATTTTCATTTCTGCGTAAGGCACTTATTTGCCTTTCGAGACTAAGCATTATCTCCATCCTGCATCCCTGCATAAGGCTACTTATCTACCTTCCAAGACTAAGCATTGTCTCCATATGCATTTCTGCGTAAGGCTATTTATCTGCCTTTCGAGACTAAGATTGTCTTCAATCGCATTATGATAATATTCCAAACCCTCCCCCAACTCCAGCAAGGGTAGCACACCGGGTGTTTCCTAACGAAGAATATGCAAGTGCAGTAGTCTCGCTCTGGATTAGGGCGGGAAACTTCCAAGTAACAAATGTCATGGTTACACTCTTGGAACAGAGGAGTTTCTTCGGTGGAGCTCCACACCAAAATGGCGACAAACATTTCAAGGTTTTGTTGATGCATGCTGGGGGAGCAAGTAAACTAACGTTTCTGAGGAAGCGTTGAGATTAAGGCTTTTCCCATTTTCTCTAAGGGTGAAGGCTTTTGATTGGCTTAAAAGGTTGCCCAACCATTCCATTACCACTTGGATGAGTTGGCTGAGAAATTCATAGCAAAGTTCTTCTCGCCGGGACATATGGTGCCGCTGAGAGATGAGATCCTTGCCTTTAAACAAGAGACAGATGAAATGCTTCAAGAGTTTTGGGAAAGATATCGGATGATGGTTAAAGAATGTCCAGAAAATGACATGACCTAAGCCATGATCCAAAAAACATTCTACCGTGGCATCAACACTACCAACTAGTGTGTAGTTAACTAACTCACTGGGGGAAACTTCATGAACACACCTTATGCTGAGGCATGTGATATACTTGATTAGATGGAGGTTACTTCCTCGGTGTTGCAAAGTTGAGCTAATGTACCACAAGGTGATCCCAATGTCATTCACATACACAAAGAGCTCCACGACCACGGCCAAACAATACCCGATATAACTAAAACCATGAACCAGTTGGCCAAAGCTCAGTTGCAACAAGTTCAAGGGACAAAATAAGTAATGTCCATGGAATGGGTAAATATGATGGTCAACAAGAGGAGGCAACGAGGTTAACAAGTTCAAGGAAATCTGGATCAATTTGAGCAGAGAGGTAGTGGTTAAAATCAAGATTATGTGTATGATGATCAAAGTGAAGAGGTTCAGTATGTGAACAACTACCAAGGACAATAGGGCAATGCTCCAAATCAATAACAGTAGAGATCCCATGGAAATTGGGGAAATCAAAATCAACAAGGAAATTGAAATAGTGGCAACAACAACAACCAAAGCAACTGGGGGAACAACAATCAAAATTGGGGCAACCAAGGTAACCGAGGCACCTGGGGTGGCAATAAGAATAGCAATTGGGGAGGCAATAGCAACCAAGGGGGTTGGAATAACAATAACTAGGGGAATCGGGGGCTGATATTTCAAAGGCCTCCGATATTTCAGCAAACTAACAACCCCTCCATATCCATCACAAGGTCCTAGCTCGTCCAACAATGAGATGGGATGGATTTAGTCAATGTTTGAGCAAATGATGAAGAAAAATGCCCACTCCAATGCCCAATTGGCATCCCACAATACTTCTACCCGCAACTTGGAGGTCCAACTTGGCCAAATTTCTCAAGCTTTGAATACTCGCCCTAAGGGCGCACTACCTTGTGACACGGTAGTAAACCCGAAGGGAGGGAACAATAATGGTCATGCTATGGCAGTGACTACAGGAAGAGTTAGAAGTGGAGATGCTAGTACCTCTAATGCAAGAAAGGTTGTGACTGATGATGTGTTGGTGCAAGATGATGATGATGATCAAAGAAATGATGCTCAAGTAAGTGATGAGAATGTGAATGAAGAGGTGAGAATTGACATTGATGAAAATGTAGAGGAGATGCAAAATGATGTGAACCTGTCTAGGGAACACGTGATAGACATACCGAAAATGGTAGTGCCCAAAGCAAAGGTTCCTTTTCCAAGGCCTCCTTCACCAGACCCTCAAAAGCTTTCAAACCAAAACAATGAGAACCAGTTCAAGAAATTTATTGATATGATAAAAAGTTTGTCCATAAATATGCCTTTGGTGGAAGATTTAGAACAAATGTCGGGATATGCCTAGTTTATGAAAGACTTGGTAACAAAGAAGAGATCTATGAATTATGAAATGATCAAGATGACGCACCAACTGATTGCCATTATACATTCCATGGCCCCAAAGCTAGAGGACCCCAGTGCTTTTACAATCCCGTGCACTATTGGTAGTGCCGATTTCACCAAATATTTGTGCGACTTCGGGATATCATTGACTTGATGCCATATTTTGTATTAAAGACATTGGGAATTGGGAAACTAGGGCCCACATCCATAAGGTTGCAAATGGTGGATAGGACAATTGAAGCGTCCATTGGGGATAATAGATGATGTGCTAGTTCGGGTCGACAAGTTCATACTTCACGTGAATTTTGTGTTGCTTGATTGTGAGGTTGACTATGAGGTTCCAATCATATTGGGGAGACCTTTCCTCGCTACAGGAAAGGCTTTAGTTGATGTGGAAGAAAGGGATCTCACCTTCCGGGTGGGGGATAAAAACGTTGTGTTCCATATCTGCAAGTCAATAAGGCATCCCAATAGCAATGAAGTATGTTCATTTGTGGATCTTGTGACCAAGGTGATTGTTGAAGACACTAGTGCTGTAATTAATATGGAGGACCCTTTGGAAGCTGTGTTGTTGAACCATGATATGACTGAGAATGAAGGCTTGATGGAATATTTTATTGCTTTGTAAGGAATGGGTTCATACACATATGTGCCCCAGAAACTTTCCTTGGATATTGAGAACCAAAAGACTCCACCAACAAAGAACTCAATCAAGGAGCCTCCCATATGGGAGTTGAAGCCTTTTCCTTCACACCTCATGTGTGAATTCTTGGGCCCTTGTTCAACTTTACCTGTTATTCTTTCTTCGTTCTTAACTAAAGTGCATGTAGATGCCACCCTTGCGGTGCTCCAAAGAAGGAAGAAGGAAATTGGATTGACTTTGGCTGGCATTCAGGAAATAAGCCCACCTTTTGCATGCGCAGAAGTATACTAGAGGATGATGCCAAACCCTCTGTGGAACATCAAAGGAGGTTAAATGAGGTCATACAAGAGGTCGTCAAGAAAGAAATTATGCTAGATGCAAGGGTTTTGTACCCCATTTCGGATAGTTCATGGACTTCGCCGGTACAATGTGATCCAAAGAAGGGGGTATGACTGTGGTCACAAATGAGAAAAATGAGCTTATCCCCACTAGGACTATCACTGGAGGGAGGGTATGCATGGATTACCGAAAATATGATATCCATATACAAGCCTTGAAAGCATCCATAACCTACGAAATATGATATCTATAGTCAACCCCATTGGCTGAAGCCTTTTTTCTTTCAATAACCATGATACAAGCCTTTATCCGTTCTATAATGACCATCTCTTGGCACCCAATCTTTCCTTATCATTCACAATTGGAAAAATCATAAATTAGAGGAAGAGACAAGGAATGTGAAAGTGATAAAAGGTACAAAATGAAGAAAAGGAAAGGCAAAAGAAATGAAAGAAAATCCAAAAAGAAGTATGTCAAAAAGAAAGTGAATAAGATAGAAATGTAAAGGGATTTGAAGAAAGTAATGATGAAAGTCTTGGAATGATTAGTACAGGAGAAAAATGATCGTAATGAGCAAGAAAAGGTACAGTATGTCTCTCTAGTCCCCCTAAGGAAGAAGAAAATGACTGAAAGAGTCAAGAAAGTATGAGCTGAAATGAGGAAATGGAGTGCTTAAGGAAAGATAAAACCATCATATGTCAATAAGTCCTACCTTGATCAAAAATCCTTCATTACATTTGTTGACACACCTTTTTCAAAAGCGAAATTGGGTTTTACGACATTATGGGAAAAACAACTCTCATTCCCATTTGGGAATTGAGTTATGGAATTTGAAGAGTCGCCACCAAATGATTATAGTGCATTAGGACACTTTTAAAGATGAGAGGAGTATTTTGAAAGAAAACCAGAGTTCGGGTAAGGGATTGAGATTATCTTGTGGGAAAGGTGTTAAGCACCCCTCAAGATCCATTAGTGTGGTTCCCGGCCATGCTAATGTGACATTATGAAGAGATGAAGCAAGTAGACAGATAAGATTCACATATAAACATTTGGACAACTTAGGAATTTTGAAAAGGGAAAGGCATAAGTTAAATAAATTAGAAGAGAGAATGGATTTGAAAAGAAAGCATTACTTTAGAAAAACGTTTAAATAAAGCAAACAAATGAAATGGGTACTAGGTTTGACAATAATATGGATCACATCGGTGCAATACCCCGCACACACTCCTCAAAGAGGGGTCGCATAAGGTATTAGCGCACCGGTCATCATCTCCATATTCTACCCTTCCCGCCCCGTTAAGGTATTTAAACGCGTTGGTATCGTTTACTTATTACATGCTAATACCCGTCCCAATTTGTTCGTCCTGGGGTATTAGGACTTCCAATTCCAAGAGGGGATAGAGAGATAGGATATATATGGAGTTTTCAAAGGTAAAAATACTAGAACGACAAACAAAACAAATAGCACATAAGAGGTATGCAAATAAGATAGTCGAAGGCTCAGATAAAACCCATAACATAACATCAACTAGTTTAGCATGACTTCAAATACTGATTTGGTCTTTAAAAGAGGTTAGAAGAGCGGAAAAATTAGTTTATCTCTTAAAAGTTGGATAGAAAATCTACTTCGAGCTCCCTGGGCCCGTTTTAGGAATTGACGGTTTTTGAAAATCATTTAATCTTAAAGAACATTAGTTTCAGACATAGTTCTGTTGAAAAGAGAGTTGAAGTTGCAGGAAGGTTTAGAAATGGCTTACAATGTAGCCGGACTGTTTGAGTAAAAAAGATGCAAACAGAAAGTTTTAGAAAGTACCTTAAAGTATTAAACTTAGGCAGACAAAGTAATTCGAAACCGCAGGCTTAGTAGAGTAGTGTAAAGGGCAGACCTGGGCATGATTTAAAAGAAAATATATTTGGGACATCTGCGGTGAAACGTTTAAGCACTGGGCGATTTTGGACCTCATAACATGCACACTCACCCTTTTTTTACCGCTTTACACGTTTTAGTCGACCTGCTGGTTTCCTAGCATTTTATACAGTTCCCATAGGCCTGTCTTTATAGGTGAGATGCAATGTTGAAAACTTATAAGCATTGTTTCTATATAAGATATGACATTAAACTTATAGGCATGGTTTCTATATGAGATGTGATAATGCAAGCCCTATAGTCATGGTTTCTATCATGAGATTGATGCAATAATGAAAAGCCTTATAGACATGGTATCTATATGATATTGTGCAATAATGTAAAGCCTTATATACATGGTATCTAGATATTGTGCAGTAATGTAGAGCCTTATGACATGGTATCTATATGATCTTGTGGTAAAGTAGACCAATAGGCATGATTTCAACCATTAATTGATGCATGAACGTAAACCCCTACCATATGCCCTTTCACTATATCCCCGAGTTCTTCTATACAAATTTGTTTACAAAATCTGTGCAGAAAAATGTTAACGGAAATAAGCTAAATGCATCAACAATTACAACATGCCCGAAGAAGCTCAAAACAGCTTTAATGTCCAACATATACCTTTCACCAAATCCAAGCTCCCAAATCCAAGGCTTTCTCTTTAGAGTGTTACAAAGTTTCAAAGGGTTTTCAAGGAAACCCAGGCAACGCTTACACCCCAAGCAATTAGAGTAGTGCAAGTGTGGAATTACCAGCCCTAAGGCATTCAAGTTCAGAGGAGACTCCAGGGTCCCTAGCATGGCTTACCAAAGAGGGTAGGACTTAAAGAACTAGGAATACGTGTAAAAGTGAGGAATTAGAGGAAGACCAATGCAAGAGGTGGTCGTACCTAGCCATGAAGTGAGACTGGCACACTCCTAACCTCTTACATGGTTCAACAGGCAACAACAGACTTGCAAACAAGTCATACTAGGGCATGTATGGTGATTAGGACACCAACAGGCCTCTGTCAAGGCTCAAACACATAGTATGGGGGATATGGAATGGGATTACTTTGAGAATAGGCTGATAACAACCTTAGTTCTAAACTAGGAGTGGCAATGAGGTGCCACCCTAGTCCAAAACACACTCATATGCAAACATGGTTAAGGGAAAGGGAATCACATAAGAATACTTGAAAGAATAGGACTAAATTAAAGAGATTCAGGGGAAAGGGGTGTACGGGAACTTTACCATAATAATGATCAATAAACAGACAAGGGAAAGGGTAAAAAAGGGGTTAAGCATATTGAACTTAAACTGAAATCATAAACAGACAAGGGAAAGGGGGAAGGGGGTTAAGCATGTAATAACTTAACTGAACATTAATAGGCAAAGGAAAAGGGTTAAGTAAACAGGTAGTTTGGAGGTTGATAATTTAAATTAAGAGCCTACCGGTTGCTAAATTGAATAACAAAGCAAGTAAGGTAGATGGATCCCTATTGTTTGCCTCGGCTTTCAGCCAGCTAACTCCAACAATAGAGCAAGTTACAGAGAATAACAGAAGAGAAGAGAGAATTTTCATTGAGTAAACTTAGAGTAGTTCGTGTATATCTGTCTGTCTAAGTGAGAAAAGGTGAAGGCTATTTATAGTTTGAAAAAATAAGCAGCACTAAGGCAAGAAAATATCCATCAGTATCAATTACGACCAATTAGGGAAAAGGTTCCCTTAATTTAAAGAACCGATCTTGAGGTAAATAAACCTCAGTTTATTTTTGGAAAGAAAATCAAGTACCAACACGAAATATAGGGCAAATATGTGTAAAGAGTTTTGAAATTCACACAGGTAAACACATAAGGCAAGTTAATCACCTAGAAAATCAAGGAATTGAGATACTAGCTTATTTTGAATTTAATATGAAAGATGGTCCCAATTAGAGAATCAAACAAGCTGTACGAAATCAATTTTCCCAAATTAGGGTTCTTCATAAAAGGGGGATAATGTGAGTATATAAAGAGATGCATAGATTCACATATGCAAACTGGAATTATAGAACAAATCATGTTGCAGAAACACATAAGAAGGAAATTAGAGGCGGCTAGGGTTTAACACGAAGCAAGTAATCACACAGAGAGAAGCATAAAACCCTTTAAACTTAGGGTTTCCATCACATATAGAGCATAATGAAGAACATAGATGAAGATGAACAAAATCAGAACAGCATAATGAAGAGCAAAGAACATATTAACTCAAAACCCGAGAAAATAACCTAGTAAAGTAAAAATGCCTCAGAGCCATAGTAGAAAGTACTCAAAATCATAGTAAGAACTAGAGGAGAACACACAGTAGAGTAGATAAAGAGAAGAAATCAAAGAAATCAGAGAAATCCTAAATTTAAGAAGGCAACAATTTGAAAACAAAAATAGGTGAAGAAGAAGTGAGAAATACTTTAAAATTTTTAGAGAAACTAGGATTTAGAGAAGATCGTAAAGATAAACACAGAGAAAGACCTCGAAAATTAGGGTTTCAGAGAAACATCTCTAGATAGAGAGAAAGCCTGGAATGGACCAGTCTGAGTCAGCAAAGGGCTCAAAGCCTCAAGGCTTGCCGGAGAAAGACCGGACACGGCTACAGAACTCAAATTGGAGGGCCTCTGGTCCGATAACCTTTGAGATAGGGTTCCGATCTTCGAACCCAAGAGCCATGAGAGGTGAGTAGTGGTGGATATAGATGTTTTGGGGCTTGAACAGCCTTAGACGCCGGTGAAACGGAACCGGAACAGACTAGGGTTCAGAAGGGCTAGAGAGCATTGGGGATACAAGGGTGGTTGGGTTTGCAAAGTGATTAGGGTTAGGGGGTATTTGGGGGTTTAATTATGGTAGGTTTGATGTGGATCATTGATCTGTGCGATCAACGGCCACGATTAAAAGGAAAGATGGGACGGGTTAGTTTAGGCGGGTTTGGGTCGGGTAAATTTAAATTGGGTCATGTAATTGGAAGGGTTAATTTGGGGGTGGAATTTGGGCTAAAATTGAAATAACTAGGGCTATGATTTAAATAGCCATTTTCCCCAAATTTAATTTAATAAAAATAGTAAATGTCATTATAAAAATCCAATTAAAATACTGAGTTAATAAAATATATATAGGTATTAATTAAAAATATTAGGAACGATTTGGTAATTAAAATACTTATTTAATCTAGAAATGGTCTAAAATTGCAATCTAATGCAATTTTAATTTAGAAATACCTAATGACCTCGTAAAATTCTGTAAAATTTATATAAATTATATTTTTATGTAATGAGAGGATAAAATAGATTACTAATCAAAATAACAAGATTTGAGACTAAATATTGGATTTTTATTGCAAAATAAGTCGTAAATTAATTTTAAAATCCTTGGAAAAATGTAAAAAAATACCAATACCTTTGTGGATGCTTATATATGCATCTAGATGCTATTTTTGGAATAGTTTGAGTATAGAAATACATGGAAAAAATTGGGTATCAACAGCTGCCCCTGTTTACCAGAGGAGGATGAAAGAGTTGTCGGGTAAAGACAAGATGACCAATTTTGACCGGAAATGATGACTGTAAGAGAACTTCGACCGCGCTCTGGCTTCTCAGCTGCCTACATATCCCTGGTTTTGCAGGAATCAGGCCGTATGTAGTTCAGGAACCATTGGCTGGATATGCCAATGAAAATTTGGAAAAGGCAGACTCGACGGGGTTTGAGATTTGTCAAGGGTTCGGAGATCGGACGGGCTGCAGAGAACTGGAGCGAGACCGCTCCTGCTGAGGTAGTCGTGCCATCCGGTGTACCTGCAAATGAATGATGTGCATATATATTGCATAATTTAACGTGATGCAAGTTCCCTTTTAGACCATGAATGTTGTCTTCGGACGATTGGGATGGCGTCCTCGGACTATGACGTCTTGGGCTATGCGGAGCATGGAAGTAATGATTCGCAGGCCATGAAATGGTGTTCTCGGGCTATGCAGATAGTGCCTCCAAACTATGACGGCTTTGAATAAGTTGGCGATATTTCAGTCAATAAAAATGTGGCAATATTTCAGTCGAATGAATGCAAGGGGTGGCGATCTTTCAGACGAGCAAGAATTTAAAATGCGGGGCAGTGATATTTTAGCCAAATGAAACAGGGTGGCGATATTTTAGTCAAATGTAAAATAAAAGCGGTAGAGCTTAACCTCGGAAGACAGAGAATAGACTTATGCAAAAATGGAGACAGGGCTTAGTCTCGAAAGGCAGCAGATAGCCTTATGCAGGATGGACGTAAAGCTTAACCTCGGAGGCAGAGAATAGCCTTATGCAAAATGCATATGGAGACAGGGCTAAGTCTCGAAAGGCAGAAGATAGCCTTATGCAGGATGGACGTAGTGCTTAACCTCGGAAGGCATGGATGCAGATGGAGACAGGGCTTAGTCTCGAAAGGAAGAAGATAGCCTTATGCAGGATGGAGGTAGAGCTTAACCTTGGAAGGCAGAGAAGCCTTATGCAATGCAAAAATGCAGATGGAGACAGAGCTTAGTCTTGAAAGACAGAAAATAGCCCTATGCAGGATGGAGGTAGAGCTTAACCTTAGAAGGTCGAGAATAGCCTTATGCAATACAAAAATGCAGATGGAGATAGAGCTTAGTCTCGAAAGGCAGAAAATAGCCTTATGTAGGATGGAGGTAGAGCTTTACCTAGGAAGGCAGAGAATACCCTTATGCAGTGGAGAATAAAAAGGAGAGGATGGTGGTGATATTCTTAGCTGGTAGATGATTGCGATAACATGACTGCTGGGGAAGTGTTGAACGTAGATAGTAAACCTTTGCGAAGTAAGTAGTGGTTTAGGGAATTTCAGTTTTGTAAAGCACATGCATCGCCTATTTGTATTCTTAATTCCTGCATCCAAAGAAAAATCGTGAGTTCTGTAAAGGGGGAGGTTAGTCGCATCCCTCGGCTCGTGGCGTGTTGTACTATTTGGGGTAGAGTTGCTGAACGATAGTGATCCAAATGATTTTATGCAAATTTTGGCAATCATGATGCAAATATATATATATATATATATATATATATATATATATATATATATATATATATATATATATATATATATATATATATATATATATATATATATATATATATATATATATATTTAAGTAAAGATAAGATAGTTTTGTTTTATGATGAATCACAACTGCAAAGTGGTTCAAGGCATGACAACCTTGCTAGCTCCGGAATTTTGAGGGTCCTCCTCAAAATTCTACCCTAGTTTACTGGGCTGGTGCTGTTGACGGCTGTGCTGAATGACTAAAAACGGATCGACCTCGGTATTTGAGGGTCCTCCTCAAAATTCTGCCCTAGTTTACTGGGTTGGTGATGATGCGGAAACTAATAAACTGACTTTGGAATTTTGAGGGTCCTCCTCAAAATTCTGCCCCAGTTCCAAAGGGGGGGGGGGGGGAAATGGAATTTTATTAAAGATGTGACCGAACCCGTAGGGCTGCCTACGTATCCCCTCTTAAACAGGAATCAGGTCAGGCGTAGTTCAAATTACATCATAAAGAAATGCATACAATCAAATATAGTTTCTCTTCATTGCATCTGAGTTGATCAGTTTTGGCCAAACTTCTCCGTCCATTTCTGCGAGAATAAGGGCTCCTCCAGTTAGAACCCGGTGAACCATGTATGGACCTTGCCAATTGAGAGAGAATTTCCCTTTGGCTTCATCTTGCTGTTGGAATATCTTCTTTAACACCAGTTGTCATGGTGTGAACTTCCTTGGTTGAACTCTTTTGCTGAAGGCTCTCGATAGTCTGTTCTGGTATAGCTGACCGTGGCTAACCGCATTCATTCTCTTTCCATCTATAAGGTCTAACTGCTCGTAGCGACCCTTGACCCATTTTGCGTCATCTAGATCCGCTTCTTATATGATTCTCAAGGATGGAATTTCTACCTCAGCGGGAATGACTGCCTCTGTACCGTAAACCAACATGTAGGGAGTTGCCCCGGTTGATGTGCAAACCGTAGTACGATAACACAATAAAGTAAATGAAAACTTCTCATGCCACTGCTTGTGCCTTTCGATCATTTTCCTTAATATTTTATTGATGTTCTTGTTAGCTGCTTCCACGGCTCCATTCATCTGAGGTCTATAAACTATAGAATTTCTGTGCTGATCCTGAAAGTTTCGCACATTGCTCTCATCAAGTCGTTGTTGAGATTGGAACCATTATCAGTGATGATTGATTATGGAATCCTGAACCGACAGGCAATACGATTTCGGACAAAGTCTGCAATGACTTTCTTGGTTACTACTTTGTATGAGGCTGCTTCAACCCATTTAGTGAAGTAATGGATTGCCACTAAGATGAACCATGTCCATTTGATGCGGCAGGCTCGATTGGTCCAATAACATTCATTCCCCAGGCGGCGAATGGCCACGAGGAGCTCGTTGCAGTGAGATTTTTTGGAGGTACCTTTATCATATCCGCATGTATCTGACAGCGATGACACTTTTGGACATATTGAATGGAGTCCGTCTCCATAGTCATCAAGAAATATCCTGCTCGGAGTATCTTCTTTGCTAGAATAAAACCGTTCATGTATGGCCCACAAGTCCCTGAATGCACTTCCTCTAATAACTTGGTTTCTTCTGTCGCATCGATACACTTTAATAGTCCCAAATCGGGAGTCCTCCTATACAAGATTCCGCCGTAAAGAAATTGTTGGACAACCTTCGAAGCGTGCACATTTGAGTAGCATTAGCAAGCTCTGGATATTCTCCAGTTGTTAGGTACTCTTTGATGTCATGGAACCAGGGCTTTCCGTCGGCTTCCTCCTCGATGCGGGCACAATATGCTGTTTGATAATGAATCTTGATCTGGATAGGGTCGATGAAGTTTGTATCTGGATGCTGAATAATGGATGATAAAGTGGCAAGCATATCTGTAAACTCATTCTGCATACTTGGAACATGCTGGAATTTTGTCTTTTTGAATCTCTTCCTCAACTCCTGTATGTGATGAAGATAATGGAGTATCTTAGAATTCTTGGTAGCCCATTCTTCTCGAACTTGATGTATGAGCGGGTCCGAATCTCCAATCACTAGCAGCTCTTGAATGTTCATATCAATGGCCAGTTTAATCCCTAAGATGATGGCTTCGTACTCGGCCATATTATTGTTGCACAGGAACCTGAGTTTGACAGATACCGGGTAATGTTGACCGGTTTCTGATACCAGGACTGCTCCGATACCAACTCATTTGAAATTTGAATCTCCGTCGAACAGTATCCTCCAACCGTCATAGGATCTGCAATATCTTCTCCTATGAAAGCTACTTCCTCATCGGGAAAATACGTCTTCAATGGTTTTTAGTCCCCTCATACAGGATTTTCTGCAAGATGTCTGCCAAAGCCTGTCCTTTAACTGCCTTCTGGGTGACATAGAAATTGTCGAATTCACTCAACAACATGTGCATTCTAAAAAATATACTTTTGCGGATCCATTCTTGATATAAGGTAGGTAGTGTAAGCACATAAATAAAGCCTCAATTTCTGAGCTACACAGATCAAAGCACAACATGTGCGTTCTAGTATGGAATACCGAGCCTCGTACGGGGTAAATTTCTTGCCGAGGTAGTAAATAGCTTGCTCCTTTCTCCCCGTCTCATCATGTTGTCTCAAGACACAACCAAATGCTCAATCCAAAACTGTGAGATAGAGAAATAAAGGCCTCCCAGGCTCAGGCGGAACCAGGACTGGAGGCGTAGACAAGTATTTCTTGATCCTGTCAAAAGCCTTTTGACATTCATCGATCCATTTGGTGGTGGCATCCTTCTTCAGCATCTTGAACATAGGTTCGCAGATGACGGTAGACTTAGCTATAAACTGGCTGATATAGTTGAGTCTCCCCAGGAAACTCATTACCTCTTTCTTGTTCTTCAGCGGTGGCAACTTTTGAATAGATTTAACTTTTGACTGTTCCAGCTCTATTCCTCGGCGGCTCATGATGAAACCCAATAAATCTCTCGCAGGGACCCCAAATGCACACTTAGCGGGATTCAGTTTCAAGTTAAACCTCCTTAGTCTGTTGAAAAACTTTCGGAGGTCCTCCTTGTGATCTGCAGCCTTCGTGGACTTGATGATGATGTCGTCCACATATACATTAATCTCCTTATGTATCATGTCATGAAAGAGGGTATTCATGGCCCTCATATAAGTAGCTCCCGCATTCTTCAATCCGAATGGCGTCATTTTGTAGCAATACATTACCCATGGCGTGATAAACGCCGTTTTCTCTGCATCTTCATCATCCATCCATATCTGATGGTAACTCATAAAGAAATCAACGAATGAGTGCAACTTATGCTTGGGGAAGTTGTTGATCAGAATGTGTATGTTTGGTAAGGGGAAATCATCTTTAGGATTGGCCCAATTGAGATTCCGGTAGTCGACAGAGACTCCGACTTTCTATCCTTCTTTGGTACTGGCACAATTTTAGATAACCAGGTTGGGTACTTACCACTTGAAGAACTCTGGCTTTGACCTGCTTGGTGACCTCCTCTTTGATTTTTAAACTCATATCTGGCTTGAATTTTCTGAGCTTCTGTTTTACCGGCGGACATGCAGGGTCTGTCGGCAACTTGTGGGCGACGATGTATGTCCTTAAGAGCTCTGTATATTCCTCTTTTTCCGTTTGTGATAAGTGCACACTGATGCGCGTTTCTTTGACATTTTGTGTATCTCCCAAATTGACGACCTCGGTTTCATCCAAGTTGGACTTAGGCCTATTCTCTAAATTATCGGTCTCTCTGACAAACTCTTCTGGTATATCATGTTCCTCCGAGTCTATGTCCGTTTTTTGCATAGCCTCGTTGCAAGTTACAGTTGTCGGTTCATCATCGAGATTTGTAATAGTAATATTGTTTGAAAAATAAATTAAATAGCGGAGAAAGTAATGAGTAACGAGATATTTGATGAACTAAAAATGCTTTTGATTAAATTCATAGATGTTCAAAACATCGGATCTCTTTTGGAAAGTAAAGACAATACTGAAAGTAAAGAAAAACAACTAAAACAAAGGTGCATGATGCTTGTTCAGCCTTACTACCCCCGAAGATTTCCGGGCGATTGTGGTCCTGATTGAATAATTGGTGAGGTGCTCACCTTGGTTCAGAGCCTGAATGGAAAGGCTTTCTCCCCTTCCTCTTCAAAAATCAGACAACAATCCATATCCTCGTCCAGAAACATGTTCTTTATTGCCGCAAGAGCCTCGTCTTCTTCTGACCCGTAGAGAGTGTCGGGTGACTGAAATGTCACCTCCAACTGAGGTATGGGGTATTCCAATGGATAATACGGGCCGCTCCATGGTGGCGACCAGTGTTTGAACTCTTCCCAAGTGTACTCGTATCCCAGTCCAAAAGTAGTACCATGTTTCTTCAACTGGATAGGTTTGGTGATGCTCTGAAAATTCTTACCAAGCCCTTTTCCCGGTTCATACCCACTCCAATTTAGAATGCTTTCGACCTTGTTGCTCTACCATTTGTCTTTTTCCACCGCGTTGACTCGATCATTATGATGGTATGTTTCTCCACCTATCGTTCTTCTACCCCCGATCATTGGAATGGTCTGGGGACTGTATATAGAGTTGCTACCATCGCCATGAATTATTACCTTCTGATGGTTCCACTCAAATTTCACGGCCTAATGTAAGGTCGATGCCACAACCCCTGCAGCGTGGATCCAGGTTCGTTCCAGCAATAGGTTGTAAGATGCTGGTACGTCGATGACTTGGAAGTCAACATCAAACCAAGTAGGCCCCGTTTGCAAACACAGGCTAATCTCCCCGAGGGTGGACCTCTGAGAACCGTCGAAAGCCTTAACGTTGATAGCCCCATCTTTTATCTCGTGCAATCCTTTGGCCAACTTCTTGAGGGTGATCAATGGACAAATGTTGAGGCTAGAACCTCTATCGATTAAGATACTAGTGATGAAATGATCTTCACATTGCATAGTGATGTGTAGTTCTTTGTTATGTCCGAGCCCTTAAGGTGGTAATTAATCCTCATGAAAAGGGATTTTGTGACTCTCCAATATCTGCCCTACCATGTTCTCCATCTCTCCTCATGTTATGTTGCTGGGAATATAAGCTTCGCTCAATATCTTCATCAAGGCATACTTATGCGCCTCGGAACTCACAAGCAACACCAAGATGGAAATATGCGCTGGAGTCTTGTTGAGCTATTCAACAACTAAATATTCCTTGGCTTGTATCTTCCTCCAAAGGTCATCAGATCCAGTTTCGACAGGAAGTCCAGAGGTCTGCTTGCTGGACTCAGCTAGGTGTTATGGTGTGTACACCCTGCCTGTTCTAGTCATACCTTGCGCGAAAATTGCTTCACCAGTGCGTGCCTTTCCTTTCCTTCTTGCCTCGGCTATGTAGTCCCAAGGTATGGCATTTGACTGAAATGGGGTTATGTCCGACATGGTGACCGAAATGGCACCCTTGGAGGCAACATAGTAACTTCAAACGGTGCAGGCGCCTTTGGAGTCCTGAACTCCACCTCAATTGGTTTTGGCCCCTTTGCAGGAGGTGCCTCAAACTCAAATGGTACAGATACATTCACCACGTCACCCTCAGATGACTAGATTTGTACAACAATAGGATAAAGAGTGACCGCCAGTTCTTGGGCTCATCTCCTTCAGATATCAAACCGATTGACCCTTTGGGGTCACAGTCGTCCTCAACCTCAATCATGTGGATGCCTCAACCCTTATGGTCCGGTAGAGGGTTGTTACGAACATTAGGAGCAGGATCCTTAGCTACAATAACCTTGTTGTCAATTAAGGTCTGAATTTCGTCTTTCAACGAGTAGCACTCGTCGATGGTATGGCCATTCATCCCCGAACGATATGCACATGTTTTATTTGGGTTGATCCATTGGGAAGGGTTTTCTGGGGTTATGTCTTGGATTGATGTAACATATCCAGCAGCTTTGAGCTTCTCATACGTCAATGGGTTTGGCAATAGCGGTGTATTGTCTGGGCGGTTTGCGGTCAAAGTTTGGTCTTTGTCGTGGGAAGTTTTGGCGGGTAGGTGGTGATGGATAGTGAGGAGGTTGGGAGTTGTAAACTTGGTATAGAAGTGCAGGTTGGTAATATCCTGGCGAGGTGGGCTGATATGTTGGTGATGGAGATGATTGGTA
This sequence comes from Nicotiana benthamiana, assembly GCA_034376525.1. NCBI lineage: Eukaryota > Viridiplantae > Streptophyta > Magnoliopsida > Solanales > Solanaceae > Nicotiana > Nicotiana benthamiana. The sequence goes on along the minus strand of CM067338.1, from coordinate 124,851,466 downwards.
GATGGGCGGTGGATTTTGATAGGTAGGTGAAGGTGCCTGGTAATTTAGAGAGGGTTGGTATGTGAGTGGAGTTGGAGGGTAGGGCTGGTATTTCATGGGAGAGTGGTTTCTCTGCGAAGCCATTATGGAGTTTACGTCCTTTTTCTTCGACGTACCACAAGATTTTAAGGCTTTGTTGGTGGCTTGCAGTGCATCAAGGTTAGTAACCATACACTTTTTGATGCCCTCTTCGATCCTTTCTCCCAGTTTGATGATATCAGAGCAACTTCTGCCCCTCTATCATCATCAATCTCTCGTAGTACTGCGGATCTTAAGCACAGACGAAAAATCTTTTCATTTGTTCTTCTTCGAAAGCTGGTGTGACCTTGGCAGCTTCCGACCTCCAACGAGTAGCATACTCGTGAAAGTTTTCAGTAGGCTTCTTCTTTACATTCTGGATATAGAATACGTCTGGCACATTCTCAGTGTTGAATCTGAAATGATCCGTGAAATCGGACACCATGTTCACCCAGCTTGTCCACTTCTTCGCATCCCGGCTGGCATACCAGGATAAAGCATCACCTTTCAGGCTCCTCATGAATATCTTCATGCGGATCTTTCCATCTCTACCAACTCCCACCAACTTGTCACAATACATCCTTAGGTGAACCATGGGATCACCCGTACCGCAGAACATTTCGAACTTTGGAGGTTTGTACCCCTCCGGGAGTTCGACATCAGGTTGAACACAAAGGTCTTCATAATTCAGACCTTCCACGCCCTTGTTACCTTCCACGCCTTGAACCCTGCTAGTGAGTTTCTTGAGTTCAGCAACCAAGTTCTGAATGAGTGAGTCTGATTCTGACACATCTGATATGGGTTGTGCATAGTAAGGTACAATAGCCATAAAGATAGGGGTATCTTGGTGGTTCGGAGCATTTTGGGGCTCAAGGATGAGCGGCGGAGCATTGTTGCGAGCTTGGGTTGGGGTCTTCTCCGGAGGTGCAGGGACCTGATTGTTGACATCTGTAGCAGCAAGGGAGATGGAAAAACTTGCCAAACTCCGGACCTAGTCTAGTTCCTCTCGAAACCTTATCAAAGTTTTCTCCAAATGAGCAGTAGTCTCTTTGATGATCGGGTACCCTAAGAAGTTCCCTCAATTTCCTTTCTTGCTTTATTATCTCCCATATTTCATTTGTTCCGGTTTCTGGGGGGGACTCGGAGGAGGAGGAGGACCCTCAGATCTTGTTGAGTATGTTGATGGTTCCAGAGCGCACGAACTAACCTTTGGGGAGGGGAATAACAAAAAAAAAAAAACAAAAGGTAAGAAGTTAGTGCGGATTTTGAGAAAGAAAACATTGCGGTATTTAAACACATTGTTATAAGTCGTTTCCTATTTAGGTGCCTCGTTGTGCCCGAGGTAGGCCTAGCGACAGATAGAATTTGGAGAACTTATAACACCAAGTGCCTCATTTTATTGATAGAAAATATAATGATTCAAAAACAAACCGAAATAAAGAGAAATTGTTACTAATGGCTAGTGGCCTTATTACATCAAGAAAGCAGTAAAATCCTAACCATTCGGTCCCAGAAGAACCTTTCCCAGATTCAGTATCTTTGCCTACCTCGTAAAGCTGCATGAACTCGCGCAGTCCTAGCAACAAGTAATCCCGAGCCAAGTGCCAACCTTCATTACCTTCAACTTCTTGACAGTCGTTGATCCTTTTCAAAAACTTGCCTTCCAGCTCCACTAAACCTTGCTCCGAGTACCCTAGAAGTTTGTTTGCGTGGACAGCCATGTCCTTCCATTCATTGATTAGCTTCTCTTGGGCCTCTTGTATGTCCCGATGCTCACTTTCACACTATCGCATCCGTTTGCGTAGTTGATTGTACTTGACCTTTACTGCAGTCTTCTCATCAATAAGTCTGTGACCATGGACGAAACCCTGCTTTTCCAAGATAATATGATCGTCTCCTAACCATCCCGGATAAAGTGGTGCGCACCCAGCCTGATACCTGTCTGGTTCCATAGACTCCTTTTCCAAGATGATCTTGGAGTGCCACTTATGCTGAGCCTGACACCTGTGTGGACTATCATTGTCTTGGAATTTGGCCCTGTAGTGACTCATCTTTTCAACCCTCGGTGTAATCTGCTTTCTTCCTGCTTGCCTCATAACTCGTAGAGGGACATAAGGGTAGGTTCCTCTTAAATTGATGAGCATAAGGAATGGCGTATCTCTAGACCTAATGATAAAATCTCCAGTTGGAAACCACTCGTACATCCATTGTACCTTCTCTTCCTTCATATTTTCCAGTAGTTCTACCCATCCGCTGGCGTCTTCCAGGTAAGCGAACATATCTGGCATGAAGCGCATTCACTTTGGATGATGGAAAGCGATATGGTCATCCAATCTCGACGTATGATCTCCTGTCTATAATCTCCCTTCTGAAGATGTTCAAGGGTCGATTACAGCCCGAATCGCAACACGACCCGGAGACTGGACCTAAAAATTTGCCAAACGTAGGCAGAAATTGAAGGCCATTATTTCCAGCCCGAATGGGACCAAAGGCATATCAAACTCAAGTTGGATCCCGACTCGATGACTGAGCTCGGGGACACTTCAATCGTGATACGCTTAAAGGTGCATCCCAAACAACGCTATCAACAATTAGGGCGAATCTCCAGACCGTGTGCCCCCTGAACCGCTTCGGCCGGGGGGCACAAAGGGTCATCACCCTCCATCCTTGTAGGAAGAAAAGAGCTGGAAGGAAAATCAAAGTTCAAGCCATAGCACAACTCGAGGATTAGTTCCAAAACTGGTCTTTACGATCGAGAGCAACAACGTAAAAAGATACAAAGAGAATAATAGCTTTAAAAGAGATTCTCCTTACATTACATGCAAGAATGAACATTCTCCACCAATAGGCATGCCCAGTGCGCATCGAAAATAAAATTACAAAAATGCACTACGGGAAGGCATCTATCTTTTTCTGTAACTGATATGGCAAGAGAAATTAGCCTTGAGAATAGAATGAAGAAAAAATGCACTACGGGAAGTTACTTTCTCCATCAGATAGCTCTCATAGTTCGAGCTCCGATACGCCTCGTATCGCCAATGCTACATCTCAACTTCTTTCTCCTTGCAAAGAAGCCTAAGGTATTCCCCCTCATCCAGGACCCTCTGAAATTTAGAAGATTCAATAAGAAGAGGAAGACACGGATACAGGATAATTATTCACAAACTCACTAAAAAATAAAGACGTCGGTTTTCTTCCAGATCAGAACATGCTCCAGTTAGTCCTGCCCCAGCATCCCCAGAGGAGATGGCCCTAGGAACCATGCGCTCGCCTAAGGGGTTCGCTTTCCAAGTAACAGGCGCTCTGAAAATAGCCAATTTGAGTGACGCCCCATCCTCAGAATTTCAGGCCCGGCCAACACCACTAAAGGCCCTTCGCATTGTGGGCTCCGGTCCCTCTTATTGTTACCTTCTCTCGCCCCAAGTAACCCCCCGAAGCCTAGAAACAACAAACTCAACACAAATAACATAGGAAAATGTGACCTCGAGTAGACATCAACGGGAGAAAAGCAACGTATGCGTGTACCTTGGTGATCCGCTCCCCATCTGACACAAGAAACAGCTCGCCACCTTGCGACGAACAGGCCACCAACCTTCCTAGCCAGCTAGGAAGATCATAAACTTCACCTGGCATCCACGAAGCCGCTACAACAAGACAAACATTGTTAACTGGCCGATTTTTTCCATGAGCTAAATCTGAAAGAATGACAAAAGGCCTGAATTACGTGCCTAATTCCACTCTCTGGGGAATGGCAAGAACTCCACTGAGACAAAATCGGCCGCCCGGACTCCGACGAATTAGCTGGCCCACTATCGATCTTCCTCTTCATCATCGACAACAAAGGGCGTGGGAAAACGACCCCTCAGGGTTAGCAGGCCTCGATGATGAAATGGCCAATACAGCCTGAAAAGATGATCAAGCGTGAACTCGAGCTCGACCTTCTCCAAATAGAATCTCATCATCAGCACAGTTCGCCAAAACGACGAATGAACCTTGGCCAGGGTAACCCGATACTTCAAGGAAAAGTCAAGCACAACCCAATAAGGAGGGCCGAATGCAAAGGGGTATAGGTGCACATTCAGAAACCCATCGGCGGAATCCGTGATGCCTTCGCGTGGGGAAAGAAGCCGCAGTGTCACCATTTCACCCCATCCGCAGTATCGCATCACTATCTCTAGGTTTACCTCTTCTATCAAGGACGCCTTCTCCAGAGGAAAATCTCTCGAATCCCCAATGTCGGGAACAACATTCCCTGCCTTTTGCCATGTTGGTTCCGATGTGGTCACCATGGCTATAGTAGAACTGACGAAATAAAGCAAAGGCGAGCACCAATAATTTCTCGCCTAGGAATATGCCATCCCATGTACAAAAACGATAAAGCGACTATGTGAAAATAGTAGAGCCTTGCAAAAAAGCCGAGGCCACTCCACATATATACAAAAGTAGTGATGATTCAACTGTTCAAGGCAAGCTCCGGGGGGGCCATAATCTCAATGCAGATCAATCGATTAATACCCGGCCCAGGAACACCCTCCAACAAATGTCAGGGCTCGAGGGACTAAGCAAATTATCTCCACGCTCAAGGCATCATTTAATAGTTGGAGCACCAGCCCCGGGAAATAGGGTCACGATAAACTCCACAACACTGATACCAGGCACATGGCGAGTGTCTAGGCTCATGATCCCCTATATGGGAGAAGAAAACCCCAGAAGCTCCGATCGTCAAACCTCCATGAGGGCCCCAACAAGGCACCCAAGCATAGACAAAATTACTCAAACGGAAAAAAGCCTTACACTCTCTGAAAAGGTTGCCTAACATTAGCATAGCCCAGAGCCCATCGGGGCACCTGAAGATGACTTGCAGTCAGGGTAGCATTCCCGAAGGCCCCGAGAATCAAGGCACGATCTCCAATCAAATTATTAGACCCCAATATCTCGACCTTATTCGGTCAGTCCTCTACTAATCCAAAGTACGACAAAAGGATCGGGGGAAAACCTTGTCAGTCAGCTGGAGACCAGAGCAATTCATAATTCAAAAGGTTATAATTCGTGTCATTTGCACCATGCTTGGAGAAGCACTCTCCGACAGGAAACCACCGCCTAAAAGGGCTGAGCTTCAGTGGGCTCTCGACGATCAGCACTTAGTGCAAAGCAAGCAGCTAATCCCACAAATCACTCTCTCTAAAGGGAAAGTGTAAATGCAGTATGTTCCGTTCACGAATGCAGCACAAAAGGCCCAAAAAGGAACCCAAACTGCACGCGACCTCTTAAGCAGTAGTCTATCTTATATGGTCTGAAGAGACCATATATATCAAGACTAGTAAGGATCCCCGGGTTCCCAAAGATGGCCTATGTCCAGAGTAGTGTTACCGTAACCCCTGAAACTCGACGCGTGATCTCCAAGCAGTAAAAAAGGCCCTGATAGCCCCGGCCTATCATATCAGTTTGAGATTGATCCGAGGCTCGACGACAATCCAGAAGAAAACCATGTCAACCGATAAAGGGTCGGGACAAATGCCTACGTCTATGTGAAATATCAACAATCAGCAACACAAAAAAATACATTCAAAAGGCCTCAAAGGGCGAGCAAACATACACAAAACAAAGACCGTTCAAAAGTAGAAATCAACAAAGTTCATTTCTCTTTTATTAAGCGTTCAAATACAATAGCCCCCGGGAGGTCACTGCATGAAAAGTACAAAACTCGCTAAGAGTATCCACTTGGTAACAAAGAAGCAAAAAGGGGAGCGCACATAAGGGAAGTCCGGGTTCAGATATCAATGATCGACAATCCGCCTTAACGTTAACAGTTACAAAAGCTGCCCTCCATGGGTGCATGACCTTGGAAGAGATATCTCCAGAATTGCCCTCGGAAGCTCTATCTATGCCGTCCACTTTGACATCGCCGAGGTAGAGCAAGCAGGGAGCAGGAGGGGACGTTGAAACACCATAGCTCCTCGAAGCTTGAGGATCCTCTTTGTCTTGGGAGGCTTCGGGAAGACACCGAACGAACTATCCTCGGTCTCGCCGACACGGCTACTTCAAATACACCAACCCGTGCGATCCCCAGGCTCTGGAAGGGGCTCCACGTCGAGCCGGGGCATGAAGGTAAGCAGTAGTGTATGTTTTGAGCCCCCTTTTGAGCAGCGCTGCATAGTCCGAATGACCTCCTACACAAATGTGAAACCAACTCTCCACCCATCACCATCTCAGGCCAACGATAGCAATAGCCAATGCACCGACAACCACAGTAGTATCAAGGCAGCGTGTTTTTGCCTAGCGAAGAGAGCAGTAAGTGGCCCAAAAGAACTCCTCCAAACTACCTTGATAAAGAATGCTCCCATAGCGATAATAATAGGTAGAAGAATGAAATGGGAGGAAGAAGCAAAGCATGCCCACATAACGTATGGATATTGAAGAATCAACGCCACAAAACACCTCATTTATAGGGGAAAACAGTACAGTCGTCGATGCTTTAGAAGACTGACCAATGGGTGCACTTATTGCTTCTTTGAAAAAACGTATCGGCGGTAGGAGTTTTGCCTTGAGAAGCGGAAATGACAAGGCATCGAGTAGGCACATGGGAGATACACCATCTACTGCAAAAGAATACGCCTCGATCCAGATCGCCAGCACAGCATTGTCGAAGGGAGATCGAGGGATCAAGTGTCAGAATCATTTCCCATCACTTCGTCATGAGAAACGCAGAGACTATCTGTATGCGGAAAAATCAGAAGACTTGATTTTTTGCTATCGAGATGCTTTGAAGGCTTTTTCCTGAGGCCGCGAGGGTGGGAGTCCTTGACTGAGTGCGGGCCTCAAGGCTCGACGAAGTCCGACTCAAAGGAAGCAAGATCCGAGGTCGGAATAGAAGGATAAGTCTCCAAGGCACGTGGTTACGCTTGACGGGTTCGGCCTACCTAGGGCCTATTATGATGTCTTACATCAAGTCGCCCCATCTTTGTACTCTTGTAGTTAACATACTCACACTATATTGAGTCCCTCGCCTATATAAGGGGAACTCCGTAGGGATTGATGTTCCTCCACTTCTCCACAAATGCCATAATATCTCTCTCTCTCTCTCTCTCTCTCTCTCTCATTCTTCTAAGATATTTGTCTCTATCGACCCCGAGGTCACTTCAAAACTTTGTTATTTCTTTACTTGTTCTTCATTATTTTGCTCAAATTTTATAGTATAAAGCTTGGATCAATTGTATTTTACTTGTCATTCCCTTCCCAATTATCCTGGATAAGCCCGAGATAGGCTTGAGGCTCGGCTCCGAGGTGCCCACTGGCTGGATTTGCGCCTGGGGAACGTCCCCTTACTTGTTCGATTATCGCTTCATTTAACTCGATCTCTATCGCTTTACTTCACGTTTCAGCACTAAACACCCTCACAAACTAGCTCGGAAATAGATCAAGTATTTTTAGAATCTCATTTATAAATTTAACGGAAAAGGGCCTAAAATGCCCCTCAACTATTAGATTTGGTCTAAAAGTGCCCCTCATCCACCTCTTGGGCCAAATATACCCTTCCGTTAATGTATTTGGCTAAAACATGTCCTTTATTAATGTTTTTGGCTCAAAAATGCCCTTTGAGTTTACGGAGGGACACGTGTCATCTCTCTGTTGGCCCATTCTAAATATTTCTTAATTAATTAAAAAGACTCGTTATTCATACATGAAAAATAATTTTCTAAAGCAATTAAAAAGGGAGTACTCTACTGAAACCCAGAAGCCAACAATGGCGGAGGTAGTCAAAGTTAATCGGACTCAAAATCAGGGCATGCAGCTGAAGTTCTATCCTCCAATGATGAAGGATGGAGTGAAATCGCAAAATTGAACCCTAAGAAGATAGAGATTCAGAACCAGAAGTGGAGGTATGCCCTAATTGGTTATGTTTTGGGAAGTAATCCGTCATTTAAGGAAAAGTTAAAGTATGTTTATGGCGTTTGGAATGAGGTTACAACGCCTACACTGTTGCTGCATGACGATGGGTACTTCATATTCAAATTTGAGTCTATGGAGGATAAGAACCTAATCATGCAACAAGGACCATACACGTTCAATGGTAGGCCTATGATTCTGAAGGAATGGGATCCTAACTTTCAGATTCAGAACGAGTCGATGAGAATTTTCCCAATTTGGGTCAGTTTTCCTGGGCTGCCAATACAATGTTGGGCTGAAGAGAATTTAGGCGGAATAGCAAGCTTACTTGGTAAACCTTTATGCACTGATAGGTTAACTGCTGAATGTGAAAGAATCTCCTATGCGAGAGTTCTTGTGGAAGTTGATATCACTCAACCTCTGCCTGAGAATGTCTACATAAAGATACCAGATGGGAAAAGCTGGCTACAAAATGTGGAGTATGAATGGAAACCAACCTTCTGTCTTGAATGCAACTCGTTTGGACACAAAAATGGAAACTGTCAGAAGGAGAAACAACAGAATGTAGAAGTTCAGAGGCAGAGAAAGAGGAAAAAGAAGATAACCCTAGTGCAATGACAACCAAAAGCTGTAACTGAGGAGACAGTAGAAGGGCAGCAGAATCCAACAGTTGCTTGTTGTAGAAAGGAATAACAAAGGCAAGCAGATTGCAGCTGTCCAAGGCCCTAAAGATAGAAACCAAAACAAAGTGACCAACTATGCTGAAGTAACCAGGAGGAATACAATTGCAGTACTCACTATAGTAGAGCGTCCTGATGGGAAGCCAAGGTCTTATCCTATGCTGGAAGGCTCCAACTGATCAAGAGTGTTCTATTTGAAATGCAAATCTACTGGGCCCAGGTCTTTCTACTTCCAAAGAAAGTCATCAAACTGGTGGATGGAATATGCAGGAACTACTTATGCACTGGGAAACATGAGACAAGTCATAGGGCCCCCATAGCTTGGGAAACAGTATGTAAACCAGAGGCAGCTGGAGGCTTGAATATCATTTGCTATGAAAAGTGGAACAAAGCAGCCTTGTCAAAACTGCTATGGGCTCTAATGCAAAAGAATGATAAGCTATGGATCAAATGGATCCACTATCATTATATAAAGAGAAAAGTAGTTGCTACCATGGAAACACCAAAGCAGGCTAGCTAGTTGGTAAGGAAAATATTTGGAGCTAGGGATTGGTGGGCACACGACTGGGCAGCAATGCAAGCATGCTGCCAGAATGGAAGATACAACATTAAGAGAGCATATATGCACTCTATTCCACAGTACACCAAAGTTCCCTGGAAAAAAATTGGTGTTGGTGCCTGGACTTCTGCCAAAACATAAATTCATATTATGGATGACATTGCATCGACGTTTGGCAACAGTTGACAGGTTAGAAAAATGGGGTATCCACACTAATCAGTCTTGTTCACTATGTGGCAGTGGTAGTGTAGAGATACACGACCACCTATTCTTTGACTGCTCTTATTCCCAATCACTGTGGCAAGGATTGTTAAGGTGGCTGAATTTCAACAGATTGATAAACAATTGGGAACTAGAAGTGCAATGGATCTCTGATAGAGTAAACAACAGAAAACCAAGGAAAATCATCCTAGGAGTGGTGTTCGCAGCAGCTGTATACAATATTTGGATAGAAAGGAATGAAGAAGATTTAGATAGTCGAGCAAGGAAGCTAGAGATAGAGCAAGACAGATTGCAATCCAGGTGCACATCACTGGAAGGAAGAAGCAAAAATGACAGCCCACATTACAGTACTTAAATTGCTATTTACAATGTACTCCTTGAATATATTCACAGTTTTGTATGTTAGGAGTTAGTTAAACAACTTTCTGGTTATAGAGTAGATAGTTGATCAAGTTTGAGATTTGTTCTATAGTCCAAAGAACAAGTGATGTACATTTATACTTGTTGAAATACAAAATTTTCTTTTTGACCAAAAGAAGGGGATTTTTTTCCAGTATTTACAAAGAAAAATAAAAAAAATTCTAAAATATTTTTTTCTAAAATACTTACAAAATTTATTAAAAATCTATTTTTCTGTAAAAGCTTGAAAAAAATCCTTTTTTTCTTTAGTTTTTAATAAAAAACTGTTTTAATTTTTTTTTAAACTGGATTTTTTTAGAAAACTGGATTTTTAGAATAGTGTATTTTTTTTGTAAAATCTGTTTTTTTAGAAAACTGGATTTTTTTAAATCCAGTTTAAAAAAAATAGATTCTAAAAACATAATTTAATAAAATCCAGTTTAAAAAAATCCAGTTTTCTAAAAAACAGATTTTACAAAAAAAAATCAAGTTTCAAAAAAATCTGTTTTTACAAAAAAAAATCCAGTTTTAAAAAAAAGTTTAAAAACAGTTTTTAAAAAAATCCAGTTATTTAGTAAAAACTAAAGAAAAAATGGATTTTTTCCAATTTTTTTTAATAAACAAATTTTTTATTAAACTTTTGTAAGTATTTTAGAAAAAAATATTTTAGAAAAATTTTGTTTTTTTAAATACTTTGAAAAAATCCCTTTTTAATTGCTTTAGAAAATTATTTTTCAGGTATGAATAATGAGTCTTTTTAATTAATTAAAAAATATTTAGAAAGAGCCAACAGGAGGATGACGCATGTCCCTCCGTTAACTCAAAGGGCATTTTTGAGCTAAAAACATTAACAAAGGGCATTTTTGAGCCAAAAACATTAACGGAAGGGCATATTTTGCCCAATAGGTGTATGAAGGGCATTTTTAGACCAAATCTGGTAGTTGAGGGGCAGTTTAGGCCCTTTTCCATAAATTTAGTTATTGTTACCATTTTCACGGTAACCACATAATAAGAATAGTAGCTATATACGGACTCTAGTCACTTCGTACATACGTAGCCCGTGCAAATAAATATATTATTTATATTCACCTATGAGAAAATTTTCCTCTTACAAGGTTAGAAAAGAGACTTACATTGTCTTAAAGCCTACTTCCAAACTCAAGAATGCACTCAAACCCCCAAAGCAGAGCCAAACAATCCAAAATTATTCAAATAGTGTAAAAACCAATAATTATAGATTCAAAAGTTCTTGGTCTAACTATTAAAGTGATTACCCAACCCCAAATGCAAGATTCCTAAAATTCAGCCCGGGCCCACGTGCCCGGATTCCAGAAATTTTAGAAGGAATTTGTTACCCATGACCTAAGGAACATAAATATGTGATTATCTCCAAATTTCATGGTCAATTTCGTGGTAAAAATCTCATTCTTGTCAAACTCTAGGTGTAGACCTGTGATTTTTGACCCTCCCCCAAGAATTTTCACGTTTTAGCACGTAAATATTTAGTTTCAGACTAATATTTTTATTTCAACTAATTTTGACTCTTTTACTTTATTTCATCATAAAAAATAAAAATTATAAAAATGTTTTACTTTACGTATCTTCATAAATTTAAATAAAAAATATATAAATAGTACCTTAATTTTATTTTTATATAATCTTAAAAATACAAAAATAATTTCATGTTTTAATATAGTTTAGTTCAATTAATTAAGATTAGTTTTATATTTTATATTTTATATTACAAATTAAATATTTAGAAGGAAGAGTTAGTTTTGGATTAGTTTATCCCATTTTAATCTTGTAGTGCATTTTTTTTGAAGTATTTGGCCCAATTTTAAGGTTCGATAGTACCAAACCCATACCGTTTTTCCTAAAAACCCTTTCTATACAACTAAAAATACAAAATTATATAGAAATTTTGTATCCAAAATTATGTAGACCTACACAGACCCTAGACCCCTAAGCAAGATCCACCGTTTTGGTAAAGAGCGGACCCCAACCCCTCCTGTATTTCATCTTCCTCACACCCCATCCTCTCACAAGAACGCAGCAACCAAACGACGACCCCCCGCCGTACATGAAAGCCCTCTTCTTGAATAAAAAATTGAAAGACCCTGGAGACCTAAGCTTAAAACGGGCAGACCCAAGAACAAAAGGACAGGAGCCCCATTTCCTTCTTCTGATTCTCTTCAATAGAGGAAGGCCAGCCGTGGCCAATACCTCAACACTATCTTAATTCTTCTTATCATCTCTCTCATTGACACACACAGAAAGAGTGGCTCCTTCTCACCATCATCTCGCACACACACACACACTCTCAGCCATAGAGGAAATTGGGACAGACGGGAAGAAGAAAGAAAGCTAGGTTCGTTTGTATCAGGATCTCCTGTCAAAATCAGAAATAAAAATGGAGTTTCCTTCTCTTCGATTTTTGGTTCCAAAAATAGGTTCCGTTTGAGGCAGTGGGAGTTCGAGTTCAAGCGTCTCGGATTCCAGTCGTGTTTCCGTGTCGCCTCAGATTCTTGTTGTTTATTTTTCTCCTTCGGATATTTGATTCAGAGCATTGCAGCCGAAATTCTTACACTCTGCTATTGAAAAGAAATTTGCATCCATCAAAACTCGATCAGATTTGAGGGTGGTTGGAGTTCGTTTCAGTTGATAGGTCACCGGTCGAGGTCCATTCGTGGTGGCCGGATTTGCAGTAGAGTCATCGTTATGTTTTTTTTATTATTGAAGTTTGATACCGGATCTGCTGTTTCATGTTTCTGCTGTTTTTCGGATCCCGTTATGCTGCTGTAGTTATTTGAGGTTCAATTTTTAAACTCTTACTCATTCTATAGTTTTCAAATTGTATTTTGTCCGTGTTTAGACGAAAAATTGTTTTCGTTGTGTTATACTGTTGTTTTCTCGAGAAATTGATGTTGTTCCTATTAGGAAATTGGTTGGCCATGTTTGTTAATTACGTGTCTAGTAAAGAAATTCATTATGTGAGGACATCTTGATTTTTACGATCTTTTGGTTTAGTTAAAAGCAGCAATTGAATCATGTAGGTTTAATCGAATTTACTTGAGGTTTAGGGTCTTGTTGGGTTACGAGATTTGGTTTAAAGAATACTTGGAATGTAACAGATTGTTATGCTATTGTAGCTTAGTAAACTCTTTATGCTCTCATTTTGTTTATATAACTCACGAACCCTCCTATTTTGCTTTAGGCGCGGATAACTTACTATCTTGATTGTGTACACGTTTGCGTGATATAATTACGATTCTTAAAAACAAAATTGGAGTATGCGTTCGCGCAACTTTGACTAAACCTTCTTATAATAATAAAGCGTTATTAATTGTGGACATGTTCGCGTGACATGACTTTTAACGTGCTAAACAAATCAGTATACATATGCGTGACCTGTTTAAAGATAATTTCTTAATTAAAAGCGTCTAATGCATATAGTTTCTGAAATTGAGTAATTAGACAATTTGATTAAGCCAAGTGTGATTAAAGCGACCGTGCTAGAACCACGTAACTCGGGAATGCCTAACACCTTCTCCTGGGTTAACAAAATTCCTTACTCGAATTTCTGTGTTCGCAGACTGTAAATAGAGTCACTTTTCTCGATTCGGAATTTTAAACCGGTGACTTAGGATACCATAAATTATCCCAAGTGGTGACTCTGATTTTAATTTAAATAATCCCGTTTCGATTTTTACTTAAATTGGAAAAAGCTACCTTATATTCCTTCCGGGTGTAGTAAAAAAGAGGTACGACACTAGATTTTTCATCTAACCCATGGTTTCTGCCAATTTTCATGTTCAAATATACCCAAAATCTATGTATTGAAATCACAATAGGTAGAAATTATTTACCTCCAAAAGCTAGGTGGATATCCCTCTCAAGAAGCTCCAATAATTGCCCAAAGAGCGAGAGAAAATGAGTAAAAATGGCTTAAAGTCCCATATTAATTGAACCTCACTGCCCCTGCGATTTTTGCACATACGGTGCCAAAGCCGCACCTATGGATCCGGTTATGCGGTTCAGGTGTTCGCTTCAGCGGAATTGACTGGGCTGGCTAGGATCGCTTTTACAAACGGACACGCTCCTGCGGTCTAGGATCAGCGAAATTGGAGCCGCATCTGCAAAACCTAGCTCCTCTTCTTGGGCCTCATCTGGGGGACGTTATCCGCTCCTCCGAGCTCGCAGTTGCGGCCCACCAACCGCAGGTGCGGTTATTACAACAACTAGAGCTTCAGCTCTTGCTCCAAACTTTCAACTTGGTCCGGGCCTCGTCTGATTAATGCTTGGGGCCCCGGGGCCCAGCCAGAATGTACCAACAAGTTCAGAATCATAAAACGGACTTGCTTGAACTCTCAGAACACCCAAACCACATTAAAACTCAGAATCACACCCTAAAACCAAGTGAATCAAACTTAAGAACTTCAAGTTCTTCAATTTATTTCCAATGCGCCGAAACGTACTTATACTGCTCGAAATGATACAAAATTTTGCGTACAAGTATTAAATGATATTACGAAACTATTCCCGATTTTGAAATTCGGTTTTGACCTCGATATCCCCAAAACCCGCTCTAAACCAAATTTAAAGAACTTCAAAATTCTTCAAGAACTAACTTTCACTATTTGGCGCCAAAACGCTCCCCGGTCATCCACAAGCCAATCCGAACATACGCCCAAGTCCGAAATTACTATACGAACCTATTAGAATCATCAAATCCCAATTCCGAGGTCGTTTACTCAAAATGTTGACCGAAGTCAAACTTGGTCTTTTAAGCCAACCTTAAGAACCAAGTATTCCTATTTCAATTCAAACTTTCCCAAATTCTTAACTAACCATCCCCGTAAGTCATAAATCTGTAAAATCAAGTATGAAAAGTCTTATTTAAGGTAATGAGGTTCTAGAGCAAAAAGACCGGCCGAGTTATTACAAAGAAGAAGGGGGAGCTGCTGCTTACACTACCTACATTGAACATCAAAGCCTGTCTTATTACTCTGAGGTGCAACCATTTATGCAGGTGCAAAGTTAGACTCAGTTTCAGCATATGCTGACTCAAGCTTCACCATGATTGCAAATGCAGAGGCAATCTTCAGGCTCAAGGGATAGCTTATAAGAGAGACAACCAATGGCCTGCACTTTCACTAAGGAACAATATGAGCAGATACTACAGATGCTAAACAAAAGCTCTCTATCAGCCCCTTCAACAAACATGGCAACAGGTATAGGGTCTTCTTTGTAAGCCATAAGCCTCCAGAATTAATTATTGATACAGGAGCTACCAATCATATGGTGTCTGATCTAAACCTACGGTCTAAGTTAGAAGAAATCAAACTCAGTGACTCTAAGAAAGTTCACCTACCTAATGTAGATGTAGTCTATGTTATACATATGGGTAAAAGTCCTATATCAACATGAAGTCTACTTAGAAATGTTCTTCATATCCCAAAATTAAGATACAACCTGTTGTCAGTATCCAAGGAAATAAAATATGTACATTGTTGTGTTGCTTTTTATCATGACTTTTGTTTGTTTCAGGATCTCTACCGTGGGAGGGCGAAGGAGATTGGTAAGGAACATCATGTCACTATATCCTAATCCCACAGGCAAATAAGAGAAATATATAAACAACACTGAAAGTCAAGGATATTGCAAAACCAAAAAAAGGAGGAAGACATTGACTTGTGGCATAGGTGGCTAGGACATGTGCCTTCTAGACTGTAAAAGAAAATTTTCTCAGTTAAATCTGAAAAATGTGTTACAATTGTGAATACATGCCATGTAAGCCCACTAGCTAAGTATACTAGACTTTTATTCCCTATTAGCAACATAAAAAGTATGCAATGCTTTGATTTAATTCATGCAGATATATGGGTTCCTTATAAATTACCAACAGTCGATGGAAATAAATACTTCTTGACTTTGGTGGATGGAGTTTTTAGAATGACATGGTTATTTTTATTGAAGTTCAAGTTTGATGTGTGTGTAGTTCTAAAGTTCTTTATGTTCTATGTGAAAACTCAATTTAATAAAGTTGTTAAGGTAATCAAAACATATAATGGATTGGAGTTTGTTAACTCCACTTGAAGTGAGCTGTTCAATAGTCTTAGGATGGTTCATCAGAGAGCCTGTGTATATACTCTTCAGCAAAATAGAGTAGCTAAGAGGAAGCATAGCACATTCTGAAAGTTGCTAGAGCAATGAGATTTCAGGGTCATATACCACTGAAATATTGGGGGCACTGTGTTCTTGCTGCAGTTCATATTATGAATAGGATTCCTTCATCAGCCCTTACTGGCACCTCTCCTTTCGAGGAGGTATACAACAAACAACCATCACTAGATCACCTAAGGGTGTTAGGATGCCTATGTTATCTCAAAATAGTTCAAGAAAGGGACAAGCTGATGTCAAGAGCTATACCAGCATTAATGATGGGATATGCAACAACTCAGAAGGGCTATGTGCTCCTAAATCTTACTAATCATTGTTTTTTCGTCAACAGGGATGATGTTGTTTTCAAAGAAAATATTTTTCCATTTAGACATACAAGAAGAAAATATTTACCAATCTTTCTTTAGCCTGATACAACACCAGATTACATTTTGTTGACAGAAACTCCACATGTACCTGACATGGGATACAATGATGATCATGACAATGTACTACCACAATCAGACATGGGAGATACAGTTGATGATACAGAATCGGTTCTTAATGATGTTGAAGCTGCAAATAAAGGTATAAGAGAATCAGTTCCTGCAGCTCAAGAAGTTACTAATCAAGAACAAGTGCAACATTCATTTCCTCAACCAGCTTCTATTGCTCATCTTGTTATTGGGGATGAAATAAAATCATCCAGACCCAAGAATCCTCCTATTTGGTTGAAGGATATTGTGTCATTCAATGTTTATGAGTAAGCCCCTTATGCTATTGAAAACCATATTTCCTATACTGGAGTATCTCCTAAATACCTAGCCTATCTATCAACTTTCTCCTGTATTGTGGAGCCTACTACTTTTGCTGAGGCTAGTGAGATACTAGGTGGATAGAAGCCATGAAAGCTGAGATTGAGGCACTAGAAAGCAATCACAAATGGGACATAGTTTCACTTCCCACAGGAAAGGTTCCAATTGACTGCAAATAAGTGTGTAAAGTCAAATACAAGGCCTCAGGTGAAGTGGAGAGATTTAAAGCTAGGTTAGCAATGATTTAGTCAAAAGGAGGGAATTGACTACTAAGAGATATGTCACCTGTATGACATGGTGACAGTAAGAACTATACTGTCCATAGCTGCAGCTCAGAGGCAGCGTATCCATCAAATATATGTGTACAATGCCTTTCTTCAAGGTGATCTCTTTAATAAGATCTATATGCAACTGCCACCGGAATTCAGAAGCCAGGGGGAGTCTCAGCCAATGTGCAGGCTTATCCTTGTATGGCCTTAAATAGGCTCATAGGCGGTAGATTGAGAAGCTCACAGAAGCATTATATCAATTTAGCTTTACTCGGAGTCAATATAACCATTCTTTGTTCATCAAGAAGACCAATGAAGGTACTGTGATAGTACTAGCGTATGTGGATGACATGCTAGTTACTGGAACCTCCTTCCAGTTGATTGAGGAGACAAAGACAGCTCTACGACAAACTTTTAAAATTAATAATTTAGGAGAGTTGAAATTCTTTCTTGGTATAAAGTTTGCAAGGTCTACAGATGGAATTCTCATGCATCAAAGAAATTATGCTTTAGAGATCATCTCTGAGCTTGGCCTTAGAGAAGCAAAGCCTATAGCAACTCCACTAGAGGTCAATGCATAGCTGACAACAAAGTAGTATGATGATCATTTGGAGACTACAAGTAATACTATAAATGAACTATTACCAGGTCCAGTAGTCTATCAAAGGCTGATTGGGAAGCTGCTGTATTTGACTGTGACAAGACCTGATTTAGCATTCAGTGTGCAAATGATAAGTTAATCCTTTCAACAACCAAAAAGATCTCATATGGAGGTACCAATAAAAATTGTTAAATATGTCAAGAATCATCCTGGACAAGATGTTTTGATGTCAAGCAAAAACATAGGAACACCAGAGTACCACTGTGATGCAGACTGTGCTGCATGTCAACATTCAAAGAGATCTGTGATAGGGTTCTTGATCAAGCTAGGTAATTCCTTAGTGTCTTGGAAGTCTTAAGAGGTAGACAACAATCTCTAGAAGCTCTTGTAGGACTGATAAAAGAGATATGAGTTGAGGTTCAGCTGCCTGTAAACATTCACCGTGATAGCAAGGCAGACATACAGATTGCTGCAAATCCAGTATTATATGAACGCACAAAGCATATTGATATAGATTGACACTTTATAAGAGATAATGTGTTGGAAGGATTGGTTGCAAACTAGTATGTAGGTACAAGGAAACAACATGTAGATTTGTTGACAAAAGGGTTGAGCAGAATTTAACATGAGTATTTGAGTTTCAAGCTAGGTGTGTTTGCACCATCTATCTCGAGGGGGAGTGTATGAAAAAGGTGACTTAATGTAGTACTACCGGATTAGGGGTAGTTTAGACTATTTAATAATGTTAGTTAGTTTGAGGTAAAATGGAAATTAGTGAAGTGTATAAATATGGATCGTTTGTAGCAGCATATCATTTCACATTTTCTCTTTCTTTGAAGGCTGTGACGATTACAAAGCTTCCAAAAAATATAATTAAGTAGCTCCTAATAGCTCGCATACTAATATTTTATCTGCGATGTTTATACCGGACTGATAAATATACATGCACTAGACAAATATCTTTCATACATGTACTTTTACCTACTGATATGGTTTTAACTATTAATATTAACTGAGTTATTTAATTTAACGTAAATAACCATTAACAAATAGTTACGATATTATCGGTGATGTTCTGTACCACAAGCCACAAGCTAGGTATCAATTTTGGTACGCATAAGAATGACAGATAAGTTTTGTTGGTTTCTGTAATTAATTAATTAATTAAATACTTAAAAGAGGGTGAATGGGAAATGGAGGAAAATGAAAATTTTGAGTGAAATTTCAAGTTTTCCTCCCTTGGCATATGGACATTGTCCCATATTGGAAGATGAAGAGATTTTTTATGGGTTTATAACCAATTGCTCTTCTTCTAGCTCTTAAAGAGTTGAGAAGAAAGCAAGCCTCGTGCCGTCGTCGTCGTTGCTCGGCTTCGGCTTCGGCTTCGGTCAATTGATTGATTAATTTTTTGGACCAAATTTATTTGTTAATTGTAAAATATTAACAAAAATGTGTTAATAAATATTTGTTAATACAATTCGTTTTTCTGTTTTTGTAACAGAAAATTAACTACCCATCAATTTTCCCTATTTATATTGAGTAAATAGCCATTTATGTTATGGAATTTATGATGTGGGAGTTTTGCAGAAACAACCATTCTGAAGAGTTTCACCTCTCCAGATTCCAGCCCAAATTTTGGCTATAAATACAATAATATTCTGCTCAGAATTTCACTACGAATTTATGAGTTTTTTCTCCTTCTTCTGCATACTTTTAGCATACAAACAAAGCAAAAAGTAAGTGTGATTTGCTACTGATCTTTGTGTTTGCTGAAACACTAGCGTTTGGAGTATCACTACACCAGTGTGTAATTCGTTCTATCCTGGGAGGAAATATTCCATAACCTTGGGTGCTAGAAGGGGATTAAATTCTTTAAGGAGACAATGTGAATTCAGTGGGCTCGAATTGTTTATGATCATTTTGTTTTATGTCATTCTGTTTATCATAATTTTTGTTTATATTAATTTATATTTTCAGAATTTTACAAATACAATTTACTAACAAGCTTACGGAATTTAATATATTTCTGTATTTGTAAAACCTTTGTGGTTTTGTACTCTATTAAAATCTACGTAATTTTAACGTTGGTGTCATTCTTTTACAGAAATAACTAATGAGAATGAGAACCAAGCTATTCCAATGGTGACAGCCAATGCATCAACGAGCCGAACACCGGCAGCATTGGCACCGGCGGAGAAACCCGAAAAATTTTTCAGGATTGATTTCAAGCGCTGGCAGCAAAAGATGTTCTTCTATTTGACTACCTTAAGTCCTCAGAAGTTCATCAAGGAAGATGTTCATGTGCTGGCCGATGATACTCCTGATAATGAAAGCTTGCTCGTGATTGAGGAGTGAAAGCATTCAGATTTCCTGTGCAAGAATTATATTCTTAGCAGGTTGGAGGATGCTTTGTATAATGTCTACAGTGGCGTGTAAACATCAAAAGAACTGTGGACTGCGCTTGAAAGGAAGTACGAAACTGAAGATGCCGAGTTAAAAAAGTTCGTGGCTGCAAAGTTTTTTGACTATAAAATGGTAGATAGCAAATCTGTTATTACTCAAGTCCAAGAACTGCAAGTGATTATTCACGATCCCCTTGCTGAAGGTATGAATCAAATTAATATTGATGTTGAAAGTAGTAATCTTAGTATTCTTACTAACGGAAATTTCATTGAAGGTCTTGTCATCAATGAAGCATTCCAAGTAGAAGCAATGATTGAGAAGTTGTCTCCTTTGTGGAAGGACTTCAAAAACTACTTGAAACACAGCAAGGAGATGTCCCTTGAAGATCTCATTGTTAGATTGAGAATTGAAGAGGACAACAAAACTGCTGAAAAAAAAGGTTGTGGAAGTTCAAAAATAATGGGAGAAAATATTGTTGAAGAGAACAAGAAGAGAAAGAAAGCTTTTGGTCAGAAATACAACCCAAGTAAGAAGCGGTTTAGTGGAAACTGCAACAACTGCGGAAAAACCGGACACAAATCTACGGAGTGTCGTGCTCTGAAGAAAGACAAGAAGAAAGGTCAAGAAAACATGGTAGAAAAGCATGATGATGTTGATGACTTATGCGCCATGCTTTCCGAATGCAACTTGGTGGGAAATCCTAAGGAGTGGTGGATTGATTCTGGAGCCATCCTCCATGTTTGTGCTGTCAAGGAAGCTTTTGCTACTTATGCTCCTGTTGGACCCGATGAGACAATTTCCATGGGAAATGCTGCAAAGTCCAAGATTGAAGGATGTGGGAAGATATTTCTCAAAATAACTTCCGGCAAAGTGGTGACTTTGAACAATGTCCTTCATGTTTCCGAAATTAGGAAAAATTTAGTCTCTACTGGAATTCTTATTAAGAATGGATTTAAGTGTGTTTTTGTTTCCGATAAGGTTGTAATAAGTAAGAATAAAATGTTTGTAGGAAAAGGTTACCTCACTGAGGGCCTTTCAAGCTGAATGTAATGGTTGTGGAGAATAATAATAAAATTTTAGTTTCGTCTTACTTGCTTGAGTCAAATGAATTATGGCATATATGTTTGGTCATGTTATATATAAAGCCTTACGGAAAATGACTAATTTGGAAGTATTGCCTAAATTTAAATGCAACAAATCAAAATATCAAGTATGTGTGGAATCCAAGTATGTTAAACATCCTTATAAGTCAGTTGAAAATAATTCAAATTCTTTAGACTTAATTCGCACAGATATATGTGATATGACGTCAATACTATCTCGCGGTGGAAAGAAGTATTTCATAACTTTTATTGACGATAGTACTAGATATTGCTATGTTTATTTACTTAATAGTAAAGATGAAGCAATAGACGCATTCAAGCAATACAAAAGTGACGTTGAAACACAACTTAAATGATAAGAAGTGATAGGGGTGGTGAATATGAATCTCCTTTTGAACACATATGTTTAGAATATGGAATTATTCATCAAACAACGGATCCTTACACGCCCCAATCCAATGGGATTGCAGAAAGAAAAAATCGTTCATTAAAGAAGATGATGAACGAATTATTGATTAGTTCTGGTTTGCCACAGAACTTGTGGGGGGAAGCCGTTCTTACGGCTAGCTGAATACTAAATCGAGTACCCCATAGCAAAACACAATCAATTCCATATGAGAAATGGAAAGGAAGGAAGCCCAACTTGAATTATTTTAAAGTGTGGGGATGTTTGGCAAAAGTGCAAGTTCCTAAACCCAAAAGGGTAAAAATAGGACCGAAAACTATTAATTGTGTTTTCATAGGATATGCAACTAATAGTACAGCATATCGATTTATGGTTCATAAATCAGAAAATCCCGACATTCATAATAATACGGTTATAGAATCAGATAGTGCTGAATTTTTTGATAATATATACCCGTATAAAAAGGAATGTGAGTCGATTGGTGAAGGATCTAAGCTACCTCGGGAAGAAACAAAAGAAAGTACACTTAATCAGGATGATCTAAGACGTAGTAAACGTCAAAGAACGTCTACTTCATTTGGACCAGATTTTGTGACTTTCTTATTAGAAAATGAGCCTCAAACATTTAAAGAAGCTATGTCTTCTTCAGAATCATTGTTATGGAAAGAGGCAGTCAATAGTGAAATTGAATCCATACTAAACAACCATACATGTGAATTGGTTGACCTTCCTCCTGGAAATAAGTCGTTGGATTCTAAATGGATCTTTAAAAGGAAAATGAAAGATGATGGCACTATTGACAAATATAAGGCTAGACTTGTGATCAAACGGCATAGACAAAAATAAGGTCTTGACTATTTTGATACATACTCTCCAATTATAAGAATTACGTCCGCGTTGGTAGCGTTAGCTGCAGTTTATGGTCTTGAAATTCATCAAATGGATGTGAAGACAGCCTTCTTAAATGGAGAGTTGGAGGAAGAAATTTACATGGAACAACCTGAAGGGTTTGTGGTTCCAAGTAAAGAAATAAAGGTTTGTATACTTGTTAAGTCCCTTTACGGACTAAAACAAGCACACAAATAATGGCATGCGAAATTTGACCAAATAATATTGTCAAATGGGTTTAAGATAAATGAACGTGACAAATGTGTGTACATTAAAAATGTTCCAAATTACATAGTCATTGTTTGCTTATATGTGGATGATATGCTCATAATCAGTAATGGCATTGCCAACATAAATGCTACTAAGCGTATGCTTACTAGCAAGTTTGATATGGAAGCCGTGAGAGTTGCTGATTTAATTCTGGGAATTAAGATCCATAAGACTTCTCAAGGTCTGGCATTGTCACAATCTCATTATATTACGACAGTACTTGAAAAATTCAAGCACTTGGGCTTTAAAGTTGCAAAGACTCAAATTGACATGAATCTTGCATTAGCAAAGAACAAAGGCCAAAGCATATCACAATTGGATTATGCTCGTGTGTTGGGATTCTTAATGTACATCATGAATTTTACACGACCAGATATAGCTTGTTCCATAAGTAAATTGAGTTGATATACGAGAAATCCAGGTCAATCTCATTGGATGGCCATGAAACGAGTTTTTGGGTATTTAGTACATACTCAGGATTTGCTTTGCACTACAGTAAATATCCTGCTGTCATTGAGGGATACTGTGATGCAAATTGTATCACTGGATCAACTGATTCTAAGTCCACAAGTGGATATGTGTTCACTATTGGTGGAGAAGCGGTATCTTGGAAGTCGTCCAAACAAACTTGTATTGTCCGCTCTACAATGGAGGCTGAGTTCATAGCCTTGGATAAAGCCGGTGAAGAAGCTGAATGGCTCCGTAATTTCTTGGAGGATATACAATTTTGGCCCAAACCGTTGGTGCCAATATGCATATATTGTGATAATCAAGCGGCAATTGGAAGGGCTGGGAGCGTTATGTATAACGGTAAATCTCGTCATATACGATGAATACATAAAACCGTTAGATAATTACTCTCTAGAGGAATTATCACGATTGACTATGTAAAGTCAAGTGATAATGTGTCGGATCCACTTACAAAAGGCCTAACTAGAGAGGTAGTTGAGAAATCATCAAGGGGAATGGGACTGTGGCTGAGAACAAGTAATAGTGGCGGTAACTCTACCTAGAAGGCTGGAGATTCCAAGATCTAGGTTCAAGGAGATCAAACAAAGTCATTTATGACGGTTCAACATTGTCAACTAAACTTTTGGTCCATTCTCGTGATGAGACAATGTTCAGTACAAAGGATAAATCATTAAGGTATTTTAATGATTTCTAAGTTTGATATGGGGTATATCAAATAGTGTATCTACGGAATAACACGTTTAGGAATTGCCTATGTAAGTGTGAAGTGTTAGCCGCTTCAAAGAGAATTTTGTAAGGCCAATTCTCTACGTGCTTTTGAAACCAGGCGGTGTTTATGGCTGAAACGAACACAACAATGAGAACAAAGATGGTTAAGGATTGGTTGTGTGACTTGTAATTATCTAGGTATACACCAAACTTCGTCGGTTCAAAGATATCAAATCTACCGATTGATCGAGTATATCCGACATAAGTTCACTACAGAAAGTTCATAGGGAAACCTACTTATCCAGATGCAATTAATCCTTGCTTGCGAATCACATAGTTTTTCATGCATACTTCCGTGATATAGCCATTCACCATTCATGTGGGGGATTGTTGGGTTTATGTATTTAATTAATAAATTAAATACTTAAAAGAGGGTGAATGGGAAATGGAGGAAAATGAAATTTTTGAGTGAAATTTCAAGTTTCCATCCTTGACATATGGACATTGTCACATATTGGAAGAGGAAGAGATTTTTATGGGTTTATAAGCAATTGCTCTTCTTCTAGCTCTTACAGAGTTGAGAAGAAAGCAAGCCTCGCGCCGTCGTCGTCGCTCGCTCGGCTCGACATTGGCTTCGGCTTCAGATTCGGATTTGGTCAAATAATTGTTACATTGATTAACTTTTTAGACCAAATTTATTTGTTAATAGTAAAATATTAATAAAAATATGTTATTAAATATTTGTTAATAACAGAATATTAATATTAAATATTAATATTAAATCCAATCCGTTTTTCTGTTTTGTAACAGAAAATTAACTACTCATCAATTTTCCCTCTTTATTGTTGAGTAAATAGCCATTTATGTAATGACTTTTATGCTGTAGCAGTTCTGCAGAAATAGCCATTCTGAAGAGTTTCACCTCTTCAGATTCCAGTCCAAATTTTGACTATAAATATAATAATATTCTGCTCAGAATTTCACAACGAATTTATGAGTTTTCTCTCCTTCTTCTACATACTTTTAGCATACAAACAAAGCAAAAAGTAAGTGTGATTTGCTACTGATCTTTGTGTTCGCTGAAACACTGGCATTTGGAGAACCACTACACCAGTGTGTAATTCGTTCTATCCTGGAAGGAAATAATCCATAACCTTGGGTGCTAGAAGGGGTTAAATTCCTTAAGGAGACATTGTGAATTCAGTGGGCTCGAATTCTTTATGATCATTTTGTTTTATGTCATTTCTGTTTATCATAATTTTTGTTTATATTAATTTAAATTTTCAAAATTATTTTACAAATACAATTTACTACATAAGTTTTACATGAAATGCCATTTCCTGCTCATTTCAAAAAAAAAAAAAAAACTAATGCTGCTGATTCTGACAATTATGTTGGTAGAAATTAAATGGCTTGGCTCTATAAGAGAATAACCAATACGTATTTTTATGTTAATTTGTGTGATGTAATTTGATTCGGCACGGAATTTAAGAAAAAAATAAAGTCTTTTGATACTCATAATAATTGTGTGGTTAATAGACTTTTATAACTAGTATGATTTTAAATATATCATAATATTTGTATGATTATAGTATATTCCATTAAAGATAAAATGAGAAATTAAAAGTTAGATTCTTTTTCAAGTATAAAAAAGCGTTATTTTCCTGAACAAACTAAAAATAAAATAGTACATAAATAAACGTACAGAGAGAGTATAGATAGTTGAAAACTTCATTTGTTACGTTGTAGCTTCTAATTTACAAAGAATACTGATATAGATATGTGGATACAAAATATACCTAGTTGAAAACTACCTCGATTTATGCTGTTGGACTTGCCCAACCACTCGATTAAGAATTTAGTGTTTGGCGTTGAATTTTCTTAGACAACAAGCAAGTGTGAATATAACAATAACAACAACAACAACAACTGTCCAGTATATTCCCACAAAGTGGGGTCTGGAGAGGGTAATATGTAGACGGGGCTTACCCCTACCCGAAAGGGCAGGGAGGCTATTTCTAATCGACCATCGGCGCAGGAAAACAAAAACAAAAACAAAAATAAAAATAGCATTAGTAACTCCAGCGGAAATCGCATAAATAATTATCTAAGCTTAAGAACCATAAGTAGCATAAATAAAATAATATGCAATAATAACAAACAGTAACTACGATAAATGACTACCATAAGAGGACACAATCCAATATACAAATCATCTATGAAGGGCCCTATCAAGCCTCACCCAACCCCGGGAAAGGAGTACGAAAAATTATAGAAGCCCCTATCCTACAACCTTGATACTAGAGCTCCAGACGTTCCTACCAAGGGCCATGTCCTTGAAAATCCGCATTTAGTCATGTCCTGCCTAATTACCTCTCCCCAATACCTCTTAGGCCTCCCTCTGCCTCGCTTCATACCGACCACCGCTAGCCGCTCACAGCTCCTCGCCAGAACATCAGGGCTTCTCCTCCGTACATGCCCGAACCACCCGAGCGTCGCTTCTCGCATCTTCACATCCACTGGGGCCACCCCCACCTTCTCCCGAATAACTTCATTCTTAATATTATCTAACTCGGTGGGCCTGCACTATCCACCTGAGCATCCTCATCTCCGCAACTTTCATTCTCTGAACATGAGAGTTCTTCACCGGCTAGCACTCCATCCCATACAACATGGCAGGTCTAACCACAACTCTATAAAACTTCCCCTTCAGTTTCTGTGGCACTTTCTTGTCACACAAGAAACCTGATGCAAGCCTCCACTTCGACCACCCCGTCCCTATGCGGTGAGTGACATCCCCATCTATCTCTTCGTCCCCTGAATCACCGATCCAAGTGTGAATATAATGACTATATATTATTGTCTCTTAGATATCATGTATACTATCGCTTTTGTCATGCCAGGTAATTGCAAATCACAAATCTTATATCATTGACTAATTGTTCTCGGTATTGCCTGATAACCTATGGAAATTCATTATAATTTTAATAGGAATAAAGACACAAGTTCTGTTGTTTTGTTTTCTGCGGTAGGAGGAACCTTGACAAATAAAAAGTAGTGCACGACTCATATAGCGAAAAATTATTTACATAATGTTCTATACATATATGGTTACAGATAAAAAGAGATGATATTAGATACATATGCATTTTTCCCAAGCATCTTCAAGATTGTTCACCATTTCAGACATCGTTCTTGATTGAAGAACTATAATTAGTCTGATCGTCATAGTATTTTGACCACAGCATAACTCCACCATACTTAGCTGAGCTTTTTATTTTTGGAAGAAGCTGAGAAGTGAGATCATTAGCTGGAATAAATCCACTCCCCGCGGCTGCAGGAGCTGCTGGTAATCCCAGATAAATCTTTGTAGCTGGAATATCTGAAGTCCATTGTTCCCAAGCAGATTCAAGATTGTTAATATCACCACTACTGTATTGACAAGGAGGATTGTTATAGAATTGAACCCAAACGTAATCGAAAACCCCTGTTTCTAATGCATTTCCAATCCATGCATCAGGGAATGGACATTGTGGCGCTGCTGTTAAATACACCTTTTTTCCCATACTACTATATGCAGAAAGTGACTTGGCCAAAATATCCCAATATAGATTCGTTCCACCTTCAATATCAAAGTCTATTCCATCCAAAACAGCATCGCCAAGAGGACGAGTGCTCGATTGTCCCCCTAAGAAGTTGTTCCATAGATAAGTAGCAACTTCCCTAGCATCGTCAGCAGAGGAGAGGTAATAGAATCCGGCGCCACCTCCAATTGATAGGATTACTTTTATTCCTTTCGATTGGCACGAATTTATGTCTGAAGTTAATTTTGTGCACTCGCCAAGACTTGGATCAATGACCAGCAAGATTTATCGTAGGTTGTTGGCCATTGCCAAAAGTCGCGAGAAAAGCTAGGTTCACAATTTCATAGTTTCCGGTGCCACAAGTTTCTGCTAGAGTTCCTTCATTTGCATTTTGGCCCCAATAAATAGAAATTCCACCAGCATTACAAGAAAGAGCTAGTGTCAGAGTGAAAAAGGAGAAAAATGGCAAATATATTTTCATAGGAAGTACCATAGTTCACAAAGATTTTGAACCAACTATTGTAGTAGTGGTTGAATTATGGAGAATGTGTTAAGAGGAACATGGAATTTATAGGAGGGAGCATCTTTAGATAGAGGGCTACTATTTTGTGCTTATTAATGGGTTTTGCTTCGCGGTCAAGTAGTCCTTTTTTATATGTGATGAATTAGCAACAGTTTTAGCTTATGTTTTATCCACAATAACGGTCCGTCGTCTCACAAACTTCTTGGCGTTGTCTAGTAGCTCTTGTCCACAACAAAAACTTACAAGTAATATAATGCACTTAGAAGCCCTTTGATGTAAGTAAATAATGTAAATAATCATAATTCACATGACAGTTTGATTAGATGCAATGATCCTCATGATTGGCAAATGCGCTCGCATCCATGAAAAAAGAATGGATTTTATTCCGTGTTGGCCCCAGCGAAGGTTTGTTTTGAAGATTAACAAAGGAAGTTCAGGCATGAACTAGGTCCATCCTCTGTGTACATAGAAACGGGCAGATTCGAGTATATGGAGTGCATGCGAAAGAGATAAGCTTAACTTGGTATAGTTGATATCTTCCGATCGAAAAGGTTGCATAATTGATAAGGAGAAGGACTCCTTAATCAAAGAGAACACTATCCAAGATAGGGAATGAGTTAGAAGTTAAAATCAACTAGAACTCTTCCACCAAGAAAGAGTAGCATTAGAACTGTAGTTATTTCTTCATCTACTAACTCTATAAATTGCAGGATGTTCTCACTTTACAGGTAATGCACAAACGCAGAAGTTAAACGTGAACTGAGAGTAAAATAGCAAGGCCTTTTGCAAGCAGTTCGTGTGTCATTCAAAGTGTGCAAACCTGAAGCTACATGAACTAGATAGAAGAACCAGTTCCAAGTGTCTGTCGTTTTTTTTAGCTCAATTGTAGTAGCTATTTTCATATTGTACTTTTCAGCTTTATCTAAAGGCTCTTTGCACAAACGCAGAAGTTAAACGCGAATTGAGAGCAAAATAGCAATACTTTTTGCAAGCAGTTTCTGTGTGATTCAAGTGTGCAAACCTGAAGCTACATGAACCAGATAAAAGAATCAGTTTCAAGTATCTGTCTTTTATTCTAGTTAAATTGTAGTAGGTATTTTCATATTATACCTTTCAGCTTTATCTAGAGACAATTGAAATAGGTACTCAGAGTATTCAAGTTAGAGTTAACTTGAAGTTGCTGCAACTGTTAGAGGTTATTTTCCACAATGGGATTATAGTTAATCCTAGGTTTACAAAAGTATTTTGTAAATGCAATTTTTGACTCATTGATTTAGTGGAGTTGTTTGGGAAATTCTACTGAGGAGTAGGTCGTGATTTTTTTCACCTTTTGAGCCAGGTATGTTTCACGTAAAATACTTGTGTTCTTTATTTTTCGCATTTACTATTTCATCAATAGTAGGCTAAGGAACACTTAGAAGAACCAGGTCCTTCTATAATCAATTTAAGAGAAAACTTGGATACTAATCTTAGGATACACACTTTGCGCGTAATGAAGAAATTCTACCATCTATTTGAGATTTGAGATTTACCAATAGTTCACCATCTGATATTTCAAAATATTATCTTTAGAAACTTTTGTTAGGAATCAATAGCAAAGAGCTTAAGGAATGCCTATTTTCTTCAAAACTAATTACATTATTGAAATTCGTGCACATTAGCATATCAATATCTACTCCTTTTTTAATACGTCTTGCACTTAAATCTTTCAATTGATGCTCCTTTGTGTTGCCTAAACATTGACATTTCCATATTTATTTAATATACTGATTTAACAATTTCGTTCTATTTTATACAGGAAAAAACCAACGAAATTCACACTTTGGGAAGATTTTATCGATCATGATGGGAACAAACTACTCGAATTGCTTAAAGGAGAATACCCAATCATCCTTGCTAAAAAAGTTGAAAGGCCAAAGTCGTCGTAAGGTAAAACGCCTCAAATGCCTGCAAGATGGAGTAACAAATTCAATACAGGTATAATATATACGCAGTTATATTTAAGTTTTCCATATACCAAGCAACCAAGTTAGAGCTGAATGTTCAAATGCATGCAGGATTGACTAACAGATTCAGCACAACAATTGAAATCAATCCTCCATACCCACAAGCAAATGCAC
The DNA here is from genome assembly GCA_034376525.1 of Nicotiana benthamiana. Lineage (NCBI taxonomy): Eukaryota > Viridiplantae > Streptophyta > Magnoliopsida > Solanales > Solanaceae > Nicotiana > Nicotiana benthamiana. The sequence continues at coordinate 124,821,342 of CM067338.1, read as the reverse complement.
TCAGAACATGGTATTGTAACCAATTACATTATTAATCGTATATGTGTTTCAACGTATAGAAGAACTCATTTTGAAATGTTAACATACTCGAAGGCCCAACAAAATGAACAATTGCTTGTTGCGTACACAATGAAAAGCACAAGTCCAACAGACTCTCTTTTATATCTTCCATTCGAAGAAGAGATAGTAACAATTGCAGAAATCCGACAACAAGATTCCGTAAGTACACTAAATTTCCATATATGTCATGTTACAATTTTTTTATCTTTATTGTCTAATAACAAGTATTAATATACAACATCTTTATGTTTTCTAGGGCAACATATTCGACATACAGGCTGAAGTCGTACTACAAAATAAGAATCAACGATTTTTTATCTTAGCTTGTTCAGACTGCTAACAACACTTCACACGAGCTATCTTACGAAGAAAGTTTTATTGCACTAATTGCCGTGGAGTTACCCAGCTGGTTCCCAGGTATACATGCAATTTCCACATAGTTATTTATATTTAACATTATACATTCATCCTCTTTTAATTAAGCAATCATTTTGTCGTACAACTAGATGCCAATTTGAAGTAATGCTAACAGATCAGAGCAGTTCTACAACAGCAACTATCACCGACGAACCTGCAGAAAAAATATTGCTTCTCACTTCGGAAGAGATTTATGATATCTTCAATGTAAAGGTACATTGTTAATTTTCAAAAACCACAACAACTATTTTTTACATGTTGAGTCGCCTCTGACACATAAATAATTAATTTTATCTTTACAGAAAGAACCGTTGCCTCTTGTAAACGCGCAAAAGCTATTGACTGGCAAGATCTTCAAGATTCAAATAAAAAAGCTATTTATAAGAAACAATGAGGCAGGAAAGTTAGTTATTTTGTCTTTCATGGACAAAACTAACTTGGTTATCCCAGAAATGCCAGCCACCATCAAGGAAATTGGAGAAGGAAGTAAACGAAAAATTGAACACGTTGTCTCAGAGAAACAAGAACAACCACACACAACAACCAATGGCAATGGTTCCCGCAACAAATGTAAGGCGGAAATGAAATTTCCCCTTCAAAAAACTGCTGAAAGGAATTTGAAATTTCTGTTCCTTCTAAATTTAATATCAAATTCAACTTCGTAGAAACAACAAGCAACTTATACGACTACGATTTTTTAGCGCTTTTGTCAGGGAAATATCTTTTGCTACTATTTTGGGATGCAAGTAGAGTCACATTGGATGTTGTTTTTGAATACGGTTAAACTCACTTTTGCGACTGCTTTCTGCATGCTTCTCTTCCAGGAATATGTCGTGCTCACACAAGGTCAGCATACTTGATTACAAATCTTTATTTTTTCAAAATCTTTCATACCAATCAATATAAAGTCATTGCAACTGTTTCATATTAGTTTGGGAGAAAAAAAAAAACATTGACGCTTGAAAATGACTTTTTTGAAATTTAATATTCTATCGTTTTTTTATTTCTCTTCATTTAATTTCTTTTTGTGCAGAGAGGCTAAATTGTTCTGGTTGTAGATTTATTTATATTCAATCTTTAAGAGTTGCTTAATTTGATCATTACAAAAATGTTCTTGGAGAAATTATGATGTGCATTAAAAAAATGTCGATGCAGAATTAAGTTTTTGTGGGGTTAAGGTTTAGGTTCTTGTTAGTTGGTATGTTTCTGTTGTCAAAAATAATTGTTACTATTGTTCTGGTTCAAAATGATTAACAAACTTTATTAGATTTTTATTAACAAGTTGCCTCATTTGCACCCTTTAAATTCGCATGCAAATTCTGCAATTTGCAAGAACTAAACTGCAATTACATGTAGTCAAGATGGATTTACAGTAATAGCTCTAAGGTTACCTTGGTTTGGTTTCAATGATCCAATTCCTAATAATACTCTATACTATTTAGCTACTTTACATATTTTGAATCTTAGACCCTAAGAAAGCGGTTACTCTCGGTGCACGTTAAGCTCTCGATTGGTGCACAATAGCAGGACGCCATTGTCGCCGGAAATGGCTCGTCGCCGGCGTAACGCACCTCCCACTAATGTGCAAATAGTTACTCCAGAGCATGGCATTACAAAGGAGCTTGAACTATTAACATCTGGCAACTTTCTGCCCCAGAAGTTCCAATCAACAGAGGTGATGCATGGAGAGGGGGAAAACTGTGAATTGCCATTGCCGATAACTGATGCACCTTCCAGCATCGCCGTAAGACGGTTACAGTTTACTGATGCCATTGGATCGGAGAAATCCATACCGACTGCAGCGGATCTGGTGCGAGGAAATCGCAATTCTCAGATGGGCAAGCAACTCTCATTCGTCCCCCCCCCCCCCCCTACTGATCGAGATGGCAAAAAGGTTGTTAAGATCAGTGAGGACGATCTGAAATATCAATTGGATTACTGGCAAAATGCTTTGATTGGATACATAATTGGTGATAATCCGAGTGAGAAAACTATCGATAATTTTGTCATGCATGTGTGAAATTTCGTGGCTAAACCTCAGTTACTGATTCATGCTGATGGTTACTGTATTTTTCGCTTCAATTGTATCGAGGATAGAGATTTAGTCACGCAATCAGGGCCCTATTCCTATAGGAACAAACCAATGGTTTTGAAACCCTGGGAAGTTGATTTCTCTTTTCAGAGTGATATTCTAAGCACTGTTCCTGTATGGATTCGTTTCCCTGGACTTCCGGTGGGTTACTGGTCTACTGAGGTATTGAGCAAAATGGCCAGTGCAGTTGGCAAACTATTATACACTGACAAATTTACTGCGCATTATGAAAAAATTTCGTTTGCCCGTGTCCTAGTAGAGGTCGATGCTGCTTATTCACTCCCTGACCAATTAGAGATTGATACTCCTTATGGTCCTAAGATCCAGACAATTGAGTATGATTGGAAACCTAGTTTCTGTAATCATTTCCTGAAATTTGGGCATGATTCATTGGATTGCTGGTACTATGCTGATAACAATGCAAGGAAGGATATGGAGGAGCAGGATAAACCAAGGAGGCAGAAAGGTAAATTGAAACAGCAGGGGAAAAATACAAAAAATGAATGGCTTGTAAAGCAGCCTATAGCTAATGCAGAAGTACAGGTAAGCCATGAGAATGCAGTCAATTCAGAAGTGCTGGAGGTGCAGGCAGTGCAGATCCCTAATAAGGTGAATGAGAACATCTTAGTTAGTGTTCAGCAGCTTGCACAAACTGATCCTGAAATTCATGTGAGGCCTGAAACTGCAGTCATTGTAGTCGATACAACAAATGGTAACATTAGGAAATGATTGATAATTGCAGTAAAGGGAAGGCTACTATGGTTGTGGTTGGGAACAGGGTTCAGCAGATTGATCCGGGACCCTCACACAGATTAACCCCTAATTTCCTATGATTATTGTTACATGGAACATTAGAGGGCTAAACCAAGCCCATAAGCAAAAGGAGTTGAAAAACTTCCTAGCTGTTAATAAGGTAGATGTCATGGGAGTTTTAGAAACTAGAGTAAAGGAGCATAAAGCTAAGAAGATACTTGACAAGGTTGCTAAGGATTGGAAGGTTCAATGCAATTACTCAAAGGCTGCTAATGGTAGAATATGGTTGCTTTGGAAACCACACATCCAGATCCATATATCCACTGTTACTGACCAGCTCATTCAGTGTTTTTTAGAAGATACAAGAAGCCAAGCCAGAATTCATTTAAGTGTTATATATGCCCATAATACTGCACTTCTCAGGAACCAACTGTGGAGTGACCTTAGATCAACCTATATTCCCAGTCAAGATGCTTGGCTGATCAGTGGTGATTTCAACTGTGTATTATGTTCTGATGACAGAATTGGCTCCCCAGTTACTGATGCTGAAGTTAAAGATTTCAAAGACACTATTTCTGACCTGCAACTCACTGCCCTCAGAGTTAAAGGGTGGCACTTCACTTGAACCAATAAGCAAGATTCTTCCACTAGAGTTTATAGTAAAATTGATTGGGCTTTGGGCAAATTTCAGTGGCTACAACAGTATGGGCATCTGCAAGCTGATTTTATGAACCCCTCAGTCTCTGATCATTCCCCTATCCTTATCAAATTTGGAGATCAAAAATCTTTGCACCCTAAACCTTTCAGACTATATCTTGCTGTTATGGAACAACCTCAGTTTCATAGCATTTTACAGCAGGTTTGGAGACAGAATTATTGAAGAACACCTATGAAGCAGCTATGGCAAAAACTGAAGGCCATGAAACAACATTTAAAGGAGATAAATGTTCATATGGCTTCTTACAAGCAGAAAATTATTCAGGCAAGGGAAAAATTGGGTATTATTCAAGTTCAACTGCAAAACAGCCCATTAACACAGTCACTAATTACTGAGGAAAAAGAAGCAATTAAAGAAATTGAGAAGTGGAGTTGTGTGGAGGAAAAAATTCTGAGGCACAAGTCCAAAGCTTGCTGGATTGAGTGTGGGGATGCTAACACTAAGTATTTCCATGCTCAATGGAAGATCATAACAGGACATAACAACATCACATCCATTTATACAGACACAGGTTTGAAACTAACTGATCCTTTAGCTGTGGAACAGGAATTCATAAAGGTATATCAATCATTAATGGGGGAGTGTGCCACTGAACACGCTTGTGCAAATTCTACAATTATAAAAGAGGGACAGTGCTTAAATCTAGCTCAGCAAAGACTGCTCATTAGAGAGGTAACTATGGAAGAGATCACTGAAGCTGTCAAAGAAATGCCTAAAGATAAAGCACCAGGAGTAGATGGCTTTCCAGTGGAATGTTTTACTAAGAACTGGGAGATGGTAAAGGATGACATTCTAGCTGCTACCAAGGAGTTCTTTTCTACATGCAAAATGCCTCATGTGATCAACACCACTGCCATAGTACTTGTACCTAAAGTCAAAGCACCTGCTACTGTTAAAGATTATAGACCTATTGCTTGCTGCACTACTATCTACAAAATCATCTCTAAAGTTAATACCAGGAGGATGAAGGCTGTCATTGGGGATTTAGTTGGTCCTGCTCAATCTGCTTTTATTGAAGGAAGAAGTATTGTTGATAACATCTTGCTAAGCCATGAAATCTTTAAGGGTTACTCAAGGAAAGGTGTCTCTCCCAGATGTGTACTCAAGGTGCACTTGAGGAAGGCATATGATACACTGGAATGAAATTTTCTGAAGCAGATTCTTATTGATTTGGGCTTCCCGGCAAAATTTATTCATTGGATCATGACCTGTGTTACCACTATCTCTTATTCCTTAGTAATGAATGGTGGCTTAACTAAACCATTCACTGCTAAGAGAGGTATTAGACAAGGTGACCCTATGTCACCTTACCTGTTTGTATTGGCAATGGAATACCTTAACATAATACTACAGCAGCTGCACAAGGATGGGAACTTCAACTTCCATCCCAAATGCAGAAAACTCAGTGTTTCTCATGTTTGTTTTGCTGATGACCTCCTTATGTTCTTTCGAGCAGATATTATATCTATCCAGATCTTGCATAAAGCTTTTCATAAGTTTTCAGAAGCATCTAGTCTTCAGGCAAATATCAGCAAGAGTTCTATCTATCTGGCTGGTGTGCAGCAAAGCATCAGAGAAGAAATTATTGAAACCTTGGGATTCACTGAAGGTCAACTTCCATTCAGATACTTGGGGATTCCACTTGATTCTAAGAAGCTGACTATCCATCATTATATGCCCCTAATTGAAAAGATCACAGACAAAGTTACTTGTTGGTCAGCTAAACGGCTATCATATGCAGGTAGAAGCCAATTGATTAAAGCTGTGGTGTTTGACATTCAGACTTATTGGGCACAAGTATTCATTATGCCCAAGAAAGTATTGAAAGCTATTGAAGCAATATGCAGAACTTTTCTATGGACTGACAAAGCTAATCTATCCAGCAGGGCACTGGTGGCTTGGGACAAAGTGTGCAGACCTATCAGCTGGAGGTCTTAACATCCTAGACTTGAAGGTGTGGAACAAAGCAGCCATAACTAAGCTGCTATGGGACTTGTCTAGGAAGAAAGACTGTCTATGGGTTCGATGGGTTCATTCCTATTACATCAAGCAAGGTAACATTGCCACAATTAACATTCCAAAAGCAGTCTCTTGGGTGGTAAGAAAGGTACTGGAAAGTAGAACTTTGATACTGGAGAGCCATAAGCTTCAAGGTGATCTAATTGCCAGACTGCAAAGTATTTGCAGGCTGGGCAAATTACACATTCAGAAACTCTACCTCACTATGCTCCCCAGTTTCAATAAGGTTGAATGGAAGAACTTGATGCTGATAACTAATGTCCTACCTCGGCATAAGTTCACTGTTTGGTTAGCAGCTCAACATAAACTTCCTACAGTTGAAAGATTGCAGATCATGGGCATACAAGTTCCAGCAACTTGTGTGTTTTGCAAACAAAATGTTGAGGACTTCAATCACCTATTCTTTGAGTGTCCTATCACAAACAGATTGTGGCCCAGAATATGTGTTTGGCTAGGGCATTCCAGAACAGTTGACTGCTGGGAAACTGAGCTTCACTGGATATGCAGCAAAGCTAAAAGTAGACTGTGGCAAAATGCTATCACAGCTTCTGCATTTGTCACTACTACTGCCCTCATCTGGAAAGAAAGGAACCACATTCATTTTGAAGGGGCTGCTTTTCTGGAGGAACTGACTTGCAGAGAGATTGCCTTACTCATACACATTCGAGGCAGCAAGTGCAAACATTGGCAGACTGGTCTGAGACAGCTCAATTACTTTCCTTAGCTATTGCATTTGGTTTGTGTATAGATAGTTAAGATAGTATAGAGAGTACTTGTAAAAGTGTAGTAGTCAGTTCAATCTACTACCATAAAGCTCTATGATGTACATATTCTTTGAGATCAATGAAACTAATAGTTATATATACTAAAAAAAATCTTAGACCCTGAAAAAGTTGTCCCATCTTTACCTTCTTATGTGTTGTTATCGTTGCTAATGTATTCTTTTCCCATTCTTCAATCTCATAGCATATGGCATGTGTACAATACTTAATGCAGTCTTAAAATATCATTTATCACTTCAATACAGTAAAGAAATACAGAAGCAAAATGGAATGTAAATGATGATATGCTTCTCTTGATATTGTTTTTCATTATTGTATTTGTTTTGCTGAAATGCATTTCCTTTCCAACATTTCCTCATCTTCTGTCAAAAAAAAGAACAAGATATAAATAACTAACATTTATTTTTTTTGTAATTTATTAGATTCTTCAACATGTCAAGTTAATTTTTATTTAATTAGTAAGAATAGAAAAGAGAATTGACTTATTGTTGCAGTACATTCTTTCTTACTTTCCCTTTCCCCCGTCTTTCTGTGCTCTGTTGCTTCTTGAGCAAACTAAGGTAATTTGACTTTTCGCTAATCCATATGAGTTGTTGTCTTCCAAATGACCTTTTTTCAATTTTCCCTTTGTTTGATGAATTATTTGAGCTTGATAATGTGGTAGGTATTTGTTAATTTTTTTATTTTTTCCTGATTTTTTTATTTCTTTCTTGCTGGATTTTTTATACGGTTAAGGGTCAAATATATCCTTGTACTATTCAAAATAGATCATATTTATCCTCCGTTTGAATTCTTTAACAAATATACCTCCACCGTTACACATTTGGGCCACATATATCCTTCTACCGTTAAAACTTGTTTCCTCAATATTTTTAAACACGTGGCAGTCTTACATTGGTCCAAATTAGCCCACCCAGTCAATTGTTTAAACCCGCCCGACCCAAATTTATAACCCGCCCCGACCCCAGTCATAACTATGTACAGCCTATGAGATCTCGACGTAATTTCAATTCTAACAACAACCGAAGAAAGCGAAGTCCACAAAAGAATGGACATGGCTAACCTATCGAGTTCTCCTCCTGCTAAAAACCGCCCTATGGTGATGGGCGAGGTGAAGATTCTGAAACGCGGTGAAGCGTTGACCAAGCCGGTACCTTTGAAGGACGATAACAAAAAGGTGGGTGGTGGAGTAGTTGAAGATTTGGTGTTGTCGACTACAGATCGGCTTGGTCCAGAGCCGAATATAGTGCCGAAGCAGATAAGGATCGGTGATTTTTATGCTGGATCGGCTTTTGTAACCTCGCCGCCTCCGAGCTCTTTGCCTGTGCCGGCTTTCTTCAACAAGAAGAAAAGTGAGAGTACCGACGATGCTACTAGTGACTTGAGGCGTCTTCTCAGGCTCGATTTGTGGTGAACGGTGGGAGTAGTTGAACAATGAAACTTGAGCTTTGTTTGTTGCAGTTATGGTGATGATCCTGGGATGGTAAAGTGATGATGGTGTTGATGGTCAATATGGTCAAATAACTGGGGTCGGGACGGGTTATAAATTTGGGTCGGGTGGGTTTAAACAATTGATTGGGTGGACTAATTTGGACCAATGTAAGACTGCCACGTGTTTAAAAATATTGAGGAAACAAGTTTTAACGGTGGAAGGGTATATGTGGCCCGAATGTGTAACGGTGGGGGTATATTTGTTAAAGAATTCAAACGGAGGATAAATATGACCTATTTTGAATAGTACAAGGATATATTTGACCCTTAACCGTTTTTTATATACATTCAGTAGTTGTATCTTATTTGATGTTTGAAAATAGCTACATAGATGCATATTTATGATAAACGGTTAATTCTAGTGTTAGATGTATAAGATTGTTTTGAGAGTAAATGGGTTCTCTGAGGATGAACTTAGTTGTAAAAAATTGTGATTCGAGAGTAAATGGGTTCTTTAACAACAATAACAACCCAGTATAATCTCATTTAGTGGGGTCTGGGGAGGGTAGTATGTACGCAGACCTTACCCCTACCCTTGGGTAGAGAGGCTGTTTCCAAATAGACCCCCGGCATCCTTCCCTCCAAGAACTTCCCACCTTGCTCTTAGGGAGACTCGAACTCACAACCTCTCGATTGGAAGTGAGAGGTTACTTACCATCAGAGCAACCCCTCTTTAAGTATATTGAAATCTTTTCGCTTATTAAGATCAACAAAAAAAAATGACAAAAAAGGGAAACAAGAATTCAAAAATATCATCGGATGAAATGTTAATTCATGATTTAAATTGATCTTTCTTGGTTCGAACTATTAAACAACTATTTTTATCTTAGTTACTTGAAATTTTGCCATCTTGTATAATCATCTTTGTATAACTTTCAGTGGACCTTAGGAAAGCTTTGGTTTGAGTACGTCACAGAGCCCTACTATCAAACTTTGGATGTAAAAGTGAAGGTATCTTTACAATTGGAAAAAGTTTAATTTCCTAAAGGCAAGCTTAGTAAGATCCCAAATGCATCTATTTCATTTCGAATGGTTTTGGGATGGTTTGTTTGTTTTTAAATTCTTTTTCGTCTTTAAGTTAAATGTGATAGCTGATAACTTGCAATCCGTTTTATTTTTGTAGTTGATAATTATTTTATTTTTTCTTTTCACTTTAATTTAATTACGGTTATGGGTTAGATTTGCCCTTGTACTATGAAAGGCCTTATTTATCCTTCGTTCGAATTTCTTATCAAAAATGTCCCTGCCGTTATACTTTTGGGTCAAATTTACCCTTCAACCGTTAAATATAACGTACAAGTTTATAATAGACATGTGGCAGCATGTCATTGGACCTGATTAAAAAATTAAAAGTATTTTTATTAAAAACTAAAAAAGAATTATAAAAATAGAAAAAAATGTTTTAAAAAAATATTTCATTTTTTAAAAAATTGAAAAAAATATTTTCAACAAAATATTTTCGTTTTTAAATTTTTTATTTTATTTTTTTCAGTTTTTATACCATTTCGTTTTATTTTTTAAAAACTGAAAAAAAAAATTAAAAAAATGATAAATATTTTGTTAAAAATCTGACCCTTAACCGTTTACACAATTGTCTTTATATTCACAATATCAAACAATAATTAAGTATTTAATTCAATCTAAACTTAGAACGCCGAATACCAATATAGGAGAATATTTTTTATTATTTTATCTACTGTGTGATCATGTGAAGGATAATCGAAAGACCATTAATTTAGTGTGTATTTAGACTAAATAAAGTTTCTTGATGTTTCCCCTTTAATTATATCAAAATATATTATTAAAATTTTTTATTTAATTTTTAAAAAATAAAACGAAATGGTATAAAAACTGAAAAAAATAAAATAAAAAATTTAAAAACGAAAATATTTTGTTGAAAATATTTTTTTTCAGTTTTAAAAAAATTAAATATTTTATTAAAACATTTTTTTCTATTTTTATAATTTTTTTTAGTTTTTAATAAAAATACTTTAAATTTTTTTAATCAGGTCCAATGACATGCTGCCACGTGTCTATTATAAACTTGTAAGTTATATTTAACGGTTGAAGGGTAAATTTGATCCAAAAGCATAACAGCAGGGATATTTTTGATAAAAAACTCAAACGAAGGATAAATAAGGCATATTTTTCATAGTACAAAGGCAAATCTAACCCATAACCGTTTAATTTATGCACTTTAAAGAATATCAAAATTGCTTATGTTTCTAATATCATATCTACTCCCTACTACCCAAATAAGTGCAGTGGTACTTATCCCATAAAATAGTAGTACTTTGTAGTTAAATATGACAGCTGATAACTTGCACTCCGTTTATTTTGGCAGTTGACTTTTGTGTCTCAGTTTTCACACTTTGATTCATTTTTCTGTCTTCTTCATTTCTTAGGAATTCCTTGCGATTAATGTGTTGTCAATTTTTTAAACATTTGTGTGTTTTATTTTGTGTAGTCTTCTAATTTACAACATATTTATTTGTGTGTAGATATTTTTGTTGAAGAAAAAAGATCAGAAAGAAGAACAAAAATCGCATATATAAATAGTTGTATCGTATATATTGTAACTGTTGTGGCACTTTAAATATTCCTTAATGTAATACTGTTCAAAATGTATGTAAATTAAATATGTATAAGTTAGTGTGAAATATTTTGTCAGAATATTCCCATGCTCTCTATGACATCTTAATTCTAATAGATTTTTTACCAAATGAATAAATTAAAGCTACTGCAACGGTAAAAATGAAGTAGAAAACTCATATTTCGCAGATTCTTCATCAAAAATGCTTTTGACAAAAACCGCCTATGATAGATATAAAAGTAACTGCAGCCAACCGTCACAATTATAAACTTCAATCCATATTTACGTCATTAATTTAAATTTGCAATTACATAACATGCAGAATTAAATCACGTTGGGCCTGTGCTGGCACAGGCCACCACCGCCTAGTATTCTAATATTTGATCTTTAACTTCCAAACAAATAATGTGTCACGATCCTAAACCCGGTTACGATGGTTCCCGGCCATAAGGCTAGGCAAGCCCGACCTTAATACCAAAAATTCCAGTTTACAGATATAAACGAAACAATACTCAGAAAAATAAAAGATGAAACTTCCAAAAACAAAGCGGAACAGAATACTGGTTGGCGTGACACGCCTAAATCCCCCACAATCAATCCACAAGGCTTCAGGCGATTGGAGCAACCTTTGAAGGCGCTCGGCCTTGTTCACCCTTTCAGCTAAGTATCCCGCTTTTTCCTTGAGGCGAGCCGAGATTTGAAATATGTGTGCCAACAATAAACCCTCTAGGAACCAGCGTCACAAGCCTGAGCCTCTAGAATATAGATAAAATCTAATACAAGTCTGTTTATAAACTGAAAGTACGAAGGACAAATAGAAAATAAAGATAGAGGGAAGGAGAGTCGTTGGCTGCGAACACCGTGCAGCTACCTCAACGCTCCGAACTGCTAAATCTGACAGCTGCAGGATCTAATCCGCCTGAGAATGCCCTGGATCTGCAAGGTGCAGTGGAGTAATGTGAGTACTCCGACCCAGTAAGTAATAACAGTAAATAAAGCTCCGAAAGTAAGAAAAACAGTAAATGCACAAAGTAAGCTAAAGAACAGGGTAAAAGTATATCCGAAACTGAACAGTTGAATAATATATATATATATATATATATATATATATATATATATATATATATATATATATATATATATATGAGATGCAAATGCAAGGATGCGATGCAATGCATATGTTGGTACAATCCAGTACACACTGCGGCGTGCAGCCCGAGCCAACCATAACATTTATCATCGACGGTGCTCACTGGGGGTGTGTACAGACTCCAGAGGGGCTCCTACAGCCCAAGCGCAATAACCAGCCATCTAGTGGCGAATAATCAAACCAGGTAAGTGTTGGAAATCATGTATATCAATGATGTGTGCGTTTTGGTTGTATGAGCATGATTTTCAGGTATAGGTTTTGATGAATGACAAACAATGAAGTTAAGCGTCAAACAACGATATAATATGACAAACTATCAAATGGCGAGAAGCATATTGATGACGGGATTGCATAGACAAGCCAAGTCGAGCCAAAGAGTTCAAGACCGAAGACCCAAGACGTAGGTCGTTAGGTAGAACCAATTTAAGAACAACGTTTAAATTATCTTATCTTTTGGCTCAACATTAGGTCATCATAAATATGCATAAAATCATTTTATTAAAGTAAATCATTTTATTAAATCATATATATCATAAATATTTTTAATATACTTCAAACAAAATGATTTTAACGTTTTCATTTTTAACCAAAATGGGTTTCGAAGTAAGTTTTCAATTCTGGTATACACAGTGTATATCAAGTGCACACTGGAACACTGGAACACATATATCAATGGTATATAATCGATCCGTTGCCAAAGTTTTGAACACTGGAACAACATAATTGATTATATGAAGTACACAATCGATTATATGAAGTCAACAATCAATTGTCTACTTTTAACAATCGATTATTTTGAGACATTGTGCAACCGAAGTTTTTAAACATCAAAACAATCGATTGTCTTGTCATACAATCGATTACCAACAATCAATTGTCACCTTCATACAATCGATTATATTTTGACCGTTCCCACAGAATCCTAAATTGATTTTTGAACATTGAAGAACAATCGATTATTCAGGTTTAACAATCGATTGATTAGCCTAAAATCAGGAATCTGTTTTTTGAACGTTGGTCAGACAATCGATTGTCACCTCCAAACAATCGATTGTTTGAGCACAGAATCAGGGATTTTATTTGTCAATTAAGCAACTGTCAGCATTACTTTTTCACCTATAAAAAGAGGTCTTTTGAGCTGATTTTAAACACACAACTCCTGCATATATTGATATACATATTGATCATTTTCAAGCATCATTTTAGAGCTTTTGTTGAGCCATTTGATAGACAACTTTGTGTTGTTCATAGAGCTTATTTTGTTTCTCTTTATCCACTGTATTGAGAGAGTATTTGTTGTAAAAGACAGTTGTTTGAGAAGAACATATCTTCTCATTTGTCGGGTTTGCTAAGTACCCAAAGTCTTAGTGGTTGAAGTCTTGGGGTGAGGTATCCTCAAGCAAGTGAAGTCTTAAGGTGTGGTATCCTTGAGCAACTGTAACGGTTTGTTAAGCACCCGTAAGTTTGACGAAGATAGTGGAAATCTCGAGAGAGTCTCTCGGGGACTGGACTAGCCACGGATTGTGGTGAACCAGGATACATCGGTGCGTTCGTTCTTATATATTTGCTTATCGCACTTATTTATTTCCTGCAATTTTTAAATTCCGCAAGTTTACGCTAATTTTTATTATAACGCTATTCACCCCCCCTCTAGCGTTAAGCGTATTATCTAACAATTGGGATCAGAGCCTAACTCTCTGAAAGCCTTAACCGGTTGAGAGCAATTTATATTTTTTTCTGTTGAGATTATTGAACGCAGGAACGATGAATGAAGGACAATCCACCACTTGCCCTCCATTGTTCGATGGAACGAATTACTCATATTGGAAGGAGCGAATGATAATCTTCGTCAAATCAAACAACTTTCGTATATGGCAAATCATCATGCATGGTGAACAAATGACGACAAAAGTTGGGAAAGTCATGGTAAGTGAATACAACACCAAGGCAATCAATATGTTGTATTGCGCTTTGAATCAGGAAGACTATCGGAAAATTTCCCACTGCAAAACTGCCAAAGAGATGTGGGATAAGCTTGAGGTAACGCATGAAAGCACGTCTCAAAAAGCGGACAGCTCATGTGATGAATCGACTGCCAGATGCCACATGGCCAACAAAGAAGAAGAGGTAAGTACTTCCAACTCTCACTCAATTGAAGAAATGCAAAATGCTTATAATGAATTATACAGTGAGTTTGTTAGTGTTTCCAAAACTCTTAGAGATTTGCAGAAAACACTTTCTTTACAAGAAACAGATTTTCAGAAAACACTATGTTTGCAAGAAAAGGAGTTTGAAAAATTGACTTGTGAAAATGAGAAGCTGAAAGAAGAAAATAAGTGTTTTAAAAATGACAATGGTTTTCTGAAAAATAAGATTGAAGTTTTAGAAAAAGAAAATAATTTTTTGAAAAATGACATTGTTGATAAAATCAAGGAATTGAATGAAGCTTCTTCTTTTGATAAATGTTCCAATTGTTCTTCTTGTAGTTCTTTAATTCTAGAGAACACAGAACTTAGGAAAGCACTAGAAACACGTAGTGTTGATAGTCCTAAAATTGAAGTTATTGAAAAGGATGAAAGTAATGAGGTCGGACCATCTAGAAAGAATTCTAGGAACCTCACTAATGAGTCTAAGATTAATTGTTTTAGACCACCTAGAAACAACTCTAGGAGTTTTATAAATGAGTCTAAATGAATAATTTTAGACCACCTAGACATGACTCTAGGAAATTCAACGCTTCTAGGGGGAACAACTTTAGATCACCTAGAACGCATTTGGCTCAACCTAGACATATGCACAATCCTAATGTTATATGTCACTATTGTAATCGGGTAGGACACATTGCACCCGTTTGTTTTGCTAAACATAGAGATTTATGTGTTGATTATAATTGTTATTATCCTAACCTCCAAGGACCCAAAAGAAGTTGGGTACCAAAAACCTATTTTTAAGTTCTTTTTGCAGGTGTGCTTGAAGACTACAATATTGTAGTGGATGCACCAAGCACGAAACCTTAATGCATTAAGGGGGAACGTCGGTTAGTTATCGTATTTTGAATAAAAACACAATGAGTTGATATGTGCAAATAATCTATATCAGTTTTGGTTGATACATGCTTTAACAAGTTTTATTTTTGAATAACAAATAGTATCAATTGGTTTTATAATAAATGATTGATTCATGTTTTGATGAATATTGTTAGTTTAAATAACAATTGGCATAGTTGAGAAAAATGATCGTTATTATTAGTATGCCATTTACTAACTTTTTATATGATCTTGTCTATAACGATTGGTATCGTCAATGGTTTAATTAATCTTTGGTATACTCTTTTTGCTAATGCCAAAAGGGGGAAGAATATGGGCGATATGCATGCTTTAATTGAGGGGGAATATTCAATTAAGGGGGAATTATATTGAATTGAATTGGTTGCATAAACTGTTTGTTGAGATATAACACCTATTTAGGGGGAATTCATTATGCATATCTTCCGTTGTTTGTCATTATCAAAAAGGGGGAAATTGTTGGAAATCATGTATATCTATGATGTGTGCGCTTTGGTTGTATGAGCATGATTTTCAGGTATAGGTTTGGATGAATGACAAACAATGAAGTTAAGCGTCAAACAACGATATAATATGACAAACTATCAAATGGCGAGAAGCATATCGATGACGGGATTGCATAGACAAGCCAAGTCGAGCCAAAGAGTTCAAGACCGAAGACCCAAGACGTAGGTCGTTAGGTAGAACCAATGTAAGAACAACGTTTAAGTTATCTTATCTTTTGGCTCAACATTAGGTCATCATAAATATGCATAAAATCATTTTATTAAAGTAAATCATTTTATTAAATCATATATATCATAAATATTTTTAATATACTTCAAACAAAATGATTTCAACGTTTTCATTTTTAACCAAAATGGGTTTCGAAGTAAGTTTTCAATTCTGGTATACACAGTGTATATCAAGTGTATACCAATGGTATATAATCGATCCGTTGCCAAAGTTTTGAACACTGGAACAACATAATTGATTATATGAAGTACACAATCGATTATATGAAGTCAACAATCAATTGTCTACTTTTAACAATCGATTATTTTGAGACATTGTGCAACCAAAGTTTTTAAACATCAAAACAATCGATTGTCTTGTCATACAATCGATTACCAACAATCGATTGTCACCTTCATACAATCGATTATATTTTGACCGTTCCCACAGAATCCTAAATTGATTTTTGAACATTGAAGAACAATTGATTATTCAGGTTTAACAATCGATTGTTTAGCCTAAAATCAGGAATCTGTTTTTTGAACGTTGGTCAGACAATCGATTGTCACCTCCAAACAATCGATTGTTTGAGCACAGAATCAGGGATTTTATTTGTCAATTAAGCAACGGTCAGCACTACTTTTTCACCTATAAAAAGAGGTCTTTTGAGCTGATTTTAAACACACAACTCCTGCATATATTGATATACATATTGATCATTTTCAAGCATCATTTTAGAGCTTTTGTTGAGCCATTTGATAGACAACTTTGTGTTGTTCATAGAGCTTATTTTGTTTCTCTTTATCCACTGTATTGAGAGAGTATTTGTTGTAAGAGACAGTTGTTTGAGAAGAACATATCTTCTCATTTGTCGGGTTTGCTAAGTACCCAAAGTCTTAGTGGTTGAAGTCTTGGGGTGAGGTATCCTCAAGCAAGTGAAGTCTTAAGGTGTGGTATCCTTGAGCAACTGTAACGGTTTGTTAAGCACCCGTAAGCTTGACGAAGATAGTGGAAATCTCGAGAGAGTCTCTCGGGGACTGGACTAGCCACGTGTTATGGTGAACCAGGATACATCGGTGCGTTCGTTCTTATTTATTTACTTATCGCACTTATTTATTTCCTGCAATTTTTAAATTCCGCAAGTTTACGCTAATTTTTATTATAATGCTATTCACCCCCCCTCTAGCGTTAAGCGTATTATCTAACAGTAAGTCCAAGTTACCAGACCGCTCATATCATACAGTGTCGAAGTTACCACTGTTTCCAATCATCGCTGTGGCGCGCAGCCCGAACCACCCAAGTCAGTCCAGAAAATATATCACAAGCCCCTTGGGCAGTTATAAACAATGATCCTCACCCGAAATACATTTAAAAGAAAGCATATGAGTTTTGAAACTTAAAAATACGGCTGGATTTTGAAAATAATGTTTAAACACCATGGACTGATGGTAAATGATATGCAATCACGCTAACACAGTAATACCAACTCTTGAAGGGTATCACAGGTCAGCACCAGGCCTCAAACACGGTATAAAGCCCAATAATAATCATCACAGTATGCATATCATACGCCAATATAGTATAAATCTCACTCGGATGGACCAAGTAGCAATCCCCAATAGTATCCGACCCTGCACTTATCATGGAGTGCGCGTCTCTCCTCAATATAGCGTTACGATGTGAAAGTCCGGGGTTTCAAACCCTCAGAACTGCATTTACTAGCATTACTCACCTCAAGCCGGCCGCAAACTAGCTCGCAATGCCTTTCCCTCGCGAATCAACCTCCGAGGATGCCAAATCTGATCAAAACCAATTGGAATACGTCAAAATAGGCTAATGGAACATAACACAATCGAAATAACTCGAAATACACCCTAAAACACGAAGTTGGCAAAACTCGAGCCCGGTCCAACTTCTCAAAAATTACGAAATTCACATTTTCATAATCCTCGTCTCGCCATGAGTCCGTTGATATAAAATTCATCAAAATCAGAGTCAAATTGCTTCTTCAAATCTCCAATTTACATTCAAAAATCCAAGCCCTAGTTTTTTTAACTTTTCACCTAATTTCAGAGAATTTATGGTTGATTCTTCAATAAAATGATGTAATAAGACCACGATACTTACCTCCAATCACTTCTCGTCGAAATCCCCTTCAAAATCCGTCAATGAGATCTCAAGATATTGTAATAATGGAGGAAAAAGTGAAGTGACTCGCGGATGAAATGTTAATTAAAAACCTCTCTGCCCAGATGCCTTCTTCTATGCGTTCGCACTCCTTCAGTGCGTTTGCACAGAGAAAAACTCCCCAACATCCAAAATACTCCATGCGTTCGCACACCTCATGTGCGTTCGCATAGAGAAACTGCCCAGGCCCTCCTACTTCTTCTATGCGTTCTCACAGCCCACGTGTGTTCGCATAGCCTTACTGCCAAGCCTCCCAAATTCCTTCAATGCGAACGCAGGTCCTCTCCGCGTTTGCATAGCACAACTGGCACACCCCCATCCATCCTTCTATGCGATCACATAGGACCTCCGTGATCACATAGAGTTAAACCCTCTGCAACAGCTGAAAGCATTTCTGCAACATTCCAAAATCGAAACCAATCCGTTAACTATCCGAAATCACCCCGAGGCCCTCGGGACCCCAACCAAAAGCACAAACATACCCCAATACTTCATTCAAACTTGCTTGAGCAATAAAATCGCTACCTCTAACATCAAAAATCACTAAAATTATTGGATTTCCTTCTAAGATAAACTTTAACTTTCCAAATTCGCATTCGATCCAAAACCCAACCAAACGATGTCCGAATGACCTGAAACTTTACAGACATATCCAAAATCACCTAACGAAGCTACTCTCAGAATTCCATTCCGACCCTCAGATCAAAATCTCACCTATCAACCGGAATTCGCCGAAATTCAACTTTAGCCAATTCAAGCCTAATTCTTCACCGGACCTCCAAATTAAATTCCGATTTCGCTCCCAAGTCATAAATTACCATCCAAAACTAGTCGAATTGTCGGAAACCGATTCCGAGCCCTCTAACTTACAAGTCAACATCCGATTGACTTTCCCAACTTAAGCTTTCCTTAAAGAGACTATTGGTCTCATTTCTAACTAAATCAACCCAACACACTTCAAACTCACCTAACACATATATCAACACACGGGGAAGCATAATACGGGGATAACAGAGCTGAAATACAGAAGACGACGGGTCGGTCGTCACATCCTCCCCAACTAAAACAAACGCTCATCTTCGAGCGGGTCAAGAAACATACCTGGAGTCTCAAACAAGTGAGGATATCTGCTCCGCATCTCCTGCGCGGTCTCCCAAGTGGCCTCCTCCACAAGTCGAACTCTCCATTTCACCTTCACCGAAGCTATGTCTTTTGATCTCAACCTTCAAACCGGTCGACCCAAAATAGCCACTGGCTCCACATCATAGGTCAAGTATTCATCCAGCTGGATCATGCTGAAGTCCAATACATGAGACGGGTCCCCAACATACTTCCTGAGCATAGAAACATGAAACACTGGGTGAACCCCGACAAGCTGGGTGGCAAAGCAAGTATATAGGCCACCTTCCCAATCCTTCTGAGAATCTGAAAAGGTCCAATAAACTGTGGACTCAGCTTCCCTTTCTTTCCTAACCTCATCACGCCTTTCATAGGCGAGACCTTCAGCAGAACCTTCTCGCCTACCATATACGATACATCCCGGACCTTCTGGTCTGCATAACTCTTTTGACGCGACTGAGCCGTACGAAGTCTCTCCTGGATAACATTCACTTTCTCCAGGGCATCCTGAACTAACTCTTTCCCTAATAGTCTGGCCTTGCGGGGCTCAAACTAACCGACTGAGATCTACGCCGTCTCCCATACAAAGCCTCATACGGTGCTATCTGAATGCTGGACTGATAACTATTATTATAAGCAAACTCCGCAAGCGGCAAGAACTCAGCCCAAGAACATCCAAAATCGATGACGCAAGCACGCAACATGTCCTCCAATTTCTGAATAGTACGCTCGAACTGGCCGTCCGTCTGAGGATGAAAAGCTATGCTCATCTGAATCTGAGTGCCTAACTTCCGATGAGAAGTCTTCCAGAATTGGGAGGAAAACTGAGTACCCCTGTCTGAGATTATAGAAACTGAGATTATAGAAACTGGAATCCCATGCAACCGCACAATCTAACAGATGAAAATCTCTGCCAACCGCTCTGAAGAATAGGTGGTACACACCGGAATGAAATGCGCATACTTGGTCAGTCTATCCATAATCACCCAAATAGAATCAAAGTTCCCGAGGTACGAGGGAGACCACTCACAAAGTCCATAGTAATGTTCTCCCATTTCCACTCCGGAATATCCATCTGCAGAAGTACACCACCGGGTCTCTGATTCCCATACTTGACCTGTTGACAATTGAGACACCTAGCCACATAACTCACAATGTTCTTTTTCATTCTCCTCCACCAATAATGCTGCCTCAAGTCCTGGTACATCTTCGCGGCACCCGGATGAATAGAATACCGCGAGCTGTGGGCCTCCTCTAATATCATCTCTGGAATCCCATCCACATTGGGCACTCAAATCCAGCCCTGCATCCGCAACACACCATCGCTACCAATAGTCACATCATTGGCATCATCATACTGGACCCTGTCCTTCAAGACAAACAAATGCGGGTCATCATATTGGCGCTCCCTGATACGATCATATAAAGAAGACCGGGAAACCACACAAGCCAACACCCGACTGGGCTCCGAAATGTCTAATCTCACCATACGATTAGCCAAATCCTGAACATCAACTACAAGGGGCCTCTCCCCAACCGGAATATACGCCAAACTGCCCATACTTAACGCCTTTCGACTCAAAGCATCGGCTACCACATTGACCTTCCCCGGATGATAAAATATGGTAATATCATAATCCTTGAGTAACTCAAGCCATCTCTGCTGTCTCAAATTCAGATCTTTCTTCTTGAACAAGTGGTGAAGGCTGCGATGATCCGTATACACTTCGCAAGATACGCCATATAGATAGTGCCTCCAAATCTTGAAAGCATGAACTATAGCAGCCAATTCCAAATCATGAACATGGTAGTTTTTCTTATGGGGCTTCAATAGCCGAGAAGCATATGCAATCACTCTACCCTCCTGCATCAGAACACAACTAATACCAATCCTCAAAGCATCACAATATACCGTATAAGAACCTGAAGCTGCTGGAAATACTAACACTGGAGCCGTCGTCAACAATGACTTGAGCTTTTGAAAGCTCTCCTCACACTCATCAAACCACACAAATGGTGCATTCTTCTATGTCAACTTTGTCAAAGGAGAAGCAATAGATGAAAAACCCTGAACGAACCTGCGGTAATAACTCACCAAATCGAGGAAACTCCGAATATTAGAAGCTGAGGACGGTGTGGGCCAACTATGCACCGCCTCTATCTTCTTTGGATCAACCTGAATACCATCAGCGGACACCACGTGTCTCAAAAAATCCACAAAACTGAGCCAGAACTCACACTTGGAGAACTTTGCATACAACTTATCCTCTCTCAACCTCTGCAATACCACCCTCAAATGCTGCGCGTGCTCCTCCTGTCTACGCGAGTAAACAAGTATATCATCAATAAACACGATGATGACATCCTTCTTCTTAACAAATAACATCGGCGCGCCCCATGGCGACACACTCGAACGAATGAACCCCTTATCTAGTAGTTCCTGCAGCTGCTCTTTCAACTCCTTTAACTCTGGTGGTGCCATACGATAGGGAGGAATAGAAATGGGCTAAGTGCCCAACACCAAATCAATAGCGAAGTCAATATCCCTGTCCGGCGGCATGCCCGACAAATCTGCTGGAAATACATCATGAAACTCCCTCACCACGGGAATCGAATCAAGACTAGGAGTCTCAGCTCCAACACTCTCACAAATGCTAGATGTGCTAAACATTCTTTCCCAATAATCCGCTGGGCCTTTAATAAAAAGATTACCCTGCTGGGTACATAGCCTGTTGAACCACGCCATACAACTCTCGAAATTCCCGGCATAGCCAACGTGACTGTCTTAGCGTGACAGTTTAAGATAACATGGCACGATGATAGCCAATCCATGCCCAGTATAACATCAAAATCAGCCATGCTCAAAAGCAGCAAGTCAACTCGGGTCTCCATAACCTCAATAGTAACAAGATAAGACCAATACACATGGTCCACAATAATAATATCACCCACCAGGGTAGATACATGCATAGGCAACATGAGACACCCTCGGGTAGTCCCCAAGGGATGGGAAAAGTAAGCAAACATATAAGAATATATTGACCTGGGATCAAACAAAGCAGAAGCATCCCTATGGAAAACTCAGGTAATACCTGTGATCACTGCATCGAAAGCAACGACATCTCTCCTATCTGAGAGTGCATAGAAATGAGCCTGGCCACCGCTTGACCGCTCATCTCTCCTGGGGCGGCCTCTAGATAACTGACCCCCCACCCCTACTAGACTAGGGTGGTGCTGAAACAGATGGAGAAGAAGAGAAGAGTTGATCCCTCTACTGAAACCTACCACCACGAAGTCTAGGACAATACCTCTTAATATGACCAAATTCTCCGCACTCAAAGCAACTGCCTGAAGCCCGAGAAGGGGACTGAAGGGAACCCCTCGCACCAGAATGACTAGCCGATCCACCCGGCGTCGAAGAACCCTGAGTTGGAGAAGCATATGATGAACCCTGTGCTGGGAGTGCACTTAGTGAAGACTGACTCGGCTACAAACCCTAATGACCACGGCCTGAAGGCGCCCCGCAATACTCGGGGCGGGCCGGATGCTGATGCCTGAAAGAGCAGCCTCTGCCCTGCTGAAACTGGCCCCTAGACGGAGCACTACTAAAGCTACCTGATCCGCGAGACCTCTTGGCCTCCCCCTCATCTCTCTTCTGATGGCGATCTGTCTCAATATCTCTAGCAATGTCAACAACATCCTCAAAAGTATGGCTCAGAATCCTCTCTCACGACATCAGAATACTGATGGGATAAATGAGTCCATCCACAAATCTTCGAATCTTATCTCGGTCAGTCGAGACCATCCATGGGGCATAACGAGCTAACTCTGAGAACCTCATCTCATACTGCGTCACTTTCATGTCACCCTGACGAAGGTACTCAATCTGTGTCCGCAGATCCTCTCTCTAGGACTGCAGTACCCACTTCTCCAGAAAGAGAGTGGAGAACTCCTGCCATGATAATGGCGCTACAACCACCGGCCTACGCTGCTCATACTCCTCCCACCAATTGAAAGCTGCACCCGATAATTGAAATGTAGTAAAAGAAACACCACCTGACTCCAAGATACCAGTGGTCCGAAGCATCCTTCTACACTTGTCCATAAACCCCTGGGCATCCTCGCCCTGAGTACCACTGAAAGTAGGAGGTAACAACTTGCTGAACCTCTAAAGACGACGCTGCTCGTCGTCAGTCATAGCTGGAACCATAACCTCCTGAACCAGACCAATCGACTGAACAGGAGCTACCTGCGGAGCTGGAACAACCTGTAGAGCTGGAGGTGCCTCTAGGGTCTGCAAACCCGGTGTACCCTGCTCTGGAGTGCGAGCTGCGGGGTCTGATGACCACCCCTGATCTAAGAAGTAGCCGCTGCAGTGGTAGCTGATACCACCTAAGCTAACCCGATGCAGACGGATAAGATTTGAGCCAACGTCTCCTGAAGACCAGGTATCACAATGGGCATTGCCGGTGCCTGAGTAGGTGCTGCTGGAGCCTCAACAACTGGGGGCTGATCCTGAACAGGAGCAACAGGTGGGTCAACTGGTACTTCCCCTGCTGCTCTCCCCCGACCTCGGCCGCGACCGCGTCCACGGCCTCTAGCTGGTGGCAATGAGGGTCGTCCGCTACGTCTGGTAGCACGGGTTCTCGCCATCTGTGAGAGAATAGAATAAGAAGTTTCAGTTCTCAAATCAACATAGCCGCACGATAAGAGTTCAAGAATACGAAGTGTTTCCTATAGGTTCTGCAGCCTCCCGAGGATAAGTACGGACGTCTAAGTACCCATCCGCGAGACTCTACTAAACCGGCTCATGACTCGTGAGACAAAGTAACCTAGGCTCTGATACCAACTTGTCATGACCCAAAACCCGATCGCGATGGCGCCCGATCGCAAGGCTAGTCAAGCCCGACATCAATACCAAAAATCCCAGTTTACAGATATAAAAGAATCAATACTCAGAAAAATAAAAGATGAAACTTCAAAAAACAAGAGGAAAAGAATACTGAATACCATCAATAAACCCTCTAGGAACCAGTCTCACAAGCCTGAGCCTCTAGAATATAGATCAAATCTAATACAAGTCTGTATATAAATTGAAAGTACGAAGGAAAAACAGAAAATAAAGATAAAGGGAAGGAGAGTCGATGGTTGCGAACGCCGTGCAGCTACCTCAACGCTTCGAACTGCTAAATCTGACAGCTGCAGGATCTAATCCGCATGAGTATGCCCTGGATCTGCACACAAGGTGCAGGGAGTAATGTGAGTACTCCGACCCAGTGAGTAATAACAGTAAATAAAGCTCCGAAAGTAAGAAACACGGTAAATGCACAAATTAAGCTAAAGAACAGAGTAAAACTATATCTGAAACTGAACAGTTGAACAATATATATATATATATATATATATATATATATAAGATCCAAATGCAAGGATACAATGAAATGCATATGATTGTACAATTCAGTACCCACTGCGGCGTGCATCCCGAGCCACCGACAAATGTGACATATAACATAAACTTCGGGATTGAGTTTTATACCTGTAGTAAGGTCTTACAAACTTTTCATTCCTGTTGAGGTCTTAAAGTTTTTAAATGCGTGTTGAGGTCTTACAGTATTTTCATACCTGTTGAGGTCTAATAGTTTCTGTTGCTATGTAAAATAGATCTGGCTAGACCGAGTCTGCCCGCTCGGGGCCTTACCGCCTCAGGTATACCAGTGAATGGCGATTGATGACAATCTTCGAGTCATAGGGTTTGCTTAGGCCCGAAGACCATTACTCGTGAGCTTGAAATTTCCTCGTTCGGGCCTTATGAGCCTTGAGTTTCGACCCTGAGGTCGTGCAGGTGCCAAATTGTTGATGCTAAGTCTCTGAGTTTTTTGAGACGTACTCGGTGGAGGGATCCTTGCCGTGAGCATGTTGAATTTTCTTTAGGAGTATGAGATGCTTTTGGCAAAAGATATTCCTTGATTGCTTGGAGTGAATACATACCGTTGTGTTGTCGTAAGCCCGGCTTATGTGGACACAGTTCATTCAACCGTTTGGCCCGATATATCATTACTACTGGAACTGCACACAAGGTGCAGGGAGTAATGTGAGTACTCCGACCCAGTGAGTAATAACAGTAAATAAAGCTCCGAAAGTAAGAACCACAGTAAATGCACAAATTAAGCTAAAGAACATAGTAAAACTATATCTGAAATGGAACAGCTGAACAATATATATATATATATATATATATATATATATATATATATATATATATATATATATATGTATATTAGATGCAAATGCAAGGATGCCATGCAATGCATATGATAGTACAATTCAGTACCCACTGCGGCGTGCAACCCGAGCCACCGACAAATGTGACATATAGCCTAAACTTCGGGATTGAGTTTTATACCTGTAGTAATGACTTACAAACTTTTCATTCCTGTTGAGGTCTTAAAGTTTTTTCATGCGTGTTGAGGTCGTACAGTATTTTCATACCTGTTGAGGTCTAATAGATTCTGTTGCTATGTAAAATAGATCTGGCTAGACCGAGTCTGCCCGCTCGGGGCCTTACCGCCTAAGGTTTACCAGTGAATGGAGATTGACGGCAGTCTTCGAGTCATAGGGTTTGCTTAGGCCCGAAGACCGTTACTCGTGAGCTTGGAATTTCCTCGTTCGGGCCTTATGAGCCCGGAGTTTCGACCCTGAGGTCGTGCAGGTGCCAAATTGTTGATTCTAAGTCTCTGAGTGTTTTGAGACGTACTCGGTGGAGGGATCCTTGCCGTGAGCATGCTGACTTTTATTTAGGAGTACAAGATGCTTTTGGCAAAAGATATTCCTTAATTGCTTGGAGTGAATACATACCGTTGTGTTGTCGTAAGCCCGACTTATGTGGACACAGTTCATTCAACCGTTTGGACCGATATATCATTTCTTACTGGAACTTCATTTGTCATTTCCTGGTACAGGGTTGATAGTGAATAAAGTCCGGTAGGCTTGTTGAATTCTTCTTAGGAAGTGCATGAACATTGCCTCATTAATAACCTTACCAGCAAAAACCTGTTTCGGGATAAAAACCAGTGATAGAAAAAGAGTACAACAAATGATTTGAAACCTTAGGGCCCATGAGCCGTAGCGGCATCCCGATTGCTTTGATTGTTGGCTTGCGCGAGAGTTATCGTGAAGTAAATGATAGAGAAAGGGAGAGTTGATTATACCTTGGTGGCGATGGCACTTTTGGGTTCCTGATTTCATTTTACGGATGCTATGTGGTCCTTTATTTGAATACATTCAGGAGCGAGCCTCAAAAAATCACGTGGATGACATGTTGGGGCTCATTTGCTTTGTTATTTTTGGTTGTTTATCCTTCTCGGGACTAGTTTTTAGCCCGGTTGCTGAGAAATTCTCAAAGGTTCTTGTTATCGAGCAGTTGGGCCACTTCCTCTCTGAGTTGCCTGCAATCCTCGGTTATATGCCCGTGCGAGTTGTGAAACTCGCAACTCAAGTTGTAGTTCCTTTAAGAAGGATCCGAGTGTATAGGTCCGAGCCATCTAGTTCTAATGGCGAAAACAATGTCTATACATCAACGTTGAAGTTTTATTCTGATTGTCAAGGTTCCCCCAATGGCCCCGTGTCCCCGTCAAAGCCATCCCTATTGAGGGGTCCTCGAGGGTTCTGTCCTCTGTTCACCAATCGATCATTGTGAGGCAGATTGTGTTTCAGAGCATTCCTCCTATCATCAGGGTTTGACTAGTACCTCTTTTTATTTGATTTGACTCCTTCGCTAAGAGTTTGCTTGGATATACTGAGCCTTAGGGGGCTCCCAGATCGTCATCCTTGACCTTGATCTTTGACTGGTATTGATTGTCGACGTCCGACCAGGTTACGGTGGGATACTCGATCAGATTCTTTTTCAGCTACCTTGAGGCCACCGAGCTTTTTTCATTCAGCCCTTGAGTGAAGGCCTGCACTACCCAGTCATTGGAGACTCGGGGTAGTTCCATCCATTCTTTCTAGAAATGAGACACGACTTCTCGCATCATTTCGTTCTCCCTATGCTTAATCTTGAATATGTTGGATTTCCTTATTGCTACCTTGATGGCGCCGACGTGCATTTTTATAAAGGAATATGCTAGCATGGAGAAAGAATCCATGGAGTTGGGAGCTAGGTTGTGGTACCACATCGTGGCCCCTTTCGGGAGCGTTTCTCCAAACATCTTCAGTGAGACAGACTCGATCTCATTGTACGTGTTCGTTGGGATTCGAGGTCCCATTGTATTTTGGGAGTTTTGGCATTCTAAACTTTTTTGGGATAGGTTTCGGGCCGCTTCCTCTAGAAATGGACGTTGCACGAACTTCCTAGAATCTACACCCTTTATGACCGAGGGCGCGCCAGGGATTTGGTCGACTATAAAGTTATAAGCTTCTACCTTTTTATCATTAGCTGCTATCACTTTATCGCCTGACTTGATCCTTTTAGTGAGGTCCTCCAGTATTTTCACAATGGCAAGATCGGCTATTGATCTATTTTTGCTTGACCTCTCCAGTACCTGTTCGGCCAGAGGAGTAGTTTCCGGCTCTACTGTGCTGGGAATCTTCGGGTGGCTTTGAAAATCAGCAATAGTCAACTGTTGTGCCTGCTACATTTCAAAAATATCATGAAGACTAACATCTTGTACTTCCCGGGCGGGGATCTTCTGGGCTTCTTGCTGGTTGCTATGTTGTACGCTTCTGTCGGCATGTGAGGTTTAATTGACATGTTGTGCATCATGTGAACCCGCGTCTGCTGGAATCGTTCCAGGCATTATCGGGGTTCTGCAGTGGCGTGCCATTGACTTGAAAAGCCTCACCATTTTCTGCATGATTTTCAAGGTAATCGTTCTCAACTCTGTTTACTGACCCGGGCATTTGACCTGAAATCAAAAGATCTTGGACAAGAAAAAGCGTGAAAGATAACTTTCATTTGCGTAGTGAAACCAACAAGAAAATATTTACTATTATTTTTAGCCCCACGGCGGGCGCCAATCTGTTTACCATGAACATGGTAAAAATAATTAAATTTGTAAATGGGACTCTAATAATACGTGATCTATTTTTATGCTAGTTGTTAAAGAAATTGATGCTAGGCGTATTAAGTTTAATGATGAAATACAAGTTAAAATGGGGCAGTAATCAAACCAAGGGCTTGCTACCCAGGTTTCAGAATGGTTGATGAAAGGCCTCGAGGTCGATACTCGGCTCGAGCTCGAGCTATCGGGGTAACTTGGAGCGAACAACTGTTAAGATATAATTAAGAAGGCTCTTTATAACCAATATCAAGCAATAAATGAAGAACAAGTATATAAGCAATAAATGAAAAGAGTAGCCTCGAGCAAGTGAGTTAGAGAGAAAAGAGAGAGAGAGAGAGAGAGAGAGAGAGAGAGAGAGAGAGAGAGAGAGAGAGAGAGAGAGAGAGAGAGAGAGAGATTATTGATCTTGTGTAGAATGGCTGGAGCAACAGCAGCCCTATACAAGGTGGTGAGGATCCCCTTTATATAGAATGGGGGAATACGACATAGTACAGAATGTATTAAGTGTAAAGACACGGAGATGGGACGGCTAGGCATGATACTAGACCCTACTAATGCCATTTGCTTGCCCCAAGAATTCCCCACCCCCGGGATCATTGTTGGGTTGGACGTGAATAAACCTCGGGTGAGGGAGCCTGACCACAGCCCTGCAGCCTCAAGATATCAATATGACTCCCCGAACACACCATTATGGCAAGAAATCAGTCCCTTCTATTTCACCGTATACAGTAATCGTGCTCCTCCTCCACTTTTCGGGCATCTTCTTCGTACTAAAAATGACATTGAATAACCTAGTGATCTACTCCAAGTTCTCCTTTCCCGTACTCTTCCTCAACTCTACCGGGATTTCATCCTATCCAGTCACTTTTCCCATGCCCATCTTACAGATAGGCCCCTTAACCTCATTAACTCGGATGCTCCTACTATATCCAAGGTCACAACGACTCCCGAAGAGTTCCAAAATACCTAGTATAATGATCTTGTCCCCTTTCTCATTCAAGAGACCATAGAAGTAGGTCTGCCATCTCAGACAGATAAGCCTCTCATCCAAGAAAACTCTACCTTCTTCTCCCTTGATGCACGTCACTTGGTTCAAGTTACTAGCTTTATTTTCTCGTTCTTTGGCTAACCTTACAACCTCTTATCCCCACCTCAGCCCTAGAGTTCCTCATAGAAACGAATAAAAGTTGCGGTCTTGGCCTTCGTAACTTGTTACTTAACTTCCTTCTTAGCCAACTAATATTGCTCCCTATACACCCTCTTCTCCTCCCTGCTACACTTTCTACTAGATTCAGATACGCCGCTTTCTTGGTTTTCGCTTTTCCTTGCACCTCTCCATTCCACCACCAGTCTCCTTTGTGACCACCAGAGTAACCCTTTGAGACCTCTAATACCTCTCTCGCGGCTTCCCTAATGCACTACGCAGTTCTAATCCACATAGAGCTTGTGTCCCAACTACTTCTCCAAGCCCCCATAGTCAGCAACTTAACCCCAACTCCTTCAATTTAGCTTCCGTCAAGGCTCCCCACTTGATCTTATTTTGTCTATACTACTGCCCTCTTCGTCCTCTTCCTTTTGATCTCAAGATCCATGACAGGAGCCTATGAAGGGTCTAGAGGTCCTCACTCGGTATGAACTTGTAATCTATGCAAAGACCTCTATCGTACTTCCAACAAAGTAGATAATCAATCTGAGTCTCGTCCACCGAACTCAGGAAGGTGACCAAGTGCTCCATCTTTTTCAGAAAACTCGAGTTTGATATCACCAAATCAAATGTTCTAGCAAAGTTCAACAGAGACGTTCCTCTTCCATTTCTATCTCCAAAACCAGAGCTACCATGCACATCTACATACCCCAAACATCTCTCCCATGTGGCCGTTGAAATCTTATCCTATGAAAATCTTTTTGTTATGCAAGATACCACGCATCATCCAATCCAAATCCTTTTAGAAATGCCTCTTAACTTCCTAATTCAAACCTGCTTAGGGTGCATACACACTGATTACGTTCAAATTAAACCTCTAACAACTAAATTAATAACCATCAACATGTCATTCACCCTCCTAACCTCCACCACTAGTTCATAGAGATCCTTATCTACCTAGATACCTACCCCGTTCTTGTACCCCACCCTCACAGAACACCATAGTTTGAACCCGTCCATATCTCCTACCCTTGTAGTCTCCTGTAGAAGCTAAATCAATCTTACTTTTTTTGAGAATTTTCGCCAACTCTACATATTTTCCAATCGAAGTTCCTATGTTCCAAGACTCCACTCTCATCCTAGTAGCCCCCTTATCCCTGCACTCCCTCCCCCCAATGACACCTCCAAGGATAATACCTTACTTTACCATCGTTCACCAAAGCCACTATAATCTAGGAGTCACTATGCAAGCACTATCCCAAAAACAAGCAACAATAATACAATAAATAACCAAATATGATCTACCACTAGATGTCACAAAATATATGAAGAAATAAAATAAAGGAACTAAAGAGAACTATAATCTAAAACTAAATGTCAGAAAAACAGGTGATGAAATACAATAAAAGAGCTAAAGTGGACTATAATCCACAACTAAAGGTCAAAAATAAAATGTGCAAACTAAAGCAGAACTACTAGGAGATATAAAATAAAGACTAAAAATAAAGATGTAAAAAAGTAGATAACAATATAAACAGATAGGCAAAGCTATCACTAATGCAACTAATGCTAGGGCAAATACTAATTAAAGATTCAAGAATAAAATAGGCTGGCAAGGAGATACAATTAAGATAAAATACCAAGCTATCAAAATATCAAGACAAGAGCGGAATAATAGAACTTGGATTGCAGCCCTTGAAGTTAACAAAAATCTGGCATGTGGTGATGGACCGTAACAAGTTGGCTGAAAGGGACATTCCGAGAAACCTGAGCCAGTCCTTCTTGGGCCTCGATCAATGGGAGGAGACACATGCCCCGGAAAACCACCTAGACAGGAGCTCACGTGCCGGAACGTGACGGGAACTACACCGAAAAATATACTTGCCTGGGCATAATTGGCGTATAAATCCCCACACAAAAGCATGTGGCAAAGGGGAGAGAAATAGAGAGAGAAGCTCCAAGATATATGGAGTTCATACATCAGATTCTACTTAGTCGTAATGGGGAAAGAATGGAGAGGTAGGATCGGTAAAGATAGAGAGAAAGAGAAAGAGACAAAGGTGGATAGGCAGAGAAAGAAAGAGACGATGGAGAGAAGAAGGGCTAGTACCTTACCTGGGTCACCGATGGTGGTGCTGGCCAGTTGTGTTAATGGGGTCAACAGATCTGTGAATGGTGATGAAGAGATAGGGAGAGAGAGATAGAGAAAGAGAGAGTCCTTCAGAGGAGCGCCATTCAGCAAAATTCTAAAACGACATAATCTAATCGAGAAGTTAATAACTTTATCTCAAAATGAAATTTTATTGTTTCAATGTATTTAGCGCTTGAGAACTTGAAAAGAATGAAAAAAGAAAATCATAATTTATTTGATTCATTTCATTCCTTGTTTTTTTAGAATCCACAGGTTAATAAGAGAAACAAACGAGAATTGAAGTACCACTTTTGTTACGATAAGAAAAAAAAGTATAAATATGAGAAACATACATCAATATACAACTCAAAACATCATTTACACCCGCATAGATATATCCTTCAATTTACATATGCATAACCATATTTCTTTCTGCAATTGTACTTATTCACTCTTATTCATATATATATATATATATATATATATATATATATATATATATACACATATATATATATATATGTATATATATGTATATATATATATATATATATATATATATATATATATATATATATATATATATATATATATATATATATATATATATATATATATATATAAATATATATATATATATATATATATGTAGAGAGAGAGAGAGAGCAAGCGGGGGTTCTTGATTGTCATGGTTTATACGGGTAAAATCGAGCCCTTTGGATGCCTCGATTCTCGATAAAGTAAATGGAGAAAATATGTGATAGTAAGGAACCAGAATCGGGGCAAGGAGCCCCTCGAGTTAGGGTCAGGGTAAAATACCTGCCATCGAAAGAATCGAGGCCACATCCCTCAGATTCGAAAACATCATTTACACCCGCATAGATATATCCTTCAATTTACATATGCATAACCATATTTCTTTCTGCGATTGTACTTATTCACTCTTATTCATATATACATATATATATATATATATACATATATATATATATACATATATATATATACATATATATATATATATATATACATATATATATATACATATATATATATATATATACATATATATATATATATACATATATATGTAGAGAGAGAGAGAGCAAGCGGGGGTTCTTGATTGTCATGGTTTATACGGGTAAAATCGAGCCCTTTGGATGCCTCGATTCTCGATAAAGTAAATGGAGAAAATATGTGATAGTAAGGAACCAGAATCGGGGCAAGGAGCCCCTCGAGTTAGTGTCAGGGTAAAATACCTGCCATCGAAAGAATCGAGGCCACATCCCTCAGATTCGATTCGAACCCCAAAACTTCGAAGAGCATTACTAGATAATTGAGCAAAACAAGCAAAGGGTTGTGATATCCATGCCCATCTGGATCTCACAGCATGAATCTGGGCACGTATTGGCAGAAAATCAGTGAATAGTAAAACGGAAGATTTTTAACTCTTTGGAAATTGTAATTAAAGTAACACTTCCCTACTATATAAAGAGGAATCAAACTTTTCATTTGTCATCATTGTAACACACATATCCACGCAGTATACTCTTATTTTCTCTGTCATTCATATTTCTTACTTTTGTTCATCAGTTCTTCATTATTGTGAGACTGAATCGAAGGGATACGTTCCATTGGAGTTGTTACTGAGTTCGGGATCGAGCTCCTTAATTGATTTGACAATTTATTACGTCCCTTATCTATTTAATGTAATGCAATTTATCATTTGTATTAAATTAATTCGCGTATACTTAAAACCATATATAAATTCAGTTGTTATCCATTTTTAGGGTAAACAGTTCGGCGCCCACCATGGGGCTAAGGAAAATAGTGACAATTTGACACAAATTTCCATAACACACCCTATTTTACACTTATTCTTTGAGCTTTTAATTTTAGGTCAAAATTAGAAATGTTGAGCTCCCAATATGACTATTTGAATGTAGATGCTGAGTCCGACAACCATGGAAAGAATAACAACGTGATACCCAACAATGAGGTACCCCTTGTTGGACCCAACGAAGTCCCAATCATTGATTCGATCGATATTAACTCACACGTGATTATCAAAGCAAACTTGCCTACTGACCCCTAAATCACCATTTGCAAGGAAGCCCGGTCAATAGACCAGAGTACATATGAAGATAAAGGTGATGGGATCAGCTTGCTCGTGGTCTTTAAAATGTTACAAGATCAACATGCAGCAATAGCCCAATCACAGAACCAAAGCCGCGCTCCTAGTAGAGTTGAGCCCTAACCATCCCGAGAAACTACCTGCAGAAATGAACCGGCCACAGAAAGATCGGGTGAAGCAGAACCGGGATTAACATTGAGATAATAAAGATGCTTGAGGAATTTACAAAATGGGTGGAATCGGGAGAAAAGAAAATCGAAGCCAACGACAAAAAAGTGGAGACCTATAATTCTAGGGTCGATCAAATCCCAGGAGCACCACCGATATTGAAGGTCCTGGATTCCATGAAATTTCCCAAAAGCCTTTCCCTCATAGCACAACTCTGAAGCAGATCCCAAACAAGTTATGTATGCCTGAAATTTCGAAGTATAATTGGACAGTTGATCCAAACGAACATGTGACTTCTTATACATGCGCCATCAAGGGGAACAACTAGGAAGATGATGAAATCGAATCTGCTATGCTGAAGAATCTTGCAGCGACCTTTTAAAAAGGAGATATGATACAGTATCACAACTTACCCCTAATTTTATTAACTCGTTTGCTTTGCTTGCAGATGGCTTGGTAAAAGCGCACACCAGGGCCACCAAGGTCGATACCAGGAAGTCAGACCTTTCAAGGTAAAACAAAGAGATAACGAGATGCTCCTGTAATTTGTATCAAGGTTTCAAATGGAACGGATGTATCAACCTCTGTTCGCAGACAATAGGGGCCTTTAGGCCTTTACCCAAGGACTCAATCCCCAAAGCTCATTGGCTTCACAACATTTAAAGCAAAATTTGATAGAATACCCAATGGTAACTTAGGCTGACGTTCATAATAGGTACCAATCAAGAATCAGGGTCGAAGACGATCAGCTCGGGGCCCCTTCCGAGTTCATCTATCCCGTCAGAACTAGTGATAGATCTAAAAAAGCCATCGATCATGAACAAAGATCAAAGAGAGAAATGTAGATCAAAGGGGTAATGGGTCCCGACGCAATACTGTGAGTAGTGAAAGAAGAAAGGACTGAGGACATAATAATCGAGGACTCGTGAGCAAAAATAGTTTTGGCAGACCCATCGGGTATAAGGAAGTGCCAAGGTTATTAGAGTATAACTTCAACATCAATGTGGCCGCCATCGTATCAAGAATTGGCCGCATCAAATATACTAAATGACCTTGACCATTGCAATACAATCTTGCACAAAGGGAACCTAACCTAATGTGTAAATATTATAACACAACAGCCACAGAACCAAGACTACCGACAATTGAGAGAGGAAGTAGCCTGGTTATTCAACAATGGATATCTCTGAGAATTTCTGAGTGATTGATCCAAAAATCATTTTAGAAATTGGGGCTCCAACAACCAGATCAAGCAAGAGGAACCTCAACACGTTATTAATATGATAATTGGTGGGATTGACGTTGCCAGGGCCGATGTTAAAACACACCAAAGTGTCCATTACAAGAGAAAAGCGGACCAAGATTATGTACCGGAGGAAACTGTATATTTCAACGACGAGGATGCCGAAGGTATCGTGCAACCACTCACTGATACACTAGTAATATATGTACTCATAAATAAATCTCGAGTTAAGCGTGTGTTAATTGATCCAGGTAGCTTGGCCAATATCATCAGATCGAGGGTCGTGGAACAGTTGGGTTTATAAGACCAAATTGTGCATGGAGTCCGAATTTTAAGCGAATTTAACATGGCATGTTAACCCACTAAAGGGGAGATAAACCTGCCGGTAAACACCGCTGAGACCGTTCAGGAAATAAAGTTCTATGTGATCGAAAAAGAAGAGATACAATGCTCTATTCGAGAGGGCATGGATTCACAACATGAGGGAAGTACCCGCGACACTACATTAGGCGTTGAAACTCCATACACGGGGATGGATCAAAAACGTTTACGGAGAGTGTCGCGCCCCCATTTTCTCATAAATTCAGGTTTATGACATTTTGGACGAGAACTCATTCCTTTTGGGAATTGGGTTTGCATTTGAAGAGTCGCCACCTAATGATTAGGGTGAATTAGGATACCAATGGAGTTGGATTTGAATAACCAGAGATAGGGTAAGAGCTTGAAATTATTCTAAGGGGCAAGTGTTAGTCACCTCTCAAAATCCACTAGTGTTGTTCCCGGCCATGTTACAATTGTGACTTCATATAATCAAGTAAACAATTGGGGGGGGGGGGTGTTCAAATAGACGGACTTGTATATAATATTGCAAATAAGTTGAGAACCTTTGAAGGTAAGTACAAAGGGCAGAATTTTATGAAAAATACCTGAATAGTTTTGCAAGAAGAGAAGAAAGTAAATAAAGGGAGAGGGTTCCTATTTTTATAATTAATATGGATCACTTCAATACAATACCCAGAAATCACTCCTCAAAAGAGGGGTCGCACGTGATATTAGCGCATCGGTCTTCATCTCCATATTTTACCCTTCCCACCCCGTGAAGGTTATTAAAAACGTGAGTTGGTCGAATGCTTATTCCGTACTATTACCCGTCCCGTCCTATCAGTCCTAGAGTGTATTTAGGACTACTATTCCAACAAGGTGAGGACTAGGCTTAACCCTTATGTTTACAGGATAAAATACTAAGCAATATACATAACAAATAGGACCGCACATATGGGAACATACAAAGATAAATAAAGGCTCAAAGATCTCTCCACGAGTGTACACATAATTAGCACGTCTCAAACACATTTAAGGTTTAAAAGATGAGAGTTTCAAAAAAATTTAAAAAAGGTATAAGTAGTTGAGTTAGTAAAAGATAAAAAAAACCGTTAAAGCATGATTTTAAAAAATAAAGTAGAGACTTAAAGATACAGTAGCTGAACTAGATATAGGACAAGTATCAAAATAGGACGATTCTGGGCAGAAATGGTAACCTAGTATTTTGAAAACATAGTAGAATAAGAATCTGAAAATCACTGAGAGTAAATGGATGCACGATTTCAAAATTTGTTTCCAGATAGAGAGGAATTTTCAGAGTAAACTTGAAAGAGTTAAAAAACATAGTGAACTTTAGAGAGTCAAAGAAAGAATGGGAGCAGAAGAGTACAAATTAAAAAAGGCTGGTTAGTTTTAAACTGGTCAAAACATGGTTCATCGATTCTTGTTAGGCCTAAAGTTTGCCTAGATATCGTATGCATTGCCTAATTATCTTA
Source organism: Nicotiana benthamiana (assembly GCA_034376525.1). Lineage (NCBI taxonomy): Eukaryota > Viridiplantae > Streptophyta > Magnoliopsida > Solanales > Solanaceae > Nicotiana > Nicotiana benthamiana. The sequence continues at coordinate 124,784,483 of CM067338.1, read as the reverse complement.
GAGGGTGAAAATGCAAATTTGATTTCTGGTTTTTATAGTTAACCAGGCTTGTATCATCTGACTAAGCATGCCAATGAGGCATTTAATCAATTGCTACTCAGACAAAAATAAACCCTAAGTAACAGGATGTCTAATGTACATAGAAGTTCCTAAAATATGGTTTCTAAATGCCAATGAGAATGCAACAAGAGTCTTATAACAGTTATTTGCAGGTTATTAACTGATCATGGTGGCGAAATGAGTATAATAACAGGCTAAAAGTAAAGAACCTAGAGCTGGATCTCTAATGAATGAGATGCATGTCCTATACAGGATATCTATTGCGCAAATAAGTAAATAAAATCCTATAAGAATGTTTTCTACCCACTACTTAAACTAAGCATGGGTAACCCCCTCCTAGTTTCATTATAACCCAATCACTCATTTACTAATTATTACAAACCAATGATAACTGAATTATAGTAATAAAGAATAAGAATAAGAAGTTATTCTATAGGGAGCCTTCAATCAGGCCCAATCTTCCAACCTCACTCCTTTCGAGTTTCACATCCTTTGCCATAGTCTGGGTGTGGCAAAGCTCCCTATGGCCCCATTGGCTCCCTTGCCAATACAACCACCCAAACATTTAGCACAATGTTGAACAAGTGCAGTGCGTGATTACCAGCCTTGTGTGTCAAAGTTCAGTTAGTACTCAGAGATACCCAAGGCAATGCTCACACAAAGGGGATAGAACCTATTCTCTAAGGGTAGTGTAAAGTGCAGGAAGGAGAGAAAAGTTTGTAGTTTAAAGGGTGTAAAAAGAGTTGGAGAGTTGCACACAAGGGTAATGGGCAAAGGGGACAAATAGATCACATAAATATATCAGAGACTTGTGAAAATTTACTAAGCATGAGTACACAAAATCAAAATAGTTTAAAGAGATTTGAAATAGTCAAATTTAGACACAAAAGTAAATAGTAACATGATGTAGTCATAACAGGTAAACAGTAGCCATGAGCGTGCAAGTTCTAACAGGCAAACCAGGAATCAATCACATGTTGCATAGCAGAAACATAAATAGAAAACGATTAGGAATAGAACATAATGAAGTAGTAATAGCCACATTGGTTTGGAATATGAAATTCAATCAGGACATAGCAGCAACAAAGAGAGCACATAAGAATGCAAGAGCCAAGTATAAGCACAACATTAGCCTTAGCTTTTTAGCTGGCTAATGACAATCAAGAGCAGGGAGCAACAACATCACAAGAGAGAACTGGAGAGAAATAGCACAAGAGAGAGCAATGTGATTACTATGTGTGCGTGTGTGTGTGTTTGTGATATGCAATGTGTTGGTTTCGTGCAAAAGAGAATGGGGGTGGATACTAATTGTACTGAATACGAGTAAAAGAACAAGGTAGCAGTCCCTAATTAAGGAACTAGCATCAATCATAATCAACTCAGTATACGAACTCCCCTTTAATTAAGGAATCAAAGTCTAACGGTAATAAGAAACTATTTAAAAGGAAAGAAATCACAAAGCATGGTATGATCACATAAAGAAATAGAATAGGATAAAGTGTGCAATACAGACTAGGTACATGATACTCTAATTAGGAAAATAGGTCAGGCAAATCAATCAACATATTCGTGCACACATATAGCGCAGGATACTACTCCAACTCTGGAAAATAGACCCAAAAACCTAGGAACGAAATTGAATACCATATTAATTGAGGAAAGTATCCCACATATTAAGGAAAAATGCAGAATCACAATTTCAAGGAAAGTATCATGCAAAACAAAAACAGGCCACTCAAACAATTATTACAAAGGCCAATCGATCGAGGAACAAAGCATGATTTTTGAAGTCATATTGAGAAAAATTGTGGAAGAAGACCTTAATCTACCAACTAAAATTGTTTGAAAATTGGAGAAAAGAGAGCACCAAGATGGTTTCTTCAACTTTTAATATTTCCATCTCATTAGTAATTTTCAATGTAATATTATCATAAAGCATGTTATAAACTATGGGATGATCATAATTTTCTTAATTCTTGCTATTTCTTTCTTTTTACATGCTTCTTAGTACACGAGGCTTTTATTGGCCTCAATAGGACTAATAAGGTAAGGTTTTCGCCGGTTATTGTTATATAGGTAACAATAACGGTGCTATCCCCCCCTTATTTTATTTTTTCTTATTTGGTGTAATTTTATTTAAATTATATTAATGAAAACTAGCCCTAGGCGAATGCTTTGTAATTTGCAGAAAAAAAGAGGCAAGTATCACAGTCTCAAAGAGGGCTCGTAAGAATCAGTATACAAAATCACCATGTAAACAATCAGAGAAACCTTAAGTGGAGAACACAGAGTGGTAGGAGGATGAAACACTAGTAACCAAAATCAAATTAAAGAACACAAAACTTAGAGAAGAACCCAGAAGAACACAAAAACAAGCAAATAATACAAACACAAACATATAAGACTAGGGTTTCATCAGACTTTTGCAAAATGTTTACAAGAATCACAAATTAGTACTCAAAATCAGAAAGTAATGTGATTTCGAAAAGGGGTTCAGAAACCCTAGTTTCAAAAAGGAAATAAAAACATTTAAAACTGGAGTAATCGTAAAGATCGAGCAGAAAATAGTGCAAAACATAAAGGTATGAGTTAAAAAATTGTTAAAACAATTAGTGATTTGTGAGGTTGGGATCGAGATTAGGGTTTCATAAGAAACCGGTGAGAGAAGTAAGAGAATCCTGACTATGAAACTTAATGATAATGGTGTTTACAGCATCATCGGGCCAAAATCTATCGGAAAAGGCTGGAACCAAACCCCAGCAAAGCTTCAAGGACCATCCTGGATGTTGAAGACTCACGGAGTCTCAGGAACAAAAGGAACTAGTGAGATAAGGCTTCAAGGCGGTTGGTGGTATAAAGGGGTGAGGTTCGAGGTGGCTGGACAGATGGTGAAAGCCATCAGAGAAGATGAACCAGAAGATTCTAGAGAGAAGGAGGAGAGGAAGAGACCGATAGATAAAGAGAGAGAACCGGTCTCGAAGTGTGAGGGGTCAGAGGGGTAGATTAGAGTTTAATTAAGGCAAATAGATCTAGACCGTTGATCAAGATCAATTTCTGAGCTGGGCCGGTTTAGTTTGGAAATTGGGTGGGCGGATTTGGGTTGAGTTTTGGATCAATTAGGTTAAATTGAAATCTTATTGGGGGGGGGGGGGGAAGAGGGGGGGGGGGTTAAATTAGGGCTAAAATTGCAGTAATAATAGGCTATGTGTTAAATAGCCAATTTTTCCTTTTTTATTTTATATAAAATAGTTAAAATAATTAAAAGTACCGAATTAATTAACAATGTATAAATATTATCTAAAAATACTAAAAATAATTTTATGATTGTAAAATATTGTTAGTCGTACTATAAGCTATAATTACAATTATGTGCAATTTAGCTTAAAAATTACCAAATAAATTTGTTAAAAATGCAAAAATCACCTTAATTATATTTTGTGTAAATATAAGAATAGAAATAAGTTATTCACCAAAATTATAATTTGAAAATAATTACTGGATTTTATACTGCTAAAATAGATAATAAATTAATTTTAAAAATCTTAACAATTATGAAAAAATACCAAAACTCTTGGGCATGCATATATATATGCATACACATATTATTTTGAGTATAAAATACATTAGACAAAATTAGGTATCAACAACTGCCTCTCTTTACCCGAGAAGGATGAACGAGTTGTCGGGTAAAGATATGATGGCCAATTTTGACTGAAAGAAATGATTTGAAAGGTTTTGACCGAGCTCTGGTTGCGGAACTGCTTACATATCCCTGGTCTGAACGAAAGTAGGTCATATGCAATTCAGGGTCCATTGACGGAATATGCCGATGGGGGTTTTGAAAATAACGGACGCAATGTTTAGATTGAGAAAGGCGATTAATGTCTTATAGGCTGTAGGAACTAGAGCAGGATCGCTCCTGCTGAGACAACTGTTGACAACCATTTTACCTACAAATGAATAATACCAACATACATTGCGCATAGATTTAAACGTGATGCAAGTTCCCATTGGACCATGAATGTTGTCTTTGGGCGGTTAGGATGACGACCTCGGACCATGACTTCCCGGGCCATGAAGCATATGATAAAGGATTCACAGGCTATGAAATGATGTTCTCGAGCTATGAGGATGATGCCTCTGAACTATGATGCCTTTGAATAATAATATGTAAAAGGTAAAATAGGGTCCTCAGGCTATGGTATGGCATTCTCGGGCTATGGAAATAGTGCCTCCGAACAATGGCACCTTTGGACAATGATATGCAAAAGGTAAAATAGGGTCCTCAGGACACGACATAGTGTTCTCGTGCTATAGAAATGGTGCCTACGAACAATGGCGCCTTTGGAAAAATTGGCGATCTTTCAGTCCATAAAATGTAGAGGGTGGTGATCTTTCAGCCGATGCAAGATGTAAATAAAAGGTGGTGATCTTTCAGCTAATGTAAGATGTATATAAAAGGTGGTGATATTTCAGCTATGCATGAAAGATAAAGCGACGATATTTCAGCCGATGCATGGTTTAAATAAAGGTGGCAATATTTCAGCCATGCAAAATAAGGAGGCGATATTTAAGCCATGAGGATGGAGAGAGAAATTAGTCTCGGAAGACAAAAATGTTGCCTTATGCAACGCAGAAAAAATGCAGATGGAGACGGTGCTTAGTCTCGAAAAGCAGAAAAGTATCCTTATGCAATACAGAGAGATGTAGATGGAGGTAAAGCTTAACTCGGTAGGTAGAAAAGTAGCCTTATGTAAAAGAAATATAGATGGAGATAAAGCTTAACCTCCGAAGATAGAAAGATAGTCTTATGCATTGCAAGATAATGTAAAAGGCAAGTAAAGGTAAAATCTCTTAGCTGATAGCCAATTGCTATATTGTGGCTGCTGAGAATGTCGTGTATGGATAGAAGTTGTAAATAGGTGATGATTTTGAGAGCTACATTTCGAGAAGTATGAGTGCATATATATATCTGATGATTTTGTGACTTGAGTGTCTACATCCAAAGAAAAACTATCAGTTCTGTAAAAGAGGGGAAGGTTAGTTCGTATCCCCATTGACTTTGCTCATACTGCTTGGAATTGTGTATCATTGAGGTAGCATTGTAAGCAATGCAATTTTTATAATAGTCATGCACAATTTAGTAAGAAAATGTAACGTAAATACATAATTGGAAATAGTTTCTTTCGATGAACCGACAATTGCGACGCGGTTCAAGACATTTCTACCTCTCTCGTTCTGGAATTTTGAGGTCCTCCTCAAAATTCTGCCCCAGTTTACTAGGCTGGCATTTCTGGCGGCTGCATGCGATGAATGGCTGAAAATAACTTTAGAATTTTGAGGGTCCTTCTTCAAAATTCTTCCCAGTTTCCAATGGTGGGGAAAATAAAAATTTTATTGATGTGACCGAACCCATAGGGCTGCTACGTATCCTCTCTTAAACGGGAATCAGGTCAGGCATAGTTCAAATTACATCATAAAGAAGTCATAAATGGTTACACATAGTATCACTTTACTGCATCTGAATTGATTGGCTTCGGCCAGACTACTCTGTCAATTTTTGCGAGCATGAGGGCTCCTCTGATTAGAACCCGGTGAACCATGTACGGACCTGGCCAATTTGGAGAGAATTTACCTTTGGCTTCGTCTTGATACGAGAATACTTTGTTTAACACCAGCTGTCCTGGTGTAAACTGTCATGGCTTGACTCTTTTGTTGAAGGTCTGGATATTCTTTCTGATACAATTGACCATGGAAAACTATGTTAATCTTTTCCCCATCTTTAAGAGCTAACTGTTCGTATCGACTTTTTACCCATTCTACATCGTCGAGTTCCGCTTCTTGTATGATTCTCAAGGAGGGAATTTCCGCCTCGGTGGGGTGACCGCTTTTGTACCATAAACCAGCATATAGGGGGTTTTCTTGGTTGATGCGAGAACTGTGGTACGTCATCCCAATAGAGCGAACTCTAGCTTCTCATGCCACTGCTTATGCTTTTCTATCATTTTCCTTAGTATCTTCTTGATATTCTTGTTGGCCGCTTCTACAGCTCCATTCATCTGAGGACTGTAGACTGTCGAGTTCAAGTGTTTGATCTTGAATGCTTCACACATTACTTTATTCAGGTCACTGTTGAGATTGGAACAATTGTTAGTAATGATTGATTCTAGGATGATGAACCGACAAACGATGCGGTCGCGGACAAAGTCTGCCACGACTTTTTTAATCACTACCTTATATGATGCTGCTTCAACCCATTTGGTGAATTAAAAAATTTCCACTAGAATGAACCTGAGCCCATTTGATGCGGCAGACTCGATAGGTCAAATAACATCCATTCCCCACGCGGCGAACGACCATGGCGAGCTTGTTGCAGTAAGCTCATTTGGAGGCACTTTTATCATGTCTGCTTGTACATGACAACGATTGCATTTTTGAACATACTGGATGAAATCCTTTTCCATAGTCATCCAAAAATATCCCGTTTGAAGTATCTTCTTTGTTTTGACAAAACTATTCATATGTGGACCGCATGTCCCTACATGAATTTCTTTTAATAACCTGGATGATTCCTTTTCTTCGACAAACCTTAGTAATCCCAAATTGGGGTTCCTCCTATATTTGATTCCTCTGCCGTGAAAGTAATTGTTGGATAACCTTCGAAGTGTGCGCTTCTAAGTAGCGTTTGCAAGTTCTGGATAATCTTCTATTGCTAAATATTCCTTGATATCGTGGAACGAGGGTTTCCCATCCGCTTCTTCCTCGACATAAGCATAGTAAGCTGGCTGATAACAAATCTTTACCAGGATAGGATCAATGAAATTCTTATCTAGATGTTGAATCATAGATGATCGGGTAGCCAATGCATCGACAAACTCATTCTGAATTGGGGGACATGCCGAAATTCTGCTTTGTGAATCTCATCTTCAACTCCTCTACATGATGTAGATAAGGGAGTATCTTGGAGTTCTTGGTGGCCTATTCTTCTCGGACCTTATCTATGAGCAAATCTGAATCCCCGATCACTAGTAACTCTTAAATGTTCATATCAATGGCCAGCTTGAGCTTAAGATGCAGGCTTTGAATTCAGCCATGTTGTTGCTACACAAGAACCTGAGTTTGGTAGATACCGAATAATGTTGGCTGGTTTCTGATACTAGGATCCTATGCCAACTTCTTTAAAATTTGCTGCTCCATCAAAAAATATTTTCCAACCATCATAAGATTCTGCAATATCTTCTCCTATGAAAGATACATCTTAATTAGGAAAATACGTCTTTAGAGGCTCTTATTCTCTACCCACGAGATTCTCGAATAGATGATCTTCCAAGCTTGTCCTTTGATTGCCTTTTGAGATACGTAGACAATGTCAAATTCGCTCAGCAGGATTTGCCACTTGGCTAGTTTGCTAGTGGGCATAGGCTTCTGAAATATATATTTCAGCGGATCCATTCTTGATATTAGGTAACTGCTATAGGCACAAAAATAATGCCAAAGCTTCTGAGCTACCCAAGTCAAAGCACAACAGGTGCGTCCCAATAGAGAATATCGGGACTCGTACGAGTTGAAATTCTTGCTGAGATAGTAGATGGCCTTCTCCTTTCTCCCTGTTTCGTCATGTTGTCCCAAAACACAATCGAATTCCCCATCTAATATTGCAAGGTAGAGCAATATAGGTCTACTTGGTTCGGGAGGAACCAAAATTGGCGGCATTAATAGGTATTCCTTTATTCTGTCGAGGGCTTTCTAGCAACCATCAGTCCATTCGGTAGCGGTTTCCTTCTTCAACATATTAAATATCAATTCACAAATGACGGTGGACTGAGCTATGAATCGGCTAATATAGTTGAGTCTCCCCAGGAAGCTCATCACGTCCTTCCTGTACTTTGGCAGTGGAAATTTTTGAATGGCCTTAACCTTTGACGAATCGAGTTCTATTCCTCGTTGAGTTACAATGATTTCAAGCAGTTTCCTGGTAGGAACCTCGATTGCATATTTGGCGGGATTCAGTTTCAAATTGTACCTTCTTAATCCGTTGAAGAACTTTCTTAGATCTTCCATGTGGTAAGTGGATTTCTTGGATTTGGTGATGACACCATCTACATATGCCTCGATCTCTGTATGTATCATGTCGTTGAAAATAGTAGTCATGGCCCTTATGTAGGTGGCTCCAGCATTCATTAATCCAAATGCCATCATCTTGTAACAATACATTTCCCACGGCGTAATGAAAGCCATTTTCTCCGCGTCTTCTTTGTCCATCCATATCTAATGATACCAAGAAAAACAATCAACAAATGACTGCAACTCGTGCTTAGCACAGTTGTCAATCAGGATGTGTATGCTCGGCAAGGGGAAGTCATCTTTCAGATTTGCCCGGTTGAGATCCCGGTAGTCGACACAGGCTCTAACCTTTTCATCCTTCTTCAATACTGACACAATGTTGGCTAATCGTGTTGGATACTCCACTACCCTGAGAACCCTGGCTTTGACGTGCTTGGTAACTTCTTCCTTGATTTTCAAGTCATGTTAGGTTTGAACTTTCTAAGCTTCTATTTTACTAGTGGACATGTCGGATATGTCGGCAGTTTGTGAGCCACAATAGGTGTACTGAGATCAGTCATATCATCATTTGACAAGGAGAATATATCCTCATATTCCTTTAGAAATTCTGTGTACTCTTTCTTTTCTAACGGTGACAGATGAACACAGATGCATGTTTCCTTGACTTTCTCTGTGTCCCCTAAGTTGACAGCCTCAGTCTCATCCAAATTCGACTTAGGCCTATTCTAAATGTCCTCAACCTCTTTAACGACCTCTTCTATTATGTAATCCTCTTTTGAGTCTATGTACGTTGTTACGTTTTCCCATTGCAAGTCACAATTGTTGCTTCATCAAGATAAGTAATAGTAATGCTGTGAATAAAGTAAACAATATAAAGTAATAAGAGCAAGATTTATAAGAAATTGAAATGCTTTGATAAATTTCATAATTGTTTTGAACATTGGAGCTTTTAGTTTTAAATTAAAGAAATACGGAAAGAAAATCAATTAGCGAAAAAGTAAAAGGAAATGTATGGTACTTTGTTCAGCCTTGCTACCCCGAAGCCTTCCAGGCTCTTGTGGCTCTGATGGTCCATTTATTGAGGTGCGTTCCTTGGCTCACAGCTTGTATGGAAGGGCCTTCCTCCCCCTCCTCCTAAAAAATGACACAACCATCCATGTTATCATCTTCTAAAAACAAATTCCTCATCCCTGCTAGTGCTTCCTCTTCTTTCGACCCATATATAACCTCGGGTGGCTAGAAAATCTGCTCCAAATGAGGTATCATATGCTCCAATGGGTAATAGGGACTGTGCCATGGTGGCGACCAGTGGTTGAACATCTCCCAAGTGTATTTATATACCAAACCAAAAGTGGTACCATGCTTCTTCAGCTTGATTGGTTTGTCCATTCCCTGGAAATTCTTGCCAATTCCTTTGCCAAGTTCATATCCGCAACAATTCAACATACTTTCAATTTTGTTATCCCACCATTTGTCCTTATCAATGGCGTTGACTCGCTCAATGTGGTGGTAAGTTTCTCCGCCTATTTTCCTTCTTCCTCCTATTGTCGGGATGGTCTGGTGAGTGTATATGGGATTGCTACCATCGCCATGAATAATCTCCTCTTGGTGATTCCACTCAAATTTGACTGCCTGGTGTAAGGTTGATGCTACGACTCCAGCAGCGAGAATCTAGGTCTATCGCAACAGCAAATTGTAAGACGTTGGGACGTCTATCACTTGAAAGTCAACATCGAACCAAGTCAGTCCCATTTGCAGACACAAACGGATTTCCCTAATAATGGACCTTTAGGAACCGTTGAAAGCTTTGACATGATGGCTCTGTCCTTGATATCATACAGGTGCTTTCCCAATGTTCTGAGAGTCACCAATGGAAAAATATTGAGGCTAGACCCTCCGTCAACCAAAATTCTAGTAATGAAATAATCTTCACATTGCATATTGATGTGCAACGCCTTGTTATGACTTAGCCCTTTTGGCGGCAGCTCATCTTCATGGAAAGTGATTTTATGACTCTCAAATACTTGTCCTGCCATGTTCGATATTTCTCCTCCAGTTATGTTGATGGGCACATGTGCCTCGCTCAACACTTTCAATGAGGCGTTCTAATGTGCGTCAGTGGTTTGTAGTAGAGCTAATATGTAGATTTGGGCTCGAGTCTTGTTCAACTAGTCAATGACTGAGTACTCCTTTGCTTGTATCTCTCTCGAGAGGTCATCAACCCCTGTTTCAATGATGGTTGGTCTTCCATAGGCTTGCTTACTAGACTCAGCTAGATGTTCTGGGGTATAAACCCTGCCGATTCTGGTCATACCGTGTGCTGCAATTGCTTCTCCAGATTTGGTTTTCCCTTTCTTTCTCGCCTTGGCGTTGTAATACCAAGGAATGGCCTTTGCATAGAATGGTGATATGGTTGACATAGCTGCTAGAATGGGTACTCTTTATTTGGAAAGTAACACAGCCACTTAGAATGGCACAGGTGCTTTCGGGGATCCAAACTCGACCTCAATTCGTCCTGGGGCCTTTGCAGAAGAAGGTGCTTCAAACTCAAGTTGTATAGACATGTTTACTTCATCGTCCTCGAAAAGCTGGATTTGGATAACAATCGGATTAAGTGTGATAGTTGGTTTTTTTGGCTCGTCACCCTTAGAAATCAATCCAATCGATCCTTTAGGGTCCTAATCGTCTTCTATATCGATTATGTAAATGCCTCAACCATTATGGTAAGGCAGAGGGTTGTTTTGAACATTAGGAGCAGGCTCCCTTGCCACGATGATCTTGTTGTAAATTAAAGCTTGGATTTTATCCTTCAGAGAGCGAAATTCATCAATGGTATGCCCCTTCATGCTTGAATGGTATGCACAAGTTTTGTTCGGGTTAATTCATTGGGAATAATTTTATGGAGCTATAGTAGGGATGAGGGTGATGTAACCAACAATTTTGAACCTTTTATACAGCTGGTCGATTGGCTCGGCAATGGAGGTGTATTATGTCGGAGGCCTACAGTCGTAGTTTGGTTTAGGTCTAGGCAATTTTTGGCGAGGGGGAAGTGATTGATAGTGGGATTATTGGGTGTTGTATGCTTGGTAGACATGTACAGGATGGGAATATCTCCGGTGAGGTAGGTTGATCTGTGGGGGGTGGAAATGATTGGTAAGTAGGTAGTGGAGCTTGGTAAGAGAGCGATAGTACTTGGTAATTTGGGTAGGTTGATATGTGAGAGGAGATACTGGGTAGGTTTTGTTTTTTATAGGGGTTTTTGTTCTCTCTACTACTATCACGACACTCACATACCTTTTTTTGGATGTTCCACCAGACTACAGAGCCTTGTTGGTAGCATGTAATGCTTCAAAGTTGATGACTATACCAGTTTTAGTACCTTCCTCGATCCTTTCTCCTAGATTGACGATGTCGCAAAATTTCTGGCCCTCAATCACCATCAACCTCTCATAATATTGTGGGTCCTGAGCCCGGACAAAAAACTTTTTCATCTGTTCTTCTTTTAAGGCTGGCCTTACCTTAGCAGCCTCTGATCTCCAACGAGTAGCATACTCGCGGAATGTATCTGTAGGTTTCTTCTTTTAGTTCTGGATTTAGAATACATCGGGCGCATTATCCGTATTGAATCTGAAAATGTCCATGAAATCGGACGCCATACCTACCCTTTTCGTCCACTTCTTGGGGTCTTGGATGATGTACCAAGATAAAGCATCCTCGTTTCATACTTCTTATAAAGAGCTTCATGCAAATCTTTTCATCTTTTCCTACCCTGGCTAGCTTATAACAGTAGGTTCTCAAATGAACTCTGGGATCCTCTGTACCATCAAACAACTCAAACATGGGAGGTTTTTACTCCTTAGGAAGTTCGACATCTGGCTAAATACAAAGTTCCTCATAATTCAGCCCCTCGATAGCTTTGTTTCCTTCAACACCCTGGACTCGGCTAGTAGCTTCTTGAGTTCTGCGGCTAGATTCCTGATAAGAGAGTCTTCGTCATCAGACTCCGATGTGCTTGAAATAGGTTTAGTATAGTGTGGTGTGGTTTCCACATAGACGGGGTGTTGTGGGGATGATCATCTGTGGAGTTTAGTAGTTTAGGAATGAGTAGTGGGGTGTTGTTTGAAGTGTGACATGTGTTGCAATGCTGATGGGGAGTGGGTTGTTTTTATGGTTTCTGGATGTTTTGTGGAGGTGTGGGATTTTTAACATTGGTAAAGTTTACATCTAGGGTTTTGAGAGAAAATGATAAGTTTTCCAAGTTCCGAACAAGGTCCAGTTCTTCCTGAAATTTCAATAACTTCTGTTCGAGCTGACCTCAATACCCTGAAGAACCTCTACCCTCTCGGCTGAGTTCTCCTTTCTGATGTTGTTCAAATTTTCCATTTTTCCTCTGTTCTTGTTTCTGATATGACTCGAAGGGGGAGGAGATGGAGGGCCCTTGGATCTTTTGGAGTAGGATGATGATGCCAGAGTGCATGAACTAACCTTTAGGGGGAAGGGAATAAAACAAAAGTAAAAATAAAAAACGTAGCAAGTTAGTTAGGGTTATAAGAAGATAACGTTGCAATATTTAAACACATAGTGCAAGAAAATAAATCATGTCCTAATTTGGGAGCCTCATTGTGCCCGAGGTAGGCCTAGAGATAAGTTGATTTGTAGGACTTATAATGCTAAATGCCACATTTTATTGATAAATAAGTCGAACCCCAAAACAACACTAAAAATCGCAGGAAATAAAAATGTCTCTAATGGTCATTAGCCTTATTACATTCAACGCAAAAAGAAAAGACCGTAACTACTTGGTCCCAGAAGAACCTTTCCCAGGCTCGACATCTTTATCTCCATCGAACAGCTTCACCAGCTCACGTAGTCCCAACACCAAATAGAATCTATCCAAGTGTCCTCCTTTGTTTTTCTCAGCATTCTGGCAGTTTTCAATTCTCTGGATGAAATTCCTTTCCAATTCTACTTAATCCCGCTCCAAGTACCCCAGTCGTTTATTGGCGCTGATAGCCATATCTTTCTATTCTTTAATCCTTTTGATGTGCTTCTTGAATTTCCTAGTGTTCGCTCTCGCATTCCCAAATCCTCTTGTACAATTGGTTGTACTTAACCTGTACTTCAGCCTTTTCGTTGATGACCCTATCTCCTCGAACGGACCCGGGTTTTCCTAGCCCACCATGATCGTCTTCCAACCAGCTTGGATTGTATGGGGTTTAACCAACATGGTATCTGTCTAGTTCTATGGAATCCTTTACCAGGATGATTTACGGGGACCGTCGAAGAAGTGTCTCAACGCGCCGCAACCACTACTTTGACTCCTTTTATGCAATTATGAACTCCACGGAACTTTATCAATTCTAACGCAATTTTGTAGTGCCACATGTGCTGGGCCTGGCACTTGTGAGGGCTATCAGCTTCGTGAAAGTCATCTCTGATGTGACTCATCTTGTCAACCCTTGGTATAACCTGCTTTCTCCCTGCCTGCCTTATGGCTCGGAAAGCGACATAAGGAAAAGTTCCCCTTAGACTGATGAGTATAAGAAACTGTGCTTCCCGAGATCGGACGATGAACACATCTGTAGGGAACCACTCAAACATCCACCACACTTGGTCTTCCTTAAGATTTTCAAACAACTCTACCTATGCATTAGTGTCTTCTGGTTGAGCAAACATGTTAGGCATATAGTTCATTTACTTTGGTTGATGGAAGGCGATATGATCATCCCAGTCTCTGTGCAGAATCGCTTTCTGATATTCACTCTTTGGAGTTGCTCCATGAGCCAAGTAGTAAGTTACAATCCTCAAAGTGATTGGCCCCTTGTTTACAGTTTTTCAGGCCTCGGTATATCTCCGTGACAATCATTGGTACTATGCTGAAAAGCTGTCCGCCGATCCCTTACATTAAAGTATAGGTGACCGTGGCTAGATTAGTATGGATCATAGCCTTCTTTATAGGAAATACTATCATTCCCAAAAAGCAGAACATAAAGACGAAGACCCTTCTTTGGATATGCCCCAAGGATGTGAGGGAAAATTCATCTGGGTAAGTGCGGTAGGACTTGCTATGGTCGTACCTCTCGTACAGATAGTCGAAAGGAATGTAAGAGTACTTCAAACAGGTTAAGTTTGGATTTATCTTTAGTCCCATCATTTTGAGGAAACCCCTACCTTTGTTATTTTCTGGCATTAACAAACCTGGAGTCTCCCAAGGAATACCATCAAACCCTCCTATTTTCTCGAGCAAAGGTGTCATTTCAAGGTCCCCGAAGCAAAACACAAATCTGACGCTATCCCAGAATAAAGTTGCAGCCTCTATGATTTTGTTGTCGGGTTGGATTTCTAAAAGAGAAGGAAAATTTTCCAAACATTTGCGGACGAGAGTCTGATCACTGGAGTGAAGGTCTTCCCACTAGTTTAGCAACCTTGGGTGAATGATGGCTACCATGCCGAATATGGGGACTTTATGCCTCATTTTCTGCAAAATAAAGTGTTGACCCTTACCGTGCCGGACTTGACTATTTAAAATAATAATTAGCATAAATAGAATTTAGTTCTCCAAATAAATGCACAGAATATGATGGCATCCATTTGGGATTCAAGGAAACCTAGTGGACTTTAGACTAGGCTACCTTAAAAAGTCATTATGTGGACAACATAATTGACTCGCCTAGATTTGACCATGATGCATGCACAGTTTAATAGAGTAGGGTTTCTATGGGGTTTTAGTCTGGTACCTTTGAGTTGAAAACTCAAGAGGGAAAGGCACGTAACCATCGACAGCAGCGCTGATCGACTGGTTTTACAGTAAATAAGCCTTTTCCAAATTTAGGAGGTGATAATATCGGAAGGGCGCAACCACTCATTATAAGCATTCTATGGTATTTTGTTTGGCATGAGTGGAATATGTGTTTGAGGATACAATTACAAGAATGAAACAAGTGGTCACGTATTTGCACGTTTAAAAGTTAATGATTACAATAATTGCTCATCATTATAACATATTGAAGGAAAGCTGTAAAAGGAAGCATTAAAAAAAAGAAACAAAAAACCAAGTCAGTTTCGTAGAATAAAATATAACGACATTAAATAAAAGCAATAAAATCAATAAATTGACAAATAACATGGAATGGTAAAAGCCTAAAGAAATTCCCCAGCTGAGTCACCATGCTGCCGCGCCTCATTTTTCTCGCAAAATCGGGTTTATGACATTTGGGAGGGAAACTCACTCCTTTTAGGAATTGGGTTTGCATTTGCAGAGTCACCACCAAATGATTAGGGTGCATTAGGACCCCAATGGAGTTCAATTTGAATAACCAGAGATAGGGTAAGGGCTTGAAATTTTTCTAAGGGGAAGGTGTTAGGCACCACTCAAAATCCACTAGTGTGGTTCCCGGCCGTATTACAATTGTAACTTCATATAATCAAGTAAGTAATAAGGGGGATTCAAATAGAGGTACTCGCATATAATATTGGAAATAAGTTGAAAACCTTTGAAGGTAAGTACAGAGAGAAGATATTTGAGAAAAAGACTTGAACAGTTTTACAAGAAGAGATGAAAGAAAATAAAGGGAGAGGGGTCCTAAGTTTATAATTAATATGGATAACTTAAATACAATAGCCAGCAATCACTCCTCAAATAAGGGGTCTCACGTGATATTAGTACATCGGTCATCATCTCCATATTCTATCCTTCCCACCACGTAAAGTTTATTAAAAGCGTGAGTTGGTCACAAATGCTTATTGCGTGCTATTACCCGTCCCGTCTTATAAGTCCTAGAGTGTATTTAGGACTACTGTTCCTACAAGGTGTGGACTAGGATGAACCCTTAGGTTTAAAAGATAAAATTCTAAGCGACATACATAACAAATGGGACCGCACATAAGGGAACATACAAAGACAAATGAAGGCTCATAGATCCCTCCACAAGTGTACACATAATTAGCACGTCTCTAACAAATTTAAGGTCTAGAAGGTGAGAGTTTAAAAAATGAAAAAGGTAGCAGCAGTTGACTTAGTAAAAGATAAAATAACTGTTAAAGCATAGTATTGAAAACACAATTGAACAAAATCTGAAAATCAGTTAGAGTAAATGGATGCACGATTTCAAAATTTGCTTCCAGGTAGAGAGGGATTCTTGGTAAAACAGAGTGAACTTCGGAGAGTAGAAAAACAGAGTGAACTTTAGAGAGTCAAAGCAAGAATAGGAGCGACAAAGTTCAAATTGAAAGAGACTGGTTAGTTTTAAACTGGTCAAAACATGGTTAATCAATTCTTGTTAGGCCTATTGTTTGCCTAGGCGTCATATGCATTGCCCAATTATCGTAGAGGGTGAACATGCATATTTGATTTCGAGTTTTTATAGTAACCAAACTTGTATCGTTAGATTAAGCATTCTAATGAGGCATTTACTCAATTGCAACTCAACCCTAAGTAACATGATATCTAATGCAAATAGAAATTCCTAAAACATAGTTTCTAAATGCCACTGAGAATGCGGCAGTAGTCTTATAACAGTTATTTGTTTGTTATTAACTGATCATGGTGGCGAAATGAGTGTAATAACAGGTTGAAAGTAAAGAACCTAGAGCAGGATCTCTAATGAATGAGATGCATGTCCTATACAGGATATCTATTGCGCAAATAAGTAAATAAAATCCTATAAGCATTTTTCTATCCACTACTTAAACTAAGCATGCATAACCCCCTCCCAATTTAACTATAACCCCAATCATTCATTTATAAATTATTACAAACCAATGATAACTGAATTACAGTAACAAAAATAGAAATAAGAAGTTATTCTATAGGGAGCATTCAATTAGGCCAAATCTTCCAAACTCACTCCTTTCGAGTTTCACAACTTTTGCCATGGTCTAGGTGCGGCAAAGATCCTAGGGCCCTATTGGGTCCCTGGAAAATAACAACACCCGAACATTTAGCATAATGTTGAAGAAGTGCAATGTGATTACCAGCCTTGTGTGTCAAATTTCAGTGAGTACTTGAAGGTACCCTAGGGCAATGGGTAAAGGAGACAAATAGATCACATAAATATATCAGAGACTTGTGCAAGTTTACTAAGCATGGGTACACAAAATCAAAAGAGTTTAAAGAGAACTTGAAATAGTCAAATTTAGACACAAAAGTAAATAGTAACAGAATGTAGTCATAACAGGTTAACAGTAGCAATGAGCATGCAAGTTCCAACAGGGAAACCAGGAATCAATCACATGTTGCACAACAAAAACATAAGTAGAAAACGATTAGGAATAGAACATACTGAAGTAGTAATAACCACATTGGTTTGGAATATGGAACTCAATCAGGACATACCAGCAATAAAGAGAGCACATCAGAATGCAAGAGCCAAGTATAAGAACAATATAATCCTTAGCTTTTCACCTGGCTAATGACAGTCAGGAGCAGGGAGAAACAATAACACAAGAGAGATAAGGAGAGAAATAGCACAAGAGAGAGCAATGTGATTACTGTGTGTGTGTTTGTGATATGCAATTTTTTGGTGTCATGCAAAAGAGAATGGGGTGGGGGGGGGGGGGTACTTATAGTAGTGAATACGAGTAAACAAAAAGGTAGCAATTCCCAATTAAGGAATTGGCATCAATCACAATCAACTCAGTATTCGGACTCCCCTTTAATTAAGGAATCAAAGTCAAATAGTAATAAGTAGCTATTTAAAAGGAAAGAAATCACAAAGCATGGTATGATCACATAATAAAACAGAATAGCATAAAGTGTGCAGTAGAGACTAGGTACATGATACTCTTGTGAGGAAAATAGGTTAGGCAAATCAATCAACATATTCGTGCACACATATAAGGCAGAATGCTACTCCAATTCTGGAAATAGTCCCAAAATATCAGGAATGAGATTGAAAACTTAGGAGACCAATATTAATTGAAGAAAGTATCCCACAAATTGAGGAAAATACGCAGAATCACAATTTCAAGGCAACTATCACTGTCTCAAGGAGGGCTTGTAAGAATCAGTATAAAAAATCACCATGTAAACAATCAGAGAAACCTTAAGCGGAGAACATAGAATGGTAGGAGAATGAAACAATAGTAACCAAAATCAAAGCAAAGAGCACGGAACGTAGAGAAGAACCCAGAAGAACACACAAACAATCGAATAATACAAACACAAACGAATAAGGATAGAGTTTCATCAGACTTAAGCAAACTGTTTAGAAGAATCACAAATTAGTACTCAAAATCAGAAAATAAAGTGATTTCATAAAGGGGTTTAGAAACCCTAGTTTCAAAAAGGGAACAAAAACATTTAAAACTGGAGTAATCGTAAAGATCGAGTAGAAAATACTGCAAAACATAAAGGTACGAGTTAAAATCATTAAAAAAATCAGAGATTTTAGAGGTTTGGGTTGAGATTAGGGTCTCATAAGAAACCAGTGAGAGAATAAGAGAAACCTGGCTGTGAAACTTAAGGATAATGGTGTTTGCAGCATCATCGGACCAAAATCCATCGGATAAAGGCTAGAAAAAACCCCCAGCAAAACTTCAAGGACCATCTTACATGTTGAACACCCACATGGTCTCAGGTATGAAAGAAACCGGTGAGATAAGGCTTCAAGACAGCTGATGGTTGAAAGGGGTGAGGTTTGAGGTGGCAGGAGAGATGGTGAAAGCCATCAGAGAAGATAAATCAGAAGGTTCTAGAGAGTTGGAGGAGAGGAAGAGACAGATAGAAAGAGAGATCGGTCTCAATGAGGGTTCGGGGGGTAGGTTAGAGTTTAATAAAGGCAAATAGATCTGGGTCGTTGATCTCATTTGATCAACGACTCAGATCAATTCTGAGTTGGGCCAGGTTAGTTTAGAAATTAGGTTGGGTGGATTTAGTTTGGGGTTTGCGTCAATTGGGTTAAATTGAAATCTGATTTGGGGGAGGGGGGTTAAATGGAGGCTAAAATTGCAACAATAATAGGCTATGTGTTTGATAGCCAATTTCCCCTGTTTATTTTATATAAAATAGTTAAATAATTTTAAAAATAAACTGAAAGTACTGAATTAATTAAAAATGTAAAACTATTAATCTAAAAATACTGAAAATGATTTTATGATTGTAAAATGTAGTTAATCGTAATATAGGCTTTAATATAATTATATATAATTTAGCTTAAAAAATACCAAATAAATTTATAAAAAATTACCGTAATTATATTTTGGTGTAAATATGAGAATGGAAATAAATTATTCACCAAAATGATAATTTGGGAATAATTATTGGATTTTGTACTGCTAAATAGATAATAAATTGATTTTAAAAATCTTAAAAATTACGAAAAATACCAAAATCCTTGGGCATGCTTATATATGCATACACATGTTATTTTGAGAATATTTTCAGTATAAAAATACATAGAAAAAATTTGGGTATTAACAGAGAGCAAGTAGCCACAAAAGAAATATTCGCGGTCCATGAAGTGTCCTGATATCCGCCCTCTTGACATCGAAGAACCCGAGTTCGGTCACCAAGGAAGAAACCAAAGAGCAATCACCGACACCAGCCTCAATCGAACCAAAAAAGTAGGGGACAGACAAGGATGGTGATTACGGAGTCCACCAGATCTTTCATAGCCACTAATGATTCTAATTCCACCAATTCAGTGGTTGAGGAGTTGGAGAAATTGATATTGATTGACTACCTTCATGATCGGAAGATATACCTGGGCACAAGGCTAACTCTCGAGCTTACGAAAAAACTCATTGAATTCCTTATAGCTAACATAGATTGTTTTACTTCGTCCCATCATTGCATAACAGGGATCCCGCCGAAAATGAGTACTCACGAGCTGAGTCTAGATCTGAAGTTTCACACGGTTAAATAGAAGAGGAGGCCTTAGTCCGAAGTCAACCATGCATTAATCAAAGGCGAGGTATCCAAACTCCTTAAAACGGATTCCATTTAGGAAGTTAAGTACCCTGATTAGTTAGCAAACATAGTGGTAGCACCTAAAAAGGGAAATAAATTAAGAATGTGTGTAGACTACAAAGACTTGAATACGGCATGCCCTAAGGACTCATTTCCTTTTCCTAACATCGATCGCATGAACGATGCTATGTCCGACCACGAGATACTCATCTTTATTGACCCCTATTTCGCGTACAACCAGATACAGATGGACCTGAGAGACCAAGAAAAGACCTCCATCATCACCAAATATGGTACCTATTGTTATAGTGTAGTGCCATTCGGACTATAAAATGCAGGTGCCACCTACCAAAACCTAGTAAATCGAATGATTGAATAGAAAATAGGAAAATCAATGGAGGTTTACACTGACAGCATGTTAGTTAAGCCCCTGCGACTAGAGGACCATTTGGAACATTTTCATGAAACCTCCAACATATTGATGAAATACATTATGAAGCTGAACCCGTAAAAATGCGCATTTGGAGTCGGGTCCAGGGAGTTCCTTTGATTCATGGTGTCCAACCGATCAAGGTCATAGAAGACGTCATAGTGGTAGATAATGTCAATTCCATTCAAAGGATAACCGTGCACATAGCCGCTCTATGTCGGTTCATTTCAAGGTCCTCCAATAAAAGCCACCAGTTCTTCTCGTTATTGAAGAAGAAGGATAACTTCTCGAGGACCCCGGAGTGTCATCAAACATAGCAATAACTCAAACGGTAACTTTTGAGTCCTCCTATTCTTTGGAGTCCCTTTGCTTCATACTCTGAAGGCAGATGAGTAGTTGTACCTGTACTTAGCGATATCCGAGATAGCAACAAGTGTAGTCTTAGTCCAAGAAGAAGCATTTATGCAATTTCCTGTATATCATGTTAGCATGACTCTAGGAGAGGCCGAAATGAGGTATCCTCACCTGGAGAAATTGGCACTCGCTTTGCAAAGTGCCTCCAGAATGTTCAGGCCATATTTTTATTGTCATCACATATGTGTCGTGACTACTTACTCATTGAGGAACATAATGCACAAACCGAGATCTCGGTACGAGTGGCCAAATGGGTCGTGGAAATTAGTGGGTACGATATTAAATGTCATCCCTAAACCACCACCAAATCTCAAAATTTTGCAGACTTTGTGGCCGACTTCATGCCGACTTAATAGCCAAATTCAAAAAGGAATTGTTGTTAACCTCGAGGACCTCCTCAAAGATCTGGACTCTCTTTACAGATGGTGCCACGAACGCAAAAGGGTTTAGACTCGGCATCGTGTTGAAGCCGCCCATGGGTCTCATAGTTAGGAAATCTATTAGAATCGTGAAATTGACTAACAATGAGGTTGGGTATGAGGCCATAATTGTAGGTCTTGAATTGACTAAAAGCATGGGGGCCGAAGCGATCGAAGGCAAATGTGTTTTCCTCCTTAGGGTGAATCAAGAAATGGGACATTCGAATTAAATGAGGAACGAATGCGAAGATACTAGAATAAACTACAAGTAACACTATATTGATTCAAGGAATGGACACTACAATGCGTGGCCCAGGATCAAAATTGCAAAGCCGATGCTCTGGCTAACTTGGGGTTTTCGTTTGATGATGATGAATTCAGCTCGATAACGGTCGTAAACTCATGAAATTGGTATTGGAAGAAGGCCAAATCGAGATAAAATCGACAAGCTTAATCTAGGACTGGAGAAAAAATATATAGATTACCTGAAGATCGGGAAGCTGACCTTAGATCATCAAGAATCGAGAGTTCTGTGCTTGAAGGCGTCCAGTTCAGCCTGCCTGAAGATAACACCTTATTCAAAAGAATGTTTGATGGCCCAGTCGTCGTATGTCTAGGTCTAGGAGACACCAAATACGTTTTGAGGGAAGTTCATGAAGGTACCCGCGGAAACCATTCGCAGGCCGAATCATTAGTTCGTAAGATAATCGGAGTCAGCTATTACTGGATCGACATGGAGAAAGATGCGAAGGAGTTCGTGCAAAAATGCGATGGATTTCAGAGGCACGCCCTAATAATCCATCAGCCCCAGGAGCTACTACATTCAATTTTGTCATCTTGGCCATTCATGAAATGGAATGGACATCGTCGATCCCCTAAATTGGCACCTGGTAAGGCTCAATTTATATTTCTTATGACTGACTCTTTTCCTAAATGGATTGTAGCTTAGGCATTTGAGAAAGTCAGAGAAAAAGAAGTTATTTATTTTATTTGAGACCACATAATATGTCGATTTGCAATGCCGACCGAGATCGTATGTGACAACGGGAAGAAATTTAATGGAAGCAAGGTAAGAAAAGTTTTTGAGGACAATAAGATCAAAAAGATCATGCCAACACCCTATCACCCTAGTGGAAACGTGTAGGCAGAGTCCACAAACAAGACCATACTCCAAAACCTTAAGAAAAGGTTGACCGATGCTAAAGGCGAATGGAAGAAATTTTTGTCCGAAGTCTTGTAGGCATACTGCACGACCTCAAATTCTAGTACCAAGGCCACCTTGTTTTCATTGGTCTACAGTTCAAAAGCACTAATACTGGCCGAGGTAGGAGAACGGAGTTTCAGGTTCCGAAATGCGATCGAAAAGTCAAATGGTGAGGCCATGAGCACGAGCCTGGAACAATTGGATGAGAGGCGCGAGAGCCGCCCTCATCCCGTTCGCCACCCAAGAACAATAGATGGGAAGGTAGTAAACCGGAGAGCCAACCTATGATACTTCAATATCAGGGAATTGGTGTTAAGAAAGGTGATACTGAACACCCGAAACCCGAATGAAGTGAAGATGGGACCAAATCTGGAAGGTCCAAATCAAATTATCGAGATTAACGGTAAAGGTTTATATAAACTCGAAGCAGGGAACGGTGAGCAGCTACCGAACAACTGGAACGTGATCCACTTAAAATGATACTACTTCTAATGTACGACCCTAATCATTCTTTTATATATATATATATATATATATATATATATATATATATATATATATATATATATATATATATATATATATATATATATATATATATAAATATATATTGCTAATTGGACTAAAACTTATACGCAACAACCAAAGGATGATGCCGTTGTTTTGCATGAAAGAACACGTTACACTCTTTTTCCCTTGAACAGCTTTTGTCCCAAATGGGTTTACCGGCAAGGATTTTAATGAGGCAACAACGGATGGTGATAAGTTAGAATCAAAGACCAGTTTTGAATCGAATTCGATGATCGAATCAATAGTATCTAATACCTCTCGATGATTGACCTCGAATACTGGGGGCCATCACCCTCAGGTAATGATTTTTTGCAAGGAAGGAAACTTTGTGCCTGAATAGTCTAGGCTCAGTGGGTAGGACTTGTTGTAAAGGCCAATTGGTCAAATGAACCGTGACCGCATAGACCACCTAAGCCATAACACGAAGCTTGTACACACTTACAATCTTGTATACTATGCACAGGAATGAAAGAAATTTTCTACCTTGCTGATACATATTTTTTTCCGTAAGAGTATTACATTTCATTCCTTAACAATACCAAGCCCAAGGGGCGCCTTTATCAGGATCCAATAGATTTCCCCTACTCGGGGACTATCGTCCAAGACAAACTCGGATGGCTCTGGCTATGAAAGCCAGGAGATACAAAGCCTATTAGGTAGTGCCTGAATTTAAAACTCTACGGCCACCCCCATTCGGGGACTGTCATCCAAGACAAACTCGAACGGCTTATGCTATCGAAGCCCAGAGGTACAAATCCTATTAGGTAGTGTCCGAACATAAAAGGTTACGGCCACGCCCCTCAGGGACTATTGTCCAAGACAAATTCGGACATCTTGGGTAATCGAAGCCGGAAGGTACAAAGCCTATTAGGTAGTGCCCAAACCTAAAATGCTACGGCCACCCTGAAAATGGCTTGGAGACGTCCAAAGCCCGTAATCAAAATGGAAGGTCTTAAAAATCCCAAACCTAAAATACAACGGCCACCCTGAAAATGGCTCGGAGACGTCTGAAGCCCGTATCAAAATGGAAGGTCTTAAAAATCCCAAACCTATTCAAAAATTAGCCTTTGCAATATTATAGTTAAAAAACATTTAAATGAGCATTTTGGGGAAAGTTTCCAGTCATCCCGAGCCCCCACAAGTTTCAAGCAAATATTGCATCGAGAATAAGTCTTTTCCGAACCTCCGAACAACAACTTATTCTATATTTTATTTTATGATAAAACATTTGAAATCTTTGCAATTGTACAAAGGACATTAAAGGAAATAGACTTGAAAATTTACAAGAGGGAAAAAACTTCTGCATACATTCCAAAATATCTTTACAAAGGCCAATGAAAATGGCCACAACAAAATAAATGTATAAAAAGCAAAACAAAGAAAAACATTTTTAAGGCACCTACGTCTGATCTTCACCAGAACCCGCCTTGTCACCAAAGTCGTCGGGGTCTTCTCCATCCTCAGGTTCATCGGAGCACTCAGATCCTTCTTTACCCTCGGTTTCGGCCAGCTTCTTGGCCTCGACCTCGAACCTTTTTGCCTCTTTGATCTTGGCTAAAAGTTTGAAAGCTCGGGCATGGATCTCCTAGACGGTGTCCCTTCAAAGCAACCTTTTCATGTACTCAACTGTGACTTCTAGGTGGGCCTCGGCTACCTTATCATCAACCCTATTCTGGGCCACCATCTCTTCAGCATTAGCCTTGGTTATTTCTAACTCGAACCTTATTACATCGAGCTCCTTGTCAATGGCATCCCGTTAAGCATTGGCCGAGCCCAGTTGAGCTTCGAGGTCCTCAAGTTGTCGAGCCCGTGCATTAGCCTTCTCTTTCGCCACTCGGAGTTGGACCTCTATCGATGACAGCTTCTCCTTCTCTTTCTCTAAAACTAGCCGGTCCATTTTTCCTTTCCAGACATCGGCCATGGTCTTGACCTTGCTCATTCCAGCCCGAAGTTGGTGGATCCGATCAATCTTCTTCTGGACCTATGAGGTTTGGTCGTTAGTCTCCATGGCTAAGTCATTATTGCTAACCTAAAAAACTATACCTGTTCCACCAAGTTGGTATGCTCCTTCTAAGCCGCATCCAACTCGGCCCGGATACTCTTGACGGTACCTTGTGTTGGTTGCTGAGAAGCTTATACATGTCTCTGTTCTTGGTGAGCTCCCCAGCCTCAGCCTCGAGTTGGTTAACCTCAACCCAATACTGAAGAAAGCTTTCATGATGGAGTACCGATTCCTGGATGAAAATGAAAGAAATAAGACGTGAGAAATATCAAGAACTAAGTAAGAGGAAGAAAGAGCGTAACAACGCCTTACCAGATTCAACGGCTGCTGCGCTTTATTGAACAAGAACGTCATATCTACCTCATTCATTTTCGCTTGGTCTTCTTCGGTTACTAGGAACTAGAGGTAGCTCACTACTCCCATAGGAGCAGAAAGAACCAAGGAATCCTCTAGGACGGTGATAATTATTGACCTCTTACAGTTGGAATCCATGCTCGGGGCGGGGAACTGGTTGATTAATTATGGGCTCAAGTTCAGCCCGCTGACCTTCAAAGACGGGTCTTTCCTCGTCACGCCTAAATTGTCTAACCCGGAAAAGTCTTACAGAGAGGTCGAGTCCACACATTCGAGAAAAAAGAACGAAGGGGATCGTTCGCACCATAGGCCCTTTTATTGGACTGCTCCTTCACCATTCGGGCTTCGTCAAATACACACTCAGTGAATAAAGGTGACCCCAAAATCTCTATGACACCAGGCGGGGTGGAGCCGGTGTATCAAGAGAAATCACCCCTCATCTCTACCTCGGCCTCCCAGAACTAAGGGGGATCAGCCTCCGTTGTTTCCCCCTCGGCTGTCGTCCGCTCTTAGTGGGAGGTCGGCTCACATGACACAAATATCATCTTCTTCAGGCTCATCCCCGAGCTAAAATTTGAGTCCGAGTCGGATGCTCGAGAGCTAGAACTCTCATTTGCCTTATGGGATAACCTTCTCTTTGATTCCTCTTCCTCTAGCTCGGGGAACACAGAGCGTTCCTTTTCTTTTTCTCTCCTACTGCAGCCCCTAGCTGCTCCAAAGAAGAGAGATCAATGGACAAGTCCTCGTCCCTTACTGAAGGCATAAGCTCCATGGTCTTAGGCAAGCCTACAAAAGAAAAGAGAGGAAATGAGGATATAATGCTAAATGGGGAGCCTAATGTTACTTATTCGGGAGAGAGATCTTTCCTTAAGAACGGGCCTCCTAGCGTCCCTTCGAGAGTTCTCACCATGTGCGCTCAAAATAAGGCATATGTGAACAAATGCCCTTGATCCACTCCTTGAACCGAGGAATCGTGTTTGAGACTCGAGCGACAGCTGCACCACCAACAATACTGGTGAGGAAAAAGGAGATGAACGTAAAAACGACATTTAAAGGGAAGCTATGCTTATGTGATACATTTCGTTTCTCGAGAAATGGCGTAAACCCAAAAGGGATCAAGTCTGTGGTCTTCACCCAGATGAAGCATCCCTGTCAGCCCCGATCTTCACCGATGCTCGAGAATAGGGCTTTGCTAGCCTGTCATGTGAGCTTTATCAGCTCCGTCAGAAGATTTGGGGACTGTAGAGGCGGAGTAGGTGATCAATGGTGAACCGATGGGACTCGGTCTTTTCACGAAGTATCGAAGAAGGATTATGATTCTCCATAGCAACGGATGAATCTGACTGAGGCATACTTTATACCTCTTGTAGAGTCCATAATAACCGAGTCTACTGTGCCCAGTGTGAAGGGATAAGTGTAAATGCTCAGATATCCCTCCACATGGGTAGTAATGGCATCCTCGAGCCTGGGGACTACTACGTCCTTATCCACCCAGTTGCAGTCCTTTCGAACCACAGGAAGGACGCTTTCGATGGAACATATATACCTAGATACCTCCTCACATCGGCCCTGCACCGACGAGGCCTTTACGACATTAAAATCATCTACGACCGAGCACACCCCCGGGACAAACATTTTCAAGGAAGGCTTGGCAGCAGTTCATCGATAGCCATGCCAGGGGCAGACCTATCGAGGACGAACACATCGGGAGTGGTTTCCTCGACTTCGACAATCGGTTGTGAAGAAGAAGAAACGACTTTTTGGGGAAATGTTTTTGATGTTTTGGCCATTGTTATCTGGAAAAAGCTTGAAAAATATGAAATAAGGTTGAAAAATGATAGGTCAAGCGCACTGGTTTGGGTAGAAAATAATGAAAAACTTGTAACTTAATGAGAAATATTAAAGAATAGAGGTAAAAATGTTCGAGTGTGAAGAAGGGTTGTGATATCCAGAAGATTTCGAAGGTAGAAGTTTGGTCAAAAGATAAAAAGCGAACGAAGGAGGGAAGTATTATAGAGGCTTTGCTCCGTTTCACATTCAGGGATAATCTGCCGATGGCTGATGTCATAATGATACATCTGATAGGGCGTTTTGATTTCTTTGTCATTTTTGTCACGGCGCATTGAATAGGGAATCGAAGTGTATATATCGTTTCTCATTATTTTGGTAAACTTACTTTTTGAGAAATGAGGGGACTATCTATATACGGGTGAAACCGAGCCCTCTGGATGTCTCAATTCTCGATGAAGTAAATGGAGCATAGATGCGACCGTAAGGACTAAGAATCGGTGCAAGGAGCCCCTCGAATCGGGGTCCAGGCAAAACACCTGCCCTCGGAAGAATCGGGGTCACGTCCTCCAACTCCGATATAAATAGACTTTTTTGTGAATATGATATAATTGCTATTTTGATAATTTCTTTATCTACCACTACTTCTAGAGATATATTAATATAGCATTATATCAAATCCGGTAACTATATAGTCAGATCTGGTTATTATACAATAAAAATATAGGCAAACAAGGTGAGAATAGCAGGAATATTGCTCAATCTAGTTTTCATTCTTTCCCTAAAGCTTTTTGGAACTATTTATGGGCTATGAACAAATAAAAAAGCATAACCATTTCCACAGAAGATGTCTGCTTAACACTTTACCTGTGAGTATTATTCCACAACTACGACGGAAAATATCTGTAGCTAAATAGAAAAATTCATCGCTAATCTCATTTAGCGACGGATTATCAAAAGATTCTGCTAGCAACGAGTATTTTAGCGACAGATTAGCGACCACGTTCTAGCTAATTTCAGTGTTCTTGTAGTGTTCTTAGAAAGCGATGGAATCAAGTTAATGGTACATGTAAAAGATGTGGCTTAGAAAATAAAACTATAGAACATATGCTTTTTAATTGTCCCGAATCTAAAACAATATGGAAATTGAGTCCTATTAATTGGAAGGATATTAATGGTATAAATGATTTCTCTATAAGGTGGAATGATAAGATTAAGAAGGCAAACAATTATTCTGATTATGCTATGGTGTTAAATTTGTATGTAATCATCATGTGGCATATTTGAAAAGCTAGAAATTTTTGATATTTTAGTAATGAAAAGAGTGAACCTTGTGATATCGTTGCAAAAGCATTGTTTGAATAAAATGAATTTACTGAAATAAGGATTGCTAACTCACCAAATGGTACTTTACAAGAAAGTTATGGAGGAAAATACATATTTTCTCTGATGGAAAAGAGATACTCTGTAGTAGATATATTGAAAAAAAGTGTGAAGGTTTCTTCGGATGTTGAAGTGGCATGTGAAGATATTTGGAACATGACTTCAAAATTGAGCATGTTTAAAGTACGACCCAGTACAATACCACTCAGTGGTGTCTGGGGAGGGTAGTGTGTACGCAGCCTTACCCCTACCCTGGGGTAGAGAGGCTGTTTCCAAATAGACCCCCGGCATAAATCCCCAGAATTTGCTCCTGGGGAGACTCGAACTCACAACCTCTCGGTTGTAAGTGAGGGTTGGTTACCATCAGACCAAGCCCCTCTTGTCCAAAGAAAAATTGAGCATGTTTCTTTTGTATATATTCCTAGGAGTTTAATTCTGTTGCTCATAGCTTAGCGCAGTCTTCAGTTTCTTTAGTACATAGTGTTTCTTGGAAAAGTATATTCCCAAGTTGAATGCTCATTTGGACATATCTTGTCCTTTATGAATTAGTAGATGAATGATTTCGAGGGAAAAAGAATCTTTAAATAAAAACATAAACAAATAGGGATATCAGTTGAAGGGAATTACTTTGAAGATTTAAAGTGAAAAATTGCTAGCGCAACACTAAATTAGAAACTACATTGGGAATAAACTTAAAAGGAAGAAAAATGTTGTGTTCTTTTTTCGCAGGTAGAAACTAGGAAAGGCAATGGGGCAGGGCAAAAGCGGTGCAGGGCGTTAAAGGGGGCGAGGCAAGGTAATGGTTCAGCGGGAGAAATTCAAAATTAACCAGGTTTATAAGTGATTATTCAAAAATAGCCAAAGTTTCAAAAGTAGTCGAAATTTAGTAATTTTTCATGTAAAGATAAATCTGAATGAAAACACTGTTCAAAATTCAGAAAATACTCCATCATAATATGCTGGAGTTCCAGTATAACATACTGGTCCATCATAATATACTAGAGTTTGGAGCATCGGTGCTCTAGTCTCAAGTATATTATATTGGAACCAGCAAAGTATACCGGTCCAACATAATATGGTGGAAGTTCATACACAGGTATACCCAACTCCAGTGTATTATGATGTACCGGTCTCTACTACATTAAAATAATGGCTATTTTTGAATGACCAATCCAAAAACTGGCTAGATCGTGCTAATTTAACTGGTTCAGCGGGGAATCGCAGGTCAAAACTGAAAATTTTGAAATATTAAAGAGGGCAGTGCAGTTAGTAGGGCATGTTTTCCGTATAATCTGGTTTACTGCTGGATGAGTAACATTAATGGAAATTTGCGTCTTTTTTATTACAAAACCCATGTGTACATCTTATTCTTATTGGGTTAATTTGGTCAAGATAGATTTTATTTTATTAAGTACTTAAAGCTTCAATGGTTGAGAAAATATAATGCTACAAGCCTACATGTCTATTGAGGTCGAAGGTACTTTGTTTTATTTCAATTTCTATAATTTTCTTTTAGGCCTAATAGTTAATTACAGGTAAAAGCTTCAGCTTTGGTTAGAAAAATACGAGATGGCTACTACAAAAGCTGAAAGGACAATCTTAATTTTTCTTTTCAATTTTTGTAGTTTATTGACTTGCTGCAGTAATTATCAAATGTCATGCGAATGGATATGGTTAATTTCTCATTATGCTACTGTTAACTAAATTGAAATTCGCAATACTCCAGTGTTAGAAATGCAATGGTACCGTGAATATTAATTTTTTTGGTGCTGAAGAAAAGAAACTGTTTAATAAACTACTATATAACATTGACAAAAATCATATTTTATTCAATTGATATACATAAACAGCTTTCATTGACGTGTAAACTGCAATGTCTCAAAAGAGTCGAAGTAATTTTTTTTTAATAAAACAAAAACAATGTAGCATATTGCAAAACGAATAACAAATAAAGAATTAAGAAAATACATGAACGGGGAGGGGATAGGCGAGGCAGGACATAATAGGCGGGGTAGGACAGGCTCTCCCCCTTCCCTGCCCACCCTATTTGACATCCCTAGTAGAAACGATAATTATATTAAAAGATAATATAATTTTGTTTGGTACAGATACGGTGACGCTAATATCATGGCATTGGATGATAAAGCCCAGCAATGAGGACGGATAACTTTTGTGTAGAATTTATATTTTTATTAAAAAATTATTAAATATTTATAAATATTTATTTGTAAACTCAATTATTATTGTATATTAATTTAAAATTGTGATCGAAATCCATAAACTTACAATCTTGAATCCGCTTTGTGTCATTAATGGAAACTTATAAAATCATTAGAGTAAGTGGTTTTTTCACAGTTCATGATCATCTTTAGTAAACCTGTGAAAAGGAATCCGTCCAACTTCATACAAAAACGGACCAAAACAGAAAAAGATAAATCATTAGCAGTAAATTCCAAGCGCCGTACATTTGGAAAACAAACTTATTCACATTTCCAAACTACCAAAATTCCATAATTCTACCGCGTCATCCACTAGTCATCAATGCCTCCTCCGACCGTCGGAATACTGAGAAAGTGGGGCCACCTCCGACAACGGCGTAGATAACGGCGTCGGTAACGGAGAGTTCCGGCAAACTGGGCACGAAGCGTCCAACTTCAGCCACGCGTCTACACACATCACATGAAAATAGTGCTTACAGTCTGGTAACATCCTTAACATCTCCGCATCCTTGTACTCGCACAAACAAATAGAACATACGATGTCCTTTCCATTTCTTTTGGAGTAAACTAATTTTGGGTACGAGTTAATTATGGCTTGATCAAGGTCTAACACGGTATTTTGGGACGAAATGTCGTCATTTTCTTCTTCATCAGCGACAAAAATTACGCGGGGGAGATATATTCCGTTATTTTCGGTATTCGCATTTCTGGCTTGGGCTTGACGGCGGCGAACGGCGGCGACAGAACGCCACCAGAGGTACGAGGAAAGGAGGAAAGTGGCAAGGAGGAGGAGGAATCCAACCGCAATTGCAATTGAGTAGCCCAGGCCGATTTTGTTGAGGCCTTGGATAAGGGTATTAGTGGTGGTTAGAGGAGGAGAAGGTGGTGGTGGGACGCCGTAGATGGAGGAGGAAACGGTGGACATTGGGAGAAGAGGAAGAGTAGTATTAAAAGGTCCATTAGATTAAGAGAAAGAAGAAAAGTGGGTGGGTGAGTGGCTTAGATGCTGCATTAAATAGCGTGGTTTGAAAATGGAGAAGAAGTCATTTAATGGCCAACTTGGAAGTATAGAGATGATAGTGATGACTTTGCTGCATATTTGGTGTTTAGTCTAAAATGGTCAACCCAAAGCCAAGAATGTTGGTTCCTCTGTTCATATTTTGAGAAAATCGAAAAAATACAAGAATTAAACTTTTCTTTATGTTCTTTTGTAGTACTGGATTGTCTTTTTATTAAAATATTTAGGGTAGAGATGAAGGACAGTATAGGAAATGCAGGAACTTTTGAGGTACTAGACTGATAACCATGGTATAGAAATTTGTATTCGGTCAATCCTTTGTCACAATAACAGTATAACTTATATGGGAATTGCCGTATTATTTTCTAACTCTTTTTTTGTTTTCCTCCGGTGTCTGTATGACGACTCAAAGGATCATTACCTGTTTTTTTACCCATTACGTATTTTCGAGATCTTGAAAACCTCACTTTTATCGCTTCGATTTGTATGTACAGTCCGAGTGTATAGCCGGAAAGCTTAAATATGAAATTCGGTAAGAAATACAAAAACTTTGTATTAAAATAAATAAGTTTGACTTTGGTCATTATTTTGGGTAAACAGACCGGGACCCATAATTTGACAATCCCGGAGGGTCCGTAGAAAAATATGGGACTCGGGCGTATGCCCGAAATCGAATTCCAAGGTCCCAAGCCCGAAAAATACTTTTTTTACTAAAACTATTTTTTCTGAAATTATTAAAGAAAATTGAAATGAAAATTGGTTAGAACTTGGTGGTATCGAGCCCGTATTTTGGTTCCGGAGTCCGATATAGGTCTTATATGTGGTTTAAGGTATTTCTGTGAAGTTTGGTTTAAATTGGACGTCGTTTGACGTGTTTCGGACTTAAAACTCTAAATTTGGAAGTGCATGAAGTTTGAAGTAAAACTAGTGATTATGGGGTTTGATTCAGTGTTTTTGATGTTATTTTGGCGATTTGATCGCACGGTTAAGTTCGTATGATATTGTTGAGTTAGTTCATGTGTTTGGTTAGGAGCCCCGAGGGCTCGGGTGTAATTCAGATGTGTTTCGAGGTTGTTTTAGCCTTAGATAAATTGCAGAACTATTGTCTGCTGTTGTCCAGTCTTTTGTGCTATGTGATCGCATAGCTATGTCCGCGACCACATAATGTAGATTTTTAGGGGTCCAGTTTGTTCTATGCAATCACATAGCTCCTCCCGCGATTGCATAGTGTTAGCCTAAGAAGCCATATAATTTCCTCTATGCGATCGCATAGTCCTGTTCGTGATCGTAATTCGAACATGCTTCTTCCGATCGCTTGCTCTCTTCGCGATCGCAATGACCATTTTCCCCTTGCTCTATGCGATCACATTGCTTTCTTCGTGATTGCATAGACCATTTTCGCCCAGTTAAATTTTTAAACTTCAGAAACAACAGCTGCGGGGTTCATTAGAAATTTCATAAAACATGTTCTTCTCCAAGATCTTAGGTGACCATTGAAGCGATTCTTCACCAAAACCTCTTGGGTTAGTAATTCTTAACTTATTTTCTTCCATTTTTTTCAATATCTCTTGAAATTCTAGGCCTAATACATGTAATTAAAGGTAGAAAATTTGATATTTGGGTACAGTTAAGGCTTTTTTATTATTTCTTGATTTATACCTCGTTTGGGGGTCAAATTTGAAAACAAGTTATATATTCTGGCTCACGGGGAATGTGTGATATGAATTTGATCCGACCTCATATTTTGACCAAGCATGCTCAGGGTCGATTTTTGGAATTTTGGAAAGAAATCTTGAAAATCTATATTTAGTCATTGAGTTTGATTTGTTTAGTACATATTGATACTATGAATTCATTATTGTATAGATTTGATTGAGTCGGAGCCGAATTCGAGAGGGAAAGCAGTTGTTGTAGATTTATTTGGCTGCGGAAAATGAGGTAAGTATTTGGTCTATCCATAGCTTGAGGGAATAGGAGTTGAGTCTTATTTGCTACTTGCTAATTGTCGAGTACAATGTATAGCCATGGTGACGAGTATCTATATATTGGCGTCTAGCATGACCGTATGTCCTTATATTGTATATGCTAGTTTTGTTATAACTTTCATGCTTAATTGATGATTTCTAGATGTTGTAAAGAGTATGTGAAAGGAAATTGTGATCTCTAAACTTGGTGGAGCATTGGCTCGAGTTGAAATAAAAACTGCTAAGGTATATGAGATACTTAAATCTTTGGAGCATTGGCTCAAGTGATAGTGTGAACTATTAGCTGAAAGTGAAAGAAAGAGAAAGAGTTATTGGTTTATTCCCTTGCTGGGATGTTTTATTATTTTGTTGATTTCTTCCCTTGCCGGAATATGGAAATTTATTGATATTGTTCCATTGCCGGGATTTAACTATTTAATTGCACTCCCATGCCGCGACTTCTATCATTATTTATATACTTTCTTGCCCCTTCTTTGTGATTGTTGTTTGGGTGAGGGAGAGTGATAAAGCACGAAGGGTGATGTTGTGCCTTGTTTGATATTGCGAGGAAAGAGTTTAAAGCATGAAGGGTGATGCCGTGCACTACTTGATATTGTGAGGAAAGAGTGTAAAGCTCAAAGGGAGATGTCGTGCCATACGATGTACCATTCCGTACTGATATTCATTGATTATATTGTGAGGAAAGAGAGTAAAAGCACGACGGGTGATGTCGTGCTTATTGATACAATTGATTTGGTGAGGACGAGAGTAAAGCACGAAGGGTGATGCCATGCAAGTTTGTGATTTCTGATCCTTATTGATATTCTAGCCTTGTTACTTCTTTCTTTATTTGAGATTACTTATTTGAAGCTGTTATCTCCCTAGAACATGTTCCCTTTCCTTTATTAATTGATTACTTCCTGTATTTCTTTTTTGTTGTATATATATATACATATATTCGTACTGCACATGTTTCTTGGTAGTCTGGTCCTAGCCTCGTCACTACTTTGTTGAGGTAAGGCTGGGCACTTACTAGCACATAGGGTTTGTTGTGCTACTACACTATGTTCTATTTTGCACAAATCCGGGTTTTGGATAGTAGCAGCAGTAGCGTGGGAGAAGGCCTTCAGTCCAGCGAGACACCAGGTAGCCTTGCAGGCGTCCGCAGGCCCGGCGTCTCTTCTATTCTTTACTTTAGGCTGTTATCTCATTGTATTAGTGACAAACAAATATATTTTTTAGACATTGTTTTTAGTATTCTTAGTTGTTCGTGAGTATTGTGACACCAGTCTTTGTTAGAGGCTTATGTTGAATTCTTCCGCAATTCTATTCAGTTTTCCTTTAATTTAAGACTTCCGCTTATTTAGTTAAATTAGTTGCTTTTATTTTAATGTTGTTACTTATTAAAAAGGATTAGGTGGTTAATGAAAAACAATTAACGTTTGGCTTGCCTAGCTCCTATTAGTAGGTGCCATCACGACCCCCGAGGGTGGAAAATTCGTGTCATGACAAGTTGGTATTAGACATCTAGGTTATATGGGTCTCACAGTTCACAGACAAACTTACTAAAGTTTGAGCGATCGGTACAGAGACATCTGTATTTATCCCCAGAGGCTACAAAGTTAGGACTTCACATCTGTTTTTTCTTGTCGTGCGGTTTTGTTTCTCAAATACTGATTGCCTTTCTACTCTGTTCTTTGGCAGATGGCGAGAACACGTGCTTCCTCATCTACCGCTCAGCATCCCCCAGCACCATCTCCTACCAGGGGTAGAGGGCGAGGCCGAGGCCGTGCCATAGGCCGAGGTAGGGGCAGAGCTCATCCCCGAGCAACAGCACAAGTGGCGGAGCCTCAGGTTGATTTCGAGGAGGAGGTTCCAGGCCCAACAGTTCCGGTGGGCCCAGCTCAGATTCTATAGGGGTTTATTTCCACCACAGTTGTTCAGAATGCTCTAGTCCGACTGATAGGCCTCATGAAGAGTGTCACCCGAGGGGGTGTGTTTCTAGTAGTACCAGCCACTTCTGAGGCTAGATGAGGGCTTAGACTCCTGCTACATGCACTCCGAAGCAGGTAGCTTCCCAGGTTCAGGTTCTAGTGGTTCAGCTAGTTGTGGCAGTTCAGCCGGGTATAGCTCAGGCCGAAGATGGAGAAGCTATATACGCCAACACTTTGTGGAGGCTGGACAGGTTTAACAAGCTCTTCACTACTATATTCATCGGTGCGTCTTCTGAGGATCCCTAGGATTTCTTATATAGCTTCCATGAGGTTCTTTGGAACATGGGTATTGTCGAGACCAATGGGGTTGATTTTGTCTTCTTTTGCCTATCTGGATCCGCCAAGACTTGGTGGAGAGATTATTGCTTAGCCAGACCACCAGGGTCGTCGTCTTTGACTTGGGAGTAGTTTTTAGAGTTGTTTATGGAGAAGTTTCTCCTTGTTACTCAAGAGAGGCGCTTCGGAGAAAGTTCGTGCACCTCCAGTAGGGTTCTATGACGGTGACTCAATATGAGACCAGGTTCATCGATCTAGCTCTCCATGCTCTTGTCATACTCTCCACCGAGATAGAGAGGGTAAGGAGGTTAATTGATGGTTTGATCCAGTCGATTCGTCTCCATAGGTGGCCAATATCTCCTGTAAATTTGAGATGGTTCTGTCGCAGGGAGGTGGTCATGGGTCGGATAAGAGGCTCCGTCATTCAGGCAGATGTAGTGGTACCTCTTCTGGAGATAGAGATTCTTATGGTAGAGGCCATTATCCGAGGCCCTTTAATCAGATCTACAGGTTTCTCACGGTACTTCAGGTTGTCGGGGTTCTATACGCATTATTCTGATCAGCAGCAGCAGCAGCTTCAGAGTTTCCAAGGTGGTCATTCAGGCTGCCAGGGTTAGCCTCAGTTTCCTCAGCCACAACATTCGGGTGGATGTTATGTGTGGTGAGTATGGTCACATCTGGAGGGCTTGCCTGAGATTGAGGGGTTCTCAGCTGCAGCAGCAGGTTCCACGTCCTATGATTCAGGCACGAGATGTCCCACAAGCCACCCAGCCAGCCAAATGCGGAGGTAGAGGTGTTAGAGGTGGTGGTAGAGGTCATAGAGGTGGAACTCAGGCCGCTAGGGGTAGAGGCCAGTCAACAGCCGTCCGTCCTAGTGATGTGGTTTAGGGAGGTGGGGCCCAACCCCGATGTTATGCTTTTCCAGCTAGGCTAGAGGCTGAGCCTTTAGATGCAGTCATTATAGGTACTATTCTGGTCTGTGTTAGAGATGTTTCAGTGCTACTTGATCCAGGGTCTACGTATTCATATGTGTTATCTTATTTTGTACCGTACCTGGTCATGCCTAGTGATGCTTTGAGTATTCCTGTTTATGCATCTACACCAGTGGGTAATTCTATTATGGTTGGTCGAGTTTATCGTTCTTGTGTTGTGGTGATTGGGGGTCTTGAGACCCGTGTTTATTTGTTGTTATTAGACATTGTAAATTTTGATGTTATATTGGGGATGGATTGGTTGTCCCTATATCATGTTATATTGGTGTTGGCCCAAGTTTCACTTGAGTTTTGAAGATTGACAAATGAACTGATAGAAGGACCTGGTCCATCTTGTACTACACAGTCTGAATCAACAAGGGCACATGCAGAGCATGTGAGGAAGATAATGCACCAAAGATCACACATCAATATCTTCTGATCATAATCGAAAAGGTTGCATTGGGATAAGGAGGACAGTCTTCTTATATGAAGAAAACTTAATTCTAGGTTAGGATAAGAGTTGGATTTTGCGTTGGCCAAGGACTCGAATTGTGAACGGATAAGAAGTGGAGTGTTAATCAAACTCTAACTGCTAACTCAATATATGATTGCCGTAGTTCTCTTTTACAGGCAACACATACAAGCAGAAGTAAAAGCATATTTGAGATCAAAAAGAGCGAGTATGATTTGCAAGCAATATATGCAAGTTACAAGTGTGTACGCCTACAGCTACATGAACCTAGAGAAGAACAAGTTCCATCTGATTGTTTTATTTCTAGCTCAATTGTAGTAGGTTTTATATTGTACCTTTCAGCTTTACTAGAAGCAATTGTATTAGGTACTTTATGTCATCAAGTTAGAGTTAACTTGGTAAGTGTCGCAGCAGTTGAGGCTATATGCCACACTGGGATTAGAGTTTAATCCTTAGGATTACAAAGCGTTTTTTTAAATGCTGTTTTGGATAATTGATTTTAGTGGAGTGTAGGAAAATTCTGCTGAGTAGTAGGACGCGATTTTTTCACCTTTTGAGCCAGGTGCTTTCCACGTAAAAGTATCTGTGCACTTTACTTTCAGTTTTTATTATTCGGCAAACTGCAGTAGATAGAACACTTAGAAGAACCAGGTTCTTCTAACACGAAAATTAGGTACCACACAAATTACCCTCCCCTCTTGTGTGGTATTAACATTTATTTACATCAATTGGCATCAAAGCAGGTTATCCTTGAAGAGGTTAACACCTTAGGAAAAAGATTAACATGAGTGCACCACCTGGGAACTGGGAAGGACAGTCCACCGCAAGTCCTCCACTCTTCAATGGGCTCTACTATTCTTGGTGGAAAAATAGAATGGGAGACCACATCATGGGTGAATATTATGAACTTTGGGACATCATCACTGATGGTCCTCTTGCTACAACCAAGAAGAATGCTGAAGGAATGGATGTTCCAGAGCAGATTGTACTGCTGAAGATCTAAGGAAATGGGAGAAAAATGCTAAAGCCAACAAATGGTTTGTGTTTGGACTTGGCCCTGATGAATACAGCAGGATTCAGGGATGTACAACTGCCAAGGAAATTTGGGACACTTTACAAGTGGCTCATGAAGGAACACCTCAAGTGAAGAGGTCCAGAGGAACTCTACTGTATTTTCAATATGAAAATTTTACAATGAAGGATGGTGAAACTATCCAAGAGATGTATACTAGGTTCACTACGCTGACAAATGAACTTGAGTCTCTTGGAAGGGTTATTCTGTAAGAAGACAAGGCAGAGAAGATTTTAACTAGAGTTTTTCCAATCTCCTGTGAAAGAAAAATCACTGCCATTCATGAATCCAAATATATTGCTACTCTGAAATTGGATGAACTGATTGGAAACTTGACTGCTTATGAATTGAGAAGGCAAACTACGAAGATGGATGCTCCAAAGAAATAAAAAAGTCTGGCTCTCAAGATCTCAGAAGGATCAGATCATGAAGATTATGAAATGGCAATGATAACTAGAGAATTCAAGAAATACCTTATGCGAGGCAAGAGCTCTTCAAAAGGATCAACATTCAACAAACCTAGGACTCCTGAGAAGGAGACAAATGATGGTTGCTTTAAATGTGGAAAGACATATCACATGATCAAGAACTTCCCTCAATGGGAGATTGAGTGGAAGAAAGAAAGGGCAGAGAGAAGGAACAGGAAGAAGGAACAGGTTCAACCAAGTAAAAACAAAGGTACTACCAAAGTCATGGTTTCTGCATGGGAAGATACGTCAGATGAAGACTCAGAAAATGAAGCTGAAGATGAGCAAACTCTTATGGCCATCGGAGAATTAGAAGATGAATAGGAGGTAAGTATTCTACATCTAAAGAAAAGATTAAATTCCTGTCTAAAGAATAATTGGCTGAACTCTTGATCGACTTCATAGGTTAGTCTGAAATAATAAACAGTGAGAAAGATGTTCTGTCTAGGGATTGTGCAATACTAGAAGAAAAATGAAAAAAAACTAGAATCTAGGCCTGATAAGAGTAATAACCTAAATGCTGAGTTGAAGAACCATGTTCTTCAATTGGAAAACAGTGTCCTAGAACTCAAGTCTGAAAATAGGGACAGGAAAGAAAAAGGCTGATCAATCATTTCTCACACTAGAAGAATTTTTAGAAAAAATGAAAGATGAGCTGTATAAGAAATATGAATCAATCAAGGTCCTTAAAGAAGAATTAGGAAAGGTGAAGCATGAACTAGACGGAACATGAAAATGGAACAAGGCTTCCGATGCACTCTCCTGGCTACAAGAGCATCACAGCAGCAATAAGAGAGGACTTGGGTTTGGGACTCAAGCTCCAAAATGGGATCCCAAAAACAAGTATCTCACTCTTCCTGAGAACAAAATTTGTACACATTGTGGTAAGACTGGCCATTACAAAAATAAATGTAATGCAAGAGAAAAGGCTAGTCAAAAGGACAAAACTTTTGTTCAAGAAAAATACAAACTGCCTGGGTGGGTAAAGAAAAATCTAATTCATCCTTTTGCCCATAGAAAGGGACCCAAACTAGTTTGCGTTCCTAAGACTAACCCCTGTTTTCATTTTGCAGGTCCAAGTAAAAGAAAGTAGCCAAATTTGGTACATGGATAGTGGCTGCTAAAACACATGACTAGTAACAAGGACCAGTTTCTTTCACTTGAGAACCTAAGAGGAGGCAATGTCTCATTTGGAAATGGAAAGAAAGGTAAGATCATTGGGGTTGAAAAGGTAGGATAGACAGACTCTCATTCCATTGAGAATGTCTATTTGATAGATGGCTTGAAATATAGCCTGATAAGTGTGTCACAACTGTGTGACAGAGGTAATTTAGTGGCTTTCACTTCCTTAAAGTGTCTTGTGATTAACCTTACTACTGACAAGATTATTTTGCAGGGAAGAAGAGTTAACAATATTTACATTGTTGATTTGTCGACTCTTTCTGAAAATGAACTCACATGTCTGAGTGTGTCAATAAATGATCTCCTCCTTTGGCACAAAAGACTTGGTCATGCTAGACTAAATCAATTAAACAAATTAGTCTCCAAGGACTTGGTGATAGGGCTACCTAATATCAAATTCAAGGAAGAAAAAGTTTGTGAGGCATGTGCAAGGGGGAAGCAGGTAAGGTCTTCCTTCAAATCTAAGAAAATGGTAATCTCGTCCAAGACATAGGAACTGCTTCATATGGATCTCTGTGGTCCAATGAGAGCCATAAGCAAAGGTGGCAAAAGATATGTTATGGTGCTGGTTGATGATTATTCTGGATTTACCTGGGTGCTATTTCTAACTTCTAAAGATGAAGCATTTTAAATGTTCACAGCTTTTGTTAGAAA
Source organism: Nicotiana benthamiana (assembly GCA_034376525.1). Classification (NCBI taxonomy): domain Eukaryota; kingdom Viridiplantae; phylum Streptophyta; class Magnoliopsida; order Solanales; family Solanaceae; genus Nicotiana; species Nicotiana benthamiana. Next base: position 124,743,595 of record CM067338.1, on the reverse strand, counting down.
AATTCAGAAACAATTAGGAAATCAACTTGCATCCATTAGGTCTGATCATGGAACTGAATTTGAAAATGCAAAGTTTGCTGAATTTTGTGATGAAAATGGATAGATCATAATTTCTCTGCCCCTAAAACTCCTCAGCAAAATGGGGTGGTTAAAAGGAAGAACAGGACCCTTGATGGTATGGCAAGGACCATGTTACTTTCCAATAAACTACCTCATAGCTTTTGGGCAGAGGCAATAAATTCAGCATGCTACATAATAAACAGGTGTATGACCAGATCACTAGTAGATAAAACTCCCTATGAGTTACTTAAAGGGAGAAAACCAAAATATATCCAACCTAAGGGCTTTTGGTTGCAAGTGACATGTGCACAATAATGGAAAAGATTCCCTTGGTAAGTTTGATCCCAGAAGTGATGAGGGAGTATTCTTGGGATATTCAAGGCTTATAAAGTATTTAGTAAACGAAATCTATGTGTAGAAGAAAGTGTACATGTTATTTTTGATGAAACTGACACTCTTTCTGAGAGACAGGAACATGAAGATGAAGCCATTAGACTGGTGAGACAAGTGATGTTAAAGCACAAGTCAAGGAGGCATCCAAGGAAGGAACATGTGATGGAACAGGTCCTATTACCCTTGGCAACCTGACAGGGGGAACCAATGTGAGAGAAAATGCTCAAAATTCTCTAAAGGAACCTATATCTGAACTTGTTCCTCTACAACATAATAATGAAGGAGAAGCCAACAGAAACCAGTTGGTGGAAAAATCTTATTGGTACCTGAGTTCTCACCCCATTGAGAACATAATCAATGATCAGACATCTGGAGTCACGACTAGATCACAACTAAAGAATCTGTGTGCATTTGATGCCTTTTGTCCCTTATTGAACCTAAGAATGTGAGTGAAGCTTAACAAGATGTAGAGTGGATAAATGTTATGCAATAAGGACTCAATCAGTTTGAAAGAAGCCAAGTCTGGCACTTGGTTCCAAGACCTAAGGACAGGTCAGTCATTGGGACAAAATGGGTCTTCAGAAACAAGCTGGATGAAGATGGAACAGTTAAAAGAAATAAGGCAAGGTTAGTAGTTCAAGGTTATAATCCAGAGGAAGGCATTGACTATGATGAGACTTCTGCTCCAGTTGCTAGACTCGAAGCAATTAGACTTTTCATAGCCTTTGCAGCACATATGGAATTCACTCTTCATCAAATGGATATAAAAAGTGCCTTCCTAAATGGCTATCTCAAAAGAGAAGTGTTTGTGAAGCAACCTCCTGGATTCGAAAGCAAGGAATGTCCTGATCATGTATACAAACTGGATAAGGCTCTTTATGGTCTCAAGCAAGCCCCAAGAGCTTGGTATGAAAGATTGTCAAAATTCCTTCTGAAGCATGGGTACAAAAAAGGTAAAATTGAAAGTACTTTGTTCCTAAAGGAAAAAGGTAAAGATCTTATTGTTGTTCAGATTTATGTCGTTGATATAATTTTTGGGGCCACTACAGAGAGGTTGAGCAATGATTTTGCAAAGCAAATGGGCGGTGAATTTGAAAGTAGTATGATGGGAGAACTCATTTCTTCTTAGGGTTGCAAATCAAACAAAGTCCAAACGGCACTATGATTCATCAACAGAAGTACACAAAAGAACTGATCAAGAAATTTAAAATTGAAGAATCCAAAGAAATAGATACTCCTATTGCAACTTCCACAAAGTTAGATGCTGATAAACCTGGTTCATCAGCTGATCAAAAGTTGTACAGGGCTATGATTAGTTCACTTTTGTATCTTACTGCCAGTAGACCTGACATTGTTTTATATGTAGAACTTTGTGCTCGTTTCTAAGCAAATCCAAAGGAGTCACACTTGACTGTAGTCAAAAGAATATTGAGATATCTAAAAAGCACAACTGATTTGTGTTTGTGGTATCCAAAAGGTAGTAATTATGACTTAATTGGATATGTTGATGCTGACTATGCAGGTTACATAGTAGACATGAAGAGTACTTCAGGTATGACACACTTCCTAGGATGTTGTCTTGTACATTGGGCTACCAAAAAGCAGAATTCAGTGCCTCTCTTTATTGTTGAAGCTGAGTATGTTGCTTCCGCCTCATGTTGTGCTCAGTTACTATGGATCAAGAAACAATTGGTAGATTTTGGAATTGAAGTGGGATGCATACCTATATTTTGTGATAACACTAGTGCAATAAGTATGACAAAGAACCCTGTTCATCACAAAAAGACTAAGCACATAGATATTAGGCACCACTTCGTAAGGGAAAACTATGAAAAGGGGCTATTTTCCATAGAATTCCGTGCCACTGATAAACAAATAACTGACATCTTTACCAAGGCACCAAGTAGAGAAACTTTTGAGAGGAACAGGTTGAAATTAGGGATGATTAAGATCACCTGAGAGGTCATGTTTAGAATGCACAATGGAATTTTTTTTGTTTGGTAGTTCTTAAATCTGTAAATATTAGACTAATTCCTACTCAGCTAAATACTTTTAAATAAGTATATTCCTCTGACATGTGGTTATATAATTCACTAATCTCTTACGAATTTTCTATTCTGACATTTGAGGCATGATCAATAGAAGTATCATATGAAGAACCTGGTTCATCAATATGTACTCATGAGGAAAGTTAGGTATGTTTCTATACTTTGCACAATTAGAAAATTTTAATTTTCAATCATGAGCAAGAGTCCTAGAAATTCCAATCGTCTCAAAATTATATCCGTTGGAGGCCAATTGAACCAGTTTCTTCTAATTAGAGTTCTAAGAATAATAGAACTCTTTACCTAAACCTTAGCAATTTTAATTAATTCCTAGCGAGACCATAACTCTACACTGATAAAACTCATATTGACGCCTGAAAAAGTGCTTTTTCTGAAGCAATAATTACCCCTCTTTAAAAAGCCTCTTAACTCATTTCATAACCGCCATTAGCTTCTAACTCTCTGATCATCTCCTTCATCTCCAAAACCCTCAAAAATTCCAAAAATTTCCATAAGCCTTCCACAAATTCATCATCTAAAATGACTAATCCTCAAGACAATCTAGGAACCCCACCGCCAGTGTCACCTTACACCACCTCATCCTCTACCCCTATTGTTGAACCCCCAAAACCAAGGTTTCGTCGAACAAAAATGATAGACAGAAAAGTAGTGGCAACTGGACCTTTAAGAAAAACCTTAAACGAGAGGATGAAAGTAAGTCAAAAGAAGGAACTACGAGCAAAGGTCACTGAGACCAGCTCTGAGTCAGATCAATACATCTCCGCAAGCGAGGGAGATGAACCTGGGTCTTCTAAAAAATCTCCGCCTCAAGAAAATCCAACAGAGGTAAGATCCTATTTTGTTTCGGTGGATGTAGGTGAAAAAGTAGAGAATAGATATGTTTTGGTGGGTGCGGTTAAGAAAATTTCTAGATATGAGTCTGTAGAAAAAATGAAGAAAAGGAGGAATAAGGTGTTATCTATCTGTGGAAGTGGGGGTAATGGGGTATCACATTCAGGGGGAAGTGATTCTGGGGAAGCTGCTGAGGGGTTGGTAGATTTAAGTAAAAAAAACTAGTCCATCAGTTGAGGAGACCGTGGCTGACATGTTGAAGAAGGTGGGGGATACCTATGACCCCAAGAAACGAAAGTCCTCTTCCCTTAAAACTCCTGCTACTGTAAAACCATCAAAGAAATCCAAGACTGCATCCCCCAAGGTTGCACCGGTGAACAACTTATTAACTAGGTGGTAAGGAAAGTATGTAGTCCACCTATTTGATCCTCTCAAGAACCTTCAAAGGAACAATATACCAAGGGCTTAACATGCCATTCTTCCCAAACCTCAGCAAACCTTTCATGGGCGAAACTCAGCTACCATATATGCAACATCATGAACCTTCCTATCAGCACAACTCTTTTTTCTGGATTGTGCCGTGCGAAGCCACTCCTGGATCAACTTTACCTTCTCTAAGGAATCACGGATTAAATCAGTGCCCGATAACTGAGCCTCCTCAGTCTCAAACTAACCGACCGGAGATCTACTCCCATATAAGGCCTCGGAAGGAGCCATCTAATGCTTAACTAGAAGATGTTGTTGTAGGCGAACTCTGGTAATGGAAGAAAATGATCACGTTAACCTCCAAAATACATAATACAGTCACGTAGCATATCCTCCAAGATCTGAATGGTAATTTCTGATTGTCCGTTTGTTTGAGGATGGAATGTTGTACTCAACTCATACCATGTGTCCAAGTTTTGTGGCACTACTCTCCAAGACTATGATGTGAATTGTGTGCCTCAATCATAAATGATGGAAGTAGGTATGTCATGCAAGCGGATAATCTCCCAAATATAGATATAAGCCAACCGCTCTGCAGAATAGGAAGTCACCACATGAATGAAGTATCCAGACTTAGTCAACTCATCTACAATTATCCCAAACTGCATGATATTTCTTCAAGGTTTATGGTAAGCCAACCACAAAATCCATAGTGATGATTTCCCACTTCCACTCCAGTATCTCCAATCTCTAAATCAACTCTCCTGGTTTCTGATGCTCATACTTCACCAATTGAGACTTCAAACACCGAAAGACATAAGAAATGACATCTTTTTTCATTCTCGCTACTAATAGTGTTGTTACAAGTCATGATACATCTTCATGACACTTGGGTGAATGGAATATCATGAGCTGTGATCCTCCTCAAGGACTACATCTCTCAACCCATCCACATTTGGAACACAAATCCGGCCTTTGTCATTCCCAAATCCGGAGACATGACCGCCACTCGACCGGGTATCCCAGTCAAGTAGACCTGGGTGCCTTTTCTATCCCACGTATTACCCATCCTTCCTTAATTATTAGCCAAACGAAATGACAATATGATTAATATAAAACACCAATTCATTGCAAAAAATAAACAAAGTACACAGTTCTTAGCGTGGTATACATTTTATATTGCCCCAATATACAAAATACATATTACATAAGTTCATGACCCACCTTTCTTGTCTACGGAGCCTCTATGGATGAAAGAAGTTCATACAATATTTGCCGGTAGCAAGGCTCCGGCTATACCTTTTACAAATACCAAAACAAGATTCCAAAAGATAGGAACAGAAGAGGCATGAGCCACGCAGCGCCCTAGAAGGAAAGGGGCTCACCAATTCTGCTGACCAGAAGTGATGAGGAGCTACGATTGCTGGATTGGAGTACCGGCTATAGATCAACCTACATACACGAATATAGCGCCCCCGGCAAAAGGGACGTCAGTACATTTGAATTGTAGTGGTATGTATGGACAAACTTTGTCCCAAGTAAACTCAAGTCATACACAAGCAGAAAATAACAATAGAAGTAACAACCAATTTACACATAAAAACTACAATCAAGCCAAATAAGTTTCAATCCTCTAGGTTTCCCACCTTCCACAATTCCACACCAATGATTTCACAAATTTTCCGAAATATTTATTTCAAGAGTGATTTCGATCACTGTTCCGCCCTTATTACCTCGTCTACCTCGGCCACCCTTGTCACCACAACCCCCACCTTATAACTTCGTGTTGTGGAGTGCAACCCGATCCCACCGAATAGTTCCAATCCATAAATAACACAACAACAATAACAATTTACAAGATCAACAACAATGTTTCGCAATAAGTACCAACAACAATATAGCAAGTGTTCCCATAACTTTCTATATTTATTATTTTGCAATAGTAGTAATTGGAACACATAGAAGAACCAGGTCCTTCGTAATTAGTATAAGCGAAAAATTGGCCCCCTCAGAAATCACCCCCTCCCCTCTTGTGTAGTATTGATGTATAAAACATCAATTGGTATCAAAGCGGGTTATCCTTGAAGAGGCTAACACCTTAGGAAAATATAAACATGAGTGCACCACCTGAGAACTGGGAAGGGCAATCCCCTGCTAGGCCTCCACTTTTCAACAGTCAGCACTATTCTTGGTGGAAGAACATGATGAGGGATCACATCATAGTAGAAGAATATGAACTCTAGGACATAGTCACTGATGGCCCTCTAGTAACTGTAAAGAAGAATGCTGAAGGAGTGGATGTGCAAAAGACTAGAGCTGACTGCATTGCTGAAGACCTGAAGAAGTGGGAGAAGAATGATACGGCCAAGAAATGGCTTGTGTGTGGACTAGGTCCAGATGAGTAAAGTAGAATTCAAAGTTATACGAATGCTAAGGAAATCTAGAACACTTTTCTAGCGGATCATGAAGGAACACCTCAAGCGAAGAGGTGCAGAGGAACACTTTTGTATTCTCAGTATGAGAACCTCACTATGAAAGAAGGACAATCAATCCAAGAGATGTGTACAAGTTTCACCACTCTGACAAATGAACTTAAATCTCTTGGAAGGATTATCATTGAAGAAGACAAAGTTGAAAAGATTTTGACAAGGGTTCTGCCTATCTCTTATGAAACCAAAATCATTGCTATTCAGGAAGTAATGAACATTGCTACCCTTAAGTTATATGAGCTAATTGGAAATCTCACTACATATGAACTTAGAAGGCAAACCATGAAGATGTATGAACCCAAGGAACGGAGCCTTGCATTCAGAATCACTGAAGGTGTTGATCTAGCGGAGGATGAAATGACTGTCATCACAAAGAACTTCAATAAGTACCTAATGAGAGGAGAGGGTCCTTAAAGAAGTTATAGCTACAGTAAACCAAGGGTTCCTGAAATCACATGATCAAAAACTGCCCTTAATGGGAAATTGAGTGGAAGAAGGAAAGGGCTGAACGAAGGAATAGGAAGATGGAACAGGTTCAACCCAATGAACAAAGGATCAACAAAGGCTATGATTGCTGCCTAGGGAGACAACTCAGATGAGGACTCAGAGAGTGAAGATGGAGATGAACAAGCACTTATGGCAATCGGAGAATCTGATGAGGAATCTGAGGTAAGTATAAATCATCTCAAAGGAAATATTAAATTTTGCTCTAAAGAAAGGTTATCTGAGTTGCTCCTAAATTTCATTAATGAATCTGAGGATCTAAATAATGAAATGGAACAGCTATCTAAGGAGTTTGTGACTTTAAAAGCCATGTGTAAAAATCTAGAATCTAGGGCTAATGAGAGTGGCATTAAAAATGTCGTGTTGAAGAAATGGGTTCATGAACTTGACACCACTATCCTAAAGCTTAGATCTAAAAATCTAAAATTGAAATTAGTAACTGGTAAAAAGAAAGTTGATCACACACAACTCACTTTAGAAGGAAATATAGAAAAAATGAAAGATGAGTTGTACAAAAGAGATGAGCATATGAGAGTCCTCGAGGAGGATCTAAACAAGGTTAAGTACGACCTAGATTGGACCTGTAAATTGAATAGGTCCTCAGATGCACGTTCATAGCTACATGAATACCATTGCAGCAATAAGAGAGGCCTTGGCTAGAGGACCCCGGCACTTAAGTGGGATCCCAAAAGCAAGTACCTCACACTTTCTGAGAACATAATTTTCACATTCTGTAGTAAAACTGGTCATTATAAATATGAATGTATTGCAAAATAAAAGCCTAGTCAAAAGAATAAAGAATTTGTTCAAAGGAAAAACAGGCTGACAGGTTGGGCTAAAAAGAATCTGATTCACCTTTTTTCCTATAGAAATGAACCCAAACTAGTTTGAATTCCTAAGACTAACCCCTGATTTTCTTTTGTGGGTCCAAGTGAAGGGAGAAGACAAATATGGTACATGCATAGTGGTTGCTCAAAGCATATGAGAGGAAGACAGAACAAGTTCCTTTCACTTGAGGACATCAAATGAGGTAACCTCTCCTTTGGAAATTGGAAGAAAAGTAAGATCATTGGGGTTGGAAAGGTAGATAAGATTGATTCTCACTCCATTGAGAATATCTACTTGATAGATGGCCTAAAATAAAGCTCAATAAGACAATCACCATTGCGTGATAGAGGTAACTTGGTAGCATTCACCTCTACCAAATATTTTGTGATTAATCTTATCAATGACAAGATTGTTTTGCAGGAAAAACGAGTAAATAATACATACATTTTAGATTTTTCCACACTTTCAGAAAATGAACTCACTTGCTTAAGTGTGTGGGACAATGATCCCATCCTTTGGCACAAGAGACTTGGACATGCAAGTTTGAGTCAACTCAACAAATTACTCTCAAGGATATGGTGATAGGGATTCCAAACATTAATTTTAAGGAAGACAAAGTTTGTGAGGCCTGTGCAATGAGGAAGCATGTAAGATCCTCTTTTAAATGCAGGAAAGTGGTAAGCAACACCAGAATGATGGAACTGGTCCATATGGATATTTGTGGCCCGATGAGAACATTAACCAGAAGTGTAATAGATATGTGATGTTGTTTATTGATAAATAATCTAGATTTACTTGGACGTTGTTTTTAACATCTAAATATGAAGCATTTGACATGTTTACTTCTTTTGTTAGAATCCTCATAAATAACTAGGTAATAAACTTGCATCAATTAGGTCTACGGAACTGAATTTGAAAATGCTAAGTTTGTTGAATTTTTGCATGCTATATCATAAATAGTTGCATGACTAGACCTCTTGTTAAGAAGATTCCCTATGAGTCACTTATAGGTAGAAAGCTAAATAAATCCCATCTTAGAGCATTTAGATGCAAGTGCTTTGTGCACAATAATGGAAAAGATTCCTTAGGTAAATATGATCCCAAAAGTGATGAGGGAGTATTCTTTGGATGTTCTTCACATAGTAAAGCTTATAAGATATACAATAAATAAACTATGTGTGAATAAAATGTATATGTTATTTGTTTAAAAATAACTAAAATTATTTCTGAGAGGTAGGAACAAGATAGTGAAGAGATTGTGCTGATAAGAAATTCAAATGGTGAAACCACAGTCCAGCCTGAAGATGCATCACAGGAAGGAACAAGTTATTGAAAAGGTCTTTCCACCCAGAGTAACATGATAGGGGGAACTGACTAGAGAGTTACTGATCCTTAAACCTCGAGGGAACCTGTCCAAGATCCTATTCCTTAGTAACAAAACCACAAAGGAATATCCAAAGATATTGACACTCCTATATCAACATCCACGAAATCAAATGTAGATAAACCTGGTTTATCTGTTGATCAGAAGTTGTATAGGGGAATTATAGGTTCTCTTTGGTATCTTACTGTTAGCAGACCTGATATTATTTTCGGTATAGGTCTTTGTGCTCGATTTAAAGCAATTACAAAGGAGTCTCACTTGAATAATGTAAAGAGAATATTCAGATACTTGAAAGACACCTTTTACATTTGCCTTTAGTATCCAAAAGGTAGTAATTTTAATGTAGTGGGATATGTTCGTGCTGATTATGCATGTTTCCTAGTGAATAGGAAAAGCACCTCAGGTATGACATACTTCCTTGGTTCATATATTGTGTCATGGGCTATTAAAAAGCAAATTCAGTGGCCTTATCTACAAATGAAGCTAAGTGTGTTGATGCTGCTTCATGATCGTGCTCAACTTTTATGGATCAAGCAACAGTTGGTGGATTTTTGTATTGAAGTTCGTTGCATCCCCATTTTTTATGTTAACACCAGTGTTATTAGTATGACTAAGATTTTGGTTCATCATAAGAGAACTAAGCACATAGATGTTAGACACCATTTTTTAAGGGACAACTATGAGAAATTTTTTATCACGGTGGAGTTTTGTGCTACTAACAAGCAAATAGTTGACATCTTCACAAAAGCCTTATATAGAAATCACTTTGAGAGGAACATGTTGGAATTAGGGATGATTAAGATCACCTAAAAGGACCAGTTCAAGGTTAAACAAGAAAATAAATTCAAGAAAAAATATATTTTGTTAGAAAGTCTGTAAATTGTGTATAGTTAGATTAAATCTTGCATAGTCTGATACTTTCCATAGTATACTCTTGTGCCATGTGTTAAAATGACTCATTAATCTCTAATGATATTTTCTCTATTTTGGTAAATTTAGACTTACACAAGAGAATTATCTGTGAAGAACCTGGTTCATCAAGATAACATGGTATTCTTTCTACACTCTGCATAATTTGAAATAACTATATTTGGATCATGTGTAGAGTCCTACCAATACAAAAGTTCTTGTGAACTTCTCCGTTACAAGTGAACCAGTTATGTTCAGTACTCCTGACAGTATGAAACTACCTAGATTTTTTTAAGTCTGCTACTTAGGGGGGAAGAAAGTGGTTCTTCCGAAATTGAACACGTATTTTCTGATTCTAAAGTTTCTCCTGAGACAATTTCAAAAGTTGCTGCAAATTTGGAAAATAGATTTGTAGGATCTATAGCAGGTGTTGGGACTAAGCAATGTAGATAAGTTGGTGGTAAAAATGAGAAAAAAGGAAGAGCAAGGGTGTAAGGAGTACTATGAGGGGAAAGGGGACAAGAGTGGCTAATTTCACTCACTCATGTGAGTTCAACTAAAGACGCAGGTGCAATGGTCATTTGGGGTGATGAACCTGGTTCATCTAAAGAGGAAACCATCGCAAACCTGCAGAAGAAAGTGACTGAATGCTATAATCCAGCTTCTTGATAGAGTTATCAATGGCACCAAAACTGATACCATTCCCTATGGCTTCATTCTCACAACTATGCTTTCACATTTCAATATACATATGAAAATGTGGGAGGTTAGTACAAGCATGAATCATTTTTGGGTTAATACTCTGTTTTCTTGCAATTACAAAGTCAATATCATTCCTAAAGAACCTAGTTCATCTAAAAGGTACCAGTGAATAGCAAGGTCAGAGCTTTGGTGCAGGATAGTGGGGCTCAGGATGCTGAGATTAAAAGACTGAAGAAGAGGTTATTTGAGATGGAGAGTAAGAGAGATACTCTAATAACTAAGCTGGCAAGAAAAAAAGAGACGAATGATAACATTCTTCAAGGTGTACTGAAACTCCTCCAAGTCAAAAACCAAGCACTAGTTCATCCCATCCTTAAGCCTTCAAGCCTAGTGTAGATAAACCAATGACCTAGTTCGGGACACTTTATTTCTTTTGCTCGTGTTTTCAGTATTTTTATTTCTTCTTGTGCTTTGTGGTAGAATCTTATTAATCATCAATGAAATTCATTATTTTTGCTCTAATTGTTTGTTTATTCTTTTATGGATAAAAATCTTAGCTCTATCTATGATGATTAATCCATGATTGCATTTGAAGTAGCCTCAGGGGCCAAGAGTAAGCTTTAAAATCTGGTTATTTCACATATTTATGCAACTTTTCGATGATGCCAAAAGGGGGAAAAGGTTGTGCTTTTAACAAGTGATGCTTACACTTTCAACAGTGATGTTTATAACCTAATGTACCTGGTCCTTGATGATACGTGATAAAAAGGAAAAATATTTCTAACATTGTGTTGTTGTTGAGCTTAGTTGAAACAGGGCCTAATCTTATGAAAAGCATAGAGTCGTCATCATCAAAAAGGGGAAATGTTTTGGCCCAAGTAAAGGTTAATTTTTTAAGACTGACAAAGAAATTCAGGATGAACCAGGTCCATCACTCAGGTGCACAAAAATGGGCAATTCGTGCATGTGGGTTGCACGTGAAAGAGATAAGCTTAACTTGATGTATTAAAATCTTTTAATTGAAAAGGTTGCTTAATTGATAAGGAGAATAAGTCCTTAATCAAAGAGAACACTATCCAAGATAGGGAACGAGTTAAAAGCTGAAATCAACTAGAACTCTTCCACCAAGGAAGAGTTGCATCAGAACTTTATTTATTTCTTCATCTATATATTGCAGGATGTTCTCAAATTATGTTGCTACCCAATTTTTTCCTATGTACTATTATATGCAAAATACTTTCAAAATAGCATGTACATGCATATATAAACATGCCCAAGAGTGTTGGTATTTTTCCCCTTTTTTTTAAGATTTAAAATCAATTTATTTTTCTATTTTTTGCAGTACAAAATCCAATAATTATTTATTACATTATTATTTTTGTGAATAATTTATTTCTATTCTCATATTTAAAAAAAATAAAGGTAATTTTTGTATATTTTTACAAAATTGTTTGGCATTATTAAAGATAAATTGTATGTAATTATAATTATAACTTATTTTATGATTAATGGCATTTTATAATTATAAAATTATTTTAGTACTTTTAGATTAATATTTATATAGTATTTGTTGGCTCAGTATTTTTAATTTACTTTTAAAATTATTATTACTAATTGTTTTAAATTAAATGAGGAAAATTGGCTATTAACATTTAGCCCATTCTGTTTCAATTACAACCTCATTTCCTTTCATTTTTAACCTTAAATAGACCCCAATTTCGTCCCAAATTAAACCTAAATTACCCGACCCCTGACCCAATTTAAAAACCAACGCGACTCCCCTTTGATTCAAGTCGTCGATCAAATTGATCAATGACCATAAATTCCCCGATCCTTTTTTAATCCCCAAACCCCCTTGACCAAATTCATTTCACCTGAGATGTCATCTTTGAACCCTCTTCGTCTCAAACTCTCTCGAACCTCTTTGAAACCCTAATCGTTTCCCACCTTGTCACACCATGTTTCCACCGGAATCCATGCCGTCTCTGGCCATGGACAGTCTGTGCTTGTCCTTTCCCACTGTCAGACCTAAGTTATTCAAGGTTTGAAGCCCGACTTTGATGGCCCTCTTTAGATCCTTCTCAGATATGTAGCTATATGGCTTCTCCGGCCATTATTCCGGCATGTTCAAGAAATATGAGTCTTTTCGACTCAAGATCTGACTTTCCTCAAGATCTTTCTCATTTCTAGGGATTTCTCTACAGCTCTAAGCAGCCTGAGGTTCTGTACTTGCCTATTTTTCTAGATTTGTGATATTTCTAGGATTTATTTGTCATTTTATTGGTTTTCCCCAAATTTTCAAAATCGTTAAATTTTGATTTTCGGGTTTCTAAAAAAGCTTCTTCAAATATCTTTCTGATTCTTTCTGTTCTTTCTTAATGTGTGATCGTCTATGTTAGGCTCGTTTGTTTTCTTTTCACACATGAGGTTTCTCTTTGTTTCTCTTCTATTATGCAAAAAAAAATTTGTTGTTCCAGTACTAGCATGTTAATCCTTGTTGTTTCCCTTACTCTTTGCTACATGTGTTTATGGCTGAGTTCTTTGATTTTGTTCACTTTACTTAACTCTGTTTGTGTTCCTGCTAAGAATATTTCATCTACTTTTGTTTAGTACTTGTATCATCTCTTTATTATGAACTTGTTTAAATTTAGAGTTTTCTCAAACGCGTTCTCATGACCCTGAATCAGTGTTCTTTCTATCGTGTGGGTTTGTCTCTCATAAGTCTTTGGAAAGACTTCTGATCCTCTTTCAAAGAACTGTTTTCTTGCCTCTATTTCTGACTTAATTTGGAACCCTAGGATTTGGGGGTTTCTTTGGCAAGTGGTATTCCAATTTGGGACCCTAGGCTTTCAGACTCACTATGAGTCCGCAACTGAACTTGAATTCCTTTTGCTTGTGACTCTAAGGCTTTCAATGTTAGTCTTTTTTTCTAAGTAACCTGGCGATTCCTTGTGCATGATTGGTATGCTTTATATGTGAGAAATTTCTTTATCAAAAGGTTTTTACCACTAATTGACAAATTCTGAAATCCTTTTAATAAGGATGACGAATTGTCAGTGATTTTTCTTCAATTGAACCCCATCTACCTTTCTAGACTTGGTTCATTCAAATTGAACTTGTAATTTTGGTTTCATGGCTGTTTGATTTATTTTCTTGCCATATTTGGCACAAATTGTGTACTATTGATTGTCTTCCTTAACTAACTTCTATGTATTTACCCCTTTTATGCTACTTTCAAAGGTTTTAATTAAAATTTCTTTCCATAACTGGCTTTTACCCGTTGGAATCAAAATCCCTTAACCAAAGGGAGACTGATTTCAATGATATTCCCTTGCCTTTATTATTTGTTTCTCTGCACTATATAAGGGACTGCCCTTCTGCACTTTTAGGATATGACCTCTTCTTCACACAACCTTCACACCACTAGTGCTTAACTTCCAATTCAATACTCGGACACATGCAATGCTGTTTTAAATTCAATACTCTTATTTGCTTGGGATCTTATAGAACTGTTTTGCTTGTAAGTTGGCTTTTCTCAAGACTACTTTTTTTAATTGTTTTTCCCTGAAATTGGTAAGTTCTAATTTACTTTTCCGCCTTACCCCTATGTGTTTATTTACAATTTTCTGCAATCCTCTTTACTTTACTGCTCATGTTCGATGATTTATGCTAATTATGTTCTTTCCTAGCATATGTTTCTGTTATGAGTCCTTACCCCTTATTCTTTGTATGTGTTTGAGTTAAGGTTCATGGCTTGGAAGTATTCAAATTACAGCCCAAGTCATAACCTGATCCATAATGGATCCTAACTCCTAAGATTTGGATGACAGCCTGGTCAGGGGTGTGCCAGCATTCCTAATTGTTGGGCATGACCAACAGCCTGCCATAGCTTTCCCTAATTCCCCCTATGCACTTACACATATTCTTAGACTCTTAAGTTATCCCCTACCTTCTTATCAGCCTTGCTTTGGGATCGAGCTCCATCGAAACTTGGACATCTGAGGGATGTCCCTTCCACATTGCACTATGGTCTTAATTCTGCAATGTGTTTGGGGTGTAATGTCATGACCCAATTCCCAAACCTGGTCGTGATGGCATCTCTCGTGAAGACAAGGCCAGCCAATAGAACAATGATGCCTTACTTAATAATTAATAACTACAAATGAATGAATAATACGACTTATTAGCATTTATAAATGATATTTATCACTCAACACAACTCGATCGAGGTGTCACAAGTCACAAGCATCTAAAGAAAGCTGAACACCACTACAAGGCCAATATTATATACAAAATAAGATTTAGAAGAAAAAGATGAAGTCAGGTTCCGAAACGCTGGCGGCCACCTTACTCGGCTACAATAGTATACCTTCAGCCCGCTAATGACCCATTACCGGGTGAACAGCACCTGCAACTGCATGCGAGGTGTAGGGAGTAAAGTGAGTACTCCAACTCAGTGAGTAATAAGAACAAATAATAACTGAGCAGCAAGAAATCACGTAAGAGCACTCCATAATACAATATGGGACAACATAACCTTTTTCGAAAACAATAAGTCAGGGAAAAATCCTTTAGAAATTATCTGGCTCAGTTTAAAACCACTTTTGAAAATATCTTTTTCTTTTCTTTTTAACAGTTAAGCATATGAACGCGATTTCAGGTAGTGCAAGTCCGCACACAAATCAGCCCCTCGGGCACAACACTCTATTAATAAATAACACCAGGGTATTTGGTACACAATGCAAGATATAGCATGGATGTCAATGATATGAGATTGCTCAATGTCATGCCATGTAGTAGAAACAGGAACCAATGCGTGAATTCAATGCAATGCACATGACCTTTGTGGCGTACAGCCCGATCCATTTGGGTACCCGCGCTCACTGTGGGGGTTCAAACTCCGGAGGGGCTCCTACAGCCCAAGCGTAATATCAATACTGATCCATGCACAGTCCAGAAATGCACATAAGCCATTTGGGCAATATCAAAATAACAGTTCTCAGCTCAAAACATTAGTAAATATCATTTAAGTTTTCAAATCATAGAAGGAAGGCTGAGTTTGCAAATAGTATTTAAAACTTTGGACCGAGATCAAATAATATGCAGAGTAATGAAAAAACAGTGATATCAATCACTGAAGAATTCGAATAATTGGCACGAAGCCCAAAACATGGCAATCAGCCGAAATCGTGATAATATCATGTAGTTTCAGTCAAATACGTAGTAATTTCATCAATCGGGACGGACCGAGTCCCAATCCCCAACGGTGCTCTACCCCACGCCCATATCTGGTGTGCAAGTCATCTCAATACAGTACTATTATATACAAATCCAGGGTTTCAAACCCTCAGGATATCATTTACAAGTATTACTCACCTCGAACCGGCGAAATCTCTAGCCCGCGATGCCTTTTCCCCTCAAATCGGCCTGAACGCGCGTCGAATCTAACCAAACCAAAAGTAGAGCGAATACATCACACTATGCCAAGGGAACAATATCCAATCGAAAATAATCATAACATAGCAACAATCTCAAAACTAGCAAAACCCGAGCCCCGGGTTTGCTGCTCAAAAAATTACAAAACTGACATTACCGGATTCCTCGTCTTGGCACGAGTCCATACATACCAAAAACTCCCAAATCCAAGCTCAAATGACCTATCAAATCCCCATTTGAAATATCAAAACTCAAGCACTGGCTTTACCCCTTTTTAATGAATTTAAACCAATTTCCATGTTATTCTACCATAAATTTGAAAAATAAGACCAAGGAACATACCTCTAATCGTTCTCCCTTGAATCCCTCTTCAAAAATTCCCTCAAAGCTCGCTCAAATATGCAGGAAAACAATGCCTTGCTCACGGAGAGAATAAAACCTTTAAACCGTTACGCCACAGTTCTTTTCGCTTCTGCAGTTGGAATACCGCACCTGCGGTCATCGCCTTTGCGCAAATTTAAATGCTTCTGTGGTTAAACTTAAAATCACCAGGACCGCTTCTGTGGTCCAAAGCCTCTTATGCGATAGCCTCTTATGCGGACTCCTGTCCGCTTCTGCGGAAAGGTCAAGCCCCCACTAGAACCGCTTCTGCGACCTCCCGCCGAATCTGCGGAACCGCCTATGCGGTCCCTTTTCTGCAGATGCAGAAATGACAGAACCAGCAAATCCAAAACAGGCAACAAACGCCAAAATCTCTGTTTAACCACCAGATATCACCCCGAGGCCCCCCGGGACCTCAACCAAAAGCACAGACATGATCCATTACCTTATTCAAACTTGCTCGAATCATCAAATCACTATCGTTAACATCAAAATCATCAAATTTCACCAAATCAAGGCCTAAGTTTATAAAATTCCTCCGAAACTCACATTCAATCAAAAACCTGACCTAAAAACCTCCAAATGACCTAAAACTTTGCACACATATCAAAAATCATATAACGGAGCTACTGCAACTCTCGGAATTCAATACCGACCCTCGGATCAAACTCTCACCTATAAATCGGAATTCTCCAAAATACGAACTTCGTCAATTCAAGCCTAACTCTACAACGGACCTCCAAATTCAATTCCGATCACGCTTCTAAGACACAAATCATTCCCCGAAGACAACCAAATCACCGAAAATCATGTTCTAACCCTATAACTCAGTAGTCAATGTTCGGTTGACTTTTCCAACTTAAGCATTCCTTAAAGAAATGGAGTAGTAACACCTGAGACAAGGGGTTGGGTCAAAACATCCTCCCCAACATGAACAAATGCTCGTCCTCGAGCGTACCCAGAGTTCCACTAGAAGCCAACCAATATCTGAATGACCTTACCAAACATATACCTTGGGTAATCCCATGTCACCCTAACTCACATAGGCACTAATAACATAACACAACTGAAATTTTACAGCCCATCTAGACCATAAACCGTAGAACCTCATTGCACTTCCAAAATCATACCTAGAATAAACTTGAACCAGTGGTAATAACCCACGCCTGCAACCTCGGGTGAAACCATACTACAAACCACACAATCCAACGCTCAAAATGATAGTCTCTATTCACATCAGTTGCCCAAAATAAATTATCGATAGGAACCTCTTAGTAGCTAAATTCTTATTCCAACCCATTCATATACTGCCAGCGATAATTTAAACACGCGATAAACCGTAATCATTCCTCAGATCAACCGTTCATGAGGCCACTTCCCTTTGACTAATATCACAATAGATTTTCGGGTCAAACCTCGATATTACCCTTACAACAAGCTGAAATCGACTCTTTTCGTATCCAACGATCTCCTTGAATCAAACATACCACTCTGGTGATAAGACATCTCAACAGAGGCCTAAGCCGCAACATGCATCATATATGCACGAATAAGAGATGGTCAGGACATACTCAAATCATGGCAATTAATTCAAAGGAAAGGGTTGTACCTCAAGATCATCAGTACCATCACAACACAAGGCTGAGACCCCGTCTCACATCATAGAAATAGAATACCTGAATCCTTCTTGAAAGGTCATAACTTCACGTGGCCTCGCCATAATGTACGATCTTATCCAAACATTCTTACACATGAAATACCTCAAGTCACCATGCTCAAAGTAGATAGCCATGCACAGA
This sequence comes from Nicotiana benthamiana, assembly GCA_034376525.1. Taxonomy (NCBI): domain Eukaryota; kingdom Viridiplantae; phylum Streptophyta; class Magnoliopsida; order Solanales; family Solanaceae; genus Nicotiana; species Nicotiana benthamiana. The sequence continues at coordinate 124,725,387 of CM067338.1, read as the reverse complement.
TTGATACCTGAAACCAAGCAACCCATCAAAACCACGGTGAAGCAAGTAATATGCACCATTCAATCTTGACGAGACACAATCGATGCGTTATTCGCCGAACAACTCCCTATACGGACTTTCCTAAAAACCAGGAAGCAAGGCATACAAGTAATAATGGAAGTCTATTCTCAACATCACACTGTTTCAGTGTGCAACCCAATCGAAATAACATACCCGTGGTGGCGTGCCACCCGATCCACACAAATATCTCACATAGGGAGATGCACATCAAGCCAAATTTGCTCATTATAACAAAATACCAAGTATCGGTCATAAGCATACTGAGTGCATAATGATATATATAGAGTTGTAAGCTACAAAACTCAACTTCCACCATGAATTGCAATAGCACCGCACTATACATGCCCAAAGTCCGAAAATCATTACACCTCAAAACATAGAAAAACAACTCGTAGATCTCCTCGGATCACTAGTAGGTTCAATAACAATCGAATCAACCTCTCCTTTATCAGTACAATGCGGGGCCAATAAATCCAACTCAAACTAAACACGTATCCAATCGGTTTACCAACAAACTCATACCAAGAAGCCTGAAGTTGCTCATTCCACTACTATAACTCTTGGCGGAGCTGTACGATATGGTGACCAACACCAAATCAATACTGAAATCCAAAATATTGCCCGGTGACATGCCCAGTCACAAGGAACCCCTCCGAAAAGGTCCTTCAACACCGGAACTGAATCAATGGTAAAAACCTATATACTGACATTTGTCACAAAGGCCCACTTAAGGAAAACAATCCTCCGTCCGCTGGTCTTTGGAACACAACCATTCTGCTACAACATAGTCGGATGCACCTCGCCACACAACTTATGGCATTTTCCAATATGATCCATAGAACAATTGTCTAGAATAACCCAACACGGAGACAACCAGTCGACACACCAATATCATATCCAAAATCTAACATACCAAGCAAAGAAAGATCCACTTGGGCTTCCAAATCCTGGTAGCCGCTAATGGTACCAATACACACGATCCACAACCACTACATAGACTGTATTAGAGAACTCCAAGTCTCTAACTCAATATAACATACAAATCACTATACTTGATTTCCACATTCGGCCATATGAATGCCTATCACACATCAAGTACACATTAATTCCACGAAAAATATTCTAAAATTTCCTTGTGCAATCAACAAAGTCAAACATCAACAGTCGATCCAATCAAGAAAATGCCGCAATCCCACCGAAGTATTATCAGGTTACATCACCTTCCCTTTTTACTGAACATATACCCCCGTCAAATCACTAGAATAGTAATACTATTTCCTTAGTCATCTAAAGGTTGATTATTAAATCACATGCAGCTGTCTGTGCTGCCTAAGAATTTAATGGCTTTCCATTCTGATCTAAAATGAAACCTTACACACGCAAATCCCAATCCTCCACAACATATCGCATATACTATACTGCACTAGGAAAATCATAAGAACTCCATCTCTTTTTTCCCGACAACAGACATCTATGCACTAAACTAGTCAAGAACTTTCATTGATCCCATTTAGAAGAAAATCGTTACACACTCCATGCTCTATATGTCCATAGAAAATATACATCTCCAACCACGACGAAACCCAACAAGAATTCTCTCCCATTCTATTTACACAGGCTAAACTGTCAGGACTGAATCCTTCTAACTAGACCAAGCTAATCAAGATGTCAGAACTCAAGAGCTTTGCTGTAAAATACCTGTAGGAACTCAATGCCTCGAACACACACAAAGAATTAATCACATCCTTACCGTACAGATTCGGTCTACCCTCAAGCTATTCCGTCTATCTAGTTTCTCCTCTGATTCATCATCAACTTGATATTCCCACTTGCTGAAGAACCACATATCCTCAATTCAGGCTCACTACACGAGACCCAAGCACAAGACCACACTGTGTAAGAACCACAAGCCACTGAATACTCTCTCAAATATTTCCAGGAACTCGACATTCCCAAAATAATCTACTAGGAAGAACTTACTGTGAATCCAACTCCGTTACGCTTATTTTTCCTGATACTAATGCATAAAATCCCATAATTAACATAAAAATACCAAAAGCCTTGACTTTTTTCAATGAACACCCAATCTCTAACCACATAACAACCTTAGAACAAGTGATTATTACATGTCAAATATTGTACGGAATAAAACCATTCTCGAGAGTCATTCACTCTTATTCAATTGTAAATTATCTAACTTAACGAATAGAACTACTCGTGCCTTATTAGAACTCTAACACCGTAGGATATGATCGCACAAAATTACAAACAAACATCATCCTTCTCTGTACACTGAGCATTCTATATCATCAACAGCCCAAGACATCCTATTATTTCCACACATCTATGAAGCACCATATAACCTTTGTCCGACTTGTGCCATCCTCTACTGAATTTACGCGACCAGAACTGATTCGCCAGCATACCTTGAAATGGAATCACATTACACATATTCGTGCAATCATCTAGTCAACAACAACCTCTCCAACTTGACTCGAAGCCATATATCAGGATAAACTCAACAACCCATAATACCTTTACTCTATTGATACCACCATATCATAGTTAGATTAAACTCAAATCAATTACTAGTTTATGAACACACATATCATATTAATACTGTAATCCTCTACAAATGCCGCATTCGTCCCCACATCAGTTTAGTCCACACTCTTAAGTGACCCCAGATTCATAATTTTAACACGTACTTCAACTACACATGAGACCTTCTAACATACGCATAAGGACCGTACCACCTAAGAACAACCCGAAGGAGATAACCCACCTGCTTTGCCTCAATTTAGAACCTCGGCATACCTTCCACCATCATATACGCTACACAGTCAATTTAGTCTTCTTGAGTCGGAACTCATACCATAATATGCCATTTAATTCACCCCCAACTAGGAGATATGAAAAGGTTCTTCACACACCCATAACTCGGGGAGACACATCCAATCAAAATGGAAATCAAACACTTAATGATTCATCTATAACCTAGCAGACCTTCATTGACATTTCCAAGTCATATAGACACATCACACAACAACAACATACTCATCACGTAGTTATCCAGCCGCCATTCCCACAATTAGGGAAATACTGAATGTATACGTTCATAACACCAACTCGCAAAATTAGCACTCTGGTACTCAAGACATAGGCAAAGAGTTGGCCTCAAGTCCTCCAGACTGTCCCAACATCAACTCATACAAATCGCATCTCGCCTCTTGATCGGGAAATCACAAGCCATCAAACCACTTATAATATTGAGCGCTCATGCGCGCATACAGACGTGAGGATGGAATTTAAAGAGTTATGTTCCACGCTGAATCAAGTTGCAAGAAAGTGAAGTTTTTCCTAAAGGTTTTTTAGCCTCTCGAGGATAAATACAAACGTCTCCGTACCGATACGTGAGACTCTACTAACCTGCTCATGACTCGCGAGACCTAGTAAATCTAGGCTCTGAGACCAACTTGTCAGACCCAATTCCCAAACCCGGTCGTGATGAAGCCTCTCCTGAAGACAGGACCAGCCAACAGAACAATGATGCCTCACTTAACAATTAATAACTACAATTGAATGAATAATACGACTGATTAGCATTTATAACTGATGTTTATCACTCAACACAACCCGACATAAGGCTGTATCCGGTTCTGGTTCTGGGTCTATCTGGGTCTGCGGTTCCGGTTCTGGCGGTTCCCGGTTCTGGCGGTTCCGGTTCTGGCGGTTCCCGGTCCTGGCGGTTCCGGTTCTGGCGGTTCCGGAGCCGGAACCGGAACCGGAACCATACGGTTCCGGAACCGCCCAGTTCCGATTCTGGCGGTTCCGGAACCGCGGGTCTGGCGGTTCCAGGCGGTTCCCTGCGGTTCCGACCTTTTTTTTTTTTTAAATTAATATCTTGTATAGTAGTGATTAGTATATTGTAGAATATATTTTTATATGGTGTACTATGTTTTTACTATAGCATATATTGTGCTTGGAAATTAGTATATATTCAAAATAAGTAGTGTGTATTTTGTATATAAGTAGTATATGTTGTAGTAAAGTAGTATCTGTTGTATATAAATAGTGTATATTGTGTAGTAGTTAGTATAGATAGTATTATGTGTTGTATGTTATATATTATATGTTATATAAATATTTTATATTCAAGGATTGATATAGAAGTAAAGACAAAGAAATATTGAGACAAATATATTATAGTATATGATAAAAAGCATATTTATTGACCAAAATGGCATATTTTTCTTAGTCTTCCTTCCCCCAATGGAATGAGCACAACATGGTACTAATACCACCATTAAAAGGAAAAAAAACTAAAAGAAGACATGCCAATGTACAAGTTACATCATAATTTATGTATTATTTCTAACAAATCTCATAAAACCTTCAAGGTTTGGAGGTGGTTGTGTTGGCGGTGGTGGAAATGAAGCTTGTTCATCACCACTTCCAGGTGAAGATGATTCCTAAGCAAGTTCTGCTAGCATTTCTTCATAGCACTCATCTATTTCGGGTTGAGATTCAGCTAGCCCAAAGTTCCTTCTTTCAGAGCGGATCCAATCTCGGAAGAGCACTGATTTTTCCAAGCTGTCCCGCATTGACGCTCTATGATCTCCTATTTGTAGTCTGGCTTGACTAAATACGCTCTCCGATCCAACAGTTGACGCTTGAATGGACAGAACATCCCGAGCCATCCTTGCAAGAACGGGAAAATGCTTTTCCCTTGTCTTCCACCAATCCAAAAGGTCGAAAGATCCGTCTGGATTATCATTCTCTATCCCCTGCGACAAATAAACTTGAAGTTCGTTTAGATGGGAAATATCATCTAAATTCTCACATTGAGTACCCCTGAACTCCGTCCACGATTTAAGAGCTGTTAAGCCAGCAACTCTTTTAGACGCTTGTGATGTGGACGAAGTAGGGGTTGGAATAGTAGGCCTAACATGCTCTAACGCCTGTTTATAAGCATTATAAACAGTTTGAGCATTCACTGTAATTGATGCTTTCGCATCAGATAGTGTAGCCATTTCTTCTGGTGAAAGATCTAAAGATTGATAAATACTATTATACCAAAAGTTAGGACCTCCTGCTTTCATAGTAGGGTTTAACATAGCAGCCACACCAAAAATAGGAGGGATTGGAAAAAAATATTTTTAAATTTTTTTTTCATTTCAAATATTGCATGTTCATAAATTTCCCCTCCATCGTTAAAATCAGCAAATAAATTAGCAAGTGCGGCAATATATACTAAACAGTTTGAAATTGTAGGATAATATTGGCCAGATAAAGCAGTTGTAGCCACACTAAAATGTTCTAAAAAATCTAAAAGAATCTTAACGTTATTCCAATCTTGATTAGTTAGCATATCATTATCTTCATCCTCACAATCCCTAGAATTATAAGTAGCGGTTATTGGGTTTCTATATTCGTACGCCACTACTAAGCTTTCATACATGTAGTTCCACCTAGTCGGGCAAGGTTTAGGAACCTTTCTTTCTCTAAGGCCACTTTCGTCACATTTTTTATAATATTCTCTAAGTCTACTTCTACGGTTTGAATAAAAAAGCCAATTAAGAGCGAATTTAACTTTTTCAATTTCTATGTTTAAAATTCTCATACCATCTCCAACAATTAAATGATAAATATGGCATATACATCTAACATGGAAAATATTTGTAAAAGCAGGATTAAGTTTTCTAGTTAAAATACCTATTGCAGTTGTGTTGCTACTAGCGTTATCCATGGAAATTGACATAATTTTATCACTAAAACAAAAATATCTACAAACATCAGAAACAGTGCTAGCAATAAACTTACCTGTATGCCGTGAATTAATTATTCTATATGCTATAATGCGTTTTTGCATGGCCCAGTCTTCGTCTATCCAATGACTGGTCACAGTTAGATAATCACAGTCATTTCTACTTCTACCAATATCAGTTGTAATAGACATACGATTACTTATATGAGTAAATAAATAGCGCAAGTACTGTTCATATTCATGCTTATATTTATAAATGTCGGCCTTAACTGTGGCGCGAGGCCAACCTTTATATGTAGGATTAAATACTCGTCTAATATAATGAATCCAAGCAGGATTAGTAGCAAAAGAATAAGGTAAACACATAACAGTAATCATTTTACCTAATTCTTCACGATCCTTATTAGGATCGTAGTACAATATACCTCCGGTGACTGTGTTTACTCCTGGTTGAACCATGTTAGAACCAGTACTTTGGTTAATTGAAGTATCAGGACTTGGCCTCCCCTCTTGTTCCGCTTTCATTTGAATATCTAGCCTTATCGCTAGGATGTATTAGTATATGTTTAACTAAACTACCTGTTCCGCTACGATCACCCTTAGACCTATGAACAAGTTCTTTACCACAAGTTTTACATTTAGCCTTATCTTTATCTCTTATTTGAATAAAAAAATGCCAAACTAATGAAGTTTCTGAACGTTTCCGAGGTTGTCTACTAAAAGTGGGAGTTTGTACGGGTGGGTGTTCTGGGTCATTAGGAGCAGGACTAGTAGGTGTATCATCTAAATCTACCGGAGGTTGGGTTTCGTCATCATCATCACCCTCATTTCCCTCTGATATTGGTGCATTAGGATAAAGCAAATTCATAATATCATTATCTATTCTATCACCGACTGCTACATCATGTAGAAAATTAACATCGCTAAACTGAAAATACGGGTGATCACTATCAAGTATTCCTATGTTTTCATTAGTATTTCTAGGTTGGCTACTAGTTTGAACTTGTGTATCTTTTCTAATGCGGGGAGCCGGGGGAGGGGTAGGATTTTGGCGACTACTTTCACCGGATTTAGATGTACCTTTTCCGAACATTTTTTTCAATGAAAATGCCATACTAATTATAATTAAGCAAAATAACAACACACAACAAATATTCTTAGCACGTAAGAGTTGAAACGAGTTTACCGGATTGACGAACAACTTCTTGAAAATTGATAATCGTTGTAATTGAACACTTGAAAACTTCAATTCAACAACTTCACAATGTATCACGAATTTACAACAAAAATTAAGCACTTGCACTAGAAAGATTGAAAGAGAGCTTGAGAGAGATTGAGAGAGATTGATGAATTGGTGAATTAAAATGAAAGAATGAGGGGGTATTTATAGTTGAGAAATGGGAAATTGTGTAATTATATAAAGTTTGGGGTTAAATTAAATTTGAGGGGTCAAATGGCTAAATTTTAAAAATGCCAAACGGCTATTTCTGCAAGACCAACGTTCTGATTTCAGAATTTAAAAAAAAAAATTTTTTTTAAAAAATCTGTCCGTTGGGAACCGGAACCGGACCGGTTCCGGCGGTTCCATCCGGTTCCAAACGATTCCGCCAACGGTCCGAATTTAAAAAAAAAAAAATTTCTTAAATATCGGACCATTGGCGGAACCGTTTGGAACCGCCGAAACTGGTCCGGTTCCGGTTCCGGTTCCGGTTCCACGGTTCTAATGGGTGGAACCGGACCGGAACCGCGGAACCGGAACCGCCGGAACCGCGGAACCGCCAGAACCGCGGTTCCGGTCCTGGTTCCGGTTCGGAACCGTTACTCCATACAGCCTTAACCCGACAGGGGTTTTAGAAGTTACGCGCATCTAAAGAAAACTGAACACCACTACAGGGCGAAGTTTATATACAAAATAAGATTTAGAAGAAAAAGATGAAGTCCTGTGCCGTGAACGCTGGCAGCCACCTTACTCAGCTACAGTAGTATACCTTCAGTCTGCTAATAACCAACTACCGGGTGAATAGTACCTGCAACTGCATTCGAGGTGCAAGCAGTAAAGTGAGTACTCCAACTCAGTGAGTAATAAGAGCAAATAATAATAAAGAGGCAAGAAATCACGTAAGAGCATTCCATCAAGCAATATGCGACACACAACCCTTCTAGAAAACAGTAAGTCCCGGAAATATCCTTTAGAAATTATCTGGCTCACTTTAAAACCTCTTTTGAAAATAACTTTTTCTTTTCTTTTTAACAGATTTGCATATGAATGCGATTTCAGGTAGTGCAAGTCTGCACACAACTCAGCCCCTCGGGCACAGCTCTCAATTAACAAATAACACCAGGGTATCTGTTACACAGTGCAAGATATATCATGGATGCCAATGATATGAGAGTGTTGAATGTCATGCCATGTACTACAAACAGGAACTAATTCGTGAATGCAATGCATTGCATATGACTGCTGCGGCATACAACCCGATCTATTTGGGTACCCACGTTCACTGTGGGGGTTCAGACTCTGGAGGGGCTGCTACAGCCCAAGCGTAATATCAATATCACACCACTGCGGTGAGTAGCCCGATCCATGCATAGTCCAGAAATGCACATAAGCCACTTGGGAAATATTAAAATAATAGTTCTCAGCTCAAAACGTCAGTAAAATATCGCTTAAGTTTTAAAATCTTAGAAAGTTGGCTGAGTTTGCTAACAGTATTTACAACTTTGGACCGAGATCAAATAATATGCAGAGTAATACAAAAATAGTGATACCAATACCTGAAGGATTCAAATAATTTGCACAAAGCCCAAAACATGGAAATTAGCCCAAATCATGATAATATCATGTAGTCTCAGTCAAATACGTAGTAATTTCATCAATCGGGACGGACCGAGTCCCAATCCCCAACGATGCTCTACCCCACGCCCATATCCGGCGTGTAAGTCACCTCAATAACACTATGATGTCCATATCCGGGGTTTCAAACCTTCAGGATATTATTTACAAGTATTACTCACCTCGAACTGGCGAAATCTCTAGCCCACGACACATTTGCCCCTCAAATCGGCATGCACGTGCGTCGAATGTAACCAAAAGCAGAGTGAATACATCACATTATGCCAAGGGAACAATACCCAATAGAAAATAGTCAAAATATAGCAATAATCTCGAAACTAGCAAAGCCTGAGCCCCGGGCCCGCTTCTCAAAAAAATACAAAACTCACGTTCCTCATCTCGCCATGAATCCATACATGCCAAGAACTCCCAAATCCGATCTCAAATGACCTATCAAATCCCAATTTAAAAGATCAAAACTCAAGCCCTAGCTTTACCCCTTTTTAATGAATTTCAACCAATTTCCATATTAATTCTACCATAAACTTGAATAATTAAGCCAAGGAACTTACCTCTCATCGTTCGCCCTTGAATCACTCTTCAAAAATCGCCCCAAAGCTCTCAAAGCTCGCTCAAAAATGAAGGAAAATAATGCCTAGCTCGCGGAGGAAAATAAAACCTTTAAACCCTTCTGCCAACAGTCCTTTTCGCTTGTGCGGTTGGAATACCACACCTATGGTCACCGCCTTTGCGCAAATTTAACTACTTCTATGGTTCAACTTAAAACTACCAGGACCGCTTCGGTGGTCCAAAGTTGCTTATCCAGTAGCCACTTATGCAGATTCTTGTCCGCTTCTGCAGAAAGGTCAAGCCCCCACTAAAAATGATTTTGCAACCTCCACCCCGCATCTGTGGAACCGCCTATGCGGTCCTTTTTCCGCAGATGCAGAAATGGTAGAACCAACAAATCTAAAACATGCAACAAACTTCAAACTTCATGTTTAACTACCCGATCTCACCCCGAGGCCCCCGGGACCTCAACCAAAAGCACATACATGATCCATTACCTTATTCAAACTTGCTCGATTCATCATATCACTATCGTTAAGATCAAAATCTTTAAAGTTCACCAAATCAAGGTCTAAGTTTATCAAATTCCTCCGAAATTCACATTCGATCAAAAACCCAACCTAAACACTTCCAAATGACATGAAACGTTTCACACATATCAAAAATCACCTAACGGAGCTACTACAACTCTCGGAATTCCATTCCGATCCTCGGATCAAAATCTGACATATCAACCCAAATTTGCGAAAATACGAACTTCGTCAATTCAAGCCTAATTCTACAAGGGACCTCCAAATTCAATTTCGATCATGCTCCTAAGTCACACATCATTCCCCGAAGCTAACCAAAATCACCAAAAAGCATATCCGAGCCTTATTACTCACTAGTTATTATCCTATTGACTTTTCCAACGCAAGCCTTCCTTAAAGAGACTAAGTGTCTCATCTCTTATCAAAACCAGTCCAAATCAACTCAAACACACCACATACCGATAACAACATATGGAGAAGCTTAACATTGGGGAAACAGAGCTTTAACACCTGAGACTACGGGTCGGGTCATCATATGTAAATATTAACCGGAGCCCTTTGAGACTCTTGGGAACTTTGACACATCTGAAATATGAGAAAGGCTTTTGGAAATTTGGTCCTGAAAGTTAGTTTATCTCATATATTTGGATTTTGAGTCTCAGTTAGGTTGTTTGGTTGTAGCTGGAACTTCTGATATAATTTTACTTTCTTTTTTTCCTAAATCATTCGGGTTTGTAATAATTTGCAATAACTATTGGGGATGGCGATGAATGTAGCAGAGGGTACAAACTTACCTATAGGGTTTTCTAATTTCTGCATTCTCATCTTAGAACTCATGCCTATAAGATTCTCTGATGTTTTGCATTATCATCTTAGAAACCATGATTATAAGTTTTTTTCTACATTTATGCATTTTCATCTTAAAAACCATGCCAATAAGTTTTTCGGCATATAGGAATCCTGTCTCGAAGTTCCTGCATTTAGAAATCCTGCCTATAATTTCTGCATATAGAAATTCATGATCACAATTTTTTTGCACTTTTGCATATACATGTCATTAGGCAAAAAAAAATAGGTTTAATAATAATAAACTTCATCCTAGATATCACGCCTATAGGACTCTTGCATCAATGTAATCATTTAAAACCAATAAAACTTAGATAACTTGCCTATAGCTTCGTCTATTTCATCTATGAGTCTAAAATCATTCATAAAGTCGCTTAAAACCTGCAGATCTTTTGTTTGTAAAACCAGTAATCCTTCCTTTAAAATCAGTACGCTCTGTTAGATATCATGCATGTAGGTCTCACTTGGGCAAACTATTATGTAATTAATTAACCATGTCATTTTTTGATAACTACGACTAGAACAAGGCTAATTTGGATTCCTCATCTAAGAAATATATGATAAATCAACATGTCCTAATGCTTTTAAATTTATTTCAGACCATATCTAGTATTCGAAGTCATGCTATATATTTGCCTTTAAGTGGCGAGGCCTGTTTGAGCCTTGACTGCTATTTGCTCTTTCCCTATTTGCTTATGTGTTTGTCCTAGACTTTTATCCTTTTAAAACTCTTTAAATCCCCAACTTCCTCCCCTTTAGGATTAGTAGTATTGCCTCCGGGACTGATAGGATCGAGATGGATAATAGCATGTAATAAGTAATGATACTATTCTGTGCTTTAATACCTTAATGGGATGGGAAGGGTAGATACGGATATGATGACCGGTGCGCTAATACTTTCTTTCATCTATTTCTTTTAGAAATTTTTAAATCCTTTTATTAAAAATTTTGCCCTCTTTACTCTTCCTCAAGTTTCAACTTAGTAGCAATATTCCATGAAAAGTCCTTCTATTTTAATCCCTTATCTTCTTATGTGAAATCACAATTGTAACATGGCCAGGAACCACACTAGTGGATCTTGGGAGTTCCTAACACCTTCGCCTCAAGATAATTTCTAGCCATTATCCAAACCCTAGTTCTTCAAACCCAAACCCTTCTTAGTTTCCTAATGCACTTTAATCATTAGGTGGTGACTCTTCAATCAAAAACCCAATTCCCAAAAGGGAACGAGTGTCCTCCCAACTATCATAAACCTGATTTCGCCTTAGAAAAAAAAGGGGCACAACAGCATGGAGATTTTGCTGGGGATTTCTCTAGGATATTGCCATTTCATATTATTTGTGACTTTATTGCTTCTTTATTGCTTTTACTTAATGTCTTTATATCTTCCTCTCTTATGAAACTGACTTGGTTCTTCATTTCATTTCTTTAACGCTTTCTTTTCTGTACTGTTGTAGTTATGAGCAATTATTGTAATCATTACTTTTTGAACGTGCAAATACATGACAACTTGTTTCATCTTGTAATTGCATCATCAACATCATATTCCACTCGTTCAAAACAAAACACCATAGCAATGCTTGTAATGAGTGGTTGCGCCCTTCCAATATTATCACCCCTAAATTTAGCAAAGGCATATTTGCGGTAAACCCAGTCGATTTGTGGTATAGTCGACGGTTCCGTGCCTTTCCCTATTGAGTTGTCAACACAAGGGTACCGGTCTAACACCCCATATTAGCCTTACTCTATTCAATTATGCATGCATCACTTTCAAACCTAGCCGAGTCTGTTTTCCGTATAATGACTCTTTAAGCTAGCCTTGTCCCAAGTCCACTGGGTCTCCTTGGAACCCAAGCAGACATCACCATGTTTGAGTATTTATTTGGAGAACTAAATTCTGCTTATGCCAATTATTGATATTAGTAGTCGAGTTCGGCGGGGGGTAATGGCCTAACTATTTTGTTTTGCAAAAAATAGAGAACAAGGTCCCTAACTTCGGTAGGGTTAGCACACCCTCACTCTTGCTAGCCTGGTGGAGGAACCTCCCATTAAGTGACCAAATCAATGAATGGAAAGAGATATCCACCAGGTCTTATGAGATGCTAGAATATCTGGAATTCAGCCTGTTAGAATTTGAAGGAAAAATGAGGAGGAGAGTCACCGACTGATACACTGAGGGACACGAAGGAGAACACATAGCGAAAGCATTTTAACAGGAAAATCTGCGCGAGCCAGAGGATCTGATAAATGAGAACATTCAACCTGAATAAGGTCTTTCTTGGACCAAGTAGTTAGGATCTTTTCTTTTTGCCTTAAATGTAATAAGACCAATGGCCACTAGTGACATTTTTATTTTCCGCAATTTCGGTGTCATTTTGGGATTCGTCTTATTTCTATCAATAAAATGAGGCATGTAGCATTTTAAGTTATCCAAATCAATTTGTCACTAGGCCAACCTCGGGCACAACGAGGCTACCAAATTAGGACACGATTTATATTCTTGCACTATGTGTTTAAATATTCCAACGTTTGCTTCTCATAATGCTTACTAACTTGTTACCTTTTTATTTTTTTACTTCTTTCTTTATTCCCCTCCCGAAAAGTTAGTTTGTACATTCTTGTATCATCATCTTACCACATAAGATCTACGGGCCCTCCACCACCTCCTCCTCTGAGTCTTATTAGAAACAGAAACAAAGGAAAAATGGAAGATTTAAGCAACACCAGAAAGGAGAACCCAGCCGATAGGGTAGACGTTACTCAAGGTATTCAGGTCTCTAAAGAAAGTGTCGCCAGCTCGAGTAAAACTTATTGAAATTTCAGGAAGAATTGGATCAAGTTCGGAACTCGGCAAGCTTGTCATTTTCCCTCACTAGCCCAGATCTCAGTTTTCCAAACGCCCAAAACCCCACACCTCTACAAAACACCCCAAAACCACAGAAACAACTCGCTCCCCCTCACCACTGCAACACATGTCACACTTCAAACAGCACCAAAGTACTCATCCTTGAATCACTAAACTCCACAAATGATCATCTCCACAACACCCTCATCTACGTGGAAACTATGCCACAGTATACTCAACCTATTTCAAGCACACTAAAGTGTGATGACAAAGACTCTATTATCCAGAATCTGGCTACAAAACTAAAGAACCTGACTAGCAGAGCTCAGGGTATCGAAGGAAGCAAGGGAATTGAGGGACTGAATTACGAGGACTTTTGCATTCAGCCAGATGTCAAATCGCCCGAGGGGTACACACCTACCAAGTTCAAGATGTTTGATGGCACAAGGGATCCCAGAGTTCATTTGAGGACATACTGCGACAAGCTTGTCGGAGTAGGAAAGAATGAAAAGATACGCATGAAGCTCATTATGAGAAATATGAAAGGAGATGCTCTGTCCTGGTACATTTGCCAAGATCAAAAAAAAAGGACAAACTTGGCAAGTATGGCATCCGATTTCATTGACAGGTTCAGATTCAACACAATGCGCCAGATGTATTCTACATCCAGAACTTAAAGAAAAAACCTATAGAGATATTCCGCGAGAATGCTACCCGTTAGAGAACAGAGACTGCTAAGATCAGATCAGCTCTAGAAGAAGGACAAATGAACTATTTTTTCATCCGAGCTCAAGACCCACAATACTATGAGAGGTTGATGTTGATTGGAGGCCAGAATTTTTTCAACACCATCAAGCTAGGGGAAAGGATAGAAGAAGTTATTAAAAGGGGTATGATCACTAACCTTAAAGCATTGCAGCTACCAACAAGGCTCTACAATCTGGGGCACGACCAAAAAAGGGACGTAAGCGTGGTGACGGCTGCACAGAGAGCAAAAGCCCTAATCAAATACAAAACCTACCCAATATCTCCTATCACATGTCAACCTAACCCAAATTACCGAGCACCCTTCCCCTCTTACCAAGCTCCACCACCTACTTACCGATCACCTCCACCTCCCACATATCAACCCGCTTCACCCAGATACTCTCAACCTGCACCTGTCTACCAAGCCTACAACACTGAAATCATGATAATAGTTTTTCTACACTTCTGCATATGCATGTCAATAGGAAAACAATCGTAGGTTTAATAATAATTGACTTCATCCTAGATACCATGCCTATAGGAATCTTTCATCTATATAATCGTTTAAAACAAATAACGCTTAGATAACTTGCCTATAGCTTCGTCTATTTCATTTATGAGTCTAAACCCAGTCGTAAGGTCATTTAAAATCTTCAGATCTTTGGTTTACAAAACCATTAATCCTTACTTTAAAATTAGCACACTCTGTTAGTTATCATGCCTATAGGTCTCACATAAGCAAACCATTAGGTAATTAGTTAATCGTGTCAGTTTTAGATAATTACAACCAGACAAGGTTAATTCGGACTCCTCATCTGAGAAATATGTGATAAATCAGTCTGTCGTAGTGCTTTTAAACTTAGTTCAGACCATAACCAGTATTTGAAGTCATGTTATATCTTTGCCTTTAAGTGAGGAGGCCTGTTTCAGCCTTAACAACTATTTTCTTTTTCCCTATTTGCTTATGTGTTTTGTTTGTCGCCTAGACATTGTCCTGTTAAAACTCTAAATAAACCCCAACACCCTCCCCTTTAAGATTAGTAGTCTCAATGCCTCCAGTATTGATAGGATCATACGAGTAATAGCATGCAATAAGTAACGATACTATTTCGTGCTTTAATACCTTAAAAGGGTGGGAAGGGTAGATATGGATATGATGACCTGTGTGCTAATACCTCATGTAGCCCCTCTTCTGAGGGGTGATTACTGGATATTACATTGATGTGATCCATATTAGTCATAAACCTAGGACCTCTCTCCCCTTTACTTGCTTTTATCTATTTCCTTTAGAATTGTTTAAATATTTTTCATAAAATTTCTGCCCTCTTTACTCTTCCTCAAGTTTCAACTTATTTGCAATATTATGTGAAAATTCCTTCTATTTGAAGCCCTTATCTGCTTATGTGAAGTCACAATTGTAACATGGCTGAGAACCACACTAGTCGATCTTGGGGGGGTGTCTAATACCTTCCCCTCGAGATAATTTCTAGCCCTTACCCAAAACTCTGGTTCTTCAAACTCAGACCCTTCATAGTGTCCGAATGCACTTTAATCATTAGGTGGCGACTCTTCAATTAAAAAACCCAATTCCCAAAAGGGAACGAGTTGTCCTCCCAACTGTCATAAACCCTATTTTGCCTTAGAAAAAAAGGGATAATTACAATTGTGCACAAAAATGCAAATGTTAAATGTGAATTGAGAGCAAAATCATAAGGCTTTTTGCAAGCAGTTCGTGTGTGATTTAAGAGTGCAAACCTGAAGCTATATGAACCAGATTGAAGAACCAGCTCCATAAAGAGTTTTATGTCTTTCTTTATTTCCATTTCAATTGTAGTAGGTGTATTCATATTTTACCATTTAGCTTTATATAGAAACAATTGTAATAGGTATTTGAGTATTCAAGTTAGAGTTAACTTGAAGTTTTAGTAACGGTTAGAGGTTGGTTGCTACAACAGGATTAGAGGTAATCCTTAGGTTTACAAGGAGTTTTGTAAATATTGTTTTGGCTCAGTAATTTGGTGAAGTGTTGGGGAAAATCCTACTAAGTAGTAGGTCGTGGTTCTTTTCACCTTTTGAGCCGGGTGTTTTCCACGTAAAAATAATTGTGCTCTTTGCTTTTTACATTTATTAATCCCCAACAGTAGTAGTTGGAACACATAGAAGAATAAGGTCCTTCATAATCAGTTTAAGGAAAAAGTTGGTCACCAGACAAATCACCCACCCACCCACCCACCCGCCCTCTTGTGCGGTATTGACATATAAAACATCAATTGGTATCAGAGCAGATTTTCCTTGAAGAGGCTAACACCTTAAGAAAATATCAACATGAGTGCACCACTTGGGAACTGGGAAGGGCAATCTACTGCTACGCCTCCACTTTTAAATGGTTAGGATTATTCTCGATGGAAGAACAGGATAAGGGATCACATCATAGGAGAAGACTATATACTCTGTGACATAGTCACTGATGGCCCTCTAGCAACTACAAAGAAGAATGCTGAAGGAGTGGGTGTGCCAAAGAGTAGAGTTGACTGCACTATTGAAGACCTAAAAAAGTGGGAGAAGAATGCTAAGGCCAAGAAATGGCTTGTGTATGGACAAGGTCTAGATGAGTATAGTAGAATTCAAAGTTGTTCCACTGCTAAAGAAATCTAGGGCACTTTGTAAGTGGCTCATGAAGGAACATCTCAAGTGAAGAGGTCCAGAGGAACACTATTGTATTCTAAGTATGAGAACTTAACCATGAAGGAAGGAAAAACCATCCAAGAGATGCATACAAGGTTCACCACTCTGACAAATGAACTTAAATCTCATGGAAGGATGATCCTTGAAGAAGACAATATTGAGAAGATTTTGACATGGGTTCTGCCAGTCTCTTGGGAAAGCAAAATTACTGATATTCAGGAATTAAAGAACAATGTTACCCATAGGTTATATGAGCTAATTAGAAATCTCACTGCCTATGAACTTAGAAGGCAAACCATAAAGATGGATGCACCCAAGAAGGAAAAGAGCCTGGAATTCAAAATCACTGAAGGTGCTGATTTAGAGGAGGATGAAATGACCGTGATCATAAAGAACTTCAAGAAGTGCCTAATTAGAGGAAAGGGTCCTTTTTCTTGGAAGCTATAGCAAAGCAAAGGTTCCTAAAAAAACAAACCAATTAGGGGTGTTACGAGTGTGGGAAGACTGATCACATGATCAAGAACTGCCCTCAATGGGAAATTGAGTGGACGAAGGAAAGGGCTGAACGAAGGATTAGGAAGAAGGAACAGGTTCAACCCAAAAAGAACAAAGTATCAACAAAGGCTATGATTTCTTCCTAGGGAGAAAGCTCAGATGAGGATTTAGAGGGTGAGGATGGAGATGAACAAGCACTTATAGCAATTGGCGAATCTGATGAGGAATCTGTGGTAAGTATAAAATCATCTCAAAGACAAGATTAAATATTTGCTAAAAAAAGGCCATTTGAGTTACTCCTGGATAATCTGAGGATCCAAACAATGAAAAGCAATAGCTGTCTAAGGAGTGTGTGATTTTAAAATCCAAGAGCAAAAAACTAGAATCTAAGGCTAATGAGAGTGATAGTAAAAATATTTTGTTGAAGAACCGGGTTCATGAACTTGAAACCACTATTCTAGAGCTTAGATCTGAAAATCTAAAATGTAAATTAGGAACTGGTAAAAAGAAAGCTGATCACACTCAACTTACTTTAGGAGAAAATATAGGAAAAATGAAAGATGAGTTGTACAGAAGAGATGAGAATATAAGAGTCCTTGAGGAGGATCTATGCAAGGCTAAGCACGAGCAAGATAGAACCTATAAATGGAATAGGTCCTCCGATGCAGTTTCATGGCTACATGAACACCATAGTAGCAATAAGAGAGGGATTGGCTACGGGACCCCATCACCTAAGTGGGATCCCAAAAGCAACTACCTCACATTTCCTAAGAAGATAATTTGCACACACTGGTAAAACTGGTGATTATAAATCTGAATGTATTGCAAAAGAAAAGGCTAGTCAAAAGAATGAAGAATTAATTCAAAGGAAAAATAGGCTACCAGGTTGGGCTAAAAATATCTGATTCACCTTTTTGCCTATAGAAATGGACCCAAACTAGATTGGCTTCCTAAGATTGACCCTTGATTTTCTTTTGCGGGTCCAAGTGAAGGGGAGCAGCCAAATATGGTACATAAATGGTGGCTACTCAAAGCATATGATAGGAAGCAAGAACCAATTCCTTTCACTTGAGGACCTCAAATTAGGTAATCTCTCCTTTGGAAATGGGAAGAAAGGTGAGATCATTGGGGTTGGAAAGGTAGGTTATACTGATTCTCACTCTATTGAGAATTTCTACTTGATAGATGGCCTAAAATAAAGCCTAATAAGACAATCACTATTGTGTGATAGAGGTAACTTGGTAACATTCACCTCTACCAAATGTTTTATGATTAGTCTTACCACTGACAAGATTATTTTGCAGGGAAAAAGAGTAAATAATACATACATTATAGATTTGTCCACACTTTCAGTAAATGAACGCACTTGCTTAAGTGTGTTGGACAGTGATCCCCTCCTTTGGCACAAGAGACTTGGACATGAAAGTCTGAGTCAACTCAACAAATTACTCTCCAAGGATCTGGTGATAGGGCTTCCTAACATCAAGTTCAAAGAAGACAAAATTTGTGAAGCTTGTGCAAGGGGGTAGTAGGTAAGATCCTCTTTTAAATGCATGAAAGTGGTAAGCAGCATCAGAATGATGGAACTGGTCCATATGGATATTTGTGGGCCAATGAGAACATTAACCAGAGGTGATAAAAGATATGTAATTGTGCTTATTGATGATTATTCTTGGTTTACTTGGAAATTATTTTTAACATCTAAAGATAAAGCATTTGACATGTTTACTTCTTTTGTTAGAAAAACTCATAAACAACTAGGTAATCAACTTGCATCAATTAGGTATGATCATGGAACTAAACTTGAAAATGCTAAGTTTGGTGAATTTCTGCATGCTACATCATAAATTGTTGCATGACTAGACCTCTTATTAAGAAGATTCTCTATGAGTCACTTTAAGGGAGAAAGCTAAATATATCCCATATTAGGGCATTTATATGAAAGTGCTTTGTGCAAAATAATGGCAAAGGCTCCCTACATAAGTATAATGCCAGAACTGATGAAGGAGTATTCTTTGGATATTCTTACATAGTAAAGTTTATAAGATATAAAGTAAAATAACTACGTGTGAAAAAAAATGTATATGTTACTTTTTAAAAAAAACTAACATTATTTATGAGAGGAAGGAACAAGATAGTGAAGATATTGGGCTGATAAGACATTCAAATGGTGAAACCACAGTCTAGCCTCAAGATGTATCACATGAAGGAACAAGTGATGGAGCAGGTCCTTCTACCCAGGGCAACATGACACGGGGAATTGACTAGAGAGTAACCGATCCTCAAACCTCGAGGGAACCTGTCCAGGAACTTATTCCTCAGTAACAAAACAAGAAAGGAACATACAAAGAAATTGACATTCCTTTATCAATATCCACAAAATTAGATGTAGATGAACTTGGTTCATCTGTTGATCAGAAGTTGTATAGGGGAATGATTGTTTCTCTTTGGTATCTTACTGCTAGCTGACCTGACATTATTTTCAATATAGGTCTTTGTACTCGATTTCAGGAAAATACAATGTAAATAGAATATTCAGATACTTGAAAGGCACCCCTGACCTTTGCCTTTGGTATCCAAAAAGTAATAATTTTGACATAGTGGGTATGCTGACGCTGATTATCTAGGTTTTCTAGTGGATAGGAAGAGCACCTCAGGTATGGCACACTTCGTTGATTCATGTCTTGTGTCATGGGCTATTGAAAAGTAAATTTAGTGGCCTTATCTACTGCTAAAGATGAGTATGTTGATGATGCTTCTTGATTATGCTCAGTTGTTGTGGATCAAGCAACAGTTTATGAATTTTGGTATTGAAGTTTGTTTCATCCTTATTTTTTATGATAACACTAGTGCTATTAGTAGGACAAAGAATTCAATTCATCATAAGAGAACTAAGCACATAGATGTTACACACCATTTTCTGAGGGACAACTAGGATAAATGCTTGATCATTGTGGAGTTTTGTGATACTGACAAGCAAATAGTTGACATCTTCACAAAAGACTTAAGTAGAGATCACTTTGAGAGGAACATGTAGGAATTAGGGATAATTAATCTCACCAAAAAGGACCTGTTCAAGGTTAAACGATAAAAAAAACAAAAAACAAAACATATATTTGGTTAGAAAGTCTGTAAATTGTGTATAGTTAGATTAAATCTTGCTTAGTCTCATACTTTCCATAGTATACTCTTGTGCAATGTGTTAAAATTACTCATTAATCTCTAATAATATTTTCTCTATTTTGGAAAATTTTGACTTACGCAAGAGAATTACCAGTTAAGAACCTGGTTCATCAAGATAACACGGTATGTTTTCTACACTCTGCGTAATTTGAAATTTCTATATTTGAATTATGAGCAGAGTACTACCAATTACTAAAGTTCTTGTGAACTTTTCGTTACAAGAGAAACAGTTATATTCAAGACTCCTCACTGTATTAAACTACCTAGATTCTTTTAAGTCTGCTACTCAGGGGGGAAGAAAGTGGTTTTTCTCAAATTGAACAAGGATCTTCTGATTCTAAAGTTTCTCCTAAGACAATTTCTAAAGTTACTCCAAATTTGGAAAATAGATTTGTAGGATCTATAGCAGGTCTTGATACTACAGAATATAGAGAATTTGGTGGCAAAAATGAACAAAAAGGGAGAGCAAGGGTGTTAGGAGTACTATGAGCGGAAAGGGGACAAGAGTGGCTGATTCTTCACTCACTCCTGTGAGTTTAATAGAAGACACAGGTGCAATAGTTGTTTGGGGAGATTAATATGGTTAATCCAAAGATGAAACCCTTGCATACATGCAGAAGAAAGTGAATGAATGCTATAATCCAGCTTGTTGATAGAGTTATCAATGGCACCAAAACGCATATTATTTCCTACGGCTTCATTCTCATGACTGTGCTTGCACATTTCGACGTACATATGAAGAGGTGGGAGGTTTGTATAAGCATGAATCATTTTTGGGTTAATACTCTGCTTTCTTGAGATTACGAAGTCAATATCACTCCTAAAGAACCTAGTTCATCGAAAAGTTACCAGTGAATAGTGTAAGGTCCCGGAAAATTTCGCTAAGTAATTTTGGATTTTGTAATGTCACACATGATTAATATAATATTTTTATGTTCTATTAACATGGTGTACATCAATTAGACTAGTTACATATGAGAATAAGCCTTTACGGTAAGTCATATGAAGTCCAAAAGGAAGCCTAAGTATATGCCAAATGGGAAATATTTCGAAATAGGCCAAAATTCCAAATGGATTCGCACAAGGCTCCACTTTAAACTAGAATATATAATCACATATATGTTTTCATGTGGTGAATATCCTATAAAATAAAAGATCTTTGAGTCTAGTTTCCAGCGCTTCAAACCGTTTGTCATTTGGACATTCCTACGTGTAGTTATGATCAAATTACCAAAGGCTGGAAATTGACGTCCTGTGTCAATTCTGCGGACCGCATTTTAGACCGCAGAATGCACTCTGCGGTCGCATTTTGGCCGCAGAATGATCTAGAGAAACCCAGTTTTGGTCATCGATTCAATGAAGCATTCTTTGGACCGCATGTCGATTCTACAGTCCATTCTGCTACAGCAGAATCAACATCGTGGGGTTATTTTTTCTAATTTCAAAACCCGACCCCCTATCTTTATATTTGACCCTATAGCTCATTTTGAGCATTTTTGGGTATTTATAGAGTGAGAGAGGAGGTTTTTAGAGAGTGAAAGTTTCTCCCATCAAATTTCTCCAGAAAATCTTGTTAATTCCTTGAAGATAATCAAATGAGGGCCCTAGATCTTCGCCCCAAAAGGTAACATTTCATCACCCTAGCCCTTATCTCCATTTTTAGTTATAAGTAGTGGTTAGAGAGGTTATTCATGAGTATAAGAGTGGATTCCTTACTTGCATGTCAACTTAGGTTTATGGGAAGATTATTGAACCTAATTAAGTTAAGGTTTGGTTGGGGAATGGAGGAAACCCTAGGAAAAGGGATTTGTAATCAAGATGCTCAACTAGTATTTGATAAATGCTCAAATGAGCTAGTTTCATCAATATCTTTCTAATGCGTGTTTTATCTTGTTATGTCTCATAGTAGATTGGAATTGCTAGAGTTTTGGAGTGTTTTAGTAACTTAAGGAAAGCTCAATTGAGGTATGTATGGCTAAAACCCCGTCTTTTAGAAATTGAGCTCTATCGATGCTTGTGTAAATGTGGTAAGACTAAACTTTGAATTGTTGCTTTGATTGATGCTTTACATGAATTGGTGTTGTGACCGTATATTTGTGGTAGATACACTCCAGTGTGATCAATTTTCTATTCTTGAGAACTTGAATTATAAATGTACTTGGTGATGTCTTTGATATGTTTTATTGTGGAACCTATAGACGGGCTATGAAACGCATAGGTGTGTACGATAACATGTGGCACCTATGGACGGGCTATGAAACGCATAGGTGTATGTTGTAACATGTGGACCTATGGACAGACAATGAAATGCATAGGTGTGTACTGTAACATGTGGAAATTATGGACAGACTATGAAACGCATAGGTGTGTGCTTTAACATGTGGGACCTATTGTCGGGCTATGAAACACATATGTGTAATATAATATGGTGTGTGAACCCTATGGAAGGTCTATGAAAAGCATAGGTGTATAATATAATATCGTGTGTGATCCCTATGGACGGTCTATGAAATGCATATGTGTAGAATTGATACATGAACTCATTGGACAGGCTATGGAACACAACCTAGAGGTATGGAAATTTATGTGGAAGCTATGTGATCCCTTTTATTTGAAAACGTTGTGATCATTTATAAAGGATTTGAGTTTTACTTGTGATTTCCTTATTCTTGTTTGATAGTTCTTTCTAATTAGCCGGTGTTTAGTTATACATACTAGTGCTATTCAATGCCCCTAACGTCTCTTTTACCGGGGGTGCAACATTCGTGTTATAATTGTAGGTGGTTCCATAGCAGGTACTCTAGTCCTCCGACAGTAGCACCTCCTCCACTTTCCGATAGCAGCATTGGTGAGCCCATTTCCTCTCGGGGCCCTGCATAACTCATATCACTTTTATTCCGGAGTCTATTTTGGTATTTGTGTAAGGTATAGCCAGAGCCTTGTTGCCGGCATTTTCATATTTTATTTGGTTGTATTTAGAGGATCCGCAGACATGTTGTGGGTAGTTTCAGGTATTGGAAGCTAAACTATAATGTTGATGTTTGGAAATGATGTACAAAATTTGTAATACCATTAAAGTGGCGAATGAAGTTGTTAATGAAAATGGAATGGAAATTGTTAATTATATTTTTATAGAAATTGATTAGTGGAGTCCACCTCCTAATTATTCATGAGTTAGTTTGGGTAGAATGAAATCTAACATGCTTGCTCGATCGGGTTTACTCGGTTGAGCGCCGTTCGCGCTCCTTGAATTTCGGGGTGTGACAAACTTGGTATCAGAGCCAAAGGTTTTGAAGTGTCCTAGGATGTCTCGGAGTCGTGTCTAGTAGATTCCTTCTTATCGGTGTGTTGTCGACCACATCTATAAGTTGGAGGCTATTTAGACATTTAGGAAAAACACCCTTCTTTGATATCCAGGATCGTGCGGTAAAACTGGTTCTTTCCTAATTAGTGCACTTTTCTATCTTTCAGTAGATGGCACCTAAGAAGAAAGCGAGAATTGGCCAAGAAGCCAATGCCACCCTAGAAGTGGCTGATGATTCACTATTTGATGTTGCGGGTGAGGGTAGTCGCCCTACTATTACTCTTCCGGATCCTTCTATTCCGGGCCAGACTACCACAGCTCCTACACCCAATGAGGGTGCCACTACCCCTCCTGCCGATACTCATGTCCTGCCTCCTGCCCCAACTTCCTGTTCTGGTGTTTCCGATTGGGATCTGAGGGGAGCTATTCAGATGTTGACACAGTTGGTGGCCTCTCAGGCTCAGAGGTCAAATGTTGTGCCCAGTTTGTCCAGCCAGCCAGGAGATTCTACTAGTCCAGGGTTAACAGATTCCTTCAGTTAGACCCTCCGGTATTCACAGGTGCCAATCCAGAAGAAGACCGTCAGGACTTTATTGATGAGATTCACAAGACCCTCAGGGTGATGCGTGCGACTGAGACAGAGGGAGTAGACTTAGCTTCCTACCGTCTAAAAGGGTGGCCTATGCATGGTTTGAGTTATGGTAAGGTTCCCGCGAGGAGGGGAGCCCTCCGGCAAGGTGGAGCAAGTTCGCTGATGCCTTCTTAGATCATTTCCTACCTGCTGAGATAAGGGCAGCTCGTGCAGCAGAGTTTGAAAATCTAAAGAAAGATAGTAGGAGTGTGTAGGAGTACCATATGGAGTTTTCTCACCCGTCCAAGTATTCTATTCATATGTTGCCCACAATGGGGCCTAGGGTGCATCGGTTTATTCAGGGTCTCAATCCTTTAACTAATAAGGAGGCATCTACAGCTGCATTGAATTCGTACATGAATTTTGGCAAAATGGTGGCATTTTCTCAGGCTACTGAGGATCGTGAATTGAAGAACAAAATGGAGAGAGAGGGTAACAAAAAGACCCGATCTGCAAGCAATTATAATGGCTCCTACAATGAGGTCAATGGTTATGGTGTGAAAGAATCACACAGGAGAGTGTCATCTGAACCCTCACAGTTAATCCTTCAGACCTCAGCTAAGGCGTTACCCTCAGGGCTTGACCAGCAGCAGTGTGGCCATAATATGCAAGACCAAGGCAACATGAAATCTAACCAACAGGTCATGTCAAGTGGGAGCCATCAGAGGCAGCAGCAACCCTGTAGCCTTAAGTGTAGGAGGCATCATCTAGGGGTGTGTCGTAAGGGGCACTGACGAGTGTTTCGGGTGCGGAGTTAAGGGACATCAGCTAAGGCATTGCCCCTACAACTGAAGAGCAACAAGTAATTCCTTTAACCCCTTTTGTCCTATGATGTATGTGAATAGGTATGACAATTTAATTTCATGCCATGGAAGACTGACCATGGGGTGATACTTTCTTATATGTTTAGACCTCCAAACTCAGTAAGTTTTACTCATACAGAAATGATCAGGTGAGATGGGAATGGGATTTGAGGTGTTTACACATGCTTACAACAGGAGTTAATTTCTTATAAAGGATGTTTTATATTGAGTATGTGGTATGCCAGCATGTTACCTACGTAAATTAGAGATGTGGAGTTGAGGGGTATCGATTAAGCTACTTCCCTATCAACCTAATGTCGTTAAATGAGTCAAAATAAGAATTTCTACTCATTGTATATGTACATCTATATTGAAAAGTTCTCATAAACGTGGTCCTAACAAGGTGTTGAATAGCAAAACATCTCGTGTATCGACTCTTTGAATGGGGCGTATTATTTACATAGTCTCCCAATCACAGTTTTATTATTCACAACCCAACCCCCCCCCCCCCCCCATGGAATTGGGCTCCATAAGTACGATCATGAATTGAGTTATAACACTATTAATACTTCCCACTTGGTTTTCCAAAATTCTCACCAAGGGATTATATCCGATGAATTTCTTACAGGATCTTTTTATTTAATTGGACAAAAATTTACTCGCTTGAGCCTATACATGTCAAGTTTTCATATGTGGTGTCAAGTCCCATGCAAAGTATCCCAACATTGTGATCCTTCTCAAGTCACTGTTTTACTCAGTTGCATATATAGATTAAATGGTTTGGATAGTCAATCTACTCTCTTGCGAGTATCATCATGAAAGCTTCCCACTTCCTAATAACTTAAGGGTATACCTTAACACCTATCACAAGAGAGCATGTAAATAGAAATGGTTACCGTGTGTATGAAGCCTCTCTGAAAATTGGGGTACTCACATCCCCGTCATAGGAAAATATTGTGCTGCTATCACTTTCATGTCCATTTGGTACCTCCCGCTGTATGTAGCTCACTTTTTTCTAGTATTAAGGTTGCTCGTGGCCTGGTTGCATATTGCAGTTGGGAGTTAATATAGTAGAGATATGCCCAGCTCATAACAAATGATTACTTTCTGCTTCTACTTCCACAACATGTTAATTGTGTTCCTTGGTTAGTGAATTTATTGTTCTGGATCCCAACACCTGTTCGATAACCATGAGAGAACATGCCCATTCAATGTGTCACTGTGAAATACCTTTTTCTCAAGTCAAAATCTATGGAGAATTCATCAAGAACATCTACAAACCATCCATGAATATTTTGCAAATATCTTGAGCATATTGATTTGAATGATAAGTGGTTGTATCTGTAGTTCCCTTGTATATGATTAATCATCAGGAAGGGTTAAGCTGTCTGAAATATGATAATCTCATAAGCGTTCAACTTCTTTTCATCCTCATGGTCTTGTGGCATAGATTCCATGTGCCAAGTAATGTTAAGAGTATTATTCGACTACATGTATTTTGAAATCCATATCGCATTCAAGGTGCCAGAATAGTTTATTCTTGATAAACGAAATTACCTTTCACTCTAGGAAACAAGTGGTTCACATACTTGGGCACTCCTCCTTAATGGTTCCTATTTCCAATGTACGAGTTACCCCGATGCCTTAATTGCTAATAGTTGATGTCATCACAATGATTAACCACATTAGCATCACGAATAGAAATTCTCTTGTCTCTTAGCATGTAACTTCGTGGAATGCCCTACTCAGCACATTAATGGGTTCCTGAATAACTCCAGCCTGATCTTGAACTCTGTTGTTCCTTATTGTATTATATCTATTGGGTATTGTAAGATCAAACAAGTCAAGGATAAAGCTTCATAATGTATATATATATATATATATATATATATATATATATATATATATATATATATATATATATATATATATATATATATATATATTGGATAGATGATTTTATGGTCAATTTATGGTATCACATCTTAGAGTAACTAATAAGGGTCATCAAGGGTTTAGTGTGAGTGTTCCCCTAAAAATGTTATGTGAGTCGATAATAAAGGTAACATGATTGTATTACACATTAGGTTGCAATAGGAGTATGATATCTCCCGTAATTGTTTCTCATGTACTTTATGTTTCCATATGTTATGTTTAAGAAGGTAATGAATTTGTTTGAACGAACTATATGCTCGTAGTAATATCTTATATGATGCATTACTAGAAAGAATCGTGATGGCTTGACTTCATATGGACTGTTGATTGAAGTGAAATTATATTCTTGTTGATGAAAACCTTTGTGATCACATTAATGGCAAGTGTTGTACTATCTTTCTCTTTGAGTCTCTGTAGATAGCTTCATGTGGTTAGAACTTATGTGTATAGGTGTATGTTTTGGGCGCTGTAAACTTGTACACCACATTCCCTATTAATCATAATGTGTGTTCTGTAAAAGATGTTCCTTGTTAATCATAATGTGTGCCTATAAAGGAGAATTCTTAGTTACTTTCAATTGCATTTAGTATCTTTTGGCTAATTAAGAATGAATAATGTGGGGTAGCGCGTGGGGATTAGGAAAGGCACAAGGTCCACTCATCCGGCGATACCCGGATGAGTGCCGGTCATGTCCCTCGGACTTAGGGGCGTGACAAACTTGGTATAAGAGCCTAAGGTTTTAAAGGAGTCCTAGTATGTCTCGGAGCTGTGCCTAGTAGAGCCCTTCTTATTGGTGTGTTTTCGACCAAATCTATAAGTTGGGGGCTACACGGGCATTTAGGAAAAACTACCATCTTCTTTGTTATTCCAAGTTCGTGCGGTGAAGTGATGTTGTGTCTAATTCGTGCTTTGAAAAACTTGATTGCCGGACGAGAGTCATGAGACTTGAGTTCCCTAATGAACCGACTATTGAATGGAAGGGAAATGGAGTTGTGCCGAGGGGTAGGTTTATTTCCTACCTCAAGGCTCCGAAGATGATCAGGAAGGGATATATCTATCATTTAGTCCGGGTGGCGGACATTACTCTAAAGGTACCTTCCTCCGAGTCCGTGCCAGTTGTGAATGCGTTCCTAGAGATATTTCTAGATAAGCTTCCAGGAATTCCGCCAGATAGGGAGATTGATTTCGGGATTGATGTATTGCCAGATTCGCAGCCAATATCTATTCCACCGTATAGAATGGCGCCAGCAGAGTTGCGGGAGTTATAAGAGCACAGTTGAAGGATCTATTGGAGAAGGGGTTTATCCAGCCAAGTGTGTCGCCATGGGGTGCTCCGGTTCTTTTTGTTAGAAAGAAGGATGGTTCTCTTCGGATGTGCATTGATTATCGGCAGCGTAATAAAGTCACCATAAAAAATAAGTACCCTTTACCTCGGATAGATGATTTGTTCGATCAATTTCAAGGTGTAAGGTTCTTCTCCAATATTGATTTGTGGTCCAGGTACTACCAATTAAAGATCAGGGAGCAGGATATTCCTAAGACCGCTTTCAAAACGTGCTATGGCCAATTTGAAGTCTTGGATCATGTCCTTTGGGCTAACCAATGCCCCGGCAGCTTTTATGGATCTTATGAATCGGGTCTTAAAGTCATTTTTATACTCCTTCGTGATTGTTTTCATTGAAGACATCCTCGTATGTTCGCGGAGCAGGGAGGATCATGCCAGCCACCTCAGAGCAATTTTGCAGACTCTACATCAGCACTAATTGTATGCTAAGTTTTCCAAATGTGAATTTTGGTTGGAGTCCGTCGCTTTTCCAGGTCATGTTGTTTCCAGTGAGGGGATTCAGGTGGACCCCCAAAAGATTGCAGCGGTGAAGAATTGGACTAGACCCACGACCCTGATGGAGATCGTAGCTTTTTAGGGTTAGCAGGGTATTATCGGAGGTTTGTAGAGGGACTCTCCACCCTCGCCTCCCTATTGACCAAATTGATGCAGAAATCAGCCAAGTTCCAGTGGTTTAGAGGCTTGTGAGAAAAGTTTTCA
Organism: Nicotiana benthamiana; assembly: GCA_034376525.1. Classification (NCBI taxonomy): domain Eukaryota; kingdom Viridiplantae; phylum Streptophyta; class Magnoliopsida; order Solanales; family Solanaceae; genus Nicotiana; species Nicotiana benthamiana. The sequence continues at coordinate 124,696,109 of CM067338.1, read as the reverse complement.
AGAATTGAAGACAAGGTTGAATTTGGCACAAGTGTTGGCATTGCCAGAAGGCACAAAAAGGGGATTGTAATTTATTGTGATGCCTCCAGGGTTGGTTAAGGGTGTGTCCTGATGCAGCACGGGAAGGTCATAGCATATGCTTACAGGCAACTAAAGAATCACGAGAAGAATTATCCGATGCATGACCTGGAGCTTGCAGCAGTTGTGTTCGCCTTGAAAATATGGCGGCATTATCTTTATGGGGTTCATATAGATGTGTTTTCAGATCACAAGAGTCTTCAATATTTTTTCAAGTAGAAGGAGTTGAATTTGAGGCAGCGGCGGTGGTTAGAATTGCTTAAGGATTATGATATGGATATCTTGTACCATCCAGGGAAGGAAAATGTGGTGGCCGACGCCCTCAGTCGGAAATCCATAGGTAGCTTAGCTCATTTGAGAGCGGATCAGAGGCTCCAAGATCGGGCGGTACGCCAGTTGGCTAGCATTGGGGTTTATATCTCGGCCCTGAATGAGGAGGAACTCATGGTGCATAATACAGCAGAATTGTCGCTCGTGGAAGAGGTTAAAGAAAAGCAGTTTATTGATCCAGCATTGGCACAATTGAAGGAGGCAGCTCTAATTAGCATAATTTCAGCATTTTCACTCGGCAGCAGTGATGGTGTACTACGGTGCCATGACAGGGTATGTGTCCCGGATGTGGATAATCTTCGGGAGTGGTTAATGGCGGTGGCTCATCATTCCAGGTATTCATTGCACCCAGGCTCTACAAAGATGTATCACGATCTCAAGGATATTTATTGGTGGAGTGGTCTGAAGAAGAGTGTGGCGGACTTCGTCTCTAAGTGTCCAAATTGCCAGCAAGAAAAGGCCGAGCATCAGTGGCTACGAGGGCTGACTCAGCTTATACAAATACTGATGTGGAAGTGGGAAGTGATCAATATGGACTTCGTGAAAGGATTACCTCGTACTCAGTACAAGTTCGACTCAATTTGGGTAATTGTGGATAGGCTCACCAAATTAGCTCACTTTTTGCTAGTCAAGTCCACCGATATGCGGAACAATATGCTCAGTTGTATATCAAGGAGATAATGAGGCTTCATGGTACGCCACTTTCTATCATTTCGGATTGAGGAGCTCAGTTTACAGCTAACTTTTGGAGGAAATTTCAGCAAGGTTTGGGTACTCAAGTGAATCTCAGCACGACTTTTCATCCGCAGACCGATGGCCAAGCAGAGCGGACTATTCAGACGCTCGAGGATATATTGCGGGCATGTGTCTTGGATTTCAAAGGTAATTGGGATGATCCCCTGCCCCTTATAGAGTTTTCTTATAACAACAGCTTCCATGCTAGCATCCAGATGGCCCCGTTTGAAGCATTGTACGGAAGGAGGTGTAGGTCCCCGATCGGGTGGTTCGAGGTTGGTGAAGCAGAATTAATAGGTCCAGATCTCTTGCATCAGGCCATGGAGAAGGTAAGTGTCATTCAAGAGAGTATGAACGCTGCTCAAAGTCTCCATAAATCCTATGTGGACGTGCGTCAAAGAGAGTTGAAGTTTCAAGAAGGAGATTGGGAATTCTTGAGAGTGTCCCCTATGAAGGGAGTCATGCGATTTGGGAAGAAGGGAAAACTAAGTCCTAGGTATGTCGGGCCTTATCAAGTCACTCAAAGGATAGGTCAAGTTGCGTATAAATGGGAGTTTCCCCCTGAGATGTCCTTGGTACACCCAGTGTTTCATGTATCCATGTTGAGGAAGGTTGTGGGTGATCCGTCTAAAATTATGCAAGTTGAAGACATCAAGGTTACAGAAGAGTTATCATACGAAGAGATTCCGGTTGCTATTCTGGATAGACAAGTCCAAAAGTTGCGGAACAAGGATATTGCTTTAGTTAAGGTGTTGTGGCGAAACCAACAAGTCGAGGAAGCCACGTGGGGAGCGGAAGATGAGATGCAGATAAAATACCCCCATCTATTTGAATAAGTTTAGAAATGATCATGCGTATCTTGCCCCTAGGAGAGCTAGTGTTGTGTTCCATTAGGTGTAAGAACTACCCCTGCTCTTTCCAAGTGCCTTATTGTTGTAGTTTCTCCAAGTTGTGCCAACCAAATTTATGTGTTGTGATTATTTGAACAATGTGCAGCTCTTTTTGGTAATGGAAGTTTTGTGCTCTCATGGTAAGGTGATTTAAAGAAGTAATGATTAATTTTGCATGGATATGGAGTATCGAAGTGTTCTAGTTGTGTATTGATGAGTTTTTGTATGGAAGATTTGTATTGAAATAAATAACTGTGTCGCACCCATGTGACAGGTAAATGGTTTTAATAGTACAGATAACTAATGCTTAATTTGATTACGTGTGGTGTGCCAAATTGGTTAAAAGTGTATCGAGAGGTTGTATATGTGCAAGTATGAAGATCGTGCATTTTATAGCTATAATAAAGTAGCAAGTCGTGTAATAGAGCTTGTAACATGTGCTTTGGGGACTCTCAGACAGGTGGTTATGCCCATATTACAAAGTAGACTCTGGCGAAAATTTTCTAAAACAAACTTGAAAGTTAATAAAAGAGTACGAACTTGCATATCATGTTTTCAACTCCTTCGGTTCCCAAGTTCTCATTCGAGAACGAATGATCTTAAAAGGGGGAGGATGTAAGTCCCCATGAAAATGAGTGCTCAGGTGTTAGCAGCTCATAGAGTCGAGTCTACCTGCGTGGATCGGATTCTTTTTACTGTTTTACACTTAAAAATGTGAAATCAAAATTTTTCCAGAAATTGTCAGAATGCGATCGCAGATCAGCTATGCGGACTGCATTCCTACCGCAGAATGAATCAGAGAGCAACCAATTTTGACGTCAAAAATGCGGTCAGATCTGAGGTCGCATAATCAATATGCGGACCGCAGATTGATCGCATATGGTCCCTGAAGAAATTCAAAGGTCACTTCTGCGGTGCATTCTGCGGCCGCAGAATAGGAATGCGGACTGCATATATATGCTGCATTCCCAACCCGAGAGGTCCGAAACTTGAGCCATTTCTGCGGTCCATTCTACGGACCGTATGTCAGTTCTGCGACCGCAGATTGAGTCACAGATAGTGCTCTCCTGGCTAACTGTTATCCTTGTGAGAATGCCCTGCGTTAGTTTGTGAAATTGTTTGATATTTGACATTCATGCGGGGATCAATGTGAAACTCTTGTGACGTATACTTGTGTGGTAACGTTTTGTGGTGGAAGTTGAAGAATTTGTATTGAAAGAGTTTGGAAATGATGGAAATGGAAATATTGTGGAACAACGTGTATGATTGGTTGTGAACAACTGTTGTGGTAACCCAAGTTGTGTACAAAGTTGATGAACATGAGAAAATTGTTGTTGCTAGTTGTGGAAATACATTGCCCTTGTTGTGGTTCTATCATAACAATGTGCTATAATAGATTTCTTGTAATTGTTGTTGTGTTGTATGTTGTTGTGAATTGAAACTGTCAGGCGGGGTCGGGTTGCGCACCGCAATATGGTGAAAGAATGTATGGGTTGGGGATATATGGGTGGCCGAGGTAATAAGGGTGGAAAATGTGATCCAATATCACTATTGACATGAATACAAAATCACGAAATGATCAATGTGGAATTGTGAAAGGAGACAACAGGAGAGTTTGTAGCCTGTGAGGCACTGATTGCCCCTTTGTTTGATAATTGTATCATTTGCTGTGAAAAGTTTGGTTGTTGCTCCATGGTTGTACTATTGTTGTTCAGTTTTACACTTGTATATGCATTTTGGCTTGAGTTTGCTTGGGACAGAGTTTGTTCATACATGCAAGTACAATTCAAATGTACTGACGTCCCTTTTGCCGGGGGCGATACATTCATGTTATGATTGTAGGTGGATCCGTGGCAGGCACTCCAGTCCACCGTCCGTAGCTCCTCCTCCTTTCTATCAGCTGTTTACATATTGGTGAGCCCCTTTCCTTCTGGAGCCCTGCGTGGTTCAGGCCACCTCTATTGTTTAATAATAGTTTTGTGATGTCATTGCAAAGGTATAGACGGGGCCTTGTCGCCGGCAACGGTTGTACTATCTTTCTCCTAGAGGCTCCGGAGACAGTGTCATGTGGGTTAGAACTTATGTATATAGGTATATTTCTTGGACGCTTTAAACTTGTACACCACGTTCCCTGTTAATCATAATGTGTGTTTTGTAAAAGATATTCCATGTTAATCATAATGTGTTCCTATAAAGGAGAATTCTTAGTTAGTTTCAATTGCATTTAGTATCTTTTGGCTAATTAACAACGAATAATGTAGGGTAGCGCGTGGGGATTAGGAAAGGCACCAGGTCCACTCGTCTGGGGATACCCGGATGAGTGCCGGTCATGTCCGTTGGACTTGGGGCGTGATAATAATCTTATCAATCATCAATGAAATTCACTATTTTGATCTAACTGTTTGTGCACATTTCTTTGATGGTTACAATCCTAGCTTGATATATGATTATTAATCCATGATTGCATTTGAAGTAGCCCAGTGGCCATGAGTAAGCTTTAATATCTGGTTATCTCACATTTTTTATGCAACTTTTCGATAATGCCAAAAGGGAAAAAAAGGTTGTGCTTTAAACAAGTGATTTTTATACTTTGAATAGTGATGTTTATAACATAATGTATCTGGTCCTTGATGATAAGTGATAAAAAGGAAAAATATTTCTAAAATTGTGTTGATGTTGAGCTGAGTTGAAACATGGCCTAAGCTTATGAAAAGCACAGAGCTTGCCATCATCAAAAAGAGGGAATTTTTTGGCCCAAGTATAGGTAAATTTTGAAGACTGACAAAGGAACTCAAGATGAACCAGGTACATCACTCAGGTGCACAAAGACTGGCAGATTCGAGCATGTGGGTTGCACGTGAAGAAGATAATCTTAACTTGGTTTATTTAATATCTCTATATCTAAAAAGTTGCTTAATTGATAAGGAGAAGGAGTCCTTAATGAAATAGAACACTATCCAAGATAGGGAAGGAGTTAGAAGTTGAAATCAACTAGAACGCTTCCACTAAGGAAGAGCTGCATCAGAACTCTAGTTATTTCTACAACTTCTAACTCTATAAATTGCAGGATGTTCTCACATTACAAGTGTTGCACAAAAATGCAGAAGTTAAACGTGAGTTGAAAGCAAAATAGCAAGGCTTTTTACAAGCAGTTCGTATGTGATTCAAGAGTGCAAACCTGAAGCTACATGAACCAGATTGAAGAACCATCTCCATAAAGAGTTTTATGTGTCTTTCTTTATTTCTAGTTCAATTGTAGTAGGTATTTTCATATTGTACCTTTTAGCTTTATCTAGAAGCAATTATAATAGGTATTTGAGTATTCAAGTTAGAGTTAACTTGAAGTTGTCGTAACAATTAGAGGTAATCCTTAGGTTTACAAAGAGTTTTGTAAACGCTGTTTTGGCTCAGTGATTTATTGAAGTGTTGGGGAAAATCCTACTGAGTAGTAGGTCGTGATCACCATTTGAGACGGGTGTTTTTCACGTAAAAATACTTGTGTTCTTTATTTTATACATTTGTTATTCTGTAACAATAGTATTTGATAAAAGAACCAAGTCCTTCGTAGTCTGTTTAAGCGAAAAAGTGGTCACCACACAAATTACCTCCCCCCCCCCCCCCCTCCGTGTGGTATTGACGTATAAAACATTACACTTCAACCCAAACTTATAAAATTCTTCTAAAAATGCTATCTTCCAAAATAGTTGCCGAAATATTTTCGGGTCTTCCAAAACCCGCTTTGAACACACGCCCAAGTCTGAAATTATATTAGAAACCTGCAGGAACCTTCAAATCTCGATTCCGAGGTCGTTTATTCAAAAATCTAATCTTAGTCAATTCTTTCAACTTAAAGCTTCCGAAATGAGAATTACTTGTTCCAAATCAACTCCGGACTTCCCAGAATTCAATTCTGGCCATGCGTATAAGTCATAATACCTGAAATGAAGCTAATCAGGGCCTCAAACCGCTGAACGATGTATTAGAGCTCAAAATGACTGGTCGGATCGTTACAATTCTATTCCAAAATCATTTGCATAAAAGTCAAACTTCGGTTAACTATTCCAACTTAAGCTTCTAACCTTGGAACTAAGTCTCTCAATTTACTCCGGAACATTCTCAAACCCAAAACCAACCCCCCAGCAAGTTACAAAATCACAAATGAATATAGAAGAGGCAAAAATTAGGAAAATAAGATTATAATACACAAAATGATTGGCCGGATCGTTACATTATTAGGCTGACAAGCTCTATCCTTTCCTTTCCTTTCCACCAAAAAGTTTTGAAATTCCATTAAAAGATTGAGGTTTTGTGAGAAACTTTATTTAGTATTAAACCATAAATGGTACATGTAGGTATCTAGCAGCTGACACAACAACATCTAGAATCCAAACTTCAAAAGCATTCTCCCAAAAAATAATATGATATAATGAACCTGCGTAGTAGAAAGGTTTGAAGTTGAAGGCAATAAGGTATTATTGTCTTGTCTTCTTTTCTTAGAAGGTTTGTCTTGTCTTCTGTTCTTTGGGAGTCGATTCCTTGTATAGCATCCAAAGTATTGGAAATTATTCAAGAAAGTCACTTTTATTTATTTTATGATAAAATTAAAAGTCACCCGACTTTGTCTTTATCACTCAGAAAATCAAAACTATAGAAAAACTGTTTAATTTTATCAAATGTATTAAATATTTTTAATTAAAAAAAATTAGAGAAGAGTAAAAGTGGGGTAACTCAGCCATTTTCCACAAATTTGCGATATGTAATCATCTAGTTTCTTTCTCCATAAAACTTAACTCTATAGTTAATCAACTAAACTGATCACAATTGAACTCAACCCATATAATATTTCTCTTTGTTTAATGTTCACTGAGAAGAAGGAACGGGAAGATCAAAAATTATTGTTCTGTTCATTTGCTCCACGATTTCAAAGCAATGCAAGTTACATTTTTTCTTCCGTTTTCAAGGCCGTCTTCGATCAAATTTTCTGTCTTCTTTTTGAATTCTTTTTTCGAATGAGAACATGAAGTGAGTATAGGCAAATATCGGAGTTGAAGGATCGATGGAGGTTAGAATGTTTGATTTGTTCTTCTAGAAACATAAGAATTTGAAATTTATGAATTTGGAGATCTTGTGATTACTAAAGTGAATATTTTTTAGTTCGTCCATTAAGTTCTGGAATTAATTGCTCCAAAGTTTTCTCAAATGTTGATGGTAGTGCATAGATGAATGTCTTTTTCGAAAACTTTGTATCTCTAGGATGAGTTATCTTCTTAGCAATTGCTGAAAATGACGAGGAAGTATAAGAGTAGAGGGGGAGAGCATCAAGGGCAAAAGGTTAACCAAAGCTTCAATAAGGTGAAAACTGTTGTGCAGTCGGAAGATTCAGAGAAAATATAAAATGTGAACCTAATATAGCAAGATTTGACTCAGGGATCGATTTCGATAACACCTACAATGAATGAATTGAAGAGCAGTACTAAGACTTCTGATCGTAACACAACTAGGAGAGTGTCATGGGCAGACAAGATAGAATGAGAGTTTGGAAAAATTAGTAGTATAGGTAATTGAGTTCAAAGTTATGGAAGAGAAAATATAGGGGTGGCTATATATTGGTAAAATTGCCATGGATGATGTCGAAGAGAAAATTGAGTTCTGGATACAAGCCTAAAACCCTTCCCCAATAGTGATGGAGGGCTATTTCAAAATAATATGGGGATGGCTAGATATTGGTAAGGGGTGTTTTTCTATGTAGCCAGGTTACATAATGCTGAAAGAAGAATCAAAGTTATGGAAGAAATGTGATAGGAAGTTGGCAACCAGATATGGAGATAAAAACTAACATATGCTAGGGTGTTGGTAGAGGTTACACTTTAAATCACATTACCCCTCTAGTGTGCTGCTTGAAAATGAGGTGGCCAAAATTATAAAGCATGAGATAAGATATTAATGGAAGTCAGATTTATGTCCTAAATGCAATAATTTTGGGTATGAGAAGCAACACTATAACAGCTAGATAGGAAGATAGGAAAGTGGTAAATAAACATGTGATATAGAATATCAAAAAAGAGAAGGATTGTGGTGGTGATTTGGGAGTCGGATATCAAAACATGCAATACTTGTACAAGTTCTCTTTGCCCGGAAGGAGAACATGCCATGATGGGTTTAACACTTGGGAGGGATGGTGGTATAGATAAGGTAGGATTTTAGAACACCAGAGGACTTAGTAGGCTAGATAAACTAATATATTTATGCATAATAACAAAGAGGGGCTGTTTGATCTTCTGGAAACTATGATTAAGAGAGAGTAATGGGTATAAATGAGATATGCTCAAGTAAAGGGGGCATGGGCAATAATGGGTGACTTCAACATCATGCTTAATGGGGGTGAAAGAGTTTGTACACTAGTTACAATGGCACAAGTAAGAGATTTTAGGAAATGTATCAATGATTATGAGCTGCAGCATCTCAAATCCTCATGAACTTTCTTTACATAGAATAATAAAAAAGGATAGGAAGGCATAGTATTCGGCATAATTGACATGGTATTAGTTAATAAAGAATGGAGAGTCAATATTTCAGACTCAGACGAGCATTGCATGAATGAGGTGCTCCATGATCATTGCCATGCAATAATCAACTGAGAAGCCGAAGGAAAAACGAAAAGGAAAAAATTTAAATAGTTCAATATATGGAGCATTGTACCTGAATTCAGAGAGAGACCTCCTATTTCGGGGGACAAAAATATACCCAATGGTAGGAAAATTAAATAGATGTAAAGTTGTTTTGTAAAAGCTAAACAAGGAAAGATTTAGTGAGGTGGAAAAAAGGAAGAAGTAGCACTGGAGAGACTAAAGGCATGTCAGATAAAATTATAGGTGAATCTAATAAAGAGAAATCTGGTAGAAGAAGAAGGAAAACTGGCACAAGACTACATTAAAGGGAAAACTGCTAGGGATCAATATCTGAATTTAAAATGCAAGATAGATATGCTGAAATATGGAAAAAAAGACACCGAATTATTTCATGGAATGATGAAGTATAGAAGGATTGGTAATAGAGTGTTCACTATTACTAATTCCATTTGGAATACTAAAAATGATCCAAAGTAGGTAGCACATGATTTTATTGAGTTTAACTCGGAGTCACTGGGTACCAAAAAGGAATAAAATATAACATGTATGCAGAGTATTAGTGTGGGAAGGTCTAAGAGTATTAGAAGAGTAGAGGAGCTATTTAGAACAAACTTTAGTAAAGAAAACGTTAAAGAGGCACTATGGGCAATAGCAGTTGAAAACTCCTTAGGACTAGACGAGTATGGAAGTAAGCTTTTCAAGGACTGCTAGGCAATTGTGGGAAAGGATATCACTAACTGTCACAATCCAAAGTGTCACTACCTATTCTTTTATTTAGTTTGTGCTTACGAGACCTTAAAAAACCTTATTTTTAGTCGCCTCAATTTGCGTGCATAGTGCGAGGAAAAATGTGAAATTTTACGAAAAATGCTAAATTTTGGTATTAAAATGAATAAATTTAACTTCGGTCAATATTTTGGATAAACAGACCTGGACCCGTGATTTGATGGTCCCTAGAGTCCGTAGTAAAATATGGGACTTGGGTATATGCCCGGAATCGAATTCCGAGATCCCAAGTCCGAGAAATAAATTTTTGAGTAAAATTGTTGCTCTGATGGTAAGCAACCCTCACTTCCAACCGAGAGGTTGTGAGTTCGAGTCTCCCCAAGAGCAAGGTGGGAAGTTCTTGGAGGGAAGGATGTCGGGGGTCTATTTGGAAACAGCCTCTCTACCCAAGGGTAGGGGTAAGGTCTGCGTACATACTACCCTCCCCAGAACCCACTAAATGGGATTATACTGGGTTGTTGTTGTTGTTGTTGTTGTTGTTGGTTTTCTAAATTTATTACGGAAAATTGAAATAAAAATTGATTAGAACGTATTGGTATCGGGCCTGTATTGTGGTTTCGACGCCCGGTAGAGGTCTTATATGTGGTTTAAGATATTTCTGTGAAGTTTGGTTGAAATCAGACGTCATTAATGTGACAACCCAAAGGGTCATCACATGTTTTTTATTCATTCCGTGCTTCCGAAGCCTTGAAAACCTCATTTTTAGTCGTTTTGATTTGCGTGCGGAATCCGAGTGCACAGCCAGAAAGCTTAAATATGAAATTCTATGAAAAATATGAAAATTCGGTATTAAAATGAATAAATTTGACTTCGATCAATATTTTAGAAAAGCGGACCCAAACCTGTGATTTGACAGTCCCGGAGGGTCCATAGGAAAAAATAGGACTTGGGCGTATGCCTGAAATCAAATTTTGAGGTCCCAAGCCCGAGAAATGAATTTTTGAGTAAAATTATTTTTTTTAAACTATTAAGAAAAATTGAAATGAAAATTGATTAGAACGTGTTGGTATAGGGCCTGTATTTTGGTTCCGGTGCATGGTACATGCCTTATATGTGGTTTAAGATATTACTGTTAAGTTTGATTGAATTCGGACGTCGTTAGACGTGTTTCGGACTTAAAACTCTAAATTTGAAATTTGATGAAGTATGTAGAAAAACTAGTGATCTTGAGGTTTTATTCATTTTTTTAAATTATTTTGGCGATTTGATCACATGACTAAGTTCGTATGATGTTGTTGAGTTAGTGTATGTGTTTGGTTAGGAGCCTCGAGGGCTCGGGAGTGTTTCAGAGGTGTGTCAGAGTGATTTGGGACTTAGAAAAGTTGCAGAAAGTTCAGTTCTGGTGTTCTGGTATGTTGTTTGTCCGATCGCATAGGAGCATCTACGATCGCATAGTGTAAGTTATAGCTGCCCAGTTTTTGTTCTATGTGATTACATAGATTCATCCGCGATCGCATAGCTTATCCCAACTCCTTCAGTTCGAACGCATCCATTCTCCCGCGGTCGCATAGCATTAAACCAATCCTGGGATTGCAGCCTCGTTTTCTTCAATGCGTTCGCAACCCCCTCCTGCATCGCAATAATCAACTTCCCTTTCCCTATGTGATCGCATAACTCCCTCTGCGATTGTATAGAGAAAATTTCGCGCAGTTACAATTAAGTTTCCAAAGCAGTAGCTATGGGATTTTTTCATAAAAATACGACGACCTCATTCTTCTCCAAGGTCTTTAGGCGTCCATTGAATCTCTGTTTCACCAAAACTTCTTGGGTTGGTAAATTTCAACTCGTTTTCTTCATTTTTCATCAATATCTAATGAATTCATAATCCTATAACATGTAATTTAGGATAGAAAATTGGGGGTTTGGGTAGAGTTTGGACTTTTTGAAATTTCTTGATTTAGACCTCGTTTTGGGGTCAACTTTGAAAATAAATTTTATATTCGGGCTCGTTGGTAAATGGGGGACATAAATTTGATCTGAACCTCATATTTTGACCAAGGGGGCCCGGGGTTGATTTTTGGAATTTTGGGAAGAAATCTTTGAAATCTATAATTAAGCATTGGATTTGATTTGTTTAGCATGTATTGATACTATGAAGTCGTTATGGTGTAGATTTGATTGAGTTAAAGTCGAATTCTAGAGGAAAAGCGGTTGTTGTGGATTGATTTGGCCGTGACAGTTGAGCTAAGTGTTTGATCTAACCTTAGCTTTAGAGAATAGGAGTTGAGTTTTATTTTCTACTTGCTAATTGCCGAGTACGATGTATAGGCATGGTGGCGAGTATCTATACATTGGTGTCTGGCATGATCGTGAGTCCTCATGTTGTGAATATCCTGATTTTGTTATAGCTTCCATACTTAATTGATGATTGTTATATGTTGTAAAGAGTATATGAAAGGAAATTGTGAGATTTGAACTTCATGGAGCGTTGGCTCGAGTTAAAATATAAATTGTGAAGGTATATGAGATATTTAGATCTTTGAAGCATTGGCTCAAGTGTTAATGTGAACTATGGGATGAAAGTCAAAGAAAGAGAAAGAGTTATTGGTTTATTTCCTTGTCGGGACGTGAAAAGTTATTGATATTGTTCCCATACCGGAATTTAACTGTTTAATTGCATTCCCTTGGCAGGATTTCTATTAGTATTTGATTACTTTCTTACCCTTATTTGTAATTATTGTTTGGGTGAGGAAGAGTGATAAAGCACGAAGGGCGATGCCGTGCATTGTATGGTATTTGAGGATCAGGTTGCACGCCGCAACAATGCTAAGTTATATGGATCGGGTTGCACTCCGCAACAATAATATTTGTGGATCGGATTGCACGCCGCAACAATTCTATATGATATGAATCGGGTTGTATGCCGCAACAGTGTTGTTATATATTGGGATCGGATTGCGCGCCGCAACAATTATTGATACAAGTATGTTTATTTTGGATATTAGTTTCTTTTGTTCACTATAAATTCTAAGCTGCCATTAGACTGTTACTCTGGATTTACTGTTAACACTGGTATATCCCAACAGCATGTTTCCCCTTCCCATATTTACTTGTTTATTTCTTCTTTACTTTATGATGTATATTATATAACTACACATGTTTGATTGGTAGTCATGTCTTAGCCTCGTCACTACTTTGCCGAGATTAGGTTGGGCACTTACCAGCACATGGGGTCAGTTGTGCTGATACTACACTCAGTGCTATTTTGCATACATCCAGGTTTTGGAGAGCAACAACAGTAGAGTGGGAGCAGGCCTTTAGTCCAGTGAGATACTGAGGTAGCCTTGCAGGCATCCGCGCGCCCGGCGTCTCCCTTTATCTTTCTTTTCAGTCTTTTGGCATTTGTATTCGGGACAAACAATTACATTTTCTTTCAGATATTATATTTTGTCAATCTTACTAGTTCATGAGTAATGTTACACCAGTATTGGGTAGAGGCTTATGTTGAATTTTTCCGCATTTCTATTCAGTTTTTTTTTAAATTTAAGACTTCTGCTTCTTTAGTTAAACCAATTGCTTTTATTTTAATGATGTCAATTATTAAAAAGGATCATGTCATTAATGAAAAGTAATTAATATTTGTCTTGCCTAGCTCCTATTAATATGCACCATCACGACCTTGAGTGTGGGAAATCCAGGTCGTAACACTAAAGGAGTCTGAATTCTAAGAAACTGGATAAATGCTGAAATCTCTAAACAACACTGTTATTTCTTTTGTACCTAAAAGTACTCATGCAATAGGGGTGGGAAATTATAAACCTATTTACTATTGCAATACGGTCTACAAGTTGATCTTAAAATGTTGTTGAAAATGACTAAAAGGAGTACTACCTCATATCAGTGTTGATAATCAGAGTGCTTTCGTAGTTGGGAGGACAATTGTGCAAAACATCATCTGTAAGGACTTGGTAAGACTATACAATTAGAGACATACTACTAAGATATGCTTGATAAAAAATGATCTTAAAAAGGCATATGATGTTGTAAAATGAAAATTTATAGAAACAATGATGCGGGCTTTGAATTTCCTCTACAAATTATAGAATGATTGATGACTTGAATAAGTACAACCCAATACACTATAGCTTTGATGAAGGACAAAATGGATGCATAAAAGGAAAGAGGGAATTGGGGCAGGGTGATCCCATTTCACCTCTTAATTTTGTGATATGTATACAGTACTTATCTAGAATAATGAATCTGCTTACTAACAAAAATAGTTTGAGTATCATACAAAGTGTAAATGGATTAAACCGAATCATCTATGCTTTATAGATATTCTATTATTTTGCAAAGGGAAGTTTCAGGCTATGTGGATGTTAAGAGGATTGAAAACCTTCCTAGAAGCCTTTGGATTATTCACAAGTGCTAAAAGGTGTAATATTTTCATGTGAATATGGAACCACAATGCTTAAATGATTTCACAACTCAAAATCTAACTAATTATGATTGTGCCTAACCCAACCCGCTAGGTAAACTAATTAACAACAATCCAATTCAATGAGATTTACTCCGAAAATAAATGAACAAATTACTTAACTTTTATTCCCATAGTACAAATCATGAGCTTCTAATATTTAAAGTTCATAAAGCTGGTATGAAATAAATACATCACTTGTTTGAACTATACGTGAACAGATTAATAATTCTAAAGCTACCCAAACAAAAGACAGTTATGGCCGGAACGCATGTACATTTTCAATGCAAGATCCCAATATACACAGCAACATCAACAACCAAAATTTGCACGTAAGGTGGAGAAGTGTATTATGAGTATAACGGACCCCGTGTACTTAATAAATAAAAAACCTAACTTTAGATTGAAAGTAGTAACGAGCTTGGACAATGGTCAAAGTCCAACACCAATATCCAAGAATAACTTATAACAATATAAGTAAATAGTACAAGTAATAACTAAAATATATGATGCTCAGCTCGTTCTCGGTTACGGAATATATGCATGCTTTTCAGGTATAACAGTAAAAAACGAAATATTTCCCCGAAATCACCCAAATGTGAGTATATAAGAAAATTGTGATGCTTCCCAAAAACTTTCAACAGCAGATAGGATGTTTCATTATCAGATGACATGAGGAAAGTTCATCTCAGTGCCTACATGTTAATGTGCATCAGAAGTTATGAATGTAACAACACCATACAATATTAAAAAAAAATGCATCTATATACTAGGTATCAAGTACTCATGTCATGTGCAATGTACCACAGTGATAAACTCATGTGCTCATGCTCTCGGAACAGTCAACCTCGCTCAACAAACTCAATCACTCAATCCTCCCAGTCACTCAATCCTCCCAATCACTCAGTCCTCCCAGCCACCTGGTCCTCCCAATTACTCAGTCATTCCAGTTACTCGGCACTCGCACTTATTAGGTACCTATGCTCAATGCTGGTATGGAAGACTCCGGAGGGGTGGATCCTGCTCAAGCACTAATATAACCCAATCATGGCATGAATCAATAAAGCCTGAGACGTGCAGCCCGATCCAAAAAATATCACTCATAACCAAGCCCTTGGTCTCACTTAGTCATCATCCTCTCCAGTCTCTCAGCCTCACAAATCTCTTGCCGATCAGCCAAAACAATTTATAGTATAATGTGAGACAAATTAAAATAGATACTGAGATATGATAATGAATGAGTATGACTGAGTATATAATTACAATTTAAGCAAATAACTCAACGGTAGAAATGACCTATGTGGGTCCCAACAGAATAAGCATATAACCTAAATATGGCTTTCTAACATGGATACGGAAAATAAGATTTGATAACTACATAATACCATAGAATCGACCGAGTCATAATTCAAATTATGCACACCCACACACCTGCCACCTAGCATATTCGTCACTTCAATATAAAATTCATACCCTGAACACCAAGTTCAGAAGTGTTACCTACTTCGAATAAGTCGAATCCAATACTAAGCAAGCCAACAATACTCTAGAAATGCCATCCCGCACATGCTGACCTTTGAATGGCTTAAAACTAGCCAAAAGCAACTCAAAAATATCAAATAATGCCAGAGGAAACAAACCCATTCGATAAAGATAGAATCATTAGTCAAAAGCCCAAAGTCAATCAAAAAGTCTAACTTGGGCTCGCACATAGAAACATGACAAAACTCATAAAATTTGATAACCCATTCAATTACTAGTCCAACCATACTAGTTTTACACATTCAACTCTGAATAGATGTTCAAAGATCAAAAATTCACTTTATAAAATTTTAGACAACACCCCCTAATTTCTATCTTAAAATCATCAATCAAATTCCAAAAACGAAGATATATTCGTGAAATACAATTAAAACTGAATAGAGAAACTTACCCTAATCCATACAGTGAAAATCGTCTCAATACGAGCTCTATAGCACCAAGTATGCTAAAATGGTTGAAACCTCCAAAATATAGTACTTATAAGCACTGCCCAGGCGAACCTTTCGTGAATACGGACAAACCATCACGTTCGCGATGAAAAATGAAATTCCACCAAAAGTTCTTTGCATGTTCGTGATTCTTCCCATGTGAATGCAATGCCCAATGATTCCACACAGCAAAAACGCCGCCCATACTCGCGGACGTGAAGAAGAGTGCTCCAGCTGCCCACGCACCATCCCAAACGCGACTATTCAAATGCGAACGTGAAGCTCAAGTCCTACATATAACATGAACGCGACTCAACACTCACAAATACAAAGAGATAAAACATCCTAGTCCAATTCATTATTCGATATCATGATGAATCCCATGCTAACGCGATTCATTGCAGATATCAGCAAAAACTGGAACTCAAAATGAAAGAAAATGGCCAGAAAGCGATCTGAAACTCACCCAAACCCCCCGGGGCCCCGTCGGGAGATACCCACAATTCCTATTACATAACACAGACTTACTCGAGGCCTCAATTCCTGCATAACAATATTAAAGCAACGAATCGTACCTCAAATCAAACTTAATGGACTTTTGAACTTTCAACTTTCAAATCTAGTGTCGAACCATATCAAATCAATTTGAAATGAACTTAAATTTTCACAAAAGTCTCAAATGACATAACGAAGCTATTCCAATTCCCAAAACCACTATTCGAACTCGATATCATCAAAAACAACTCCCGATCAAACTTATGAACATTCCAAACTTTCAGTTTCCAGCTTTCGCCAGTTAGTGTCGAAACCTCCTAGAGATATCCGAATGAAAATTTGGGCATACGCCTAAGTTCAAAATCACTAACATGACTTAATGGAACCATCAAAACTCTGATCCGAAGTCAAATAGAAAAATTCAAACTTGGTCAACTCTTCTAACTTAAAGCTTCACATGAAATTCATTCTTCCAAACTAATTTCGAAATACCTAAAAACTAATCCGACAATTCACACAAGTCATAATATATAACACGCAGCTACTCAAGACTTTAAATAGCTGAACGGAATATTAATGCTCAAAAAGACCAGTCAGGTCATTATAAATGATCTGTGAGAACTCACATGGTCCAAAAGGGGTACATTACCTTTTAAGTACCTTGGTATTCCTATCTCAGTTAAGAAACTATTGTCAATGGATTATAAAATGCCGGTGGAGAAGATAAAGACCAGAATTTATAGTTAGAGCTCTAAACATCTATCATATGCAGCAATGGTACAATTAGTGAATGTCGTTTTAATGCACCTACATAATTACTGATCCTCAACCATTATACCAAGGGAACTCCTAAAGAGAATAATAGTAGCTTGCCGGAGTTTTATGTGGGAAGAAAACCTGGTGACAAATAAAGCTCCAATAGTTTTTTGGGAGCTAGTATGTTGGCCAAAGAAGGAATGGGATTGAGTATAATTGATTGTATTGTGTGGAATGAGGCAACAATAGAAAAATATGTGTGGAATGTCGCAGAAAAAACTGACAATCTATAAGTGAAATGGGTGAATCATATATACTTGTGAAGGAGATCATAGTGGTAATACACTCCTTAAGATTATTGTTGATATTGTAAAAAGAGTTGTTCAATTAATAATAAGGTGTTAGCTGGATTTGTACTAGATGAAAGGATTTTTAGGAATGGGAAGTACTCCATAAAGACTGGATATGAATGGATGAAAGGACTCTAGAACTCAAATCTAAGAGAAGCTGAGTATGGAACAAGTATAATGTACTAAAGCATAGTTTCATATACTGGTTATTTATGCAAATGAGACATTTGACAAAGAATATAACATTGCGGGGGGTGAGCTCGGATAGTTTGTGTGTGATCTGTAGCCAGGATAATGAAACAATAGATCTTCTCTACTTTGAGTGTCCCTTCTCTTAGGATTGTTTAAGGGATATTTTTATACCAACCCGGCCGGTCATTTTATATATCTTAGCCTCGTTAACCTATTTATTTCTTCTCCTATGATCATTTATGGTTATATGACTTGTCAAGGTGTTTGGGATTAGTTTTGGGAAGGTTCCGGAGTGAATTGGGATGCTTAGCCTCAAGGTTGGAGGCTTAACTTAAAAAAATTGATCGGACTTTCGCTTTTGTGTAGATGACTCTAAAGCAAAGTTTTGATGGTTCTGATAGCTTTGTATGATAATTTTGGACTTAAACTTATATTTGAATGTTGATTTGGGGTTCCATAGGTTGATTTAATGCTTTTTGGCGAAAGTTAGAAAATTGAAGGTTTTGAAGATTGAAAGGATTGACTGAGAGTTGAATTTGTTGATATCGGATTTAGATTTTGGTTCTGGAAGTTGAAATAGATACATTGTGTCATTTGGGAATTAGCAAAATTTGAGATCATTTAGAGTTTATTTGATATGATTCGACATTACTTTTAAAACTTGAAAGTTTATTAGTTTAATTAGGCTTTAATTGGAGTATGATTCATTGTTTTGAAGGTGTTTAATATGATTTGAGACTTCAAGTAAGTTCGTATTATTTTGTAGGACTTGTTGGTATGTTTGGATGGGGTGTCGAGAGACTCGGGTGTAGTTTAGATTGAATTCAAATTCATTTTGGACTTGGCCTTATTGCTGAAGCTTTATGGCTTCTGGTGTTTTCACATCTGTGGTAGGAATGGCTGCAAATGCGGAGTCACAAGTGTGGCTCCTGTAGAGAAGGTGCAGGAATGGCGTGTCCAGGGGAGCTACGTAGGCACACGTAGGTTTTCACAAAAGCGGATGCGCTAATGCGAGGTAAGGTCCACATAAGAGGAATGATGCTGATGGAGTTAGGAGCGTAGAATCGGAAATTATCCGTCAGCACGGATGGACGATCTAGAAGCTAGAGCTCGGGACTTTAGTGAATCTCACAGATGTGAGAATTAGATCGAAAATGTGGTATCATAGGTGCGATGTTTTTATCACGGATGTGATTCAACTAGCATGCTTCATAAATTCGAGGGTTTGATGTTTTTCTCATTTTTGGACTTTTGAAACTCGGTTTAAGGCAATATTTGGAGTTCTTTTCACCATAATTGAAGAGGTAAGTGAAGTTTAACCTTTTTTATGTGAAATATTGATTATCTATTGATTGTTACACCTAGTTTATGTGAACTTGATGTGAACGTTAGCGATTTTAGGTTACACTATTAGAGAGATTTAATAATTTGAGGGTTGATTATTGGATTAAATTGGATGAAATTAGTATGGTTGAGTTCGTAATTAAATATGTGTTCAAAATTTATAAATATAGTCGGATTCTAAAATGCGGACGCGGAGTTGGCTCTCTGGGTTGATTTTGTATATTTAGTTCAAGACTTTAGCTTTATCTTTTAGAATTGTTTCCTATGGCTATTATTGATGCTTTAAGTTATTTTGGATAGATTGGAGCCATCCGGATGTTGACACATTCGGGAAAGGCTGGTTAGAGGAGTGATTTGGCATGTTTGAGGTATGTACCTTATCTAAACTTTGTTGAGGCACTAGTTGCCTAAGTTATTTGTGATAGCTACGTGCTATAGGAGCACATATGTGTGGGATTTGAGCCTATGTGCGAGTACTAAGGTATTTATCCATGTTCGATTAGCGTTCAAGCTATGATATGCCTTGTATTGACTTTTAAACTTTAAGCTGTGATATTTCTCATATTTGTAACCTTGTTGTAAACTATTTGATCCATGCTTGAGGTTACAGAGGGGCTAATTCCCTGATTGAACTTGATAATTGCTATTCCTATAATGAAATTGCTGATTTGAGCTATGATAGCACACTTCACACATGCTTACACTACCACTTATCATTATGCTAGTCCAAGAGCATGAAATCTGATATTCATTCAACATATACATGTATTCTTATATATTTGTTTCTATGTGAAATGATTTGGACTGGAGGTTTGTGACCACGCCTGGCGGATTGTGATGTTATGCATGTGACCATGGTGGGCGGTGTCTTGTTATGCATGTCACCATGCAGGGTGAATTTTATTGCTATGCTTATGATGACATCAGAAGGATTTGAGGAAATTGATGGTGTACATGCGGATTTGAGGAAATTGATTAGTGGTTTGATGCGATATGGAAATATTAGGAAAAAGTTAGCTAGTGTTTGTTTTGGATTTTGCATTTAATCTTTACTTGCATTTTCCGTGGTTAATTACCTTATTTATTTAGATACATTTTTATATTTTGTATCATTGATTGAGCAGATTACTTGGGAAATTGTATGCACACAGATGGTTCATTTATGTGCTTTATTGACTTGATCACATTATTGTTCTGTACTTGTTGAGTTTTGTGAAACTGTGCAGGTTACAGAAATTTATAATTTTTTATTCTTTTACCTCGCCGAGGTTAGTTATGATACTTGCTGAGTATATTGGATTGATTGTACTCATGCTACATTCTGCACTTAATTATGCAGATCCAGGTGTCGAACACATTCATCCGTAGCCGATGCTTGTAGTAGAGTTGATTACTGATAAACGAGTTAGAACTGTATTCTTGACCATAGTCTTGGCGTCTCTTTTTTTATGTACGATTGTCTTTATTTCAAACTGTATTGTATTTGGTCATTTCAGACATGTATTTCCATATTAGAACTCATAACTCTGTAGTTACCAGTTATGGAAAATTTATCATGTATTGGCTTTATTATGTTATTGAGGTTTTATACTTATGTTATTTCTGTAAATTCCGCTATTTTGGTTCTTTATTATTATGTCCGACTTACCCAGCAAGTGTGATAGGTGTTGTCACAACTAATTGGATTTTGGATCGTGACAATTTTACAATGATTTAAACATGAGACTACACTGTACTGAGTTGAGGGGATGTGGCGCAAGTTGGCAAGGTTTACAAACGACAAAATTTGTCGACCATATGTGCTCGACATTCTAGGATCACTAATATATACCACATATGAGGAGCAACGAATGATGCTTTGTGGAACCAACAAAGTGTAGCTCGACCAAAAAGTATAGGTGCTCAAATCAGGCAGGAGTGTAGATATAGGGTACCGAGACGATGAATAGGGTAGAAAGGCAGATAACCTGGATAGAAAAACTGTATAGATAGAGCACACATTGTATTGCAGAGAATGCATTTGTCATAACTGGGGGTGATGTTTGGCTGCACGAAGATAATGCATATGGGTCTGGGGCTTGCCAAGAAGAAGCAAAAGGGGAAGAGGCCCAATCAAAGGTTTGTTGATTATGTTTTGGATGCTAGCTAGGGAAGAGCGTGGAAAGCAAGGGAATATCTGGAGTTGGGGACCATAATTACTTAAATAAAGTAGTGCAGACAGTGTAGTGGTAGGCAAAGTTTGTTAGAATCTTCTTTCCCCTTTTTTGGCTCTATTCCTCCCCTTTCCTTTTTTCTGTTCTATCTTATTTTCTCTGCAATGTCTTTCAGTTTATTTACCATTTCCTTTTAATGAGTCTTATTTGATCCAAAGAAATTCCATTCTCAGTTCCTGTTACAAATTGTGTTGAGAAGTTCATGACATTTTGGTGCTTTCGTTGATCCAATCTACCATGGTAGATGCTAAGCTGCCCGTCAACGATCCTTCACAGTCCGTTCGTGACCCTTCCTCCGGATTTTCACCAGACATGGTGGTATTTCGGTCAGTCGTCAAGTCCAACCAATGCTTTATGAAGAAATGATTTCTCAGATGGCGGCCCTTAAAGCTCATCTTCGCCCTTCTATTGGTGAGCCTTGTCGTTCTCGACCGCATGACCCACAGTTACCTCTTGCACCTATCGACACTCATCATTCCCCTTTATGCCATAAGCCAGTGCACATTGAATTTGGGCAATTTAGTGGTGATAACCCAGAAGCATGGGTTTTTCAAGCAAATTGCTATTTTAATTTTACAAAATCGAGGAGATGGAACGACTAACGATAACACCATTTTATTTGGACGTTGAGACCCTCGAGTGGTACAGGTGGATTCACCGTAACAAGCAACTAGTTGACTGGGATCATTTCTCTGCCAAATTAACCCTCCGTTTTAGGAAATGTACAATGGTTGGCCCTGGGGGGCGTCTGGCTAAACTTACTTAGACCAGCACAGTGGCTGAATATCAGTCCCGTTTTAAGGCTTTGGCAAACAAAACTGAAAGGCTATTAGAGAGCTTCATCATGGTCTAAGATCTTTCTTCTAGAACAAGGTCTGTTGACTGTTGATGTGCCACCAGACTTATTTGTTGCTGATGACGTGTTGGACAAAGAATTGTAGTGCTTGGAGGTTCAATCGCACTCTACGATTTCCTATCATGCTTTGGAAGGAGGTAATTCCTCAACCACTTTACGATTTAAGGGCAAAGTGAGTGATGCACTAGTAAAGGTCCTACTAGATGGGGGCAGTACACATAATTTTATCCAACCTTGTGTGGAAGAATTTTTGAATCAAGAAATTGAAGCCACCCCTACGAGTTCTGTTGTGGTGTGCGTGGCCAAAGACTTCGTTGCGAGGGTGTGGTTCGTAATGTGCCGTTGTTTATTCAGGGCTGTGATTTGAACTTGGAGTTCTTTGTCTTGTCTGTTCATGGATCTGATTTGGTGTCAGGCATTTCGTAGCTTGCGACTTTGGGGCCCGTGATCAAAGACTATTGTGAGCGCTATTTTAAATTTTCATTAGATGGAGCTCAACATAGTTGGCATGAAGAAGCCTCTATTAATGTCCAGCCAGCACAACTTCAGAGTATTCGATGTTTGGAAGAAGTCTAGGGAATCTCGAGCTATTACCGGTTAAAACTGGTTCAGGAGAACGAGACAGTGATACCCGTTTATCCAGAGGATCTAATGGCAGTGTTGCACCGATTTAAGGCTATGTTTTGCAAGCCAAGTGGATTACATCCATCGAGGCCCCAAGATCATGCCATTCACTTGCAACCTTAGGTTGGCCCAGTGAACTTTAAGCCTTATAGATATTCATACTTTCACAAACAAGTCATGGAGCAATTGGTATCAGATATACTGAAAGAAGGGGTTATCTAAGCCAACACAAGTCCGTTTTTGTCTTCGGTCTTACTAGTAAAAAAAGGATGGGACATGACGT
The DNA here is from genome assembly GCA_034376525.1 of Nicotiana benthamiana. NCBI lineage: Eukaryota > Viridiplantae > Streptophyta > Magnoliopsida > Solanales > Solanaceae > Nicotiana > Nicotiana benthamiana. Next base: position 124,673,161 of record CM067338.1, on the reverse strand, counting down.
TTCTGAAAACGTTAAGATCAAACTGAAGAATCATGGAGAGTATAGTGAGAGAAACAAGAGAGAGAAAGGGGTAGTTGAAAGAAGGATCGAGAAGATCCAGAGAGAAATTTTATTAAACACAAATGAAGTCTCTCAGTACAAAATATCTGCCCTCCTACATATATATACAATGCACTCATGGTTCGGGCCGGGTGATCCGGCCCAAAACTAAATAATTGTGGGCTCAAATATACACGGTCCAGCAGCAGTAATCATCATAGCCCATTACAGGTATACCATGAGTATACAGTAAATATACAATGAATATACAATAAATATGTCACTTATCCTTTGGCTTAGAAGCCATATAATCTCTCATCTCAACGCCCCCCCTCAAGTTGGAGGGGGAGACCACCTGCAACTTGAGCGACAAGGGATGAAGCACAGTGCCAGGTAAAGGCTTTGTCAGAAGGTCAGCCAGCTGACGAGTAGTAGGGACATGAAGCAAGCGACTGAGGCCATTCTGGAGCTGATCGTGCAAAAAATGACAATCCGCTTCAATGTGTTTGGTCCGTTCATGAAAAACAGGATTCTTAGCTATGTGAATATGAGCCTGGCTATCACAATACACAGAAAAAAGAAGAGAAACAGAAACCCCAAGGTCTAGAAATAAACGAGACAACCAAGACAATTATGCAACAACCTTACTGAGGGCCCTGTATTCAGCTTCAGAAGAAGATAAAGAAACCACTGGTTGTTTCTTAGACTTCCAACTAATCAGGCAACCACCCAGAATAATACAGAACCTAGTAACAGATCTTCGTGTATCAGGGCATGCAGCCCAGTCACTATCAAAATAACCAATAACAGAGAAATCATTGCAGTCAGAATAAAAGAGACTCATAGAAGGGGTACCTTTATGATATCTCAGCACATGAAGGGCAGCAGTCTTATGTGGAAGTCTGGGGCATTTGAGAAACTGACTCAGATATTGCACAGCAAAACAGATGTCAGGCCTAGTATGAGTCAGAAATAATAGTTTACCAACAAGACTCCTATACTGATCAGGAGAAGGCAAAAGGTCACCAGAATCAGCATGTAATTTTGCATTAATGTCAAAAGGACAAACAACAGAAGAGACATTGACACAGTCAAATTGTTGCAGCAAATCAGAAATATATTTGTGCTGATTAAGGATCATCCCACCAGGAACAGCTGACATCTCTATGCCTAAAAAGTAATGTAAGGACCTTAGGTCCTTAATTTTGAACTGATCATCCAGAAACATTTTCAGGGCATCAATTTCATCACAGTCATCCCCAGTAAGAATAATATCATCCACATAGATAGCTACAATCACAAGGGACTCTGGTGTACCTTTGATGAATAGGGAATAATCATTCAAAGAATGTCTATAGCCTCTGGAATATAGGGCATAAGACAATTTGGCATACCATTGTCTGGATGCCTGTCTGTGCCCATACAGGGATTTGTTTAATTTGCAAACAGGGGGAGTAGAGGCAGAGGAGGCAGAAACAGTCAAACCTGGAGGGAGCGTCATATAGACCTCCTCATCCAAATCACCATGTAAGAAAGCATTATTAACATCTAGTTGAAATAAATTCCAATGATTTTTCACAGCCACAGCAATAAGACACTTAATAGTGCACATTTTAACCACAGGAGAAAAGGTGTCAGTGAAATCAATACCTTCAACTTGAGTATCTCCTCTAATAACAAGTCTAGCTTTATACCTTTCAACACAACCATCAGCTTTGTATTTGATTTTATAAACCCATTTACAACCAATGGGTTTCTTACCAGGTGGAAGTGGAACAACATCCCAAGTATGGTTTGTGTCAAAAGCATCAAACTCCTTTCTCATGGCATCCTGCCATGCTGGAACAGATGCATCTTGAGAGTAATATAGAGGTTCAGATTCCAAAGAGGAGGAAGATGAACCAGAAAAGGCAGGCAGTTGATACACATAATCCTTAGGATAAGATGGAGGATTATGTTGTATTTGAGACTTTCTGGGAGCAGGAACAGAAGGAGGAGAGGTTAAAACAGGAGGGGAGATATCAGGATTAAAAAAAGGAGTTAAGGCAGAGTCAGTAGGGTCTGGAACAGTATGAGGAGGTACTAACACAGATGTAGGAGAAAGAGGAGAGGAGATGGGAATGGGAGAATCAGGATCATCACAATGTTCTACAGGTGGAACAAAAGGAAAGGATAAAGCAGAAGGATGAGCAGAAGAAGATACAGTTTTAAAAGGAAAAGAGGATTCATGAAATATAACATCCCTGGAAACCAAACATTTCTTTGAAGCAAGATCATAAATTTATAACCCTTCTTAGCAAAAGGATAACCCAGGAAAACACAAGGAATGATTCTTGGCTTTAACTTGTCCCTTTGAGGGATTGGTACAGTAGCATAGGCAAGGCATCCAAATATTCTCAAATGTGAATAGGTTGGAGCTTTCCCATACAAAATTTCATGAGGAGATTTATTATGAAGCAATCTGGTTGGTATTCTGTTAAGAAGGTAAGTGCCAGTAACAAACAGTCATCCCAAAAAGATACAGGTAACCCAGATTGGAAGAGTAAAGCTCTACATGTTTCAAGGAGGGTTCTATGCTTTCTCTCAACAACACCATTCTGTTGAGGAGAATGAGGGTAGGTGGTTTGATGTATGATCCCCGGATCACTAAAGAAAGAAGTACCCTCAATGCTAGATCCCAATTCTAAAGCATTGTCACTTCTAACAGTTTGAACCACAGCATTAAATTGGGTTTTGACCAGAGAAAGGAATGACTTAAGCATAGAAAAAGCATTGCTTTTGGATCCCATTAAGTATGTCCATGTTGCCCTAGAAAAATCATCAACAATTGTAAGGAAATATCTACAACCAGAAGAAGTTGGAGTATGATAAGGTCCCCAAGTATCCACATGAATCAATTGAAAGGGTCTAGAGGTCTTAATAGAACTATCAGGAAAGGGAAGTCTAGTCTGTCTTGCCATAGGACATACAGAACATGGAAAAGGTTGTTTAGAAGCAAATGGAAAAGACAAACCAGAAATATGTCTCATATTTGTAAATGGAGTATGAGCAAGTCTTAAATGGCAAATGTAATTCAGGTCAGTTGTAACAACATTATTGCAAATGGAACTATATACATGTGAAGGCAATGGAACAGCCTCGCTATCAGACAAAATGTCATCATTACAAGAAGCAGACACAGAAGGCAATGGAACAGCCTTGCTATCAGACAAAATGTCATCATTACAAGAAGCAGACACAGAATAAACAGAAGTAGGGGAACAACTAATAGAGGAAGAAGTGGAAGGAGGAACCCAAGCCAGTTTATATAAGCCAACAGCTTCTCTACCAAGATCCAGAGGCCTCCTCAGAGAAGGGTCCTGTATCATGTAGAGTAAGCATGAATGTTCAGTGAACAAAACTATACAATGCAACTGCTTCACTAACTTGTGGACAGAAATCAAGTTGTGTTTAAAAGAAGGAACCAACAGTACATTGTGAAGAGTGATGGAAGGAGTTAGTGCAAAAGAACCTGTGCATGTTACTTTCACTTTATAGCAATTAGGAAGAGTGACAAGATAGGGCAGAGTTAAAGGTGTGATGTAAGAAAGTAACTGTTTATCATGTGTCATGTGATTAGAGGCACCTGAATCTATAATCCAGGTGACAGAATTAATATTGGTAAGCATGCAGAGTTTGGAATCAGAAATAGGGCTCTCAGTTAACATAGTACCAGCAAAGTTAGCAGCATACATGGGAGGAAGAGTCTGAGCAGTGGAGTCCCCTAACTGGGTCTGTTGTAATAAGTTCATTAATTGATCATACTGTTGTCTGCTCAACCCTGGTATCACAGAACTCTGGCCATCTATTTTTGGAACAGATTGATGGCTTTCAGGAGGATTCCCTTGGGGAACAGACATATGTCCTTCAGAATGAGGGAAATCCAGACCAGCAATAAGATGAGCAGCAGCAGGTCTCCTCCCCTTGTTAAAATTTGTACTTTGTGGATACCCATGGATCTTGAAACACTTATCAATTAAGTGTCCAGATTTTTTACAGTATCTACAGAATAAAGGCCCTCTGGCTTGATCAAAATTGACTCTTTGTCTGAAAGGAGAAGAAGGATTAGGCACTGTGGCCTTGTTAAATCCAACTGAATGCCTATTAGTATGGACATTGAAAGAGACAGAGTCTGGATTAAAGTGAGAAGGAGACTGGACTTGTCTTTGCTTCTCATCATTGAGGACCACATTATAGACATTGTCAAGGGTTGGAGGAGGCTGCATCATCAAAAGATTACTCCTTACCCCCATGTATGCTTCATTAAGACCCATTAAAAACTGAAACACCTTATTTTCATCACTTTCCTGTATTATACCATCTTTGGTAGCACAAACACATCTTTGGCCATGGTTAACACACATTGATTCTAGTTCATCCCACAGTCCTTTGAGCTTATTAAAATATGAAGCTATATCTAGGGACCCTTGGGAGGTGTGGGAAAGCTCTCTTTTCAATTCAAAAATTTTGGTCCTGTTTGCAGTGCCATATCTGGCCTGAAGTTGGGACCATATACTCTGTGCAGTATCAGAATACTGCACATTTTCAACAATTTGAGGGGAGAGGGAGGTAGTTAACCAGGAAATCACCATGTTATTACACCTATCCCATAACCTTTGTTGAGCCATATTAGTGGCTGGTCGGGAGCACGGCAAAAACCAATTTTGTTTTTAGCAGATAATGCAACAATTATTTTTCTCCTCCAACCCCCATAAACCACTACCCGAGAAGGGAGTGGGGACAAGAGAGACCTCAGGGACATCAGAGGAGTATACAAAGAGGGGGCTGGTAGAGTCTACCGAGGAGGAGGTACCAGCAGTGGTGTTAGAAGCCATGATTAATGAACCAGCTTGAAAGAAAAACAATTTCAACAAGCAAAATATAACGGAACCAGATACTCACATACAATACTCAAAATAAGGACAGAGTTACCCTCCTTCTTCGCGACCGGAGAAGATCGGCCTTCAATCAACAGAGAAAACCCTAGGTCCAAAACCCTAGGTGCAACCGTCGAAAACCTTACTGGAAATATGGTCAGGGATGTCGGAAAGTCACCCAAAACATCCACTGAGTGAGGATCGAGCCACCAGATAGCAGTAAAACCGTAGGTTCAACCACCAGAAACCCTAGAAGCCGGAGAGTCACCGAGAAATCACCCAAAAGTCACCGGAAAATCTCCCAGAACGATCGAGTGAAGAAGATATACTTAGATATCGCGATGAAAGTCTCAGAAAAATATCCGATTTAGATAGGAATCGTCATCGACCACATACGTCAGAAAACACCCCCAAAAATCTCAAACGAGACTTCAACCAAGATAACAAGATGCAGAAAAGTATAGTCGGATCATCGTCTAGGCTCTGATACCATGAAAATGTTAAGATTAAACTGAAGAATCATGGAGAGTATAGTGAGAGAAACAAGATAGAGAAAGGGGTAGTTGAGAGAAGGATCGAGAAGATCCAGAGAGAAATTTTATTAAACACAAATGAAGTCTCTCAGTACAAAATATCTGCCCTCCTACATATATATACAATGCACTCATGGGTCGGGTCGGGTGATCCGGCCCAAACTAAATAAATGTGGGCTCAGATATACACGGTCCAGCAGTAATCATCATAACCTATTACAGGTATACCATGAGTATACAGTAAATATATAATGAATATACAATGAATATGTCACTTATCCTTTGGCTTGGAATTCATATAATCTCTCATCTCAACAGTTTCTGTGTGGACTATCGGGCACTCAATGCCATCATAGTGCAAGATAGGTTTCCAATACCCACGATAGATAAATTATTTGATGAACTTCATGGGGCCTATTATTTTTCAAAATTGGATTTGCTATCTGAGGTGGTTCGGGCATGTACGGAGGAGAAGTCCTGATGCCCCGGTGAGGAGTTGTGAGCGGCTGGCGATGGTCGGCGCACGGCGAGGCAGAGGGAGGCTTAAGAGGTATTGGGGAGAGGTGATTAGGCATGACATGGCTAGAATGCGGGTTTCTGAGAACATGGCCATTTATAGGAAAGTCTGGAGGTCTAGTATCAGGGTTGTTAAATAGGAGCCCCTAGTGTTTTTCGTACTGCTATCCTTAGATGATGTGTGTATTTGATTGTGTCTCCCTTATGGTAGTTATTTGTGGTAGTTACTGTCTGATATTATTGCATGCTATTTTATTTATGGTTCTTATGCTTAGATAATTATTTACACTGTTTCTGCTGAAGCTACTAATGTTCTTTTATTGTTGTTTTTGTTTTTATTGTTCCTTTCCTTCACTGAGCCGAGGGTCGATTGAAAACAGCCTCTATGCCCTTTCGGGTAGGGGTAAGGCTCGTCTACATATTACCCTCCCCAGACATCACTTTGTGGGACTATACTGGGTAGTTGTTGTTGTTGTTGGATTTGCTATCTGGTTACCACTAGAATCATGTTCGGCCAGCAGACATGGTCAAGACTGCTTTTCGAACACATGAGGGTCATTATGAATTTCTAGTCATGCCTTTTGGATTGTCAATCGCCCCGTCCATGTTTCAGGACACTATGAATTCAATATTTCGACCCCATCTTAGGCATTTTGTCTTGGTTTGCTTCGATGATATCTTGATATATAGCAGATCAAGGGAGTTGCATCTAGAACATCTAGCCATTGTTCTTCAATTTCTCAAGGACCACCAGTTGGTCGCGAAGGAGTCGAAGTGTTTATTTGGACAAAAGAAGATTGATTACTTGGGCCATGTGATATCAGCAGAAGATTTATCTATTGATCCAGCAAAGATTCAGTGGCCTAGACCGACAAATGTCAAGGACGTTTGTAGTTTTCTAGGCCTCACTAGCTACTATCGCAGATTCATTCATCATTATGATGCTATTTATAGACCATTGACAGACTTACTACGCAAAGAGCCTTTTAAGTGGTCTGAACAAGCTCAACTGACCTTTGATACTCTCAATTAAGCCTTAGGATCCACTCTAGTTTTATCATTACCTCATTTTTCCCTGGAGTTTCATGTGGAGATTGATGCCTCAGGATGTGGGATTGGGGCTGTACTATTGCAACAGAGGCATCCTATAGCAGTTTACAGTCAGAAATGATGTCCTAGAATAAGGCGTGCATCGACGTATCATAGAGAGATATATGCAATTACTCAAGCGGTGGCTAAATGGAGGCAATATTTGCTGGGACGTCGGTTCATCATTTACGCCAACCAACAAGCCTTGAAGAACTTGACTAACCAGGTCATCCAAACCCATAGTAGCAGCAACGGTTAAATAAATTGGTCGGCTATGATTTTAAAATACTCTATAAGCCCGGAAACACAATGTAGCAGTTGATGCCTTGTCATGTATCCCTGAAGCTTCATTTCTTGCAATCTCTGGATGACAGCTTGACATTATTGCGGAGTTACAAGCTACAAATCAGACCAATTACGAGCTCCTGGACCTTCAATATCAGGTGAAATTAAGTAACAATACCACCACTGAATTCTCTGTTAGAGATGGGCAGCTCTTGTTCAAAGGACTTCTAGTCTTGCCTTCCGACTCTTTCTTAAGGCTGAATTTGCTAGAAGAATTTCATTCTTCTCCTGTTGGAGGACATGCTGGGATATCTCGCATGTTTCATCGTCTATCTTCCAATTTCTTTTGGAAGGGCATGCGAAGGGATGTTCAGAATTTTGTAGCCTCTTGCCAGGTGTGTCAGCAAATGAAGGACCTGCTTAAACAACCGGCAGGCCCATTGCAACCTCTGCCGCTGCCGGACATGGTATTTGAAGAAGTCATTATGGATTTCATTACGTGTTTTCCTAGTCCAAAGGGGAAAATGACCATAACGACCGTGGTGGACCGACTGTCAATGCACACTTTATAGCTTTACCATCCACATTCACGACTTAAACCGTAGATGTAGCTTTTGTTTCTGAGGTTATTAGGTTTCATGGGCATCCTAAGGTAATTGTAACAGATTGTGACCCAAGGTTTATTAAATACTTTTGGAATGAAATCCAACGACTCCAGGGGACAACTCTATCAATAAGCACTGCATATCAGCCCCAATCGGACGGGCAGTCCGAGGCATTAAACAGGTGTGTTGAGCAATATTTGCGTTGCTTTGTAGCTGATAGTCCTCATGAGTGGCTACCTCTTCTTCCATGGGCTGTGTATTGGTACAACACGGCATACCAGACCTCCGCGGGGATGACCCTCTTTCAAGCACTTTATGGTCGCAAACCTCCCACTCTTATGCACTGGGCAGCAGTTCGAATGAGCTCATTGAACATTTTATGTTACAAAGAGATGAAGTCATGGATCTATTAAAGCACAATCCTACTAAAGCCCAGCAAAAGATGAAGGAATTTGCTGATAAAAAGCGCACTTTTGTGGAATTCACAAAGGGCTAATGGATCTTTGTTAAGCTGAAGCCATACAGGCAGCACTCCTTGCACCTACAACGACAGAAGAAGCTGGGGCACCGCTACTTTGGACCGTACAAAATACTTAAGGGAATTGGGGAAGTGACGTACAAAATGTATTTGCCAGAAGAGGACAGAATTCACCCGGTTTTTTTCCATGTTTCTATATTACGAAAATGTGTTGGCACACCCGAGAACCAAGTTACCCTGTTCCAGCTTAAGGAGATACCACAATCTAACCTTGAGGACAAGGTTTCATCTGCAGATGGGGGTATTATCATAACTGGGGGTAATGTTGGGTTGCATGAAGATTATGCATATGGGCCTAGGGGCTTGCCGAGAAGAAGAAAAAAGGGAAAGAGGCCCAATCAAAAGTTGGTTGATTATGTTTTGGATGCTGGCTAAGAAAGAACGTGGAAAGCAAGGCAATATGAGGAGCTGCGGACTATAATTACTTAAATAGAGTAGTGCTGCTCTTTTGTTGTTTTTGTTTTTGTTGTTCCTTTACTTCACTGAGCCGAGAGTCGATTGGAAACAGCCTCTCTGCCCTTTCGGGTAGGGGTAAGGCCCATCTACATATTACCCTCCCCAGACCCCACTTTGTAGGACTATACTGGATAGTTGTTGTTGTTGTAGAGTAGCAGTGGTAGGCAAAGTTTGTTAGAATCTTCTTTGCCCTATCTGTGGCTCTATTCCTCCCCTTTCCTTTCTTTCTGTTCCATCTTATTTTCTCTGTAATGTCTTTCACTTCATTTACTATTTCCTTGTAATAAATCTCCTTTGATCCAAAGAAATTCCATTCTCAATTCCTGTTACAAATTGTCTTGAGAAGTTCATTACAACTTTATTTAGCTGCAACACTATCTCAGGGAGGAAGAGATACAAGTGTCGTATGCTGCTTCTTTTGTTTTTGTTGTTGGTGATCAATAAAAAGAAATTCTTTTTTATCAAGAAAAAAAGTTTAAACCTAAAACTTCTAATGAAGAAACCTTGGTAGCATGGCAAGAGGATTGTCAGTCAAATAATTAACCACCCAATTACGCCTTCCAAGTCTTATCTAAATGTCATCAAAAGCCACGTGCACATGTACAACAACATAAGGAAATGTGATCTTAAAGAAGTAGTACTTGATCACCCAGCTTCGCGGGTCATAAAAGGCATTATTTATAAATTAGTCCATAAAGAAAAAAGATGAAACATGACAAATACTTAAAGTAATTTTTTTTATCTATAAAAATTATGTCTAACTCAAAACTAATCAATTCTCCTTTTAATAAAACTTAAAATATTGTAAAATAATAATGCTCTTCTTCCTGAAATATGTTACTTATAAATTGTTTTCTAAAAACATATCACATTATATCACGTTGTGTCTCTCCATTTTCATCTCTATATATCTTTATTGTCAACTAAATATTAAATTTTATAGTTAAGAGGATAAACTTATGCAGAGAAAAAGAGGTATAACCTAAAAAATTAACATGCTGGAAACAAAACAAAAGATCATAAAGCATTAAAAAGAAAAGACGAAGAGCATGTTTGGCTAAATTTTTGAGAGGTCATAAGAGCTTTTTCTAATCAGAAAAAAAATACTTTTTTGAAATTCAATAGAGAAGTACCTTTGAGGAGCAATAAAAGCGATTTTTCTATTTTAAAAAAAACAACTACAAATTCTAACTTCTTTCAAGAAGTAGAAGTAAAAGAGATTAACTTTTTCAAAACAAAAAAATCCTTATTATAAATGTATATTTTATTGTTGTATCCCTTATTACTTTAGCATTTTTCATTTTTGTTTCTACAATCCCTTTTTGCTCTTTTTCATCTCAGTTTATTTCATTACCATTCTCCTATCTTCTTTGGAATAGTCTTTTCACTATAAATAAATCTTTTTATTAATCCTTCGTTTTCTAATCTTTTTTATATTCCCTATTCATAATTTATTACAAGACTAATCACCATATTCAAACACTTTGTTCACAAGTTATATATTTTTTTTTCTTTTGTTGTATACACAATATTATATGATTTTTATTTTGTAATTTTTTTATTCATGCATTATAGTTAAAAGTATGCAATACTATCTAGTTTGTTGTATCTCAAGAATATATAGTATTTTTCTTAATGTTTATTTAAATATTATAAAAAATTTAATTAAATTATTTTACAATAAAAATTTGAATTTGATCCTCTCTTCCAAATAATATTAATTGTAAACTGAATATTGATTTTTTTTTTTTTGTAATTGATGCTCAAAAGTACTTAACGATCAAACAAAATTTGCTTATCAAATATGGCTAAAAGTATTTTTCAAATTAATTGGTCATACACAAACCGTCACTCTGCCAAAGTATTTTTGTGAAAAGTACTTCTCAAAAGAAGTAGTTTTTAACAGTTTGGTCAAACCTACTCTGTAGAGTACCTGATAAATTTATTACAACTATTAAATCCAAAGAGAAAAATGAAGGGAAGAAACCAACCAAAGGAGGAAAAAGATACTACTATGGGTTTTTGTGAAGCCTACTTTTAAAGATTATTGTCACGATCTCAATCCGATTATGATGGCGCCCAGTACACTACTAGGCAAGCCCAACCTTGTTACCTCAATTCCCACAAACTTAGATAGAATTCAAAAATATTAACACAATATAATAGGAGTCTGAATTTATTGAAAATTACGGAAATAGCAAAATACATGAAATAGTCCCACTATGACCCCGTGTCACAAATCTGAGCCTCTAGAATACATAATATCGTAACAATAAAAAGAATGTCAAAGCTGAAAGTGCGAAAAAATAAGAGACGACGATGGAAGGGAGAAAGTCAATGGTTGCGTACGCCGTGCAGCTACCTTGACACTCCCGAAAAGTTGTTTCTGCTGAATGCTGGATCTACTCTGGTTGAGACTGCTCTGGATCTGCACACAAGGTGCAGGGAGTAAAGTGAGTACTCCGACCCAGTGAGTAATAAAAGTAAATACAGCCCGAAGATAGGAAAATATAGAAATACAGTAGATAAGCTAAAATCCAATGATACAGAGATATGTGAAACTTAACAGCTGAACAACAATTAGAGGTGCAATCGTATGAATGCAATGCAATGCATATGATGGTACAATCCAGTACCCACAGTGGCGTGCAGCCCGATCCATTTATTTATCATCGACAATGCTCACTGGGGTGTGTATAGACTCCGGAGGGCCTCCTACAGCCCAAGCGCAATGTTACTGCGGCATGCAGTCTGATCCAATATATATATATATATATATATATATATATATATATATATATATATATATATATATATATATATATATATATATATATATATATATGGCGCGTAGCACGATCCATGCACAGTTCAGAAATCATCATAAGCCCCATGGGCATTTATAAAATAGTAATTCTTAGCCCGAAATATCATTTAAAAATATCATTTGAGTTTCAAAACTTAGAAAATATGGCTGAATTTGCAAAATAGTATTTAAAGGTTGTGGACGGAGCCAAATGATAGGCAACCGTATGCAGAAACAACAATATCAATCCCCGGAGAATTCTACAAACCGGCACGAGACTCCAAACATGGCAACAAGCCCAAATAATATTGTGTATCGATCACCAATCTAGTGTAAATCTCACTTGGAACGGACCAAGTTACAATCCCCAATAGTAACCGACCCCGCACTCGTCACGGAGTACGTGTCATGCCTCAATATTGCGTTACGATGTGAAAGTCCGGGGTTTCAAACCCTCAGAACAGCATTTACAAGAATTACTCACCTCTAGCCGGCCGAAGACTAGCCCGCAATGCCCTTTCCTCTCAAATCGACCTCCTTGCGCATCTAATCTAGATAAACCACAACGAATACATTACAGTAGACTAAGGGAATATAACTCAATCAAAGAGACTCAAAAAATATCAAAAATCACAAAATTAGCAAAACACGAGCCTCGAGTCCACTTCTAGAAATTCAGAAAAATTTATACCAAAATGCTCCTCATCTCCCCAGGAGTCTATACATATAAAATTCATCAAAATCGGAGCTCAAATGGGCCATCAAATCCCAAATTTTTATTTCAAAAACTAAGCCCTAATTCTTCCAATTTTTACCCAAATTTCCAAGAATTAAAGGTTGATTCATCAATAAAATGATATTTCTAAGTCACGTAACTCACTTCCAATCAATTCCCGTTGAAACCCTCTTCATTCTCTACCAAAAAGCTCCCAAGGTGCTCAAAAATGGAGGAAAAATGAATACGCTCATGGATGAAATTTCATTAAAAAACCTTCTGTCCAGATGTAAATCCTTCTATGTGAACGCGAGGGACCTCTCTGGTTCGCGACGACCAAATTCCACTAGGCCCTCTTTTACTCTACACGAACGCGGAGCCCATCCCGCGAAAGCTATGCACAGTCTGGCCCAACTCCGTGAATGCAAACCCTTGGTCGCGCATGCGATGCTCAACCAAGCCCCCCTTACGCGAACGCGATGCACAAGATCCAGGGGCCCCAAACTTCCTCCATGCGAATGCGTCCTTGACACGCTAATACGAAGGCCAAATTCCCCAGGCCTACGCCAACGCATTACTCCTTCGCGAACGCGAAAGCTAAAATTGGCATGCACTGCTGTTGCAAAATGTGCAACCCCTTAAGACAAAATTTTGTCGTTTGACCACCCAAAATCACCCTAAGGCCCCCGGGACCTCAACCAAAACAGCAACACGTCTTAAAACCTCATTCAAACTTGTTCCAATCCTAAAAACATATCCTACAACACAAAAATCATCAAATCACATCGGAATCGAAACCCTGACCTAAACACCTCCGAATCAACTGAAATTCTGCACACACATGAAAATTCACCGAACAAAGCTACTACAACTCTCGGAATTTCATTCCAACCCTCGGATCAAAATCTCGCATCCCACCCGGATTTCACCAAAATCCTAACTTCGCCAAAATAGGTTAACTTCTACACCGAGCCTTCAAATTCACTTCTGATTGCTCTCCTAAGCGTTAAATCATCCTCCGAGACTAACCGAACCAGCAGAAATCCATTCCGAGCCCTCTAACTCACAAGTCAACATCCGGTTGACTATTCCAACCCAACTTTTCCTAAAGAGACTAATTGTCTCATTTCCAACCAAACTCTATCCGAATTACTTCAAATTTACGAAACACATATAACGAAATATATAGAAGCATAAAACAGGGAAAACGGGACAAAAATACATGAGACCACGAGTCGGGTATTATGATTACTGAGAAAAATATGAACAGACCATAAATGAAGTGAAGGTGACGAAATAATAGAAAAGAGTGCTATTATGGATACAAATAGAATCAGAGAGTACCATAGCTATCTATATTTTTCCACTTATGATTACAATTTAATAAAAAAACATTAAGAATATTTCAAACATGTTTGTTTCAACGCAGCGTATTGAGAAATTGAAAGTTTATCTCATCATTAATGGTTCAATTCTGTACTAAATTATGCATAAATAGAGAAATAAGATGTGATTATTAGTATACTACGGAAGAGAATCAAATGAAAGTCTCCTATACTCGTAGGATAGGCAATTACAGAGAGAGGGATGATGAAAGAGTGAGGAGAAACAGGCATAGGAGGAATAAATTTTTAAAGAGATGATTTTAGACGGTGGATTCCGAAGAGGCACGATGGCTTGTTAGATGCTACATAATTTTGAAACGCTGCTTTTGTTTACTAAATAGATGCAATTAAGTATTTTAATCGTTTGGATGAACTGAAGACGTGGAGATTTTGGTTTGAAACGGCTGACTTTCGGTTAATTTTGAAACAGTTTGGAATTTATCTTAGAGCTACATTAACTGTTTTTGGTTTTATATTAATTGAGTATTGTATTAAAATAAAAGGGAAAAGACAAAAAAATTGAGAATTTGTTATAAAATAGAAGTCTATTTAGAGTGAATGTCTAAGAGTTTTAGCTTGAAGCTAAGTCATTCTCCTCCCTATAAATAGAGGTGCTCTCTACCATTGTAAATCACCCCTAACAACCCCAAGTATTAATAAGAATACTTCTCTCTCTCCCTATTCTCTCTCTATTTGCTCTTGTTCTTGAGTTATTGTTCTTGTCTTTATATTATTTCATAACACGTTATCAGCACGAGACTCTACCGTCTCAAGAACCATTCTCGAGAAATCTAAGGTATTTCCCTCTTCCTAATTTAATTTTCGATTGTCTTAACTTTTGTTTGTGTAGGGTTTTTCTTCAAAGAAAGAATGAAGAAAGAAAAAGAAAAAAAAAAGAAGGAAGCAGAAACAAAAAGAAAGAAAGAAAACAAAGAAAAGAACAGGAAGGGAACGAAAAGAAAAACGTGGAAAAAGGAAAGAAAGAAAGGAAAGGAAGAAAGGAAGAAAATATTGAAAATATATTTGGTATACCTTAAAGGTAAGTAATTTACTTTTCCTTTTCAAATTCTTGGAATTCTATAAATTTTATATACAAAGTTTGATTATAACTCTAATGGAGTTTGTGAGAAATTATAACCACACGAAGTGGTAAAACCTCTATGTCCTGCCATGATTAAATTCATGTATGATTGTGGACGTGACAAAGAATTCCGTCCCATTGAATTTGCTCCATTCCCTTTAGAGAATGTGGAAGCAGTATATGATAAGTCTGAAAGAAGACTAATTACCATGAAGGTATCAATGAATGTGGACGTGACAAAGAATTCCGTCCAATTGAATTTGCTCCATTCCCTTTAGAGAATGTGGTAGCAGCTTGTGTAAAGCACATGATTTTGATCCATTCCCTGAAGTGAATGTGATAATTGTAATAGAGCCCGTAAGTATGAACACGCTCTTGATGTAATTGTGTCATATGAAAAGAAAGTTAGTTGCCCTCGAAATTTCGGGCAAGAACTATATGACATGGGTGTTGGATGATGAAATCCACTTAGATGCTATGGGTCTTGGAGACGCCATTAAAGACAGAAATAGTGCATCCACCCAAAACTATGCTAAGGCCTTGATTTTCTTGCGCCATCACTTTGATGAAAGTTTGAAGATTGAATATCTCAACATCAAGGATTCACCCATCTTGTGGAAAGGCTTAAAGAAGAGAGATGACAACATGAAGTTGGTCACTCTGCCACAAGCACGATACGATAAGAATCCAAAAGCAAATAGTTTATAAACTATATATTATCGTTGCGGTGGAAATGGGCACTGGTCAAAGGATTGCCGTATGGTTGACCTTTACCAAGCATCTCGAAAGAGTAAACGCCCCATAACGAATTTTGTCTCTGACGACAACTTGAATGTGGCAGACTTCTTTAAGCAACACGAGGGGAAAATAGACCACCTAATCGGCGATGGATCCGTGATGAAAGAAGATGGAGTTATTTGATTTTGTTCTACTTATTTGTATTAGTTAGTGAATAAACTAATAGTCATTAGTATTAGCTCGTATTAGTTAGTTCATGATGCAATGTTAGCAGTAGTTCTTTAGAATATCTTCAATATGCTCAAATATCAATAAAACTTTTATTTTCCAGTGGGGGTAATCGACTAGCCTGAAAAACTAGTCGATTATCAACTATTTGCGCATTAAAGTTGAAAAACAATTGATCAACAATCGATTGTCGTTGACTAACAATCGATTGTCTTGAAACAGTGAGGTCTGGAAATTTTCAAAAATCATCCACAATCGATTGTCGTTGACTAACAATCGATTGTCTTGAAACAGAGGTCTGGAAATTTTCAAAAATCATCCACAATCGATTGTCTTTGTCTAACAATCGATTGTCTTGAAACAGTGAGGTCTGGAAATTTTCAAAAATCATCCACAATCGATTGTCTTTGTCTAACAATCGATTGTCTTGAAACAGTGAGGTCTGGAATTTTTCAAAAATCATCCACAATCGATTGTCTTTGTCTAACAATCGATTGTCTTAAGACAGTGATCTGAAGTTTTTCAAAAATAACAAATAATTGATTGTGTGTGGTTAACAATCGATTGTCTATGTTCAAACAATCGATTGTGTGTGTTTAATAATCGATTGTCTTATGAAAAACGCTGAAAATTTTCAAACTGCAAAGTAATCAATTATGGATAACATATCTGATTTCGTTAGTCAACTGTTAGCTGCAGATTTTGAAAATATTATGTGACACAAACGAATTGAACTTATTTATTCATATGTTCGTGTATTTCTTTTATATGTGAAACCATGGGAAGTAAATTGATTGAAGGCTCCGGAAGAGCAACTGTAACTCTGCCCAAAGGCATGACGTTTATCTTAGAGAATGCAATATTCTCCTCCAAGTCTAAGAAGAACTTGTTGAGTTTTAATGATATCAATGTTCTCCTCCAAGTTTAAAAGGAACTTGTTGAGTTTTGAGAATCCATTTTAGAGAATGAAATGTTCTCCTCCAAGTCAAAAAGGAACTTGTTGAGTTTTAAAGATATCATTCAAAATGGATATCATATTGAGACAATAGATGAGAATAATCTTGAATTCTTCATGAAAACGAGGCTGCCCACTTTGGTTTGGGTTCACGCCATTTTGCATGCAGCAATGCTAGTTCGTCGGCTGCCCACTTTGGCTTGGGTTCATGCCATTTTGCATGCAGCATTTTAGTTTGTCGGCTGCCCACTTCGGTTTGGGGTCACGCCATTTTGCATACAGCAATGCTAGTTCGTCTCTGACTGACGAATTGACACAAATATTCCCCGTTGCAATTAGTTTTGGGTCATGGACCCAATATATCCCATTTAAGAATCTTTGGATGCGCAGTATATGTGCCTGTAGCACCGCCATCCCGCACCAAAATGGGTCTGCAAAGAAGGTTAGGAATATATGTTGAGGTTGAATCGCCCTCCACTATTCGCTACCTCGAAACATTGAGAGGAAATTTGTTCACTGCACGATTTGCAGACTGTCAATTTGATGAGACACTTTTCCCAAAATTAGGGGAGAAGTTGGTGAAACCAAACGGGAAATTTTGTGGAAAAATGCATCATTATCTCATCTTGATCCACATACCTCTATTTGTGAGAAAGAGGCACAAAAGATTATCCATTTGCAAAGAATAGCAAATCAAATGCCTGACGCATTTATAGATTTGTAAAGGATAAGAAAATCACATATCCTCGAAGTGAATGTGACAACATTTGATTCACGAATACATATTCATTATTGGAAGAATATGAACATGAAATTGGTATTAAATATACCACACTCACCCCTAGAAGGAGGTTTGAGATGATACCACACTCACCCCTAGAAGGAGGTTTGAGATGATATATGGCATGAATGATCGTTGGTCATGTACCTATTGTACGCCAAAGTATTTTGGAAATATGACTATTAAAGGACAACGATAATGCAAGAAACATATCTTGCATATAAGTTTGACATGACCATAATGGTATAACTTTCTCTTTAAGAAAGATATTCACCACATGGATGTTGATGAATCTGTGGAAGTACAAAATTAATTGAGAGCTCTAGAAGAGCCAATTATTACTATGTTGGAGAAACACAATTGAGTATTGTGCTGTAGTAAGTCTCAAAGAAACTTATTTAGTTTCCAAAGTACACGCGAAAGCGATTGATTATATTGAGACTATAAATAAAGGAAGGCTTTGATATCTCCTATTACTACAACTTGTAGCGGGGTAATTTGCATATGAAAAGCTACCCGCTTTGTTCTCCAATTTGTACTACACAAACGAAATAATGCCACAATAAAGTGGATATCTATTGGTATAAAACCCATGTCATAATAAACCTGAAGTTTATTGATAAGTGCACATGTCATGGTGTAAATTTGAAGTTTACCAATATTGATAATTTATTCAGTTGACATTCGTGTTAGCCATCTCATTTTATGTATGATGTGCAAATTCACATAGGTGAATATCAAAGAACTAGAAAGTTCTTTACGAATTCTCTTGTATCACTTGTTCTCATTAATGAACTGACCAACTAAAGAGTTCGGGTTGAAGCCCATAAATTCTGGAAATATCAAAGGTGAATATGGGCCCATTCACCTGCCATGTATACCTCATATGATGCATCTATGGAATGGTTACATGCGCAATTGCTATTAACCCGCAGCCTGGCCGGTGCTTGCGAGGTAAATCGCTCAATAATCTAACTTCGAGCATAATTTCCAGATTCTCTACTCAAGACAGTTCATCTTGATAAGTTGGTTTATATCAAAGTTGGTTTAGCAAGATAATTATTGAGTGCTTCCACTTAATAGCTAAACTGTTCCTTATGAGAACGAAGTTGTATATATCAGTTTGATATAAGTTGTATACGAGAGTATATTATATTCTCCCCTCACAAGTGGTTCAAGGTCAGGAACCAAATAATTTCATCTTATTATTAATGTGTTGTGTATATTGACATAATAATGCACAAAGATGATTTCCCAAAGTTGAGGAAACATGTTAGCTTTACTAACATGAGGGGGAGACATGATAAACACTTGAGAAAAGGTTACATGGAATGAATTATCATTTGTATATGTATATCCCCGAATATCATGATATGAACCTGAAGTTCATAAAAGGGATAATTCAATTGCAACATATTGCAAAGCATGCTATACGCATTTGCTGACCCAAAGAAAGTAACTAAATGGAAGAGATTCAATTTAAGAAGAATCGATTCCATATGAAAGACATGTAGTTTTGAACCTATAGTTCAAATGCTTGAAAGTATAAAGTCAAAGTTGCTTGAAGCATATGCAATTCGTGGTCCTGAAGTACCACATCCTTAGTACAATTTGTGTACATATGTATCTTGCTATAACTATAAGCATGATGACATTGAGAATGCATCTATGGAGATATTGAAGAGTTATTCCACGACATTATATGAAGATGTTCATATCTATCAAGAATGATGAATTCAAGGTACGGAATATTTATTCAAGTCAATATGGTTGATTTGTCAAATCTCTATCAAAGATCGTTTTGAAGATTATGCACAAGATTGGAATGCAAATGCTCAAGGATATAAATTGATGTACTCATTAGGGGGAGTTAATGCGCGTTGCACTCTTTTTCCTTTACAAGGTTTTGTCCCACTGGGTTTTCCTTGCGAGGTTTTTAACGAGGCAACCAATAGGCGCATATTCAAACATGTGTACTCTTTTTCCTTTCTTTAATTTTTCCCAATGGGTTTTGGTTTTAAGGTTTTATGAGGCACATTATTGAATAGACATTCAAGGGGGAGTGTTATAAAATAGAAGTCTATTTAGAGTGAATGTCTAAGAGTTTTAGCTTGAAGCTAAGTCATTCTCCTCCCTATAAATAGAGGTGCTCTCTACCATTGTAAATCACCCCTAACAACCCCAAGTATTAATAAGAATACTTCTCTCTCTCCCTATTCTCTCTCTATTTGCTCTTGTTTTTGAGTTATTGTTCTTGTCTTTATATTATTTCATAACAGAATTTAAATAAATATATTTCTTGTTCAATGAGATGTGCCACATCAACTCTTAATGGTCCTCCTTTATAGATATATATAGAAGATTTTTTTAAAAGTATGACCCTATGTTTTTATGATAAAGCAGGAAGATCAAATCCCTCTACTTGTATTCTAACATTCTGGCTTTAATGAGTCTAAAACAAAAAAATAGTATCTATCAATACATAATTGACGATAAACTAATGTTTCTGCCAGGGTAAGCTACCTACGTTATACCTTCTTGGGATACCCTTTCCTGATCGCTGTATGAGTGCAAATACTTCTGTGTTCCAAATTTATTTAATAATAAAATCCACGAATTAATCTTAGAGAAGTCAAAAAGGAAATTTAAAGGCAAAATCCATGTTGTTACTAATGTTTAAGTTTTTATGATGTAAAATATTTGAATTAATCTGATCAAATAATTTATCTTTAAAATAAATCAACAATATTTGGAACTACACATAAAAACTTATCATGCACTTGTTCAACAGATCAAAAGAAATGTACATCCGGACACCCCAAACATACAGAAAAGTAATATAGGATCAGTACGTACAGACTTAAGAGAGTGATTAGAAACAAAACTCAACAAGAATGGCGAAATCGACGAATTCAAAATCTAAAATCAGTACATTCATAATAAAACTCTTTTATTATTTATAAATGTTGTGCATTAATACATACACTGTTGTGAACCGAGATAACTTAAATAATGTGTATGGGCCAGATATCTGGACAGAGGCTGTTGGGCCGGGGGCTAAACAGCAAGATCTGAGATTTGGAAAGCCCAACAAGAGATTTGTCTGGGATCCAGGTTAAGGAAGCACGAGAATAAGAGAATAAAAGGGGTTATCATCTGGGTTTGAAGAATTAGCCAAAATGTTATGTGAAAAGCTGTACTTCTCCTCTCTTTCTGCCTAAGCTTCTCATCTCCTTCTATGGTGTATTTCTGTCCTCTCACCTCTCTATGCTATCTCTTAATGTTTCATAGCAATTTCCAGTTATTTGTAACTTGATTAAGTGAATCAATATAACTAGTTGGTTTGGGTGTTACTTTGTTTGTTACACACCCCACATCTAATGATTTTCTAGCACAAGAATATATGTTAAATAGAAGCAAAATTAACTCATTTATCGTAATGATCCAACCTCTTAATGGATTGAATTATTATTCATATATTAAACAATGTAAGCCGGCCGTGGGTAAAAATTAAACTCCAATCCAACCATACCATACAATATACATACGGACAGATATTTCTAACCTGCCGAAACTTTTAACGACGTAAGCGATCTCCATGATAGGAAACGGAATTTTATATGGATTGGTAACAGAGACCTTAGCATGATATGAAATGCTGTCAAAACTGATCTTCTTAACATCCACATCCTTAATAGTTGCTTCTAGTTTTTCCATATTCGCCACCTTCTCTCACACGTACTTCTTCGCCTTGTCTACCAAATCCATTCTTCTTTTTTGTTATTTAGAGTTTTGATTCAATCTCTCGTTGAGCCTCACCCTGAAAATATAAGTAGATGTTGTTATTAACGTAAGGAAATTTTGGGCCTTTTAGTTCCTTAAATATTGTTAAAATTGCACGCTCCATTCAGTTTTCTGACTGGTCATTCAAAAATAGTTAGTATTTGCCAAGTTATTGAAAAATAGCCACTACTTTACTGCAACAGAGACCGGTCCAGCATAATATACTGGACTCCGGTGCCCAGTGTATGAAATTCCAGCATATTATGATGGACCGGTATACTTTGCTGGCTCTAATATAATATACTGGAGACTCGAGCACCGCTGCTCTAAACTCTAGTGTATTATGCTTTATACTACAACTCCAGTATATTATGCTGCAGTATTTTTTCGGATTTTGAACAATGTTTTTGTTCAGACTAACATGAAAAGTGGCTAAAGTTCAATTACTTTTGGAACCGTAGTTATTTTTGAATGATCATTTGAAAATCTGACTATGTTTGAATTTCTCCCTAAATATTT
The DNA here is from genome assembly GCA_034376525.1 of Nicotiana benthamiana. Taxonomy (NCBI): domain Eukaryota; kingdom Viridiplantae; phylum Streptophyta; class Magnoliopsida; order Solanales; family Solanaceae; genus Nicotiana; species Nicotiana benthamiana. The sequence continues at coordinate 124,651,193 of CM067338.1, read as the reverse complement.
GATTAAGCATATTTAACTTTCAATTAATTGCATCGTACACTATTGATCCATCGCCAAATTTGACGATTATTAACTATAAATATTAGTACTATTTAATTATTCAATTTGTAATGTTACTTCATATTTGAGGGTAATACATTTTTTTTAAAAAAAATATAGATATATATTATTTTATATGTAAAGAGACCAAAAACATATTTTAATCAATGGTACAAGATTAATGACTAAAACTAAAATTTAACAGGATATAGTTATATTTAGTGGCGGGTATCCCCAAGACAAGAGGGGTTGCTCTGATGGTAAGCAACCACCATTTCCAACCGAGACGTTGTGAGTTCGAGTCTCCCCAAGAGCAAGGTGGGAAGTTCTTGGAGGGAAGGATGCATGTTTCCTATTTGGAAACAGCCTCTCTGCCCAAGGGTAGGGGTAAGGTCTGCGTACATACTACCCTCCCCAGACCCCACTAAGTGGGATTATACTTTGTTGTTATTGTTGTTGTTGTTAGTGGCGGATATCCGTCAATCGGCACGATTTTGAATGTTATTGGTTCTGCATATCGAATATCAATTTATAAATATGCTAAATCGATAATCAAACCAATAAAATATCTATTATCATGTATCGGTTAATCAATTATCAATAGTTAACCATTCAATTATCTATTTACTCCATAAGACAAAGTTATGTCATAAGTGATCAAGGAGATAACATGATGAGTAATGAGTTCTTTGATGAGGAGCTTCATGAGTTCAGCAAATGAATAGTAAATAATGCCTTAGCCTAACCAAAAGTTATTATTAGTTGTAGAAACAACACAAGCAGTTAGAAAACAAATGTAGAGTACGGCAAAATTATCAAAGGTCACTTTTACATTAACCAAATTCGTTTATTTCGAGATTTTTGTTATTTCTTCTAAAAGAGTGATCACAAGAGATGTATTAAGGCGCTAAACTTTAAATTTATCAAGTTTGGAGATTTTCTAGGAGAAAAAGTGAGAAGAAATAAGCATGGGCAACACTAGATCAGTTTGTAGAGAGTTTTGGGAGAATTGATTTTCTTGTATTGCTTACAAAAGTATATATAGAGTACAGAGAGGTATCAAATCCTACCAACTATAGGACTGTACAATATCAAATCCTACCAACCATAGGACTATATAATATCAAATCCTACCAACTATAGAACTGTACAATAATGAGAGAATATCTACCAATAATAAAAAGATACACAACAAAATATATCCTAATACGCCCCCTCAAGATGGAGGCCCGGAGGACACGCCAATCTTGGACATCAACAGAAGAAGCCGAGGACGAGATAAGTGTTTGGTGAGAGCATCAGCAAGTTGATCGGCAGAGGATACGTGAGCAACACGAGGAGACCCATTCTGAACCAATTGACGAACAAAGTGATAATCAATGGAGATGTGTTTTATGTGCGAATGAAGTACAGGGTTGGCACAGAGGTAAGTGGCACCAATGCTGTCGATGTAGATGACAGGAGCAGCCAGAAGAGGCACATGAAGCTCGCGCAGCAGGGAATGAATCCAACGGACTTCAGCGGCAACAGAAGCAATGGCACGATATTCAGCCTCAGTAGAAGATCGTGCAACGGAACGCTGCTTTTTGGAGCTCCAGGAAATAGGATTAGGCCCCAGAAAGACAACATAGGCACCAGTCGAGGAACGGTCATCACAGTTTCCACCCCAATCGGCATCAGAGAAACAATGCAGAGGTATAGCAGATGAAAGACGCAGCCAGACTCCAAAGTCACGCGTCCCATTCAGATACCCGAAGAGGCGCTTAACTGCACCCCAATGAGTGACAGTAGGAGCGTGCATGAACTGTGAGAGTTTATTCACAGCAAAGGAGATATCAGGACGAGTGAAGGAGAGATACTGGAGGCCCCCAAGGGCCTGTCGATAGGCGGATGCGTCTGCAGGAGCCGAGCCATTGGCCAGATAGAGGCGGGTGGACGCCGCTGTTGGCGTCTGAACAGGGTTGGATTCCAGCATATTATGACGAGTCAAAAGATCAACAACGTATTTACACTGAGAAAGAAAACACCCCTTGGAGTTGCGCAGAACTTCAACACCAAGAAAGTAGATTAGATCACCCATGTCTTTAAGAGAAAATTTAGTACCAAGAGAGTCAATCACACGGTTCAAGAAAGCAGAGTCACTACCAGTCAGTATGAGATCATCAACATATACCAAAAAATAGCCTGTAATACCAGAATGCTGCATGACAAAGAGCGAAGTTTCAGAGGTAGTGTTGACGAAACCCATAGCCAAGAGGCATTGGCGGAGCTCACTGTACCATGCTCGGGGTGCCTGTTTGAGACCACAAATAGCTTTCTGTAACTTACAGACATAAGATGGATAGGCTTTGTCAACAAAACCCGGTGGTTGTGCCATATAAACATCCTCTATATGTCTCCCGTGGAGAAAGGCATTGTTCACATCCATTTGACGAAGAGGACAGCCCTTGGATACAGCTAGACTGAGAACCAAACGCACAGTATCCGGCTTAATAACCGGACCGAAAGTCTCCTGGAAGTCTACACCTGGACGATGATGAAACCTTTCGCATCAAGCCGGGCTTTGAACTTGTCCACAGTACCGTCATGCTTTCGTTTGATACGATAAACCCACTTGCAGCCCACAACATTCGATGAAGAATTATGCGGAACAAGATCCCAGGTGCCATTCCGTAGCAGAGCATCAAACTCCAATGACATAGCAGCGTGCCAGCGCTCATCAGACATAGCACTAGACAAAGTCTGAGGTTCTATAACAGCTGGATAGGTTACAGCAGACATACCAAACTTCTTGTTGGGCGTAAAGATGTTATTTTTGCTGCGAGTTTGCATGTGATGACCACCCTGAGAGGATGAAGGTGGCGGCATAGTGGGTGTAGCGACGGCGGGGGCCGCTGCCGGTGCCGTAAGAGGCGCTGATGGCGCGGGCATTGGCGTCGGCGGTGCGTCCGGTGAAGGATCGCGAGTGGGAGCGGCGGCAGGTACTGGCGGAAGCAGCGGAAGGACATCTAGGGAAACCGGAATGGGTACAAGTGGAGACTCGGGGTGAGACGATTTGGAGAACGGGAAGATATCTTCATGGAAGGTAACATGACGCGAGACGAAGATTTTAGACGTTGTGGGATCAAAGCATAGATATGCGCTTTGAGTAGTGGAGTAACCGAAGAAGACACAGGCACAAGATCTGGGTTCCATTTTGTCTGAGGTGTAGGGCCGAAGCCAAGGGAAGCATTGACAGCCGAAGACGCGCAGTTTGGCAAGGTTGGGGCACCTAAGGAAGAGAGACTCAAATGAGGAGAGCTGGGAAGACGATTAATAAGATAGACTTTTGTGGCAAAGGCATAAGGCCAGTAAATGAGAGGTACAGAGGCATAATGAAGGAGAGTGAGACCAGTATCGACAATATGACGGTGACGGCGTTAAGCATAGCCATTGTGCTGAGGTGTATGAGGAGGTGAAGTGAGATGTGAGATGCCATTGGAGGCAAGAAAAGAGCGTAAAGCTAGGAATTCGCCCCCATTATCAGTATTCAGAGTAATGATTTTAGCAGAGAAATATTTTTCTACAATGATTTAAAAGTGGGGAAGGTTTATAAGATATCAGATTTACGACGTAAAGGAAAAAACCAAACATACTTAGAAAAATGATCAACAAAAATGACATAATATTTAAATCATTCATTATAAATAATTGGAGAGGTCCATACATCAGAAAAAATAAGCTGTAGCAGAGCAGTAGAAGATAAACTTCACTCAAAAAAGGGTAACTTGTGACACTTATGAAGCTTGCAAGATACACAAGCAAAATCAGACACACTACTGGACTCTAGACTGCTAGAGGACACTAAATGACGCAGGATTTTGGCTGACGGATGACCAAACCGAGAATGCCACAATGACGCAGAGAGCTTTTGTACTGTGAGGGCGGACGGAAGATGGGAAGCCGCCGGCCAGTAGTAGCGTTGGCCCTACGTGGGTCGCTGACGAGTGTTGCCCACGTGCGACGATCCTTCACCTGAAAATCAATATCAGAAAAAATAACATGAACATCATTGTGACGACATAATTGAGCAACAGAGATCAAATTTTTACGCATATGTGGAACACAGAGAGCCCCAGCCAATAAAAGAGAGGAATAACTGATAAGTTGTCTAGTATGTGTAATATTCAAACCTTCACCGTTACCAATAACCACATCATCTAAACCAGTGTAAGGACTGTGAAGAGACATGTTGGGAAGATCAGTGGTTACGTGATGAGAGGCACTAGAGTCTAGGATCCAATCGGATGTAGACGGAATTGTCGGAGAGTGATGGGCTATGTAAGCAGCCGGATAAGACGGCGGAGCGTATGCTGGCCGCGGCAGTGGTCCATCGTAAGGGGGCTGATTGGCGCCGAAAATTGGATAGGACGGACAGCGGCGCGCAGGGTGGCCAAATTCACTGCAGAGCTGGCAGTTCCCATTTTACCCGCGAGATTGGCCATTGTTGGAGTAACCACCACGACCGGAGGATGAACCACGGCTGCCCCGGCTGCGCCCCGCGGCCACCGAAGCGGTTACGGGTGGACTGCTGTCCGGTGACAAAGACATCCGACGGAGCCAAATCAGATGCGGCGGAGGTGGCCGGCGCACGAGTAGTAATCTGAGCCTCCATGCTTAACAGCTTGTCATGTAATTCAGCAAAAGAGATGGGAGATTCGAGGGCTTGGATGGCATGAGAGAGCTCCATATACGGATCATTAAGGCCATTGGGAAGCTTAATGACAAGATCCTCAGAATCAACAGTAACACCGAGGAGAGATAATTCATCCACAATCACGCGAATACCGTGCATAAAATCAGTAACAGATTTAGAACCTTTTACCGGATTATGGAGCTGTTGTTTGAGAGCCATGATACGACCACGAGAAGCAGTGTCGTATGTGCGCGCGAGATATCCCAGGCCTCTTTAGAGGTTTCCGCAACGGCAATAAAGGAGATGATCGTCGGTGTGATCGACGCGATGATCGCACTGAGAATAAGATTGTCCTAGCGAATCCAGTAAGGATATGCTGGATTGGAGGAAGTCACCTCTTTGTCGATGATAGTGTCTGGTGGGCACGGCTTTGATCCGTCCAAGAAGCCGAGGAGGTCGTAACCCATAAGAAGGGTTTGGAATTGGATTTTCCACACCTGTTAATTAGTGGAATCCAATTTGAGTGTGATCTGAGCTGATGCATTGATGGCAATCGACTGGAGAAGATCGTTTGATGTCGTAGCGGCCATGAAGCGCGAGGCAAAGGAGAGAAGGCGCTGATCGACGTCGAGAGAGAGAGGGCTGCCGGTTAGTGCAGCGGCGGCGCGGCAAGACACCGGAGAGAGGCGGTGGACCGAGAAGGTCGGTGGCGCTGGAAGGAAGAATTAGGGTTTCTTTGGCGATAAGCCAGTGACGTATGATACCATGTAGAGAGTTTTGGGAAAATTGATTTTCTTGTACTGCTAACAAAAGTATATATCGAGTACAAAGAGGTATCAAATCCTACCAACAATAGGACTGTACAATATCAAATCCTACCAACTATAGGACTGTACAATATCAAATAATATCAACTATAGAACTGTACAATAATGAGAGAATATCTACCAATAATAAAAAGATACACAACACAATATATCCTAATACAGTTTGTGGGAAAATGAAAACCTTGTTGATTCAGTTAATCATCCTAACCAAATATTTGAGAGGAAATACTGTAACATACATTTATTACTGTGAAATTTATGAAAACGAATTCACACCAGCCATCCTAATAAAGTACTTCCTCCGTTCGAATTTATGTGAATTTGTTTGACTAGGCATGAAGTTTAAGAAAAAATAAAGACTTTTGAAATTTGTGGTACTAAACAAGTTAAAAATGGGTCCAGGGTATTTGTGTGGTTATAAGAACTTCTCATTAAGAATATAATTGTAAGTTTAAGCTAAATTGATACCAAATTTAGAAAGGATTCATTCTTTTTGGCACGGACAAAAAAGGAAATAGGTTCACATAAATTGGAATTGGGGGAGTAGTAAATATTGTTTCATCTTCTTAAAATTAGATAATCTTGAGTATTTAATGTTGCATTAGGAGGGTGTTTAATTTCCTCATAGGTCATCACCGTTTATCATTGCAAGAACTTACACTCTTTTTATTGTTTGTAATTCAAACACATTTTTAACTATCTTATGTGATGCTTATATTCTTTTTACTTATTGACATGGCCCCGAATCTAGTTTTATATAAATATAATATATGCAAAAATTAATATATCAAAAAAATAAAATAAAAAATTTAAATTATAAAGATTTTAATATAAAAATTAACTATATACACAATATATAATAAATTAAACGTCCAAAAAATAAAAAGATGAATAAAATAATAATAAACAAAATTTGATGTGATGAATAATGTTGCACCAAATTTAGTACAACACTATTCATGCTCTATAATAGTGCAAGAATTGGTGTTTCATTGGAGAAAAAATACCAAATTTGAATTTAAGTAATGTAGAATGACATCAAATGTTAGTTAAATAACACTAAATTTTATATATATAGAGAGAGTAGCATTTGAATGAAACGCCAAATTTGGTGCCTCAAATTAAAAAAAAAACTCTTTCGTAAAGCAATATAGAATGACATCACTTAAAGTCATGTATCTTCATATAGTTCCGAATTTGGCTAATGTTATTTGACATTAAATCTATACTATATTAAAAGCACGAAAGCGCTTAGCGAAATGTTGTTCGCTTTTTTTATCCTTTAAAAATTGATTTTACATTGGATACATTTCTAATTTTGTTATGAAATAATATAAGAATAAGAATAATAATACAAGAACAAGAACAATATAGAGAGAAGTAGAGAGAGGAGTATTCTTATTGATACTTTTGGGGTGATTTACAATGGGGTAAGACCCCTCTATTTATAGGCATAGAAAAGACTTAGCCTCAAAGTAAAACTCTAGAATCTCTCTAAATATAGACATTCACCTTAAATAGGATTCTATTTATAACACTCCCCCTTAAATGTCTATTCAATAATGTGCCTCGTTAAAACCTTAACTAAAACAAAACCCAATGGGAAAAATTAAAGACAAAGGAAAAAGAGTACACATGTTTGAATATGCGCCTATTGGTTGCCTCGTTAAAAACCTTGCAAGGAAAACCCAGTTGGGACAAAACCTTGTAAGGAAAAAAGAGTGTAACGCGCATTAACTCCCCCTGAATAGAGCATCAACTGACATCCTTTAGCATTTGTATTCCAATCTTGTGCATCATCTTCAAAACGACCTTTGATAGAGATTTGATAAATAAATCAGCCATATTGATTTGAATAAAATCGCACCTTGAAATTATCATTCTTGATAGATATGAACATCTTCATATAATGTCGTGGAATAACTCTTCAATATCTCCATAGATGTATTCTCGATGCCATCATGCTTTGACTTTATACTTTCAAGTATTTGAACTACATGTCCAAATCTACATGTCTTTCATATGGAATCAATTCTACTTGAATTGTATCTCTTCCATTTGGCCAATATTTTGTTTGTATTCGACAAACATAAGGTCCTCATCGATATTTAGCGCTATCATTGATGTCGTCGACGAACATTTTATATCGGTTCCAGTAAATTTTCATAAAGACATAACATGGAGATCTCTTCATTCATACATTCAGGTACCTGAATCTCTCATGAGATTTTATGAAGTGTTATGTCAAGTGATCTTCTGGATCACTTGCCTCCTTATTATGATCACTTTGATCATTTGCTCATCTTCTTTATTAAGAAGTTCCTTTTGAAACCGATTTGTCTATACGCTTCAAGCGTATCCAAGACTTTATCCTTCTAGAACTTAATATGAGCATTTGCAGTGAGAATATAGTTACTTTCTTTGGGTCAGCAAATGCGTGTAGCATGCTTTGCAATATGTTGCAATTGAATTATCCTTTTATGAACTTCAGGTTCATATTCGAGGATCTACACAAATGATAATTCATCTCATGTAGCCTTTTCTCAAGTGTTTATCATGTCTCCTCCTCATGTTAGAAAAGCTAACTTGTTTCCTCAACTTTGAGAAATCATCTTTGTGCATTATTATGTCAATATACACAGCACATTAATAATAAGATGAAATTATTTGGTTCCTGGCCCTGAATCACTTGTGAGGGGAGAATATACTCTCGTATACAACGTATATCAAACTGATATATATAACTCTGTTCTCATAAGAAACAGTTTAGCTATTAAGTGGAGGCACTCAATAATTATCTTGCTAAACCATCTATGATGTAAACCAACTTATCAAGATGAACTATCTTGAGTAGAAAATCTGGAAATTAAGCTCGATGTTAGATTACTGAGCAATTTACCTCGCAAGCACCGGCCAGGCTGCGGGTTAATAACAATTGCGCATGTAACCATATCATAGATGCATTATATGTGGTATACATGGCAGGTGAATGGGCTCATATTCACCTTTGGTATTTTCAGAATTTATGGGCTTGAACCCGAACTCTTTAGTTGGTCAGTTCATTAATGAGAACAAGTAATACAAGATAATTCGTAAAGAACTTTCTAGTTCTTTAATATTCACCCATGTGAATTCTCTATTATTGCACATCATACTTAAAATGAGATGGCTAACCCGAATGCCAACTGAATGAATTATCAATATTGATAAACTTCAAATTTACACCATGACATGTGCAATTATCAATAAACTTCAAGTTTATTATGGTATGGGTTTTTATACCAATAAATATCCACTTTATTGTGGCATTCTTTTGTTTGTGTAGTACAAACTGGAGAATAAAGCGGGTAGCTTTTCATATACAAATTATCCCGCTACAAGTTGTAGTAATAGAAGATATCAAATCTTTCCTTTATTTATAGTCTCAATACAATCAGCGCTTTCGCGTGTACTTTGGAAACTGAATAAGTTTCTTTGAGACTTACTACAGCACAATACTCAATTGTGTTTCTCCAACATAGTAATAATTGGCTCTTCTAAAGCTCTCAATTAATTTTGTACTACCACAAATTTGTCAACATCCATGTGGTGAATATATTTCTTAAAGAGAAAGTTATACCATTATGGTCATGTCAAACTTATATGCAAGATATGTTTCTTGCATTATCGTTGTCCTTTAATAGTCATATTTCCAAAATACTTTGGCGTACAATAGGTACGTGACCAACGACCATTCATGCCATATATCATCTCAAACCTCCTTCTAGGGGTGAGTGTGGTATATTCTATACCAATTTCATGTTCATATTCTTCCAATAATGAATATGTATTCGTGAATCAGATGTTGTCACATTCACTGCGGGGATATGTGATTTTGTTATCCTTTTTCAAATCTGTAAATGCGTCTGGCATTTGATTTGTTATTCTTTGCAAATGGATAATCTTTTGCACCTCATTTTCACAAATGGAGGTATGTGGATCAAGATGAGATAATGATGCATTTTTCCACAAAATTTCCCGTCACCAACTTCTCCCCCTAATTTTGGGAAAAGTGTCTCATCAAATTGACAGTCTGCAAATCGTGCAGTGTACAAATCCCCTGTCAATGTTTCGAGGTAGCGAATAATGGAGGACGATTCAAACTCAACATATATTCCTAACCTTCTTTGCGGACCCATTTTGGTGCGGTATGGCGGTGCTACAGGCACATATACTGCGCATCCAACAATTCTTAAATGGGATATATTAGGTTCATGACCCAAAACTAATTGCAACGGGGAATATTTGTGACAATTCGTCAGTCAGAGACGAACTAGCATTGCTGTATGCAAAATGGCGTGACCCCAAACCGAAGTGGGCAGCCTCGTTTTCACGAGTAAATGAGGTATTCAAGATTATACTCATGTATTGTCTCAATCTGATATCCATTTTGAATGATATCTCTAAAACTCAACAAGTTCCTTTTAGACTTGGAGGAGAACATTGCTTTCTCTAAAATATTGTTCCTTTAGGCAGAGTTATAGTTGCTCTTCAGGAGCCTTCAATCAATTTAATTCCCTTGATTTGACATACAAAAGAAAATATACGAACATGAGAATAAGCAAATTCAATCCGTTTGTTTCATATTTAAACAATATTTTCGAAATCTGCTGAGGTTGTTCGACTAACTTAGTTGATAGTCGACTATCATGGGAAGCAGTTATTAGGATAGTCGACTAACTAAATTGGATAGTCGACTATCTTGCCTTGCGGAAAAATCCAGTTTTAATGCGAAATATTAGATAGTCGAATAACTAAGTTGATAGTCGACTATCTTAGTAAACAGTCATCAGGATTTCGACTATCTAAATCAGATAGTCGACTATCTTAGCTTGCGGAAAAATCCAGTTTTATTGCGAAATATTAGATAATCGACTAACCGTTAGGTTAGTCGATTAACTCTACTGGAAAATAGAAATATCATTGAAATTTGAGCATATTGAAACATTCTAAGAACTAATACTAACATTATATCATAAAATAACTAATACGAGTTGATACTAATGATTATTAGTTTATTCACTAATACAAATAAGTAAAATAAAATCAAACAACTCCATCTTCTTTCATCACAGATCCATCACCGATTAGGTGGTCTATTTTCCCCTCAGGGTGCTCAAAGAAGTCTGCCCACATCTAAGTGGGTGATGTCAAAGTTGTCGTCAGAGACAAAATTTGTTTCAGGGCCTTTACTCTTTCGAGATGCTTGATAAAGGTCAACCAAATGTCTTGGTATACGGCAAGCTTTTGACCAGTGCCCTTTTCCACCGCAACGATAACATATAGTTTCTGAACTATTTGCCTTAGGATTCTTATCGTATCGTGCTTGTGGCAGAGTGACCAACTTCAGGTTGTCATATCTCTCTTTTAAGCCATTCCACAAGATAGGTGGATCTTTGACTGTGATATATTCAATTTTCAAACCTTCATCAAGGTGATGGCGCAAGTAAATCAAGGCCTTAGCACTGTTTCAAACTTTCATCAAGGTGATGGCGCAAGAAAATCAAGGTCGTAGCATAGTCTTGGGTGGATGCATTATTTCTGTCTTTAATGGCGTCTCCAAGACCCATTGCATCCAAATGGATTTCAGCATCCAACACCCATGTCATATAGTTCTTGCCCGAGATTTCAAGGGCAACGAACTTTCTTTTCATAATGTCAGACATGAAACAAAATTACATCAAGAGCGTGTTCATACTTACGGGCTTTATTATCACATTCACTTCAGGGAATGGATTATAATCATCTGTATGTGTTATATACAATCTCATGTCAAATATTACTTTCATAAAGTGAAAGATTATTTTGAGAATCTTCATTATCACAATGATGACGATTATAATTCCGTCTATTGCCTCGTCCACATTCATTGATACCGTCATGGTAATAATTTTGTCTTCTTTCAGACTTATCACATACTGCTACCACATTCTCTAAAGGGAATGGAGCAAATTCAATTGGACGGATTTTGTCTTCTTTCAGACTTATCACATACTGCTACCACATTCTCTAAAGGGAATGGAGCAAATTCAATTGGACGGATTTTTTTAATTCTTTGCCCACAATCATACATGAATTTAATCATGGCAAGACATAGAACTTTTACCACTTCACGTGGTTATAATTCCTTACAAACTCCATTAGAGTTATAATCAAACTTTGTTGTCTATGTTTGTATATGAAATCAAATCGTAGAATTTCAAGAATTTGAAAGAGAAAAGTAAAATACTTACCTTTAAGGTATACCAATAAATGTTGTGATATCAAATATACCTCTTGAGTTTCCATCCCAAATTAATTAATTTTGGTTAATTTCTTTCTCCAGCTTCGTCTACCTCCTCTCCGAGCTAAGCAAAATCCTCAGTAATGCTTTCGCAGTAATGTGCACCAATTCTGAATACTCAAAAGCATATTGGTGCCCTAATGAAAATTTAAGGAATATTTTGTGGTTGATCCCAAAATATTTGGCTTTTTGCTTCGTATAGAAATTCTGGAAGAAGGAAGAAATCAAATTCAATTGGTTAGAGACTCGTGCTGATAACGTGTTATGAAATAATATAAGAACAAGAATAATAATACAAGAACAAGAACAATATAGAGAGAAGTAGAGAGAGGAGTATTCTTATTGATACTTTTGAGGTGATTTACAATGGGGTAAGACCTCTCTATTTATAGGCATAGAAAAGACTTAGCCTCAAAGTAAAACTCTAGAATCTCTCTAAATATAGACATTCACCTTAAATAGGATTCTATTTATAACAAATTTGAATTAATTTCCTAATATTAAGGACTTTAAAAGTTACTAAAATTTTACTAATTAAATCATTCCTTATTTGACCTAGTATGAAGTCCTAATATTTAGGATTTAATAAAAATACTATAATAAAGAAAAACATGTAAAAGATTCTCCGAAGAAGTAAACAATTCAATTACCCAGCATATTATCTTCGATGAAAATTTAGTTTCCAACAATAATGGTGTTTTGAAGTCAACTACGAATTATTTGACTTTTAATGTATGTAGCATTTAATTATAGTATAAATAAAAACTGATAATAGATAATATACTTCCATATAATACTTGAACTCCCTTCATATTCAAATAATAAATTTTCTTTGTTGATTTTTAGTATAATATTTAAAAGTTACACTAAAATATTAGACAAAGAAGTGAGTATTTTCTCATTGATTTTATGGGTAATCTTTTGAAAATTCCACCCAACAACTAGATAAAAATAACTAAGAAAATATTTTAAAAAATTAAAAATAATTTTTATATTAAACAAAATTGAAGGATAACAATTTCGAGATAAAATGTGAGATTAGTTAACTTCATGTTTGGTTATTGTTTTTTTTTTTTGGTATAGGAAATTGCGAGAATAGTTATATCACAATCTTATTTAGCTACTATTGTTATTCCACATTCAATGTGGGATAATAATTTGGGGATTAGCTGTCCCAAATTAATTAATTAAATGACCAAAATATCCTTCTCCAAAAACACTTATTCAAAAATCTTTTAAGACCAAGGTTAAAGTTGAAATTAAAATTTATCCGAGTTTATATATGAAAAAATCAAAACACATTTTCTACATTATACTCCATATATTCTATTTTTAATTCAATAAATCAAATATTTATCAATTGAAAGTATATCTAATAAATATTTTGTTATTATTTAATTTTTGTATTATTATTTTTTCATTATAATCCCAATAAGTTTTTTTGCGAATTAAAAGACCCCTTAGGCTACAAAAATTTATTTTTATAAAGAGAAGGCGCAAAAAATAACTTGAAAACAGAGAAAATTTCATTACAATATTATATTTAGAGTCAAATTGGTAAAAAAGCGTACTTGAAACAATAAGGATAGATAGTAAAAGATAAAATTGTATATTCTAAATGAATTATTAATTTATTTTTCATTTTTTATTTAGTTGTTTTTAGATTTTACTCTGTAGCTATCAATTTTCCTTGAGCTATAAGGACAACCTCCTCATCTCAAATCTCTAAAGAGAATAATTTTTAAAATTTTCGAAAGTTTTATTTGACAGATCTTTAAAGCATCTTGATAACAATATTTGTGCATTTCTTGCTTGTTTTTAATATTAGGTCACATGAACAATAATAAATGTGGAGAGTTTTGGCAGAATTAATTTTCTCGTATTGCTCACAAAAGTATATATAGAGTACAGGGGTATCAAATCCTACCAACTATAGGACTGTACAATAATGAAGGAAATCAAATCCTACCAACTATAGGACTGTACAATAATGAGAGAATATTCTACCAATAATAAAAAGATACACACAATTATATTCTAATACGCCCCCGCAAGATGGAGGGTTGGAGGACACGCCATTCTTGGACATCAGCAGAAGAAGCCGAGAACGAGATAAGTGCTTTGTGACAGCATCAGCAAGCTGATCAGCAGAGGATACGTGAGCAACACGAAGAGACCCATTCTAAGCCAGTTGACGAACAAAGTGATAATCAATGGAGATGTGTTTCATGCGCGAATGAAACACAGCATTGGCACAGAGGTAAATGGCGCCAATGTTGTCGCTATAAATGACAGGAGCAGCCGAAAGAGGGACATGAAGCTCGCGCAGTAGGGAATGAAGCCAACGAACTTTGGCTGCAGCAGAAGCAATGGCACGATATTCAGCCTCAGTAGAAGACCGTGCAACGGAACACTGCTTTTTGGAGCTCCAGGAAATAGGATTAGGCCCAAGAAAGACAACATAGGCACCCGTTGAGGAGCGATCATCATAGTTTCCACCCCAATCAGCATCAGAGAAACAATGCACAGGTATAGCAGATGAAGGACGCAGCCAGACTCCGAAGTCACGCGTCCAATTCAGATACCGAAAGAGGCACTTAACTGCACCCCAATGAGTGACAGTAGGCGCGTGCATGAACTGTGAGAGTTTATTCACAGCAAAGGAGATATCAGGACGATTGAAGGAGAGATACTGGAGGCCCCCAAGGGCCTGTCGATAGACAGATGCATCGGCAGGAGCCGAGCTGTCGGCCAGATGAAGACGGGTGGACGCCGCTGATGGCGTCTGAACAGGATTCGATTCCAGCATATTATGACGAGTCAAAAGATCAACAACATACTTACGCTGAGAAAGAAAACACCCCTTGGAGCTGCGCAGAACCTTAACACCAAGAAAGTAGCTTAGATCACCCATGTCTATAAGAGAAAATTTAGTCCCAAGAGAGTCAATCACACGGTTTAAGAAGGCAGAGTCATTACCAGTCAATATGAGATCATCAACATATACCAAAAAATAGGCTGTAATACCAGAATGCTGAAAGACGAAGAGCGAAGTGTCAGAGGTAGTGTTGACGAAACCCATGGTCAAAAGGCATTGGCGGAGCTCACTGTACCATGACCGGGGTGCCTGTTTGAGACCATAAATAGCTTTCTGTAACTTACAGACATAAGATGGATAGGCTTTGTCAACAAAACCCGGTGGTTGTGCTATATAGACATCCTCTGTAAGCCTCCCGTGAAGAAAGGCATTGTTCACATCCATTTGACGAAGTGGCCAGCCCTTGGATACACCTAAACTGAGAACCATACGCACAGTTGCCGGCTTAATAACCGGACTAAAAGTCTCCTGGAAGTCGACACCTGGTCGCTGATGAAAGCCTTTAGCAACAAGTCGAGCTTTGAACTTATCCACAGTACCGTCAGGCTTTCGTTTGATACGATAAACCCACTTACAGCCCACAACATTCTGTGAAGAATCAGGTGGAACAAGATCCTAGGTTCCATTCCGTAGCAAAGCATCAAACTCCAATGACATAGCAGCACGCCAGCGCTCATCAGACATAGAACTAGACAAATTCTGAGGTTCAGTAACAGCTGGAGAGGTGACAGCAGACATACCAAACTTCTTGTTGGGCGTAAAGATGTTATTTTTGCTGCGAGTTTGCATTGATGACCATCCTGAGAGGATGTAGGTGGCGGCATAATGGGTGTAGCGGCGGCAGGGGCCGCTGGCGGTGTTGGAAGGGGCGCTGGTGGCGCGGGCGATGGCGCCGGAAGTGCGTCTGGTGAAGGATCGCTAGTGGGAGCGGCGGCAGGTACTGGTGGCGGCAGCGGAAGGACTTCTAGGGAGACCGGAATGGGTACAGGAGGAGACGCGGGGTTAGACAATTTGGAGAATGGGAAGACATCTTCATGGAAGGTGACATGACGCGAGACGAAGATTTTAGACGTTGAGGGATCAAAGCATAGATAGCCGCTTTGAGTAGTAGAGTAGCCGAAGAGGACACATGCACGAGATCTGGGTTCTATTTTGTGTGAGGTGTAGGGCCGAAGCCAAGGGAAGCATTAACAGCCGAAGACACGTAGTTTGGCAAGGTTGGGGCGCTTATGGAAGAGAGACTCAAAGGAGGAGAGCATCGAGAGATTTGTCTTGGGAAGACGATTAATGAGATAGACTGTTGTAACAAAGGTATAAGGCTAGTAAATGAGAGGTACAGAGGCATGATGAAGGAGAGTGAGACCAGTATCGACAATATGACGCAGACGGCGTTCAGCATAGCCATTGTGCTGAGGTGTATGAGGAGGTGAAGTGAGACGTGAGATGTCATTGGAGGCAAGAAAAGAGCGTAAAGCGAGGAATTCGCCTCCATTGTTAGTATACAGAGTAATGATTAAAGCAGAGAAATATTTTTCGACAATGGATTTAAAGATGGGGAAGGTTTGTAAGACATCATATTTACGGCGTAAAGGAAAAAACCAAACATACTTAGAAAAATACCATGTAGAGAGTTTTGAGAGAATTAATTTTCTCGTATTGCTCACAAAAGTATATATAGAGTACAGGGGTAACAAATCCTACCAACTATTGGACTGTATAATAATGAGAGGATATTCTACCAATAATAAAAAGATACACACAATTATATTCTAATAATAAATTCATAAGATATTCCCACATGGTTCTTTAGAAATAAGAATAAAGCATTTACGGATTTTTATAGAGAAAAATTTCTTTCTTTATTGAGTTAGCTAAATGGGATTAACATTTAGTATTTTCAAAAATTTACCTTTTGTTTTATATCCCAAAGACATTAGTTAAATATTATTTATGTAATTGTTTAAAATTATATATTCAATGATATGGGGTACACGTTCAGAGCGCGTACCCTAAGACTCTTCATTATTTGGACTTAACTCTCAACTAATGGAGGTTAAAAACCTAACAAGAACATTATTTCAGTAACATTAAAAAACATTTTGAAAAAAGAAAGAGAGCAGTAAAAAAGAGACAGAGATATGACATAAAACCAAAAGCACCGAGCTAAGACGCGAGAATTAAACCTGTGTTATCTCAGCAGTGCTTACTAATCTTCTCTTAATCCACTGTTGCCACTTCTGTAATTTTCCGCATAATAAATTTAAATAAAAATTATGGTCAATAAGGATTCAATAGTTGTATAGGGCTATCTTAAATGCCCGCTTAGTAATGCGACATGCGGAGCCTATGGCTTATGAAAAGCGAGACAAATAGCAATCAGGTTCGAAAACAGCAATTTCGTTTGTTCCCGAAGGGAATGATGTTCGTAAAAATAAAATAAATGTTTGTCACCCGATAATATTTAATGAAGAATATTTTATAGCATTAAATATGTAGTTCATTACTGAGAATGTAACATTCATAGACTGTCGTTAAATGACCCGCATAACCAACATTTAAGAAAGGCTCAATCCTAGGACCTTAATCCCTAGGAACAATATAAGTAGTGAGTTCAACAACTATTGTTAGGCGGAAATTTTCGGATAAACTCATACTACACATTGTTCAAAGCTCAATAATATCATATCGTTTTGCTTATTAATATTGTTACTACCACCTCCGGAAGCTCTGCTCCCGAAACCAAGATTTATGTGGTCTTATCTTGATTTCAATGCTAAGTCTTACATCCTTCTTTAATTTATGTATTATCTTGGAATCAAATCGATTCACTTGTTTATAAATCGCATATGTAAATTCAACTGTACCATTTAAGAGTAAATATTCTGGCGCCCATCGTGGGGCTTAGACAGTTTTATAATTGAGTTGGTTCTTGCATCTATTACTAACCTAATTGATTGTTTGTTCTTAACCAAAATCATAGAAAAAGGCAGATAATGATGTCAACATCGCACACATAGTTGAGTCCCAAGGAAATCAGCCTCAGTACGAAGATTCGATCAGTGATACCTGCAACGAGGGGGATGAGGCAATGCCGGCCCATAAGGGAAGTATCCGCGTCATGTTAGAGAGACAACTCCTAATGATGCTGCAGAAAAGCACATCGATGAAACAATAAGGATCCTAAGGGAGAAACAAAAAGCTATTATGGGTCATCTCTCACGACAAGACCAGGTCATGAAGGAGTTGAGACAGGCATTGTCGGGTGCTTCCAACAATGCAAATGGACGAGGCCCAGTTCCTCCAGGTGCTCATGCAAATCAAACAATGCAGAGGGTCAACAACAACACCCCGAGGGGCAATGTCTATTTTGACAAGGCTGGGGGGAACGGTAGCGGATCTTGTAACAATAATGAGAATAATCCTTTTAAAATCAAACTCATGCTGTTTATAATGGAAATAAATGCCAAAATAGATCAGATTCCTGGCACACCACGAGTACTGAAAAGACCGAACTCAAATAGATACACCCATTTGTCGTTCAAACCAAGCACAGCACCATCATTGATCCAGAAGCGGTTCAAAATCTCAGACGTGTTAAAGTATGATGGTGTTGACCCAAGAACAGGTGAAGTTTTGAAGAATGACAAATGAATTCAGTCATGGACCAGGTCCATCATGTGAAGCACAATGATGACCAACATACACATGTGAGATGCACGTTAAGGAGATAAGTCCCTTTGATCAAGCGGCAATATCTCCTGATCTGATCAAAAAGATTGCATATTGGACAAGGAGAGAAAGTCTCCTTATGAGAAGAGAACACAATCTGGATAAAAGATAGTATTGGAGTTTGTGTTGTTTAAAGGCTCAATTTCGATGGAAGATCAGCAGTTGAGTCTCAATCAAACTCTAATTACTAACTCATTAAATAACAGTGATCGTTCTCTTTTACAGATATTGCACAAACGTAGAAGTTAAACTAAAGTGAGAGAAAGAGAGGAAGGCAATTTCGCAAGAAATTTATGTGAGATTCGAGTGTGCACTTCTGAAGCTACTTGAACGAGATAGAAGAACCAGTTTCATTGTGTTTTTTCTTATTCTAGTTCAATTGTAGTAGGTGGTTTAAAGTTATACCTTTCAGCTTTCATAAAAGCATTTGTACTAGGTACTTTGAGTGTTCAAGTTATAGGCTAACTTGAAGTTGTCGCAACAGTAAGGCTGTGTGCTACGAAGGGATTCGAGTTAATTCTTAGGTTTACAAAAAGTTTTTGCAAATGTTGTTTTCGCTCAGTGATTTTAGTGGAAGTTTGGGAAAATCTTACTGAGTAGTAGGTCGTGACTTTTTCATCTTTTGAGCCAGGTATTTTCTATGTAAAAATCTATGTGTTCTTTATTTTATGTACTTTTAATTCCGCAAACAGTAGTAGTTAGAACATCTAGAAGAACTTGGTTTTTCTAGATCAAAAATTGGGTACCACACAAATCACCTCCCTCCCTCGCCTCTTGTGTGGTATTGACATTTCAAACACCAATTGGTATTAGAGCGGGTTTTCCTTGAAGAAGCTAACAGCTTAGGAAAAGATCAACATGAGTGCACCACCTGGAAATAGGAAAGGGCAATCTACTACTAGGTCTTCACTTTTCAACGGTCAGTACTATTCTTAGTGGAAGAACAGGATGAGGGATTACATTATTGGAGAAGAATATGAACTCTGGGACATAGTCTCTCTCTCTCTCTTTCTCTCTCTCTTTCTCTCTCTCTCTCTCTCTCTCTCTCTCTCTCTCTCTCTCTATATATATATATATATATATATATATATATATATATATATATATATATATATATATATAGGGCCCTCTAGCAACTACAAAGAAGAATACCAGAAGAAGTAGGAGAAAAATGCTAAAGCTAAGAAATGGCTTCTCTGTGAACTTGGTCTAGATGAGTACAGTAGAATTCAAAATTGTACCACTGCTAAGAAAATCAGGGACACTTTGCAAGTGGATCATGAAGGAACACCTCAAGTGAAGAGGTCAAGAGGAACACTGTTGTACTCTCAGTATAATAATTTCACCATGAAGGAAGGAGAAACCATCTAAGAGATGTGTATAAGGTTCACCACACTGACAAATGAACTTAAATCTCTTGGAAGGATTATTTTAGAAGAAGATAAAGTTGAGAAGATTCTGACAAGGGTTATGCCAGTCTCTTAGGAAAGCCAAATCATTGCTATTCAAGAATCCAAGAATATTTCTACCCTCAAGCTGGATGAACTAATTGGAAACTTTACTGCCTATGAACTGAGAAGGTAAACCATGAATATGGGTGAACCCAAGAAGGAAAGAAGTATGGCTCTCAAAATTGCTGAATGTTCAGATCTGGAGGATAATGAAATGGCTATGATCACTAGAGATTTCAAAAATTACCTGATGATGGGAAAGGGTTCATCAAGAGGTACAAACTTCAACAAACCAAGGGCTCCTGAGAAATAGACAAATGAGGGCTGCTACAAGTGTGGTAAGACTAATCACATGATCAAGAAATGCCCTCAATGGGAAATTGAGTTGAAGAAGGAAAGGGCTGAACGAAGGAGAAGGAAGAAGAAAGAGGTTCAACCAAAAAGGAACTAAGGATCAACAAAGGCTATGGTTGCTATTTAGGAGAAATATCAGATGAGGACTCAGAGGATGAAGCTGGAGATGAACATGAACTTATGATCATCAGAGAATCAGATAATGATCAAGAGGTAAGTATTTTTCATCTCAAAGACAAGATTAAATTCCTATATAAAGAAAGATTGTCTTAGCTATTACAAGATTTCATTGATGAGTCTAAGATAATTAACAATGAGAAGGAAGAGCTGTCTAGGGAATGCATGATTCTAAAATCCAAGTGCAAAAATCTAAAGTCTAGGACTAATGAGAGTGAAGGTGAAAATGTCGAGTTGAAGAACCAGGTTCTTGAACTTGACACTAGTATCCTAGAACTTAGGTATGGGAACTTAAAGCTGAAACTAGGAACAGGAAAGAAGAAAGTTGATCACACTCATCTCATCTTAGAAGAAAACTTAGGAAAAATGAAGGATGAGTTGTATAGGAAAGATGAGCATATAAGTGTATAGATCTAGGGAAGTTAAAACATGAATTAGACAGAACTTGCAAATGGAACAAGGCTTTTGATGCACTCTCATCGCTACAAGAACATCATAGTAGCAACAAAAGAAGACTTGGTTATAGGACTCAAGCACCTAAGTGGGATCCTAAAAGAAAGTACCTCACTCTTCCTGAAAACAAAATTTGCACACAAAATGGCAAGGTTGGTCATTACAAAAATGAATGTAATACAAAAGAAAAGGCCAGTGAAAAGAATAAAACTTTTGTTCAAGAAAAAGGTAGGCTGCCTGGGTGGGCTAGAAGGAATCTGATTTATCCCTTTACCCATAGAAAGTGACTCAAACAAGTTTAGGTTCCTAAGACTAACCCCTGATTTATTTTTGTCGGTCCAAGTGAAAGGAAGCAGCCAAATATGGTACATGGATAGTGGCTACTCAAAACATATGACTGGAAGCAAGAACCATTTCCTTTCACTTGAGGAATTAAAGGGAGGTAATGTCTCCTTTGAAAGTGGGAAGAAAGGTGAGATTATTGGGGTTGGAAAGGTAGGTAAGACAGACTCTCACTTTATTGAGAATGTCTACTTGATAGATGGATTTAAATATAGCTTGATCAGTGTGTCATAACTATGTGATAGAGGTAACCTTGTAGCATTCGCCTCTATTAAATGCTTTGTAATTAATCTTAATACTGACAAGATTATTTTGTAGGGAAAGAGAGTTAACAATATTTACATTGTAGATTTGTTCACTCTCTCATAAAATGAACTAACTTGTCTAAGTGTGCTGGATAATGATCCCCTCCCATGGCACAAAAGACTTGGTCATGCTAGTCTGAATCAGCTGAACAAATTAGCCTCCAACGACTTGGTAATAGGGTTAACTAACATCAAGTTCAAGGAAGACAAATTTTGTGAGGCCTGTGCAATGGGGAAGTAGGTAAGATCATCCTTCAAAAGCAAGAAAATGGTAAGCACAATCAAGTAGTTGGAACTTGTCCATATGGATCTCTGTGGTCCAATGAGAAACATGAGCATGTGGAAAGAAATATGTAATGGTGCTTGTTGATGATTATTCTAGATTTACCTAGGTTCTATTTCTAACTTCTAAAGATGAAGCATTTGATACGTTTACTGCATTTGTTAGAAAAACTCAGAAACAATTAGGAAATCAACTTGCATCCATTAGGTCTGATCATGGAACTGAATTTGAAAATTCTATGTTTGCTGAATTCTATTATGAAAATGGTATAGATCATGATTTTTCCGCCCCTAGGACTCCTCAACAAAATGGAGTAGTTGAAAGAAGGAATAGGACTCTTAAAGACATGTCTGGGACTATGCTTCTTTCTAGTAAGTTGCCCCGTAGCTTCTAGGCAGAGGCTGTAAACACTACATGCTATATTATCAATAGATGCATGACCAAACCACTTGTAGAGAAGACTCCCTATGAGTTACTTAAAGGGAGAAAACCAAATATATCTCATCTTAGGGCATTTGGATGTAAGTGTTTGTGCACAATAATGGAAATGACTCCCTAGGTAAGTTTGATCCCATAAGTGATGAGGGATTATTCTTGGGATGTTCTTCACATAGCAAAGCATATAAAGTATTCAATAAAAAAACTTTGTGTGTAGAAGAATGTGTACATGTAGTATTTGATGGAACTAACATTCCTTCTGAGAGACAAAAACATAAAGATGAAGCCATTGGATTGGTAAAAGACTTGACTGAAGCCTCAGCACAAGTCAAAGTGGCACCAACATAAGGAACAGGCGATGGAATAGATTTTTCCATCCAGGGCAGCCTGACATGGGGAACTAATCAAAGAGGAATTGAAATAAATTCCTTAATGAAACTTGTTCATATGACCTTGTTCCTCAGCAACAGATATAGGAGAAACATCTAGCAGAAACCAGTTGGTTGTGAAACCTCACAAGTATCAAAGTTCTCATCCCATTGAGAACATTATCATTGATCCAACATATGGAGTTAAAACTAGATCAAAGTTAATGAATCTGTGTAATGCTTTTTATCTCTTATTTAACCTAAAAATGTTGTTGAGGCTTTGCAGGATGCAGATTTGGTGATTTCTATGCAAGATGAACTCAATTAGTTTGAGAGAAGTCAAGTTTGACATCCAGTTCCAAGACCCAAGGACAGATCAGTCACCGGTACAAAGTGGGTCTTCAGAAATAAACTTGATGATGATGGAGCAATTACAAGAAACAAGGTAAGATTGATGGTCCAAGATTACAGCCAAGAGGAGGGCATTGACTATGATGAGACTTTTGCTCCAGTTGCAAGACTAGAGGCAATAAGACTCCTCATAGCCGTTGCAGCATACATGGAATTCACTCTTCATCAAATGAATGTCAAAAGTGCCTTCCTGAATGGCTACCTGAAAGAAAAAGTATTTGTGAAATAACCTCTAGGGTTTGAGAGCAAGGAATGTCCTGAGCATGTGTACAAGTTAAACAAGGCTCTCTATAGACTCAAGCAGGCCCCAAGAGCATGGTATGAACAACTGTCCAATTTCCTATTGGAGCATAGTTGCAAGAGAGGTAAAACTAATAGTACCTTATTCTTAAGGGAAAAAGATAAGGATATCCTTATTGTACAAATATATGTCGATGACATAATCCTTGGGTCCACTACTGATAAGTGAAGTAAGGACTTTGCAAAATTAATAGGGAGTGTGTTTGAAATTAGCATCATGGGTGAGCTTATCTTCATCTTAGGTGTACAAATCAAACAAAGTCCAAATGGAATCATGATCCATCAGCAGAAATATGCAAAGGAGCTAATCAAAAAGTTTCAAATGGAGGCATCAAAAGAAATAGCTACATCTATTGCAACTGCTACTAAATTAGATATTAGTGAACCTGGTTCATTTGTTGATCAAAGGTTATATAGGGGTATGATTTTTTCACTTCTATATCTTACTACTAGTAGACGTGACATTATTCTCAGTGTAGGTCTTTGTACTCGCTTTTAGGATAATTCTAAAGAGTCTCACCTGACTGCTGTCAAAATGATACTAAGATATTTGAAAGGCGCCACTAATATGTGTCGTTGGTATCCTAAAGTAGAAATTTCAATCTAGTAGGATATGCTGATGTTGATTGTGCAGGTTTTCTAGTGGATAGGAAGAGCAAATCAGGTATGGCACACTTCCTTGGTTCATGTCATGTGCATGGGCAACCAAAAAGCAAAACGCGGTAGCCTTATCTACTATTGAAGCTGAGTATGTTGCTGTTGCTTCTTGTTGTGCTCAATTGATATGGATCAAATAATAGCTGGTAGACTTTGATATTGATTGGTTGCATTCCTATTTCCTGTGATAACACTAGTTCTATAAGTATGACAAAGAACCCGGTTCATCATAAAAGGACTAAGCATATAGATGTTAGGCACCATTTCTTAAGAGACAACTATGAGAAAGGTCTGATTTTCATAGAATTTTGTGCTAAAGCAAATTGCTGATATTTTCACTAAAGTACTGAGTAGAGAAAACTTTGAGAGCAACATGTTGGAATTAGGGATGATTAAGATCACCTAATAGGCCCAGCTCAGAATTAAAAGAAATTAAAAACAAATTTGGCTAGGAATTCTAATTTTGTGTAAATATCTAGATTAATTCTTACTCAGCTTCATACTTTAATTAGTATACTCATGTGACATGTGTATATAAGATTCACTGATCTCCTACAAAGGTTTTTTATATTATGACATTTGAGGCATGTTGAAGAGGGTCCTATATGAAGAATCTGGTTCATCAGTATGAGTTCATATGAAAGCTCAGGTATATTTTCAATACTTTGCATAATTAGAAACATTAACAATTCAATTATGAGTAGAAGTCATATGCTTGCTTAATTGCTAGAAAATTCTATTCGTTGAGGTATTGAACCAGTTTCGTCCATATAGAACTCTATAACTGTTATTTTTTCCTAATATATAGGGAAGCCAAATAATCATTAAAAGTCTGGAATTACAGTTTGATTAGACTTCTAATTGACCATGAAAATATGTCAGTACTGCATTAATGTTCGATTCTCTTTAAATGCACACCATATCTCTAATCTGCTTCATTATTCTAAAACAGTCAAAAATATTTCTCCAGTTCTAATCGCCTTCTTCTACAAAAATTCCCAAATTCTCTCAAGAAACGATCAACCTTGTCTAACCCACAAGATCATCCTGGCACTACCCCCTCCCCCCTCTTCCCCCACCATCTCCCTCAAATTCATCATCATCTACTCCACCCAGCATATCCCAAAACCTAGGTTTCAAAGGTAGAAAATACTTGCCCCAAAATCTGTAGCATCTAGAGGTCTGAGGAAAGTGTTAAATGTAAGCTTGAAAGCTAGCCAAGTGAAAGAAAGCCTAGCTCCAAATCCTGATTCCAGTTCTAAGTCTAAATCTTTCAAATCTGCGAGTGAGGGGGAAGGACATGGGTCTTCTTACTCTGGGAAGGCTCAATAATCCCTTACTGAGGAAAGTCATTTTGTTTTTGAAAACCTAAAAACTAGGTTTGTACTAGTTTGATCCATTAGGGGTGTTGAGTTTCCTGAAATGAGTAGGACTTGAGGTAAAAAAAATCTGAAAAAGAAAAAGAAAGAGAGGGTGCATGTAGTTGTAATGACTCGGCCGGTCATTTTTAGAATTTACATCCTGTTCACCTATTATCTGCTTCCCCTAAGTTCATTTCTGCTATGTTGGTATGACGGGACGTTGGGCGTTAGGATTTGGAGTGTTTTGGGACGCTTAGCCCCTGAATGAGAGCTTAAGTGTTGGAAAGTGGTCCTTGATTGGAACAGTGAGAAGACGGCCTCATAATGGAAATTTGATGGTTCCATTAGCTCCGTTAGGTGATTTTGGGGTTGGGAGCGTGTCCAGAATGCGTTTTGGAAGTCCGTAGCTCATTTAGGCTAGAAATGCCGAAAAGTTAAAATTTTGAAGATTCTGGTCCGATAGTGAATTTTTTATACGAGATCGGAACGGGATTCCAGAAGGTTTTGTAGCACTCTCATATTATTTTGGACGTGTGTGCAAAATTTCAGGTTAATCGGACGTGGTTTGGTTAGGTTTTTTATCAAAAGAGAGTTTGGTTGAGTTTCAAAGTTCTTGCGTTCAAATCATTGGTTAATTCAAGTTTTCGGTGTTGTTTTAGGTGGTTTGAGGATTAGTACAAGTTTGAATGATGTTATGGGATATGTCCGTAGTTTGGTTGAGATCCCGAGAGCCTCGGGTGTGTTATGGAGGCTCAACGAATCAATTGAAGTTTTGAAGCTGCTGTAGAAAAATTGCAGGTCTGA
Organism: Nicotiana benthamiana; assembly: GCA_034376525.1. NCBI lineage: Eukaryota > Viridiplantae > Streptophyta > Magnoliopsida > Solanales > Solanaceae > Nicotiana > Nicotiana benthamiana. Next base: position 124,625,019 of record CM067338.1, on the reverse strand, counting down.
TTCCTTCTTCGCGTTCGCGAAGAAGTCATCACGTTCGTAGGAGTCTGTCCCTTCATCATATTCGCGTATCCTCTCCCATGTTTGCATAGTGTCAACCTGGAGAGGGGGGCCAGTTCCTCTTCGCGTTCGCATAGAGCCTCCGCGTCCGTGAAGCTTCAATGTCCCTCTATCGCGTACGCGTGCCCTTAACTGCGTTCGCGTAGTTCTTGATCCCCAAGCCTTTGCATTCGCACTCCTTCCTTCATGATCGCAAGGGGAATTTCTAGACCAGCTGATATTTCCTCTTCACGAATACAATAGACCCTCCGTGTTCGCGATGCTTTAAACCCCTTAACAGTATTTAACATTTCAAGACGAGGGTTCTTCCATTTTTAACAAAACTCAAGTTAGAGAGCTCGGATTTGAGGGATGTTTTGAGGGGTTTTCAGAGGCAAAAATTGGGTAATGATTATCTACTCTTCTATCACTAAAACCCACTAATCTAATCTTAAATTCAACCTTTACGTTCGGATTTTGGAATGAAATTGGGAAAAATTTCTTAGACCTAACAGTGGGGTTCTACGGGGGCATTTGACCTCCGATTTGAGAGATTTTTGTATGGTTTGACTCATGAGAGTACGAGATTTCTGAAAAAATAAAAATTATTCAATTACCAAATGTTGTCCTGAGGGGCGTTTTGGTCATTTTACCTATTTTCACGTCGTAGCTGTAATTTTAATAGTGGAATTTGTTACTTGCGATGTTATTTATGTTATGTAATTGGATTGAATATATTTGAGCGTTTCGGAATCGGATACTCGTGGCAAAGCGTTGTTCGCAGTTGATTTTGGTGAGGACTTCTTGATAGGAGAGAGCTAATGAGGGGGTGACCTCGGGGGGACATGACTGAGGTCCCTTCTGGGTTCCGATGGACCGGCGGCTGGGGGTTGCTTGACGACCAGAGGCGGTTGATTATCCTGGCTTGTGGTTGGAGCCGACGAGGAAAGTGAATTCCATAGATCTGTTTGGGAAATGGAATGAGTAGGGCACACTTGCTGCACTTCCTCCCCAAGCATAGGTGTGGGGCCGCATCCGAAAGTCCTCTGAAAAAATAGGACGATGGGGTCAGGGTTGATGCGGGGATAGGCTCCACCTGTAACGTGTGTAAGAGGGTAAGATTTCTTTGTGGATAGGACGTATCAACACCTTTTGCATCTTTTCATTTAAAGGAAATATAGTTGAATAATATAGTGTTGGGTCCTGAGGACCAGGATGGCCGAAGATCAAAACCTAAATGGGCCAGGGGTTGATCATCGAAGCCTGAGCAATAACGATTAAGGAATTTGAGCGTTGATGTAGCTAAGAGCCACCTTCATAGTCAATTCATTATCAAAGCCCAGAAAACCCAACCTATACAAAGATCTCTTTTCAGCCCCTACTCCTAACAAGTGAAAGTTGTTGGCACCCACCATATCTTGCTTCGGGGCTGATCTCTTGTATCATAGCAAACAGATTCAATGATTTCCTATATTCAATTTATTTCTTTTTATTGTTGAGTTTTTTCCACCACAAACAGATTTGCCGCATGGATTGGATAGAGTCCCCTAATCTCGACATTCAAGCACGAATCCCTTGAGCACTTCGGCGGTAGATAGCAGCATGGGCAAAGCACTTTGCTGCAGCGTGCATTCACCAAGATAGTCTTGCTCGCTCCTGAACTCCGCAGCGAGTTCAGCCACCACCTCCGGGTCTGAGCTATGCTCGAGCGTAGTCAGCCAAGTTCGTGACTTTGCTTAGCTTCCAGCGCTGCAAAGGGATAACCTTTCACTATCTAGGCGCCCTCGAAGGAGGGGTCCCACGGACTTCTTCCTCGAAGGTCAAGCCGTAGTTCTTGTCGGTTCAAGATAAGTGGTTGTCTAACTTTCTTTAGGACATCTCCCCTTAGGATATATTACTTGTTATTTTACATTCCTTGTACGCGAGGTGACGAGCGTGTACTAGAGCTAATTTTTGAAAATCCATTTTACTTAAAATATTTGAACTGTATTTTCTTGTGTATTTGCCCATTTTAAATGAAATTTAATCTTTGTTAGCTTAAGAAAAGAATGTTTAGCTGACTTACTTGCTTATTTGCCTAAAATGTGTTATCTATCCTCCGTAAAGCATGCTAGACTAGAAATTCTATTAATTTTTCCTACTTAGCATTATACAATATTTAAATTGTTGTGGTGTGTTTACGATTTGGGAGTACGGGACGGCATCCCAGGAGTTTCCCCTGCACGCGTTACGTTCTAAGACTGACAGTGCAGGATACCAGGAGATCCCTGGCACAGATATGATTATAAAATGGAGGATACCAAGAGATCCTCAGGATACTAAGAGATCCCTCGTGTATAAATTCGGGATACTAGGAGATCCCTCGTATATGTGATGAGGGTACCAGGAGATCATCAAGATACCAAGAGATCCCCGATGATAATTATTTGGTTGTGGTTTGTACTTATATTTATTCACTGTGTTGGTTTCTCGGTTACTGCTTTTATTTATTATCTTTCTAGATTCTCGCTATAGATTATATTATTGTTGTCCTTCCCTTATCATATTGATTAATATGTTTATTCTCGGTAGGGCCCTGACCTTTCCTCGTCACTACCCAACTGAGGTTAGGCTTGGCACTTACTAAGTACTATTGTGGTGTACTCACACCTCTTCTGCGCATGTTTTTCATGTGCAGACCCAGGTACTTCTTCCCAGGGGTATCATCCTCCCAGTGGAGAGCATTAGTGGAGACTCGAGGTATATCTGCTACGTCCACAGACCCAATGTCTCTATTCCATTTGAGCTAAAGTAGATAGCCCCTTATCCCCTTTTTCTTGTGTTGTTTAGATACTCTGGTGTAGAGCATGTTATGATACTCTTTTAGCCTGTGTTGCCCGTGAGATTTCGGGTTTTGGGATTGTTTTAGAATTGTAGTGTTAAAGTGTATGTTCCAGATGGCAACTATATACATTTCCTCATGTTATTTAGTTTTCAAATTATTATTATTTCGTAAAGGTTGTAAATTCCGCAATGTGTTAGGCTTACCTAGTCGTGAAGACTAGGTGCCATTATGACATGTTCACAATTGGTGAACTAGGGTCGTGACAAGTTGGTATCATAGCTCTAGGTTTGTAGGAGTCACAGAACACAGGCCTATTTCTTAGAGTCTCGTTGATCGGTACGGAGATGTGTGTACTTATCTACGAGAGGCTATGCAACTGTTTAGGAAAAATCTTCACTTCATTGACTTCCCTGTTGTGCTATATTTTGACATCGACTCTAAAACTTTTGTCTTCTATTCTCTCACAGATAGTGAGGACACGTGCTACCCAGGACGATCAGGCACCCTCACCCCTCCTGTAGTCACTAGAGGCCGGAGCCGGGGCAGAGGTCATGGACGCGCACATGGTGCATCCAGAGCACCTGTGCGAGGTGCCGTTGAGGTACCCCCAGCAGATCCAGTCGCGGCTCAGGCACCTGACACGCCCATAGCCACTACTACTCTAGCTATTCAGGAGGCATTGACAGAGTTTATGAGCATGTATACTACGCTGTCATAGGCAGGGTTGCTTCCCCTTCCTACCGCCACATGCCAGGCCGGGGGAGGAGCCCAAACTCCTGCAGCCTGCACTCCTGAGCAAAGAGTGCATATGGAGCAGGTCTCGGATATCATCCCTATCCAACCTACAGTACCGATTTAGCCCGAGGATGGGCCAACTGCTTCTAAAGATGAGCATCGGAGACTGGAGAGGTACAAAAGTGTGACCCTCCGATTTTCATCAGATTAGCTACATATGATGCTTTGGGATTTCTGGAGGATTGTCACTGTACCTTTTGCACTATGGGTATTACTGCTTCGAGTCGGGTTTCTTTCGCAGCTTTCCAGCTTCGGGGAGCCGCCTATGATTGGTGGCGCACCTTTGAGTTAGATAGTCCGGATGAGGCAGCCTCTCTGACCTGCGCACGATTTTCAGGTATGTTTCAGAGGGAGTTTGTTCCCCAAAGCCTTAGGGATGCATGGGAGCATTTTCTCCGGGGTGTTATGACGATTTCAGATTATACCATCCGTTATACTAGGTTGGCCGGACATGCACCGGCCTTGGTTGCTACCGTCCATGAGAGGGTTCGCCGGTTTATATAGGGTTTTATTCCATCCATCAAATCTAGCATGGCTTGAGAGTTGGAGGTGGATATAACTTATCAACAGGTAGTGAGCATAGCTAGGAGGATCGAGGGTTTTCACGCTAGAGAGCGAGAGGAGAGAGAGGCTAAGAGGCCTCGAGAGTCGAGTCACTACTCTGGTACCCGTACCCTAACAGCAGAGCGTCATGGTAGGGGCTATATGGTTCGCCCTGTTCATTCAGCTATTCCTTCATCCAGCATTGCTCCAGCTCCTCGCAGATCATAGGAGCCTTATTATGCACCTCTGGTTTCTAGCGCGCCTCCTGCGCGGGGTGCTTCTAAGGGTTAGTCCAGCAGGGGTGGGCCCAGTTATTCACAGCCATCGTGCCATCCCAGAGCTTGTTTTGAGTGCGGGGACACCCGCCATATAGTGAGGGATTGCCCTAGGCTTGGGAGGAGTGCACCTCCACAGCATTCTTAGCCGCAGCCTGCCCAGCAGGATTCTCAAGCTATTGTTCCAGTTCCAGCTTCCACCCCATCTGCCCAGCTAGCCAGGGGCACAGATCGGGGAGATAGAGGTCACCTTTGAGGGAGGGGTCAAGCCAAATACTATGCTATTCCTGCTTGCACCGAGGTTGTTGCCTCCGATTCTGTTATCACAGGTACTATATCGGTTAGTCATAGAGAGGCATCAGTTCTATTTGATCCAGGCTCTACCTATTTTTATGTTTCATCTTATTTTGCTCCGTATTTCGGTATAGCCCGAGAGTCATTGAATTTTCCTATTTATGTTTCTACTACCGTGGGATATACTCTTATTATGGATCGCGTTTATTGGTCGTGTTTGGTTACTATTTGTTGTTTTGAGACCAGGGTAGATCATTTATTACTCGATATGGTTGATTTCGATATTATCTTGGCCATGGACTAGTTGTTGCCCCATTATGCTATTCTTGATTGTCACACTAAGATCGTGACGCTGGCTATGCCAGGTGTTCCGCGTATTTGGTGAAGTGATACTTTTGATCACACTCCCAATAGAGATATCTCTTTTCTTAAACCTCAGCGTATGGTTGACAAGTGGTGCACTGCATATTTAGTTTATGTGAGAGATGTTAGTGTTGATACCCCTTCTGTTGATTCTGTCCCAGTGGTACGGGATTATCCTGATGTGTTTCCAGCTGATCTTCCAGGCATGCCACCCGATCGGGACATTGTTCCTTAGCCCATATCCGTTATTCCTTACCATATGGCTCCTCCTGAGTTGGAGGAGTTGAAGGATCAGTTACAGGAATTGCTTTATAAGGGTTTTATTCGACCAGTATTTCACTGTAGGGTGCTCCTATTTTGTTTGTGAAGAAAAACGATGGTTCTATGCATATGAGCATCAATTATCGTCAGTTGAGTAAGGTTACAATGAAGAACCATTCTCCTTTGCCTCGTATTAATGATCTATTCGACCAGTTACAGGGTGCACGAGTATTTTCTAAGATTGATTTGCGCTCAGGTTATCACCAGTTGAATATTCGGGAGCCGGATATCCAAAAAACTGCTTTAAGGACTCAGTATGGTCATTACAAGTTCCTTGTTATGTCATTTGGTCTGACCAATGCCCCACCAGCTTTTATACATTTGATGCACAGTGTATTCAGGACCTATCTTGACTCGTTCGTCATTGTTTTCATAGATGATATTCATGTATACTCTTAGAGTCAGGAAGGTCATGAGCAGCACCTGAGGACCGTGCGTCAGACCCTGAGAGAAAAGAAATTATATGCAAAGTTCTCAAAATATGAGTTTTGGTTGAGTTCTGTGGTATTCATAGGCCACGTGGTATCGAGTGAGCGCATTCGGGTGGATACGAAGAAGGTGGAGGTCGTGCAGAGTTGGCCCAGGCCCTTCTCAACTATAGAGATCCGCAGTTTTCTTGGCCTAGCGGGCTATTACTGTTGCTTTAGATTGACACAGAAGGGTGCTCCTTTTCAGTGGACAGATGAGTGTGAGGCGAGCTTTCAGAAGCTCAAGACATTTTTGACTTCAGTCCATGTTCTAATATTTCCTACTGGTTCAGGGTCGTATACAGTTTATTGTGATGCCTCACGGGTCGAACATGGACCAGTGTTGATGCATGACGGTAGGGTGATTGCCTACGCATAAAGACAGTTGAAAATACATAAGAAGAACTACCCTGTCCATGACCTTGAGCTGGCTGCTATTGTTCATGCCATGAAGATCTGGCGTCATTATTTGTACGGCGTGCCCTGTGAGATTTACACGTATCATCAGAGTTTACAGCACTTGTTCAAGCAAAAATATCTGAATTTGTTCTAGAGGAGATGGTTGAATTACTAAAGAATTATGATATTACTATTCTTTATCACCCGGGCAAGGCCAATGTGGTAGCCGATGCCTTGAGTCACCGGGCGGAGAGTTTGGGGAGTTTTGCATATTTACCATCTTTAAGGAGACCCATGGCGATGGATGTTCAGATCTTAGCTAATCATTTTGTGAGATTGGATCTTTCGGAGCGCAGTCGGGTTTTAGCCTGTGTGGTTTCTCGGTCTTCATTATTCGATCGTATCAGGGAGCGGCAGTATGATAATCCCCATTTACTTGTACTCAAGGACACGGTTCAGCATGGCAATGCTAGGGAAGTGACCATTGGAGATGATGGGGTGTTGAGGATGTAAGGTCGGATCTGTGTACCCAATATTGATGATATTCGGGAGTTGATATCAGCAGAGGCTCATAGCTTACGATATTCCATCCATCCGTGTGCCGCGAAGACGTACCAAGACTTGAGACAACATTATTGGTGGAGGCGGATGAAGAAAGACATAGAGAGTTATGTAGCTAGATGACTCAACTGTCAGTAGGTGACGGCTGAGCACCTGAGACCGGGATGGTTACTTCAGAAAATGGAGATTCCAGAGTGGAAATGGGAGAGGATCACTATGGATTTTGTAGTTGTCTCCGTTTTACTGCGAAGAAATTCAATTTTATTTAGTTTGTTGTGGATTGGCTGACCAAGTCAGCTCATTTCATACCAGTGTGTACTACTTACTCATCGGAGAGGTTAGCGGGATTTACATCAGAGAGATTGTCCAACTGCATAGTATTCAAGTTTTTATCATCTCGGACAGGGGTACTCCGTTTACATCACGGTTCTGGAGAGCCGTTCAGCAGGATTTGGGTACCCAAGTGACTATGAGTATAGCATTTTACCCTCAGACGGACGGACAGTCCGAGTGCACCATTCAGATTCTTGAGGATATGCTCCATGCGTGTGTGATTGAGATTAGAGGGTCTTGGGATCAGTTCTAGCCATTAGTTGAGTTTCTTACAATAATAGTTACCAGTCCAGCATTTAGATGGCGCCGTATGAGGCTTTATATGGTAGGAGATGCAGATCACTAGTGGGTTGGTTCGAGCCAGGTGAGGCCAGGCTATTGGGCACTGATTTGGTCCAGGATGCGGTAGAGAACGTTAAGGTGATTCAGGACAAACTCCGTAGAGCCCAGTCAAGACAGAAGAGTTACGTGGACTGGAAACTTCGTGATGTTTCCTTTATGGTTGATGAGCGAGTTCTGTTTTGGTTCTCGCCTATGAAAGGCATCATGAGGTTTGGGAAGAAAGGGAAGTTGAGTCCGAGGTTTATTGGCCCTTTTGAGATTTTGAAGCGAGTTGGGGTGGTTGCATATGAGCTTGTTTTACCTCCCAGTTTGGTCGGGGTTCATCCGGCTCGATGCTTCAGATATATCATGGGGATCTGTCTCATGTGTTGGAGTTCACTTCAGTCCAGTTGGACAACGATCTGTCCTACGTTGAGAAGCCAGTGGTAATATTGGACAGGCAGGTCTGAAAGCTCATGTCAAAGGATATAGCTTTAGTAAAGGTTCAGTGGCGGGGTCAGCCATCGAGGAGGCGACTTGGAAGACCGAGTGAGATATGCACACACGATACCCTCATCTTTTCACTACTTCAGGTATGTTCTCTATGCTCGTTTGAGGACGAACGAATGATTAAGTGTAGGAGGATGTAACGACCCAGCCGGTTGTTTTAAGAATTTATGCCCTGTTCCCCTATTAACTACTACCCCTAAGTTCATTTCTGCTATGTAGGTTTGCCGGGACGTTTGGCGTTAGGATTCAGAGTGTTTTGGAACACTTAGTCCCTAAATGAGAGCTTAAGTGTTGGAAAGTAGTCCATGATCGGAACTATGAAGACAGCCTCGGAATCGAAATCTGACGGTTCTTTAGCTTTGTTAGGTTATTTCGTGGTTGGGAGCGTATCTGGAATGTGTTTGGGAAGTCCGTAGCTCATTTAGGCTAGAAATGCCGAAAAGTTAGAATAGTTTCTGGTCTGATAGTGAACTTTTTATCACAGGGTCGGAACGGGATTCTGAAAGTTGTTGTAGCATCGTCATGTCATTTTGAACGAGCGTGCAAAATTTCAGGTCAATCGGACGTGGTTTGGTTAGGTTTTTTATCGAAAGCGAGTTTGGTTGAGTTTTGAAGTTCTTAGGTTCAAATAATTGGTTAACTCGAGTTTCTGGCATTGTTTTAGGTGGTTTGAGGATTGGTACAAGTTCGAATGATGTTATGGGATATGTCCGTAGGTCTGGTTGAGGTCCCGAAGGCCTCGGGTGTGTTTTGGATGCTCAACGGAGCAATTGAAGTTTGGAAGTTGCTGTAGAAAAATTGCAGGCCTAATTCCTTCTTCGCGTTCCCAAAGAAGCCATCGCCATTCGCGTAGTGGGAGCATGTCCCTTCATCGCGTTCGCGGCCCCTCTCCCGCATTCACGTAGTGTCATCCTGGAGAAGGGGGCCAATTCCTCTTCGCGTTCGCATAGAGCCTCCGCGTCCGTGAAACTTCACTGTTCCCTCTACCGCGTTCGCATGCCCTTAACCGCATTTTCGTAGTTCTTGATCCACAAGCCTTCACATTCGCACTCCTTCCTTCGCGATCGCGAAGGGGATTTCTGGGCCAGCTGATATTTCCTCTTCTCTAACGTGAGAGACCCTCCGAATTCGCGATGCTTTAATCCTCTGAACAGTATTTAACATTTCAAAACGAGGGTTCTTCTATTTTTAACAAAACTCAAGCTAGAGAGCTCGGATTGAGGGATTTTTCGAGGGTTTTTCAGAGGCAAAGATTGGGTAACGATTCTATGCTCTTCTATACTAAAACCCACTAATATAATCTTAAATTCAACCTTTAATTTTGGATTTTGAAATGAAATTGGGAAACGCTTGTACACCTAACCATGGGGTTTTGAAGGGGCATTTGACCTCTGATTTGGGAGATTTGTTTATGGTTAGACTCGTGAGAGTACGAAGTGTCTAAAAATATAAAAATTATTCGATTCCGAGACGTTGTCCTAAGGGGTGTTTTGGTTATTTTACCTGTTTTCACGCCATTGCTGTAATTTGAATAGTGGAATTAGTTAATTGTGATGTTATTTATGTTATGTAATTGGATTAAGTAGATTTGGGCCATTCGGAATCGGATACTCATGGAAAAGGCGTTGTTCGTAGTTGATTTTGGTACGGGTTCGAGATAAGTGGTTGTCTAACTTTCTGTGGGGGACCTCTCCCCGTAGGATATGTTACTTGTTATTTTACGTGCCTTGTACTCGAGGTGAGGAGCGTATACTAGAGTTAATTGTTGAAAATCATTTTACTTAGAATATTTGAACTGTATTTTCTTGCGTATTTGCCCATTCTAAATGCAATTTAACCTCTGTTAGCTTAAGAAAAGCATGTTTAGCTGACCAACTTGCTTATTTACCTAAACTGTATTATTTGTGCTCCGTGAAACATGCTAGACTAGAAATTCTATTAATTGTACCTACTTAGCATTATATAATATTTGAATTGTTGTGGTGTGTTTATAATTTGGGACTACGGTACGGCATCCCGGGAGCTTCCCCTGCACGTGTTACATTCTATGATTGAGAGTTCGGGATACCAGGAGATCACTGGAACAGATATGATTATAAAATGGAGGATACCAGGAGATCCTCGGGTTACTAAGATATCCCTCATGTATAAATGATGGATACTAAGAGATCATCGGGATACTAGGAGATCCCTCGTGTATATGATAAGGGTTCCACGAGATCCCACATGATAAATATCTGGTTGTGATTTGTACTTCTATTTATTTACTGTGTTGGTTTCTCGGTTATATCTTTTATTTATTATCTTGCTAGATTCTCGCTATAGATTATATTCATGTTGTCCTGCCCTTATCATATTGATTATTATGTTTATTCTCGGTAGGGCCCCGACCTTTCCTCGTCACTACCCGACCGAGGTTAGGCTTGGCACTTATTAAGTACCATTGTGATGTACTCACGCCTCCTTTGCGCATGTTTTTCATGTTCAGACCCAAGTACTTCTTCCCAGGCGTATCATCCTCGCAGCGGAGAGCATTAGTGGAGACTCGAGGTATATCTGCTACATCCGCAGACCCGAAGTCTCTATTCCATTCCAGTTGTAGTAGATAGCCCTCTTTCCCCTTTTTCTTTTGTTGTTTAGACACTCTGATATAGAGCATATTATGAAACTCTTTTAGCTTGTGTTGCCCGTGAGATTTCGGGTTTTGGGATTGTTTCAGAATTGTATTGTTAAAGTGTATGTGCCAGGCAGCAACTATTTACATTTCCTCATGTTTTTTTGCGTTTAAATTATTATTATTTTCATAAAGGTTGTAAATTCCGCAATGTGTTAGGCTTACCTAGTCGTGAAGACTAGGTGCCATCATGACATGTTCACAATTGGTGAACCAGGGTCGCGACAGTAGTGAAGAGAGGAAACGGGAAAGGAGTAGTTCTTGCTATATGTGAGGTTGGTTGACTCTTTAGTTGCTCAAGATTGGAAGGACATGGTCCTTTAAATGGATGGGAGACTAGCCAGAATTGAACTAATTGAGTTCATGGATAATGATGATGTTAAGGATGGGGTTGCCAATAGCTTGGTAAAGGGATTCCCAGTGCAATTTAATGCTGAGAAACTGGGAGAAATTCTGGATATACCCTCTGAAGGCTTTGATGATTACATTAGGCAAAGGTGGCCATGCCTGGACTCCCTACCTACTGCTCTTGAGATCACCAAGAGATTCTGTTTTTCAAAGGATGTGAATGAAGCCATGGTTGTGCAGAAAAGTGAGATGAGACCTGAACACAAGGTTGTGTTTGACTTTGTCAACAAGTGCCTACTACCCAGACAAGAGAAAAGACATACTACAAACCACATGGACCTGGTTCTTATGGAGTGCCTTGAGAGAGGAAAGAAAATCAACTGGCTTTCCCTCATTGTCAAATTGGTAGACAGGGTCATCAATGGCTCCAAGGCTCATGGTAATCTATATGACTTCATCCTGACCACAGTTCTAGACAGGCTGAATGTGCCTTTGAAGAAATAGGAAATGGCATCAAGCAAGGAATATTTTGGAATTAAGACTCTACTGGCTTGTGACTAAATTCAATGCCATCCCAATTGAACTTCCATCTCTGAAGACACCTATAAACAGCAAGGTTAGGACTTTGGTTCTGGAATGTGGAACTAAGAATGCTGAAATTGCTATGCTCAAGGCTCGTGTGGTTGAATTGGAAACTGAGAGGGATGGCCTTAGAACTGAGCTAGCAAAAGAAAAGGAAAAGAGTGATGGAATTCTTCAAATTATGCAGAATCTTCTCCAAACTCAACCCTCTAGTTCCTCCAAGCCTTAGGACTCATAACACTTGTCTTCTAAACCAGCTGGTATTCCCATTGATCCCCCAATAACCCAGATTAGAGATTTTTCTATTTTTTCTTGCTCATGTTTTGAAAGTTTTCTTTCTTTTTGTGGTCTGTTTGTGGAAGCATATCTCTATCAATGACAATTGCATTTTCTCTTGTTCTATGATGATTCTGATCTTAATAGTTTAAATATGTTTGTTGATTATTGATAATTGCACCATGTTTTCACTTGCAGTTGCCCCAATGGCCATGAGTACTTTTTAAATCTGGAATTCACATTAAGTGTGCAACTTTTCGATGATGCCTAGATATTGTGATTTACACATTACATTATTTTGAATAAGTAATATTTGTTACCTAATTAACCTGGTTCTTGATGATAAGTAAAATTTCTAAGAGAAATGTTGATGGTTGAGTTGAGTTCTTACAGGTTCTTTGATCAGTAAAAAGTACAAAGTTTGTCATCATCAAAAAGGGGAAATTTGTTGACCCAAGAACAGGTAAAGCTTTTTTAAGAATGACAAATGAACTCAATCATGAACCAGGTCCATCATATGAAGCACAGTGATGATCAATCTACACATGTGAGATGCACATGAAGGAGATAAGTCCTATTTATCAAGCAGCAATATCTCCCGATCTGATCGAAAATATTGCATATTGGATAAGGAGAGAAAGTCTCCTTATGAGGAGAATGCAATCCGGATAAAAGATAGTGTTGGAGTTTGTGTTTTCCAAGGACTCAACTTCGATGGAAGATCAGCAATTGAGTTTCAATCAAACTCTAATTACTAACTCATTAAATAACAATGATTGTTCTCTTTTACATGTATTGCACATACGCAGAAGTTAAACTAAATGCGAGCAAAAGAGCAAGGTAATTTTATAAGCAATTTATGTGAGATTCGAGTGTGCACTCGTGAAGCTACTTGAACGAGATAGTAGAACCAGTTCCATTGTGTTTTTTCTTCTTCTAGTTCAATTACATTAGGTGATTTAAAGTTGTAGCTTTCAACTTTCATATAAGCAATTGTACTAGGTACTTTGAATGTTTAATTTATAGCATAACTTGAAGTTGTCGCAACAGTTGAGGCTATGTGCTACAAAGGGATCATAGTTAATCCTTAGCTTTACAAAAAAATTTTGTAAATGCTATTTTGGCTCAGTGATTTTAGTAGAAGTTTGGGAAAATCCTACTGAGTATTTGGTCGTGGGTTTCTTACCTTTTAAGCCAAGTATTTTCCTAGTAAAAATCTTTGTGTTCTTTATTTTATATATTTTTAATTCCGCAAACAATAGTAGTTAGAACACCTAGAAGAACCTGGTTCTTCTAGATCGAAAATTGGGTATAACACAAATCACCCCCCTCCCCCCCTCTTGTGTGGTATTGACATTTAAAACATCATATGGGACTTCGGATCCCCAAGACTATATCACCACATATACAACGGTGGTGAAGGGGAAAGATTTAGCTCCGCACGAGATTGAGTAAGTTTTACTTAATAAATTCGGGGAGACCCTCACAAAGGGAGCCTTGACATGGTATTCACTCTTACCCGAGCACTCAACATATTCTTTCGAGATGCTCGCAGATTCTTTCATCATAGCCCATGCCCGAGCTAGAAATGTGCAGGTCCAAATGGATGACATATTCAAGATTGCACAAGGAGAGTCTGAATTGCTATAAAAATTTGTGACCAAAATTGAGAAAAAATGATGTTGCTCTCGGTCGTACCAGACAAATAGGCAATCGAGGCATTTATTAAAAGGCTGAATCTGAGAAGATTCGACGCTTCCAAAAATTAAAAGAAAGTTTGCTTGAGTTTTAGGCAGCAACATAGGCGGATGTTCACAATCGGTACGAGTCAAAGATAAGAATTGAGGATGATCAACTCAGTTTTACAGCATCAAATAAGGGTCGGGATCGGGAGAGGAATATGGAGAAATAACAGGATGATTTCGACACAGATTGATGGTCTTCAAGATGTCAATTTCTACCCTATGAATAGGCCAAAGGGTGCAGTAGAGGTTTTCGGTCGACGGATAGATTTGCTGCATGTGTTATCTCAATAATGCTTACTAACCTTCTCTTAATCCACTGTTGCCACTTCTTAAATTTTCCACAAAATAAATTTGGATAAAAATTATTGTCAATGAGGATTCAATAGTTGTATAAGACAAAATATGTTCATCTTAAACGCTAGCATAGTAATGTGGCACATGGAGCCAAAGGAAGATGGAATGTGAGGCAAATGGCAATCAGGTTTGAAGACAACGATCCAATTTGTTTCCAAAGGTTATGATACTTGTGAGCACGTGATCTTTGCCCTATATGAAATACTCCTACAAAATAAAAATAAAGTAGATTTCTTCTTAATTATGTACAATTTTAAGGAATCTTTATAGATTTTATTAATTGTTTGCATTTTTCTTGCATGTTTAATTTTTATTTAAATCATGAAAAAAATACCACTTTACACTTTTTAGGATTAATTAGTAATTACTTATTTTTAAAAAATGCTTTATTTTTATACTTTTCCTTTTATTGATTTTTCTCTTTTAATTTAGGATTAAGAAGCTTTTATAATTTTTATAATTAGTTTAATTTTACAATTTAGATAGTTTAGGATTTTAATTTTTAGGATTTTTAATCAAAGAAAAGAAAAGAGAATAAGGACTAGGTTTTAAATTAAGTAATTGGGCCTATTTAAAGCGAAAATCAGTCCTAAAAATTACCCAAACCCGTCCAAACCACTCAGGCCCAAAAAATTGACCCGACCCGCTAAGCCCAATCCCCTCATTAGTCTTTGTTTGGCTTTGAATTTCTGTTCTCGATCAATGTTTTAGCATTTTGGATCACTAGTTTCTTATTCTAATCCTAAATTTCATGGATTAGGAGCATGATTTAGATACCATTTTTTTTGTATTGTAAAAATGTTGAATCTGCTATGGTCTCCTTCTGCAATTTTTTATTTAATTTGGAATATCCTATAGTTGCTTATTTCTTCACTCCACATACCCATGTGTGTAATTGTTGATTAATTTGATGCCATTGGCAGAACCAGTTTCCTAAAAGCAATTATTCATGCTTAAGGTGAACCTACAGGGTTAAGCAATTTTCAAATGGGTTTTGTTTTGAGCTGCATGGTTGATGATATTTGTCTCTTTGTGAATTGATTCGTGCTTTTGCATTTTACTCTAATTGCTGAAAATGGCACTCTTTGATTTGTGATCCAATCTGACAAAAGTGAAGCCAATTGACCAAAAGTAATTAGCTAATTAACTAAAATTACTGTTTTGGAAAAGACAATGCCGTGTTTTGCATTGTGTATGTACTGTGTGAATTTGTGAAGGCACGATTTTGCCTCTGATTTCAGAACTACCATAACTCTTTACTTTTACAATAATTTCAAAATAGTCTAGAAAATAGTTCATGAATATCCGTAGTTTGTTTTAGTTCGAATACCCTTTTAAAATAGAATAATTTAAGGCGTGCCATGCCAAATAAATCTCAAAATGCATGGCTCTCACTGGATTAATTTTAATCCTTTAGAAATCGAGGCGTGCCATTTAGCAAATTTCCATGGACCTCGCAAAGTTAACAACGGGTTAGACTCTATTAGGCGCGACTTTAATAAAATTAGATTTCTAAATATGGGTGAGCATTCTATGCGATCCAAATCAAATCCTAAAACGTTGGATAGAGTGTGCCTAGGATTGTGGGTTCATTTCATGCGGCGCAATCCGAAAACACACTTTAAACGACGTTCACTTTCTTTTAAATAAATACATATTAAATAAAAGCGGTTAAACGTAAAATTGGCACATAGGTTCTTCATGTATGAAAATCAGATTTTGGCCATTCATAACAAGTTAAGCGATCGTGCTAGAACTACGGGATTCGAGGGTGCCTAATACCTTCCTTCGGGTCAACATAATTTCTTATTCAAAATTTCTAGTCCGCAGACTCAAATTGGAAGTCGAAACTTTCCTCGGCTCGGGATTCAAGAAAAATCGGTGACTTGGGACACCAAAAACAAAATCTATCCAAATTGGCGACTCTAAATAAATAATCTTGATCCGAATAATGTCACTTTAAATGGAAAAACTCCCTTATACGTTATCCTTCGGGGTGGGTGTGTAAAAAGGAGGTGTAACAATGTTCATAAAAACAAAATAAATGCTTGCCACCGGTAGCATTAATGGAGAATATTCTATATCATTAAATATGTAGTCTGTTGCAGAGAATGTGTCATTCATAGCCTGTCATTACACCTTCTTCAATGGTCCCCATAACTGACATTTAAGAGGGGCTCGATCCTAGGACCTTGTTCCCTAGGAACAACTATAAATAATGAGTTCAACAGCTATTGTTAGGCAGGAATTTTCGGATAAGCTCATATTCTACACTGTTCAAAGCTCAATAATATCATACATTTTTCTTATTAATATTGTTACTACCGCCTCCGGAAGCTCTGCTCATAGAACTAGGATTTATGTTGTTTTATCTTGATTTCACCGCTAAGTCTTACATCTTTATTTAATTTATTTATTATTTTCGGATCGAATCAATTCACTTATCTGTAAAATACATATAAATTTAACTGTACCATTTTATGAGTAAACAATAGTCGATCCCAACTTGATTGTGACGGGGGGTGTAAATATTATTCTGAACTAGGAGTGGCGAATGGCCGGGACGGGTCGGATATGGTTTAGATCGAAAATGGTTAATGAAAAAATAGATCAATTATCCAACCCGGTCCATATACCGATAAAAAATGGATTAACCGGCGAATAATATGTGTTACTCATATTATCCATGACTTCTTGTATATGATCACTTTTGGGGGAATTCTTAGTCTTCCTAACTTGAGGGACCCTATTTGAGGCTTTACAAATGTAAAAGTTAGACCCACTGGTTATTCATTTTCTAAATGAATAATATGATTCTTATCCATATTTGACTCGTTCTTAAAAAGGTCATTATCCAACTCATTTTTTAATAAATAATATGGGTGGTTAACTGTTTTCTTTTAACCATTTTGCCACCCCTGTTTTTAACCAATTATAAGTAGCTAAAAATTGAACTAAAGAAATAAAACAGGACCATGTTTTTTTTGGGAAACTTACACAAATGTCCCAAATAAATCTCAACTTACCAATCTCTAGCCATTAGTTATAGACTTACCAAAACTAGCCAACAAAAATTAAAAAACCAAATAATAGGGCTCTTTATATCAAAGAATCACATGCAAAAACCACCTTCCATATTTGTAAGCGTGATTAGCAACATTACATACAAGATGGAAAGGAAATTTCATGGACGGGGTAGCAAATAAGGTGATGAAATACAAAAATCTATACAATATTCCAAAAATCTAAACAAAAAAGGAACTTTTTCTATTGGTATAGTTGAAATTCATGAAAATATATAAATAATTCAATATACAAAATTTGAGGAAGATTGGAGGTAATTTAGACTGGTTTTGTATCAAAAGTCGCAATTAAATCGAGTTCAAAAAAGTCTTCTACGACACAAGTATCAAACATGTATCACACATATATATCACACACAGGTATACATGGATATATATATATATATATATATATATATATATATATATATATATATATATATATATATATATATGTGTGTGTGTGTATGTGTGTGTGTGTGTGTGTGTGTGTGTGTGTGCGCGCGCGCGCGCGTGCGTGCGTGCGTGTTACAATTGATACGAATATGTTACATATGTGATACGCAAATGATACACTGTGTGATACACATATCATTTTTTTCATGTTCATTTTTTAATTCGAATTTTCAATTCAAACATCCTCAAAATTTTTCCGAATCATCCCAAAACTGAGATTCAAGCTCCTTAAGTAGTATCCAATCTATTCTAATTACACTCACTCGAAACAAAGCAAAAATTTAATATTTTTTTGTTTGACTAATATTAGTAATATTTTATTAATTTACAAATTGTTGTAATGAGCTACTTATCAATAGACATGACTGGTAATTTCCCTATTTTCCTTTTATTTTTTACTGCAAAAAATCAGGAAGTCTTCCAAAGGAAATAAACGGGTGGTCTTCTTTTCTGTGGGCTGGTGGCCCCGATTTTGGTATGAAGGTTGCAATTGAGGAAAATTTATAGAAATGTCCCAAATAAATTTCAATTTATCAATATTTAGCAATTAGTCATAAATATATTAAAATTAGTTAATAAAAATTGAAAAATTAAATAATAGGGTTCTTTCTCTCAAAGAATTATATGCAAAAACACATTTCATATTGTTAAGCGTGATTAGCAACGTTAGATACAAGACGGAGAGGAAATTTCATGTTCAAGGTAGCAAATAAGGTGATGAACTACAAAATTTAAACAATATTCCAAAAATATAAACAAAAAAAGAACTTTTTCAATGGGTATAGTAGAAATTCATTGAAAATATATAGATAAGTCAATATACAAAATTTCAAGAAGATTGGAGGTGATTTGAAAAGGTTTTGTATCAAAATTCGTAATTAAATCGAGTTCAAAAAACTTTTTTGCGTCACATGTATCTCACACACATATACATGGATATACATGTGATACACAATTGACACAAATATGATACACAAATGATACACCATATGATACAAATATCATTTTTTTTCATATTCAGCTTTTACTTCGAATTTTCAATTCAAACCACCTCAAAACTCACCAAATCATCCTAAAAGTGAGATTCAAGCTCCTTAAATTGTATTCAATCTATTCTATTAACACCCACTCAAAACAAAGTAAAAAAATTTTTTTTTGCTGAATAGCTAATTGGGCTAATATTAATAATATTTTATCAATTGATCAATTTTTATAATGAGCTACCTATAAATAGACATAACTAGTAATTTCCCTGCAACTATTACTTTATATACTACTATAATACCCAATGCAAGAGATGAACATATTAATATATTATTTTTTTTATCAGACGAGATCTATACATATGTTTCACCTTACTTTACATCGCCATGTTCACCTTGTTTCAGTAAATTATATTAGCAAGAAAATCATAGAATAATAACACAAACACCCTAACACACACATCAACAACAAAAAAAAACACAAAAGGACAAACACCCTAACACACACACAGCAACAAAAAAAACATAAAAGGGAGCAAAGGTAACAAGGAAATTAATCATTAATAATGATTATGAGAAATATTAGCATAATCGAAACTATACACACATAACAACTGTCGAAACTACACACACATAACAACTGTCGAAACTACACACACATATAGCTAATTATAAAACACAAAAATCTAAGAAATCGTTTCGACTCAAAACTCATTCTTTCGACTCAAAACTGACGATATTTTCGGCATTTTAAATTTTAGATCGCCAAAGACATTTCTAGAATTGTGGAATACCACTATTCTAGAGAGGAATCTAATTCACTTGAAGAATGAAATAGGCACTCAAATAAATTGTCAAAATTTTCCTTGATTCTTTTAATGTTTAGAAACACACACTCTATCACACACACGACCTTACAACTACTCTATATGGGAAGTTAATAAAGAAATTAATCATTGGTAATGATTATAACAAAATTAACATAAACACTAATGTGTTATGGAACAATAAAAGAACAAGAGCAATATTGCAGAGAAAGAGAGAGAAAATTTTATTGAATCTTTGGGGTGATTTACAATGGGATAAGACCCCTTCATTTATAGGAGGAAAAATAACTTAGCCTCACAGTAAAACTCTCTACAAGATAGACATTCACTCTAAATAGAATTCTATTCTTAACACTCCCCCTTAAATGTCTACTCAATAAGTAATGTGCCTCGTTAAAACCTTAAGTAAAAGAAAACCCAATGGGAAATAAATTTCTAGAAAAAGAAAAAGAGTACACATATCAAACAATACGCCTTTTGGCTGCCTCGTTAAAAACCTTGCAAGGAAAACCTAGTGCGACAAAATCTTGTAAGGGAAAAAGAATACAACGCGTATTAAATCCCCCTGATGAGAGCATCAATTCACATCCATGAGCCTTCACATCCAATCTTGTGCACCATCTTCAAGAGATCGTTGGTAGAGAATTGATAAATAAATCAGCCATATTAACTTGAATAAATATTTGCACCTTGAAATCGTCACTCGTGATAGATATATAACGTCTTCACAAATATTGTGGAATGTCTCTTTAATATTTCCATAGAGATATCCTCGCTATCACATTATCATGCTTATAGTTATAGCAAGATACAAATGTTCAGAAATTGCACTTAGCATGTGGTACTTCATGACCAAAAATTGTATATGCTTTAAGCGGTTTAAGTTCTTCAAGGATTGTCATATAAGTTAAGCCATATAAGCCATCTAAAGAGGCTTTAGTGCATATCAAGTTTTTATGTCATGCATAGACATATAAGATATCGAAAAACTGATTGCACATACCATTGACTTTATACTTTCAAGTATTTGAACTACATGTCCAAAACTACATGTCTTTCATATGGAATCAATTCTACTTGAATTGTATCTCTTCCATTTGGATAATACTTTTGTGTCTATATTCGATAGACTTAAGATCCTCATCTATACTTAGCGCTATGATAGATGTCGTCGACGAATATGCTATATCGGTTCCAATAAATTTTCATAAAGACATAACATATAGATCTCTTCATTCATATATTCAGGTACCTGAATCTCTCATGAGATTTTATGAAGTGTTATGTCATGTGACCTTCTAGGTCACTTGCCTCCTCTATTATGATCACTTTGATCATTTGCTCATCTTCTTTATCAAGAAGTTTATTTGAAACCTATTTGTCTATACGCTTTAAGCGTACCATAGACTTTGTCCTTCTAGCACTTAATATGAGCATTTGCAATGAGAATATAGATACTTTCTTTGGGCCAATAAATGTGTATGGCATGCTTTGCAATATGTCGCAAATGAATTATCTTTTTATGAACTTCAAGTTCATATTATTTTATTCGAGCATCTAGTTGTACATATTATAATTCATTCCACGTAATGTTTTCTCAACTGTTTATCATGTCTCCCCCTCATGTTAGAAAAACTAACTTGTTTCCTCAACTTTGAGAATCCATCTTTGTGCGTTATGGTGATAATGTACACCGCACATAAATGATAATAAGATGAAATTATTTGGTTCCTGACCCTGAACCATTTGTGAGGGAAGAATGTAATATACTTTTGTATATAACCTATATCAAACTGATATAGATAACTTTGTTCTCGTAAGCAAGAGTTTATCTATTAAGTGGAGGCACTCAATAAATTATTTTGCTAAACTAGTTGTGATATAAACCAACTTATCAAGATAAACCATCTTGGACAGAAAATCTGAAAATTGTGCTCTTAGTTAAATTATTGAGCAAATTACCTCGCAAACACCAAGTTGCGGGTTAATAATAATCGCACATGTAACCATCTCATAGATGCATCTATGTGGTATATATGGTGTTAGATAATACGCTTAACGCTATAGGGGGGTGAATAGCGTTATAATAAAATTTAGCGTAAACTTGCAGAAATTAAAATTTGCAGGAAATAATTAAGTGCGTTAAATAAACAAAAGGAAAGAACGCACCGATGTATTCTGGTTCACCACAACACGTGGCTAGTCCAGTCCCCGAGAGACTCTCTCGAGATTTTCCACTAACTTGTCAAGCTTACGGGTGCTCAACAAACCTTTACAACTTAAGGACACAAGCCTTAACACCTTTGCTCGGGGATACAACACTCCAAGACTTCAACCAAGGAAACACAAGTTCCTTACAACAAGAGAATCACAATTCTCTTACAAGTGTACAAAACACTAAACACTCAAACAAAACACTCCTTAATGAGTAGATATGAGTAAAAGAAGTAAGCTCAAGATCACAACAACTATGGACAAGACTTTGGCTCTCAAAAGCTTTATGAAATGAATATAGAATGATAAACAATAGTATGCAAGCTTATAGCAATAGAATGATCAGTTGTTGTATGTTGTTGTATTTAAAACACTGAAATGAAGCTGTATTTATAGTTGAAAAACTTGGCATTACCGTTGCCTAATTGCCAATTAAGAGTTGCTGATTTTACTGTGACAATCGATTGTCAGGAAGCCACAATCGATTGTTTGCCAATCGTTCCAAAAATCAATCCCAGATTTTACGCTTAACAATTGATTGTCCAAGATCAACAATCGATTATTGGAAACTTGTTCAAAAAATCATTTCCAGATTTTACGTAAAACAATCGATTATACCAAATCAATAATCGATTATTCAGCAACGTTCAAAAAATCCTTTCCAGATTTTAATTTCAACAATCGATTGTACAAAATCAACAATCGATTATTCAGCAACGTTCAAAAAATCTTTTTCAGATTTAAATATCAACAATCGATTGTACAAAATCAACAATCGATTACCTGACGGTATTTGAAAACTTTATGACAACGGTCAGCTTCACAATCGATTGTGCAAAGTTAACAATTGATTATTTATTAGATTTTGAAAATCATTTTAGACACTGCCTCGTGACAATCGATTGTTATATACTCACAATCGATTATTTAATAACTTTGAAAAAGTCTGGAAGTCACTGCCTCAACACAATCGATTGTCATAAGTTCACAATCGATTATTTTGTAACTTTGAAAAATCTGAAGGACATGGTCTCTTCACAATCGATTGTCATTAGCTTCACAATCGATTATTCTGAGTTTTGAAAAACTTTGATGGACACTGCCTCATCACATGATGTCCGGACGACTAGCAGTAAGATAGAGAAGAGAGCCAATCATACCTCGATACTTCTTAGTGTCGACTTCCTTACCTTTCTCATCTTTATCTAGATGATCGGATGTGCTCATGGGAGTCGCCATTGCTTTTGCATTGTTCATTTCAAATCGTTTCAGTAATTCTTTGCAATATTTGGCTTGGCAAATGAACGTACCTTCTTTCATTTGCTTTACTTGTAATCCCAAAAAGAATGTTAACTCACCCATCATAGACATCTCAAATTCGCTTGTCATTAAATCGGAAAATTCATTGCATAAGACATTGTTAGTAGCACCAAATATGATATCATCCACATATATTTGAACTAATAAAATATCATTGTTTTTATGCTTAACAAAAAGGGTGGTGTCAAATTTCCCCCTAATGAAATCATTTTCCAATAGAAATTTACTCAATCTTTCATACCAAGCTCGGGGAGCTAGTTTTAAACCATAGAGAGCCTTTTTGAGTTTGAAAACATGATCGAGAGATTTAAAATCTTCAAAACTGGGGGGTTGTTCAACATAAACTTCTTCTTGTATAACACCATTTAGAAAAGCACTTTTCACATCCATTTGATATAAATTGAAATTCATAGAAGAGGCAAAAGCGAGCAATAGACGAATAGCTTCTAATCTAGCTACGGGAGCATATCTTGCCACTAATATCTTGCATTCCAAATCTTGTGGAAAATGATATCTTAGAAAATATTTGTATTACTTTGGAGCAACTAATAAGTGTCATGAGAGTTTAAAGAAAATAACATTGCCAATATGGAGAGTTGTTTTGAAATTCTGTCATCAAAAAGATAGTAAACTTCATGCAATCTATTTCCCCTTAATCAGAAATTTATCAAGACATACCAACAAGACATAGATATACCAATTGTTATAAAACAATGATAAACCCATTTGTTGGATGACATAACAAGTGTACCAAAAGTTATTTTATTAACAGTGATACAAATTGTTATTTTTAGTAAAGCATATTACAAACGAGTGTTGACTGTTAACAGATCAACCATACATCGAATTTTGAAGAACATACCAACCATTATCCAGACCAAAGGATGTGTTCATCAAGAGACGATTTTTAATAGAAGGATTTTTGTCAATTGTTAGAAACATGAGACATCTCAATTATTTTTCAAAGCTGATGATAGCATTCATCAAAAACGTGAGTGAAACTTTTTGAAGAATATGCTAATAGATAATACACATCACACGGTATACTAACAGTTATTTAGACCACAGATAGCAATTATCAAATCATGAATTAAATGATTTCATCAAGCTATGTTAATACATATCAACAGTTTTGATCTTTTAAAAGCAGATAACTAACAAGTAAACTAATTGACGTCAATTGTCATTTAACAACACGTTTTCAACGTATGAATCAACAAAGCTAATTGATATTGATTGTTGACAAGGATATCTCAATTGTTAACGCACATCAACTATTACGACTAAGCTTATCAAAGATTCAACAATTAGGGAACCAAATTAACAACAAATAAGTTAATATTGGTTCCTAGCACATATCAACAATTCGATTTTTGTCAAAAAGGATAACTAACCGAAATTTCCTCTTGATGCAATGAGGTGTCGTGCTCGGTGCATCTACTACAATACTGTACCCTTTCAAGCGCACCTGCAAAACATATTAATGGTCTTTTGGTACCCATGCCATTTTGGGTCCTTGAGGGTTAGGCATATCATAATGATGTGATTGAGTGATATGTCTATGTCGTGTAAAACATGCAGGGGAAATATGACCAATGCGTCTACAATAATGACAAGTCACGTTGGGGTTATGCATCCTTCTAGGTTCATAGTAACTTGACGGACGAAAATGGTTTACTCTATTTTCAGCATTATGACTATTGCGTGCTTTATGAACATCATTTCTCCTACTATGAGCAGCATTTCTAGAATAATTATTTCTACGTTGGAAATCATTTCTAGGTGCTCTGAAGGGTTTAAAATTCCTTCTAGTATTTGGCCTATAATATGCATCATTTCTAGGGTAGTTATTTCTAGGTGGTAAGTCATTGCTAGGTCTTCTAAAATGTTCAACATTTGGTCTGGCATGCATATTTGTTCTAGGATTGCTATTTTTAGGATAAGTATTTGTTTTATTAATCCTAGGTTGAGCCTTAGGTGGTTGGGGTTTGGCTTCAACCTTTTCTTTAGGCTCATTCTTAAAGCTTATGCCATGCTTGGTTGACTTCAAATTATCAAGAACATCATTCAAATTTTTGTGCGAAGAATTAAACTTATCTAATGTGCCTTTAAGCCTTTCTACTTCATTTTTGAGATGCAAGCAAGACGTATACTTTCTAATAGAGCTTTCGGGCTTATTGGCGCTTCTTTTTCCGAAAAACTTGTTTTCCTCTTTCAACTTCTCATTTTCTAAAACCAGTTTTTCAAAATCTTTTTCTTTTAGAGAGAGTTGTTTTTGAAAATCTTTTTCTTGCAACGACAGAGTTTTCTGGAAATCATTAATAGTCTTGGAAGCATCAACAAACTCACTATGTAATTTATTATAAGCATTTTGCATTTCTTCAAGCGAGTTAGAGTTGGACGTACTTACCTCTTCTTCTTCGTTTGCCATGAGACATTGGCCAGTTGATTCATCATATGAGCTGTCCGCTTTTTGAGGCATGATTTCATACATTTCCTCCAGCTTATCCCACATCTCTTTGGCGGTTTTGTAGTGGGAAATTTTCTGATAGTCTTCCTGATTCAAGGCGCTATACAACATATTTATTGCATTAGTGTTGTATTCACTTACCTTGACTTTCCCAACTTTTGTTGTCATTTGATCACCATGCTTGATGATTTGCCATAGATAAAAGTTGTTGGCTGTGATGAAAATTCTCATCCGATCTTTCCAATATAAGTAATTATTTCCATCAAATATTGGGGGCAACATGTTAAAATCACCTTCACCTATTCCTGCAAAAGAGTCACGAGTATAAGCCATGGATGGTTCTCTCAAACTGTTAAGTCTTCAAAGAGTTGGGCTCTGATACCAATTGTTGCTAGAGGGGGGCTGAATAGCGTTATAATAAAGTTTAGCGTAAACTTGCGGAAATTAAAATTTACAGGAAATAATTAAGCGCGTTAAATAAACAAAAGGAAAGAACGCACCGATGTATTCTGGTTCACCACAACACGTGGCTAGTCCAGTTCCCGAGAGACTCTCTCGAGATTTTCCACTAACTTGTCAAGCTTACGGGTGCTCAACAAACCTTTACAACTTAAGGACACAAGCCTTAACACCTTTGCTCGGAGATACAACACTCCAAGACTTCAACCAAGGAAACACAAGTTCCTTACAACAAGAGAATCACAATTCTCTTACAAGTGTACAAAACACTAAACACTCAAACAAAACACTCCTTAATGAGTAGATATGAGTAAAAGAAGTAAGCTCAAGATCACAACAACTATGGGCAAGACTTTGGCTCTCAAAAGCTTTATGAAATGAATATAGAATGATAAACAATAGTATGCAAGCTTATAGCAATAGAATGATCAGTTGTTGTATGTTGTTGTACTTAAAACACTGAAATGAAGCTGTATTTATAGTTGAAAAACTTGGCATTACCGTTGTCTAATTGCCAATTAAGAGTTGCTGATTTTACTCTGTGACAATCGATTGTCAGGAAGCCACAATCGATTGTTTGCCAATCGTTCCAAAAATCAATCCCAGATTTTACGCTTAACAATCGATTGTCCAAGATCAACAATCGATTATTGGCAATGTTCAAAAAATCATTTCCAGATTTTACGTAAAACAATCGATTATACCAAATCAATAATCGATTATTCAGCAACGTTCAAAAAATCCTTTCCAGATTTTAATTTCAACAATCGATTGTACAAAATCAACAATCGATTATTCAGCAACGTTCAAAAAATCTTTTTCAGATTTAAATATCAACAATCGATTACCTGACGGTATTTGAAAACTTTATGACAACGGTCAGCTTCACAATCGATTGTGCAAAGTTAACAATCGATTATTTATCAGATTTTGAAAATCATTTTAGACACTGCCTCATGACAATCGATTGTTATATACTCACAATCGATTATTTAATAACTTTGAAAAAGTCTGGAAGTCACTGCCTCAACACAATCGATTGTCATAAGTTCACAATCGATTATTTTGTGACTTTGCAAAATCTGAAGGACACTGTCTCTTCACAATCGATTGTCATTAGCTTCACAATCGATTATTCTGAGTTTTGAAAAACTTTGATGGACACTGCCTCATCACAATCGATTGTCATAAGGTTCACAATCGATTGTCATGCATGTTTGAAAAACCTGATGCTCACTGCCTTAACACAATCGATTGTCATTTGTTCACAATCGATTGTCATGCAGTCTTGGCTTAACATAATCGATTATCATAAGTACATAATCGATTATCTTAGTCCAGTTTTTAGAGGCATGTTTAAAAATCATTTTGACTAATGAAAATATGCATGATTTAAAATCATTTAGCATTAAATTAAATATACATGATTTTGTAAAAGTAATTTTACGAGAGAAGCCATGTCATGAGTCAAGTTGTCGGATCAAAGATCACAATTAAGAGCGACTCATTTAAACTACAAAACTTTGTCTTGTGCTTGAATCTCGTTATGCATCAATTATGCGCTTGTACTTGAACTTCGTCATATATCACTTTGCGCTTCGTTTGTCATTCATCAAAACCTACGCATAAGAACACACGTTTTAGTATAAAGGCTTGAGAACGTGTTTCCAACATATGGAAGGTGAATGGGCCCATATTCACTTTTGATATTTCCAGCATTCATGAGATTTAATCCCAATTTTAGTTGGTCTATTAATTAATAAAAACAAGAAATGTAAGAGAATTCATAAAGAACTTTCTAGTTCTTTAATATTATCCATGTGAATTCTCTATTATTTTTGCACATCATGCTTAAATTGATATGGCTAAACTGATTATGCCAACTGAATAAATTTTCAATATTAATAAGTTCAGGTTTACACCATGACATGTGCAATTATCAATAAACTGCGAGTTTATTATGATATGAGTTTTTATATTAATAAACATCCACTTTATTGTGGCATTCTTTTGTTTGTGTAGTACAAACTGAAAAATAAAGCGGGTAGCTTTTCACATACAGATTATCCCGCTACAAGTTGTTGAAATAGAAGATATCAAATCTTTCATTTATTTATTGTCTCAATATAATCAACCGCTTTCGCGTGTACTTTGGAAACTGAATAAGTTTCTTAGAGACTTACTACAACACAATAAATTGACATGATAATCAATTGTATTACTCCAAAATAGTAATAATTGGCTCTTCCAGAGCTCTCAATTAACTTTGTACTATCACAAATTCATCAACATCCATGTTATGAATGTCTCTTTTAAAGAGAAAGTTATACCATTATGGTCATGATCAAAACTGTATGCAAGATATGTTTCTTGTATTATTGTTGTCCTTTAATAATCATATTACCAAAATATTTAGGCATACAATAGGTACGTGACCAATGATCATTCATGTCATAATAATGATATTATTTTTTTATCATCTCAACCCCCATTCTAGAAGTGAGTGTGGTATATTCAATACCAATAGCATGTTCATATTCTTCCAAAAATGAACATGTCTTTATAAATCAGATGTTGTCACATTCCCATCATGAATGAACCATAATCATCTATATGTGCTATATAAAATCTCATGTCAAATCGATGACAGATGTTACTTTCACAGAGTGAATGATTATTTTAAGAATCCTTATTGTTCTCATTACCACAATAATGACGATTATAATTTCGTCTATTGCCACGTCCACATCCATTGATACCTTCACGGTAATAATTTTGGCTTCTTTCAGACTTATCACATACTGCTATCACATTCTCTAAAGGGAATGAGAATGGAGCAAATTCAATGGGACGGGTTTTCAATTCTTTGCCCACAATCATACATGATTTTGATCAAGGCAAGGCATAGAAATTTTACCATTTTAAGTGGGTGTAATTTCATACAAACTCCATTAGAGTTATAATCAAACTTTGTTGTCTTTGCTTGTATATAAAATCAAATTATAGAATTTCAAGAACTTAAAAGAGAAAAATAAAGTAAAATATTTACCTTAAATCCAGATTTAATTATGAAGGAAGTTCACAGAATAATTGACAATCATTATGCTCAATCCCAAAGTTTTTACTCAATTTAGAGTCTCGTGCTGATAACGTATTATAAAGAACAAGAGCAATATTGCAGAGAAAGAAAGAGAAATTCTTATTGAATTTTTTGGATGATTTACAATGGGGTAAGACCCCTTTATTTATATGAGAAAAAATGTCTTAGTCTCAATGTAAAAACTCTCTACAAGATAGACATTCACTCTAAATAGAATTCTATTCTTAACATAATGATTTATACCCCTATATTTATATACCCTTATCATTCTAAATAGAAACCAAAAAAAAAATTAATCAAATACATTTTCCTTTTCTATCTCTATGATGATTGAGGAGGGAATTATACGTTACACGTACAAAAATCAATAAAGAAGACATATTAAGATTTCAAGATTCTCTCTTTTCCTTTCTATCTTCCAATCTCTAACGGACAAAAAGATATTACAAATAAAAAAGAAAAGTCAGTGAGAAGAAAAGCATAATTTCATGAACTTTAGACACGTATATTTTTCCGGGTCAACCACCGCCAGCCGCCGTAGTTGCGGCGTTATTTGTCATCCAAGGAAACTGTAAAGTCCTCGGTAAATTCTCCGTCAAGCTATCTCCGGCAGCCGGACTTTCCAATTCTTCCAAACCCTCGGAGAAATCATCATTTTCGTCTTCAAAAATGTCTTCTTTCTCATCCCTGCTGCTTTCTTGATTTTCCGGCGCTGGCGAGTTGGTTGTCGGCGAAGATACCGGCGATGGGCTAGTGGTCTTGTTTGAATTTGTCTCTTTGTTATGGCGGCTGATTCCGGCTAAGGAATTTCTGTGTGTGGGCATAGGATGATTATGCTCAGCTGTATATGTGATTATGAACATATTCGGGTCGGATCTATTTCGCTCCACTTGTTTTCGGGCCAAACATCCTTTTGAAGTGCTACATTTGTAATATCCCCTGTTTAATTCAAAGAAATATTCAGAAAATTCGAATAAAATTCACTCAAAGATGAACCACACGATCAATAGGCTTTATTAAATATTTTACTACAACAAAAATGTCAACAGACTCAATATATTCTCACCGGGTAAGAATAGGTGAGGAAATATTTTACTATATTTTTAAATTTTTTTATCAAATCTAAAAACCTTTTATTTTTATACGTAAGAGATCCGAAAATAAAATGCAAAAATGTTTTGCAAGCTTATTTTCTTCTAGTCAAATTATAGAATAGAATTTTATTGTTCATTTCCTTCACAGAGCCGAGGGTCGATTGGAAACAACATCTCTGCTCTTTCGGGTAGGGGTAAGGCCCGTCTAAATATTACCCTCCCCAGACCCCACTTTATGGGACTATACTGAGTAGTTGTTGTTATTGTCAAATTATAGAATTATATTTGAACCATTCCTCCTAAACGCATATCTGTAAAGATATTTCATAAATTAGAATCTTTTTCTCTTTCTTTGAGAATTAAGAAAATGAATTAAGTTTTTGTAAAAACAAATTAAAATTTTTTTTCCTTATATTGAGGTTTTTTTTTTTTTTTGGTTTGCTTTTATAATTTCAAAAAACATGAAGTACTTTTAGAAGCAACCTATATAGAGTGTAAGTAAAATAACCAATACCTTTTAACCAAAAAAAAAAAAAAAGAACCAATACCTTGGGTATGGGGAACCTTTAATGGGTTTTTGCCCATATTTTCTCCAAGACCACATATCAGAAGATAAAGCATCAGCAGCTACTTGACATACTTTCTTCATTTGGTTCTTCCTGAGAAAATAAAAGAAAATCCATTAAACATATTGAAAAAAAAAGGTAGAAATAAAAATATAGAGTTGTGCACAAACTGACAAATGATCTAAGGTTAACATAGAAAAACTCCCATTTACCCATTAAAAAATACAATATGGTTAATTTCGATATGGATCATATATATGCATAACAAAATCACTAATATTTTAAAGAATATCAAAT
Organism: Nicotiana benthamiana; assembly: GCA_034376525.1. Taxonomy (NCBI): domain Eukaryota; kingdom Viridiplantae; phylum Streptophyta; class Magnoliopsida; order Solanales; family Solanaceae; genus Nicotiana; species Nicotiana benthamiana. The sequence goes on along the minus strand of CM067338.1, from coordinate 124,594,150 downwards.
TTTGAAACAATAAATTTAGCAAATATAACCCCGGCTTCCGGTTCATAATAAGTTATCAATTTGTTTTTAGTACGTTTACTAAGAAAAATCTAAATTCTATATAAAAATAGATATTATGACTAAACTACCCCTAATTAAACATTTAGTTGATGAGTAAGAATCTTTATTAGGGATATGTATATTAAAGGTTATTTTGTAAAAACAAATTGAATTCTTTCTTGATTATATAACTGGACACGTATTTTGAACCAAAATAAAAAAGTAAATTAGTCATTTATTATGAATCTGAGAAAATAATATTTTGACCAATATTAAATTTTGAAGCAATAAATTTAGCAAAAATAACTATAGAATTTAAATTTTGAATCTGTTTTTTAATATTACCTTCTTTCGCTTCTCGGGCTTGGAGCATGTAAAGTAGCACCATTTACTGATGACAGGGATCGTTTGATGGGCTGAATTAGTTTTGTATTTATCTGATTAAACTTCTGTTGTTGCTGCTGTCTTTGTGTAATTTGCTGTAATGGTAAATCTTGTAATAATCTTTGTGGTGAAATAAGAGGCGATTTCTGTAACGGAGATTCGTTAAAGAAAGGCTTGCAGAGCTCATGCAACTCTTCAAAAGCAGTATTTTGTGTCGTAAATCTTGGGTCAAAGTGGAGATCTTGAAAGCAAAAAGAGTTACTATCATCCACTCTTGGTTGGAAGTTACAAGAAGAAATGGTGGCGCTGCCGCTGGAACTAGTGGTGGTAGCGATGACGGTGGTGGAGTTAGCGGCGGCGCAGCTTCTGACCACCGCATGTAGATCCCAATCTTCCTCCATATTGTTGTGTCTGCTTTATGCCTTGACTTTTCTAGAGAGAAGAAGAAGACAAAAGAAGGCGCTGACTTTGGAGGTGGAGGGGAGATATGGGAAAGGGAATTTGAGAAAGAGTTGTAAATGAATATTAGTGGAATACAATTATTATTTAGGCATATTATTTATAGAAAAAGTATGTGTCTCCCTTGGGTGGTTTCACAAAGGGAAGGTGGGGTGCCTAAGGTAAGGTGGGGTCCATCTAGGAGTCCGAAACTGAAATGATAATTTTTTGGATTTAAAGTATTTTTTTAAATGTTAAAAAATTATCTTTATACCTGTTTCGCAAGAATTTATTGCAAATTAGGTTAACGGAATTTTTTCCGTTAACATAATTCGCAAAACTACTGCGAGTTAAATAAAAAAATTTAAACTGTAATTCACAATAAATTACTGCGAATTGCCTTTAAATTATTATTTTTGCTAAGCAGCTGTGTCAGGCCAAAAAAATGGAGAAATTTCGCAGTAAATTAGTGCGAATCATCTCTTTATTTTTTCCTCACCTAATTATTTTAACTAACACAACAAAAATAATTCAAAAATATAAAATGCAGTATTTTATTGCGAATCCATTTGAAAAATTCCATGCCTCGAGCTTGGACTTGCCTTATTTATAGGCATTTTATTTCATGAACATTCATTCATTAATCTTCTCTCTTCTGCTTATCAATCTTTTTTACAATGTCTAAAGTGCAAAAAATAAGGGTTTCTCAGTTGGCCATTTAAAATATTTTTAATTGGCCATTTCGCAGTAAATTACTGCGAATTACCCTAATTCGCAGTAATTTACTGCGAAATACAATTTTAAAAATGGTCTGGCCCGGGTTTTGAGGAGACGCCTCGTCAACGGTAATTCGCAGTAATTTACTGCGAATTACATTAATTTTTTTAAAATTTAATTCGTAGTAATTTAGTGCGAATTACGTTAACGAAAAAAATTTCATTAACATAATTCACAATAAATTATTGTAAAATAGGTATAAGAAATTTTTTTTTTTTAACTTTAAAAAGAACTTTAAATCCAAAAAATTATCATTTTGATTTTCGGACTCGTCCTTGTAGGATTTGGCTCACATCCTGTACAACATCTCTCCATTTCTACCAATATACATTTGGTTTAATAGCATTTGTCCTCTTTTAGATCTAAGGGCCAAGATTTATTTAGATTAAAAAATCCCTTAACCATTGTGAAACTAAAAACATTCACTTCTTGGGTTAGAATCAAATTGGAAAGAGCAATCATCCATCCGAAATCGTTGGAGGAACTTTGTTCCGGTTGAAAAATATTTTCTTATTCAAGTCTTTTATTCTCAATTCTAGTTTGGAGTTTCTATTCTCGAGCAGCAATTTTCTTTTCTCGTTATTTTTTTTCAAGTTAACTTTAACAACATAAATTTAACATAGCAAGTTTCAACTACAAGAAATAAAATATAGTGCACTTTCTAAGAAACAAAAAAAGGTGAAAGAACAAAAAGAAGCTGTTATGATGACTATGGAAATAATTTTTCATCTGAAGGGTTTGGGTATTTGGGGGAAAGAATATTAACGATTTGAAGGATCAATTCATGAAATAATAATAATAATAATCTATTAAAAAGGATTAATCTTTGCTAGGAATTGAGTCACCAAATTGGTATTGCGACCTACGAGATTCTCGAATGATGTACTGTTAACTATAAAGAAAGAATAAAATATAAAATTTTTTAGTTTTAACCATAGTTTAGAAATTATTTAGTCTAAATAAATCTTAGTCCTTAGAATGTCATTAAATTAGATGTACACTGAACAAAATGGAGGGATTCTATACTGGAGATGAGCCAAATCCGTAATAATTGTATTTGTGTCTGTCACTTCTTTGACCTTTTCTATATATTGAAACTAATATTGTCGTTTTTTGTCTTTTTATTCTCTTGAGTCGATTGTTTTTTTGGAAATAATCTTTTTATTCTTTTTGAGTAGGAGTAAGGTCTGCATGTATACTATCCTTCCCAAATTTAATTAGTAAAATTTTACTGGGTTATTGTTGTTGTACTCTTTTGACCTTTTCTATGTATTAAAACTTATACTTCTAAGGAAATAATCTTTTTATTCCTTCGAAATAGGGATACGGTCTACGTATACACTATCTTCCCCATGCCACACTAGTGAAATTTTACTAGATTGTTGTTGTTGTACTCCTTTGACCTTTCATCCCTTTAATATGGACCTAATTATTATTTTTAATGTTAATGTTATTCATCTTTATTGCCATTATTTTTTATTAAATTTTATTTTCATTATTTCATGTTATAGAACGCCGATATAGAGCCTGATATGTTTGATTTGATGTAACGTTTAAAATATTTATTTAACGTATATATTCATGGTAGTTTATTATTTACATGTACCGATAGTGTCATGAAATTTCTACAATTTATGTATTTTGATTTCTTATAGCTAATGGTAAAATTGGGGGGAGAAAAGGGGATTCAATTGTATCCCATACACACAGAGTTTAAAATATAGTAAAATAAAATTTTTATTATATGTAAACTGTTGAATTCAATTTACATAAGAGAAAACTCCAGTAAAATAGCAATGCAAGTTCAAAAATTATTCTAGAGTGATATTCTAGTTAATTTGTTTTAATCTGCTAACTAGTTGTACATATTAATTTTTTTTAAAACAATAAAAATCATCAATTTTACTAATTAAAATAGTAATTTTTCAAAATAATCTGGTCATGTAAAAATTATTGAGATTATTAATGGGAATTAAACTCATTATAGTAATGCTAGTATAGGTGAAAAAAGAGAACATTTTTGGACGAGAATTCAAAATAGATAGTATTCCTTATACGGTGGCTTCGCGTTGACAAAATGCAATGGCAGCCAAAACCTGTACTGGAAGAGGAGCCTACCAAACAACATCAAGAAGAACAAACAGTTGCACCTGAGATAGAAATATCATTGTCGAGGGAAACAGGTAGCAACTGTAAAAAGCCCTAAGGCCAAAAGGGAGATCAGCTATAAGGAATTGGCCACCAGGAATGCAGCTGCTGCTTTAATTATCCATGAACCTGTTGACCAACAACAGAAAAGCAGAAGAGAAGCAGCTATTAGGGATAAAGGGGGCAGTTCCAACATCCACCCATCATGATCCTTGTGTCATGGAATATTAGAGGACTGAATAAGTCCTATAAACAGAGAGAACTAGTGAAATTCCTGAGATTAAATAAAGTTGATATGATAGTTGTCTTGAAACAAAGGTGAAACAGCATCACTCACAGCCAATATACAAGAAGTTTGGGGATGAATGGCATATAGAAAATAACTACATTGCTGCCCCAAATGGGAGGATTTGGTTAATATGGAAAAAGCTGAACATCCAGGTTGTAATCCTAGAAACAACTGACCAAATGATACATTTTCAAGTGACAGACAGAAATTCAACATTTGCAAGCTACATAACTTTTGTCCATGGATTACACTCAATCCAGCAAAGAATAACCTTGTGGAGAAGCTTAAGAACTGCCCAGTACAGTGGTCCATGGCTGATATTGGGTGATTTTAACAGTGTACTGGAGATGGATGACAGGATCAATGGGTAACCTGTACACCAATCAGAGACACTTGACTTCCAAAGCTGCATTGAGGACATTAAAGTATGGCAGATAACCAAAAGAGGCAACAGATTCTCTTGGAGTAACAAGAGAGATGCAGAGGATAGAATCTACAGCCATATTGGCTGGGCATTTGGCAGTGATGAATGGTTCAAATCCTATACTGATGTGGAAGCAATGTACATGTTGCCCGGATGCTCAGATCATTCCCCCATACTGCTAGACACAAAAGTTGTAAAGACCAGGGTAAATAGGCCATACAGAATGCTAAATTCAGTCATGAACCATCAAGAATACAAGACAGCAGTCCATACAATCTGGAACCAACAGATTCAAGGTTGTGCTATGTACTCTATATGGAGCAAACTGAAACAGGTTCAACAAGCCACCAGACACATTCACCAGGAACACTCATCTGCTGGAAAAAAACTGCAACAATTCAGAGAGGAACTGGCTGAAACACAAGACAAATTGAATGAAGACCATTTCAATAGACAGGAGATTCGCAGAGAAAAACAACTCTTACAAAACATTGAGAAATGGGAAACAATTCAAGAACAGGTTATGAGACAGAGATCAAGAGCAAACTGGATCCAACTGGGGGATAGTAATACCAAATACTTCCATGCCTACATGAAATCTAGACAAGCAAGGAATAAAGTCAGTTGTATCCTAACAGAGAACCAGCAAAACTTACTGATCCAAAACAGATTCAGCAAGAATTCTTGCAATTCTTTCATAACCTATTAGGTACAGCAGCAGATCAAAGTCCATGCATTGACATCAATGTGGCCAGAGATGGCCCTTGCCTTAGTCTGCACCAACAGCAACAACTGTTGAATCCAATGACTGTAGAGGAAGTCAAACAGACAGTACAGAACCTGCCTCAAGATAAAACTCCAGGTATTGACGGCTACCCCGCTGAATTTTTTAAAGAATTCTGGCCAATTGTTAGGGGGGGGAAGTTACTAGGGCAGTGAAGCAATTCTTCCAAAATGGGAAAATTCTAAAACAGATTAACTGCACTACTGTTACTTTGTTCCCAAAAGTTAAAAATCCTAGCTATGTCAAAGAGTTTCATTCCATTGCCTGCTGCTCTACTCTGTACAAAATCATCTCAAAGCTCCTAACCAACAGATTGAAACTGGTTGTAGACCACTTAGTAGGGCATTCCCAGTCAGCATTCATAGAAGGGAGAAACATTCTGGATAATGTAATTATGGCCCATGAACTGATCAAAGGCTATACTCACAAGACAATATCTCCTAGATGCATGATCAAAGTCGACATTAGAAAGGCCTACGACTCTATTGAATGGGATTTTCTGAAAGCAGTACTTCTAGAATTTGAAATTCCATACAAACTAGTCGTGCTAATAATGAAATGTGTTACCACTGTCAGCTACTCCATTCTAATAAATGGAGGACTGACCAACACATTTGAAGCACGGAAAGGATTAAGACAGGGAGATCCAATGTCTTCATATCTATTTGTCCTAGTTATGGAATATCTAACTAGATCTCTAAAGAAACTGAGCAGGAATCCAGATTTTAACTTCCATCCATAATGCACCAACCTACAAATCACACACATATGCTTTGCAGACGACCTTCTGATGTGCTGTAGGGCAAATGAAATATCCATGCAAATACTGATGAAGGAATTTGAACACTTCTCTAGTGTATCAGGACTTCAAGCCAATATGGATAAAAGTTCTTTATATATAGTAGGTGACTCAACTGAATTCAAACAGCAGATTTGCTCTGAACTAAACCTCACGGAGGGCACCTTCCCTTTCAAATACCTAGGAGTTCCCCTATCCACTAAAAAGCTCAATATATCACAGTGTATGCCCCTAGTGGAAAAGATAGTGGACAGAATCAGAAGCTGGACATCCAAACTCTTATCTTATGGTGGTCGAATATAACTTATCAAGAGTGTCCTATTTGAAATGCAAACTTACTGGGCACAGATATTCCTCATCCCCAAAAAGAACATAAAACTGGTCAATGAGATTTGTAGAAATTATCTGTGGACTGGTAGTCATGAAAATAGCCATAGTAATCCGATTGCCTGGGAAACAATGTGCAAACCAAAGGCATCAGGAGGTTTGAACATTATTTCCTATGAAAGGTGGAATAAAGCAGCTCTGTCAAAACTCCTCTGGGCTTTAATGGCAAAAAAAGACAAACTCTGGATCAAATGGATCCACTGTCACTACATAAAGAAGAAGGACCTCAATACAATGGAAATTCCTAAACAAGCTAGCTGGCTCGTTAGGAAACTGATTGGAGCAAGGGAATGCTGGGCAAATGATGAAACAGGAATGCAAACATGTACTCAAAATGGACAATTTAGCATCAGAAAAGCATACATTTATACTACTCCGCAATACCCCAAGGTCCAATGGAAAAACTTAGTGATGATAACTGGCATGCTCCCAAAACAGAAACACATTTTATGGATGGTACTGCACAAGCGACTGGCAGCAATTGACAGATTGATTAGATGGGGCATACAAACTAATACATCCTGCGTCCTATGTGAAAGAGATGTTGAAGAAACACATGATCATTTGTATTTTGAATGAGTCTATTCCAAAACACTGTGGAAAGATATGTTGCATTGGATGAAGTACCGAAGAACAATGGGTACATGGGAAGTAGAAGTGCAATGGTTGTCGGGCAATGTCAATAGCAGGAATCCCAGAAAAGCCATCCTTGGGGTGGTGTTTGCAGCAGTAGTCTACGCCATCTGGGCGGAAAGAAACAACAGAAGATTTCAACAACTGAAAAGAACCAGCCAAGATCTAGTAAAGGAGATTACAATTCAAGTGCACATTGCTGGAATGAAATACTCGAAATGGATTCTCATTCTACATACTGTGAATCACTATCCCTTGTGTGACTCTTTGTAACACTTTTTTTATCTGTAATAGAAAAAATAGTTTAACAATATAGTTGTGACGTTTACTATATGATTGTAATTCTGAAATTTCTTCTAGAGTCCAAATAAATAGCTGATGTAAATTGCTAATGGTTGAAATAAAATTTCTTTTTGACAAAAAAAAAAAAACTAATTGTCAATTGGAAATGGCGTTTAGGGGTGGGGGCGATCTGCGGTGCGTACACGAGGCCAGCCCGTGTTTATACCCACTCTCTATCATAGTGACACGTGAGTTGAGTTAACATTAGGGGGCTCCATAATGGGAATTACCGACAAAATGACAAAACCGAAAAAATAAGAATAGAAAAAGATAACGAGGGGCCATTCATGTGGACAGTGCCAAAAGTTAATGCGAAGAATATATTGAACTCTCATTTCCTGCGCGTGCTACCACCTAAATTCGATGTAGTAATCCAGTTAGTATAATATTTCACCCAATAGTATAATATTAGTTTTAGTCATATTGGTTTGATTTTGTATGTGTATACGGACGAATCGGACTATCTGGTTTTATTCTTTGGTCGTGATAGAAATGTCACGTCGAAGAGCAAGGATGTAGATGTCGACCTCGATTACGGACTGTTGCGGCCAAACGCACACGCAAGTATACGCATTCGTCGAATAATAAAGTAACTAAAAGTCGGATGTCGAACCCACGAGGAATTGTGATTAACTATTAACTAAATTAGACTATCCTAATTATCTAAACAAGAATTAAAACTAGAAGTATTTGATTCTAAACTAATTAAATAAAGAAGTATAATAATGAACGTTGAACAGAGGAAGAACAATTTTTTTATGTTATCAATGTAATGAAAACGATCCAGGGTCATGAGCTATCTAACAATTATATTGCATTCTTTAATTGAATTGACTAATTAATTTATCTAATTATTTGGTTAACATGGTTAATATTGCTCATAAGAATCTGTTGAGTTCTTACTAGCCTATTCGACCTAACCTAAGGCCTATATGTCTATGGAGTTAGAATCAATAAGAACACATTTATAATTGCTATAAATCAACTAAGCAAGGCAATTAGGCATATGTCTATTCTAACCGCGAATCAGTTTCCCCATGCTCAGGTTAAAGAACTTGCTCTACTCAATCCTATATGCAATCTAGAATCCCACTTTCGAGTTCAATTTTAGATTCGTAAATAACATTCAATTGGTGATCAAACAATCAAATAATTAAGTGCAGGATTGAATAGCTAAATCAATACGATAAACTAAGAAATCAAAATCAATATTCGAATAACAATACCTATGAAAGAAACACACCCCTAGATATCGCGCCCCCTTTTTCCTCTTCACATCGGAACATCGGGTTTATGACATTTTGGATATGGGACAACTCATTTTTTGGGAACAGAATTTGCATTTTATTTTGAAGAGTCGTCACCTAATGATTTAAGGTTCATTCGGACATCTATAGGGTTCATTTCCAAGTTTGTTTGATAACTAGGGATAGGGTAAGGGCATGAAATTATCCCAAGGGGAAGGTGTTATTGTGACGACCCGGCCGGTCATTTTGGAATTTATGCCCTGATCCCCTATTAATTGTTTCTCCTAAGTTTATTTCTTCTATTTGGGTTGCCAGGACGTTTGGTGTTAGAATTCAGAGTATTTTAGGACACTTAGTCCCTAAATGAGAGCTTAAGAGTTAGAAAATGGTCCGTTATCGGAGCAGTATGAAGACGATCTCGGAATGAAAACTCGATGGTTCCATTAGCTTCGTTAGGTAATTTTGGAGTTGGGAGCGTGTCCAGAATATATTTTAGAAGTCCGTAGCCAATTTACACTTGGAATGCCGATGTTTGAATTTTTAAAGTTTCTGGTATGATAGTGAGTTTTTGATCCGAGGGTAAGAATAAATTTTTGAAAGTTTCTATAGCACCGTCATATCATCTGGGCGTGCGTGCATTATTTCAGGTCAATCAGACGTGTTTTGGTTACGTTTTTTATCGAAAGCATGTTTTGATGAAATTTGAAGTTCTTAGGCTCAAATAATTGATTAATTCGAGTTTTCGGCGTTATTTTAGGTGGTTTAAGGATTGATACAAGTTTGAATGATAATATGAGATATGTCCGCAGGTTTGGTCGACGTCCCGGGGTCCTCGGGTGTGTTTCAGATGCTCAATGGAGCATTTTGGAATTTGAAGATATTGTAGAAAATCCTTCACCTATGCAGGTCCGAAATCCTTATTCACGTTCGCAGTACCCTTCTTGCGTTCGCGTAGCTTTGGTCTCCTTCCTCTTCGTGTTCGCATCCTCCTCCACGTGTTCGCGTAGAGAAATTCTGGAGGAGGACAAGTTTTCTTCATTGCATTAGCGTTAAGTGCTCCGTGTTCGTGAAGCTTCACATATTCCATAACCGTGTTCGAGTCAAGGCTGTCGCGTTCACATAGCTTTACTGGACTCCAAGGGATAGGTTTTATTTTATTCAACGTGTTTGTATAACCCAATTCGAGTTCGCGTAGTTCACTGAACCCAGGCCTTCGTGTTCGCGCCCCTTACTTCATGATCGCGAAGAGCATTTTTGGTCCCTTTATTTTTACTTTTTTGCGAATGCGAGCTCCCTTCCATGTTCGCGATGCTTTACGGACCTGAACAATACTTAACATTAAAAAATGAGGGTTTTGCCATTATTATCAAAATACAAGTTTGAGAGCTTGGATGTGGGAGCAATTTCGAAGGTTTTTCGAGGGAAACTAGTGGGTAACAATTCTCTACTCCCTTATGCTAAAAACTCACTAATCTAATGATGAATTCATCCTTAATTTCAGATTTTTGAATGAAAATTGGGGAAAGCTTTTTAGACCAAACTATTGAGTTTTAAGCGGGTGTTTGACCTCCGATTTGAGAGATTTTTATATGATTAGACTTGTGAGAGTACGAGGGTTTTGAAAATATAAAAATTATTCGATTCCGAGATGTTGACCTGAGGGGCATTTTGGTTATTTTACCTATTTTTGCACCTTAGCTTTGAATTAAATAGTAGAATCGACTGCATACGATGTTGTTTATGATATATAATTGAATTGAATAGATTTGGGCCATTTGAAGTCGGGAACTCGTGGCTAAGGTGTGGTTTCTAGTTGATTTTGTATCGGTTCGAGGTAAGTGGCTTGTCTAACCTTGTGTGGGGGACCTTTTCCTTTAGGACGTGATATTTGAAGTTTGAATGCCTTGTACGTGAGGTGACGAACGCATACTTGAGCTAATTGTTGAAAAATCGTTTATACTTGAAAATTTTAAATTGAGTTATCTTGCTTATTTGATTATTCTAAATGCAAGTTTAACCTGTATTAGTTAGAAAAGCATGCTTAGTTGGATTAAACTGCCTATTTGCTCAAGTTTCCTAAATTGTACTACGTGAAGCATGTTAGGTTAGTACTATATATTTTTTTGTATTGTTGTACTTCATTTCTAAATATTCTCTGGTTATGGTTGCGCATTTATATTGGGACTATGGACGTGGTATTCTTGTAGCTCCCCCTTATTTGTATACTTTGGGACTACATGTTAGATTTTTGGTAGATCCCCTTGCACATTTACTTTGGGATTGCAGGTTTGATTCCCGATAGATCCCCCTGCACGTATGATGGACTACGGGACGATATGCCGGGAGATCCTTTGGATATACACATATGATGGACTACGAGACGGTATCCCGGGAGATCCACAGGACAATTGAAAAGGACTACAGGACGGTATCCTGGGAAATCCTAGTTTGGTAACTTGGTATTGAGTTGTACATTTCCGTGTTTACCTTATTCACCGCTTATCCGATGTTGGTCTTTAAATTCTATCTTATTTCACTGTTGTTTGCATTATTTCCATCTATTTCATACTGTACAAACTTATTATATTGTTTAACCTCAGAAGGGCGCTGACCTTCCTCGTCACTACCCGGCCGAGGTAAGGCTTGACACTTACTGAGCACCATTGTGGTGTACTCACGCCTCTTCTGCGCATGTTTTTCATGTGTAGATCCAGGTACCTCCTCTCAGGCGCATTATCAGTGAAGGCAGGGAGAGCTACAGAGACTTTGAGGTATATCTGCCGCGTCCACAGACCGAAGAGTCTCCTTCTTTATCTTGTAGCGTTTAGTCTTCTATCTTACTTTGATATAGACTATTCTGAAATTTAGAGTTCTTATTGTATCTTATTGTATTTTCCCGTAGACTGTGTTTCCTGTGAGTTTTTGGTTTTTGGGGTAAATTTGTATACTTCCGCATTAATGAGTTGTATATGCCGAGCGACACTTATATACATTATGTTCTTCTAGCTGTTTAGTTTTAATTATTTAAATTCTGCAAATTTTGTATTTTTCCGCAATGTTAGGCTTACCTAGTCATAGGGCTAGGTGCCATCATGACATATTTACGGAGGTAGAACTCGGGTCGTGACAAGTTGGTATCAGAGCTCTAGGTTCATAAGGCCACGGAACATAAGCTGGTTTATTAGAGTCTCGCTGATCAGTACAGAGACGTCTGTACTTATCTACGAGAGGCTATGTAACTGTTTAGGAAAAACCTTCACTTCATTTGATTTCCCTGTCGTTCGATATTTTTGACATCAGTTCTAAACTTATGTATTCTATTCTCTCATAGATGGTGAGGACACGTGCTACTCAGGATGATCAGGAACCTGTGCCCCCTACTATAGCCGTCAGAGGCAGGGGCCGGGGTAGAGGTCGTGGACGCGCACGCTATGCAACCAGAGAGCACTTGCGTAAGTTGCCGCTGAGGTACCATCAACAGATCCAGCCGGAGTTTAGGCACCTAACACGCCTACAGCTACTACTTCTAGTCCATCCCTTCAGGAGACATTAGCTCATTTCATGTCTATGTGCACCACCTTCGCTCATGCTGGATTGCTTCCCCTCGCTGCAGACACATCCCAGGCCGGGGGAGGAGTCCATACTCCCACAGCCCGCACTCCTGAGTAGAGAGTGCATATGAAGTTGGTCCTAAAGATTATTCATGTACCGCCTGCAATGCCAGTTCAGCCCGAGGATGGCTCAGTTGTTTCATAGGACGAGCAGCTGAGGCTTGTGAGGTTTAAGAAGCATAAGCCTTCTGCGTTCAGCGATTTAGCATCGGAAGATGCGTTGGGATTTCTAAAGGAGTGCCACCGTATTCTTCGCACTATGGGTATAATAGAGTCTATCGGGCTTTCCTTTACTGCCTTTCAGCTTCAGGGAGCCGCCTATGATTGGTGGCGCACATCTGAGATAGACAGTCCAGGCAAGGCCTCTTCACTAACTTGGACCAAGTTCTCGGATATGTTTTTGAGAGAGGTTTTTTCCCCCGAGCCTCAGGAACGTATGACGTGCAGAGTTTGAGCATTTGCGCCAGGGTTCTATGACAGCTTCAGAGTATGCCATCCGTTACACCAGATTGGCCAGACATGCACCGGCCTTGGTTGCTACAGTCCGTGAGAGGGTTTGTCGGTTCATTGAGGGTCTTATCCCACCTATCATATCTAGCTTGGCTCGAGAGTTGGAGATGGACATTCCTTATCAGCAAGTAGTGAGCATTGCTAGAAGGATCTAGGGTATGCTCGCTAGGGAGCGAGGTGAAAGAGAGGCTAAGAGGTCTCGAGAGTTGGGCCACTACTCTGGTGCTCGTACCCCAGTAATAGGTCGACATGGTAGGGGTTATATGAGTCGCCTCGTTCATTCAGCTCTTTCAGCAGCCAACAATATTCTAGCTCCTTCTAGACCTCAGGAGCCTTACTATGCACCTCCAGTTTCTAGCGCACCTCCTGCGCGGGGTGCTTTCAGATGTCAGTCTAGCAAGCCTGGCCTAGCCATTCATAGCCACCATGTCCACCTAGAGCTTGTTTCTAGTGTGGAGATACACTCCATATGGTTAGGGACTAGACCAAACTTGGTAGGGGTGAATCTTCACAGACTGCTCAACAACAACGTGCTCCTTAGAGTTTTCAGGCCATAATCACTGATCCTGCTACCCCATCTGCCTAGCCAACTAGGGGTGGAGGTTAGAGAGGTAGAGGTTGCCCTCGAGAGAGAAGCCAGGCTAGATTTATGCTATTCCTACTCGTACCGAGGCTTTTGCATCCGGTTCTATCATTACAGGTATTATACTGGTTAGTCACATAGAGGCATCGATTCTATTCGATCCAGGATCTACTTATCTTATGTGTATTCTTACTTTGCTCCGAATTTGGTTGTAGCCCGAGATTCCTTGAGTTCTCCTGTTTATGTTTCTACTCCTGTGGGAGATTCTCTTATTGTAGACCGCGTTTATCGGTCGCGTTTTGTTACAATTTGTTGTTTTGAGACGAGAGCAGATTTATTGTTACTCAATATAGTGGATTTTGACATTATCTTGGGCATGGATTGGTGGTTGCCCCATTATGCTATTCTTGATTATCACGCCAAGACCGTGACACTGGCTATGCCAGATATTCCGTGTGTTGAGTGGGGTGGTACTTTAGATCACACTCCCAATAGAGTTATCTCTTTTATTAAAGCTCAGTGTATGTTGAGAAGGGGTATGTCGCGTATTTAGCTTATGTGAGAGATGTCAGTGTTGCTACCCTTTTTGTTTATTCTTTCCCAGTGGTACGGGATTATCCCTATGTGTTTCCAGCTGATCTTCCGGGTATGCCACCTGACAGAGACATTGATTTTGGCATTGATTTATTGCCCGGCACTCAGCCCATTCCCATTCCTCCGTACCATATGACTCCTCCTAAGTTGAAGGAGTTGAAGGATTAGTTACAGGAATTGCTTGATAAGGGTTTTACCCGACCCAGTGTTTCATCGGGGGTGCTCCTGTCTTGTTTGGGAAGAAAAAAGATGGTTCTATGTGCATGTACATCGATTATCGATAGTTTAACAAGGTTAAAGTGAAGAACTGTTATCCTTTGCCTCGTATTGATGATCTATTTGACCAGCTTCAGAGAACACAAGTGTTTTCTAAGATTGATTTGCGCTCAGGTTACCACCAGTTGAAGATTCGGGAGCCGGATATCCTGAATACTGCCTTCAAGACTCGGTATTGTTATAACAAGTTTCTTCTTATGTCATTTGGGCTGACCAATGCCCCAGCAGCATTTATGCATTTGATGCATAGTGTGTTCAGGACCTATCTCTACTCGTTCGTAATTGTTTTCACATATTATATTCTTGTATACTCTGGGTGTTGGGAAGATCATGAGCAGCACCTGAGGACCGTGCTTTAGACCTTGAGAGAGAAGAAGTTATATGCAAAGTTCTCAAAATATGAGTTTTTGTCGAGTTCTGTGGCATTCTTGGGCCACGTATTATCGAGTGAGGGCATTCAGGTGGATGCGAATAAGGTAGAGGCCATGCAGAGTTGGCCTAGGCCGTCCTCATCTACAGATATATGCAACTTCCTTGGCTTGGAGGGTTACTATCGTCATTTTATGGAGGGGTTTTCATCGATTGCAGCCTCTATGACTAGATTGACCCATAAGGGTCCTCTATTTCAGTGAACAGAGGAGTGTGAGGTGAGCTTTCAGAAGCTCAAGACAGCTTTGACTACAACCCCTATTTTGATATTTCCCACTGGTTTGGGATCTTATATAGTTTATTATGATACATTATGAGTTGTCATTGGAGAGGTGTTGGTGCAGGACGGTAGGGTAATTGCCTACGCGTCCACACAGTTGAAGATACATGAGAAGAATTACCATGTCCACGATCTTGAGTTAGATGCTATTGTTCATGCCTTGAAGATCTGGCGTCATTATTTTTAAGGAGTGCCGTGTGAGACTTACACTGACCATTGGAGTTTGCAGCACTTGTTCAAGCAAAAGGATCTAAACTTGTGCCAGAGGAGATGGTTGGAGTTGCTGAAGGATTATGATATTACTATTCTTTATCACTCCCGGGCAAGGCCAATGTGGTAGCCGATGCCTTGAGTCACCGGGCGGAGAGTTTGGGTGTTTGGCATATTTACCAGCTTCAGAGAGGCCTATGTTCAAGCCTTAGTCAACCAGTTTGTGAGATTGGATCTTTTGGAGCCCAGTCGGATTTTAGCCTGTGTGATTCCTCGGTCTTCATTGTTCGATCGTTTCAGGGAGCGACAGTATGATGAACCTCATTTACTTGTCCTTAGGGACACAGTTTCGGCACGACGATGTAAGGGATATGACCATTAGAGACGATGGGGTATTGAGGATGCAGGGTCGGATTTATGTTCCCAATATTGATAGGCTTCGGGAGTTAATTTTAGCAGAGGCTCATAGTTCGCGGTATTCCATCCATCCGGGTGCCGCAAAGATGTATCAGGACTTGAGGCAACACTATTGGTGGATGAGGATGACGAAGGACATAGAGGGTTTTGTAGCTAGATGGCACAACTGTTAGCAGGTGAAGGCTGAGCACCAGAGACCGTGGGGGATTCTTTAGCAGATGGAGATTTTGGAGTGGAAATGGGAGAGGATCACCATGGATTTTGTAGTTGGTCTCCCTCAGACTGCAAAGAAATTCAATGCCATTTGGGTTGTTGTAGATAGGCTTACCAAGTCTACGTATTTCATTCCTGTGTGTAATACTTATTCATCAGAGTGGATGGCAGAGATTTATATAAGGGATATTGTTTGTCTGGATGGAATTCTAGTTTCTATTATTTCGAAAAGAGGTACTCAATTCACATCACGGTTCTGGAGATCCGTTCACCAGGAGTTGGGCACTCAGGTGACGATGAGCACAACATTTCACCCCCAGACAGACAGGCAGTCCAAGCACGTTATTCATATTCTTAAGGATATGCTCCGTGCATGTATGATTGAGTTTGGAGGGTCTTGGGATCAGTTCTTTCCATTGGCGGAGTTTGGTTACAACAACAGATTTCAGTCCAGCATTAAGATGGCGCAGAATGAGTCTTTATATGGTAGGAGGTTCATATCTCTGGTGGGTTGAGCCGGGTGAGGCAAGACTATTGGGAAGAGATTTGGTTCAGGATACAGTGGAGAAGGTTAAGGCGATTCAGGACAGACTCCATATAGCCCAGTCCAAACAGAAGATTAATGCGGACCGAAAGGTTCGTGATGTTTCCTATTTGGTTGGTGAGCGGTTATACTTCGGGTTTCGGCTATGAAAACATCATGAGATTTAGGAAGTTGAGTCCGAGATTTGTTGGCCCTTTTGAGAAATTGAGGCGAGTTAGGGAGGTTTCTTATGAGCTTGCCTTACCTCCCAATTTGGCCGGGGTCCATCTGGTATTTCATGTTTCGATGCTCCGGAGGTATCACAGTAATCCATCTTATGTGTTGGATTTCAGTTCAGTCCAGTTGGACAAAGATCTATCCTTTGTTGAGGAGCCGGTGGCTATATTGGACAGGCATGTCAAAAAGTTAAGGTCAAAGAACATTGCTTCAGTCAGTGGCACCGTCAGCCGGCCGAGGAGGTGACTTGAGATACCGAGCGAGATATGCGCAGCCAATACCCTCATCTTTTCACCTCTTCAGGTATGTTCTCTATGCTCGTTCGAGGATGAACGTATGTTTAAGTGTAGGAGGATGTGCCGACCTGGCCGGTTATTTTTGGAATTTACGCCCCTATCTCTAAGTTCATTTCTGCTATTTTGGGTTGCCGAGACATTCTATGTTAGGATTCAGGGTGCTTTGGGATACATAGTCCATAAACAATAGCTTAAGAGTTGAAAAGTGGTCAGTGATTGGAACAGTGTGAAGATGACCTTGAAATGGAAATACGATGGTCCCATTAGCTCTGTTAGGAGATTTCGGTGTTAGGAGCGTGTCCGGAATGTATTTTGGAAGTCCGTGGTTAATTTAGGCTTGAAATGAAGAAGTTTGAATTTTTGAAGTTTTCGATCCGATTGTGTGATTTTGATCCGAGGGTCAGAATGGAATTCTGGAAGTTTCTGTAGCACTGCCATGTCATTTGGTACGTGCATGCAAAATTTCAGGTCAATCAGACGTGTTTTTGTTAGGTTTTATTCAAAAGCGTGTTTTCATGAAATTTGAATTTATTAGACTCAAATCATTGATTAATTCGAGTTTTTGGTGTTAGTTTAGGTGGTTTAAGGATTGGTACTACTTTTAATGATGATAGGAGATATGTCTGTAGGTTTGGTTGAGGTCCCGGGGGCCTTGGGTGTGTTTCGATGCTTAACGGAGCATTTTGGGGTTTGAAAATATTGCAGAAAATCCTTCAACTATGCAGGTCCCAAATCCTTCTTCATGTTGGCAATAGCCTCATCGCATTCACGTAGCTTTGGTCTCTTTCCTCCTCATGTTCGTGTCCTCCTCCACGTGTTCGCGTAGAGTAATACTGGACGAGAATAAGTTTTCTTCATTGTGTTCGCATTAAGTGCTCCGCGTTCATGAAGCTTCACATATTCCTTAACTGTGTTCGTATCAAGGCTGTCGCGTTCGCATAGCTTTATTGTACTCCGAGGGCTGGGATTGATTTTATTCAAGGAGTTCGCATAACCCAAGCCGTGCTCGCGTAGTTCACTGAACCCAATCCTTTGAAAGTTTTATTGGACTCCAAATTTGAAAGTTTATGAAGTTTGAAGAAAAACTAGTGATTTTAAGATTTGATTCTTTATTTTTGATGTTATTATGGTGATTTGATCACACGGCTAAGTTCATAGGATGTTATTGAGTTAGTGTATGTGATTGGTTAGGAGACCCGAGGGCTCGGGACTGTTTCAGAGGTATTTCAAAGTGGTTTCAGACTTAGAAAGATTGTAGGTTTTTGGCTTCAGCAGTTGCAGGTCATTTCTTCTTTGCATTCGCGATGCATCATCTGCGTTCACAAAGCTCCCCATTTTCCCTTCATCACGTTTGCAACATTGGCTTCGTGTTCGCATAGGGTCAATTGACCCTGGGAGGGCTTAGCCTTCATTTCTCTTCGTGTTCGCGTTCGTAGCCACGCATTCGCATAGTTCCCAGAACTTCTTCATCACGTCCGCGTGAAGTCCCACGCATTCGCGTAGGCCAATTCCTAGATGTTAGATAATACGCTTAACGCTAGAGGGGGGGGTGAATAGCGTTATAATAAAAATTAGCGTAAACTTGCAGAATTTGAAAATTGCAGGAAATAAATAAGTGCGATAAGTAAATAAATTAGAACAAACGCACCGATATATCCTGGTTCACCACAACCCGTGGCTAGTCCAGTCCCCGAGAGACTCTCTCGAGATTTCCACTAACTTGTTAAGCTTACGGGTGCTCAACAAACCGTTACAACTTGAGGGCACAAGCCTCAACAACCTTTGCTCGGAGATACAACACTCCAAGACTTCAACCAAGGAAACACAAGTTCCTTCTTACAACACAAGGGACTAACACTTCCCTTCAACTGTACAAAAACACTTAGCACTCAAATAAGACACTCCTTTAAGAGTAGATATGGGTAAAAAGAATACGCTCAAGATCGCAACAACTTTTGACAAGAATTTGGCTCTCAAAAGCTTATGTAATGAATATAAAATGATAAGCAATAAAGTATGCAAGCTTTAGCAATTGTATGATCAGTTGTTGTGTGTTGTTGTACTTAAAAGACTGAATTGAAGCTGTATTTATAGTTGAAAAACTTTGTATTACTGTTGCCTAATTGCCAATTAAGAATTGCTAATTTTACTCAGTGACAATCGATTGTCAAATTACCACAATCGATTGTTTGCCAGTTCTTCCAAAAATCAATCCCAGATTTTACGCGTAACAATCGATTATCTAAGATCAATTATCGATTACTGGCAACGTTCAAATAATCATTTCCAGATTTTACGTAAAACAATCGATTGTCAGAAATCCACAATCGATTACTCAGCAACGTTCAAAAAATCCTTTCCAAATTTTAATTAACACAATCAATTATAAGAAATCAATAATCGATTACCTGACGGTATTTGAAAACATTTTGGCAACGGTCATTTATACAATCGATTATACTAAGTTAACAATCGATTATATATCAGTCTTGAAAAATCAATTTAGACACTGCCTCTTGACAATCGATTGTTATAGGTTCACAATCGATTATTTAATAACCTTGAAAAAGTCTGGAAGACACTGCCTCAACACAATCGATTGTCATAAGTTCACAATCGTTTATTTTGTGACTTTGAAAAATCTGATGGACACTGTCTCTTCACAATCGATTGTCATTAGCTTCACAATCGATTATTTTGAGCTTTGAAAACTTTGATGGACACTGCCTCATCACAATCGATTGTCATAAGGTTCACAATCGATTGTCATGCAGATTTAAAAAATCTGATGCTCACTGCCTTAACACAATCGATTGTCATAAGTTCACAATCGATTGTCAAGCAGCTGACTTAAAAATAAAGATTATCATAAGTACATAATCGATTATCTTAGTCCAGATTTTAGAGGCATGTTTAAAAATCATTTTAACTAAAGTAAATATGCATTATTTAAAATCATTTTGCTCTAAATTAAATATGCATGATTTGTTAAAAATATTTTTACGAGAGAAGCCAAGTCTTGAGTTTAAGTTGTCGGATCAAGATCACAATTAAATACCGACTCATATAAAACTTAATCTCGATCTTTGTCTTGTGCTTGAATCTCGTTATATATCAATTTTGCGCTTGTGCTTGGACCTCGTCATATGTCAATTTTCGCATAGTTTGTCATTCATCAAAACCTACAAATATGAACACACGTTTAGTATAATGCCTTGAGAACGTGTTTTCAACACTAGACCCCTCAGCATTTCCTTCTCTACGTTCGCGATACTTGTATCACGATTACAATGTCGCATCGGTGTTGCCCTTCGCGAGCGCTATCAGCCTTCCGCAAATGCGACGTGCAACTTTGCCCGGTTATATTTTTTAATTTCAGAGCAGTGTAGTTGCGGGATTTTCATAAGAACACATGAACTCCTTCTTCTCCAAGGTCCTTAGACGTCCATTGAAGCTTTGTTTCACCAACACTTCTTGGGTTAGTAAATTTCAACTCATTTTCTATCAATATCTATTGAATTCCTAAGCCTAAAACATGTAAGTTAGGGTAGAAAATTGGGGATTGGGGTAGAGTTAGGGCTTTTTAAATTTTCACGATTTAGACCTCGTTTTGGGATCGAATTTTAAAATAAATTATATATTCGCGCTTGTGGATGAATGGGGTATATGAATTTGGTCCGAACCTCATGTTTTGACCAAGTGAGCCTGGGTCGATTTTTGGGATTTTGGGAAGAAAGCATGAATATTTTAATTAGGCATTGGGTTTGATTTGTTTAGCGTATATTGATATTATAAAGTCATTATTGTATCGGTTTGATTGGGATGGAGCCGAATTCGAGAGGGAAAGCGGTTGTTGTGGATTGAGTTGGCCGTGAAAGTTGAGGTATGTGTTTGGTCTAACCTTATCTCGAGGGAACAGAAGTTGAGTCTTCTTTGCTACTTGCTAATTGTCGAGTACGATGTATGGGCATGGTGACGAGTATCTATACATTGGTGTCTAGCATGACCGTGAGTGCTTGTATTGCGAATATCCTGGTTTTGTTATAACTTCCATACTTTATTGATGATTTCTATATGTTGTAAAGAGTATGTGAAAGGAAATTGTGATCTTTGAACTTCGTGGATCATTGGCTCGAGTTGAAATACAAATTGTGAAGGTATATGAGATAATTAAATCTTCGGATCATTGGCTCAAGTGATAACGTGAACTATGAGATGAAAATGAAAGAAAGAGAAAGAGTTATTGGTTCATTTCCCTTGCCAGGTCGTTTTGTTGTTTTGCTGATTTTCTCCCTTTTCGGGATATAGAAATAAGGTTGTATTGTGTGGCGGTTCTAGGTCTATTTGTGCCTGGCGTTCCGGGTCTGACGGTTCCAGTTCTGGCGGTTCCGGGTCTGGCAGGTCTGGCGGGTCTGACTTTTTTTTTAATTCAATATCTTGTGTAGTAGTCATTAGTATAGTGTACAATATATTTTATATGGTGTACTAAGTTATTAGTATAGTATATATTGTGTTGTAGTAATTAGTATATATTGTATATAAGTAGATATATTGTATATAAGTAGTGTATATTGAGTTGTAGTTAGTAATTAGTATAAATTGTATATAAGTAGTATATGTTGATAAAGAATGTTGTAATTAGTATATTGTGTTGTAGGTTATATATTGTATGTTATATAAATATTCAAGGATTGATATCAAAGTAAAGACAAAGAAATATTGAGAAAAAAGATATTCAAGGATATGATAAAGAGCATATTTATTGACCAAAATGGCATATCTTTCTTAGTCTTCCTTCCCCCAATGGAATGAGCACAATATCAGTTGTAATAGAAATACGATTACTTATATGAGTAAATAAATAGCGCAAATATTGTTCATATTCATGCTTGAATTTATAAATATCGGCCTTAACTGTTGCGCGAGGCCAACCTTTATAAGTAGGATTAAATACTCTTCTAATATAATAAATCCAATTAGGATTAGAAGCAAAATTATAAGGCAAGCACATAACAGTAATCATTTTTGCTAATTCTTCACGATCCTTATTTGGATCATAATATAAAATACCTCCGTGACAGTGTCTATTCCTGGTTGAACTAGATTTGAACCAGTACTTGGGTTAACTTGAGAATCAACACTTGTCCCCCCCTCCTATTGCGCTTTCATTTGCAAAAATCTAGCCTTATCTCTTGGGTGTAATTTTATATGCTTAGTCAAACTACCCGTGCCGCTACGATCTCCAGTATACCTATGAACAAGTAATTTCCCACAAGTTTTACATTGAGCCTTAGTTTTTTCTCTTACTTGAGTAAAAAATTGCCAAACTAATGATGTTTCTGTACGTTTAGGAGGTTGTCTACTAAAAGTGGGAGTTTGTACAGGTGGGTGTGTCGGTTCATTACCTAAGTTATGAGCAGGACTAGTAGGTGTATCATCTAAATCTGGTGCTTGGGTTTCATCATCGTCATCATCATCCTCATTTTCCTCTAAGATATGTTCATTAGGATAAATAGCATTCATAATATCATCATCTAATCTATCACCTACTGCAACATCATGTAGAAATTCACTATCGGTAAATTGAAAACAAGGGTGATCACTATCAAGGATTACGAAGGGTTGATTAGGACATCTAGGTTGGCTACTACTTTCAACTTGCTTATCTTTTTTAGGTCGGGGAGCCGGGGGAAGGGTAGTATTTTGGCTACTACTTTCACGGGTTTTACCTTTTCCTTTACCGAACATATTTTTCAACGAAAATGCCATACTAATTAGAATTAAGCAAACTAAAAACAAAAAAAAATACTATTAGCACGTAAGAGTTGAAACGAGTTTACCGGATTGACGAACAACTTCTTGAAAATTGAAAATCGTTGAACTTGAACACTTGAAAACTTCAATTCAACAACTTCACAATTTTTCACGAATTTTCAACAATAAATTAAGCACTTGCACTAGAAAGATTGAAAGAGAGCTTGAGAGATATTGATGAATTGGTGAATAAAAATGACAGAATGATGGGTATTTATAGTTGAGAAATGGGAAAAAGTGTAATTATATAAAGTTTGGGGTTAAATTAAAGTTTGGGGTCCAAATGGCTATTTTTTAAACTTCCAAACGGCTACTTTTTGCAAAGAGCTGTTACTGAAATTTTTAAAAAGAAAAAAATAATTTAAAAAATATCCGTTGGAACCGCCAGAACTGGACCGGAACCGCCAGAACCGGATCGGAACCGCCAGAACCGGTCCAGAACCGCCAGAACCGGTCCCGAACCGCCAGCTAGTTCCGGGTCTGGTGGTTCTGGTTCAAGCGGTTCTGGATGTTAGAACCGGCCTATCACGGTTCCGGATGTTAGAACCGGCCTATCACGGTTCCCTGGAAGCGGTAGAACTGGAGCCGCCGGAACCGGCCCATCGGAGCCGGTAGAACCGGCAGGGCCAAGGTTCCGGTCTGGTTCTGGTTCGGAACCGCGACATAGTACAGCCTTATATAGAAACTTATTGATATTGTTCCCTTACTGGGATTCAACTGTTTAATTGCATCCCCTCCAGGATTTCTATCATTATTTGTTTACTTTCTTGTCCCTTATTTGTGATTGTTGTTTGGATGAGCAAGAGTGATAAAGCACGAAATGTGATACCGTGTATTGTTTGATACTGTGAGGCGAGAGTGATAAAGCATGAAGGGTGATGCCTTGTATTATTTGATAATGTAAGGAAAGAGTGTAAAGCACGAATGGTGATGCCGTGTCGTACGATGTACCATTCCATGCTGGTATTCATTGATTATACTATAAGAAAAGAGAGTAAAAGCACGACGGGTGATGCCGTGCACATGATTATTGATACAATTGATTTAGTAAGGACGAGAGTAAACCACGAAGGGTGAGGATGAAAGTAAAGAACGAAGGGTGATGCTGTGCAAGTTTCTGATTTCTGATTCTTATTGATATTCTAGCCTTGTTGTTTCCTCCTTTATTTGAGATTTTTTATTTGAAACTGTTATATATATATATATATATATATATATATATATATATATATATATATATATATATATATATATATATATATATATATATATATATATATAAACTACACATATTTACTTGGTAGTCTAGTCCTAGCCTCGTCACTACTTCATCGAGGTTAGACTGGGCCCTTACCAGCACATGAGGTCGGTTGTGCTGATACTACATTATGTTCTATTTTGCACAAATCCAGGTTTTGGACAGCAGCAGCAATAGTGTGGGAGCAGGCCTTCAGTACAGTGAGACACCGAGGTAGCTTTGCAGGCATCCGCGGGCCCAGTGTCTATTTTATCTTTCATTTCAGTCTATTATCTTTTGTATTCGGGACAAACAATTACATTTTCTTTCAGATATTGTATTTAGTAAATCTTAGTAGTTTGTAAGTATTGTGACACCAATCTTGGGTAGAGGCTTATGTTGAATTCTTCCGCATTCCTATTCAGTTTTTCTTTAATTTAAGACTTTCGCTTATTTAGTTAAATCAGTTGCTTTTATTTTAATGCTAATAATTATAAAAAAGAATTATGTAGTAAATGAAAAGTAATTAATATTTGGCATAACTAGCTCCGAATGTAGGCGCCATCACGATTTTTGAGGGTGAAAAATTTGGATTGTGACAAGCTCCTTCTTAGAATCGAGTCTCCTGGTGTTTGTGTAATTGGTGTAAGTCTCGGATTGATTGTTAATGAATTGTCCATTCCGAATGTGTTAATGTTGAAGGATACATGTTCAATAATTATTCTAAATGCTTTATTATATCATCTTTCAACTTGAGGATATGTTCAAAGTGTAAAATATGTATTAAGAAATGTTAAGACTTTATGTCAAAGTTGAATAAAGATTGTTATGCCAAAGTGTATGAAAAATATCTACGTGCTTAGGATTCCCAAATTGCTCATATATGGACTAATATCTTAAATGATAAGCCTTAGTATTGTTGATGATGATAATAATGTTGAATGTAAAATGAAAAGCTGGAATTCAGAAATTCGGCCAAATGCCAACAATGACTTTATAAATGAGGCCACTCTTGCCAATGTATTGAAAAGATGGAAAGGAAACATGAAGTGAGATGATTGATTGAAAGGTTGATGTCTCAAATGAGATGGCCTAGCTGATCGGACCGTGATTGGACGCCATGCTGTACTCATGGTGGTAACTCTATTGAAAATTGTAATTGGAATTGCAGATGTGATTGATGTATCTTATGAGATGGCCTAGCCGTTGGGTCGTGATCGGACGCCATACTGTACACATTGTAGTAACTGTGATGGAAATGGTAATCGAAATTATGGATATGGTTGATGTCTCAAATGAGATAGCCGGTCGGGTCGAAATTGGACTCCGTGTAAGAACAGTAGTATTGTGGATTGTGGCATATCGGCACTAAAGATCATCCAACCTAATAAGATAGAAATTGACCTGAGGACTTATGTGATCCTAACTTGATGTTTTAGTATTATTTGAAGCTCTTATATAACTCATGAATGTTTTCCATTGTATTATTGTTCATTTTATTGAGATAGTGTTTTAACTTTACATACTAGTACTATTCGATAATACTAACACCCCTTTTACCGGGGGTGCTGCATCTTTAAATGGATGCAGGTAGTTCCATAGCGGATAGTGTTGATCACAGATAGTGGTGCATCCTCTTACTACCGGACTCGGTGATCCCCATTTCATCTCGGGATCATATATTGTACCTTTTGCTCATATTTGTTTTACCACGTTCTGAGATACAGCTGGGGCTTTGTTACTGACAATAGCATAACTCTCTTTAGTTTCTTTAGAGGCTCCGTACACACTATGCGGGTTCTATACGGGTGTTAGAAAGGTTAGAGGATTATGTTGTCTTTTGGACTCGTGTTCCACTTAATCATAAAGATGTTTGTATTTTGAAACGTAATAATAACGTAACTAATGAAATGACTTATTATTGTATATGTGATCTTCGTATTGTCTAATTAATAAAAATATACCTTCTTTTGACCATAAGTTGGGTAGGGAGTGTCTAACATGCTTGCTCGGTCGGGTCCACTCGGTTGAGCATCAGTCACGCTCCCTGAGTTTAAGGTGTGACACCACTTTTCATGTAAAGATAAAATTTGAACAAAAACACCCTTAACAATTTGAAAATATTTCAGCATAATATATTAGCGTGAGAATTTTTTTTGGACTATGAGATTCTAGCATAATGTGCTGGAGTTTCACAATATGCTGGGTTCTAACATAATATACTAGAAATTTATGCGCAAGAGCTCCATAATCTAGCATATTATGCTGGAAATTTTCGTGTTACAGTAAAATAGTGGTCATTTTTTAATGATTTTTCAAACAATAACTATTTTTCAATCACCTGCAAAAACTGGATAGCCCAATGGTTATTTAAGAATAGATTTTTTGCCGCATATTACTAAATGATCAGATCAGCTGTTTATTATGTCAATCAAAAATTCATTTTATATTTGATGTTGTTTCATCAAAATTATAAATACTACTTATAATAATTTTCCAATTTAATCAAATAAATTCTTTGCTAACAAATATGAAAACTAAAATCTCAAAATATATGAGATAACAAGTATTTAGTCAGTCTTGATCCTATCAACAAGGTTGACTGATTCTAGTTCATCTGTTATGTATGTACCCTTATAGGTGTTAGTTGAGTTTTTTTCTCTCTGTAAAACAAACTTCTCTCCATGGATGCCCAACCGTATGAATCTTTATCTTCAATCCCTGCCAAACCCCTAGGCATTAACCTAGAAAACATTACCAAAATTAATTAACAGACAGCACCCTCATACAAAGAAAAGCTTGTGGCCTCTGGCCCAATGATTTTTGCCCGAAATCTAACTCTGTCGGACTTAAACTAACCAATATATCCATAGAAGAGGAAGCGTCCATGCTACTACCAAATAAGATTTCTCAAGGCATTAAACAAATAGCCCTCACAAAAGAAGGTATGCAATGCATTTATGAGCCTTGAAAAAATTCCATTATTATAAAGCTGATTGGGAAAAGAATATTACACCAATACCTAAAGAAAACAATCCAGGATCTTTGAAAACCATCGATAGATCTCTCTCTCTTATTGACCTTGGAGAGGATTACTATATTGTAAAATTTCATAAAAAAAGAAAACATAGAAATGGCTATCAACCAAGGTCCATGGTTTATTAATGGTCACTTTCTTTCAATCATCAAATGGAAACCAAACTTTGTAGCTACAAAGGAAAGACTAACAACCTCAGCAGTATGGATTAGGCTACCTCATCTTCCAATGGAATTCTACGACTCCAAAATCTTAGAAAAAATTGGAAATGCTATTGGACGATTACTAAAGATTGATGTTTGTACATCAACCACTCTAAGGGGTTGCTATACACGTATCTGTGTAGAAATCCCATTAGAAGTCCTGTCCAACCTTTTCTCTATATTGGACCACATAAACAGTATATTTATTACGAAGGGGAAGACTACATATGCAAACGATGTGGATGATTTGGGCATACAATGGGGCATTGCACTTTTATTAGTATAACACCGGAAAACACAAACCTTCCTACTGATCAACCTATTCATTCGAAAGAGATAGAGAATGAATGATGGAAAATAGTTTCTTTTGGCAAAGGAAGGAACCCACAAGCAAGAAATTCAAAGTCAATCCTCATCAATCCACCGAATCAATCCAAAGGCAAAGGTATCTCAGTTAATCTCTTCATGCCAACACCGGTAAGTTCCTAAACAATTAAATACTCCACTATAAACCAAAAGAATCTCACAATGATCATACTCAAAATAATCCCATAATCAAACCAGTGTTACTATGGACTTAGAAAACCACTTTTTACCTCTTCAAGAGGAGCAAACAGTATTGGAAAATACCATTGTTTTTTCTCTTAATGATAATTTACATAATATTAATCTTAAAAAAGAATTACACTTGTCCTCCATTCTTAAGACACCTGCCATGAAAATGTCAAACGTGGCAAAAAATGCAATTACAAAAGAAAACCAAATTCTCAATAAAACCCCTCCCGCGCAAAATGTCACCCAGATGGACAAAAATACCCCCTAAAAATGATTACTCTACTAATTCTCCTAAACCAAGCAAGCAATCCTCTCCTAATAACCTATTACCAAATGCAATCCTTAATGGAAATATTTTACTTGGATACGAAAATCCCCCTTTTCTGGGGCATGTTAGCCAAATGGCAGAAAGCATGCAAATTATGAGACAAATGTCCAATGAACTTTAACCAAATAGGGAAATCTCTACCATGGATGATATCCATCCAAGCCAATATATTGGGCAATCAAAGGACTTGCAATCATCATCTACCTTTCTCCTAACAACCAATCTCTTGGCTACTGACAATAGCCTTGATACCATGCAAAACCTTTCTCCCATAAACTCTCAAACCACCCCTAAAAATGCCAAGGCTCCCCTTAACCCTACGACAACTCAGACCAAACTCCATGGAGAATCTCCCACCATTCCCACCACTAGATGACCCTCAAATCATCTATGCTCAACCACCACAGGCACAAGACTGTCAATCTTCCTCGTGGATCGAAATGGAGCTTAGAGGCCGTGCAATCTCATTAAACATCCTAGTGAATGGACAGGAAGCTATCGTAATACTTCACAACACCCAATACCTAGCTAAACTAGTGTCAGAGGGAATGAGATTAACTATTAAAAACTACCATAACCAAATGTGGTTGAACAACATCCTTCAAACTCTTGCACCCTCCCTGAACCCAGCATTGATGCATGCAATGATGCACCAATGGAATATTCCCCCCAATTCAATCCAATCCACCCCCAAAATGCTCCAATGGAACTGCCTTTCTTTCCAACGGAGATGTACACTCACCTGAATCCAATAATTCTACCATGGGAAAGATGGGAAGTGAATCCAACCCTACAATACCATCCTCAACCTCCCATGCAACAACAAGCACCAGCTCCACAGGAACAAGAAATCCAATATCAAGTCCAGTAGAAGCATCAATGGATGAGGGGGAGGACGTACACAGGTTTCCCTTGGTACATTACAAATGCTCGATGGACATCAGGTCTCCACAAGACCCAAGTGTGGGCAACATGGCCATGATTCTAGTACCATCAATAAGAAGGAAATACAGTGTTCCCAAGAGGGATCATGGAAAATGGGGAAGCAACCAACCAAACCCTCAATCAAACCATGAATCGTGCCACTCATATAATTATTCAGAATATAAGAGGTGGGAATAATGATAATTTTAAAAGAAATCTTAGAGAAATGATAGACACCCATAGCCCTTGTCTAGTGACACTCCTTGAAACAAGAATGCATAACCATGCTGCTCTTCTAAATGACTTTGGTTTTTCGGAAATGATTGAAGTTCCGGCTGAAGGACAATCTGGTGGCATGGTAATAATGTGGAACCATGAGATTGTCAGTGTCCATAATGATGTCCGTAGGAACCAATAGATTCATGCAACAATTGAGGTAAACCCTATTCGAAAAAATGGCTCTTTTATTCAATTTATGCTAGTACTAAGGTTCAAAATAAGAACCAAATATGGGATAACCTAGAAAACATTAGTAATACTTATAAAGGTCCTTGGATTGTTGGTGGTGATTTTAATGACGTTATATCTACTAATGAAATTTTTTGTGGACAAAGTATTAAAAACAGTAGAGTTAACTTTCTTTGGTCGAAGATTAACTCATGCAACCTTATAGATCTTGGCTATAAAGGTTGTAAGTATACTTGATCCAACCATAGACGTGGTAAAAATCTTATTATGGAACGTTTAGATAAATTACTTGGTAATGAATAGTGGCCTGATTTATTCCCAAAAAGTTCTATAATTCATCTCCCGAAAACACACTTGGACCGTAACCCTTTTCTTATTGAATTAATTTTGGTGCAAGCACCCTAACTTCCTTAATTTTGTGGTGCAAGCACCCTAACTTCCTTAATTTTGTGGAAAATAATTGGACGAAAACTGACTATTTAATAGGAAGTCAAAACCTCCTCAACAACATTAAAACCGAGAGAAACAATAATTTTGGTATCATATTGGGAAAAAAAGGAAAATTCTAGCTAGACCACAAGGTATCCAAAATTCCCTAAATATACCACTAGTCCTTTCCTCCAAACTTTGGAGAAAATTTAACTAAAGAATATAATGACTTCTTAAAAATTAAAGAAGATTATTGGAAACTCCGGTCAAGGATTTCTTGGCTTAATGAGGGTGACACTAACTCAAATATTTCTCATATTGTTGCCACTAATAGGAGACAAAGAAACAAGATTAATTTCTTTGAAGCCAGCGATAGAAATTGGATAAATGACCATACTCAAATAATGTCCCATGTATTAAACAACTTTGAAAACTCTTTTAAAACTTCTCATCTTTCGAATAAGTGGATAAATTATTTAGGATGCATCTTCCCAGCTCAGAATATTAATCTTACATCCTTAGATGCACCTATACTGGACTGTGAAATTAAAAGAGCATTGTACTCTTTTAAACCTTTTAAAGCCTTTGGACCAGATGGCCTACACCCATTTTTTCTCCAAAAATATTGGAAGATTATAGGTCAATCAGTTACTAAGATTTGTCACAACATTTTTAGCACGCAAAATATCCCAAAAGAAATCAACAAAACATATCATTGCCTTATCCATAAAATTCCTAATGCTAATAATGTGACAAATTTTAGACCTATTGGTCTTTCGAATACGGTCTACAAAAGTGTTACAAAAATACTATCTAATAGGCTAAAACCTAACCTTGATCAATTGATTAGCCCCTTCCAAGCTAGTTTCATGAAGAATAGAAGAGCTTCTAATAATGCTACTATAATCTAAGAAATTATTACTAGGATTAATAAAATAAAAAGGAAAACAAGGTCATATGGTGTTAAAAATCGGACTTGAAAAAGCCTTTGACCGATTAGAATGGTCCTTTATTCATTAGACCCTAAAATTCTTCAATTTGCCTCCTAAATTTTGTAAAATCCTCCTTAGTTGCGTTTCAACTAGCAGTATATGTATTTTAGTTATTGGTTCTGCCACAAGATTTTTTGAACCTAATCGAGGCATCTGGCAAGTGACCTCATATTACCTTATATCTTCATACTTTGCCAAGAAATGATGACTCGATACATCAACCACAAGGTTGATACTAGGAATTGGGATCCAATTTCCTTAGGAAAAAACAGCCCTAGTTTCTCACATCTTTTTTTGCTAATGATCTCACCCTTATGGCCTAAGTTAACAACAAATGTTGCCATGCCATAAAACATGGACTTGACCTCTTTTGCAATCTATCCTGTCAATGCATTAACAACTCTAAATCAAAGATTCTCTTCTCAAAAAATTGCCCACCTACCCTTATTAGTTCCTTAATATCTTAGGCATGAGAAGTTGCAACCAATTTGGCACCTATTTGGGATTCCCCATTCTTAAAAAGTCTCCTAGACCCAAGGACTACCAATTTGTTATTGATAAAATGAAGTCTAGGCTAGTATCTTGGAAGCTAAAATTCTTTAACCTAGTAGGAAGAACCACCATTGCTAACTCTTGTCTAAATTATATTCCTAATTACTATATGCAATACTCCCTTCTACCAAAAGCTACCCTCAATATGATTGATAAAACTCAAAGGGACTTCATCTGTGGCAGCTCTTTTGAAAAACGAAAAATTCATCTTGTTAGTTGGTCTAAGATATGCCAACCAAAAAATCAAGGTGGCCTGGGTATTCATACAACAAAATCAAAAAATATGTACACTTTAGCATCCCTCTCATGGAGACTTCTAACCAATCCTCTAATGCCTTCGATCCGCTTAATCATCAACTTTTATGTTCTTAACAAGAGTATTAATAATAACTCGTTCATATGGAAAAACATCCAAAAAGAGTGGGAGTTATGCTCAAAGGGCATCACTTGGTCCCCTCACTACCTGTCTAATATAAACATTTGGGAAACCAAACGAATTAATAATATGTACACCCTAAGAAAGGAAATAGGAGGACCCTTACCCTTACAAACTTACTCTATTAAATTAAGGGAGATCAGATAAAATGAATTGGCATCTTGAAAATCTTAGTTTTGGCCTCCCAAACTCTATAAAAGGAAATATCCTTAAAACCCACATTCGACAAATAGGACCCACCAGTGACATCCCCATATGGTCCCTAAATACTAAAGGTTTTTTGACTTATAAGTCTTGTTATACACTTATGGAAACACCATATCAAAATGATCGAGACTTCTCTTGGATATGGGTTCTTAATTGCCCTAGTAAGTTGAAATTCTTCCTCTGACATTGTCTTCATCATAAGCTCTCATGCAGAAAATACCTATCACATATTGGCATGAACATTGACCCCTTTTGTCCTATTTGTAAGTCCAAGGAAGAGAAATCCCCCGGTCATATATTTCTTCATTGTTAAACAGTCAAAACCTTTTGGAGGAAACTCGGTTGTTTTGGTTTTGATACCAACGTGAAAACTCACTGGCTCCTTCAAATAAAAAACTTAAATATCAACCTCCCCAATAAATTTTTTGATTGGACCTTTACTTTCCCGTTTGCCATTTGGCAAATCTGGACTAATAGAAATAACAATAACCTAAATAATACAAACCTTCCAACAAACCCTAATTAAGTTATCCAAAATGCTCATGAATTTTACTTCTTAATCGAAAAAACTTCTATCAACTGTGTGAAATTCCCAATCACTATCTATTGGAGCAAACCATCCAGTGAATGGTTCAAACTAAATATTGATGTCAGTTTTAAAGATCATAATGATCATTTTGGCATTGGAGGGTTAATCAGAGATACACATGGTAATTGGATGGTAGGCTTCGCATAGATCACCGCTGCTTCAGGCTCCCTACATGCAGAACTAAAAGCTCTCAAGGAAGGTTTAAAAACAGCTCATGAATGGGGCATGTTCCCACTCGAAGTAGAAATGGACTCCACGGTGGTTATTCAATCAATTCATCAAGGAAATAAACTTTATGATAACCTTATTGTTAAATGCAGGTATTCAATGCACCAACAGAACGTAATCCTCCACCACACATTCAGGCAAGGCAATAGAATTGCTCACAATCTGGCAGGGAAAGCATGGCGCAAAAGAAAAGAAGTTTTTGTATTACCACCAAGCTATGTCTACTCCCTAGTGAAGAATGAAAAATATGAACTTCCTTTATGTACTAAGACTATATCTCTTGATGCTTATAATATTCTAGCAAGTCTAGAAAATAAAAGTGTCCTAAGTGACACAAACTATGAAAGCTTTGTAAGCAACAATTAGTTATTAATATATAATATCATGTTTGCTTAAAAAAAGAAGTATTTAGTCAACCAAAATTAATAATTATTGAAATTTAATAACAACATCAACATATTATTGAGTCAATCATCCGTTATGTTAACCAGTTTTTAGTTGGAAATTTTTTGCTTTAGCAAGTAAAGTTAAAATTGACTTTTCCAATATTTGCTATCAGGCGGCTGGAGGACTTTTTACGGTTCACACTCGAGCGCGTGAAAGTGTGTATTAGTTGACTAATTTGAGTTGAGATCATGCTGATGTGGCGTGACATTTGCGGACTCGGTGGCCCCAACCTCTTTTTCTAAAGTAAACAAAACAGTAAAGCGTGTACTGTGCTCCTTAATAAGCCAGAATTGTACCAACCGCGCATCCTATGCGACAACAACGGTTGTGAATCTAGGAGTCCGGAATCAAAATGTATTTTTTTTACACAAAATATGTATATAAGTGTAAAAAAATTATCAAATGTTATAAAATAGAAGTCTATTTAGAGTGAATGTCTAAGAGTTTTAGCTTGAAGCTAAGTCATTCCTCTTCCTATAAATAGAGGGGTCTTACCCCATTGTAAATCACCCCAAGTATTAATAAGAATACTTCTCTCTCTCCCTATTCTCTCTCTATTGCTCTTATTCTTGCATTATTGTTCTTGTCTTTATATTATTTCATAACACGTTATCAGCACGAATATCTAACCAATTGAAATTTTCGATTGTCTTAACTTTTGTTTGTGTAGGGTTTTTGCTTCAAAGAAAGAATGAAGAAAGAAGAAAAATAAAGAATGAAAAAAAAAAAAGGAGGAACGAAAAACAGTAAACAAAAGAAGCACTGGAAAGCAAAAAGAGAAAAGAACGAAAAAAAAAAAGGTTGAAAAGAAAAAAAAAAGGAAAGAAAGGAGTTTACACAAGAGGTATATTTGATATCACAACATTTATTGGTATACCTTAAAGGTAAGTAATTTACTTTTCCCTTTCAAATTCTTGGAATTCTATAATTTGATTTTATATAGAAACATAGACAACAAAGTTTGATTACAACTCTAATGGAGTTTGTAAGAAATTGTAACCACATGAAGTGGTAAAATCTCTATGTCCTGCCATGATTAAATTCATGTATGATTGTGGGCAAAGAATTGAAAATCCGTCCCATTGAATTTGCTCCATTCCCTTTAGAGAATGTGGAAGCAGTATATGATAAGTCTGAAAGAAGACTAAAATATTACCATGAAGGTATCAATGAATGTGGACGTGGCAAAGAATTTCGTCCAATTGAATTTGCTCCATTCCCTTTAGAGAATGTGGTAGCAGTATGTGATAAGTCTGAAAGAAGACTAATTACCGTAAAGGTATCAATGGATGTGGACATGGCAATAGACGAAGTTATAATCGTCATTATTGTGATAATGAGAATAATAAAGATTCTCAAAATAATCTTTCACTTTATGAAAGTAATATTTGACATGAGATTGTGTAAAGCACATGATTATGATCCATTCCCTGAAGTGAATGTGATAATTGTAATAGAGCCCGTAAGTATGAACACGCTCTTGATGTAAATCTGTTTTATGTCTGACATTATGAAAAGAAAGTTCGTTGCCCTTGAAATTTCGGGCAAGAACTATATGATATGGGTGTTGGATGCTGAAATCCACTTAGATGCTATGGGTCTCGGAGACACCATCAAAGATAGAGAAAAAGCATCCACCCAAGAATGTGCGAAGGCCTTGATTTTCTTGCGCCATCACCTTGATGAAGGTCTGAAAATTGAATATATCACAGTCAAAGATCCACCCACCTTGTGGAATGGCTTAAAGAAGAGATATGACAACATGAAGTTGGTCACTCTGCCACAAGCACGATACGATAAGAATCCAAAAGCAAATAGTTTATAAACTATATATTATCGTTGCGGTGGAAACGGGCACTGGTCAAAGGCTTGCCGTATACCATGATATTTGGTTGACCTTTATCAAGCATCTCGAAAGAGTAAACGCCCTGAAACGAATTTTGTCTCTGACGACAACTTTGAGATCACCCACTTGGATGTGGCAGACTTCTTTGAGCAACCCGAGGGGAAGATAGACCACCTAATCCGTGATGAAAGAAGATGGAGCTATTTGATTTTATTTTACTTGTTTGTATTAGTGAATGAATAAACTAATAGCCATTAGTATTAGCTCGTATTAGTTAGTTCATGATATAATGTTAGTATTAGAATGTATCAATATGCTCAAATATCAATAATATTTTTACTTTCCAGTAGAGGTAATCGACTAACCTGAAAAACTAGTCGGTTATCTCATATTTCGCATAAAAACTGCAAAACAATCGATTGTCTATGTTTAACAATCGATTGTCTTTAAAACAGTGATCTGGAATTTTTCAAAAACAGTCAACAATCGATTGTCTATGTTTAACAATCGATTGTCTTTAAAACAGTGATCTGGAATTTTTCAAAAACAGTCAACAATCGATTGTCTATGTCTAACAATCGATTGTCGTTAGACAGTGTAATCTGGAATTTTTCAAAAATCATCCACAATCGATTGTCTATGTCTAACAATCGATTGTCGTTATACAGTGAGGTCTGGAATTTTTCAAAAATAACCAACAATCGATTGTCTATGTCTAACAATCGATTGTCTTAAGACAGTGTGATCTGAAGTTTTTCAAAAATAGCAAATAATCGATTGTCTACGTTTAACAATCGATTGTCAATGTTCAACAAT
The DNA here is from genome assembly GCA_034376525.1 of Nicotiana benthamiana. Classification (NCBI taxonomy): domain Eukaryota; kingdom Viridiplantae; phylum Streptophyta; class Magnoliopsida; order Solanales; family Solanaceae; genus Nicotiana; species Nicotiana benthamiana. The sequence goes on along the minus strand of CM067338.1, from coordinate 124,558,172 downwards.
CGATTGTGTGTGTTTAACAATCGATTGTTTTATGAAAATGCTTAAACTGAAATTTTCAAACTGCATAGTAATCGATTATGGAAAACATATAATCGACTATCTGATTTATTTAGTCAACTGTTAGCAGCAGATTTTGAAAATATTATGTGACACAAACAAATTGAACTTGTTTATTCTTATGTTCGTGTATTTCTATTGTATATCAAACCATGGGAATTAAATTGATTGAAAGCTCCGGAAGAGCAACTGTAACTCTGCCCAAAGGCATGACGTTTATCTTAGAGAATGCAATATTCTCCTCCAAGTCTAAGAAGAACTTGTTGAGTTTTAATGATATCAATCACAATGTTCTCCTCCAAGTCTAAAAGGAACTTGTTGAGTTTTAAAGAGATCATTCAAAATGGATATCATATTGAGACAATAGATGAGAATAATCTTGAATTCTTCATGAAACCGAGGCTGCCCATTTCGGTTTGGGTTCACGCCATTTTGCATGCAGCAATGCTAGTTCGTCGGCTGCCCACTTTGGTTTGGGTTCATGCCATTTTGCATGCAACATTTTAGTTTTTCGGCTGCCCACTTCGGTTTGGGGTCACGCCATTTTTCATACAGCAATGCTAATTCGTCTCTTACTGACGAATTGACACAAATATTCCCCGTTGCAATTGGTTTTGAGTCATGGACCCAATATATCCCATTTAAGAATTTTTGGATGCGCTGTATATGTGCCTTTAGCACCGCCATCCCGCACCAAAATGGGTCTGCAAAGAAGGTTAGGAATATATGTTGGGTTTGAATCGCCCTCCATCATTCGCTACCTCGAAACATTGACAGGCGACTTGTTTACTGCACGATTTGCAGACTGTCGATTTGATGAGACACTTTTCCCAAAATTAGGGGGAGAAGTTGGTGAAACCAAACGGGAAATTTTATGGAAAAATGCATCATTATCTCATCTTGATCCACACACCTCTATTTGTGAGAAAGAGGTACAAAAGATTATCCATTTGCAAAGAATAGCAAATCAAATGCCTGACGCATTTATAGATTTGAAAAGGATAACAAAATCACATATCCTCGAAGTGAATGTGACAACATTTGATTCACGAATACATATTCATTATTGGAAGAATATGAACATGAAATTGGTATTAAATATACCACACTCACCCCTAGAAGGAGGTTTGAGATGATATATGGCATGAATGATCGTTGGTCACGTACCTATTGTACGCCAAAGTATTTCGGAAATATGACTATTAAAGGACAACGATAATGCAAGAAACATATCTTGCATATAAGTTTGATATGACCATAATGGTATAACTTTCTCTTTAAGAAAGATATTCACCACATGGATGTTGATGAATCTGTGGTAGTACAAAATTAATTGAGAGCTCTAGAAGAGCCAATTATTACTATGTTGGAGAAACACAATTGAGTATTGTGCTGTAGTAAGTCTCAAAGAAACTTATTCAGTTTCCAAAGTACACGCGAAAGCGATTGATTATATTGAGACTATAAATAAAGGAAGGCTTTGATATCTCCTATTACTACAACTTGTAGCGGGGTAATTTGCATATGAAAAGCTACCCGCTTTGTTCTCCAGTTTGTACTACACAAAAGAAAGAATGCCACGATAAAGTGGATATCTATTGGTATAAAAACCCATGTCATAATAAACCTGAAGTTTATTGATAAGTGCACATGTCATGGTGTAAATTTGAAGTTTACCAATATTGATAATTTATTCAGTTGGCATTCGTGTTAGCCATCTCATTTTAAGTATGATGTGCAAATTCACATAGGTGAATAATAAAGAACTAGAAAGTTCTTTACGAATTCTCTTGTATCACTTGTTCTCATTAATGAACTGACTAACTAAAGAGTTCGGGTTGAAGCCCATAAATTCTGGAAATATCAAAGGTGAATATGGGCCCATTCACCTGCCATTTATACCACATATGATGCATCTATGATATGGTTACATGCGCAATTGTTATTACCCGCAGCCTGGCCGGTGCTTGCGAGGTAAATTGCTCAGTAATCTAACTTCGAGCATAATTTCCAGATTTCCTACTCAAGATAGTTCATCTTGATAAGTTGGTTTATATCAAAGTTGGTTTAGCAAGATAATTATTGAGTGCTTCCACTTAATAGCTAAACTGTTTCTTATGAGAACAAAGTTATATATATCAATTTGATATACGTTGTATACGAGAGTATATTATATTCTCCCCTCACAAGTGGTTCAAGGTCAGGAACCAAATAATTTCATCTTATTATTAATGTGCCGTGTATATTGACATGATAATGCACAAAGATGATTTCCCAAAGTTGAGGAAACAAGTTAGCTTTTCTAACATGAGGGGGAGACATGATAAACACTTGAGAAAAGGTTAAATGGGATGAATTATCATTTGTATATGTATATCACCGAATATCATGATATGAACCTGAAGTTCATAAAAGGATAATTCAATTGCAACATATTGCAAAGCATGCTATACGCATTTGCTGACCCAAAGAAAGTAACTAAATGGAAGAGATACAATTCAAGAAGAATTGATTCCATATGAAAGACATGTAGTTTTGAACCTATAGTTCAAATGCTTGAAAGTATAAAGTCAAAGGTATGTATAGTCAGTTTTCGATATCTTATTTGTCTAGCATGACATGGAAAACTTGATATGCATCTAAAGTCTATTATATGGCTTATATGACTTAACTTGAAAGATTTATGTTGCTTGAAGCATATGCAATTCGTGGTCCTGAAGTACCACATCCTTAGTACAATTTGTGTACATATGTATCTTGCTATAAGCATGATGGCATTGAGAATGCATCTATGGAGATATTGAAGAGTTATTCCACGACATTATATGAAGATGTTCATATCTATCAAGAATGATGATTTCAAGGTACGGAATATTTATTCAAGTCAATATGGTTGATTTGTCAAATGTCTACCAAAGATCGTTTTGAAGATGATGCACAAGATTGGAATGCAAATGCTCAAGGATATAAATTGATGTACTCATTAGGGGGAGTTAATGCGCGTTTCACTCTTTTTCCCTTACAAGGTTTTTTCCCACTGGGTTGTCCTTGCAAGGTTTTTAACGAGGCAACCAATAGGCGCATATTCAAACATGTGTACTCTTTTTCCTTTTCTTTAATTTTTTCCATTGGGTTTTGGTTTTAAGGTTTTATGAGGCACATTATTGAATAGACATTCAAGGGGGAGTGTTATAAAATAGAAGTCTATTTAGAGTGAATGTCTAAGAGTTTTAGCTTGAAGCTAAGTCATTCCTCTTCCTATAAATAGAGGGGTCTTACCCCATTGTAAATCACCCCAAGTATTAATAAGAATACTTCTCTCTCTCTCCCTATTCTCTCTTTATTGCTCTTATTCTTGCATTATTGTTCTTGTCTTTATATTATTTCATAACATCAAACTATATATAACGCTACAAATGGGTGCTATACAGTAATAGTAACTACACTTTTACTGCATAACGCCATTATTTGTGGCGTTATACAAAAAGCTGCCATAGTACTGATATAGCACCACTTTAAGTGACGTTATATATCTTTCATCATGTTTCTCTCTCAGAGTCCAATAAATACATTAAAAACAGGCTATTACTTGTTATAGATATCAGCTAGCTACTATAATATTATTATTTTTTATGGCGAGGTGCTATATATATTAATGTTTCTCTTTACATAGTTGTTTTTGCGAGGTGCTATATATATTTTCTACGTTTGAATTTACTCCGTTATTGTTCGAGTGTCAATAACATTATGCCATAAGTTTGGAATGCAAATATAGTTATCTAGTCTTTGTGGTATTGAATTGGAAATATATAGGTCTGATTAATCATGAAAAGGCGAATGTCAACCCCATAGTGAACGGTCCCGTTTGGTCATGAATTTTGCTAAAATAAATTTAAAATTTACTTTTTAGAACTCATGTTTGGCTATAAATTTTGTCCAATATTTAAAAAAATAATATTTTAAAATGAACTTATAAAAAATAGTATTTATAGTACAAAATAAAAACGAAGACGAGACAAAGGAATAACTAGTTGCTATCTATAGCAAGTAATAGCCTGCTTTTAGTGGATTTATTGGATTCTGAGAGAGAAGATACATGATGGAAGATATAAGTGGCGCTATATCAGCACTATAGCAGCTTTTTGTATAACGCCACAAAATGTAACGCTATACAGTAACGGTGCAGTTACCGTTACTGTATAGTGCCACTATTTGTGGCGTTATATATAGTTTGTTAACTCTTTTTTTTTTATACTTATTTATGTATTTTGTGTCAAAAAGAACTACATTTTAGTTCCGAACTTGTGAATCCACCTTTATGCCAAAATTCATGAAACATCAACATTCGCTTAGAAATTGAGTTTAGTGATTTAGATTCTTTTGCTTTTTAGCAAATTTACAATCCATTTATGCTATCTAATTCGCAGCTTATTACATATACATATTTGGAAAATCTGACAATGCATATACAAACTTTGATAAAATATTATTGAGTTATGTTGAATTTGTTCTTATACAATATAGTTGTCCTTATCAGTAGCTCTATACAGATAATTATAAGAGAACAAAAATGAAAAGAATGAAGCATGAAAATATTTCTCTACTACTTTCGGGGTAAGTGAGCATGGACGTGAGGCTTGGACCACAAGTTATCCCCAAGAGAAGTATTTTTAAGTATTTGGAATCGATTATCTGACAGGACGGAGAGATCGACAAGGACATCACACATCGTATAGGGGTGGGATAGATAAAATGGAGGCTAGCATCAGGAGTTCCGTGAGATAAGAAAGCGTTGCCGTTACTCAAAGGTAAGTTATATAAAGCTGTTGTTAAACCGCTTAGGTGGATGTGCAGGCATAATATAATGGATAAGAGTAGGAATAACGTTAACCGAGAGAAGGTGGGCGTGACTCCTATGTATGATAAGATGCGAAAAGCGAGGCCAAGTGGTTCAGGCACGTGCGTAGGAGGAGGTGTGCGTGTTTGGCCTTGGCGGGTATGAGAAGAGGTAGAGGGTGGCCTAAGAAGTATTGGGAGAGATAATCAGATAGGACATATCTTTGCTACAGATTTCTGAGGACATAACCCTTGATAAGAAGGTGTACATGAAGGTCGATCATTAGGGTTATAGGTTAGGACATAGTAGAGTTCGGGGTTGAGGCTAGTCCAAGGACATGACCCTTGATAGACTGCTAGTGGTTAATGTTGTGTTCACACTATCCTTCCATTGCGCATAGCATCGGGGCTTATTTTCTAGTTTTGTTAATGCATTTCAACTATTTCCTAGTTCTTGTGATACTGTTACTATTTCTTTGGTTTCTGTTTGATGGTACTAATATATTATCCGTTCCATTCTCGTCTTGTCTTTTCTAATTTCTTGAGCCGAGGGCCTTTCGGAAACATCCTCTCTACTCCTTTGAAGTAGGGGTAAGGTCCATATACACACTATCCGTCCCACATCCCACTTATGGGATTTTACTGGAACTACAACTTCATGCATTTAAAGCTACAAATTCTTAGCTGTGAATTTAAAAAATGTAGATATTACTGAATATTAGACAAAAAATACAATTTGATAGTTATTCACAATTTCATAAAATTTCTTAGCTACGCAAGTTAAACTAACAATGCTAATTTCTCATTTTCTATAGTTTCTAACTATTGTGGCAATAACTACATAAACGGTGACAAATCTATTGCTACACTAAAGATTGTAGCTAATTATTAGTTATTTCCACGTGTTTGAAGTTGTTATTGCAAAAAACTATTTTTGCCACAATAAATTATGTCAACCAAAATCTCATAGCTAAATGAACATCTTTGCTTCAATTAATAAAATTTGTGAAAATATTTAGCTTAATAGCTACAACTAATTATCATGACAAATTGATGTAGCTGCGAATTTAGATAGCTACAATAAATGGTGTAGCTAATTCTACTATAGCAGTCGTAATTTCTTAGCCATGATATACGTGTTTGAAAAAAAAATTATAGCTTAAAGTATGGTCTTGCTTCAAAATAATATAGCTACCAATTTAGAGACAATAAACTTTCGTAGCAAAGTATAAGCTTTACCATGCACTTGCAGTAACTATAAAAATAGTACTAACATAACTAAGGTGTAACGATCCCTATTCGCCTTCCTTGAACATGTTTTGACGCCATCTAATTCTTACGACTAGGTAAGCCTAATAATACGGAAGATAAACTATAAATTGTGGAAGAATAATTAAAACTAAATTAGCAAAATAAATATGTATTTAAGGTGCCGCTCGGCACATACAATAACAACTCTCGAAGCTAACAAAAATTTCCAAAATCCGAAATCTCACAAATCACAAGCTAAGGGATACATAAGAGGCTCTGACTCAAGAATATCTACACAAAGGAGAAATACCAAGAAATTATACTTATTATAGAAAGCTAGAAAGGGACTCATCGATCTGCGGACGTAGCAAATATACCTCGAAATCTCTATCGATACGCCTCCTTCCAAGGTTGACAAAACAGAAGGGGAGTACCTGTATCTGCACAACAAAAATATGGAGAAGAGTAGCATGAGCACACCACGGCAGTGCCCACTAAATATCAAGACTAACCTCAGTGGAGTAGTGACGAGGAACAGTAAAGGCACGTACCGATCAAATAAACAGTATAATCATGAAAATAATGTAAATGACATATAAACATGTAAAGTCTACATAAATGACTAAAATGCTACAATTCACAACAGAGGAAAAGGACAACAAGTAACAATGATACCATAATAAATGGTAATACGAAATGACGGCACAGTCATAAGCTAAACCATATGGTGACAACATGGCAAGGGGAAATACAAGTTAATGACTCATATCCTACAATAGTGATCACGTAGGATCTTATTCAACTCTGTCTACAATTTTACCAATATCTCGGACAAATAACAACTCACAAAAAATCCAGCATCTGAAATCTAACACTTAGCTTCCCTTGTCCCATCAATCTCACGGTCATACTGTCAACTAACTGGCTAACTAGGGCCACTCTCACATATATATTGGATAAACGAAGGCGTACCTTCAGCCTTAGCAAAACTGGAAGGGAATTCACTTCTATTGGGGATGTCCAACTATGTGTATGCTTGTGCAAGTGTCTTTAACAATAATTATAGCAACTAGTAAACATGAAAAGGGAACGGACCGCATGTACGATATTTCCTCACAACTATCCAGTGGTAAAGCTCATACAGGTAAGCAACCCACAATCACGGTATTAAAATAATTAGGAATGCCTTCACAGGCAGTCACAATTCTCGACAATCAACCCCTATCATAGCCTACCTTATTTCGCCATGTGTGCAGTAATAATATAATAAGCACCGCCTTATTTCGGTTCCCACCTTATTCCGTCACATGTGCAACCCACATATAAGTATATAACATATCCCACCTTATTACGCCGCATGTGCAAAACATCAATAACAACAATAGCACGGTGAAGACCTCGTGCAACCTCTCAACAACGACCGCACTACAGAGACCTCGTGCATCACAGTACCAACAGCCGCACGATAAAAATCTTGTGCATCACAATATCGATAACCGCACGGCAGAAACCTTGTATGTCACAGTATCAAGTACAACACAATAAATGACAATATATACAGGAAAAAAACAAGAGAATTAACTCAGGTATTTCCGTTCAGCAAAAGACAGTACAACTAACTCACAAGGAATAACCTTAATAGAGAAACACTAAGCGCAAGAGGAACAACTCAACAAGGAAGAAATAATACGAAACTACGATTTCATAATACCCAGTTCAACAACGAGGAAACTAACATTAAACGAATAATTACAATCAAAGAAACTATTGCCTAAACACAGGATATCTAGCTTCCTTCCAAATAAGATCAATTAATTGCACGAGAAAACAAATAATATTTTTCAACTAAAGACAAGCAGTTAGGAATGATAATGTGACTATAGAAGGGTAAATGTCCATAGTTAAATAAATAAAAATCAATTAGGCAAAAGGATATACCAAAAAGGGACAATAAATTCCACGTAAGACATGTAGAGGTGAAACTAATAACAGGGAACTCAATCGTCTTAAGAAAAACTTCATATTCGGTGATTTCAAGTATCTAAGAACCTAAAGGGACAACATTTCCACAAATAAATCCAGGCCTGCACTCTTCACCTCGTGCACAAAGAATACAATTAACAAAGAAGACTCAATCCTAAGGGGAATCCCCCGAGACAAGGTTAGGCAAGATACTTACCTCAAACCGGCTAATATTAACTTGCAACCACGTTCTTACCACGAGTACTCGACTTCAAATGGACCAAATCTATTCAATTAAACCACACATTATAAATAACATCTCAAGCAACTGATTCTACTATTTAATTCAAAGCTAAAGCGCGAAATTAGAAAAAATGACTAAAATGCCCCTCAGGCCAACGTCTCGGAACTCATACTCTCACGAGTCTAACCATATAAAAATCTCTCAAATCGGAGGTCAAACACCCTCTTAAAACTCAATAATATGGTCTATGAAGTTCTACCCATTTTTCATTCAAAATCTGAATTTAAAAGGAGATTAATGGAAATTGGTCTAAATTGAGTGAGAAACACTTACCCAAGTTGCCCATGTGAAAATCCCTTCTAAAATCGCCACGCCGAGCTCTAGAACTCAAAATGTGGTAAAATGGTAAAACCCTCGAAATTGCGATTAAATTGTATCTACCCAGTTAATTGGCCATCGCGAACGCAGAAGAAGCATCTCGTTCTCGAAGAAGAAAAAGGCGAAGGGGTTCTGTTACTCACCGCAAATGCGACAATGTTTCTGCAAACGCAAAGAAAAATTTGAAGGCCCAAGGATTTCCCTTCACGAACACGTGGTCCTGTACGCAAATGCGAAGAGTAAAATGGCCAAACTACGCAAACGCGGGAAGGTGAACAGGAACGTGACAGAGGAAGAGGCAGAGCTTTGCGAGCGCAAAGCTATAAATGCGAACGCGAAGAAGAATTTTAGGTGGCCAGCAATAAAGCTTCGCGAACGAAAGATGATGCCCGCGGATGCGAAAGAGGTTATCAGAAGCAGAAGACAACAGTTCAAAAACAAGGGAAAATAACCCGTAGGCCATCCAAAACACACCCGAGGCCCTCAGGACCCTGTGTAATCACACACAAAAGTCATATAACCTAACATGGACTCGCTCGAAGTTTCAAATCACGTATCACAACGTTGAAACGAAGAGTCAAACCAAAAATCAAGCTTATGAACATCCAAATCTTCAAATATCAAATCTTATGCCGAAACCTATAAATGCAACTCGGAATGACGCCAAATTTTGCACACAAGTCCAAAATAATATAACGGAGCCATTCCAACTCTCTGAACTGCATTCCAAACCGGGTATCCCAAAATTCAACTATGGGTCAAAGTTCTTCATTTTTCTAACTTCAACTTTCGCCGAAATGCCTCAATTTACTCTACGGACCTCCAAATCTGAATCCGGACACGCGCCTAAGACCAAAATCACCATACAAAGCTGTTGAGAGCATCCACAACCCATTCTGGGGTCGTTTACACAAAAGTCCATTTCCGGTCAACTTTTCATCGCTCCAACTTCCAAAACAAGGTTCCTTCTTGCAATTTGACTCTAAACATCCGAAAGGCGAATTCCACCATGAAGGAAGTCGATACTCATATTCTGAAGAAGTTCAGACCTTATGCCAGTGAACAGAGCTTAAATTCTTAAAACGACCGGTCGGGTCGTTATATCCCCCTCTTAAAACCAACATTCGTCCTCGAACGTGCTAAGATTCACCTCAAAGTCCTCAAGTCACTGAGTGCGCACTTCCAACATACACCCACGGGTGATCCCATATCACCCCAATCCACATGAGCATGATGACACCATTTCAATTGAAATTTAGCCTCTCTTGCAATACCACTCAACCTTCAAGCTAGAATTCGCATCTTCCATCCATTTTCAAAAGACCTGATCCAACATTCATATCCGGTATCAGTCTCAACCAGCTACTTCAATTCATGCCAACACACACAAGGAACAACCACACAACATGACACGTCACATATAGATCCACAATAACATTTCTGATAGTAATACTTGCTTAAGATCAAATTCGTACCGGCCATAAGCCTCATATTCAATAAGAACTCTTTTCAAACCTCCACAACACTGGCGATGATATGATAACTACGAAATCCACATAACAAAACACCCGAATAACCAATCTCAACTAATAACAACGGGCACATACCCCCACAAGCTAAAACTCAAGAAGCATAGAACAAAGATGAATGAATATGGGAAGGGGTAAACACATAAGGGAACTATCAAACAAGTCAAACTAGCAAAAATTTTTCTAAAACACTAATCTACAAACATCTAACAAGAAGGACTGAAACATACAAAAGACTCACAAAGATCTTATACTAATATAACCCTCATCGCGGTACACAGCCATGTCTCGACATACCAAATCACCTGAAATCATGAGGGTCCACCCTCAACATTGAATCATAAGTTGGGTACACATCAACCCATCTAGAGACTCTCATTAGATCAATTCCGTCTACAAAAATGCAGACTAGCTCCCACACCGATAAAGCATAGAAATCCAGCTCGTAACCAAAAATACTCAAAAATCACATCAAACCTACCAAAACAGATAACATGAATTTACTACTAGCCTCATAACTCTCGGCAACAGCTAGAAACGGATGATAGACACGACTATCACTCATAGTACCTCCCAACAGGATAATCACATAAGTCGAGTGCAAATCATGAAACACATCCATAATGGATCAACGAGCAAGGAAACTCACCTCGTTAAGCAGAACTATGATGAATTACAGATAATGCCCCTCTATGACAACTTCGTACCTGAATGACATTAGCTGGCGCACCGGCCTTAAGCCTACTATATGAAACATATCAACGAGCCGGGACTCCCCCTCTTGGGCACCCTATACCCGCCTGAATACCTTGTTGTGACATATCGGTTCGAAGCCTGGGACATTCTCTCACCATGTGGTAGTATCTCCACACTCAAAGCACCCTCTCTGCTAATGATGCGGTGGGAACTGTGCGATATGGGTACTCCGAGACCCATGAATACCTGAATCACCATGCATAACCTGAAGAGCGAACTGAACTGATTAACCCGCAAAACCTTTACCATGATGCACCGTGCCACCAAAATAAGGACAGTATATATCACCGTCCTGCGAGGCCTCCTCGCCTCCTCAAACTCTCTCCCCTGCTCCCGTCTGATCTCTCTCTAGTGGCCTTGCCTGTCCTCTTTCTCTGGCATGCATACCCTCCATCCTCCTAGCAATGTTCACCACCTACTAATATGAAATATTTATCTCTAACTCACGAGCCATACTGGACCTGATGCTGGGAATAATCCCCTCAATGAACTGGCAAACCTTCTCGCAAACAGTAGAAACCAAGGCTGGGGCATGTCTAGCCAAACTGGTGTAACGAACAGCATACTCCGAGACGGTCATAACACCCTGGCGCAAATGCTCAAACTCCGCGCTCCATGCATCCCTGAGGCTCTAAGGAAAGAACTCTCTCAGGAAAATATCTAAAAAATGGGTCCAAGTCAGTAAAGCTGCCTCGTCTGGGCTGTCTAGCTCATAGGTATGCCACTAATCATAGGCGGCTCCTCGAAGCTGGAAAATAGTGAAATAAACCCCGCTCGATCCCGAGATACCCATATTACGGAGAATGCGACAACACAAATCAAGAAACCCCAAGGCATCGTATTATGCTAATCCACTGAACACTGGAGGATCATACTTCTTGAACCTCTCTAATCTCATCTACTCCTGCTCGAAAGCCATTGCCATGCGCTCGGGCTGAACTGATGCTACAGGCGGTGCAAGAATGATCTTAGGGACCAGCTAAACATGCGATCGCTACTCAGGAGTGTGGGCGGCGGGAGTCTGTGCTCCTCCCCTGGCCTGGGATGTGGGTGCAGCAGGGGGAAGGAATCCTTCCTGAGCCAAAGTGGTGTACATACTCATGAACTATGCCAAAGTCTCTTGAAAGGCTGGTGTTGTAGTAGCTGTAGGCGTGTCAGGTGCCTGGACACTGGCTGGATCCGTTGGTGGTACCCTGGCGGCTGCTCGCGTAGGTGCTCTCGTTGAACCACGTGCGCTTCCTCGAACTCTATCCCGGCCCCAACATCTGACGACTGCAGCATGGGGCACGGGTGCCTAATCGCCTGGGTACTACATGTCCTCACCATCTGTGAGACGGTAGAAGACAAAGGTTTAGGATTGTGAATGCCAAAACTCTCGCACGATAGGGAAATAAATGAAGTGTTATTTTCCTAGCAGTTACATAGCCCCTCGCAGATAAATATAGTCGTTTCCGTACCGATCCACAAGACTCTAATAAACTGGCTTGTAATCTGTGACTCCTATGAACCTAGAGCTCTGATACCAACTTGTCACGACCCCAGTTCTCCCTATATGAACATGTCGTGATGGCACCTAGTCCCTACGACTAGGTAAGACCAACAATACGGAAGATAAATCATAAGTTGCATAAGAATAATTAAAACTGAATTAGCAAAATAAATATGTATTTAAGGTACCGCTCGGCACATACAATAACATTTCTCGAAGCTAACAAAAATTTCCAAATCCTGAAATCTTACAAATTACTAGCTAAGGGATACATAAGAGGCTCTGACTCAAGAATATCTACATGAAGGAGAAATACTGGAAGAAACTATACGTATTACAGAAAGATGGAAAGGGACTCCTCGGTATGCGGACGTAGAATATACACCTCGAAGTCTCTACCGATATGCCTCCTTCAAAGGTTGACGAAACTGAAGGGGAGTACCTGTATCTGCACAACAAAATGTGTAGAAGAGTAGCAGGAGCACACCACGACGGTATCCAGTAAGTATCAAGACAAACCTCAATGGAGTAGTAACGAGGAATAGTCAAGGCACCGATCGGTCAAATAAACAGTATAATTATGGGGATAATGGAAGGTATATATAAACATGTAAAGCCTGCATAAATGACTAAAAAAATTCTACAATTCACAACAAAGAAAAAGGACAATAAGTAACAACGAGACCATAATAAATGATGATACGAAATGATGGCAGAGTCTTAATCCAAATCATAAGGTCACAACACGGCAAGGGAAAACACCAGTCAACAACTCATATCCTAAAATAATGTTCACGTAGGGTCTTATTCAACTCTTTCTATAATTTTACCAACGTTTCAGACAAACCACAACTCACGAAAAAATCCAACATCTGAAATCTAACACTTGGCGTCCTGTGCCCCATCAATCTCACGGTCATATTATCAACTAACTGGCTAATAGGGCCATTCTCACATATATACTGGATGAACGAAGGTGTACCTTCACCCTTAGAAAAGCCGAAAGGAAATTCACTTCTATTGGGGATGTCCAACTACGTGTATGCTTGTGCAGGTGTTTGTAACAAGAATTCTAACAACTAGTAAACATGAAAAGGGAACGGAGTGCCCGTACGATGTTTTCTCACAACTACCAAGCGGTAAAGATCATTCAAGTAAGCAAGCCAGAATATGGATATTAAAATAATTAGGAATGCCTTCACAGGCCATCACAATTCTCTACAATCAACCCCTTACATAGCCTACCTTATTCCGTCATGTGTGCAGTAATAATATAATAAGCACCGCCTTATTTCGTCACACGTGCATTGCAATGTTCTCACCTTATCCCGCCATATGCGCAACCCACGTATAAGCATGTAACACATCCCGCCTTATTACGTCGCATGTGCAAAAAATCAATAACAACAATAGCACGCGGGAAGACCTCGTACAGCCCTTCAACAACAATCGCATGGCAGAAACCTCGTGCATCATAGTACGAGTAGCTGCATGATAGAAACCTCGTGCATCACATTATTGATAACCACACGACAGAAATCTCATGCATCACAGTCTCAAGTACAACACAATAAATGAAAATATATACAGGAAAACAAGCAAGGGAATCAACTCAGGTATTTCCGTTCACCAAAAGACGGTACAACTAAGTCATAAGGAATAACCGTAACAGAGTAGTACTATGCGCAATAAGAACAACTCAATAAGAAAGAAATAATACGAAACAACAATTCCATAATATCCAGTTCAACAATAAGGAAATTAACATGAAACGAATAATTACAATTAAGAAAAATGTTGCCTAAATATAGGATGTCTAACTTTCTTCCAATTAAGACAAATTAATTGCACGAGAGATAGAAATAATGTTTTCCAAATAAAGACAAGTAGTTAGGAATGATAATGTGACTATAGAAGGGTACATACCCATAGCTAAACAAGTAAAAATCAGTTAGGAACAAGAATACACCAAAGAGGGTAAATATATTCCATGTAAGACATCTAGAGGTGAAACTAATAATAGGGAACACAATCCTTAAGAACAACTTCATATTCTGTGATTTCAAGGATCTAAGAACCTAAAGGGACAATGTTTCCACAAATAAATCCAGGTATGCACTCATCACCTCGCTTACAAGGAATGCAATTAAGAAGAAGACTCAATCCTAAGGGGAAGTCCCCCACACAAGGTTAATCAAGATACTTACCTCAAACCGGAAAATGTCAACTAGCAACCACGTTCTTGCCACGAGTAATCGACTCCAAATGGCCCAAATCTATTCAATTAAACCACACATTGTGAATAACCTCTGAAGAAACTGATTCTACTATTTAATTTAAAGCTAAAGCGCAAAATTAGGAAAAATTACCAAAACACCCCTTACGCCAACGTCTTGGAACCCGATGAATTTAACATTTTCATAAACCTCGTACTCTCACGAGTCTAACCATAAAAATCTCTCAAATCGGAGGTCAAATACCCCCTCAAAACTCAATAATTTTGTCTATGAAAATCTACCCATTTTTCATTCAAAATCTGAAATTAAAGGATGAAATTAAGAGAAGATTTATGCAAATTGGTGTACATCGAGTGAGAAGCACTTACCCAAGTAGCCCCCGTGAAAATCCCTTCAAATATTGCCAAGAACCGATCTCTAGAAGTCAAAATGTAATAAAATGGTGAAACCCTCGAAATTGGGATTAAATTATGTCTACCCAGTTAATTGGCCATCACGAACGCAGAAAAAGCATCGCGTTCACAAAAAAGAAAAAAGTGAAGGGGTTCTGTTACTCATCGCGAATGCGAAGAAGAATTTGAAGGCCCAAGGACTGCCCTTCGCGAATGCGTGGGCGTGTACGAGAACGCGAAGAGTGAAATGGCCAAACTACGCGAACGCGAGAATGGGAATGCGAGCGCGAATGAGGGTGAGGCATAGCTTCGCGAACGCGATGCTCTAAACGCGAACGCAAGGAAGAATTTTAGGTGGCCAGAAAAAGGCTTCGCGAATGCGAGATGATGCCCGCGAACACGAAAGAGTTATCAGAAGCAGAAGACAACAATTCAAAAACATGGGAAAATGACCCGTACCTTATTCGAAACATGCCCGAGGCCCCCGGGACCCCATCTAATCATACACACAAGTCAGTTAGCCTAACGCGGAGTCGCTTGAAGATACAAATCACATGACACAACATCGAAGCGACGAATTAAACGAAAAATCAAGCTCATGAACTTCCAAATCTTCAAATATCGAATCTCATGTCGAAACCTATCAATTCAACTCGGAATGACGCCAAATTTTGCCGACAAGTCCAGAATAACATAACGGAGCTATTCCAACTCTCAGAATCACATTTCGACCCCGGTATCCTAAAAGTCAATTGTGGGTCAAACTTCTTCACTTTTCCAACTTCCACTTTCGGCGAAATGCCTCAATTCACTTTACGGACCTCCAAATCTGAATATGGGCGTGCTCCTAAGTCCAAAATCACCATATGAAGTTGTTGAGATCATCCACGACCCATTACAGGGTCGTTTAAACAAATGTCCAATTGTGGTCAACTTTTCATCGCTCCAACTTCTAAAACAAGGTTCCTTCTTCCAATTTGACTCTAAACCATTCGAAAGTCGAATTCCCCCATGCAAGCAAGTCAATAGTTGTATTTTGAAGTTGTTCCAGACCTTATGTCGCTGAATGGAGCTTAAATTCTCAAAGCAACAGGTCGGGTCTGTCACGACCCAAATTTCCCACCATCTGGAGTCGTGATAGCGCCTACTATCGGAGCTAGGCAAGACAATATTTTAACCACATTTCCTACTTTCGTTCAAACAATAATAATAACAGAAATAATGAAACAAAGAGGAAGACTTTTAGATACTTAAATAACTGAAAACAGAAATACGAAAGTTTCAAATCATATTTCTACCATGTATCTAGTGTTACTACTCACGGACTACTATGAAATACAAAAATAAAAGTCTGGAAGAAATACACAACGTTTTTCGGATACAAGGTAAACAAACAAAAAACATGGAAGGGAACTCCGGACCCGCGGACGTCGGGAAGGCTACCTCAATAGACCCTGTACTGAAGGCCTGCTCCCGGTCTAGAACTGTTGCGGTCCGAAAGCTACGTCCTGATCTGTGCAAAAGAAATACACATAGTGTAGCATCAGCACAACCGACCCCATATGCTGGTAAGTGCCTGACCTAACCCCGGCGAGGTAGTGACGATGCTAGACAGGGCCTACCACAAACAACCTATTCAGATACATGTGCAATAACAAGAAATACACCAATGTAAAAATTTAAAGGGAGGGGGAACATGCTGTGGGGTACGACAGTCTAATCATAAAAGTCATCGGTAACAAATGAAACAGAATAGTAATAAGGAAACACAAGTAATCTGTACATATGGAAACAAAACACTCAGTCCATACTCAGTTGCAGCGCACTACCCGATCCTCAAATTTATTTGTTGCGGCGAGCAACGCAATCCTCAAGTATATCTGTTACAGAAAGCAAACCGATCCTCGATATTTAATACTATTACGACGTGCAACCAGATCATCGACAATCAATACCGTTGAGAAGTGCAACCCGATCCTCATTATTTAACAATATAAACTCACCCAAACAACAATCGCATCTCAAGTGCGAGGGGGATTAACAACAATACGCAAGGAGTCCCTGCGAGGGAACACAATTAACAGCTCAAACGTCCCGGCAAGGGAGGAAACAATAAATGCTTAAATCCCGGTAAGGAACTAATCACAACACTTCCTTTTATTTACTCCTCGAATAACAAATTCTAGTCCAATCCAATGCTCCAGATGACAAACTAATGTCAAACTTTCCTCAATTATTCACTTTTTATATTAAACTTATCAACCAAGCAAGAAGTGTATCATTAAGTCTGTATCCAACACATATAAGACCCATGGTCATGCTAGACTTTGGTGCATAGGTAACCATCACCATACCTATACACCGTACTCCACAATTAGCAAGTACCAAATAATATCCTAATCCTAATCCCTCAAGCCAAAGTTAGAACAAGCACTTACCTCAGTCTGAAAATAGCAATAGAGCCTCTAACATTGCCTTTCCTCTAGAATCCAACTCCGAAACAACGATATCTAGCCATAATTAGTTAAATATTATCAATAATGGCTTAAAAACACAATTCCATGGCCTAGAAATGAATTTCCTATCATTCTTCCAAAAATACCAAAATTTGACCCTGGGCCTACATAGTCCAAACTCGAGGCTCGGACCAAAATCCAATCACCCATAACCTTATGAGTTCAAATATATAATTTACTTTAAGATTTGACCCCAAATTGGGGTTGAATCACCTAAAATCCCAAAAGCTCTAGTTCTACCCAAATTCCCTTATTTCTACTTTGGTTTCATGATTTAGGGCTATAAACTTAGTAATTAGATGAAGGAATTAAGAGGAAATAAAGTAAAGAATACTTACCCAAAGAGTTATGGAGGAATGGAAGCTTGGAACTCATCTATGGAGGGTGAAGGAGAGGGGTCCGTATGAAAGTTTATGAAAAATCACGAAGTGGACTGTTCTATTTTTAATTAATTCACTGAAGCATTTTTGGTCTACGCGTTCACGACACCAGTGTCTCGTTTGCGATAAAGGAGGTTAGGGAAGCTACGCATTTGCGATTGAGACTATGCGAATGCAAAGAAGGAAGGCATGGGGGTTCTGGGGTTACTCTACGTGAACACGAGAAGGGACATACGAACGCGTGAAGTAGAAATCTATACTACGCGAACGCGGGATACTAACCGCGAATGCACTGAAGAGAAGCAGGTGAAGCTTCGCGAACGCGTTGCCTTGGATGCGAATGCAAAGGAGGGTCTAGCTGAGCTATGCGAATGTGAGCCTAGGGCCACGTTCACGAAGGGTAAAAGTGGTATGCAACCGGGAATGAAAATCTTATGCATTTCCAAGACTTTTTGCTGAACATCCTGAACCACCCCCGAAATCACTCCCGAGCCCTCGAGGCTCCCAACCAAACACATACAGTAACTCAATAACATCTTACGAACTTAGTCGAGCGATCAAATTACCAAAATAACATCAAATTCAATGAAATTAAACCCCAAAATCATCATTTTCTATTTTCAACTTCATAAATCTTTAACTTTAGATATTTAGGTCCGAAACACATCAAACCACATCCAATTTCGGCCAAATTTCACAGAAAGCACTTAACGCATATGTAAGACCTGTACCGGGCGTCGAAACCAAAATACGAGCCCGTTACCTATATTTTCTAACTCATTTTCATTCCAGTTTTTCATATTATTTTTAGATAAACAATTACTTTCAAAAATTCCGTACTCGAGCTTGGGACCTCGGATTTCGATTCCGGGACTATGTCCGAGTCTCATATTTTCCTATGGACCACACGAGACAATCACACCATAGGTACGGGTCCCTTTACCCAAAATATTGACCAAAGTCAGCTATATCAATATTAATAACAAAATTCTTCAAATATTTCCACCGAATTCACATATTTTAACATAAAATTTTCCGGCTTCGCTCCCAGACTGCGTACGCAAATCGAGACAACTAAAAGCGAGGTTTTCAAGGCCTCGGAAATCGGAGAAAAAAAAATTACGGTGATGACCCTTTGGGTCGTTACATAAAATTTCATAGTTGGATGAATAATTGTAACAATATTCATGTTTATATTCTTCTAGAAGGATTTCTATATTCATCAAATCAATGCAGAATTCGGTTCGATAGTATATTGATCTAACAAAACTACTTCTACTTTCATCAGATAAGTACAAAATTTGGTTAGATAGTCTATTGATCTAGCAAAAATAATTGATTGTTTTCCTTGTAAGTTGTAACTAGATAATCCATCAAACTATAATTATCAACACAACACTATTAGTATTTGTTAAGTTCATACTACATGATGTGTGTGTTTCTTTTACCCCCGATAAGTCGTCACTTAAATGTGTTTGTGTTCTTTTGTTATAAGCGAATGTGTTTCTGGTGAACCTCTGTTAAGCTGTGAGAATGAATGCCAAGAACACAAAAGAAAAAAAGTAGGAAGGAGGAAGCTAGAAATAAAAGGTATTTTGTTGTTTCATAGGGAGCTTTGTTCTAATACTAATCAAGAATATGGAAGAGGAAGACTACTGCATGCTACTGTATACTGCTCTTCCGAAAATTTCATTAGGCTGCATAATGTGACATTATTTACCTTAAAAATTGAATAACAATTAAACATATAATGTGATTTAAGGACACGTAACTTCACCTAATACTAATTGATGAATATGAAGGTTAGCGATAAAAATTAACAACGAGATAAAGCAAATAAGTGTTGAACGTAATTCAGCTCTCGAGCTAGGATGCCCTCAAACTGGTTGGTAACAAATAATTAAGAGATAAACAAGCTATGAACAAGAAAGTATTGTATTACTTTGATGTGCGTGAATGTAAGGTGTCTACAAAATAATTAGAATCCTCTTTGTATAGTAGAAGAATCCTATCTATGGTACAATTCTAATTACGGAAGTAAATCCTATGATTAGCCTAAACAACCACCCTTTATTTGATCTGTTTCGAGATTCCCACCGTGGTCTTCGACTAGTCACAATATTTCTCTTTTCTGTTATTGCGCTTTGCTCGAAGTCTGCCTTATTTTGTCTTGATCGCTACTGGCCTCGATCTCGACATGTACCTTAGTTCTCGAACTCAGTACCGTGTCCTGTGGTGTGGTCTGATCCATTACGAGGCCGACCTTCAATGCAACTTCCTGGTCTCGATCAAATGGCGAAATTAAGTAGGCCCGGTTTTAACCACAAGCATGTGAAATCATTTTTAGTTTTCTTTCAGAGGATTTTTTCCGGGATATGTTAGTTGATAGAAAGGCTTATATTAACGCCCACAATGTAGCATGATCTAAGAGGATTAAATTATAAAACTGGTAATTAAGGTATGTTATCTGTTTTCTGCCTGATAATGAAGCACTACAGTTGAAGAAGAAAAATATTCAATCAAAAATACTTTGTTGTGCTATTTTCTAATATATATTTTGTTGTTGCAGGTTTTGGAATAGTGATGGAAGAATCAAGATTGACTGGGACATGAATAATTATTATTTCTTTGGTAAAAGTGTATTGATATGTTTGAATAAAAGAATATTCCATAATATTGTTGAACATTAATTAAGTTTTTTTTTAAGATTGCATTTATTAAATAATTAAAATTAAATGTATATTTCATGCCAAAAATAGATGCTTACCTACATTATATGAATTATTGTGGCTGACATTATTTGAGTCAAAATTCTCAATTAGTAGCTATGAAATTTTGAATTGTAGCCAAACATATATAATTCTCAATTAGTAGCTATGCATTTTTGAATTGTAGCCAAACATATATGCAATTGTCATCTAGTATTAATATGGCTATATATTTTATTTTCATAGAAAATGAAGAAAATTTTTGTAATACTTTTGTGCTTTGCGGCAAAAAGTATGGAATTATATATATATATATATATATATATATATATATATATATATATATATATATATATATATATATATATATATATATATATATATCACGATTTTGTAACAAACAAAACAATATCTTACTATAGTAAAATATATCTATAATAGCTATGTATCACGAACATGACTACATATTTTTACTTTTTATAGCAAAAAAATATATTTTGCCATAGTAAGATATATTTCATGGCTAAAAGTATGAATTTTTAGCTATAATAAAATATGAATTTTTTTATCCGTAGTTGAATACGAGTAGTATTGCTACTTAACAAAGCTATAGAAATAACCACGAAATTTAAAGTTACGAGGAAAATAAATTTGAAGGACCACGTTAATCTAAACACATTAGATAGCGCGTAAATCATAAAACAAGAACTTACATGTTCTTCGTGAAGCGGAAGCGAAAACGGAATGAACCGCGGCTGGAATTACTGGTTGGCGGTGGTTGTCACGGTATATCGGAGCAACCCCCAATTTTACATCTAAACCCTAACCAAGATTGAGAGAGATGGTGAGAGCGTAGAAAAATACTACAGAGTCTATTTTTTTTAATGTACACACTAAGCGTACTTATATAGGGAATATTAGAGTTAACTAATAATCCTATTGGGCCTTAGATCACCCCTTATGGATGGACCCAATATTTCCTACATCTCCCACTCACACATAATGGGAGTGCTTATCTAGCCTGAGAAACATATTCTCAACTCATCTCCTCAATCATTCATACAGGGAAGTAAACCGTGCGACCAGCGTACTGTGAGAACTAAGTGTTATACATCTGTTAGGAGTATATAGCCTCTCGTCGAGCGCAAACCTGCAAGTAGATCATAAAGTATGCAGTACCCTAGATCATGTAAATTACATTTGATATTATCTCAAAATCTCATATATCATTATTTCTTGTATTCACGATCATAACTGATAAGTCATAATTGGTGCACCAACGAATACAAATAAATGATCTTCCTCTTCTCACGAATCCCTTAACATTAGTATGACTGCTGTTCTAGTTATGCTCCGCTAGATCGAATCGGTGTTCATGGTCTTTTGGAAACATACTAAGATAGCTAACACCATACTAAGTCTCAAGTATCTGATCATAGTCTCTAGGGGTACAAAACCTTGAGCCAAAGCTCTGGGTCTCACACAACAATAAGATGAGAATGGACTTATGTTAACCTAATTTGGTCGACATTAGCACACATAGTATGAAACATGTGCGACAACATCTTCTCCCTTTTCCCAATGAGCGTATGTCTTTATCTCATAAAGAATGTTGTACAGATGATATTTAGACACCATAAGTATCTAAATTTGAGTTCTTTGATCTACAATATCATTTTTAACTCGCATCTGGCTCACAAATTAGACTAGGTAAACAATTTTCACCCTAATGACCTTCTGTCATTGTTTAAGCGACATTCTAATTTTAAGTGAATAGCTCTCAAATTATCCTTATGAAAATTTTGCTTAAAATCATGTCTCATCTTCTGACATCACTAAGATAAGGAAGCGGTTTCCTCTGTGAGAAGGCCAACCTCATGTCTACTCGACATACTTATAAAAAAAATGAACAAGGAATGTACATAACATTCAACAACAAAAATATGTGTGCATGTAAATCAACTTTATTGATAATCAAAGAACATTAGTTTGAGAACACTGGAAAATAAATAACAAAATAAAGCATCTCAGAGTCTACGTAAGCCTTGAGACCTAGTATGTCTCACAGATGCATCTCTAGACAAAGGATTGGTCAATGGATCTGCTAACATATCTTTTGTAGACACATACTTCACATTCACTACCTTGCGTCTAACCGTGTCTCTCGCATAGTTATACTTGATATCTATATGTTTGGTTATACAATGAAAATTTAGGTCCTTGGTGGAGGATATTGCCGCCTCACTGTCACAGTAGACCAATATTGGTTTAGTATTTTCAGCAATATCCAACAAGTGCTCCAAGAAAATTTTAAACCAAACAGCTTCTTGCGCTGCTGATGCGAGAGCCACGTATTCGGCTTCCATCGTAGATAGTGATACATATGATTATTTCTTACTATTCCATGATATGGCCCATCACTGAGTAAGAATACATATCCTGAGGTAAACTTCCTCTCGTCTAGATCTCCTCCATGGTCAACATCACTGTATCCAACTAATCGCAGATCCTTGCCGCCTTGATAACAAATGGCGTAATCAGCAGTTCCCTTCAGACATCTCATGATCCTTTTTACTGGTTGCCAATGTGCTAAACCTGGGTTGGTTTGATATCTACTTACCAAGAGAACTGCTTGACAGATATCAAGTCTAATGCATACCATAGTATACATCAGACTTCCGACTGCGCTCCTATAAGGAACTCGGCTCATTCTTTTTGTCTCTTCAGGAGTCTTAGGACACATTTGACTTCCCAAGGTATGGCGAATAGGAGTTTCAACTGGGATACTATTTTGCATATTAAATCGTTCAAGAACTTTTTAATGTAATTCTCTTGTGAGAGATACAATAGTTTCTTTGGACGATCTCTTGAAATCTTAACTCCAAGAATATATGCAGCTTCACCCATATCTTTCATATCAAATTGGGGTAATAACCATGACTTTATCTCGGTTATAAACTCCTTATCATTTCTAGCTATTAATATGTAATCTACATACAATGTTAAAATTACAAGCTTATTTCTTGATCTCTTGGTTTAAACGCAATGGTCTTCATCCATCATGGTAAAATCATTGGAGACAAGAACATTTTGAAAGCGTATATACCACTGCCTTGAAGGTTGTTTGAGGCCATAAATAGACTCCAAAAGTCTACAAACCTTTTGTCCGTGGCCCTTTTCAATGAAACACTCAAGTTGTTCCATATAGATTTCATCATCTAGTTCTCCATTGAGAAAGGCAGTATTTACATCCATCTGATGTAATTCAAGATCCAGGCTTGTAATAATAGCTTGAACCAGGCGAACCGAGGTAAAACGTACAGCAGGCGAGAAAGTCTCTTCGTAGTGTATTTCTTTCTACTGTGTATACCTTTTCGCCACTAGTCGAGCCTTAAATCTCTCAACTGTGCCATCAGCCTTGAGCTTAATTTTAAGAACCCATTTGCTCCCAATTTCTTTGCGTCCTTCGGGGAGGTCAACTAGTTCCCAAACTTTGTTGACTCTCATAGACTCCAATTCATTTTCCATTGCTTTTGTCAATTTATCCTTATAAGGGCATGAGAGAGCCTCTTTTACATTTTTAGGCTCGTTTTTTCTTGTAGGAGCATCATAAATAGTTCTCCTCCTTCAACATCAAATCGTCGACGTGGAATCTTTTTACGAGAACCACGTCTTACTTGTGATTCATTATTGTTCCCATTTGGATCAATGTTGCTCCCACTCGGATCAAGATTATTTATCCTGTTCCCACTTGGAATAAGATCTGTGACCATCTCGCTCCAACTTGGAACAAGATCCATTTGGTCACTTCCACTAATAGTAGAAGGATTACTTTCATTCGCATCTGATGATGAAGGAGGTCTTTGATGAGAAACTAATTCATCATCTTCTAAAATTCTCTCACTTGAATGAAGTGATCCTTGTACTTCTTGATCCATTATCTCAAATAAGTCCAGGTCTTGACCTACCTCTCCCTTCTTAGGGAACTCATCCTCTAAGAATGTGACATCTCGTGATTTAAACTCAGTTACACTCCCTTACATAACCCTTTGAGGTTTCATTGTATCTTATAAAGATACTTTTCTTTCCCCCCGGGCCCAATTTGCCATATTTGTGAGAGGAATCATGTGTATAGGCAGCACAACCCCAAGGTCTTAATACACTTAGGTCTGGTTGTCTTCCAGTCCATAATTCATATGGAGTGGTAGTAACTGATTTTGTAGGCACTCGGTTAAGTATAAAGGTAGTAGTAAGCAACGCATCACCCCAGTAACTAATTGGGCGATTAGCTTGTGCCATCATTGACCTAACCATTTTTAGGAGCGTTCTGTTTCTTCTCTCTGCAACACCATTTTGTTGTGGAGTATTTGGGATAGTCAACTAATGAACTATACCCTTTTCATCACATAAATTATTAAACTGAGTTGATAAACATTCACTACCACGATCAGTTCGAAGAGCTTTTTTCTTCTTGTCTAATTGATTTTCCGCTAAGCTCATATAGCTTTTGAAGCAACTTATTGCTTCTGATTTTTGGGAAATCAAATAAATATAACTAAAATGGGTAAAGTCATCAATAAATGTGATCAAATAATTTGCTCCATACCTAGCCCTAACATTCATAGGCCCACAGATGTCCGGATGGACTAATTGCAAAGGATATTCGGCTCTAGTCGCCTAACCAAAAGATTTTCTTACAGATATTCCAGCTAGACAATTTTCACAAGTGGACAATTCCGCATGTTCAATGCTGGAAAGCAAACTTTATTTTGCTAACCTTTGCATTCTTTGTTGGCTAATATGACCAAGTCTAGCATGCCATGTGTTTACATCACTATCATATTTATGTGAAGAAACAAATATAGAAAAACTAGCATTATTATTAAATGAATCATAATCCAAATCCATAATAACTAAACCACCGGTCACATGATAAAAACAAAATAAAGTTGAACTAAAAGTCAACTTGGCAGAATTGCCATGACAAAACAAGTCAAATCCTAATTTAAGCAAAACCGAAACTGAAATAACATTCCAGCGAATTGTTGGTGCAAAGAGAACATCGTGTAGTATTAGGTCTCGACCACCACACATGACTAACTTTCATGTGTTGATCCCTTCAACAGCAACTTTATTGTTGTTGCCTACATATATCCACTTTGCTCCACGTGCAACTCACCGAAATTCAACAAAGGCACTACGTTCCCAGGCTATGTGGTCCGTTGCTCCTAAGTCTACAATCCATAAAGGAATAGTTTCAGTTAGAAAAACAGAACTAGAAACACAAAGTTCACTATTTCGAGCATTGTGAAATACCTTTCTTGGAGACTCAGAGCAATCTCTAGCATAGTGACTCATTTTTTCACAATCATAGAATTTCACTTTAGCAACTTTCACACAATTGGGACGTCTGTTCTTGCCTTTTTCAGTCTTTTCTCTTTTAGCAGGATGAACTTGAGGTGGCCCTGTCTTCTTTCCCCAGTTTCTTTTCTTTGAATCACTCTTGGTTTTGGAGGTTGTTGCCAAGTGCAACTCAACTATTGGCTTTGCAGCCTCAAGTCGTTCCTCCTCAAGGTGTCTCCGGACATCTTCCAGAGTTGTGATTCGCTCATTATGGGTCAAATGCATTTTCATATGATCCCAAGAACTAGGTAAAGAGCGTATGATAGCTTGGATTTGTTGTTCATCAGTCAACACGTGACTAGCATCTTTCAACTCCTCGATCATATTTGTCATTTGCCTCAGATGTGTTTTCATTGAATGCTCTGGGCGTTTCTTATATGAGTCAAATTTGATCGTTAAATATCTCAGTCTTGCAGTGGAATAGGTACCAAACCTTTTCCTCAAAGCATTCCAAAGATAGCTCTTTGGTGATCCTTAAACTCCCTTAGAATGTCATCATCTAAGGTGCTCAACAACGTAATACGAGCAATGAAGTTCTTTTTCTTCCAACTGTCATAGGCTTCACGCTCACGCCTATGCTGAGCAGTGTTGCCTTCCTCAGGCTCATTCATGACATTGTTGATGGCCTCTAGATCCTCTTGCTCCTCTAGACTGGACTTTCAAGCTCCAGGTTTCATAATTGTCACCATTGAGTTTCAACCCTTTATTGAGCTCGCAATAATATTTTTCGAAGCAGTAGTCATTCTTTAACAAAATAAAAAAAAAATAAGGATCATGAAAAATAACGCAAGGCACGATGTTCTACATACATACATATTATGACACTAACCACCAATTGATTAAGTTAATAAACATATATATTAATTATGGAGTCGGAAGTTCACTACGTTCCCAATCATCGTCAAAAAATTAAAATATCGTGAAATATAACCTATTCAATTATCTAGTCAAGCGTCTTAATCATGTTTAAGATAACATAATTATCTAATCATGATTTTATAATCCCACGTGATTCATAAGTTATCAAATAACTTATATTAGCATGTAAATAAAATTAATGTTAAACTAATTAACATTTATTACATGCGATTCAAATTCACATAAAATTTATTTTAATGTTAAACAAATTAACATATTAAACATGTTAAACAAATTAACAAGTATTACTTATATTAATCTAATTAATATTTATATTATGCTCAACAAATTAACATAAAGCATGTGCTTGACTAATTAACAAATAAATATAATGTTAAACAAATTAACATTTCAAGCAATTGGGATAATAAAACAATTATAGTTTTTATAAAAGAATATAAATACTAAATTTATATTCTGAAAATGAAGTCCATAAGACTAATTTTAATAATCTGAAATTTATTTTAAAAATAACATAACTATTGTAGATTTTAATTTAGGCCATTAGCCCAATTAACATTTGTAGAAGGCATAAACTAGGCCCTTAGCCCAAATTCTTCCAATTTCGAATGGGCTAAGCCCATTTTCCTTAAAATCTGCTCTTCATAGGGAGAAGCTCGGTAGCTTCTTTAGTCCAATTGCTAATTTAGCCAACCATAAAGAAAAGAAGCCCATGCATCATAAGGCTTCTGAAGCCCAAATTTAGTAATACCCTTTTTCTTTTTAGGGATTTTTACCTATCTATATCATATAGGAAACCTTGTTACCCCACATGTTTAAGGTTTGTGTTTATTACATTTAAGCATACCAAATTTCAATTTATGTACCATAATTCAAATTAAGGGTATAATTATTGCTTCATTTATTCTAGGCGTGATTTTAGGAGCATATATTCATTTTCCCTTTTTTTCCTCCTCTTCTCTTTAAAAATCCCATGTAAAAATCCCTCCCCTCCCCAGAACATAGGATGTACAAGGTAATCTATTATGGTAACACTTTCATAGAAGAATTTTAATTTATTAGAAAAATACGTTTCCCAAATCCAACAAAAAAATTTTGTTGGCTAAATGTTAGACTCAATTAGATTATAGCAAGAAGAAGTAGAGAACAAACTATTACTGTTAGGTTCCCAAAACAAAAAATTCTAGCCTCTGTCTATTGGTAAGTTTATGGAGTGAATTTTCTCAACTACATTATTAGGCAAATTAATGAAATATTATCGAGTGCCCAGTTGTTATGGTTGACAAGGTCATTGATGGTTAAGGAGGAATCTCTTTTTGTTAGAGGACTTTCAATAACGTTTCTAAGGCAGGGACTTTTAGAGATCCATTTGGTATCCCATATTTGACGCTTTCTGGAAGAAAATATATAAGATTGCATGAGAACTTTTGCCCATGGGGTGTGGAAAAAGTTTAGAAATCTCCACGCTAAGCGTGTGAGGAGAGCTAATTTTTTTTGATTTAGCTTTCCTAAGGCCTAGGCCACCTTTATATCTCTCAAGAGTAATGTTGTCCCAACTATTAAGAAATTTTGAATATTAAGAATTGATTAAATTTGGTATGCTTAAATTTTTTTGACACAAGATTGTAGTATAAATGTAACAATACAATTCAACTACAATTTACAATTTATCTACAAATTATCTACATTTTATCTACAATTCTACAATTTAACTACAATTTCTGGAAAAATATGTTTTCTTCTTCACCCAATCCAAGGGATTTTCAATTGTAGCAATATTGGCATTTTCGACATAATTGTAGAAGACTTGTAGAAGTTTTAGTCTTCCTTATTTACAACTTATCTGTAATTTATCTATATTTTATCTACAATTTATCTACAATTCTACAATTTAACTACAATTGAACTACAATTTAACTACAATTGCTGGAAAAATATGTCTTCTTCTTCTTCGACGAGTTTCAATCTGGAAATCAATCAAAACCAAGTCTAATCTTCACCAAAACCCCTCAAAATTGAGATATAAACTCCTAAACATATTTCGAATTATTTACAACAACACCCAATCAAAACAAATAATGATTTTTGAAAATTCAAATTTGAATTCAAAGCTTTCAAGCTTTTTAATGGCTATCAATGGTGGAAAATATATGGAGAAGGAGAGAATTATGCTGCAATAGATTTTCTTCCGTTTTTAATTTCGAAAGTAATGGTGATATAATCACCATTAAATGTGATTCCTTCAAATTTGGAGCCTTTTTATGGTAGAATCTATCTATTTTTGGTTTGGTACAATTTTCGTAAACAAAACATGGTATAAGAGGGTAAATACCAAACCATACACAATTTTGATAATAAGGTATATATATATATATATAAATCCCTTCTTTTTAACTATTAGATAGAAGACTCTTGACCTAAATTTTCTTTTGATCTCTCAGCCGTCACTCCCATTGAAGCATAACTTCGTTTTTTTAATTAAATTAGTAAATCAAGATTAGAGAAAACCCTAGTCTTCTTCTTCTATTTTATTTCTCAGCCGCCTCTGCCATTTCCATGAGAGAACAAAGCTCCCTTTTATTTGTATTTTGTAAGAGGGTAAGAGAAACCTAGCCAGACTCTTCTTTATTGTCGCTGTTGTCCGCCATTGGAGTACCAAGCTCCGCCGCTTTACAGAGAACGAAGAAAGGAGAAGCCATGGCTCTCTAACCTTCTTCCCCTCCATGGCTAAACAAAATAAGGGAGTGTATTGGCCGTTTCTTCGACGACCTCCACCAGCCGCGGCGGTGGAACTCAGACGGCGACGGGAGTGAGATTGTTGATCCAGAAAATTTTAAAAAGAAATTGATTGAATTACATATCAGATTGTTTTAAATCAACGTCTAGTTTGTATTAAAAAAAATCCAAAATATGCAAATTTTGGAAAAAACTACTCATCCAGGGAGCATGTTACCCCTTCTTATTGCACAAAGTCAAATTAGTTGACCAATAAGAAAAAGAATAACCGGTAATGTTTGTTTCATTTTTTTGTTAATAAGATTCCTTAAAATGACTTCCCACAATCTCTAGAAAGTCATCTTATAGCCTGTTAGGCCAAACTTTACTAATAAAAGCACTTTAATTGTTTGAAAAAAAAATATTTTTTCTTTTAAAGTTAAAATGTTTGGTTAAGTTTTAAATGAAAAACAATTGCTTTTGAAGAAACAGAAAAAAGAAGCTTCTCTCTAAAAGTATTTCTATTTTTTGAAAAGTATTTTTGGAAAAAATACGCATAAAAGCAATTTTTAAAAACTTGTCAAAATTAATTGATGCTTAGAAATATTTTTCAAATAAATTAGCCACACACGAATTACTTCTTACTAAAATTATTTTTATAAAAATATTTTTTAAAATAAGCTGATTTTTTGAGCTTGGCCAAGCATACTATGAGTGAAATGTACCACGACGAAGGAGAACTTTTACCATATACCTAGCTAGCATCCAAGATTTTCACATCTATGCTGACCATATGAGATACAACATATCTGTATAGATACATAAAAATTTCAACCTACGCCATAGGAATTAAATTTATAATAAAGTTGCGTTCCAGGATAATAGTACTGTTTCTTCGTTTTAATTTACGTGAATTTATTTTTTTAGTTTGTTTAAAAAAAATGATTCCTTTTTAAATTTGGGAATAATTTAGCTTAAACATTCAATTCTACCCTTAATGAGAAGCTTTTATAACCACACAAATACTCTGGACTCCTTTTTGACTTGGTTATGACGACAAATTCTAAAGGTCTTTATTTTTTTTCTTATACTACGTATCTATTTAAACGGATTCACATATATTGCAACGGAGGGAGTAACAAATTAGGGTTGCAGCTGCCGACTAAAAATTCTAACGGATCACAAACAATTATTTTGCAAAAATATTATAATTACTAGGTTTTATTTAATGAGTAAAAATATAAATTCACCACCTATTTGAACTTGAAATGTAAATGTTTATCCATAAAACTATATAGTTGAATTTATACGTGGTTTACAAAACAAGTGAATTGATTTGATCCTAAAATGATAAATAAATTAGGTAAATATGTAAGACTTTGCCTTAAACCAGAGATACAATAGTAGATACATTGGTCCCGGGAGCAGACCTTCCGGAGGTGGTAAGAACAATGTAAATAAGCAAGAAAGTAAAAAGTTATTGAGCTTTAAACAAAGTATTGTGTATGCTGGTGAGAAAATTTATCCCCTTACAATGATGGTAGATCTCACTATATATAATTGCACATAGGGAACAAGATCCTAAGACAAAGCCCCTTTAAATGACAATTATGAGGGCTAATGAAGATTGTGTAACGGTAGACAGTGAATGTCATATTCTCTATAACCGCGTATACACTTAATGTTGTAGCTATTTTTCATTGAATGCTACCAGGTGACATGCATTTATTTCTCGTTTATGAATATCATTCTCTACGGTAACAAATGAGATTGTTGCCTTTGGTCCTGACTGCTTTCTGTCATTGACTCCTCGTGTCATTTCTCATACGATCATTTAATATGAACATATTTTATCCTATACAGATAGCCCCCTTACTTTCCAGTGGCATAACTTTGTTTCACAGGGAAGTTGGTAGAGATACATTTTTTGGCGTGAAATTTTTTGATCCTCTTTGAAAAGTTTTTTACGGTTGATTAGACGCACGTTTCTCCGCATTTAGTCCCTCGAAAACGTATCATCCCATGATTCAGCACCACTTATTATTGAGGTAATTATATTTGCATATTCCTTTTCTTATACGCATCAAACTTCTTTATTTACACTTCATTATTTTCCTAACTCTCTAAAATTCTCTCAACTCCTATTTGTCTTCAACTTTCCCTAACCTTCTTCTTCAGAGAAAACCTTTTCCTCCCTTCTGATAAAAATGACTTATTCTTCAACAAATCCTAGCTCCTCAAAGAACAAAGGTAAGGCTGATGACTGCTCCTCCTATGGTAAACACCATCATTTCAAGGGGCCTTTTCACGACTAAGGACTTCGAGAAGAACTATCCTTTCGCTAATCCCCGTACATGGGCTGTTGGTATGTATCCTTCTTCTATCTGCCCTTCCAGCGTTCTTGCTGTAAAGGAAGACTGACATTGCCATGATTTGAAGATCATCGCTCCTGACCATGCAACGCGAATAACCCTGCTCAAGAAAGGGTTCATGTATTTTTATACGTATCCCTTCACTTTTGAATCATTCTCTTTGAGCAAGGAGCTTGACTCTATTATCATGGAGTTATGCATTCGTTACCAGGTAAGCCTAGCACAAGTGAGTCCTTTTGTGTAGAGGACAATTATTTGTCTTCGATGTCTGTGCTAGGATACGAGTGGGGAGCTGATGCCGGAACGATTAATGTATCTTTATTCCCCCCAAGATTTTGCGCGAGGGAATGATAAATTTAAACAAACATGACCACCATGCTCTGCTGACCGCATGGATGACAACAACGATGGAATGGCTCGTTCTAGTTACCACTAGGGATATCATTATGGCCACGACTCCTTTTTGGAATTATGGAATTGTGCGCATAAGCTCATCATTTGTCTTTTCTTCTAATTAAAGATCACCCATGTTGTTGTTGATCCTTATTCTTTCACTTATCTCAGCAACTCGGTTGACACCGCCTAGGGTTCAACGGCTGGACTAGTGGGTCCCAAAAATTCTGGTATCACTACGCCGGAGACTCGCATATGGAAAGAACTGGCCCTTAAATATGGGTAGAAGGCCAAATATCACGGTAAGTCAAACACATCTTGTTTTTACTTTTCGTATAATAAAAAATTAATTAACCTTTCTCTTCTATTAAATTCAAGTCTACCCCAAGGCCCAGTTGTCGTCCCCGAAGAGGATGTTTTGGCTGATATTGCTGACGCGATGAGGCTATTGCAAGAGGCTTTCACCTGAACAGGTTTCTCAGACCTGTTTCTGGTACGAGTACTTCTTCTCAGAGTCCCTGGCCGGAGAACAAGCAACCAAAAAGCAAAAGTTCTTTCGCAGTCGGGAAAAAAAAATAAAAAGGCAAGGAGTGCCATGCCTAAGTAGTCTTCAGTTGGTGAAGTGTTAAGCACTCTTCTCGAGCCGGCCATAGATATCGTTGTAGACATGTTACTTTTGACCCTTCCCAAGATTTTACACATTTTTGTATTAAATACATAGTTTAGGTCTAGTATAGTTATTTCAACTAATCTTGACTCTTTTACGTTATTTTTATCACGAAATTAAAAAATACAAAAATAGTTTTATTTTTCTCTATTTAATTAAGATATTAGATATTTTTAGAAAAATATTATCTTTAACCTATTTTTATTTTTAGTATAATCCTTGAAGATATGAGAAATAGTTTTATGTCATAATATAGTTGTTTTAGTTAACTAGAATTAGTTTTATATTTTTATGGTATTATTTTAGAAAAAAAATTAACATTTTTAGTCAAATTACAAGAATTATGAAATTATAAACCAAATTTATGACCCAATTCACCGAGCCCAATTTTTTTGGCTCAATTGACCCTTCCTGACCAAACCCATCACTAGATCTTCTTCTTAGTGGACACAAGACATCCAAGTAAGGCGCCGACCACTCCTCCATCACCGCTGTTTCTTCACTTTACAAAAATACACCTCCAGCCCTCACCACTCCGCACAACCAAACAATCACCCTTAACCCTTGAACTTCACACCTTCTCGTTCTCACATCTTCAAACTCGACCACGTAAATGGCTGCATCGTTATAGTCACACACGCACACATATAGGGATAGGGGAAAAGCTGGGGAAATTTTCGGACAGAATCTGGAAAAAACGAGGTTACTCTTCTTTTGTTTTCTAATTCCAGAAATGGAGACTATTTGAGGACAA
Source organism: Nicotiana benthamiana (assembly GCA_034376525.1). Lineage (NCBI taxonomy): Eukaryota > Viridiplantae > Streptophyta > Magnoliopsida > Solanales > Solanaceae > Nicotiana > Nicotiana benthamiana. Next base: position 124,524,254 of record CM067338.1, on the reverse strand, counting down.
AGAGCGAAAACGCAGTAGTAGCGTTGTTCTTTATCCGTTTATTTCATTTGTTTTGGGTTCAATTTGAATTTCCCGGCGAGTTTTGAGGTAGTCGAAGGCTTTAGTCTGAGGTTTTCAGGCATATTCACGATTCCGCCGAAGGTCGTTGTCCAGGTTTCCTTTCTTAGAACATTTTCTGAGTCAAAAAACTGAGATTCCCTCTTATTTCTCTCACTTATGAACCCGTTATTTGATTTTTTTGGTGTTATTTTGAGATCTTGCTGTTAATGGACGACTGTTATTCCCATTTTGAGATTTATTTTTTCATGATCTATTTTCTATGACGTTGAATCTTGAATAACATGAAGGTTTTTGAAAAGAATGGACCTTGGGCCTAACTCAACCCCAAAAGCTAGCTTATGAGGTGAGGATTGCCCAAGCCATATAAGGAGACCAAGGACCTCAAATCCCTTCGATGTGGGACAACTCAACACCCCACCTCACGCCCAGATCTCTGGAGCGTGGACAACATAAATGGGGGCCCAACATCGGTAACAATAATTGGGATGGGCCTGGCTCTGATACCATGAAAAGAATGGACCTTGGGCCTAACTCAACCCCAAAAGCTAGCTTATGAGGTGAGGATTGCCCAAGCCATATAAGGAGACCAAGGACCTCAAATCCCTTTGATGTGGGACAACTCAACAGTTTTGGGATTAATCAATTGGATATTTGGATTGCGTTTCAACACTAGATTAAAATTCGGCATCTCTCGGCCTGGGTGAATAATGCCTCTTTAATTTCTTAGATTTCAATTTTATTCGTGTAATAATCATTACATTTTGACAAATATATGGGGACTTCACTGATGTTAAACTTAGAATTTTGCTTTTCTTAGTTAGCATTTTAATATAGTTTGTTTCTTAAAAAAGTTATGAATAAAAAAGGTTAAAATTAGCAGTCATGTCTTGTTTAATAACAGTACTTAAATATAACTGAGTTGCCTTTCTCTCATAAGATTAATTATAGATCTAGTTTCATAGATTATCTTTTAGAATCTAAAGTTAATATTAGAACTAGTATTGAATGGAAATCAAATTATCGCCATTGTCTGCTTATGAATGAAGATTAGTGTTATGTTTAACTTGTTGTTTTAATTATATTTACTGTCACTAGTAGCATTTTAGGCATATCATATTTGGGTAGGCAAGCCTTAGGACGTTTAGTTTAATTTATAATGTTTGAATTTTAGATGAGAGGTTGTCCCGTAGATAAATTCATTCGAGGAATGCCCTGTGGACTTTGTAAATATTTTAATTCAGGAAATGCCCCGAAGTTAATGTAAACGGAGGTCGTGGAATCATCAATGGAGGCATAGTAAAGGCTAGGAGGATTTATTTCATTTTGTTTTATTTTTCTTTTTTTAGGAAGAGACTACCTCGAACCTTTTGGATGTTTATTTTTTTATTGTGAGTTTATACCTCAAATTGAATGTTTTAAAAGCAGACTTGATTATGTATGCAACCGTACTAGTTACGGGACTTAGGGAGGGCCTAATACCTTCTCCCCGAGTCAAATGAATCCTCTTACCCGAAAATTTGGTGCAGACTTAGTTTGGAGTCCAAATTATTTTAAAAGGAATTTTTTATTTAAAAAAATAGTGACCTGGCACACCGAAACAAATGTCCGGTAGCGACTCTGAGTTATTTATTTTTGAACACAATTTTGTCACTTTTTGATTAATAACATTTTTGAGCTTTACAATTCTTTTTATTTATTTAAGGGGGTTAGTGAGGTTGTGAAAAAAGGGGTGTGACATCTCTGGTGACTCTGCTGGGAAATTGCAGGTTCGAGCTGGTACTTGATCTTGTTAGGTTTTAGGATATTCGGTTGAGGTGTGAATTTTCTTTATTTGGTTTATTTGTCTTACTATAATGAGCCGACAGGTCATTTTGAGAAATTAAGCTTCGTTCAACGGCATAAGGTGTTGAACAGCTTCTGAACATGAGTATCGACTTGCGAGCATGGTGGAATCCAATTTTCGAATGGTTTAGAGTCAAAATTGAAAGAAGGTATCTAGTTATGGAAGTTAGAACGGTGAAAAGTTGGCCGGAATTGGACTTTTGAGTAAACGACTTCGGAATGGGTCGTGGATGATCCCAACAGCTTCGTATGGTGATTTTGGACTCAGGCGCGCGTCCGGATTCAGATTTGGAGGTCCGTAGAGTGAATTGAGGCATTTTGGTGAAAGTTGAAGTTGAAAAATGAAGAAGTTTGACCCACATTTGAATTTTTGATATCGGGTTCAGAATGCGATTCCGAGATTTGGAGAAACTTCGTTATATCATTTTGGACTTATTTGCAAAATTGGCGTCATTCCGAGTTGAATTGATGAGTTTCAGCATAAGATTCGATATTTGAAGATTCGGAAGTTCATAAACTTGATTTTTGGTTTGATTCGTCGTTTCGATGATGTTTTATGTGATTTGAAACTTCGAGCGAGTCCGTGATAGATTATATGATTTGTATGTGATTAGGCAGGGTCCTGGGAGCCTCGTGTGTATATGGGCCACATATCATTTTCTTCCATTTTTGAATTGTTTTTGCTGCTTCTGGTATCCCTTCATTGTGTTCGCGATCTGGCCATCGCATTCGCGAAGGCTTATTTTGACCCCCCTGAGAACTTCCTCTTCGCATTTGCATAGAACACCTCGCGTTTGCGTACCTGTGTTGAGTCCTCCCTTCGCATTCGCGGACGCTTTCACGCTTTCGCGTAGAGCAAACTCTGGACCTCGATATTTTCCTTCAACGGGTTCGCATTCACGCTTTGCGAATCACCGTTTTACTCTTCTTCGCGTTCGCATTTGTATCATTGTGAACGCGATGTACATTTTCTGGGCCTTCTCAAGTTCCTCTACACGATCGCGGCCATTGTTCCGTGATTGCGATGAACAAATCGCTGGGCAGGTAGAATTAAATCCCAAATTCGAGGGTTTCACCATTTTATCACATTTTGACTTGTAGAGCTCGGTTCTTGGCAATTTTTGAAGGGTGTTTTACCTGGGCGACTGAGGTAAGTGCTTCTCACTCGATTTAGACCAATTTTCATGAATCTCCTCTTAATTTCATGTTTCAATTTCAAATTTTTAATGAAAATGGGTAGAACATCATTGACCGAATTATTGAGTTTTGAGAGGGTGTTTGACATTCGATTTGAGATATTTTTATATAATTAGACTCGTGAGAGTACGAGGGTTCTGAAAATATGAAATTCATTCGATTTCGAGATGTTGGCATGATGGGCGTTTTGGTCATTTTGCCTAATTTCACACTTTAGCTTTGAATTAAATAGTAAGATCAGTTGCTTGAGATGTTATTTACAATGTGAGATTAATTGAATAGATTTGGGCCATTTGGTGTTGAGTACTCTTGGCAAAAACACATTTGCTAGCTGATTTTAGCCGGTTCGAGGTAAGTAACTTGACTAACCTTGTGTGGGGGATTTCCCCTTAGGATTTGGGTCTTATTTGTTGATTGTATTCCTTATACGCGAGGTGACGAGTGCGTGCTCAGATTTATTTGAGGAGAATTATCCCTTTTAGGTTTTTAGATCCTTGAAATCACCGAATATGAAGTTGTTCTTAATACGATTGAGTTCCATGTTATTAGTTTCACCTCTTCATGTCTTACTTGGAATTTATTTGCCCTTTTTGGGGCATCCTTGTTGCTTAATTGACTTTTACTTGTTTAGACATTTATCCTTCTATAGTCACATTATCATTCCCAATTGCTTGTCTTTATTTGGAAAACATTAATTTTATCTCTCGTGCAATTAATTGGTCTTAATTGGAAAAAAGTTAGATATCCTATGTTTTGTTAATATTTTTCTTAACTGTAATTATTCGTTTCATGTTAATTTCCTTATTGTTTAACTGATTATTATAGAATCGTTGGTTCGTATTATTTCTTCCTTGTTGAGTTGTTCTTATTGAGCTTCGTATTTCTCTGTTACAGTTATTCCTTGTGTGTTAGTTGTACCGCCTTTTGTGAACGGAAATACCTAAGTTGATTTCCTTGCTTTATTCCTGTATATATTGTGATTTATTGTGTTGTACTTGAGACTATGATGCACGAGGTTTCTTCCGTGCGGTTGTTGATACTGTGATGCACGAGGTTTCTGTTGTGCAGTTATTGATACTGTGATGCACGAGGTCTCTGCCGTTCGGTTGTTGTTGAAGGGTTGCACGAGGCCTTTGCCATGTTATTATTGTTATTGATATTTTTGCACATGTGGCGTGATAAGGCGGGATATGTTATATGCTTATATGTGGGTTGCGCATGTGGCAGAATATAGTAGGAACGGTGTGAGGAAAGTGTGGCGAAATAAGGCGGTGCTTCTTATATTATTATTTGCACACGCGGCAGAATAAAGTGGGCTATGTCAAGGGTTGATATTAAAGAATTGACGGCCTATGTAGGCATTCCTATCTTGTTTGATATTGTGATTTTGGGTTGATTACGTGTATGAGCTTTATCGCTTGGAAGTTGTGAGGAATCATCGTACGTGCGGTCCGTTTTCCTTTTCATGTTTACTAGTTGGTAGAATCCTTGTTAAAAATACTTGCACAAGCATACACATAGTTAGATACCCCATTAGAGGTGAATATATGCACTCTTTCATCCATTACATAAGTGAGAGTGAGCCAGTTAGTTTTCAGCATGACCGTGAGATTGAGGGGGCACAGGATACCAAGTGTTAGATATTAGATGCCGGGTTTTCATGAGTTGTGGTTAAATTTTGGTAAAATTGTGGAAAGAGCTGAATAATACCTTATATGATCATTATTGTAGGATATAAGTTGTTGACTTGTTTTCCCCTTGACGTGTTGTGACCTTAGAATTTGGATTATGATTCTGCCATCATTTCATATCATCATTTATTATTGTCTTGTTGTTACTTGTTATCATTTTCCCTTATTGTGAATTGTAACATTTTTAGTCATTCATGCAGTCTTTACATGTTTACATATCGTTCCCATTATTCCCATGATTATACTATTATTTGACTGGTAGGTGCCTTGACTGTTCCTCATTACTACTCCACTGATTTTAGTCTTGATACTTACTGAACATCGCCGTAGTGTGCTCATGCTACTCTTCTGTACATTTTTGGTGTGCTGATACAGGTACCCTCGCTCAGTTCTATCAGCCTTGGAAGGAGGCATATCGGTAGAGACTTCGAGGTATATTTGCTAGTTTCGCAGACTGGAGAGTCCCTTTCCAGTTTTCTGTAATAAGTATAGCTCTTTCAGTATTTCTCCTTTGTATAGATAGTCTTAACTCAAAGCCTCTTATGTATCCCTTAGTTTGTGATCTGTGGGATTTCGGGTTTTGGAAAATTTTTTGTTAGCTTCGAGAGTTGTTATTGTTTGTGTCGAGTGACACTTTAAATGCATGTTTACTTTAGTAAACCAGTTTTAATTATTTTTCTGCAATTTATGGTTTATCTTCTGCATTATTAGGCTTACCTAGTCGTAAGGGATAGGTGCTGTCACAATATGTTCACGGAGGGCGAACTGGGGCTGTGACAAGTTAGTATCAGAGCTCTAGGTTCATAGGAGTCATAGATCAAAAGCCAGTTTATTAGCGTCTCGTGGACAGTACAAAGACATATGTACTTATCTACGAGAGGATGTGTAACTGATAGGAAAATTCCACTTCATTTGATTTCCCTGTCATGCGAGATTTTTGACATCACAATCCTAAACCTCTATCTTCTACTCTCTCACAGATTGTACGGACATGTACTACACGAGGCGATCAGGCACCTGCGCCCCTTGCTACAATCGTCAGAGGTCGGGGCCGGGGTATTATTCGAGGATGCGCACATGGTGCATTGAGAGCACCTGAGCAAGCGGCCGTCGAGGTGCTACCAATAGGTCCAACTGGAGTTCAGGCACCTAACACGCCTACTGCTACTACTACTCCTGCCCTTCAGGAGACTTTGGCACAATATAAGAGTATGTACACACTTTGGCTTAGGAAATATTGCTTCCCTTTGTTGCAGCCACTTCTCAGGCCAGAGGAGGAGCACAGACTTCTACTGCCCGCACTTCTGAGTAGTGACCGCATGTTGATTAAGTCGCTGAGATTATCTCTGTGCCGTCTGCGGCACGAGCTCAGCCCGAGGGCATGGCAGCAGCTTTCGAGCAGGAGCAGATGAGACTAGAGAGGTTCAAGAAGTATGATCCTCTGGTGTTCAGTTGATTAGCATCAGATAATGCCATGGGGTTTCTTGATGAATGTAACCGCATTCTTCGTACTATGGGTATCTCTAGATTGAGCGGGATTTCCTTCACTACTTTCTAGCTTCGGGGAGTCGCTTATGATTAGTGGCGCAGCTATGAGTTAGACAACCCAGACGAGGCAGCTTCACTGACTTGGACCCAATTTTCAGATATGTTCCTGAGAGTGTTTGTTCCTCAAAGTCTTAGGGATGCATGGCACGCGAAGTTTGAGAATTCGCGTTAGGGTGTTATGACAGTCTCGGAGTATGTTGTCCGTTACACCAGTGTGGCTAGACATGCCCCAGCCTTGGTTTCTACTATTCGCGAAAAGGTTCGCCAGTTCATTAAGGGCCTTATTTCCAGCATCAGGTCCAATATGGCTCGTGAGTTGGAGATGGATATTCCATATCAGCATGTGGTGAACATCGCTAGGAGGTTAGATGGTATACATGCTATAGAGAGAGAGGGCAGTCAAGGCCATGAGAGAGAGAGACCAGCCGAGAGCACGGGAGAGAGTTTGAGGAGGCGAGGAGGCCTCCTAGACTGGTGAGATATACTGGCCTTTATTTTGGAGGTAGGGTGCATCATGGTAAAGGTTTTGCAGGCCATCCAGTTCGGTTTTCGCCTCAAGATTTGCATGGTGACTCAGGTGTTCATGGGTCTCGGAGTACCCATACCGCACAGTTCCCAGCGCCTTGTCAGTAGAGAGGGTACTTTGAGTATGGAGATACTAGCCACATAGTGAGAGATTGTCCCAGACTTCTGACCGATGTGTCACAGCGAGGTATTTAAGCAGATAGAGGGCATCTAAGAGGGGGTGGCCCGACCCGTTGTTTTGTTTCATGTAGTAGGCTTGAGGCCGGTGCGCCATCTAATGTGATTCAGGTACGAATTCAGTTTGTTATAGAGGGGCACTATATGTAGTTCATCACAGTTCTACTTATCGGGGCGAGTCTCCTTGATTGTTGTTCCATTTATGGGAGTGTTTCATGATTTGTTCATTGTTATGTGATAATTCTGTTCGGAGGTTTTGTGAGTGATAGCCATGTCTATCATATGTTTCTTGTTGTTGCTGAGAGTTGTGAGGCTAGTAGTAAATTCATGTTGTCTGTTTAGATAGGGTTGATGCATCTCTGGGTATTTTTGTTTACGAGCTGTGAATTCTATGCTCCACCGATGTGGGAGACGGGCTGTGTTGTAATTTGTAGATGGAGTTGATCTAGGGAGAGTAACTAGATGGGTCGATATATACCATACTTGTGATTCAGTGTTGAGGGAGGGACCCTCGTGATTTCATGTGATTTGATATGTTGAGACGGGGCTGTGTACTGCGGTGAGAGTTATATCAATATAAGATCAGCGTGAGTCTTTTATATGCTTTCATTCTTTCTTATTAGATGTTTTGTAGATTGGTGTTTTTGAAAAATTTGTGCTTGTTTGACTTGTTTGTTAGTTCCCTTATGTGTTACCTTTTCCCCATATTCAGTCATTTCCATTCTATGCTTCTTGAGTTTCACCCTCTGGGGTGTGTACCCGTTGGTGTTAGCTAAGATTTGGTTATTCGGGTGTTATGTGATTTTCGTGGTTATTGTATCATTGCCACTATTGTGGAAGTTTGAGGAGAGTTTCTATCGAATATGAGGCTTATGGCTGGTACGGATTTGATTTAAGGCAAGTATTGCTATCAGAAATGTTATTGTGGGCCTATATGTGGTATGTCATGTTGTGTGGTTGTACCCTTTGTATGCTGGCGTGAATTGAAGTAGCTGGTTGAGATTGGTACCGTATATGGATTTAGGATCGGGTTTTTTGGAAACGGATGGAAGGTGAGAATTCTGGCTTGAAGGCTTACTGGTATGGCTAGGAAGGTTAAATTTCAATTGAGATGGTGTCATCAGACTTAAGTGGATTGGAATGACATGGGATCACCTGTAGGTGTATGTGTGAAGTGTGCACTCACTGACTTGAGGATTTCGAGGCGAATCTTAGCACGTTCGAGGATGAACGTTGGTTTTTAGAGGGGGAGGATGTAACGACTCAACCTATTGTTTTGGAAAATTAAGCTTCGTTTAGCGGCATAAGGTTTGAAACAGGTTCAGAACAAGAGTATCGACGGAATTCGGTTTTCGGATGGTTTACAGTCAAATTGGAAGAAGGAATCTAGTTTTTGAAGTTATAATGGTGAAAAGTTAGCCGAAATTAGACTTTTGAGTAAACGACCCAGGAATGGGCCGTAGACGATCCCAACAGATTCGTATGGTGATCTTGGACTTAGGCGCATCCGAATTTAGATTTGAAGGTCCGTAGAGTGAATTGAGTCATTATGGCGAAAGTTGAAGTTGGAAAATGAAGAAGTTTGAGCAAGAGTTGACTTTTGTGATATCAGGGTTCGAATACGATTACGAGAGATGGAACATATCAGTTATATCATTTTGGACTTTTCTATAAAATTTGGCATCATTCGCATTGAATTGATGAGTTTCGGCATAAGATTTGATATTTGAAGATTTAGAACTTCATAAGCTTGATTTTTGGTTTGTTTCATCGTTTCGATGATGTTTTATATGATTTGAAACTTCGAGCGAGTCCACGATAGGTCATAAGCCTTGTGTATGTGATTAGGCGGGGTCTCGAGAGCCTCGTGTGTGTTTCGTATGGGCCATGGATCCTTTTCTTCCATTTTTTAACTGCTGTTGCTGCTTCTGGTATCCCTTCATCGCGTTCGCAATCTGGCCATCTCGTTTGCAAAGGCTTATTTTGACCTGTGGGAACTTCCTTTTCGCGTTCGTATATAATACCTTGCGTTCACGTACCTGTGCTGAGTCTGTCCTTCGTGTTCAGGGATGCTTTCATGCGTTCGCGTAGAGCAAACTGAGGACCTCGATATTTTCATTCAACGCATTCACATTCTCGCTTCCGCTATCGTAAAGCACCATTTTTCTCTTCTTCTCGTCTGCGTTCCTATCATGCAAATATCATTGCAAACGCGATGTACATTTTCTGGTCCTTCTCAAATTCCTCTACACAATCGCGTCCGCTGTTCCACAATCGCGATGAACAAATCACTAGGCAGGCAGAATTAAATTCCAAATTCGATGGTTTCACCATTTTATCACATTTTGACATTTAGACTCGGTTCTTGGTGATTTTTGAAGGGATTTTCACCTAGGTAAATTGGGTAAGTTCTTCTCACTCGATTTAGACTAATTTCCATGAATCTCCTCTTAATTGCATCCTTTAATTTTAGATTTTTATTGAAAAATGGGTATAACTTCATAGACCGAATTATTGAGTTTTGAGGGAGTGTTTGACCTCCGAGTTGAGGGATTTTTATATGGTTAGACTCGTGAGAGTACGGGGGTTAAGAAAATGTTAAATTTATCCAATTTTGAGATGTTGTCCTGAGGGGTGTTTTGGTCATTTTGCCTATTTTCGCACTTTAGCTTTAAATTTAATAGTAGAATCAGTTGCTTGAGATGTTATTTATAATGTGTGATTTAAATGTATAGATTTGGGCCATTTGGAGTCGAGTTCTCATGGAAAGAACACAGTTTCTAGTTGATTTTAGGCGGTTCAAGATAAGTATCTTAGCTAACGTTGCGTGGGGGATTCCTCCCCTAGGATTTGAGTCTTATTTTGTTGATTGTATTCCTTATACGCGAGGTGATGAGTGCGTGCTCGGATATATTTGTGGAAACCTTTTAGGTTCTTAGATCCTTGAAATTACTGAATATGAAGTTGTTCTTAATACAATTGAGTTCCTTGTTATTAGTTCATCTCTGCTTGTCATACTTGGAATTTTTTTTTGATGTATTCTTGTTGCCTAGTTGACTTTTACTTGTTTAACTGTAGACATTTACCCTTCTGTAGTCACATTATCATTCCTAATTGCTTTTCTTTATTTGGAAAATATTATTTCTATCTCTCGTGCAATTAATTGGTCTTAATTGGAAAGAAGTCAGAATCCTGTGTTTAGTTAATATTTTTCTTAATTGTAATCATTCATTTCATGTTAATTTCCTTGTTGTTGAACTGAGTATTATGGAATCGTTGATTCGTATTATTTCTCCCTTGTTGAGTTGTTCTTATTGAGCTTGGTATTTCTCTGTTACAGTTATTCCTTGTGGGTTAGTTGTACGGCCTTTTGTGAATAGAAATACCTGAGTTGATTTTCTTGCTTTGTTCCAGTATATATTGTGATTTATTGTGTTGTACTTGAGATTATAATGCCCGAGGTTTCTACTGTGCGGTTGTTGATACTGCGATGCCCGAGGTTTCTACTGTGCGGTTGTTGGTATTGTGATGCACGATGTCTCTGCCGTGCGATTATGGTTGAAGGGTTGCACGAGGCCTTTGCCAATTTTATTGTTGTTATTGATATTTTTGCACATGCGACATGATAAGGCCGGATATGTTATATGCTTATATATGGGTTGCGCATGTGGTGGAATATGGTGGGAATGTTGTGAGGCACGTGTGGCGAAATAAGGCGGTGCTTCATATATTATTATTTGCACACGTGGCGGAATAAAGTGGGCTATGTCAAGGATTGATAATAAAGAATTGTGACGGCCTGTGGAGGCATTCCTATCTTGTTTGATATTGTGATTTGGGTTTCTTACGTGTATAATCTTTATCGTTTGGAATTTGTGAGGAAACATCATACGTGCGGTCCGTTTTCCCTTTCATGTTTACTAGTTGGTGGAATCCTTGTTAAAAACACTTGCACAAACATACACGTAGTTGGATACCCCATTAGAGGTGAATTCCTTTCTGTTTTGCTAAGGGTGGAGATACGCACTCGTTCATCCATTACATATGTGAGAGTGGCCCTACTTAGCCAGTTAGTTTTCAACATGACCGTGAGATTAGTGGGGCACAGGATGCCAAGTGTTAGATTTCAGATCCTGGATTTTCATGAGTTGTGGTTTGTCCGAGATTTTGGTAAAATTGTGGAAAGAGCTGAATAATAACCTATGTGATCATTATTGTAGGATATGAGTTTTTGACTTGTGTTCACCTTTCCGTGTTGTGACCTTAGGATTTGGATTATGATTCTGCCGTCATTTCATATCATCATTTATTATAGTCTTGTTGTTACTTGTTGTCCTTTTCCCTTATTGTGATTTGTAGCATTTTTAGTCATTCATGCAGTCTTTACATGCTTACATATATTTCCCATTATTCCTATGATTGTACTGGTACTTGATCGGTAGGTGCCTTAATTGTTCCTCGTCACTACTCCACCGATGTTAGTCTTGATACTTACTTGGCACCGACGTAGTGTGCTCATGCTACTCTTCTGCACATTTGTTTTGTGCAGATACAGGTATCCCCACTCAGTTCTGTTAGTCTTGCAAGGAGGCATATCGTTAGAGACTTTGAGGTATATCTGCTAATTTCGCAGACCGAAGAGTCCGTTTCCAATTTTCTGTAATAAATATAGCTCTTTCAATATTTCTCTTTTGTATAGATATACTTGAGTCAGAGCCTCTTATGTATCCCTTAGATTGTGATGTTTGAAATTCCGGTTTTCGAAAATTTTTTTGTTAGCTTCGAGAGTTATTATTGTATGTGTCCAGTGGCACCTTAAATACATATTTATTTTACTAAACTAGTTTTAATTATTCTTCCGCAATTTATGTTTTATCTTCAAGAGTGTTAGGCTTACCTAGTCATAGGGACTAGGTGCCGTCACGATATGTTCACGGAGGGCGAACTCGGGTCGTGACACTTATTTCCTCGTTTAGTTGGTTATTTGTTTATCGCTTTTCTTAATGTGTTACTTCTTTATAAACTGTCATCATTTGCATAACTATGGGTCTTCTTTCTGCAACAAGTCTCGGAGTACGCATCACGTGCACAAACTATTTGTTGAGTCACCCTTAATTTAGGGGGGGGGGGGCATCGGACGTATGGAGTGGGTGAAAAGCTTGAGCAGCCACCATCGACCATACGCTCCCTCGAATTGCCTTGTTTGTAAACCCCAAACTTAGGACAACCTTTATGTCATTTTTATTTACATCATGTCATTTAGACCTAGCAGGGCTCGGTCCCAAGTACCGTGTCCATTTGTAGGAAGACTATCTAAATTTTGTCAAAAATGAACTGTGGCCCAAAATGACATTTAGTCATCCAATGTGCTAAATGTTGCATCTACGAGGGTAGAAAGGTCATTTGACGGACCGATGTTTTGGAAGGAAGGGTGAAAAATAAAGCAAGTAGGGTCCAATTATATTTTTCTTTTATAACTTTTTAGGAAAAACCCCCAAAAAATGAAAAATCCAAAAAGATTTTGCACTTTTCCGTTTTTGTTTTAAAAAAAAAAGAAAACAAGAAAGTACACAAAGATTTTACATTCTCCATCATCTTTCAAAAAGACAAAAAATATAGTTTCTCCAAATTAGTTGTATTTAAAAAAGAAAAGCTCTCTCCCATGTCCAATCTGCCCGAACTACGCATATCCGATTCTCGTCTTTCGGGGCAGGATACGTAGGCAACCCTCATAGGGTCCGATCTTCCTAGTGAGCTTTAGTTTCTTGGCTTCATGAGGTCTTAGCGAAATCTTGCATGTCTAGCCACTTTTGGCCACATCGGCCATTCTTTCAAAATGGGGTCATTTTGCAAATGTGGTGCAATGACCTATGTCTTAGGATCTTGAGTCCACAACTAGGTGCCATATTTCTTTAAGGTCCGTCCTTTTTCAGTTTGCATCTTTAGCCACTTCTGGCCATATCGGCTGTTTTTGAAAAATGAGTTATTTTTGCAACCCACATAGGTCCGATCTTCCTAGTGAGCTTTAGTTTCTTATCTTCATGAGGTCTTAGCAAAATCTTGCATGTCTAGCCACTTTTGGCCACATCGGCCATTCTTTCAAAATGGGGTCATTTCGCAAAAGTGGTGCAATGGCCCATGTCTTAGGATCTTGAGTCCACAACTAGGTGCCATATTTCTTTAAGGTCTGTCCTTTTTCAGTTTGCATCTTTAGCCACTTCTGGCCATATCGGTTATTTTTGAAAAATGAGTTATTTTTGCAAATTGACATAAGCCTAAGTGAGGCATCTTTCATATATTATAGGACAATCTTGTTGAATTTACGCTTTTAGCCACCCTGAGCCATATAGGTCATTTCGCAAAAATAGCCCAATTTTGCCTTGCATGTGTCAAATAGAAGATTCCATGGTGTCTTGAGTCACCGATCTATTTGGTCATATTTTTCTCATTCAGGTGTGGATCTACGTACTAGGACTCGAGCATGACAGATACCCAGGACAATTGCATTCAGGAGCAACTTGAGGAGATTTTTTTTATACTTTGAGCCTATTTTTGAGTCTTTTAGGTGGTTTAAGAGTTTGTCTAGTCTTTTATTATTGTACTTCCTATGATGTATTTGAAAACTAAAAAGATTATAAATGAAAAATTTAAAAAGATTTTGTTTCTTAATTTATTTTGTCCATTACTTTTCTAGAATTACGCTTGATCTGATTCATGAGGGACATGATATATAGGCAACCTACATGTGTTCGATCGAATCATCTTTTGAAAAAAAAGAGAATGAAGTTGTGGGACTGAGAAATGAGAGGAAGGAAAAGAACGATAATAAGAAAGAAAAGAGGGGAAATGAAAAGCTAAGCGGTGTTAAAAAGGAAAAATGAAGAAGGAATGTGTGCAAGAAGAGTGAAATTGGGATGATTCCAAATGACCTTGTGACCCTCGAAGTCATTCTAAAGCCGCTAATTATTGCTAGGGGCATTGCACGCATGTGATATTTCTATCTGATATATATCCTAACATTAACATGTTGGCTTTATTTTGCTCATCTTTATTCTTTCATTATAAAACAGGGTGGTTAGTTTGTGGCACTCTGGTGATTTGTCCGTACAACACAAGGTCAAAAAGCAAGGAAACCATGGCTAGCAAAGACGTGGATGGAAGATTGTGGAGTCGGAATCTGAATTGAATGAGAAGGTCCAAAGGCTGAAACAACAAATGTCTGAAATGGTTCAAGCATGGGCTAATGGTCAAGGATAACCCCTTTCTTATGCTTTCCCAGAGTTTACACCTATCTCGGCTACTACCATTCTGGTTTTATTATCCGATCAATTCTATCCATTTAGGTTCAGTATTTATCCCATTTAGCTGGAACTTTCTTTACGCACACCCAAAGTGTTCCATTGACAACCAATCAGATAACCACTAGAGTTATGTCTACCTGCACCATATTACAACGGACGGTAGTGCAGAGGAAGACTCATGAGTCACAATTTGCTACCCAGCAAGAACAATACTGCTCTCCTTAGTACCACTCTTACCTATTTCATCTTCCTGCAAAGATTGGGAAGCCTGGCCGAGAAATAACACAGGAAGAAATAACCCAAAGCCTGAAAAGCTTGGAACAACAGTTGAAAAACATACAAGGGCTGGCATATCAGAAGAGTATTGCCTTCAGGGACCTATGTATGCTCCCCGATATTCGTTTGCCACTTGGTATCAAGACTTCAAAATTTGAAAAGTATGATGGACATGGAGACCTCATAGCTCACCTGAAAAGATATTTCAATCAAGTGAGAGGTTCGTGAGGAAATGAAGAATTACCGATGGCTTATTTTGGGGAAAGCCTTACGGGTTTAGCCTCTGAATGGTTTATAGGTCAAGACACATCTTGATGGTATCCATGGGATAACATCGCCCAAGACTTTGTTAAATAGTTCCAATATAACATTAACATCGCTCTGGGATGTAATTCCCTTTCAAAATTGAAGAAGAAACTGACTAGAAGTTTTAGGGAATATGCCATTAAATAGAGAACACGATGCTAGAGTTAAGCCACCCATGGATGACCACGAGCTAATCCCTGTCTTCCTTCAAGCTCAGGAGCCCGATTACTTTCAAAACATGATGTCCGCAATTGGCAAATCATTCTTGGAAGTACTCAAAATGGGAGAAATGGTAGAGAATGGCCTTAAGACACGAAAAATAATAAGTCAAGCAACTCTCAAAGCTACAACTCAAGCAGTCCAAATTGAATCTGGTAAATTTAGTGGCACGAATGAGAAGGTTGAAGAAATCATGATGACATCGAGGTCGAGAAGAGGTCCAAGAAGAACATCTCGAAGGCTTGACCAGCCTCGTTTATTTTTTGACGATTCCCCTGAGAACCCACTATACTCTGTTGCTTCACCCCAATATGTTGTCTAGCCACCAAGACACCCTAGAAGGCGAGCGCCAGCACCGTAAAATCTCCACCAGCCTCCACAAAATTATTAGGTGCCCCATATCCAACATCCAAGCTAGGGGTATAGAGGTAAACAAAGGTTGAAAGATAATTTTACACCAATAGGAGAGTCCTATACAAGCTTGTTTGAGAAATTATAGTAGTATGACCTGATTGCACCTATTCCTCTGAATCGTGTGGACCCGCGTGCAAGAAGCTTTGACCCTTCTAAAAGGTGTGAATACCATTCCAATGCCCAGGGGCACAATGTTGAGAGTTGTAGGGATTTGAAAAGAGAAATAGAAAGAATGATTCAGAGAAGGGATAATTGTGATCCAAGATAGTGACACCTAGAATGTCAAGTAGAATCCTTTACCTGCATAGGATGATGCACACTTTGTGTGGAGGATGCGTGGTGACACGGAGTATGAGAATTCTCTTGGAAACTTGCTGATTTAAGTTAATGATATTTAGATTGGTGAAGGTCCCATTAATTTTGATGTGCAACGCAGTGGCTAAGATGTAGAGCTTGGTGATTGGAAAGACACTCATTTCCTAGCTAGCCAGGGAGGAGTTTTGATGGTTTATTTTTGTTTTCATTTCTACTTGTCCGAGTTATTTGAGGGTGTAATATGGACATTGTCTTGTTGGATCAAACCTTTCTGCTTTTTATTTTCCTAGTTCTTTTAGTGATAGTAACTCGTTTAGTATTTTTTAGGATTGTTCCAGGGTTGTAGCCCATCTATTTTGTTTGTCTTGTTCAAGCCATTTTCATGATCTGTCTACTGCAATCTCCTATTTTCTGTTAGTTCTAGTCAGTTTTTGTTTAGGTAATTTTCCTTTTATAGTTCTTTTCATGCCGACTCCAGTGACATAACACGCACGCATAATTCTCAGCTTGACCTTGGAAGTTAGTCTAATCATGAAGCAATGGCACAATTTTGAATATGATAAAATGATGCGTTTGAGGAAACAATTAAAGATTCATGCATTCTGAGATGACCTCAACTTTGAATTGAGTGAAATCGAGGCAGTAAGTTTGGAAATCAAGAGGTTGATAAGAGCATACAACAAGGAAATGCCTCTCAAGCAGCTTGAGGTAACTCAGTCAGTGCTGAAATGCATTCTTTCACATCAAGATAAGGTTGAGTCATGTCTGCTTCGAACTGTCAAGGGTCATTCATCGGGACATAGCTATTTCCCATTGGCACTTTTTATTTGTGTTGATGCCATCAATAGATATTGTGTGTGATTTTTTTGTTTATCTTCAATTGCATGTTTGTACTTGGAACTTTTATCCCAAGGAACTAGAAAAGGAAAAGAAAAAGAGAAAAGGAAGAAAAAAAGGAAAAGAAAAAAGAAAAAAGGAGAAAAGAAAAAAGGGAAAAAGAATAAAAAGAGAAAAGGAAAAAAAATAACTTCTTCTTTTGAACTATGTTCGACCTGATTCTTAACACCTCAAGATACGTAGGTAGTCTTACGGTTTGGTCACACCGATAAAAATATTTCATAGTACCCTGAAGTCAATAGTGGGGCAGATTTTCATAGAAATCCCATAAAACAAATTCCCATACTCCAAGAAACTGGGGCAGAAGTTCTAATTTTGCCAAAAGACCTGATTTCAAAAGTTTTAATTTTCAACCCTTTCATCTTAAAATTATTTTGAGCCTTCATACCACCAATTATTTCAAACATGTCCAAAAGCCTATATTACGGTAAAAAGAAAGACCTTCCAACCAATTTTTGAGGAAGTCAAATCAAGTGTGTGATGAAAATATGATCTTCTTGTATCATGGGTAATACTTTGTTCTCAACATAAAGAGAGAAAATAATAAAATGAGAGAGTATTATCGGTAAAAATTCTCATGGGTACCGTAAGCGATGATGAGTTGAGAAAAGAGTAATTGAGAGAGGCTTGATGGTGAAAAACCCTTCGGGGCACTACAAGTCGACTAAGGATTGTGGATCAGATGGGAAAATTGAAGTGCTGAAGCCCACTTTTCCAGCGAAGAGGTACAACAAGAGTTGAATACTAGACTTGCTTAAGAGATTAGGCCACTTAATCCAAAGGTGCATGTCATGGTCATTAGAGTTGGTATCCACACCCCATAAGTTTCTACTTTGTAATTTTCTTGTTAGGTATCATCTCTTTCCCTTATTTTGTTCCTCTTGTTTTGTTGAGTCCCTTCTTGAGTCTAATAAGTGAGAAATGACTTCAAATTTGCTACAAGCTTTCTAATTGCACAAAACGAATTTGGCTAGCACATCAAAGTGGCATAAGTTAGGGAAACGTAGTATGCGCATTGAGTTGATAACACTCAATATGCTTTTGGATTCATGTAAAATGTGAGGTTCAGTATATGTTAATTCATGAGCAAAATGCAGCAGATAGAGAATATTGAGATAGAATGGAGCGGAGGTGTTTTTGTGATAAGGGTTGAAGAAAAACGGGTAGTCGATAACAATCAAGGTCGTCCAAGATGAAATCAAAGTCATTTTGGCAAGTGTGGAAGCAGCCGCCTTCAAGGCAAAGACCACAAATTAACAATCACATTCGAAATCACAAGTTTTCTTTGTTTGAAACATGAACAAAACAGTGCAAGCAAGTTGGTTCAAAAATAAGAAAAAGAAAAGAGAAAAGAAAAGAAAGAAAAAGAAAATAAAAAGGAAGAAAAGAGCCGACAAAGGGAAGTTTCTCAAATCTTCGCCTTTATCTGTCTTGCTAGTATGCACAAAATGTTGCCATTGCTCTTTACATTTTTGCTTCTAGGATAAAAGACCTAGTATGATGGATTTTCCTTCCAATCAAATCTTAGTCTGATGAATTTTCTCCTAAGACAGAATACCTAATCTGATGAACTTTCTCCTAAGATCAAAATCTTAGTTTGAAGAATATTTCTCCTAAGATAACGAAAAAAGGACATAGTCTGATGAATTTTCTCCTAGGATCAAGATCTTAGTTTGATGAATCTTTCTCCAAAGATAGAAGACCTAGTCTGATGAATGTTTTCCTAGGATCAAAATCTTAGTCTGATGAATCTTTCTCCTAAGATAACAAAAAAAGGACCTAGTCTGATGAATTTTCTCCTAGGATCAAATCTTAGTCTTATGAATCTTTCTCCTAAGACAAAAAAATACCTAGTCTGATGAATTTTATCCTAGTATATAAATCTTAGTCTGATGAACCTTTCTCCTAAGATAGAAGACCTAGTCTGATGAATTTTCTCCTAGGATAGATTTTTAGTTTTATTAAGTTATTAATCTTTAGTTTTCTTGAAATTAGGTTTTTACTTTAGTCAAGCTTAGTTTATAGTTTTCGGAAGCTAAATCTTAAATCTATGAGACACACTTCATAGTTTGGGTTGTTCGTGATTTATCCTTGCAGACACACTTGCTAGTCAAATATTCTTGGTTTGATTCATAGGAGACACATATCCAAGTCAAGTCTTTAGTTTAACTCTCATCATGTCATCAATAGCATAAGTGGTTAACAATTTTGCTAACAACTTACAAAGTTTCCTAGTGCAAACTGGGGAAGAAAATTTTGTTTGTTTTATTTGTTTGATTGTAGGCATCCACATGGGTAATGAGGGAATTCGTGTCGGAATTATTTCAAGTTTTGGCAATCAGGCGCCCACCTAGATAACAAGGGAATACAGTTCAAGTTTTAGCAATCAGGCGCCCACCTGGAGAACAAGGGAAGTCATTTTAGAATCCAATTCAAGTTACAAGTAGCAGAAGCTCGCGGCAAGAATGCGAGTCAATAATCCGAGATGATTAACAGAAGTAATCTCAATCCACAATAAAAAAGAAAAAGGGAATTGAATCCAAAATGTAGAAGCTGAGACAAGAGGTAGATTGCTCAAGATATGACTAAAGTCACAAGCATTGTGTGTACGATTTTGATCCGAAAAGCTGAAGAAGAATGAACTAGCACATGTAGCTAGCAAGCGTCAAGGTTCAAATCTAAAGTCTGTATGAAGAACCATTCAAGACTCAAGATCAAGCTTCAGAAGACTTATATATAGGAATTTCTTAACTCATAGTTGACATACTTAGTTAGTCTTTTTTATTTTTTTAATTTTGATGTAATAGCAGGACCGCAGACTGGAACCTCGACAGAACGGCGCCTCGACTGGCTCTCCACTTCAGTATACTTCACCAATTCATTCACTTCTGAACTACACGTGGCCTAATTCCTTTATAGCTAAGAATATGTAGGCATCTCAGATACTAGAACTCGGTCACATTCTTCTTCCTCTTAGTTTCTGTTCTCCCTAAATAAGGGTCGGGTTAAAAACCTGTCTAGTCGTTCTTTGTCTGAAAATACTTTGTATTTCCAGTCAAAGAGGAGCAGCTGTAGACATGTGATTTTTGACCCTCCCCAAGATTTTACACATTTTAGTGTTAAATACTTAGTTTAGGTCTAATATAGTTATTTCAACTAATCTTGACTCTCTTATATTAGTTTTATAACAAAATTGAAAAATATAAAAATATTTTCATTTTTTCTCTATTTAGTTAAGGTATTAGGTATTTTTAGAAAAATATTATCTTTAACCCATTTTTATTTTTAGTATAATCCTTAAAGATATCAAAAATAGTTTCATGTCATAATATAGTTATTTTAGTTAATTAGGATTAGTTTTACATTTTTATGGTATTATTTTAGAAAAGAAATTAATATTTTTAGCCAAATTACAAGAATTATGAAATTAAAAACCAAATTTATGATCCAATTCACCAAGCCCAATCTTTTTGGCCCAATTGACCCTACCCCAACCCTAAACAATCCATCAGCAAATCTTCTTCTTAATGGACACATGACCTAACCCTAGGGGGAGGAAAATCAACCAAGTCGTCCCCTTCTTCTTACATCCAAGTCAGGCGCCTACCACTCCTCCATCAGCGCCTATTTCTTCACTTCACAAAAATACGCCGCCATCCCTCACCACGCCGCACAACCAAACAATCACCCTTAACACCTGAACTTCACCCTTCTCATTCTCACATCTTCAAACGCGGCCGCGTAAATGGATACATCGTCGTATTCACAGACACACCCACACGCACATAGGGATAGGGGAAAAGCTTGGGAAATTTTCGGACAAAATCTGGAAAAAACAAGTTTACTCTTCTTTTATTTTCTAATTCCAGAAATGGAGATTATTTGAGGACAAAGAGCAAAAACGCAGTAGCAACTTCATTCTTTTTCTGTTGATTTCATTTGTTTTGGGTTCAATACGAATTTCCCGGCGAGTTTCGAGGTTGTCGAAGGCTTTAGTCTAAGGTTTTCATGCAGATTCACGATTCCGCCGAAGGTCACTGTCTGGGGTTTCCTGTCTTAGAACATTTTTTGATACAAAAAGTTGAGGTTACCTCTTATCTCTCTCACTTATGAACCCGTTATTTTCTTGTCTTGGTGTTATTTTGAGATCATGCTGTTAATGCATGACTTTATTCCCATTTTGAGATTTTGTTGTTCATGATCAATTTCCTATGATGTTGAATCTTGTCTAACGTGAAGGTTTTGGGATTAATCAATTGGGTATTTGGATTAAGTTTCATCACAAGATTAAAATTCGGCATCTCTCGGCCTGGGTGATTAATGCCTCTTGAATTTTTTAGATTTGAATTTTATTCATGTAATAACCATTACATTTGGACATATATGCCGGACGTCACTGATGTTAAGCTTAGAATTTTGCTTTTCTAAGGCATTTTAACATAGTTTGTTTCTTAAAAAAATATATGTATAAATAAAAAAGTTTAAATTTAGCAGTCATGTCTTGTTTAATAGCGGTAGTTAAATAGAACTAAGTTGTTTTTCTCTCATAAGATTAATAATAGATCTAGTTTCATAGATTATCTTTTAGAATCTAGAGTTAATATTAGAACTAGTATTGAATGGAAATCAAGTTATCACCGTTGTCTGCATATGAATGAAGATTAGTGTTATGTTTATCTTGTTGTTTTAATTTTATTTCCTATCGCTAGTAGCATTTTAGTCATAACATATTTGGGTAGTCAAGCCTTAGGGCAATAAAAACAACAACAACGACGACTCAGTATAATTCGATAAGTGGTATCTGGGGAGGATAATATATACGTATATCTTACCCCTACCCCGAGGGATAAAGATGTTGTTTTCAGGAGTCCCTCAGCTCAAGAAAGAAACAAGAGACGATATATTAGTATCATCACTAGACTCATAATAAAATAATAACAATATAAGAAATAAGAAATATGAAATACGAATAGATCGATGGTATTGTAATAACCAGCAACTAAAGCGCTGCATCAGTAGATGACCAGTGGTCATCCTAAGGCTAACCCTTAACTGGTTACTCTCACTCTAGTGTGCTGTAAAAATATTTACAACTTCCCCTAACATACAACCTTAAAACTCGACCTCCACAATTACCTGTCAAGGGCCATCTCCTCAGTAATTCTAAGTCGCGCCATGTCTTGCCTGATCACCTTTCCTAATACTTCTTAGGTTCTCTACCGTTCCTCGCGCCCACCACAGTCAGTCGCTCATATATCCTCACCGGCGTACAGTGCACCTCATCTAAATGTGTCTGAACCATTCGAGTTTTGCTTCCCGGATCTTATCCTCCATTGGGGACACGTCCACCTTCTCTTGAATTTCTTCATTTCTAATCTTATCCATACTAGTATGCCGACACATCCACCTCAACATCCTCATCTCTGCTACTTTCATCTTCTGGATGTGTAAATTCTTAGCCGGCGAGCACTCAGTCACATACAACATGGTAGGCCTAGACTTTGTTCTATAAAACATACATTTTAGTAACAGTTTTACTTTCTTGTCACACAGGACTCCCAATGCTAACCTTCACTTCCTCCACCCCACCCCTATACGGTGTATGACATCCTCGTCGATCTTCCCGATCCCCTAAATAACTGATACAAGGTACTTGAAACTACCCCTCTTAGGAATAACTTGAGAGTCAAGCCTCTCTTCCACTCTCGCGTCCGTCGGCTCGGCCCCAAATTTTCACTCGAGTTATTCCGTATTCATCTTGCTCAACTTGAAACTTTTATACTCAAGGGCACATTTAGTGTTTTTTTATAATGTTTGAATTTAAGGTGAGAGGTTGTCCCTTAGATAAATTCATCCGGGGACTGCCCCGTGGATTTTGTAAGTATTTTAATCCGGGGAATGCCCCGAAGTTAATGTAAACGGAGGCCGTGGCATCATCAATGGTGGAGACAGGCTAGGAGGACTTATTTCATTTTATTTTATTTTTCTTTTATTAGGAAGGGACGACCTCGAATCTTTTGGATGTTTATTTTCCTTTGGGTGTTTTTACCTCAATTCGAATATTTTAAAAGCCGACTTGATCATGCACGGAACCGTACTAGTTATAGGACTTGGGGAGTGCCTAACAACTTCTCTCTAAGTCAAATGAGCCCCCTTACCCGAATATCTGGTGTAGACTTAGTTTGGAGTCCATAGTGTTTTAAAAGGAAAATCATTTTTTAAAAAACAGTGACTGGCACACCGAAACAAATGTCAGGTGGCGACTCTGAGTTATTTCCTTTTGAATATAACTTTGTCTTTTTGATTAAAACCCTTTGGAGCTTTACAAATCTTTTTATTTATTTAAGAAGGTTAGTGAGGTTGTGAAAAAAGGGGTGTGGCAACCCTGGTGATTGATAATAATCGAGAAGCCAATGATGAGGGAGCTATTCTAGATAGAAGACGACGACCTTCATCACCTCAACGTGGTGCTCAGTCTGTTGAGTTGGTTACACCAACCGAGGTTGATGCCTCGGCACTCTAGGGGGAGTAAAATTTGGTGGAAATGCTAACTCCCGCTTTTGCATCCTAGTTGTCGTGCCAGGTACACGGAGGCTGAGTACCGCGTCCCTTTCATCTTTGGTTGATGAGCAACCAACAACAAGTGATGCATTTTCCACAGCCGCTTCTCAACCTATAATGCCATCAGCTTGATCACTTCTTCACCAACTTTGCCTTTTCTTCCAGCAACTGCTATATCATCTCCAATGGTTGTAGTTTCTTGAAAGGGGGATATTCCTCCTTCCTAGTCCCAAATCATGGGAATTTGGGGCATAGCTATTCTGCCCCCTCTAAAGATCCCCAAAGGAGGAGAAATGTCACCCTTTCAGTTTATACAGGATGACATAGGTTATCTTGACCAGTGGAACTTGCTAACTATTTGAAGCCTTTGGCTTTAGAATAAGATAGGAAAAAAGTGAAAACTCTCTTGGGAGAGTGTTTGCTAAATAATTCCATGCATAACGCAACGACAGTATTGTCTTCGTTTCTCTGTTGTTTCTTCTATCTTTACTATGGTAGGCTTTTAAGTTTGCATTTTTGTTTTACATGACAATTTTCTTTCTTCGAAGGGTCTTCAAAGGATTATTTGTGATAAAGAGGAACTTACCTCTGAGCTGGATCAACTTTTGGCCGAGAAAGATCAAAGCTGCTCACTTATTAGAACTGGAAGTGCGAGCTATTGAGGCCGTGGAGTTGGAGGCTCGATTGCAAAAAAGCGAGGAAGAAACAAAGACCCTTGGCTAGGAGACCGCTTAGTTAATAGTGCAATTTGAATAAGCAAGGGCCAAATGAGTTGAAGTCCAAAATACCATTCTTGCTGCATAAAGATTGAATAATTCGGAGGCAGCCTTAAGCTCCAAAACTAAACAAATTTCTGTTGTCGAGGAGAAGTATTCCCGGTCGGATGAAAGGCATAAGAAGGTCATGGAGCACAATAAAGTTTTCAGGTCATGTTTGTTACCTTGGTGTCAGTCTCCGGACCACTAGATACACGCGGGGATAGCCTTTTTACCGACGTTGACCAACTTAAAGAAAAACTTCAGCACCAAACGGCTTACCTTATTGTAGAAAAAACATATTCTATGTGTGGCATGAGGAGAAATACCTCGGAAGTGACCAAAATGGGTGTCATAGACTTCGATGCCAAAATCGCTAATGCCCATGAGCTGGAGTTAACTGTCTGAAGGGGTCTTCTGATTCAGCTTGATGCTACGATCCCTTCTGGTTCCGATTCTATGTTCTTGGGAACAGAAGAAGAACCGGATGGTTACGATGCATAAGGCCAAAATAGTGAAGGACAAGAAATTGAATCGGCAACGGATCCACCAACTTCTCCTAGGGGCATAGATGATTCTCTTCCTTCGAGTTCCGAAGATGTGGCATCTTAGCTTTTTCTTTCTTTTCTTTCTCATACTTTTGTATTTGTGTTTTTTGGCACGTTTATTGTGAGTAGAAGTATCTTTTCGTTCAAGTTTCGTACAATTTTTTCTCTTTGCATATATTTTGTTTATGTATTGTGCAAGTTTTCCCTTTTGTGTCCTTTTTGTTCAATATTCTCGCAAGTTTTCCATGCAGAGATATTCGAGCCTTTAGGTGTATTTTTCCCTGGTAGTATTTGAAATACGGGAACAATTTCTTCCAAAATCAATCCTTTAATGTGAGGGTTTCATTAGTATTTGGATTTTAGGCACAATTTCTTCCGAAATCAACCCTTTAACATAAGAGTTTTATTTAGTATTTGGATTCCGGGAATAAATTCTTTCAAAATCAACCATTTAACGCGAGGGTTTTATGGGAGAGGGACCTCTATATTTATAGTGCTCTTGAGGACGTCTCATGTTCGTTATGGCACTAGTATTTGAAGTACTTGCTTAACTTGATAAATCTAATTCATCGTCCACACAAGAAACAAGATAGAAATAAAAGGACTTTACTTTATTCCTTCCATTTTTAAAAGTACACAAGCATTCATTTTTCTAAAAAGAAGTTGTCATTACTTGTGGCTAACTTGTACAACTTATTTCTACGGGGCAGACCGCTCAGGCCCCAGTCCCGATGATACAACTTTGTTTTAGTTTTTTGTTTTCTGATCAATGTGTCATTCATTGTTTTCGTATCCTCATATCATCCTCCCTAGTGTTTGAATGTGAATAATGTGAATTTAAACACTCGAAGTCTTCATTATTTAAAGATTTCACTAGTAGATGGTTAGATAATCATTAGTTAGGTAACAAGCTTCACTTCCTATTAGGAACTTTGTTATCAAGCATAATACTATCTAAGAAACTCCCGGTGGCTTGTACTTGTGAACAATCGCGTAACCGCTTCCTGACAACAAAATTGCTTCCTAGTGGGAACTTTTTCTACCATGACAAAGATTATCTAACTGCTCTGTAGTGATCTATTGTTTGCGTGCCTTGTCATTTTAAGGTCTTATTTCGGTTGATGAAGCTTCCTTCATAGTATGATTTCCATTGCTGCGTCGTTTAAAACCTGTCCAGAAAAGTCCCAATTAGGACAAAAACTGGATGAAGGAATAAAATGTGCAGCACATACTTTTAGTGTAGGCAAGGCTCATCAGAATATTGTGTTTTGAGGTGTGCCACATTCCAGTTGTTTGGCAACTTTACTCCTCATTGATTTTCCAATCCGTACGACCCTTTCCGGTGACAGATGAAACCTGACTGGGGACTTCCCACGTTGGGCCCAACTTTCCTGCCTCCCGGGTGTTATGTGCTACTTTCATTAAAACCAAGTCTCCTCTTTGAAATGATAGAGATTGGCTCTTTGATTATAATATCTATTCCTTTTCTACTTTTGGGATGCCATCCTTATATGCGCCAAGTCCCTGAATTCGTCAAGCATCTCTAATTTGACCAACATTGCTTCATTGTTTGCTTCTTCGTCTACTTGAAAATATCTCAAGGTAGGTTCTCCTACTTTCACCGGTATCAGGGCTTTTGCTTCGTACACAAGAGAGAAAGGAGTTCACCCCGTGTTTGATTTTTCCATTGTTTGGTACACCCACAATACTCCTGGAAGTTCTTCGGGCCTACTTCCAATTGCTTTTCGAGATTTTGTGTAATCATATTGTTTGTTGATTTAGCTTGACTGTTTGCGCTCGGATGATAAGGTGATGATTTTATCCTTTTGATTTTTAAATATCCCTGTAACTTTGTGACCTTAGCTCCTATAAATTGTGTCATGTTCTCGCCAACTATCTATTTGGTATTCAAGATATGTAGATTACATTCTCCCACAAGAAATCTACCACTTCGCATTCACCGATCTTCTAATAAGGACCTATTTCAACCCACTTAGAAAAAGAGTCAATTATAATTCAAAACAAACCTTACCTTACTGAGGACAGTGGCAGCATGCCGATTATATCCACCCCCCACTTCATGAACGACCATGGAGACAATATTAAGTGTAGTGGCCCTGCTAGTTGATGTACCAATGGTGCATAAAACTGATATTTATCACATTTTTGAACATAAGCCTTGGCCTTTTGTTTCATCCGGGACCAGTAGTATCATGCCCTAGTTTATTTTAACACCAAGGAATCCGCGCCTAAGTGATTTCCGCAAATCCCTTCATGAACTTCTCTCATAACATCATTAGCTTTGGAAGCTCCAAAACACCAGGCCAATGGGCCTTGGAATGATTTTTTGTATAATTGACATTCCTTGAAATTGTATCCTGCTGCTTTAGTCCGTAGTACCTGAGATGCGCTGGGAGCTTCAAGCAATTTTCTGTGCTCGAGATAGTCAATGATCTCATTTCTCTAGTCCCTAACCAAATTGTTCACGTTTACCTCGTAATAGCTATTTGCTTCATGAACTGAGTGCATAAGCTATACAACCATTCCAGAGTATGATATATTCATTTTTGTGGATGAGCCCAGATTGGCTAGTGTGTCTGCCTCCGCATTCCCTTCCCTTGTGATGTTCGTAATTGACCATTCCCTGAATTGAGGTTGCAGACCTTGTACTTCACCACATACTGTTTCATGCCTTCCTCTTTAGCTTTGAAAATCCCGTATACCTAATTTACTACTAATTAGGACTCACATTTGATTTCTATGACTTTAGAGTCCATTCTTGGGCTTGCTCGAGTCATCCAATCAAAGCTTTATTCTTTTCTTCATTGTTTGCCAGATGAACTGTTCTTTTGGCCTGCCTTACGGTTTCTCCCGAGGGTGTGGTTAGCATTAGGCCGAGCCCCGACCCCTTCACATAGTAAGCTCCGATGTGAACTAGGCCACACTCTTGATGCAATTATGACACCATTACTGTTTCATTGTTAGAAAAAGGTAATACACTCGGACTAAAATCAATCACAAAGTCAGCAAAAACATGTGACTTAATTGCAGTCCTAGGTTTATACTCTCTATAAAATTCGCTCATTTTGACGGCCCATTTCGGTAGCTACTTGAAAGTTCATGTTTGAAGAATATTCCGTAGGGGAAAAGTGGTCACCACGGCTATCAGGTGACATTGGAAATAAGGCCATAACTTTCGAGCGACGACTACGAGGGCTATGGCCAATTTTCCAGATGTGGGTAGCGAGTTTCTGCTTCTGTTAAAAGTTTACTAACGTAATAAATAGGAGATTGCGTACCTTTATCCTCATGGACTAAAGCAACACTTACCGCCACCTCCGAGACCACTAAGTAAATTAATATTTATTTGCTTAACTTCGATCTTGACAATAATGGAGGACTCAACAAATACCTTTCCAAATCCTTCAAAGCCTGCTGACATTTCGGGGTCCACTCGAAGTTGTTCTTCTTTTTGAGGTGGGCAATGACATGATGGCATTTTTTCAAAGATTGGGAAATGAATATGCTCAAAGCAGTCGGTCTCCCTGTCAGCCTTTGAACCTCTATTATGCTTGATTGCTGCCTTGTGACACCATGAATTCCAAAAACTTACCAGAATTGACCCCGAACAGTGGCGTACGCAGAATATTTCATAAGTTGTGTCATATTTTAACAATTAAAATGAATATTAAATGATAAAGCCACTAATTAACGACAATATTTAAAAAGAAACTACCATAAAGATAAATACTCTGGCTTTTTATTTTTCATCTATGTTGAAGGAAAAAAACAAAGAACAAGACAATTTTTCTGTAGAAATATAATTAATTTATCACTTAGATTTCTATGAATGAGCTTTGTCCATACTATTTGTTTCCAAACAATGGGGCTAAAAAAGTTATACTTAGAAAACGATTATGACTGCTCTTCGTCCATACTAGTTGTTCTGAAATAATGAGGCTAAAAAATTAAGCAATTAATGTGGTTAGTGAGGTTTGATCCCCAGACTCTTATCCATAAAATGACAAACTTAATCAGTGGACCACTGAATATCAATAGTCAAATGGTGTCCCTGGTTACTATATATATTTTTGTTAAGTAATCTTTATGTTTATTTAGTGAAGTTTCCGATAAAGTGGTGTTACGTGACACCGTTTAGGGTTACATGCATCCTCCCCTGACCCCAAACCTACAGTTTTGGGGTTGAGCTTCATGTTATGCTTTCTAAAGATGTAAAAGGTTTCTTGCAAGTGTTTAAGATGATCACCTGCGCTTAATGACTTAACCATCATATCGTCTATGTTCACCTCTATAGTTTTCAGTATTTATTTCTCAAAAACTTTGTTCACGAGCCTCTTATAAGTGGCTCCAGCGTTCTTAAGCCCGAAGAGCATTAGATTGTAGAAATATGTGCTAATGTTTGTTATGAATGAAGGTTTTTCCTGATCCTCTGCGTTCATCTTGATTTGGTTGTATTAAGAGTAAGCATTAAGGAAACTCATTAACTCATATCCGACCATCGCATTAATTATTTGATCGATATTTGTCAATGGGAATTCTTTTAGGCATGCGTTATTTAAATCCTTGTGGTGTACACATGTGCAAAATTTGTTATTCTTCTTTAGAACTACTAACACATTAGCTAGCCAGTCAGGATACATTACCTCTCCGATTGAACGATATCAAGCAAGCGAGTTACCTCGTCTTCGATGAATGTTTTTTCTCTGACTTCGGCAATAGGATGTTTGTATGTCTTACTGGAGGGATGTGGAGATCCAGATGTAGTTTATGCACGACCACTTTTAGCAGGATACCTGTTATATTCGCATGCGACCATACAAAACATTCGACATTAAATTTAAGAAATTCGATAAACCCAGACCTAAACTCGGGAAGTAATACTTACCCTAAGTAGAGCTTCCTCTCCAAGCACTTTTCGAAAAATGCAACTTGTTCAAGTTCTTTCGTTGTGGATTTTCTTGCATCCATTTCTTTCGGTACTTGGAAATATCTTTGTACCTTATAGGATTTCGAAGACTCCTCCCCTTGGTTGACTTCGCTCGGCTAGGAAAAACGCGTCGGTTCCTGTAATTGCTATGCTACATTCTCCTTCTCTTTGCTATTGGACACTGAGATTGAATTCATCTCCCTTGCTATTTGTTTGTTACCTCTTATTTGTCTAATTTATTTCGATAGTAGGGAATTTTGGTGACCGATGATATGTTGATAGTACAACATTTATCTTGTGCAACCACGGCCCCCAGGATAATATTTAGCCCATATCATCGTCCACCACCTCGAAAAGGGTCGTATTCATCCACCCTTCAGTATTTATGGGCAGCATGATCTCTCCACGGGTTGTCAGGCCTGCTAAGTTGAACCTAGCAAGAAGTCTTGTGGATGGAATGATACTTCCGGTGAGCTTGGCTTTCTCCAACACTCTTCATTAGATTATATGGGCCGAACTTCCTAAGTCCACCAAACTACGTTTAATTTTAAAATCTATGACATTTAAAGAAATTATCAATGCATCATTGTGCGGCAACAAAAGTCCATCTACGTCTTCCTCCATGAAAGTAATTCCACCCTCAACAATTCATCTCCTACTGTAGGTCACTGACACATTCGTCTTTTTGCCGCCGAAATGTTACACCATTAATCTCATTCCCACATCTGAAAATCATGTTGATCGTCAATCGTGAGGGACCTTCTCCTATTTTTGAAGGTTTTGCATTATCACGATTGTGGCAATAGTTATATTTTGCCCGATCGCTTAAATCCCTGAGATGGGTGTTTTTTAGCAATGTCGCCACCTCCTCGCGTAGATGACACCAGTCCCTTATCCGGTAACCATTAGTTCCATGGTATTTGAACCACAAATTAGGATCCCATTGACTGGGATCGGGTCTCATTGGCTTCACGAACTGCGCTTTTTTTAATGTTTTTCATAGTCAACACCAGATCTACTACACTGACGTGAAGTTGTATTCGAAAAGCCTGGGGTAGGATGGATCTCGAGAACCCGATGTCTCCTTGTCCTGCAATGGCCTATTATTTTGACCGTGATTAGTTCTTCTATCGGTAGCAAATCTATTCGCCAATCGAAAACCTCTTCCTGTCCTTCAGCCTGCTTATAGTGCAAAAACCGACCCCTTGAAGACCGTTGATCTGTGTCGAAATCATCCTTCAACTTCTCTATATTCTTCTCCTAGTCTCGACCCTTGGTTGACGCTGGGAAACCAATATGTTCATCTTGAATTATAATATTTATCTCATACCAGTTGTGAACATCCGTCCATGTTGTCGCTTGGAACTTAAGCAAATTTCTTTCAATTTCCGGGAAGCCTTGGAATGTCTCGGATTCAATCCTTTAGTAAATCCTTCTGCGGTCCATTCCTCTGGTACGACCAGGAGTGGCATCCTTTGTTTCTTGAATTAGGCCACAAACTCCCACAACTTGTGTAATCATGAATATATCGGCATTTCGAGCATGTACTTTGCTAGCCCCGTCACGGGCCTTAATATCCTGGAGCATCTCGAGGGAACCTATGGAATGCTCGGGCAAGAGTGGATACCATGTCAGAGTCCCATTGGTGAGGGTTTCCCCGAATTTATTCAAAAAAAAAAAAACTGACCCAATATCGTGTGGAGCTAAATTATTTTCCTTCATTGTCGTTGTATAGGTAGTGATATTCCCCTAAGGTAAGTCACATCATAGTGATATTCCCCTAAGGTAAGTCACATCATAGTTCGGCATATCTAGAATTTTGAACCGCTTCGGGATCAACTCTGGTTCTGTGCTCGATTTGAATGGTAGTTAGATGTATTTCTTTGAATCGGGTCCTTTCACTATTGGTGGTGCACCTCGAAGTTTGATCAATTCGGGAATTTATTTCCGTCATGAAATGTACAAGTTCGGTTTTAAAAGGATCGTACTAATTGTTGTTACCGGATCCATAATTATTCCCCCAGCCCCGTCAAAGCCGATGTCACCCCTCGAGGTTTTATTATCTAGCCTACGCGTTGTTTGAATTGCGGGAGCATCGGGAGGAATTGACCTCGTCCATTCGCATTATTGGAAGCACACGACAATGCCTTGCCTTAATTGCGTCATTACCCGACCTTGCTGCTAGAGATGTCCCATAATGACCTTTTGTTGCTCCCTCAGGATCGTTACTGTTTCAATGGTGCTCGCCTTTAGCATCATCATGAGTTGCCTCTTGAACATGTCGTGGATTTCCGGCCGTGAACTGGCATGGCCTCATCGCCCTCGTTGCAGGCATCACTGATGGAATCTTCATGCTGAGGCTAATTTCCTTGGGCCTTAACATTGTGTGCAGTGGTGACATTGTTATCTGCCATTTTAATGATTTTTGCAAAGAACAAAGACCAAACAAATTAGTAATAGATGTAGGGATCAATTCAATTACATAATTATCTATGCCTCACGGTAGGCGCCAAACTATTTACCCGTAAAACGGTATATTTGAATTTATAGACTAGTGAATTGTTTTGATCCTAAAATAATAAGTAAATTAGGCAAGAATGTAACACTTTGCCGACTTAAAATTGAGATAAAATAGTAGATATCTTGGTCCCAGAAGCATAGCTTTCGGATGCAGTAACAACAATGCAAATAAACAAGAAAGTAAAATATTATTGAGCTTTGAATAAAGTATAGTATATGCTTGTCAGAAAATTCATCCCCTTACAATTGATGGTAGAGCTCATTATTTATAGCTACACCTAGGGAGCAAGGTCCTAGGAACAAACTCCTTTTAAATGATAATTATGAAGGTCATTGAAGAATGTATAACGGTAGGCAGTAAATGACATACAACAGTAAGCAGTGAAGAATTTGTATTTCTCATAAGATATTTAATGTGAATATATTTTACTCTGTACGGTAAGGATATATCTTATTTCATAAATTAGATGTAACTCAATGCAGAAGGATAATGAATTTCATTAACAATCTATATAAAATGTTACATACAAAATACAAAGTTACACGTATCAGGATAACTGGATAAGTATAAACTTTTGTAAAACCTTATAAATCATCTCGTATTTTACTTTTCACGGTCAAACTTTAAGGCCGTTTTTTTTTTTGAAATTCTTTGTTTCTTCTTGAAAAGTATTTTGTTTCTTTTTTCTTTTTCCAATCAAATTTCTGGAAAGAAATTGAGTGTGGATATACTTTTTGTACGAAAAATCTAGCGTGTGTTTGGTATAACAGAAAATATTTTTCGTGGGAAAATAAGTAATAATTTTATTTATTTTTCGGTGTTTGGTACGCAAATTAAGAAAAATGGCTTCTCAAGAGTATTCATAAATAATTTAGATATATATTAAACATAAAGCCATAAACTTTCAAAATAACAACCTTCCGGACCCACAAATATCATAAATTTTCGAATCGCTAAACTTTAAAAAATTATAAAATTTCGAACCCCTAAACTTTATAATTTCTAAACTCACAAACTTCCACACACATAAACCTCCGAACTCATAATTTTAGAACTTGTAAAATTTTGAGCTTTTAAACCGATAATTAAAAAATTAAAACTAAAAAATAAATTTTAAAAATATTTTTTCGGGGGGGAGGGGGGGGAGTAAAACGAAAAAAATAAAAATTTAAATTACAAAAAAAAAGTAAAATTTTTTTTGTGCGGGTGGAGGGGGTGGGGAGGATGGAGGGGTAATAGGGTGGAAATGAGATTTAAAAAAAACTTTTTCTTAAAGAGGGGGTGGGGCTAGTTGGTGAGGGTGGTGAAGGTTAAGAAGGATTTTTGGAAAATATTTTCCCTTCTCTTGATAAGAAAATATTTTCCTCCAATTGGAGGAAAATGATTTCATAAGGAAAATATTTTTAAAAACATTTAAGCCAACCAAACATGAAAAAATTTAAAAATATTTTTTCAAAAATATTTTTCGCAAAATATTTTCCTTCATACCAAACACACCTCTAGTTTTCAAAATACTATTATGGTCCGGACAAAAAAAAGAGAAATAGTAGCATGTAATTGCAATACAGTTATAACCCATTTGCCTAATCTTTTAAAATCAATTTATTTGAAAAGTATGTTAGTTTAACATTGCTCTTCACAAAAGTGCTTTTGGGAATAAATTACTTTGTTTATTTCTTAAAAACTATTTCTTCTTCTACTTCAAAATATTTTTTTCTTTTAAAACCTTGGCCAAATACAATAATTTTGCAAAAAAATATTTTTGACCAAAAA
This sequence comes from Nicotiana benthamiana, assembly GCA_034376525.1. Classification (NCBI taxonomy): domain Eukaryota; kingdom Viridiplantae; phylum Streptophyta; class Magnoliopsida; order Solanales; family Solanaceae; genus Nicotiana; species Nicotiana benthamiana. The sequence continues at coordinate 124,490,380 of CM067338.1, read as the reverse complement.
GAAACTTGACCAAACAAACTATTATTTTCACACCCATAATGTAATTATTATTATTATTATTATTATTATTATTATTATTATTATTATTATTATTATTCACTAAACAATATGCTTAAGAGTAACAGAACGTTCCATCCCTATCTCGAGAAAATTGGAAGGTGTTTGTATTTATTTTAAGCTGGTCAAAATATCTTTAATCTCTTTTTAGCTTTTTTTAGTGTTAAGGAATTCTGACTCGCCTGTAACTGGCTGCAATGAAACTAAAAAACCTTTCTTTCTTTTAATATAAAAAAATATGCGCTCCTCCCCTCTTCTCTGTTGAGTTCATCTCATAGTGGCAAAGTCAAAAGTGCTTAAAATAACTAAAAAAATTGCTTAAAACAAGTTAAAAGCTATACGCTGAGCAACTCCAACTTATTACTTTTTGACTTAAAAATTATTTCTATTGAAAAGCCACTTTATTTAACCCAATCCAAATGATCTTGTGATCAGGGGCGGATGCACGTACCCCTAAGCGGTATCATACGACACCGCCTCGTCCGAAATAAACATAAAAATTACTTAACAAAAATATATATAGCAACTAGTGACACCACTTTGCTATAGATGCTCCGTGGTCCCCTGGTGTTTGTCATTTTATGGGTAAGAGTGTGGGGATCAAACCTCACTAACCACATTAAGTGCTTATTTTTTACCCTCATTTTTTTTGAATATAAAGATACTTATTTTATTAAACATAAGCACTAAGCATTACAACTGCAATTTGATCGTGATAATCATGGATAGAAGGTAATTATGCATGGATGCGAATTACCCATAGCAGCACTTAACATAAAAATACTTATTTTTGTATCATTATTTAAGAACTACTAGTATGGACGAAGACCAGTCATAATCATTTTCTAAGTATAACTTTTTTAGCCCCATTGTTTGGAAATACATAGTATGGACGAAGCTCATTCATAAAAATCTAAGTGATAAATTAATTCTATTTCTACATAAAAATTATCTTGTTCTTTTGTTTTTTTCCCTTCAACATAGATGAAAAATAAAAAGACAGGGAATTTATGTTTATGGTGGATTTTTTTTTAAATATTTACTGTCGTTAAATTAGTGGCTTTATCATTTAATATTTAATTTAATTTTTAAAATGTGACATCGTGATCATGCTCAACTGAGTCTCGAAAAAGCCTATGCGGGAGTTGCAAATTTGAGTATTTATGCTCAGAGTCGAACAACAGAGAATTAACCTATTGATTACTATTGTCAGATTTAGTAAATTCACACTCAATTTCTCCAAATTTTGTGATTCAGAATTGATGATATTTCTAACAACTAAAGATGGAAAGTAATTAACAGTTGAAAACTAACTATGCTTGATGTGTAAACAGTTGGGATAAGGTCTAAGATAATGGTTTACTCCATTATTAAATCCTTGGCTCTATATGTCTTATAACCATGATTTAGTTGTCTCTATCAATCATGAATGCTCCATCTATCATACATCTATCTCAAGCACTTATGATAATTTAGTAGAGATACTCTCTCAAGCTACGCTAGTTAGATTCACAATACGGTTCACTTAGATTGTATCGAGGTATCGTTATCTCTAATCCAACCTCTAACCCTCGGTTATGACTCTTGTCTATACTGCGGGAGTGATGTTTTTCATACAATTACCTAAATATTCACTCTCTTTCAAGTAGATATATAATAAATAGGAATGGATAATTGAGCTCCCTTTAAACTAACCACAATCAGAACATAGATGAACAAATAGAGATTAAAAACTATTTCAAACTATATTAATGTAATAACCAAGTTATCCCCAACGGGTTTCACTAAAACCTTAGATTGAGTTATTTAGCTACTCATAACAACAGAGTAATAAACTACAAAAATATTCATAATAGAAAATTGCCAGAAAAATAGAAGAAATAAGAACTATGATGTTTTGGGCGATCTCTCACACTTGTTGTTCTTGCAAAAGTAATCTCAAAACATAACATGCCTCTCTTGGGCGAGTTTTCTTGTTTAATAAGGATTTAGGGCTTAAAATTTCGTAGTTTGCACTTTAGGCCCTGAACTTTATGCGTCATGCCGTGGTCCTACCGCGGCTACTCCATGACCGTGCCCAGAGTTGCCTTCAGAATTTGTAACAGCATTCTGCACCGGTCCTACCGCGGTTACGCCCGGACAGCGACAGACCAACTTCAGTTCTAATTTTGTCCTTTCGCTTGGTGCACTTTGTGGATATTGCATGATTGGCCCCTTTTTCTTCATAATTGATCCCAAAAGTACTCCACTACTTCTTTTATTGGATATTGCCTGCAAAGCATGAAAAGTACTAATCAGAGCATTTTGTTATCACTTTTACTGTAAAAACTATACAAGAATGTGATTTTTTAGGGCCTAATTATAGTCTAATTTATCTATTATCAACACCCCACACTTAAATCTTTTGCTCTTCTTAGACAAGTTAAACCACACTTCTAGGCCTAATCGTTTGATGCATTACCCTGTTTATGTCACTGCCGCCATTATGAAAGAACAACCTAAGCAATGCAATAGCCACACCTCAGGTGAAGAATCTAATGTCATGCCACACTCATGCTTATTCTAGGTACTCTAACAGAGGTAAAACCTAGGGGTGTGCATTCGAATCGCTTTATCGATAAATCGAATCGATTATTTGTTATCAAAATACAATAAATCAAAACCTTATTGAAATGATAACGATAAGCATATGTGCAAATTGATAATTGATAAGTAATTATCGATAAGGGTCAAAATCGAATCGATAAATCGAATGCACACCCCTAGACTGTAGACACTTGTAAAATGAGTAATTACCTATTTGTGTAGATTAATATAACATACATAATGTATATACATTCTGCTAATATTTTGAAAGCATCTATACAATATCATTTTTTCTAATTTATACCCTTTCCTTTACCCTATGTCCCTTAACATATTATTTCTTCTACCACATTTAAGGAATGATCATATTAAATGATCAAGCGAATGAAGTTCAAATTAATAGAAAACAAAATTAGTCATGATGATGTATTTTGTTTTCTTTTGTTTTTTTATTCCGTTGGAGTGTTGGTGGCATACATTTGATTCCTTACTTTAGTTTTGTTGCATGTGCTTGTTGATACAATTTTTTTGTTATAAATGATGTTCATCTTATTTAACTTCTTTTTGTCCATATTAGTTAGGCACATTTATAGCGATATACTTTTCGTGGAATCCCGCAAATTTTCTTATTGGTGTAATTGATAACCGAATCGATAAGCCCCCAAAATCGAAAAATCGAAATCGAAAAAATCGAAATCTTATTGATAAGTACAAACAATTATGCACAAAAACAAAGGCACATAACTACAACCTACTTAATGCATATATACAGTAATATTACACAACAGTAAATCAAGTCTCCCACCCTACACAAAAAGAATATGTCATGTCCCCATATCATAAAATAAATAAAGTGCAGAAGGGTAAGAAAACTTCGCCGGTCATCACTCGGAGTCAGAGACACTGTTGGGGTCCATTTTACAAGCCCTCTCTATAGCGCGAAACCAAGCTATCATCCGGCTCTCAGACCTGGCCTGTCGTCTAGACATGACATCAAAACTTACATGAAAGCCATCTACCGAGGTACGGAGATCGGCCACCTTTTCCTCCAAAAAAGGCAACCTGGGTCAACTAGAGTGAGATCTAGAGAACCCATCCCCAGTCTGGGGTCACGGAGAGGTTCCGGCTCCATCATATGATCTATTGGGTGGTGCCATGTGTGTTGGGTTGTTATCCTCATCGTCAAGGTCAATTGGTGTGGGTGCATCTCTGCCCACTGTGCTCTTTGAAGCTTTGAACGCTGCTTTTGTGGCCAAAGTTCCATCTGTACGACTGGTGGAGACATCAACCAGTAGACATAACCTCGTCACCAGTGAGGTGAAGTAAAACCAAACATCAGAGGTGACCGGAGGAACATTTCATCTCCTATGAGTTCCGCTACATCAAAGTCCTTCTTAGTGATGAAGCACCAAACTAATAGAGCCCGGAAGCTATTCACATCTGACGTGTTGCCCATGGGCAATGACCTGTTGCAAATACTGGTGAACCAGCACTTAGCCTCATGTGTGAACGACTTGGAATAAAGGGCAATGTACTCCTGTATCCAGACTAGCCGTCCCCCTGACCATATTGCCTCAATCGGAGTGTCCCAATTGACCCCTGAGGAGTTGTGGTAATAATCAATCTCACCAATGCACGGAGGCAGCTGCAAGACCTGGCTAATCTTCAGTACTGAGGCATCTAAGACTTCGCCCCGCACAATCACAGAACGACACAGATGTACGGGTAGTTTGCATAGAACTCCCTGACCATCATTGGGTTGGCCATTTAAGGTCCCTCGAACAAGACTTCCATCCCTCTCCCTCTTATTTCCTCGTACATGTCTGGTTTTTCTCACGGAGGGAAACCATATCAATTGCAATTTCAGGGACAAAGCTTATTGTAGCTTTAGCATACAACCTTTCCTCTGCCTCCTTTGACTGGAACCGAGTGGCATCATACGTCGGCAAATAGGAAGTGCTTGCCGTGTTCTTACGCTTCTTTCGGGCCATAGTACCTGCACTCAATTTAGTAAAACGATCAGGTGCATCCTAAAATGTGCCAGTCGGATGGGTACTCAGACTTCGCCACCCGCTGACCCCAAACAGTTCCCTTTTGTCAAATATGGCCAGTATAACTATCTAGTAAGGTGCCAAAGGTGACAACATCCACTATTGCACCCACACCACTATCAATGCTACAATTCTTCCTTATAAGACCCCATGCAAGCTTTCACAAATTAATAAGTGTTAAGTTCTACCACCACCCGCCCACATGGCCTTCCATAGTCGAGTAATTAGACAAAATAGACTACTTCCAAGCCACAGGCTTCATTTCACCCCACACAAAAATTATCAATAAAGAACACGCCCCCACTTTAACAAATCAACCACAAACACCAGTTGCAACACCAAACTTGGAGTCTAAAAAAGTAAAACAACTTACTTGAAAATTGCAGCGGAGTCTAGGGAAGCAAAAAAGAACAAGAGCATATTTGGGGGGTGGGGGTCTAGGAGAGGTAGGGGGAGGGGGGAGGGGAAGGTTTGGACGAGGTAAGGGGGTGCGGTTTGGACGAGGTAAAGGGGGAGGAGGTTTGGTTCAGTGGGGTGGTGGGTTTGGTTGGAGGAGAGGAAGAAATAAAACTGTAATAATGGGGGTTTTGGGGTTTTTTTGGAAAGAAGAAGAGAGAAGAAAGACGAGAGAATATGAGAGAAGTGGAGAGAAGAGAAGGGGAAAGGCGGGGGTTATGGGAAGGTTGGGGTTAGGTTAGGTCAATTAAAGGGGAGGTGGACCTTTATCAAAGAGGTGCTCTTACCGCGGTCCTACCGCGGTTACGCCAGGACCGTGGTGGACCTTTATCAGAGAGGTGCTCTGATCGCGGTCCCACCGTGGTTACACCGGGACCGCCGTGAGCCTGTTCATAGTTGCCAATTTTAGGGTTCTTTTAACTATTTTTCCCCTTAGGCACTATTTTTACCTTTTTTGATGCCTATCATACCCATATTATGCCTAGGCTCGGGTGTGACATCCTCCGCACTGTCCTGCATATATACAATATGTTTTTTTTTATTTGTTTTATTTTTATGAAGTTACACACTATAATTACAGCACATTCATGGGTTGCCTCCCACACAATGCCTGATTTAACGCCGCGGCACGACGCAAGTAGTTGATCCATCACTCCTCATTTGTGTATTGGTGTTCTTTCAAATTGATCACCACTGCATCCCCTTTTTCTTCAGTTATTCCAAGGTATGTTTCAACCTTTTCCCATTCACGGAGAACTTGTTTTTCCCATCTTCATATTCAATCTCAATAGCTCCACTTGCGATAGTAAGGGGTAGCCACCTTGTGGCGTACATCATATTTAGCAAGTAATTTCTCGAAGACTCTATTGCAGAAGTGAGTGCCTCCATCACTGATGATCGCACGTGTGTCCCAAACCGGGTGGATATGTTCTTTTACAGAAAACCGACCAACACTCTTGCATCATTAGCGGGAAATGCTGCAACCTCTACCCATTTAGACACGTAGTCCACATCAACAAGGATGTACTTATTGCCAAATGAGCTGACAAATGGACCCATAAAGTCAATCCCCCAAACATAAAACACCTCTACCTCTTCAATTGGGTTCATTGGCATCTCATGGCGACGAGAAATGTTTCCCGTCCTCTAGCATTCAATGCATCCCTTTACCTAGAGGTGTGCATCTCTAAACACAATTAGCCAAAAGAATCCGGCCTCTAGCACTTCCGCAGCTATCCTGACCCCTCCAAAATTTCCTCCGTATGCTGATGCGTGACAAGCCTGCAAAATCGAAAATTGTTCTATCTCGGGGACACACCTCCGGATAATATTATAAGCACATATTCGAAACAAATGAGGTTCGTCCCAATAATACATGCGGCAATCACGAAAGAACTTTTTCTTTTGGACAATTGAAAGTTGAAATGTCATATTGAACTATATCGCAGGCTAGGTAGTTTGCAAAATCTGCATACCATGGCGCATCCTCAAGGCTAGCTGCGAGAAACTGCTCGTCTGGAAAGGTTTCTAGAATCTCTTCAACCTCGACTGATTTTTTAGCTCCTTCAAGTCATGATAGATGATCAGCAATTTGATTTTCTGTGCCCTTACGGTCACAAATTTCAAGGTCGAATTCTTGCAACAGCAACACCCAATGAATCAAGCACGGCTTAGACTCCTTCTTCTCAATTAGGTACCTGAGAGCTGCATGGTCAGCATATACAATTACCTTGGACCTAGTCATATATGATCGAAACTTTTCAAAATCAAACACCACTGCCAACTATTCATTCTCCGTCACTGTGTAGTTGAGCTGTGCACTGCTTAGCGTTATGCTTGCGTAGTAAATCAGATGAATCATCTTATCTTTTCGATGCCCCAAGACTGCTCCTATAGCATATTTGCTGGCGTCATACATGACCTCAAATGGTTGTTCCCAGTTAGGTGCAACAATGATGGGTCCCAGGAATATCCCTTCTTGTACCATAAAATGACACTTCTCCCAGTTTAGCACTATGTTTGTCTCCATACATTTTTTGAGCACTCTGCTTAAGTTGTGAAGATAGTCTTCGAATGAATGTCCCACCACGGAGAAATCATCCATAAAGACTTTCATAATATACTCCACCATATTTGTTAAGATGGCTAATATGAACCGTTGAAAAGTCGTTGGTGCATTGCAAAGCCCAAAGGTCATTCTTCGAAAGGCAAATATGCCATACAGACACGTGAATGATGTATTCTCTATATCTTCGGGGGCCATTGATATCTGATTGTACCCCGAATATCCATCCAAGTAACAAAAGTGTGATCTTTCGGACAGCCTGTCCAACATTTGATCAATGAAAGGCAAAGGAAAATGGTTCTTTCGGGTGGCTGTGTTTAATTTCCAAAAATCCATGCAAACCGCAACCATGCGACTGTAAGAGTTGAGATCAACCCATTGTTTTCATTATGCACAACAGTTATTCCCCCCTTTTCGGCACACATTGGACATGGCTGACCTAATTACTATCAGAGATGGGGAAGATGATTACAACATCTAATCACTTGATCACTTCCTTCTTTACAACCTCTTTTATGTTTGGGTTCAGCCTTCACTGATGTTCTCTGGAAGGTTTGTGCCCTTCTTCCGGGAGAATCTTATGCATACAAAAGGCTGGGCTAATACCCTTTATATATGCCATGCTCCAGTCAATGACATTCTTATTTTCATGTAATACCTGTAAGAGCCATTGTACCTACACATCTAGAAAACAAGATGATATAATAATAACAAGCAAGGTATAATTAGGGCCTAAGAACACATACCTGAGGTGGTTTGGGAGTGACTTCAGCTCCAGCTTGGGTGGTTCCTCTATTGATGACTTTGCTGGAGGAGTGGCTCTTTATTCTAGCTCAAGGGACTTGAACTGTGGTCCCTTGACCAAAATCCTCGTCCTTCAAGTGCCATGACCCATTTAGCTAACCCTTCACCATCCATCTCTTCTAAATTTGTCAGACATGTCTCTAATGAATCTTTAACCATCAGGGTCACATTATCTTCTTGCAGGATCACATCTATTGCTTCCACTAGAGAGTAATTCGCATACTCACTGGGTCTCTTCATAGACTGTTGAACATTGAAGATGACTTCTTCGTCGTTTAGTCTCATTTTTAATTCCCTAATCTCACAATCGATTAGTGCTCTCCAGTGGCCAAAAACGATCTCCCTAGAATAAGGGGTATCTCTTCATCAACCTGACAATCTAGAATAACAAATTCTGCGGGGAACACGATCTTCCCCAATTGCACCAAAACATCATCAAGAATACCAGTGGGCCTCTTCACGGTGCGGTCAACCAGCTGTAGTAGCATAGAGGTCGATCTAGCTCGGCCGATGCCTAGTTTAGTGTGCACAATAGCCAGTGACATCAGATTTATGCTGGCTCCCACATCACATAATGCCTTAGCAAAGGCATAACTCCCAATTGTGCATGGAATAGTGAAGCTACCTGGACCAAACATCTTTTTGAGCCATCGATTTTGTCACTACTGCACTGCAGGTCTGTGTTAGAGTAACAGTGGATAGATCCAGAAAAAAACTTCCTTGACATTAGATCCTTCATCATATTGGCATAACCGGGCATCTCCCTCAAAGCATCCATCAAAGGAATATTCAACTGAATTTGCCGCAACATCTCCATAAATTTCTTGTATTGAACTTCCTTCCGTTGTTTAACCAGTCTCTGAGGGAAGGGTGCATGTATCACCCTTTGTGCATTGCTTGCTGGCTTCTCTCTGTTTGAATTTTCTGACACAAGAGGTGCCACCTGTTCTGCAGCTTGCTCATTCATCTTTTCTTTGCTTTTTTCCTCCTGACTCTACTCAACCACCACTTCAGTAAGTTATGCTGGTTCCTCTAACTCTAATTGAACTGGAGTGGCTGGTGTAGTATCCTTGCTGGCTTGTGCAATTTCCCATTCTCTATCTGAATCTCTCCCATTCTGGAGACTTACTACCATCAGCTGATTCGGGTTTTGCTCCTTGGGGTTTATATTTGTGTTAGTAGGAAAATTTCCCTGAGGACGATTGTTCAAAGCCATGGACAACTAACCTAGATGTGTTTCTATGTTCTTATGGCTGAATTATGCACTGCCTATATTTCCTGCACTTGATTATTTGTCCCAATGAGTTCATGAAGCATGCCCCTGATTTCCACCACATTGTTATCTTGCTGCTGAGGAGGCGGTTGATAAGCTAATTGTTGCTGATTTTGTTGTGGATAGCCCTGTAGTTTCTGATATGGTACTGGCACTAATTGGTTTTGAGGGTGCATAGCCCAAGGCTACTGCATATTAGGCCTATACTACTGATTTTGTTGTGGTCTCAACTACTGTACTCCCTGTTTCTGCCCCCATAATTGTTGACATAATTCATATCTTCCCTTGCCCCTTGATTATCGCCTTCTCCGCTCCATGAAAAAATATAATACTGATTAATAAAAGGTGTACACATTCCTCCATTTGTTTTATCAATAATATGTACATGTTATGTACCCATCTCATCAATCTTCTTTGTCGATATGCTCATCTGGGTCATGAGTATGGCCATGTTCTCTACTTGCGAATTATTGGGATCAAGAGGAACTGAATGCACTATGGGTGCCAGTGTCGTACCTTTAGGCATCCACCCTGAATATGTGACATCTTATCAAGAAGGATTTTGCACTTGATGAATTTTTTACTTAAGAATGCACCTCTAGCTGAAGCATCAACATTTGCTTTCAAATTGTAGGCTAGCCCCATGTAGAATCCCTGGCCAAGCATCTCGTCTGGAATGCCATGATGTGGACACTTTACTGGCATCCCTTTAAATCTTTCCGAAGTTTCTTGTAGGAACTAGTTGGTTGCTGCTTATACTGCAATATTTCATCAATCTGCCTTGCAGTCTTGTTAGGCGGATAGAACTTGTTTAGAGACTGCTTGACCAATTCCTCCCAGGTGGTAATAGAGTTGATAGGGAGCAAATTTAGCCATGTCTGATCTTCCCCAGTTACCGAGAATGGGAATAGTAGCAGTTTGATAACTTCCGGAATCGCATTTGGATGTCTTTGGGTCATACAAATTGACAGAAAGTTTTTCAAGTGTTGTTGCAGGTCTTCAATGTGTGACCGGAGAACAGTCCCTTATTCTGCAACAGATGCAGCATGTTGTTGGTGATCTGGAATGTCTCTGCTTGAATTGCGGGCACAACTATGACCGTGGCCAGATTATCAGCTGTGGGTTGGGCCCAGTCATAAACTACAGCTTCGGGCACAAGAGGTGCCACCCCTCTAACATTTAAGTCAGCTGGCTCATTCTTGACGTTTCCGTTGACGTTATCTACATCACCCATGTCAAATTCGAGTTGGTGTGATTGTTGAGGAGGTTGAAGTCTTTTATTGGCACGGTTCAATGCCCTGAATATTTTCTCGGGGTCTGAGAGTCCTTCTAGTAGTTCTTCAGTCCTCGAAGAATTCCTAGTCATACACCTACTTTCCACAACAGTTCAAATGTTAGAATTTCAAAGAAAAGATTGGGTATAAAGAAACTTACTACACTTCGAATTTTTGTACTTCTTTCAATTCTATTGATAGCAACGTTAAGTTTTCCGGAAAAGGCGACAAAATTTGATCACACTCAACCGAGTCTCGCAAAAGACTATGGGAGTTGCAAATATAATCTGAGTATTTATGCCCATAGTCGAACCATCGAGAACTAACCTATTAATTACCATTGTTAGATTTACTAAATTCATGCAATCAATTTTTCCAAACTTTGTGATTCACAATTGATGATATTTCTAACAACTAAATACAGAAAGTAATTAACAGATGAATATTAACTATGCTTGATGTGTAAACAGTTGGAATAAGGTCTAAGGTAATGGTTTCCCCCTTTGTTGATTTCCTTAATTGTATATGTCTTATAACTATAATTTAGTTATCTCTATCAATCACGAACGCTCCAGCTATCATAAATCTTTCTCAATCAATTATGATAATTTACTAGACGAACTCTCTCAAGCTACGCTAGCTATATTCACAATACCGTTCACTTAGATTGCACCTGAGGTATCGTTATCTCTAATCCAACCTCTAAACCCTCGGTTATGACTCTCGTCTATACTCCGGGAGTGATGTTGTTCATACAATTACATAAATATGCACTCTCTCTCATGTAGATACAAAATAAATAGGAACAGATAATTGAGGACCCTTTTAACTAACCACAATCAAAACATAGATGAAAAAATAAAGATTAACAACCAGGTCAAACTATATTAATATAACAACTAAGTCATCCCCAACGAGTTTCATCAAAACCTTAGATTAAGTGATTTAGCTACTCATAACAACGGAGGAATAAACTACGACAATATTCATAATGGAAAATTACCAGAAAAATAGGAGAAAATAAGAACTATGATGTTCTGGGTGTTCTCTCACACTTGTTCTTCTTGCAAAAATAATCTCAAAAAATAACATGCCTCTCTTGGGCGAGTTTTATTGTTTAATAAGGGTTTAGAGCTTAAAATCCCATGTTTTGCACTTCAGTCCCTGAACTTTATGCGTCCTGCCGTGGTCCTACTGCAGTTACGCCAGGACCGCGGCCAGAGTGGCGTTCAGAATCTGCAATAGCATTATGTCGCGGTCCTACCGCGGTTACGCCCGGACAGCGGCAAATCAACTTCAGTTGTGGTTTTGTCCCTTCTCTTGGTGCATTTTGTGGATATTGTATGATTGACCTCTTTTTCTCTGTAATTGATCCCAAAAGTACACCACAACTTCTTTTGTTGGATATAGCCTGCAAAATATGAAAAAAATTAATCAGAGTATTTTGTTATTACTTTTTACCGTAAAAACTATAGAAGAATGTTATTCTTTAGGATCTAATTATACTCTAATTCACCTATTATCACATTTATTTTGAAAATTTTTGCGTCCGCCACTACTCTTGGTGTAACATTGATAACTGGCCAGGAAAATCTGGCTTCAAACATTTCGGTTCAAACAATTTAGTTGAATTTTACAAAATTTTAGGTGCAAGTCGTTTGTTTCCATAATTAGTCACCAGTAACGTACGTTTCTACATGACAAGAAGCTGACATTTTAATGCTAAAAACTCTAGTTGTAAATATGAATAATAAAAAGTGAAGAAAAACGATGTACAATAATGTAAGTTGAAGAATGAATAAAGTACAGCGTTGATTGTATTGCCTATAAACTAACAAGTTGAGCAAAAGTTCAGCTAGTTGTAAAGTCGATTTCTGCCGTAACCAACACGGTTTCTTTAGGTCTTAGGCCCGTAGATTAACAGTTAAGCCATTAGGCGGTGGACTCAATAGAATGGGAATTATTTTGTAAAAGTAGTTCTAGCTTATTGAAATTTGAGCCTATACTTATGAGATCGACTCTAACAGTTTACTTCCTATAGTAAATTCGCCTTATATATATGTATAAGAATTTGTATCTGGATTTGTGGAGTCGATTCTAACCTTTTATTTTCCTCTCGAAATTTGTTAATATATATATATATATATATATATATATATATATATATATATATATATATATATATATATATATATATATATATAAGGTAATTCTAAGCTCCATGCAAGTTCACTTTTTTTTGTGATGCAAGAAGTGTCAAAGAATGTAAATGGAGTTTATCATTCCGAAAAAGTTATTAGACATTACGACACGTAATAAACTTAGATCATTAGGAAACCAGAATATAACAGGTGATGGACCACCAATGTATGAAAATTTTTAAGTACTTGTAACAACCCAATAATTTCTAGCTTTATATATAATATTCCACTTATAAAAAATAATTAATTGGCATGCATGAATAGCAGAGGGTTTTTTATTTTTTTCACAAACATTAAAACCCATCACAATTTTGCACCGCTATCTCCTGTTCTTCTCTCCCTAATTTCTCTCTGCAGAAGCTCTTCGTTCTCCAACCTCTAGACTGATGCTCCAGACGTCAACACAATACAAGAGGGGAGGGTGATTTGTGTGGTACTCAATTTTCGATGTAGAATAACCTGGTTCTTCTAAGTGTTCTAACAACTACTGTTTGCAAAATTAAAAGTACAGATATTAAAGAACACAGAGATTTTTATGTGGAAAATACCAGGCACAAAAGGTGAAAAAATCACGACCTACTATTGAGTAGGATTTTTCCAAACATCCACTAAAATTAATGAGCCAAACACAACATTTACAAAACTCTTGTAAACTTAAGGATTAACTCTAATCCCAGTGTGGCACACAACCTCAGCTGTTGCGACACTTTCAAGTTAATTCTAACTTGAATACTCAAAGTACCTAATACAATTGATTTTATGAAAGCTGAAAGGTACAAGTTCAGATCACCTACTACAATTGAATAAGAATAACAATAAATACAACGGAACTTGTTCTTCTATCTCGTTCAAGTAGCTTCAGGAGTGCACACTTTAATCTCACATAAATTGCTTTCAAAATTGCGTTGCTCTTTGCTCTCAATTTAGTTTAACTTCTGCGTATGTGCATCACTGGAAAAGAGAAAAAACTCAGTTATTTATTGAGTTAGTAATCAGAGTTTGATTGAGACTCAATTGCTGACCCTCCATCGAATTTTAGTTCTTAAACAATACAAACTCCAACCTTATCCTTGATCCGGATCGTGTTATCTTCTCATAAGGAGACTTCTTCTCCATATCCCATATGTAATCTTTTCGATCAGTTCAGAAAATATTGTTGCTTGATCCCTACGACTTATCTTCTTGTGACGACCCGACCGTCGTCTTATGTGTTACTACGCTGTTTCCCCTTATCGTGTTGCTTCATGTTTCAATATCAGCATTAGAGTCGATCGGGTGTAATTGAATTTGTTGATAGGTGAGATTTTGATATGAGGGCCGGAATAGAACTTCGAGAGTTGCAGTAGCTTTGTTAGGTGATTTTGGATGTGTCTGTAAATTTTCAGGTCATTCGGACGTCGTTTGGCCGGGTTTTTTATGGAATGTGAGTTTCGGAAGTTATAGTTGAACTTAGGCTTGAATCTGTTGTGAACTTATGATTTTTGTGTTGTTGAGTGCATTTTTATGATTGGAGCAAGTTCGTACGAGGTTTTAGGATATGTTAGTACATTTGGTTGAGGTCCCGGGGTAATTTCGTATGGCTATCGGGATGAAATCTTAAGTTGAGAAGTGGCAGATCTTGCTCGTATCTGGTATGAGCACTTCTGCGAAAAATGGAATGCAGTAGTGGCTCCACGGAAGCGTGATGTTTGTCGCGTAAGCGGTCAGATGTGGAGCTGGGTAGTTCCGCAGAAGCGGAACTCTTTTCGCCTAAGCGAGTCTACAGAAGCGGACATGAGGTCACAGAAGCGGCTAATGGGGGAGATGGCTTGGATCGCGGATGCGGAAGGATAACCGCATAGGCGGTGACCAGGTAAGTGATAGTTGACCGTAAAAGCGTTCCTTGGGGAAAAAGGGTTGACCGCAAAAGCGGTCGAAAGGACGTAGAAGCGAGAGTCGCATAAGTGGAGGTATGACCGCAGAAGCGGAAATCGGACTGGGCAGATGGGGTTTTATTGAACATTTCATATGCAACTTGAGTTCATTTTTCCACAATTTTTGCACCACCTTGAGAGCTTGTTGGTAGATTTTGAAGAGGGTTTCGACAGGAAGTGATTGGAGGTAAGTCTCGTGGTCTAGAAACATCATTTAATCAAAGGATCATCCATTAATTCTCTGAATTTGGGTATGAAATTAAAGAAACTAGGGCTTGAGTTTTTGACATTTCCAAATTGGAATTTGATAGTTCATTTGAGCTTGGATTTGGGAGTTCTTGGTATGTATGAACTCGTGGCGAGACGAGGATTCTGGAAATGGAAGTTTCGTAATTTTTTGAGAAGCGGGCCCATGGCTCGAATTTTTCTAGTTTCAAGGTTCTTGCCATAATTCGATTATTTTCGATTGAGTATTGTCCCATTTGCATATTGTGATATATTCGCTCTGTTTTTGGCTAGATTCAACGCGCGTGGAGACCGATTTGAGGGGCAAAGGCATTGCGATCTTGAGATTTCGCCGGTTCGAAGTGAGTAATACTTGAGAATGATATCCTGAGGGTTTGAAACCCTGGATTTGCACATCTTAGTGGTGTATTGTGGTGACTTGCATGCTGGACCTGAGCGCGGGGTAGAGTATTGTTAGGGATTGTCACTTGGTACGTCCAGGTTGTTGGTTTTCACTGCGTAATTTCAAATGATTTATTGTTATCATTATGACTTGGGCTTGTTGCCATACTTGGGGCTTCTTGCCGATTATTTGAACTCCTATGAATTATCATCATTGTCTTCCTCACTATTTGAAAGATTATTTGAACTCAGTCCATGTGATTTACACTATTTCATGAACTCAAAAATATATTACTCAAACTGGGAGTTTTAACTGATGTTTGAACTATTGTTTGAGCTGAGTATTATTTCTTTACAGATGCCCGAGGGGCTTTTGACTATTTTGGACTGATTGAGGCTGATGGCCATATGTGAGGGCATGAAGATGATGAAAGGAGGCTTTCAAGCCTCGAGTGTTATATGTGCATATGCATATACATGCATGGATCGGACTGCACGTCACAGTAGCATATTGCATGGTTCGGGTTGCACGCCGCAACGGTGTGATATTGATATTGCGCTTGGGCTGTAGGATCCCTTCTGGAGTCTGAAACCCCTACAGTGAGCGCGGGTACCCAAATGGATTGGGCTACGCACCGTAGCAGTCATGTGTATTGTGCATTGCATTCCTGCATTCGTGCATTCACTCTTGTTTGTACTATGTCACACGATATTTAGCACTCATTTATCATTGGCATACATTTTGTTACTTGCCTTGTTGACCAGATACCCTAGCATTATATGTTAGGAGTGCTGAGCCCGAGAGGCTTATGTTGTATGTTATGAGTTGAGAGTGAGCCCGCGGGGCTGGTACTGTACTGAGAGGTTGATACTGAGCCCGAGGGGCAGGTTTCTAATTACATCCTACTTGTTGAAATTATCATTGCAACTGTCAAAAAAGCATACTTTGAAAGGGGATTTGAAAGTGATATTGAGATTTTCTAAAGGGATTTTTCACAGTATTTCGGTTTTTCTCAAGATGGGTTGTTTTATTTTTTATAGCAATTTGGTGTGCTCATACGTGTTTTGTTATCACTCGGATATTATTATCTCTTATTACCACTGAGTTGGAAGTACTCACTTTACTCCCTGCACCTTGCGTGTAATTGCAGTTATTGTTCACCCGGTAGCGGGTTATTAGCAGGACCGAAGGCCATATTTTGGTAGTTGAGCAAGGTGATCGCCAGCGTTCACGGCACCGCATTGTGACTTTGAGTTCCGATTTTACCTTGTATATATATTTTGTTGGCCCAATAGTAGTTTCCCTACTCATTAGACGCTCGTGACTTGTGACACCCCGATCGGGTTGTATTGGAATAAAATTTTATAGTTAAATTCCATTAAGTATTATTTCTGTTCATTTATGTCTAATAGCTACTTAAAGAGGATTTGGGGTTGTTGGTTGGCCTTGTCTTCACAACGAGGTGCCATCACGACCGGATATGGAATTTGGGTCGTGACAAGTTAGTATCAAAGCCTAGGTTACTAGGTCTCACGAGTCATGAGCAGGGTTAGTAGAGTCTCGTGGATCAGTACATAGAACCTTTAGGAAAACTTCCCATTCTTGGAATTCTTATCGTGCGTACTTGATTCAGTTTGAGATAACTCTTGAAAATTCATTCCACACGTCTGTATGCGCACGTGATCACTCAGTTGTATATGTGCCCTGATGGCTTGTGATTCCTCGATCGAGGGGCAAGAGGTAATCTCCGTGAGTTCAAGTTGGGCCAGTCTGGAGGACTTGAGGCTGGATATTTGCCTATGGCTTGAGCACCGAGGTGCTGATTGTATGAGCAAGTGTTTTGAACTTATATGTTCAGTGTTGTTCTTATTAGCCTGAATGGCGGCCGGATATCCATGTGATGAGTATATTAGTACTGTGAGGTGTATCCATATAATTTTGGAAGTTACGAAGAAGTCTGATGGATAAAAGATGAGCTGTTAAGTGTTTGTTTCTTATTGCGGTCTGTTGCAGCCTGAGGCATGGGCGCGTGAAGAATATTTTCGAATCCCCTAGTTGGAAAGTGAGGTGCAATACATGTGGCGGTATGAGTTCAGATTTAGAAAGATTAAATGGCGGGGTATTACGTATGCGATGGTGGAAGGTATGTGGAAATATTTAAATGAGGCGAAACAGGTGGGTTATCTCCTACGGAGGGTTTTGAGCAATATGATCCTTATGTGTATGTAAAATATCTCATGCGTAGTTGAAGGGTATGTGTTGTATTTTGACGAATTGGGAAGCTTAAGAAAGTGGACTCAGCTGATGTGGAAATGAATGCGAGGTTTGGAGAGAATGTCAGTGCTAGATGGTCTGTGTATTCACAAAACTTGTAAATGATTTGAGTTTGATCTCATTGTGGCATCATTAGAGTAAACATGTTATGTGTTGGTAAGAGTGCCTTAATATATGGCTTCGAGCCAAGTCGCGGAGGTTGCTGTTGGTCAGCTGATTGCATAGTTATGTGCTATGTTGGTTCCGTTTTGAGGTATGATGGCGGATCAGTTCTAGTTACAGAAATTGAGCCGAGGATTGCACATATGAAGGAAAATTTCTACAAAGGTTATATGGTGCGTTCATAAATGTGAGAAAATACTAGGATGTTTTGAGCTACTGTTGATAAAGAATGCTCAATGCATAGAGAAGAAAGATGGTTGTTGTATCTGTATGAAATCATGTTCTGCGGTGTCTGAGTAGTTATACGGCACGAGTGGCTCCGTTCAATTAGGGCAGGACAGCTGAATAAGAGTGAATGAATCTCGAGATAGGTTTTACTATGTTCAAGATTTTGCATGTAACAATCAGGTGTTTTAAGTTTTTGTATGTGGCTAGATATTATGTATTCATTAGAAAAGATCAAGACTTATGGTATTTTATGTTAATCATGGGATTCTACTTATCCGTATTTGGAAGGTAATGGTAACGAATTCAGATTCGCAACTGTAATATTGCATTTTTTGGAAGCATTTGAGAGGGTATTCAGTGGCCTATGGGTCTTAGACAATGTGGTTTTATGTGGTAACCTGGGTTGAGGTATCGTGGTGCTATAACAAAGGAGAAAATCAAACTAAAGAGGAGCCGGGAAGGAAATTGGATAAATGGAATAGCTTGATAATGAATCGAATCGGTACAGTAAGGATATGATTAGTTATTGTATGTGTTCAAGGTAATGAGCCTTACAGGTATTGAGCGGCGAAGCTTTTAAGTGCTGGCGGTTTGTTTAACTTGGTTTGGGTATAAGGGTTCAGTCCTGGTAGTTTAGCTTGTGCAATGGAATTGGGAGAAAGAGTTCTTGATATGTTTTACCGTGGTGAAAATTAGTATCTTTGCTATGGGTATATGCGAAGCATGGAGTGTGTAATAATTTTTCTCCTATATGGGATCATGAAAGTTCTTGACTAGCTGAGTGCATTGATGTCTGTGGCGCATGCGAGAGATAGAAGTCCTCATGTTATCCTAGTGTCGTATGGTCTATATATTATGGTATGGATAATTGAGATTCGCGTGTTCAAGGTTTTGGTTTAGTTCATAATGGGAAGTCATTAAACTCTTGAGTAGAACAGACAACTACATGTGAGTAAAAAATCGATCTTCAGATGATTTAGGTGATGTAAATTGATGATACGTCAGTAGTATTGCGACATTTTCATGTTGGATTGACTGCGGATATTTGAGTTTTTTGATAACGCAGGATATTTTGAATATCTTTCGTGGTATGAATGGATACTTGATGTGTGTTATGTATTCGTACGGCGGAGTGTGGGATCAGGCATAGTGATTCATGCGTTATATGTGTTGGAGACTATAAGTTCTCGTGATCCGACTATGCAGTAGTTGTAGGTCGTGTGTATCGACATCGTCTAGCAGTTGTTAGAAACTGGAGGTCGTAGTGGATCTTTCTTTGCTTGGTTTGTTTAGTTTGGGTTATGATATTAGATTGTAGACTGGTTGTCCCAATGTCAGGTTGTCTAGAATGATGTGTTATTGGCTATGTCGTAAAAAGCCACAGGTTGCGTGGTAAGGTGCATCGAATTATTGTTCTAGCAGATTAGTTTATGTTCCGAAGACCAGCGGACAGTTGGCATGTATTGCTTTGTTAATTGGGCCTTCGTGGCGGATGTCGGTGCAAAGGTTTCTACCATTGATTCAGTTCAGGTAAGGGACTTTTCGGATGCGTTTCTCGCGGCCGGGCATGAGGCTATATGTGTTTATGTAATGAGCAAATTTGACTCGATGTGCATCTCCTTTTGTGAGATATATGTGTGGATTGGGTGGTATGCCGCCACAGGTATGGTATCTGATTCGGGTTGCACGCTGCCACGGGTATGCTATCTGGAGCGGGTTGCACGCCGCAACAACGTTATTTTCAGAGTAGTTTTCTATATGCTGCCGTACTTTTTGGTTTCTGAGGAAAGTCCGTATTGGGTGATGCTCGGAGAATAGGCGTCCTTTCATGATTGAATTGTGCATAATACTTGCTACACCGTAGGTGTGACGGATTGCTTGGTTTGAGACCTCAATCTGTGCATGACTGTTTGTGTTAAGCATGGTGACTTGAGGTGCTTCATGGGTAATAGTGTTTGGATAGAATCACGCGTTGTGGCAAGGCCACGTGATGTTATGACCTTTCGAGGAGGATTCAGGTTCTCTATTTCTATGATGTGAGATGGGATCTCAGTTATGTGTTGTGATCATACAGAGTAATTTACATTACAGCTCTTTCGTTTGAGTTAGTTCTCCTGATTTGAGTGTGTTAAGATCGTTTCTTGGTGCATGTGTTGAGCACGTTGTGGCTTAGGCCGGTGTTGAGGTGTCATATCACCGCAGTGGTGTGTTGTAGTTGAGATGATTGTTGGAGTCATTAATGAGTACAAGCATATTTGATTTCAGCTTGTTAGAGGTTTGGCACCAAAATCTATTATAGTATCAGTCATAAAGGAAATGGACTCATGAATGGGTGATCTGAGAGATGGGTTCGGTTTATCACGTGTTTCAGTTTCCGTTGGCAATATATGAATGTGTTTGGAAAAGACTTTAGCTAATAAAAAGGTTTTTCTATCAGTATTTGAATATTGTGGGCAATTGCTGGGAACAGATGCCATCGTCTTGAGTGTTTGGGTTGTGTATTATACCATATGATCTAACCTGGAGTGGCGAGTATGGGTTATTACTGTTGGTTCAAGTTTATTCTGAGTACAGATACGGGGTTCTGATCTGGTGCATGATTTCGGGAAGTGCAATGTGGTTTACGGTTTAGATGGACTCTGAAATTCTGGCTATGGTGTTATCGGACCTATGTGAGATAGGTTGACGTGGGATCACCCCGAGTATATGCTTGGTAAGGTCATTAAGCTATAGGGTTGCTTCTAGTACAACTTTGGGTATGCTCGAGGATGAGCGTTTGTTTAAGTTGGGGAGGATGTGACGACCCCACCCATTGTCTTATGTGTTACTGCTCCGTTTCCCCCTTATCGTGTTGCTTCATGTTTCAATATCAGCATTAGAGTCGATCGGGTGTAATTTAATTGGATTTGGTTGGAAAAAAAGGCACATGGCCTTTTAGAAGGAAACTTGTTTTGGAAAAGTCAACCGAAGTTGATTTGTGAGTTAGAAGGCTCGGATGTGATTTTCAATGATTTCGGGTAGCTTCGGGAGATGATTTTTGACTTAGGAGAGCGATCAGAATTGAATTTGGAGGTCCGGTGTAGAATTAGGCTTGAATTGGCGAAGTTTGAATTTTGGCGGATTTCGATTGATAGATGAGATTTAGCTCAAAGGGTCGGGATGGAATTTCGAGAGTTGCAGTATCTTCGTTTGGTGATTTTGGATATGTCTACAACGTTTCAGGTCATTCGAACGTCGTTTGGTCAGGTCTTTGATCGAATGTGAGTTTCAGAAGTTATATGTTAAATTAGGCTTGAATCCATCGTGAATTGATGATTTTTTTTTGTTTGACAAATTTTTATGATTTGAACAAGTTCTATGGGGTTTTAGGATATGTTGGTACATTTGGTTGAGGTCCCGGGGCCTCGGGGTAATTTCGTATGGCTATCATGATGAAATCTTAAGTTGAGAAGTGGCATATCTTGCTGGTATGTGGTATGAGCGCTACTATGGAAAATGGACCGTAGAAGCGGCTTCGCGGAAGCGTGATGTTGTTCACGTAAGCGGTCAGATGTGGAGCTAGGTAGTTCCGCAGAAGCGGAACTCTTTTCGCCTAAGCAAGTCCGCAGAAGCAGACGTGAGGTCGCACAAGCGGCCAATGGGGGAGTTGGCGTGGATTGCGGATGCAGAAGGATAACCACATAGGCGATGACCGCGTAAGCGGTAGTTGACCGAAAAAGTGGTCCCTGGGAGAAAAGGGTGGACTGCAAAAGCATTCGAAAGGACGCAGAAGCGAGAGCCACATAAGCGGAGGTATGATCGCAGAAGAGGAAATCGGCCTTGGCAAAAGGGGCTTATTGAACATTTCATTCGCGACTTGGGTTCGTTTTTCCACCATTTGTGCACCACCTTGAGAGATGATTAGTAGCTTTTGAAGAGGGTTTCGACGGTAGGTGACTGGAGGTAAGTCTCATGATCTACAAACATCATTTAATCAAAGAATCATCCATTAATTCTCTGAATTTGGGTTGAAATTGAAGAAACTAGGGCTTGAGTTTTTGACATTTCCAAATTGGGATTTGATAGGACATTTGAGCTCGGATTTGGGAGTTCTTGGTATGTATGAACTCTTGGCGAGACGAGGATTCCGGAAATGTAAGTTTCAGAATTTTTATAGAAGCGGGTCCGGGGCTTGGATTTTGCTAGCTTCGAGGTTTTTACTATAATTCGATTGTTCTCGATTGGGTATTGTCCCATTTCTATATTGTGATGCATTCGCTCTATTTTTGGCTAGATGTGATGTGCTTGGAGGCCGACTTGAGGGGCAAAGGCGGCACGAGCTTGAGATTTTGCCGGTTCGAGGTGCGTAATACTTGGGAATGATATCCTGAGGGTTTGAAACCCCGGATCTGCACATCTTAGTGCTGTATTGTGGTGACTTGCACGCTGGACGTGAGCGTGGGGTAGAGCACCATTGGGGATTGTGACTTGGTCCGTCCCGTTTGTTGGTTTTCACCGCAATATTTCAAATGATTTATTGTTATCATTATGACTTGGGCTCGTTGCCATATTTGGGTTTTCTTGCAGACTATTTGAACTCTTTATGAACTATCATCACACTCTTCCTTACTGTTTAGATGATTATTTGAACTCTGTCTATGTGATTTACACTGTTTCATGAACTCAACTATATTTTACTCAAACTGTGAGTTTTAACTGATATTTGAAATATTGTTTGAGCTGAGTATTATTGCTTTACGGATTCCCGAGGGGATTCTTACTATTTTGGACTGATTGAGGCTGAGGACCATATGTGAGGGCATGAAGATGATGTAAGGAGACTTTCAGGCCTCGAGTGTTATATGTGCATGTGCACATAAATGCATGGATCGGACTGCACGCTACAGTAACATATTGCATGGATCGGGCTGCACACCGCAACAATGTGATATTGATATTGTGCTTGGGCTGTAGGAGCCCCTCCGGAGTCTGAACCCCGACAGTGAGCGCGGGTACCCAAATGGATTGGGCTACGCGCCATAGCGATCATAGGCATTGCATTGCATTCATGCATTCACTCCTGTTTGTACTACGTGGAACGACATTTAGCACTCATTTGTCATTGCCATACATACTGTTACTTGCCTTGTTAACCAGATACCCTGGCGTTATATGTTAGGAGTGCCGAGCCCGAGAGGTTGATGTTGTATGTTGTGAGTAGGGAGTGAGCCTGCGGGGCTGATATTGTACTAAGAGGTTGATACTGAGCCCCAGGGGCAGGTTTCTGATTACTTCCTACTTGTTGAAATTATCTTTGCAACTGTTGATAAATCATACTTTCAAAGGGGATTTGGAAGTGATCTCGAGATTTTCTAATGGGATTTTTCACAGTATTTCGGTTTTTCTCAAAAATGGTTGTTGTGTCTTTTATAACAGTTTGGTGTGCTCATACGTGTTTTCTTATCGCTCAGATATTATTCTCTCTTATTACCACTGAGTTGGAAGTACTCACTTTACTCCCTGCACCTGCGTGCAATTGCAGGTATTGTTCACCCGGCAACGGGTTATTTGCAGGATCGAAGGCCATATTTTGGTAGTTGAGAAAGATGACCGCCAGTGTTCGCGGCACCGCATTCCGACTTTGAGTTCTAGTTTTACATTGTACATATATTTTGTTGGCTCAATAGTAGTGTCCCTACTAATTAGATGCTCGTGACTTGTGACATCCCGGTCGGCTTGTAATGGAATGAAATTTCATAGTTAAATGCCATTAAGTAGTATTTCTATTCATTTATGTTTAATAGCTGCTTAAAGAGGATTTGGGGTTGTTGGCTGGACTTGTCTTGCCGAGAGGCGCCATCACGACCGGGTATGGAATTTGGGTCATGACAAGTTGGTATCAGACCCTAGGTTACTAGGTCTCACGAGTAATGAGCAGGGTTAGTAGAGTCTCGCGGATAAGCACAGAGACGTCTGTATTTATCCTCGAGAGGCTGCAGAACCTTTAGGAAAACTTCCCATTCTTGGAATTCTTATCTTGCGTACTTGATTCAATTTGAGATAACTCTTGAAAATTCATTCCACACGTCTGTATGTGCACGTGAGCGCTCAGTAGTATATGTTCCTTAATGGCCATTGATTCCTCGATCGAGGGGCGAGAGGTAATCTCCGTGAGTTCATGTTGGGCCAGTCTTGAGGACATGAGGCCGGATGTTTGCCTATGGCTTGAGCACCGAGGTGCTGATTATGTGAGCAAGTGTTTTGAACTTATATGTTCAGTGTTGTTCTTATTAGCCGGAATGGTGGCTGGATATCCATGTGACGACTATGTTAGTACTGCGAGGTGTATCTATATAATTTTGGAGTGACGAAGAAGTCTGATGGATAATAGATGAGATGTTAAGTGTTTGTTTCCTATTGCAGTCTGTTCTGTATCCCGAGGCATGGGCGCATGAAGAATATTTTCGTATCCCCTAGCTGGAAAGTGAGGTGCAATACATTTGGCGGTATGAGTTCAGACTCAAAACGACTAAATGGCTGTGTATTACGTATGCGATGTTGGAAGGTATGTGGAAATATTGAAATGAGGCGAAGCAAGTGGGTTATCTCCTGCAGAGCGTGTGGTACGCCTACCGCGAGATTTGAGAAATGGGATCAGTTTTCACGCTTGCAACAAGATGAAACTGAATATAAAATTTGCCTGTATTTCCCTTTATGCGTGTTAGAAGTTAAATTGTAGCTTCCATATTATTTTTTTATATTCTGTTTTAACTGCTATCCCCGAAGCATGTTTCCGTTGCCCATCTTAATTGCGTATTACTTGTTTACTTTCTATCATATATTATATAATTGCACAGGGTCCTAGCTTCATAACTATCTCGTCAGGGTTAGGCCAGACACTTACCAGCTCATGGGGTCAGTTGTGCTGATACTGCACTCTGTGCTCTTTTGTATAAATCCCGACACCGGAGCAGAATGCAGTGCACAGCAGTAGTTTCGGAGCAGGCCTGCAGTCCACGAGATCCCGAGGTAGTCCTGCAGGCATCCGCAGGCCCAGCATCTCCTCTATCTCTACTTACATTCTGTTATCTCTTGTATTTGAGGCAGATATTGTTATTTTCTTTCAAACGTTTGTATGTAGTAAATCTTAGTAGTCCGTGAGTATTGTGACTCCAGTTCTTGGGTATAGGCATATGTTGATCTTTGTTCAGCTTGTTTAATTTATCTCTTCTGTTTTAAATAAATGTTTCCGCTATTAATTAGATATTTAACACTTGTTGCAATGATTGATGAAAAGGATTTAAAAATAAAGGAGTTAGGAGTTTATCGCTTATGGCTTGCCTAGCTTCTACGAGTATGCGCCATTACGACCCCGAAGGTGGGAAATTCGTGTCGTGACAAGTTGGTATCAGAGCTTTATACTGCATAGATCTCACAACTCACGGACAAGATCAGTTGAGTATGGGGGATCGGTATGGAGACGTCTGTATTTATATCCCAGAGGCTAGAGAGTTAGGAAAAGTTTCACTTCTATTCTTCCCTATCGTGCAATTTTGTTCCCTTAATGCTGAATTGAAACCTCTACTCTTGTCCTTTCACGAATGGCGAGGTCATGTACTGCTTCTTCAGTCGAGCAGCAGCACAGATTGGTGATAGATCAGCTACGTGTTTAGAGACTTTGTGGAGGTTGGATAGGTTTTACCAATCTCTTCACTACTACTTTCAGCGATGCATCTTCTGAGGATCCCTAACATTATCTAGACACATGTCATGAGGTTCTCAGGAACATGGTGATCATGGAGACCAATAGGGCCGATTTTGCTACTTTTCGCATGTCTGGATCCGTCATGACCTGTTGGGGATATTATTGATTGTCTATACCAGTTGGGTCATTAGGTTTGACTTGAGAATGGTTCACACAGCTATTTCTGGAGAAGTTTCTCCCTATCACTCGGAGAGAGGCCTATCAGAGGTAGTTTACGTGTCTCAAACAGGGTTCTATAACTGTTACTCAGTACGAGATTAGATTCATCGACTTGGCTCGTCATGCTCTTGTCATACTTCCTACCGAGAGAGAAAGGGTGAGGAGGTTTATCGACAGTCTTATTCAGCCGATTCGTCTTTAGATGGCCAAGCAGATCGGGAGTGAGATTACTTTTTAGGAGGCGGCCTCACAGAGTTGAGAATGTTCTATCAAAGGGAGTTGGTCATGGGTCGGATAAGAGGCCCTGTCATTCAGGAAGATTTAGTGGTACCTCGGCTAGAGGTAGATATTCATACAATATAGGTCATCCTAGAGGCCCTTTCAGTCAGTTCTTCAGGTTTCTCACGGTACTTCACGTAACCGTGGTCCTCATATGGAGTATTTCGATTAGCAGTCCTTCAGTGAACCACCAACACCTATTAGTGCACCACCGCGTCAGAGTTTCCAGGGCTGTCAACCGAGGGCTTGTTTCACTTGTGGCGACTTAAGATATATTGCTAGGTATTGCCCTCGAGCTCCGAGCAGTTCTCCGCATCAAGGTTCCCATGCTATGGTTTAGGCACGAGATGTTCCACAGCCGGCCCATCCAGCTAGAGGTGGGGATAGAGGTGCTAGAGGTGGAGGTAGAGGTCCTAGAGGAGGAGCTCAGGCCACCAGAGGTGGGGCTAGCCAGCAGCAGGCCATCCCAGAGGTGTGATTCCTGGTGGTATGACCCGGCCTCGATGTTATGTCTCCCAGCCAGCCCGAGGCTGAGACTTCAGATGCAGTTATCATAGGTACGGTTCTGGTTTGTGATAGAGATGCTTCAATGATATTTGATCTAAGGTCTACCTACTCGTATGTATCATATTATTTTGCACCGTATCTAGTCACTCCTAGTGATTCATTAGGTATTCCTGTTTATGCATCTACACCGGTGGGTGATTCTATTGCGCTAGATCGAGTCCATCTCTTGTGTAGTTGTGATTGGGGGTCTTGAGGCTTGCATTCATTTGTTGCTTTTAAACATGGTATATTTTGACATTATATTGGGGATGGATTGGTTATCATCTTACCACTCTATCTTAGATTGCCATGTCAAGACTGTGACCTTAGCTTTACCGAGTACGCCTCTTTTAGAGTGGAGAGCGACTCCTGGTCATTATACCCGTAGCGTTACCTCTCATGTGAAGTCTTGGCGTATGGTCGAAAAGGGGTGTTTGAAATATTTTGCGTATATTCGTGATTCTAGTACTGAGGTTCCCTCTATTGATTATGTGCCTATGGTTCAAGAATTTCCAGAGGTTTCTCTTCAGAATTGCCGGGGATGCCCCCCAACAGGGATATTGATTTCTGCATTGATTTGGCTCCAGACACTCAGCCCATTTCTATTCCGCCATATCGCATACCTCTGCCAGAGTTGAAAGAGTTGAAGAAGCAGTTTCAAGACATGTTTGAGAAGGGTTTCATTACACCCAACATTTCACTATAGGGGGCGTCGGTGTTGTTTCTTAAGAAAATGGATGGTCCGATGAGAATGTGTCACGACCCAGATTTTCTATCATCGGGAGTCATGATGGCGCCTACTATTAGGATCTAGGCAAGCGAATTAAATAAATGCTTCTTTTTTCATCATCAACAATCTAAAGAAGGGCAAGACAGTTAATATAAAAGCGGAAGTCTTAAAACATAAATAACAGAAAGCAAGTGCGGAAGTTCAAATACAACTCTACCTAGATCTGGTGTCACTAACTCACGAACGCCTGTAGAATACTAAATACAGAGTCTGTATAAAATACAATATTTTTTTTTCCGGTAAAAGGATAAGAAACAAAATAAAAATAGAAGAGACTCCAAAGCTGCAGATACCTACAAGGCTACATCGATTCTCTGGATAGAAAGCTCGTGCCCAGAATGCTATTACCATTCAAATGTTTCTCCAACACCTGGATCCGTACAAATAGATGTACAGAGTATTGCATTAGCACAACTGACCCCATGTGCTGGTAAGTGCCTAGCCTAACCCGACGAAGTAGTGGCGAGGTTACAACCAGACTCCAGATAAACCTATGTAGAAATATATATATCTATATATATATATATATATATATGTATATATATATATATACACACACACAGACACACACAAAAAAGTAAAATAATATAATAGCGAAAAGTAAACAATTAAAGCTGGGAGGGGGAACATGCTTATGAGGGTAACAGATAAAAATAGACTATCAGGAATAGTAAAGGGAACTACGTTTGATTTCTACTAACACAAAATAAGGGAAAACAAACCACTTTCACTTGTTCAAATTCTTCTCGTTGCAGGCGTGAACCACGATCCCATTTCACAATATCTCGTGGTCGGCGTGCCACACGATCCCTTTCATAATATCTCGTGGTCGGCATGCCACACGATCCCTTTAATAATATCTCGTAGTCGGCGTGCCACACAATCCCTTTCATAATATCTCATGGTCGGCGTGCCACAAGATCCTTTTTCATAATATCTCATGGTCGGCGAACCACACAATCTCTTATCATAATATCTCGTGGTTGGCGTGCCACACGATCCCTTTTCATAATATATTGTGGTTGGCATGCCACACGATCCTTTTTCATAATGTCTCATGGTCGCCGTGCCCTACGATCCCATTCATAATATCTCATGGTCGGCGTGCCACAAAATCCCATTCATTTCAACACAAAACACAAAGTAATCATGGCAAGGGAGATCCAGCTATAACCAAAGTCTTTCAATTTATTCTTAACTCAATTGAATCCATACTTAGTCTCAACAATTACTGGCTTAGAATTAAAGATTTCCAACCAAGTCCACATATATAACAATTAAGAATTTGATAATTTAGCAATGTTGGACTCATGGTCATGCTGGACACCAATGTATATATACTCGTCACCATGCCTATGCCCCGTACTCGACAAATAGCAATTAGCAAACAAGACTCTACTCCAATTACCTCAAGCCAAAGTTAGACCAAACACTCACCTCGAATACTCAAAACTCAACTCAAGACTCTAGTAAAGCTTTACCCCTCGAATTCACCACAAAACCGCTTGAATCTAGTCACAAATTTATTGAATGTATCAACAAATGCTTATCGAATAAATTTGAATGTATAAGAATGAATTTCCCAAAGTTTTGCTCAAAAAATTCCCAAAATTACCCAAGGCCCACGCGGACAAGACCCAAGGTTCGAACAAAAACCTGGTTACCCACTCCCCCACGAGTTCATATATATGATTTGTTTTGAAATCAGACCTCAAATTAAGGTCAAAATCACCAATTTTTAAGAAAACCTAAGTTCTACCCAAAATCCCCAATTTCCCCATACAAATTTTTGATTTAAAGTTGAAATCATGTTAAAATATGCTAATGAGTGAAGACAATAGTTTAGAAATCACTTACCAATCATTTTGGAGAAGAAACGTTGTTTGAAAAATCACCTCTGATGCTTTTGGGGTTTTGATATGTGTAAAATAACTGAAATTCACGAGTATTTATACCCATCTGAAGTACGTCGCACGGACCGCTCAAGAAGGGCCACGGCCTCACATGATTTCTGAAGGCTTGCGAATCACTACCCAGCTCGGATGACACCAGGCCGATCGTAGCCGCGAAGCACCCACCACGGACCGCGCAAAAGCGACCACGGCCATGCTGGCCCCTCCGCGGCAGCACACGTTTTCACGCGGGCCGCACCAGAAGGTTCAGAGACTACTCTTTTTTTATCCTAAACCAGTAACATATGATATTTTATCTTTGAAGAATCTGGGAACCTACTTGAAACTCACCCAAGCCATCGAGACTCCAAGCCAAACATA
Organism: Nicotiana benthamiana; assembly: GCA_034376525.1. Lineage (NCBI taxonomy): Eukaryota > Viridiplantae > Streptophyta > Magnoliopsida > Solanales > Solanaceae > Nicotiana > Nicotiana benthamiana. Next base: position 124,460,617 of record CM067338.1, on the reverse strand, counting down.
CACACTGCCTCAAACACCCTACAGACTTCCTCGTGCGATCAAATCACCAAAATAACATCGTATACATAGAATCAAGCCTCAAAACTCAAGATTCCTTCAATTTTTCATGAAACGCCAATTTTCCATTTTATGTTCGAAATACATCAAATGAAGTCCATTTTAAACCAAACTTTACAGAAAGCACTTAAATCACATATAAGACATGTACAGGGCATCGGAACAAAAGTACGGATCCGATAAAATAGTCTTCTGATCAAATTTCTTTTTCATTTTCCTTAATTAATTCCAGAAAATAATTTCACACAAAAATTCATTTTCCCGAGCTTTGGACCTCTAAATTAGATTCGGGGTCTACGCCGGAGTCCCATATTTTTTAACGGACCCTCCAGGACCGTCAAATCACGGGTTTGGATCCATTTACCTAAAATGTTGACTGAAGTTAAAATTAATTATATTATATCAAAATTCATTATTTTATCACAGTATTCATATTTAAGCTTTTCGGATATGTGTTCGAACTGCGCACGCAAGTTGAGGCAATCCTAAATGAGGTTTGAAGGCCTCGGAGACACAAAAATACTGAGAAATATGGTGATGACCCTTTCTCCACCTTTAAAACAATCGTTCATACTCGAACGGACAAAAGAAGGAGGTACCTGAGTTAGGAAATAGATGAGGATAATGGCTCCGCATATCAGACTCGAACTCCCAGGTTGATGCCTCAGGAGGCTGAACTCTCCACTGAACACGCACAGAAGTTAAACTCTTTGACCTCAACTATCGAACTTGTCGGTCTAGAATAGCTACCTGCTTCTCCTCATAAGACAGATCCTTGTTCAACTGGACAGTGCTGAAATCTAACATGTGGGCTGGATCAGCGTGATACCTACAAAGAATGGACACATGAAAAACTAGATGCACGACTGACAAGCTAGGCGGAAAGGCAAGTCTATAAGCCACCTCTCCCACACGATCAAGAAGCCATCTCTCCCACACGATCGAGAATCTCAATTGGACCAATGTACCTAGGGCTAAGATTTACCTTCTTACCGAATCCCATCAAGCCCTTCATAGGTGACACACAGAGCAATAATCGCTCATCAACCATGAAAGCCATATCTCGAACTTTGCGGCTTGCATAATTCTTCTGCCTTGACTACACTGTTAGAAGTCTGTCCTGAATGATATTGAACTTATCCAAGGCCTCCTGAAATAAATTCGTACCCAACAACCGAGCCTCTCCCAGTTCAAACCATCTAACTGGAGACCGACATTGCTACCAAACAACACCTCACATGGAGCCATCTGAATGCTGGGCTGGTAGCTGCTGTTGTAGGAGAACTCTGCTAAAGGCAAAAACTAGTCCCACGAGCCTCCAAAATCAATGGCAAAACCTCGAAGTATATCCTCCAATATCTGAATCATTCACTCATACTGTCCGCCCGTCTGAGGATGAAATATTATGCTTAACTCAACTCGGGTGCCCAACTCCTTCTAGACTGCTCCCTAGTAGTGCGAGGTAAACTGCGTACCCCAGTCTGAAATGATAGATACTGGCACCCCATGAAGGCGAACAAACTGTCTGATGCAGATATCAGCTAGCTTCTCGAATGAATAAGTGGCCACAACAGGAATAAAATGTGCTGACTTTATTATCCTATCAACAATGACCCAAATAACATCAAACTTCTTCCAGGTCATCGGAGCTCAATCCTCTGAAACAATCCACCAGGCCCCTGATGCTCGTACCTAACATGGTGACAGTTGAAACATTGAGTTATATATGCAACTATGTCCTTCTTCATTCTACGCCACCAATAGTGCTGCTTTAGATCCTGATACATCTTTGTGGTGCCTGGATGAATAGGATACCGAGAACTATGGGCACACAAAGTCGCCCCTAAAATCTCAAAACACCATCACTATCTAAGGTCACCTTCTTGGCACCTACACGTTACACCCTGTCTCTCAGGACACACAAACGGGGATCATCAAACTGCCGCTCACGGATACGCTCCAACAATGAATAACGAGCAACCGTGCAAGCTAATACTTGGGTAGGATACAAAATATCTAACCTCACTAACGGATTGGTCAAGGCCTGAACATCCAAAGCAAACGGTCTCTGGCTGAGCGGAATACAAGCAAGACTACCCATGCTGGCAGACTTACTACTCAATGCATCAGCCACCACATTGGCCTTCCCTGGGTGGTACAAGATAGTAACATCATAATATTTCAACAACTTCAACCACCTCATCCGCCTCAAATTCATCTCTTTTTGTTTGAACAAGTACTGAAGACTCTTGTGATCAGTGCACACCTCACACGTCACACCATATAGATAATGCCTCCAAATCATCAAAGCATGAAGAATGGCTGCCAACTCTAGATCATGAACCAGATAATTATTCTCGTGGATCCTCAGCTGCCTCAAAGCATAGACAACGACTCTGCCATCTTGCATTAATAATGTACCAAGCCCAATACGGGAAACATCATAATAAACTGTATAAGGCCATGAACCTGTGGGAAAAACCAATACTGGTTCCGTAGTCAGAGCTGCCTTGAGCTTCTGAAAGCTCGCCTCATACTCATCCGACCATCTGAACTAGGCACCCTTCTGATCAATCTGGACATCTGGGCTGCAATGGACAAAAACCCCTCCACGAACCGACGGTAGTAGCGCTAACCATAAGAAACTCCAAATCTCTGAAGCTGATGCTGGCCGAGGCCAGTTCTTGACTACCTCAATTTTCTTCGGGTCTACCTGAATATCCTCTACTGATACAACAGGACCCAGAAATGCAATCTAACTCAACAAGAACTCACACTTAGAGAACTTAGCATATAACTAACTATCCTTCAGAGTCTAAAGAACCACTCTGAGATGCCGCTCGTGCTCCTCCTGACTGTAGGAGTATCAGAATATTACCAATGAAAACTATCACGAACAAATCCAAATAAGGTCTGAATACTCGGTTCATCAACTCCATAAATGCTGCCGGGCATTGGTCAACCCAAATGACATGACCAAAAACTCATAATGCCCATAGCGAGTGCGGAATGTCGTCATAGGGACATCAGACGCCCTAGTCCTCAGCTGATGTTAGGTAGATCTCAAATCTATCTTTGAAAACACCTTTGCACCCTGAAGTTGGTCGAACAAATCGTCGATCCTTGATAGTGGATACCTATTCTTGATCTTAACCTTGTTCATTTCCCGGTAATCAATGCACATCCTTATCGAACCATCCTTTTCTTCACAAGCAGCACCGGCACACCGCAAGGCAAAATTCTTGGACTAATGAAACCCTTCGCAAGCAAATCCTGCAACTGATTTTTTAACTCTTTCAACTCTGGCGGAGCCATGCGATACTGCGTAATGGAAATAGGTTACGTTCTCGAAGTTAGATCGATACAGAAATCAATATCCCTATCGGGAGGCAAAACTGGTAGGTCTAAAGGAAAACCTCAGCAAACTCCTGAACCTTGGATACAACATCAATAGAAGGGAACTCTATGCTGGAATTGTGAACATACGCCAAATAAGCTAAATATCCCTTCTTGACCATGTGTCGAGCCTTCACATACGATATAACATTACGGGTCAAATAATCTGAAGTCCCTCTCCACTCCAAATAGGGGAATTCTAGCAAAGCCAAGGTTACAGTCTTGGTGTGACAACCCAAGATAATACGGGGACAACCAATCCATCCCCAATATAACTTCGAAATATACCATGTCTAAAAGCAACACATCAACACGGGTCTCAAGACCCTCAACACTACTTTGCAGGAATGATGCACTCAGTCGACTACTATAGAATCACCCACCGGTGTAGATACATAAACAGGAATACTCAGTGCATCACTAGGCATAACCATGTGTGGTGCAAAATAGGACGACAAAAACGAATATATAGATCTAGGGTCAAATAGCACTGAAGCATCTCTAATAAAACTCAGAATTGTAGCTGTAATAACTGTATCTGATGACTCAGCCTCTGGCCTAGTATGAAGAGCATAACACTGGGACTGGGCCCCACTTCCCTGAACCACATCTCTAGGACGATTGGCTGCTGGCTAACCTCTTCCTCTGGCGGTTTGAGCTCCACCTCTATGACCTCTACCTCCACCTCTATGACCTCTGCCCCTAAATCTAGCTGGCTGGGCGACCTGTAGAACCTCTAGGGCCTGAATCATAGCACGAGAACTATGATGCTGAGAGCTGCTAGAAGCTCGGGGTAATACCTGGCAATGTGCCAAATATCGCCACACGTGAAACAATCCCTCGGTCATTGGCAATAATGAAGTGGTGGTGTACTGATAGACTGCTGACCAGGATAATACAACTGGGAACCAACCAACCTCGGGCAAGCCCTCATGAGATGACCATACTGCTACACTCATAACATCCACGCGACTGTTGTAGCTGCAAAAACTGAGGCTAACCCTGTTGACCTGAATGACCACCTGAAGTAACATGAGTGACATGGGGAGCTAACTAAAGGGGCCTAGAAGAATGACCTCTACCTCAAAACGGGGTACCGCTGAATCTTCCTTCATGACGGGGCCTCTTATCCTACCTATGATAGTCTCCCTATGGCAGAACCACCTCAAGCCTACGGCCCATATTGGCAGCTTCCTAAAAAGTGATCTCACTCTCGGCTTGAGCCACTATACCCGGCTGACCTGCCACCGCTGGCTGAATTACTAGAAGCAAACCCGCTCAATCACGCTCTCCACAAAGTATACACATCTGACCAAAGTTTCCTGAAGAACTAGGGTGGCTATGAACCCCTCTGGGACCTAAGCTGGGCCCACCGAAGCTGTTGGACCTGGAACCTCCTCGTCAAAACCAATCTGAGGCTCCACTTCTAGTGTTGCTGCTCGGGGCTGAGCTCTACCTCTGCCTTGGCCTATAGCAAGGCCTCAGCCTTGCCCTCTGCCCCTAATAGGAGCTACTGCTGGGGGCTCGGTCTACTGAGCAGTAGATCAGGAAGAGCGTGTTCTCGCCATCTGCGAAAGAACAGAGTAGAAATTCAATCGGTGGTTGAAAAATAGAACCGCATAAAAAAAAGAACAAATGTGAAGTTTTCCCTAACTCTGTAGCCTCTGGGGATAAATACAGATGTCTCTATACCGATCCCTCAGACTCTACCGAATTTGTCAGCGAGTTGTGCGACCTATGAAACCTAGTGCTCTGATAAAAATTTGTCATGACTCACCATCAGGAGTTGTGATGGCGCCTACTATTTGGAGCTACAATTAAATAAATTCTTCTTTTAACATCATCAACAATATAAAAAAGGGCGAGACATTTAGTATAAAACCGAAAGTCTTAAAATATAAATAACTGAAAGCAAGTGCAGAAGTTCAAATACAACTCTACCCAGATCTGGTGTATCTAAACCATGAACGTCTATAGAATACTAAATATAGAGTCTGAATAAAATACAAGACTATTTGTTCCGGTACAATGATAACAAACGAAATAAAAATTGAACAGACTCCGAGTCTGCGGACACCTACAATGCTACCTCGATGTCTCTGGATAGAACGCTTGCTCCCAGAATGCTATTGCCACTCAAATGATGCTCCATCACCTCGATTTGTGCAAAAAGATGCACAGAGTGTTGCATCAGCACAACCGACCCCATGTGCTGGTAAGTGTCTAGCCTAACCCCGGCGAAGTAGTGACGAGGCTAGAACCAGACTCCAGATAAATAAATAAAAAAAAAAAATATATATATATATATATATATATATATATATATATATATAAACAAACAAGTACAATAAAATAACAGTGGAAAGTAAATAATTAAAATTGGGAGGGGGGACATGTTTATGGCGGTTAACAAATAAAAACAAACTATTAGGAATAGCAAAGAGAACTACATCTAATTTCTACTAACACATATGGAACACCGACCACGAGATATTACGAAAAGGGATCGTATGGAACACCGACCACGAGATATTACGAAAAGGGATCGTGTGGTATGCCGACCACGGGATATTATGAAAGGGATCGTGTGGCACATCGACCACGAGATATTGTGAAATGGTATCATGTTGCACGCCTGCAACGAGAGGAATTTGAACAAGTGAAAGTGGTTTACTTTCCCTTATTATGTGTTAGTAGAAATTAGATGTAGTTCTCTTTGCTATTCCTAATAGTTTGTTTTTATTTGTTAACCGCCATAAACATGTCTCCCCTCCCAACTTTAATTATTTACTTTCCACTGTTATTTTATTGTACTTGTTTGTTTATATATATATATATATATATATATATATATATATATATATATATATATATATATATATATATTTGTTACATATTTGTTTTTATCTCGTTGCAGGCGTGCAACATGATACCATTTCACAATATCTCGTGGTCGATGTGCCACACGATCTCTTTCATAATATCTCGTGGTCGGCATACCACACGATCCCTTTTCGTAATATCTCGTGGTCGGTGTTCCATATGATCCCTTTTTATAATATCTCATGGTCGGCGTGCCACACGATCTCTTTTCATAATATCTCGTGGTCGGCGTGCCCCACGATCCCATTCATAATATCTCGAATATCTTATGTACTTCCTCATGCGATCAAATTGCCAAAATAATATCGTATACATAGAATCAAGCCTCAAAACTCATGATTTCCTTCAATTTTTCATGAAACACCAATTTTCCATTTTAAGTCCGAAATGCGTCAAATGACGTCTGTTTTCAACTAAACCTATAGAAAGTTCATAAATCACATGTAGGACTTGTTCTAGACATCAGAACCAAAATACGAGCCAGATACTATAGTATTCTGATCAAATTTCTTTTTCATTTTCCTTAATTAATTCCAGAAAACAACACAAAAATTCATTTTCTCGGGCTTTGGACCTCGAAAATCGATTCCGAACATAAGCCCGAGTCCCATATTTTCCTACGGACCCTTCGGGATTGTCAAATAATGGGTCTGGGTCAGTTTACCCTAAATGTTGACCGGAGTCAAAATTAATCATATTAATATCACAATTCATCATTTTCTCACACTGTTCACATTTAAGCTTTTCGGATACGCATTCCGGCTGTCACATAAGTTGAGGAAATCTTAAATGAGGTTTTCAAGGCATCGTAGAAATAGAAAGAAAGAGAAATTAGGTGATGACACTTTTGGTCATCACATAATATGCATTAATTACCGGCAGTTGAACAGGGTTACAATTAGGAATAAGTATCCACTACCGAGGATTGGTTACTGTCGAGTATTTTCAAAGATTGACCTGAGATCTGGCTACCATCAGTTTAGTATTAGGGAATCCCATGTCCCTAAGACAGCTTTTCGCACTCGGTACGGGCATTATGAGTTCTTGGTTATGTCATTTGGATTGACAAATGCCCCAGCAGCTTTTTTGGATTTGATGAGCCGAGTGTTCAGGATTTATTTGGGCTCATTCGTGATAGCCTTCATTGATGATATTATGATATATTCCCGCAGCCAGGAGGAGCACGAGCAACATCTCAAAGTGGTTCTTCAAACTCTTAAGGATAGTCAGCTATATGTAAAGCTCTCGAAGTGTGAGTTCTGGTTGAGTTCAGTTGCATTCCTAGGTCATATCGTATCTGCAGAGGGTATTTAGGTTGATACAAAAAAGATTGAGGAAGTCAAGAACTGGCCTAGACCAGCATCAGCTACAAAGATTCATAGTTCCTTGGGATTGGTAGTCTACTATCGATAGTTCATGGAAGGGTTTTCATCTATTGCAACCCCAATGAACAGGTTGACCAGAAGGGTGCCCAGTTCAGATGGTCGAACGAGTGTGATATGAGCTTTTTCAGAAGCTCAAGATAGCTCTGACTACGGCACCGGTGTTTGTTTTGCCCACAGGTTCAGGGCCTTATAAGGTTTATTGTGATGCTTCTCGTATTGGGCTTGGTGCAGTGTTGATGCAGGATGGCAAGGTCATTGCCTATGCTTTGAGGCGGTTTAAAATTCATAATAAGAACTATGCGGTGCAGGATTTAGAGTTGGCAGTCATTGTTCATGCATTGAATATTTGGAGGCACTATCTATATGGCATGGTGTGCGAGGTGTTCACAGATCACAAGAGTCTTCAGTATTTGTTCAAGCAAAAAAAGAGTTGAATTTGAGGTAGAGGAGGTGGTTAGAGTTATTGAAAGATCATGATGTTACTATCTTATATCAGCCAGGGAAGGCTAATGTGGTGGCCGATGCTTTAAGTAGAAAGTTGGCCACTATGAGCAGTCTTGCTTATATTTCGGTCGTGAGAGGCCGCTTGCTTCAGATGTTCAGGCTTTGGCCAATCAGTTGGTGAGGTTGGATATTTCTGAGACTATTCAAGTATTAGCTTGCACGTTCGCTCGTTCTTCATTATTGGTGTGTATCCGTGATCGGCAGTTTGAGACACGATGCAACGTGGAGGTGCCAAGCAGCTTACATTAGGTGATGATGGAGTTTTGAGATTGCAGGGTTGAGTTTGTGTGCCTAATGTGGATGGGCTTCGGGAGTTGATTTTAGAGGAGGCTCATAGTTCCCGGTACTTTATTCATTCGAGCGCCACGAAATTGTATCATGATTTGCGGCAGCATTATTGGTGGCGTAGAATAAAGAAGGATATCTTTGCATATATGGCTCGGTATTTGAATTGTCAGCAGGTTAAGTCTGAGCATCAAAGGCCTGGTTGATTGTTTCAGAGGATTGAGCTTCCCGAGTGGAAGTAGGAGCGGATCACTATGGACTTCGTTACTGGACTCCCTCATACTCGGAAGAAGTTCAACGCAGTTTGGGTAATTGTCGATAGGCTGACCAAGTCAGCGCATTTCATTATGTGGCAGACTCCTATTCATCCGAGAGGTTAGCTGAGATCTATATACGAGAGTTGCTGGTTTTCATGGTGTGCCAATATCTATTATTTCGGACTGGGGTATGCAGTTTACCTTGCTTTTCTGGAGAGTAGTTCAACGAGAGTTGGGCACCCAGGTGGAGTTGAGTACTACATTTCATCCTCAGATGGACGGACAATCAGAGTGGACTATTCAGATATTGGAGGATATGCTTCGAGCTTGTGTTATTGACTTTGGAGATTCGTGGGATCAATTTTTGCCTTTAGCAGAGTTTTCCTACAGCAACAACTACTAGTCGAGTATCCAGATGGATCCTTATAAGGCTTTATATGGTAGGCAGTGTCGATCTCTGGTTGGATGGTTTGAGCCAGGAGAGGCTCGGTTGTTAGGTACAGATTTGGTTCAGGAGGCCTTAGACAAGGTTAGGATCATTCAGGATAGGCTTCGTACGGCTTAGTCACTACTGGAAAATGAGCCTATGGCAACCGAAGTTTACGCAACGGTTGTATAACCGTTGCCACAGTTCCTCTATTTGCAACGGTTTTAACCGTTACCAAAGGTTTTGGATGCTATTAGTGCACTTTAGCAACCAAACCGTTGCCATTGTATAATAACCGTTGCCGTACGTTTTCCTATAGCTACGATTTCTGTAACTGTTACAATATATATATCAGTGGCAACGGTTTTTTCCAAAATATATTTATAGGAAAGGTTATTGTTCCCTCCTATATTTTTTCGCTTAGCCCGCCAAATTAATACTAACCCTTATACATTTTTTTATTTTATTTTTAATATGTAATACATAGTCAAAACCCATAAATTTTATTTAATTTTTAAATAAAAGTAGATGTGGTCTAGCTCCAGTTATGTTTTCCCCACAAATCTAAACCCTTTTTCACTTTTCCTTTAGTTCCGATCAAGTTCCCCCAATTACTCTAGTCCATCGTCCCCATTTTCTCTTTTTCATTTCACTCTAGCTCCAGTCACATTTTTCCTAAATACGAACCCTTTTCACTTTTCCCTCAACTCCAATTACGTTTTCGATTTTTCCCAAATCACACTAATTCCTCAGAACCATTTTCCCCTTTTAATTTCACACATTGAAATCTCTCAAATCCAGTCGTCCAGTGAGAGATTTGGATGCATCTGCTCGTATTATTCGGCCTGGCGTGACAACTGATGAAATTGATGCGGCGGTGCATGAGGCTACTGTTGCCGCTGGTATGCTGATGGTACTCTGTTTATTTTAATCACTTCTAGTAGTTGCAATTGGTCGTGGAGGCCATTCCCACCTTGTTGGATTTTATTAGATTTCAGGCTTTAGTCAAGTTTGTGTTAAAGCACAACGACTTATTTCCTCTTGACTTACACAATCACTTTTTTCGTGCATATTACACATTTTACTTATACTAGGCAATTCTGAAGGAATTCGAGGAGAAGTGCGGGACCCCAGATTCCAAGCTAAAGCAAGCGGCGGATGCCATCACGGCGGAGATTCACGCCGGCCTCGCCTATGAGGGCGGCAGCAAACTCAAGATGCTTATCAGCTACGTCGGCAATCTCCCCACTGGGTTAGTTACTTGATTTTTTTTGCATCAATTAGTACCTAATCCGTCCGTCACCAAAAAAAAAGAGAGAGGGAGGGGGGTTGGTGGTTAGGTTTGGAGTTCGAGGTTAATTAAAAAATAATTAGAATTTATGTATTTAGAATTATAGAAAAAGTAGTACTTCCTATAGATCATAGTTTATGAAAAGTGATTCGACAAAGCACTACTTTTTTAATGAAACGGATTGTGGAAAAGGGAGTTGTTCATAAAGACATCAATTTATTGGGAGGAATGTAGGATTATTTCTTATGGTATGCGTAATTCGAGAAGTTGATTAGAAATCAAAATAATTTCTCCTGAAGCTTGGCGAATCTTTAGACAAGTAGATTCCTTTGAATATGCTCTGTCTGAAATTGTGTAAAGGGTTTTCCCTTTATTATTTTATACTAATGCTTAAATTTTGAAGTTATGCTATGTAGATATCAATTACCTAAACTTGCATTACAATATTCACAAGATCCCTGTTGTTCTTGTTTCTCTCAATTTACATATTCAATGTGCTACTTAGCTACTTAATCTAGAACAATGTTCAGAAAGCTAAGTTTCATAGATCAGAAAGTGCAGCGTGTAGTTTGGTACTCCAGTGCTCATAACCTTGTTCTGGTCGTATTCGTTAGTCAATTTCGTGTCAAATGAATTCTCTTATGAACATGCGGTCAACGTAAATTTATTTATATGATCAATGCATTGTAGCTTCATCCCCCTCCTCTTTTAGTACATCTAATGTTTATAAGGAATAACTTTCAGCATTGCTTGCAGTGAGGAGTGTTTTAATTATATTCTGTATAATGGTTGCTATGTCCTCGGTAAAAGGAAACTATATTAATGTGTGTTTCTTTGATAAATTTTGTTTTAGTGATGAAAACGGAGTCTTTTATGCATTGGATCTTGGGGGAACAAATTTTGGAGTATTGCTGGTGCAATTGGGGGGAAAAGATGGTGGTATTGTCCATCAAGAATTTGCGGAGGCATCAATTCCTCCAAATTTGATGGTTGGGACTTCGGAAGTAAGTATTTTGACCTCTCAATTTTGCATCCTTTTCTATTGTTTAATGTTTCGGTTCATCTTGGCTTAGAATGTAGATCAAAACTCTAGGTGTCTCACTTTTTTCGTTATGCCATTTTATTGTAGTTAAGCCTGGGGTACGGTTTCGGGAAATTGGGGAGGTCATCAATCGACATGCTTCCATGTCTGGCTTATCTGTGGTAAGATAAAACAAAGAATAGTTTGCCTAACTGCCCCATCAGGTGGAATAGTGAAGCTCGGTTTTGTTTGGAGTTGACATGTTTTGTATGTTCTCATTTTCTTCTTGCAAACTGGGTAACAGGTGAAGTGAAATTACTCGGAATCAAACTTTCCACCACCAGATTAGAGAATTAGACATTTAATGGTTTTGTAGTATGACAAAGGAAACAATAAGATCTGTTCATTCAAATACAAAATTTCCCAAAGCAACATCAATATTAGTATGCCTGCACTTGAAATTATCAACTAGAAAAGACTGAAATGTTACATTCTTGTATACAACAACTTGGGATCAAGAGGTGAGAACTGAGACGAATGCTGGAATAACCTTTATCAAGGCTGAACTTCAATGAAGCAGAACCAAGCTTGGTGGATCTACTGGATTTCTTTCGGCGTCTCGCTATTAGAAAACATTCATATATGCATGCTAGTTAAAGATGTCAGAATTACTTTGTAATTTTGCTTGCTTCGTTCGGGTTGATTGATGTGTGTTTTTGGTGATGGATAATTTGTAGGTCACAGAGACTGGAATTGAAGTTCTCATAGCATGCCTGCCGACATCTCCCAAGGTATTCCCTTGGCTGAGTTCTTGATTCGTGGTTTGCATTCTTTTGGTGCAGCATTTAGCGCAATTGAGGATCCAGCCAAGAGGGGTTGCTCTGATGGTAAGCAACCCCCACTTCCAACCGAGATGTTGTGAGTTCGACTCTCCCCAAGAGCAAGGTGGGAAGTTCTTGGAGGAAAGGATGTCGGGGGTTCTGCCCAAGGGTAGGGGTAAGGTCTGCGTACACACTACCCTCCCCAGACCACACTAAGTGGGATTATACTGGGTTGTTGTTGTTGTTGAGGATCCAGCCAGTCATCAAAAAATTCAGTGACCTATCAATTGCTTTTTCTATCTAATGTTTTTCTCTGATAAAAGCTACGCATTGCATAGGATATGAATCTATCTGCTTTATTTTATCATTTGGTTGCAGTTACTTTAGTCTGTATCTTTAACCTTTTGCTGCCTAGCTGATAACTGTACAGTTATATTTGCTTAAGCTTTTCTAATATTTAGTTATCATATTTTGTAGGTTGATCAAATAAACAAGCATAAGACAAAAGCAGTAGAGATACTTAAGATTTGGTTGATCGGTGCTAGACTCTTGCATATTCTATAAATCTTTTATTTGAAACTTTTTTCAAACTTGTGCAAACTTTTAAATTGTTAAACAATATTGTATATTTTGCTTTTATATGTGAATAATAGTTGTATATTTTGTAATGTAATTTTGTTGATTAATACTAGTTCTTTGGTGATTATATAGGTATCAATTCATCTTACTTTCTTATACGGTTACCATAAATTTCACTAATTGTTGCAATAACCTTAAAAGACCCGTTGCACTAGCACTAAACCGTTGTGCTATGTATACAAACTGTTGTGGTATGTATTCAAACCGCTGCAGTAGCCAGTAATAGTCGTTGCACAAAATGCTATTGCAATGGCTTTGAACCGTTCCACTTGAATAAATAATCGTTGCTATTGTTAGACATATGGCAACGCTATGAAACCGTTGCAATACATGTACTATGGCAACTGTTATATAACCATTGCACAAAACCGTTACAATTGACCAATTGGCACGCCAGTTGATGTAACGGTCCTAGAACCGTTACAATAGGGATATTGCAACGGTTTTCTTATCTATTGCAACAGTTTTGTTGGCGTTGCGATAGGCCAATTTCTGGTAGTGAGTCCACGCAAAAGAGTTATGCAGACCGCAAGGTTCGAGATGTCGCTATTATGGTTGGTGAGCAGATATTGCTCCAAGTGTCGCCTATGAAGGGTGTGATGAGATTTGGGAAGAAGGGCAAGCTTAGCCCTAGATTCATTGGTCCGTTTAAGATTCTTGATCGAGTGAGAGAGGTGGCCTATAGACTTGCATTACCCCCTAGCTTATCAGCCGTGCATCCAGTTTTTCATGTGTCCATGCTTCGGAAATATCATGAAGATCCATCTAATGTGTTAGATTTCAACATTGTACAGTTGGACAAGGACTTGTCTTATGAGTAAGAGCCGATAGCTATTCTAGACCGGCCGATTCATCAGTTGAGATCCAAGAGTTTTCCTTCTGTTCATGTTCAGTGGAGAGGTCAGTATCCTGAGGCATCGACCTGGGAGTCTAAGTTCGACATACGGAGCCGTTATCCCCATTTTTTCCCGACTTAGGTACTTCCTTCTTTTGTCCGTTCGAGAACGAACGGTGTTTTAGAGGTGGAAAATGTGGATCACCTATTTTCTTATCCATTATGTGCATCCAAGGCATTGAAACCCTCATTTAGAGTTTCCTCGATTTGCATGTACAGTCCGGGAGTGAAGCCAAAAATCTTAAATATGAAATTCTGTCAAAAATACTAAGTTTTTATGTTAAAATGAATGAATTTGACTTCAGTCAATATTTTAGGTAAATGGACCCGGACTCGTGATTTGGCAGACCCGAATGCTCCGTAGGAAAATATGGGACTTGGGTGTATGCCCGGAGTCGAATTGTGAGGTCCCAAGCCCAAAAAATAAATTTTTGAGTAAAACTATTTTGCTGAAAAATGTTTAAAGAAATTTGAAATGAAATTTGATTAGAAATCAATGGTATCGGGCCCGTATTTTTATTCCGTAGCCCGGAGTAGGTCTTATATATGTTTTAAGTCATTTATGTAAAATTTGGTTGAAAACGGTTGTCGTTTTATATGATTTGGACTTTCAGTTAAAAATTTGATATTTTAAGAAGTTTGAAAGAATTTATGGATTTTGAGGTTTAATTAGATGTATATAATATTATTTTGGCGATTTGATCGCAGGGATAAGTCTGTATGATGTTTTTGAGGTTGTGTGTATACTTGGTTAGGAGCTCCGAGGCGCGGCTGAGTTTTGGATAGGCCACGAGTGCATGTTTGGACATTGGAAGATAGATGTTGCATTTCTGATCTGCAATTGCGAAGCCAGTCTCACAAATGCGAGCCTTGCATCACAATTACAAAGTGGAGATCTAGGCAGGCCTGATCGCAAATGCGACCACCAGGTTCGCAAATGCGAAGGCCAGTCGCAAATGTGATGTCTAGGATCGCAAATGCGAGATTGGGGAATTTAGGAAGGGGTTCGCAAATGCGAACAAAGCTTCACAATTCCCATGTCAGTAGGGTGGGGTTCGCAATTCCCATACCTGCAACTTGCAATTTTTTTTATACTTGGTCGAGTTTTAGGCCATTTTAAGCATTCTTTCAAAATATAAACTTCTTTGGGCGATTTTCCAAGAAGAAGTCGTCTTCCAAATTTATTGTAAGTTAGTTTTTACTTATTTCTTTATATCATTAACATCATTCAACATGTTTTAAACTTAAAATCAAAGATTTTTATGGGGGAAATTGAGTATTTTGGGTAGAACATAGATTTTTAAGAAATTGGGAATTTGGACCTCAATTTGAGATCCGATTTCAAAACACATTATATATTTGAGTTTGTGGGGGAATGGATAATTGGATTTTGGTTCAAACCTCGGGTTTAGACCGCGTGGGCCCGGGGGCGATTTTTGACTTTTTGGGTAAACTTTGGAAAACTCATTTTCATGCATTGGGGTTGATTCATTTAGCCTTTATTGATTTAATTAAGTAGTTTGTGACTAGATTTGAATGGATTGGTGGTGGAATCAAGAGGTAAAGCTATAGTTGAGGCTTGAGTTGTGTTCAAGGCATCGATGTAAGTGTTTGGTCTAACCGTAGCTTGAGGGATCAGGAGTTGAGACATATTTGCTACTTGCTTCATGTTGAGTACGATGTATAGTCATGGTGATGAGTATCTATACGTTGGTATTGATCATGACCATAAGTCTTAAATTGAAAGTTGTTGTGTTCCGAAATGACATTTCGGATGCTTTAATTAATTATCTTCTATATTGCGCAAAACTTGGCTTATTCTCGTAGATCTTATGTATTGTTGAGCATTTTCATTATTTCGAGAAAAGTACAAACCAAGTCTTGATTGGTTATAGCTTGGTTCCCTTGCCGGGATATTTTCAAAATGCTTTTGTTCCCTTGCCAAGAAATTCTTATATTGCTTTTGCTCTCTTGCTGTGAAGCTATTATATTGCTTTTGTTCCCTTCCTGGGAGGTTATTATATTGCTTATGTTCCCTCGCCGGAATTCTTTGTAAATGTGTGATGAATTGTGAAATTGGAGTGGGTGGTATGCCTACCATAAGATATGATAGAATGCGAGCGGGTGGTACGCCTACCACAAGATATAATAAAATGGGAGCTAGTGGTACGCCTACCATAAGATATGATGAAATGGGAGCGGGTAGTACGCCTACCACGAGGTTGATGAAATGGAAACGGGTGTTTCGCCTACCAGAAGAGTTAATGAAATGGGAGCGGGTGGTACACCTACCATGAGATATGAGAAATGGGATCGGGATGCACGCTTGCAACAAGAAGAAACCAAAAATGAAAGTTGCCTTTATTTCCCTTTATCAGTGTTAGAAGTTAAATTGTAGTTTTCATATTATATTTTGATATTCTGTTTTAAATGCTATCCTCGAAGCAAGTTTCCCATCCCCATGTTTAATTGCTTATTACTTGTTTACTTTTCCGCCATATATTTTATAGTTGCACATGTTTATCTAGAGTCTGGCCATAGCCTCGTCACTACTGATCGGTTGTGCTGATACTACACTCTATGGTCTTTTGTATAGATCCCGATACCGGGGCAGAATGCAGTGCGTAGCAATAGTTTGGGAGCAGACCTTCAGTCCACGAGATCCCGAGGTAGTCCTGCAGGCGTCCGCATGCCCAGCATCTCCTCTATCTTTACTTAGATTCTTTTATCTCTTGTGTTCGAGACAGTAATTGTTATTTTCTTTCAAATGGTTGTATGTAGTAAATATTACTAGTCCATGAGTATCGTGACTCCAGTTCTTGGGTAGAGGCATATGTTGACTTCCGCATCTTTGTTCAGCCTATTTAATTTAAGTATTCTACTTTAAATTCATACTTCCGCTGTTATTTAGATATTTAACACTTGTTGGGATGATTGATGAAAAGGATTTATAAATGAAGGAGTTAGGATTTTATTATTTGTGGCTTATCTAGCTTCTACGAGTAGGCGCCATCACGACCCTGAGGGTGGGAAATTCGAGTAGTGACAGATCAGTATGCCCGTCAAGCTATCAAAATGCTAATTAGTTTAATTATAGGATAAATCGGAGAAAGCGATTAAGTAATTACTCCCTCAAGTAATAAATTTGCCTTTTCATTTTGTTCCAAAATAAGTAATTTTATATAATCAAGAAAAAAATTTAATTTATTTTTCTACAATTACCCAAATGTACGTATCCGTAAAAATTCTTTTACTGCTCACATTAACTATGCTGCAATATTTAATTAAGGTGGGTTTAGTCACATTAACTATTTTTGTCTGGAATTTTATATTTTCTTAATGGGTGTGTCCAAGGCAAATTGATCACTTATTGTACATCAGAGGGAGTACTTCATATTTATATTGCTTAATCTCTTCAAAAATAACATTGGGTGCGTGTCTGAAATTTTTTGAACGATTCGATATAAGTGCAGCAATATAATTTGAAGAGTCCAACAAGTAACATCGATGTGGACCCTACTTACGCCTAAGCTTTGTAAAACGTGAAGCTCATGGTTTCAAGTCTTCAATGTTATTTTGGTATTCTCGATCTAATCAAAACAGATTCTTTCTAGGAAGAAGGGTGAATAGTGATTCCGACACTATTCATCGGCCATTTTCCGGCAGTGGATGGTAGCAAAAGTGGTGTCAAAATAATCCCCTTCTCATTGCGATCAATCCTCAGTTATTTTCTTTTCAAAATCCTTAACCATCTCTTCAAGATCTTAATTTGATTTTACAAATCATTGTAGCTCGAAGAATTTTTTCAGATTCTTCATCGATTTCTCTATTCTCGATTGTATAGAACAATGGTTGAGTCCTTGTTCTATATTTAGGATTTTGTAGTCGCTTTCTGAGCTTGGCAGCCATGGCCGCGTCGATCTCTCCCCAGTCTTTGGCTGTGGGAGAGGTAATTCACAATCTCATAACAGCTGATCCAAAAGAAAATTCAAGGCAATCGTATGCTGCAACAATTCAAGAAAAACAGCCTACTCCGACAAAAATAGAGCTCTGTCCAGTTAAATTTGATCATGGTGAACCAGTAATTCAATTCACAATGGAAGACGTTAACAACTTCATTAGAGAAGAAGGATTGCATCAGACAATTGTCTTAAAATTCTCTTATGGCAGACCCGATCTATCGGAAGTGCGAAGAGTATTTTCGTCGCAATTCGATGTTCAAGGTCAATGTATCATTGGTCACTTGGAATTTCGTCATCTGTTAATCAGGTTTGATCTCTTCAATGATTATGTTCACTTCCTTTCAAAGTCGACTGGATATCTTAAATCCAAAGGCGACGAATATTTCTTCAGAACATTCCCATGTTCTTTGAAATTCAATCCGAAGGAGGAGACGTCCATGGAAATCGTATGGATTTCTCTCCCAGGCTGCCAGCAAATTTCTTTGCTAAGAGATCGTTAATGTCTATATTCTCAGCTGTGGGAAAACCTCTTGCTGTTGATAAGGCAACGCAGAATAGAACGAGACCTAGCGCGGCAAGAGTTAAGGTTATACTTGATCTGTTGGATAAACATCCTAAAAAGGTCATACTGCAGATTATAGATTCAGTTTCAGGTAAATCTTTCGAGTTCCATCAAAAATAGTATAGAACAAACATCCTAAGTATTGCGCTTATTGCAAACATCTAGGTCATAATGAGAAGGCCTGTAGAATTAAAAAAGAAAAAGCTGGAGCAGAGGGGAAGGCAGAGTATACTCTGGTCAGTGATCAGCTTGGAAACGATGTGGATGATGTTGATAAATTACAAGGGGATGCAAAGGACTTTCTAAATGATAAAAGAGCTGGACAAGATGCTAAGTCTTTACAAGAAAAAGATGGTAATTCAGGAGTTGAATTAACAAAAGTCGCGCAGCAGACTTTACAAATTGCAGGAGTGACTTTGCAATATAATGCAGGCTTGAAAGAGGTTTTTGGTCGAATTGATTCAGCTATACAACATGATTTTGTAAAGAATGTTACAAAACAGACTGCTATTTCGAAGACTACACAACCTACTGTGACATATAGAGGTGATGCAGATCAAAATGTAGTGACTAGGACTGCTGTGATTGTTGGTGTGAATGATAGGCCTATTGATGCAGCAGATCCAGTTGAGTCTATAGAAGAGGTAATGAAATTGGATAAAGTACCTCCTAACTTTCCAAGAGATGTACCTGCTTCTACAATTTATGCACGATCATCTGTGGATACTGCTGGGACAATGCTGACTTCTGCAGATCATATTATTACTAGTGCAAAGACTGGGCAGGTGGTTGATCTTGATGGACAGTCAGATAAGGTGGGATCAAATTTGAAACATACTACTGCATCTTCTGTAGTAGCAGGTGACACTGAAAAAAGGTCTAGCCAGATTTTGATAGATGTTTGTATGCAGGATAAAGCCATCGACCAATAGCTTTTGGTACAGAATAGTAAGAATCATAACAATTCATTATCTGATCAAAGAAATGGTACATTTTTTGAGGATTCTGTTTCTTTGAATGTTAATAGAGATCCAACTGTTGTATCTGCTGAACCAGTGGAGAAGTCAACAATACCAATTCATTTTGATGCTTCAAAAAAGGAGATGTCAAATTTGTCTACTGTGAAAGCACATGACAATGCAAAAAAGCAGGAACATATTTTGATCGACCAGCAACACAGTTTACAGAACTCTATTCTGGTTGATCAAGCAACTGGTACAAATTTGGAGAATCTGGATACTTTTAAAGCAGATACAGTTTCTACATTTTTATCAATTCAACCAGCTGACAGGTCCACATTACCTGCTGCTTCAAAAATACATGGACACAAAGAAAGCAAGAATAAAGCATCAGTTTTGGTTAATTATAACCCTCCCAGTACAACTGAACTATCCAAAGGACAACAATCATATATAATGTTCAGCAGCTAGCAGCAGAAGAGATACATGTACTAACTACTGTTCAGCCAACTCTAGCATTGGATGCAATTAAAATGACTGGCCAGAATGAAGAGGTGGCTGATCAATGTGATGTTATGGAATTGGAATTTGCAGCATTTGTTACAAAGGGTAACAAGAGTACCAACTGGACATTGCATAATGAAACAGCTGCTACAGCTTCTATTTTGCCAAAGATGGATTCTACACTCAAAGTCTTGCTGATCGAGCTATATCTGCGAGTGATGATGCTGTCATTTAAATAACAGCAAGTCATACAGTTGATGATATTGCGCAGAACTCATTTCGACAAGATACCTCTCACAAGCCTGAGAAGGTTCAACAAGACAGTATGACCATCTGAATACCTACAGCAGCTGCAAATGTCTCTAATACTACCTTGTCTCAAGGTGAGCTTGATCTATAGCCTTCTGATGATACACAACAAACAAGGGCAACTGGACAACATATGTAAGGAACAATTGGTCATCCAGGTCCAACGGAAAAGAAACTCCGAAAAACAAAAAAATAAGCAGATCGCAGAAAAGAGTCCAGCATTACTAACAAGCTCTAACTCATTTGCTGCACTTGGGGAACTTTCAATCTCCAATGGAAAGAACAAACAACTAGATCTAGCTAACATATGGTCATTGAATCGAAACTCTGGAAAGAACAACGAGAAATTGATGATGACGAGGGCTGGGGTGAAGGATTTACTGGTTTCTCATCTGCAGAAGAAGATAAAGAGGATGATTACTATAGTACAGGAGAGGACAGTGAGGCTCCAGTCAAGCCAAATTCCAAGGGAAACCTGCAACTATCAGTTATAATGCAAAACTGCCATCTGCAGCAAATCCAAACAGCCACTTGAACCATAACGCTCCAGTTTATATTCCAAGAATACTACAATAGCAGGTACTTCAAATAAAGCAACAACAAAGATCGACCAAATAGAAACATCACAAAATGTACAAGTAATCCAATTCTTAGGCGAAACTTCAGCTGTTGGAAACGAAACAACACTGCCAACATTTGGACAGAATCAGATTATACCAATAGAACCATTCACTACTTTGGAGGAGAGGCAAATAATGGTGGAAATGAAGCAAGCTTTACACACAAGACAGCGGCAGCAAAGGAATGAAATTACACCAATGAAATGTCCTTCTGATGATAGCAAATCAGTGGCATTTCCACAGGCGGGGCAACACCAGCATGTATCTTCTGCTCCGCTAATCTCTTCAGAGCAAAGACAACTCCTGAATGCTATGAAAGGAAGACATACATATGAAGAAGGAGAGGAAGAGGATATCTTAACGCAATGCCGGAAAGATGCTTCAAGAAAAGGTGATTTGTCACCAATGCACAGTAAAACAAGCAAAAAGTGTCGTCAAAAGGATAGAAGCTGGGACGGCAGGGTGTGTGAAGACGCATTCATAAGGAGGCTCCCAATGAGGACTGCAAAACAAAAACAGGTCACTCAAACAACTCTTACAAAGTCCAATCGAATGAAGACCAAAGCATGAATTTTGAAGATTTTTTGAGAAAAATTGTGGACGAAGACAATAAACCTCATTTTGAATTCCTCACAAATTTGGGGAAAGGACAGCACCTTCATGGCTTCCTCATATATTTATTTTACCGTCTTAGTATCTTCATATGTAATATTGTCACATAGTATGTTATAAACTATGTGATTATCATAGCTTATTTGGTCCTCTCAAGTTCTTATTTCTTACATGTTTGCTAGTAATGATGTTTTGAAGCCTCAATATGATTAGTACGGTAAGGTTAGCCCGGTTTTTGTTATTTGGGTAAAAACTCCGGCGCTTTTGTCTTATTAGTATATCTCCTAATTTTTGTAATTTTCTTTTTTGTTATTAATAAAAATCTAACCCTAACCTCTGCCTAGTGGATTGCCAAAAAACAAAAGTCTTTAGTGTTGGAACTTTTTCTCTACATAGTGCAAATTAAACGCTAAACATGATTTGATTATGGTAGAACGTGTTTTTCACAATTAAAAAAAGCCATTCATCATTATAATAATAAAATAGGCATACCTAATCCATGGTGATTCTTGAGAAATTATAAAGCATAAGAATGCTTTAATTAAGGAATTTTTACTTCTTATAGCAAAGGTTAATATCTTATTTATTTTAAATAAATACCATTTAGAAAAATTATATTCTATAGATACCTTTCAAGGTTTATACCAAAATATTTAATTTTGATTATCTCTTAGCCCTAAGCCACTAAATACACTAATCAGTTACACTATTTTCTTTCTCTCCACTTTGATACATCTCATTCTCTTCCCCTATCCTATTAAAGTTTCTGCTCTCCTCCTCCTTCTAACGCACAGCGACAACAAATCCTAACCCACACAAAACAAGCGCAAACTATCATTCTTTTTCGCTAAGTATTTAGAGATCATGATAAGAGAGATATACTATAGCATAGGTCAGAGCTAAAAGGAAAGGATGGTAATTACAAATTGAATCTGTAAAAAACGATAACAGGGAGCGGGACAATTGGGCTCGCCTCCACCGTGATGGAAGGGATGAAGATCGGAGCCAAAGATCATGTATTTTATGGTTGCCTGATTTAGGACTTTATCTCTAAGACTTGTGAAGGTACATAGATTTGAAGCAGTCACTTCCTCCAGGTTTGAGCGTGCAAGATCTTTGAAGATGGAAAGACTATTTGGCTACAAGGTGGAAATTAGATTTTGTTGTTCAGCAAAGACGACGGAGTTTGGGGCTGAGCAACTTGATTTTCTGTTGATATATTTCAATATATTTTCAACCGTGTATTTTCATGTATTTTATTGTATTCATTGCCTTTTTTTATTGTGATTTAGTGTATCTCGCTGTATTATGTGTATTTCATTGCATTCACTATCTTTTTTCATTATATTTCAATGTATTCCGTTGTATTCTATGCATTCATATATATTTTCAATTAATATAATTTATGTATTCGGATGTATTATATAATTTCTCTTAGGATTGCTATATTTTTTTGGGTTTTTTCCAGTTGAGAATCTTTTTTCTAACAGAAAATATAAATTCTGTGTTTTATAATTGAGTTTGTTGAGTTATATTAATAGTCTATTATATTAATTGATACACTTTCCATTTAAAAACAGTGTAATCCTCTATTTCACACCGTGAATATAGTTTAATACAGCCGAATAAAGTAATATGCGCAGCTCTAATCCCATGTTTCACGTCATGAATACAGGCGAATACACTCCAATACAACAACTGATAAGCTGGACTTCCCTGATTCACGCCTATTTTTGCTATTGTATTCGTGAATACAATAGCTTAAATACATCAAATACATCATATAACCACATAAAATGTATCTTTTTTTTTGTTTATTTATAAAACTCCATTAGGCATTGTGCCTAGGGCTGATTTTCATAAATAAAAGATATAATACAACAAAAGTGGAGGGTACCTGAACCTTACCTTCACAAGTAAATGCACTTGGTCAACCACATATGGTTATCAAGTTGCACCTAAACACTATGGTGTATTGGACCTATAAAGATTAACCGATTGACTATCCAACAATGAAAGTCAATTGGTAATACAAAAAATAGTTTTTGGAAGCCTAGGTCAACTATACAAAAAAGCACTAGAAAACCTATGCATGTTAAGCAAAAGTAGTGTTTGGTTTCTTTCCATGTAAAACAAATCCTACGTACATTGTACATGTAGAAAATACCTAAGGGGAATGTTACAAAATCAAAATCAAAGGGGTGGACTATCTTCCTCTTAGCTTTGGCAATGAGTTCCATGAAAGCCAAGTGGAAGATAGTTGACAAACACTTTCCAGATGGAGTTGTATTGTGTTGCTGCTGTCTGGAGTAGTTGATAGAAAAGAGTGAGCAAAAAAGGAGCCTCTTCAAGATACAAAAGGCCAGCCTGAAACTGTTGTTGCTTGAACATCTGATGCCTCCTTTTGGATGCTCAAATATTCCTGTTGGATTGTATGGGTGATGGTCTGTAGTTGTGGATATTTGGCCTGTATATCTGTGAGTATGTAGATGAGGGGAAGGACTTGTATCAACTAATACCTTTTCAATAGAATGAACATTAAAAATGCTAATACCACTGACTGAAATTGTACCAGTTGACCAAGTGAAATTCCTGTACATGCAAAGGACAAAAAACCTGTTAGTGAAAGGGAGCTCAATCTCCAGGTTCTTGTGGATTTTGGAGATGAGTCTGGGGAGAGGGGAGCATTTGCGATCCCTGATCTGTACAAACAAATTGAGTGTAGGTTCTTATATTGACTGCACTCAGTTGTATAGTCGTTTATGTTGGTGAAAAACTAGGGCGATGAAGAAGTGCTGTAGGTAAGTGAGAAACTGCAGTTCTGATGGGAGCACTTTGGTTGGTGTAGTTTTTTGGATTGGGAGTGGGATCTAAGAAGGAGGGGTGAGTTGGTATTGGTAACAGGAGCAGGCAGAGAAATTCCTACATGTTCTATACTTCCTGAAAATTCTGCAGTTTCTGTATCCGAGTAGATGTGGGGGTGAAGCTTGGGTGTGAATTGGTTTGGTTTTTTGCTTTTGTGGTGTGATTAGGGCAGAGGGATATGTTGCAATATGGTATAGCTAAAAAATGAGGAGTTGCTATAATTTCTAGAGTTTCAATAATTGAAACTGCAGTTTTCTATTTTTTCTGTTGCATCCCTGTGTTGGTATTTTTGAAGGGGTGGTGCTTGGGTGTCATTTGTTATGGTTCCAGGAGATTGAACCTTAAGGTTATCATTCCCTAAGACCATGCCATATGAGGGACTTGAGGGTGAGATAACAAAACTGAAAAAAAGAGAACAATGTTAGTCAAAAGTTGAGCATTTCTGCTCAATTTTCTGAAACTGTTATTTTTGTGAGGTTTTTTTTAGTGTGTAGTGTTAGAATGGGAGAGAAACTGGGTGAATGCACATCTGGGAGGTGGTACCCTATGTTCATAGTAGGGTGACTGCAAGGTTATATCTGGTGGTCTGGAGTGGTGGGTTGAGAAGAAACGGGGTGCTACTTTATGGGAATAGGGAGTGTATGTGTTGTGTTGTGTTGTGTTGTGCCTCAACATGTATAGTGGGATCACTAAACCATATTGGGATGTGTGAGGTGGAAGGTGAATTCCGAGGTAGTTCAAGTTTTCTTTTCCTTCATATCCTACTTGAGTCCAATGTTGTGAGTTCAGGAGAATGAGCAGAAATTCTAACACCACACCCTGACTAAACAACATTGAGATTGGTAGTTTGTTGAGGAAGCAGTCCTGCAAAAAAGAAAATACTGTTAGGAAATATTGGTCCAATAGTTCAACAGTTGTGTGAAACTTTTGGTGTGCTGCATGAAGTGCTAAGCTGTTGAGCTTGAGGCTGTTGAGGCACCTTTAGTGTGATGATGATCTATCATGGGCATAATGGCTATCTTTGAGGAGGTGTGGTGGGAAGATGAATTTGTTTGTCTTTTTGTGTATGAAAACAGGGGTGCTTCTTTGATCTAGAATTACCTGACCCCTTATATGGGCTAGAGCTCCATTTGATTATTGAAGTGAGTCAGAGAGGTAAGGCCATGGCTGAGTTAAGAGAGGGAATCAGCAGGACATTTGGCTTCTCTAAAAACATGTGAGTATTTGATATCCTCACAATGTTGGTTCATGGCTTTGATTTTCTAGAGTTGGATGGTTAGGGACCGGGGGGTTCAAAGTTTGTGGTAATCAAAAGAATGAGGATATTGGAATCAGCTTCCAGGTGGGTTTTGGAGAAGCCATGATCAATGTACCATTTGATGCCAATGTATGCAGTTTCAGTTTCTACTTGGTTATTGGTACCAATACCAAGGGAACTTGCAATTGCATGGATGAACTGTCCTTCATGATCCCTGATAATGATGTCTGCTCCAATTTTCCCAGAGTTATCAATGGCACAATTGAATTCACTTTGACATAACTATGTCTTGGCCTCCTCCATATAACCTGATGCACTGAAATGCGATGTTGCAGGTCTTCAATGATATGATAAATATCAATCCAATAGGATGGCCATTTGATATTGGTGTATGATGTTCTGAGTAGCATGAGGAGGTTAGAGGTGATAGAGAGCAGATTTATGCTAACAGATGATGCTTTCCCTCTATAGTTGGCAACAATATATTTTTCTATAGGTTTCAGATGATTATAATATGCATGGTATTGAGGAGGAGATTTTGCACTTCATTCTTCTCTATTTTAATCTACCAGTTCATCAAGGTGATTCTGAGAGATTGCATGGAGCTTTATATTCCAACAGGTGCACTAAAGTGTTTCTAAATGATCCTGGTAAAGTTTCAGTACTGAATATATGCTCAATTGTCTCTGCAGAATGATTGGAGCAGCAGACACATTTGTTGACAGTAGGAGGCCCAAACCTAGCCACTCTGTCATTTGTAGGCAGTTTTTTCCTTAGTGCCCTCCATAAGCAGAATAACCATTTGAAAGGAATATGATTATTCAATGTCATTTTGTTGGTCATTGAGACAGTTTTCTTTCCTATAATCACCGACCAAGCAGAACCATAGCTGAAATTCCTAGAAGTAGTGGGTTGCCAGATTGATTTGTCCGGAGTATGGGGATTGTAGTATATCTAAACTTGGAAGATGCGGGGGATCATGTGCATGGGAGCTACCTGATGAAGTTTCTGAATATCCCATTGCCCATCAGACCAGAAATAAGATACTTTCACCTTGCTAGGTCTGCCACTACTGTGTCTAAATCTTTCTAGATGTCCATTACCTAGCCAATTATCCCACAAAAAGCTTAAATTTCCTAAGGTGAAGTCTCAATTGAATGTGAGCCTCAACTTCTGTTCCATTGAAATTAATTCTTCTCTATGTATTAGATTGCCGAGAGTCCCATTTTTTGGATATGGGATGAGATCTCTTGCAGTATATAGCAAGTAAAAAATCACTCCAAAGGGTCTTCTTAGTTTTGAACCTCCACCATTGTTTGAACTCCATAGCTCTACATAGATCTTCAATGGACCTCAAGCCAATGCCTGCTTCCTCTTTTGGATTGGATAGTTTGTAACAAGAAGCCCAGTGGTACTTGTTTCTTTCATTATCCATTCCCCAGAAGAAGTTGGTTGCCAATTTTCCAATCAGCTCGAGGATAGTCTTTGGAGGTGTAACAGTTGATAGCAGATGGATGGGAAGGGATTGCAAAACATGTTTGATCAAAGTCATTCTTCCCCCATATGATAGTAATCTCCCATGCCACCCCTAATCCTACTAACTACTTTGGATACCAGGCAATTGAAAAAAGCAATCCTTTTCTTGCCAGTATATAGAGGGCATCCAAGGTAGGTAATGGGGGAGTCTCTCTTAGTGAAACCAGTAACTTGCTGAATTCTTCTGTTGGTATGATAACGGGTAGATGGAGCAGTCATGAAGTGGATTTTATGCTTGTTGATCTATTGACCGGACACTTGCTCATAGTCATGGAGGATCTTTATAATCTTCCTGAGTGAGGTTCTGCAACTAGAGGTAAAAGTGATCACATCATCAGCAAAGCTGAGGTGTGTAATTTGGGAGCCATTTTTATCCATGTAGAAACCATTGAAGAACTAGTCATGGGTGAGGTTGTTAAGCATTCTTGAGAGAAGCTATTCCCTCACAATGAATAGAGAGGGAGCCAATGGATCTCCTTGTTTGAGGCCTCTTGTAAAATGAAAGAATCCACACATGGTTACATTGATAATCACTGAATACCAATTATTGAACAAAGTTCTCCACACCATATCAATTATTTTCTCACTGATGCCCAATCTTCTCATCATGATACAAGTGAAAGACCAAGAGATCATGTCATATGCTTTTGCCATGTCCAACTTGATACCACATTAGCACCTATGTTAGGATTTTTGATACCTTGAAAGATTTCTTGAGCTAAAATATTCTTAGAAATACTCTTGCCTCAGTCTGATTAGGAGTGATGATTATAGGTAGAATATGGGCAATTTTGGAACATATTATTTTGGAAATGATCTTGTTAAGGAAGTTGCTCAAGCTTATGGGTCAATTTAGATAAGATTTTGGGGAATACCACTTCAGCAAGCAAGACTAAACAGGAAAGAGTCATGTATCTGGGCATGGACTGACCACAGAAGAAGGCAGTCCCCACATAGAAGAGGTCATCATTGATGATATCCTAGTAGTGTTGAAAACATTTCCCATTAAACCCATCAGGGCCAGTTGCATTTGTGGGGTTCATTGAGAATACTGTGTGTTTTAGCTCTTCCATAGAAGGATCTTTGTTGAGTTCTTCATTATCTTCAGCAGTCACCGTAAAAGGAATGCAGGCCAATAGATCCTCTCTAACAATGCCTCTTGGATTAGTAAAGAGTTGTTGGAGGTGGTCACATGCAGCTTCTCCAATTGCTTCATCTCCATAGATCGAATCATCATCATCATTTTCTGTTTTGTGAATGTACAATTTCCTCCTTCTACCTCTAATCAAACTGTGGAAATACTTGGAGTTTGTATCTCCTTATTTGAACTATTGGAGTTGGGTTTTTCTCTTCAGAACACTTTCCTCAATCTTCAGGTGCATGTTGTATTATGTAGTGAGTTCATGGGCAATGATTCTATCTGATTCCTGGTTAGATTGAGCCCATACCTCTTTACCTTTTCTAACTTTTTCTTCAAATTCCATGGATTTTTGAAATATGTCCCCATATTCCTTTCTATACCAATTAGATAGAGAAGAATTTAGAGCCTTCATTTTTTGTTGAAATATCAACATTACACCACCACAAATCCGCTGATTCTAGGTTTCTTGTACCATAAACATGAAGTAGACATTTTCAGTCCAGCAGTTAAGGAACTTGAAATATCTTGTAGCATTACCAGGTCTAATTTTTATTTCCATTAGGAGAGGTAAGTGGTCAGAACCTGTAGAGGCTAGGTGAGAGATGTTGATTGCAGGGTATGCAGCAAGCCAGTTATCATTTACCAAACCCCTGTCTAATCTCTTCCAAACAATTGCACAAGGACCTATACCATTTGACCAGGTATATCTAGGACCATAGTAGCGAAGGTCAACGAGACCACAACCGTCATCCATGCTCATGAAATCTAGACTTCTTTTTGATTTGGTAGGGGATTCCTCCAATTTTCTCTTCACAAGAGGCTATGACATTAAAATCCCCTATGACAGACCATGGAGTGGTACAGGTCTGAGCTTTGGCTCCTAGAATATCCCAAAGAGGTCTCCTCAGGACAAGTTTACATTTGGCATAAATGATTGTGAGGTGAAAAGGATTAGCAACTTCAGCATGTTTCAATTCCACAGTCAATTGTTGTTCATCATGATTAATGACAGAGCTAGTGAATCCTTGATCCCAGAATATCCAAATTTTGTTGTTGATGTTAGAGGTTTTATGATGCATGGGCAGCTGTGTTTTATAGTGGTTAATATGGGAGGTATCCAAGAAAGGTTCAAGGACAACTATGATGGAGATTTTGTGGATTTGTTTTAGAGTTTTTAGTCTCTCAATGGCACCATAGGTTCTTATACCCCTAACATTCCATATGGGTGTACTAATCATTAAAACTTGGAGTGTTTTTTGGGGTTCGGTGTAGCGGTTGTATTACCAGCTGCTTTACTTCTAGTGAGTCTTGATGAGAGGTTGTATTTTCTGGGAGATAAACCATGATTGCAAATGACCTCCTGCTGATATTCACTATTAAATGCAGAAACAATGAGATCATACTATTATTCATCCTCAGATGCTTCACTCATTTCTTCTTCATTTTCCTCCTCTACACCACCACGCATTTCATCTTCTGAGAGGAGTGGCTTATATTCATCAAACTTTGGGGAGCCTTTGTTTAGGGGGATTCATCAGGGTAGTAGGTATCAGAATATTTGTTGTGTTTTCCTTAACTTTCGTTTCATTTCCTTCCTAACTATGTTGAGTGACAGTTTCCAAGAGAGCTTGCGATAAAGAGGGATCTGGAACTGGATCTTTATACATCTGAGATATATCAATAAAACCAATGTTATAGTTGTTTTTTATGGTGGCTACAAGAGATTGAAATCCAGGAGATGAATTGGGAGAAGGTTCATTGATGCTAATCCCTTTATTTTGCCTTTTCATGGCTTGCCTCTTTTTTTGACTTTGTTTATTTCTGGGTTTAGGGGGATGTATGTTGAAATCTGGTGCAGAATGAGCCTTGCCTTTTCATTTTAGAATTTTCCTTAAGTCTACACTTTGTTGATCAGGGGGGTCTTCTTCTGAACTCAGAACTTCATAAGTAACATTCTAAGGAGAGGGTTGATCTGAGATAATGTGATCTACAGTGGTAGTGGTAGCAGGGGTTGTGAGGTCATCCCTATGGTCACTCAAATGTGCATTAGCACACTCATGTAGATCATGAGGAAGCCCTACCTCTTTTGGTTCCCCTTCCTGACTAATTCTAGGTGTCTCCTGACATTTCTCCTTACCTCCTTCAACCATAGCAATAGAAGAGACATGTAAAGATTAGGGTAAAGGGGATTTGGGGTGATTTTGAGCACCAGAATATTCACTCCTCTCCAGTTGAGTTGGAGGACTGATATAAGTCATACTTGGAATTTGTTGGTCCTGTTGTTGGGCCATTGTTGGTACGGACTGTTGTTGGTGATTGGATGGTTGTTTCGGCAGGTAAATTTGTTGCTGGTTTTTGGTCTGGGTATTACCTTTGAAATTCCTCCTCTTTTGGGTTTTCCATTCCTCTTCTGTTATTTCAATTACTGTATTTTGGTTCTCATCTGCTTTTTGATGTTCCTCAACATTTGATTTGCCATTTGATCCTGCACTTTCTTTTTTGATTTTTCCTTGTTTCTTGTTGCCTTAATTTTGTTTGATTGTTTATGATTTTTCTGTAGGCTTCTGCATGGAATTGGACTGTGAATTTGATGCTACTGCTGCTTCTTCCCCTTTTCTTCTTTGAAGTTCCAGTTCTCTGTTTTTAACAGGGTATGCCTGTGCAGAGTGGCTCAGGTGTCTGCAGTGAGAGTAATAAGAGGGGAGATTATCATATTATACCTACAACCACTGACCGTCCCCATTTACATCCTTATCTTCATCATAACCCAACCATACATGAGATGGCCTATCCTTAGTTAGGTCAACCTGCATCTTCACATTTACCACACTTCATCTAGTTTTTTTGAATGAGGCAACAGCAAGGAAGAGGGCTTTCCCTACAGGAGATAGAAGGGGAGATTGAATATCCATATAGTATAGGTGCTATGTGAGTTCTAGAATCATAATCCAAACATGCACTACTGGAGAGTCCTCATTTGGTTTGAATATTCGGTTCCATGCTTCAATTCTCATAATTTGGCCCTCAATGTACATCTGTTTCTTGGTCCAATGGTAGAGTGATCAGGCTCATTGTCCTAGTCAATATATACAGTCTTAGAATTGAAGTGGGCAATTTGACACCCCCTTTGAGTTCAGTCTGTGCTATGAAGCATTTTCTGATTACCTCCATCCTAGACATATTGATTGTAACTTGCCAACCACAGTATACTTACACCTGTCAGAAAATTTAACCATATAATCTTCCCTCTTGAAGATCACAGCTAGCTTTCCCTATTTGGTAGTGATAGTGGGTGGTGAGAACTCAATGGGATACATTGCAGCCTCCTCCCTAGCTCTCAGTTTGTAACATAAGACTATCTAATTGTAGGAGGTGGTGGTGGTGGATTTTCTGGTTGCTTGGATTTGTTTTTGATGGGTTTAGGTTGAGGAGCTGCATTAGTGGCTGTGTTGGGTTGTATGGGATTATCATGGGGTTTGTTGGTTATTTTTTGGTTTTTCCTGGGAGGACTTGGTCTCTCAAAGTTAGAGGAAATTACAGGATCGGTAAGGTGAGTTGTTTTTTTGTGATTTAAAGGTTCTGAGGAGGTTACATTAGTAGCAAGGGGTAGCTTGGTTTTGATCAATTGCAACAGGTTAAACATCTGCAATGGCCAGGTTAGTCATCTGTGTAGCTGGGGTTTTTTATTGCAGCTCTGGGACATGGGAGTGGTAATCTATTGAGGAAAGGAGGGTAGGCACATTGGGGAGAACATTGAGGGGGGAGGGGGGCTTCTAATTGGCTTAAGGTTAATTGCTCACTTGCAATACTATTTCCCGCCAACTGTTGTTGAACTGGGATGTTTGGAGATTGGGGGGGGGTTGGTTTTTTGGGTAGGTTTGTGGGAACTACATTGGTAAAATCCATAGGAGTTAAGGGTTAATTCCATTCAAAGAAACAAATTGCATTTGTCTTAAAGGAGAATTGACATTTCTCGAATACTACTGAAGCTACGGTGTCTAGGAGCACCATTTTTAATAAACGATGAATTTGGCACATGAAATATTTCTTTGAAGGGATGGGAATACTCACTAGGGGTGCAAAAATGGAATGGCATTAGTTTGGAAGTATCGATATCCCCTGGGCACCCTGCTCGGGCATCTTAGAAAGCTCTGAACATCCATAGGAGGTAAGGGTTCATATCAATTCAAAGAAACAAATTGAATTTGGCTTAAAGGAGAATTGACATTTTATCGAACACTACTGAAGCGACGGTGTCTAGGAGCACCATTTGTAATATTCGACGAGTTTGGCACATGTAAAATTTCTTTAGAAGGGTTGGGAATACTCACTAGGGGTGCAGAAATGGAATTGAATTGGTTTGGAAGTATGGATATCCCCTAGGCACACTGCTCGGCCAACTGAGAAAGCTCTGAACATGAAAGATGAGGTTGGTGATCGATTGCCATGGAAGATTTGATTGAAACTTGGTAGAAGAGATTCCAATGACAGGAGAAGTTCCTATAGGCACAAAAAAGGGGTGAAATTTTGTAACACCTGCGTAGATACAATGCTCAATTGGGCTATTTTGAAGATTCAACACTAATGGCCCTTTTAAATTTTATGCTGATGGTATTGGAACAATCCCCTGAGGTGTAGAAACATATTGGCATTGGTTTGCTGCATGTCAATTTTCCTGGAACGCCATGTCTGACTAGTTGGTGAGGGTCCTAGCTTGATAGTTGATCATGATGATCAATTCCTTTAATGGATTTGTAAGGCCCCATGAAAATGAATGCTCAAATGCTAGGAGCTCACAGAGTCAAGTCTCCTACGTGGATCGGGTTCTTCTCATTGTTTTTGCACTTAAAAATTTGGAGTCGAATTTTTTCCAGAAAAGGTCCAATCTGAGGTCCAGAATGTGGTCGCAGATCAAGAATGCGGACCGCATTTTTGCCGCAGAAGTTTCGAGAGAGCAACCAATTTTTGATGTTGAAAATGTAGTCAGATCTGCGGTCACATAATCAATATGCAGACCATAGAGTGATCACATATGATCCCTGAAGGATTTCGAAGGTTAGTTCTGCGATGCATTTTTCAACCGCAGAACACGAATGTGGACCGCATATCCACCGCATTCCCAACCAGAGAAGGTCCGAAACTTGGGACCCTTCTGCGGTCCATTCTACGGGCCATATGTCAGTTCTGCAATCGCAGAGTTGCGTCGCAGATCGAACTCGCCCAGTTATTTTTCTAATAATCTAAGCCCGACCCCTCTTTTAGTAGAACACAACATCCCTCATTTTTAACACATTTTTTGAACAAAATAAGAGAGAGGAAGAGAGGGTCCTAGACAGAGAAAGTTATTTCTTCATCATTTGATCTTCCAAAACCATTGGAGCCTGGCAAATTTTGGTGCATTGTCTTCACTTCTGATTTCACAGGTAAAATCCCTAACTCCTTTCCCATAAATTTTCAACCTAAGAATGGGGAGAGAACCACGTGCTCTAGATTTTTGAAGTTTTGATAAAACCTTCATGCATGTATTCAAAACCCTAAAATCTTGCAAAAAGGGAATTTGGGTAGTAAATTGTGAATTCCTATTCTAAGGCCTATGTATTAACCGTTGGAAACACGTTCTCAAGGCATTATACTAAACGTGTGTTCATATTTGTAGGTTTTGATGAATGACAAACTATGTGCAAATTGACATATGACGAGGTCCAAGCACAAGCGCAAAATTGATATATAACGAGATTCAAGCACAAGACAAAGATCGAGATTAATTTTTATATGAGTCGGTATTTAATTGTGATCTTGATCCGACAACTTAAACTCAAGACTTGGCTTCTCTCGCAAAAATATTTTTAGCAAATCATGCATATTTAATTTAGAGCAAAATAAT
Source organism: Nicotiana benthamiana (assembly GCA_034376525.1). NCBI lineage: Eukaryota > Viridiplantae > Streptophyta > Magnoliopsida > Solanales > Solanaceae > Nicotiana > Nicotiana benthamiana. The sequence continues at coordinate 124,426,544 of CM067338.1, read as the reverse complement.
TTTAAATAATGCATATTTACTTTAGTCAAAATGATTTTTAAACAGGCCTCTAAAATCTGGACTAAGATAATCGATTATGTACTTATGATAATCGATTATGTTTAAGTCAGCTGCTTGACAATCGATTGTGAACTTATGACAATCGATTGTGTTAAGGCAGTGAGCATCAGATTTTTCAAATCTGCATGACAATCGATTGTGAAAAGACAGTGTCCATCTGATTTTTCAAAGTCACAAAATAATCGATTGTGAACTTATGACAATCGATTGTGTTGAGGCAGTGTCTTCCAGACTTTTTCAAAGTTATTAAATAATCGATTGTGAACCTATAACAATCGATGGTCAAGAGGCAGTGTCTAAATTGATTTTTCAAGACTGATATATAATCGATTGTTAACTTAGTATAATCGATTGTATAGCTGACCGCTGCCAAAATATTTTCAAATACCGTCAGGTAATCGATTATTGATTTCCTATAATCGATTGTTTTAATTAAAATCTGGAAAGGTTTTTTTTGAACGTTGCTGAGTAATCGATTATTGATTTCCTATAATCGATTGTTTTAATTAAAATCTGGAAAGGATTTTTTGAACGTTGCTGAGTAATCGATTATTGATTTCTTATAATCGATTGTTTTACGTAAAATCTAGAAATGATTTTTTGAACATTGCCAGTAATCGATTGTGAGTCTTAAATAATCGATTGTTATGCGTAAAATCTGGAATTGATTTTTGGAAGATCTGGCAAACAATCGATTGTGGTAATTTGACAATCGTTTGTCACAGAGTAAAATCAGCAATTCTTAATTGGCAATTAGGCAACGGTAACACAAACTTTTTCAACTATAAATACAGCTTCAAATCAGTCTTTTAAGTACAACAACACACAACAACTGATCATACAATTGCTAAAGCTTGCATACTTTATTGCTTATCATTTTATATTCATTACATAAGCTTTTGAGAGCCAAATCCTTGTTGAAAGTTGTTGCGATCTTGAGCGTATTCTTTTTACTCATATCTACTCTTAAAGGAGTGTCTTGTTTGAGTGCTAAGTGTTTTTGTACACTTGAAGGGAAGTGTTAGTCCCTTGTGTTGTAAGAAGGAACTTGTGTTTCCTTGCTTGAAGTCTTGGAGTGTTGTATCTCCGAGCAAAGGTTGTTGAGGCTTGTGTCCTGAAGTTGTAACGGTTTGTTGAGCACCCGTAAGCTTAACAAGTTAGTGGAAATCTCGAGAGAGTCTCTCGGGGACTGGACTAGCCACGGGTTGTGGTGAACCAGGATACATCGGTGCGTTTGTTCTAATTTATTCACTTATCGCACTTATTTATTTCCTGCAATTTTTAAATTCCGCAAGTTTACGCTAATTTTTATTATAACGCTATTCACCCCCCCTCTAGCGTTAAGCGTATTTACTAACAATTGGTATCAGTGACCAATTCTTTGAAGACTTAGCCGTTAGAGAGAAACATCCATGGCTTCTACTCGTGATTCTTTTGCAGGAATAGGTGAAGGACAATGCTCCACCTGACCACCGCTATTCGATGGTACAAATTATACATACTGGAAGGAGAGGATGAGAATATTTGTACAATCAAATAGTTTTCATCTTTGGAAGGTCATAATGAATGGAGAACAAATTCCAACCAAGAAGGTTGAAAATGAATGGATCCCAAAGTTCGAAGATGAATACGATGCGGATGATATCCGAAAGGTGCAAAATAATGCTAAAGCTATTAATTTATTATATTGTGCTGTGAATGCTGATGATTACAGGAAGATATCTTGTTGCACAACGGCGAAGCAAATGTGGGACAAGCTGAAAATTACGTACGAAGGTACGGACCAGGTAAGGGAAGCCAAAATTGATTTTCTAACTCATGCATATGAATTGTTTCACATGAAGGAAGGCGAAAAGGTCGATGAGATGTTTGAACGATTTTCAAAAATCGTAAATGATTTACATGCTCATAAGAAGACCTTCACGGATAAGGAACTTGTCCGAAAAATTTTCCGAAGTCTCACTCCGGAATAGCGATCCAAGGCCGACGCGATTCAAGAATCCATTGGCATTTCAAATGTCACCATCGACGCATTAAGAGGTAATCTCAAAACTTATGAATCTACTATACTTAACCCTCTTGTTGATGATCAAAGGAAGCAAAGAATCGCTCTCAAGGCAAGCACAAGCCAACCTCAAAATGATGAGGACGGAGACAACGAGTTCGGACTCGTTATCAAGAGATTTCAAAAGTTCATGCGAAAAGAGTATGAACGAAAGGGCAAAAAGCAAGGAGATCAAATAAAGTGCTATGAGTGCGGAGAAACCGGGCACATTAAATCAAACTGCCCAAATGCTAAAAAGGAGAAGAAACCCTTCAAGAAGCAACGAGCATACATATCTTGGGGAGGCGACTCCGGTGACGAGTCAAGTGAGGAAGAAGAAGACGAAGCCGCAAATCTTTGTCTTATGGCACAAGAAGACAACAAAGAAGAGGTATGTCAAATTTCTTCCAAAAATTTCTTTTCCCTTGAAGAAATGCAAAATGCTTTTGATGAGTTGTATAGCGAATTTATTAAAGCTTCAAAAACTGTTAAGAGTATAAAAGAAAATGCTTCTTTAAAAGAAAAAGATTTTCAAAAACAACTCTCTTTAAAAGAAAAGGAATTGGAAAAACTGATTTTAGAAAATGAGAAGTTGAAAGAGGAAAACAAATTTTTTGGCAAGAGAAGCGCCGACAAGCCCGAGAGTTCTAGAAATTGTACTTCTTGCATGCATCTCAAAAATGAAGTAGAAAGGCTTAAGGGCACCTTAGATAAGTTTAACTCTTCTCATAAAAATTTGAATGAAGTGCTTGTTAATTTAAAGTCGACCAAGCATGGCATAGGTTTTAGAAACGAGCCTAAAGAGAAAGTTGAAGCCAACCCCCAACCACCTAAGGCTCAACCTAGGATAAATAAAACAAATGTTCATCCTAGATACAACAAACCTAGAAATGGTCTTCATCAATCGCAACCTAGAAATAATCATGCTAGAAATAATGCACATTCTAGGCCAAACACTAGAAGGAATTTTGAACCTTTTAGAACACCTAGAAATGACTTCCAACCTTGAAACAACTATTCTAGAAATGATGCATATCCTAGAACAAATGGTAGGAGAAATGATTTTCATGATTTGCACAATAGTTATATTGTCAAGAATAGAGTAAATGAATTTCGTCCGTCCAATTACTATCAACTTAGAAGGATGCATAATCCTAACGTGACTTCTCATTATTGTAGACGAATTGGACATATTGCTCCTGCTTGTTTTACACGACATAGACATAACACTCAATCACATCACTATGATTTGCCTAACCCCCAAGGACCCAAAATGGCATGGGTACCTAAAACTCATTAATCTGTTTTGTAGGTATGTTTGAAGGGATCAAGTGTACTATGGTACCTTGATAGTGGATGCTCCAAGCACATGATGGGAGACGAATCCAAATTCCTTCAACTAGAACACAAGGAAGGGGGAAGTGTTATTTTTGGTGATAACAACAAAGGAAAGATTATCGGCATTGGATCGGTCGTTAAGGATGAAATTTCTTCCATTAAGCATATATTACTTGTGAAAGGTTTAAAACATAATCTCTTGAGCATAAGTCAATTATGTGACAAGGGAAATCTTGTTTTATTTGATTCGGATGAATGCTTAGTTTTTAGACGTAGCGATTTTAAAATTATCCTTCGTGGTTTTAGAATGGATAACATTTATATGGTTGATCTTGCAAATTCTTCACCCGAAATGTGAATTGTTTAATGAGCAAAGAGGATGATTCTTGGTTATGGCATCGTAGAGTAGCTCACATCAACATGCATCTTTTGAACAAATTGGTTTCACAAAATTTAGTTGTTGGTCTTCCAAATTTGAAATTTGAAAATGACTCTATTTGTGATTCTTGTCAAAAAGGGAAGCAAACAAAAGCATCTTTTAAATCAAAAAATATTGTTTCAACTACTAGACCATTGCAATTGCTTCACATGGATTTGTTTGGACCATCTCGCATTGAAAGTCTTGGTAGAAATCGCTATGCTTTTGCTATTGTTGATGATTATTCCAGATTTACTTGGACTTTATTTCTTGCCCATAAAAGTGATGCTTTTCAGAATTTTAAATATTTTCTTAAACGTGTTCAAAACGAAAAGGAAACAACCGTCACTTCAATCAGAAGTGATCATGGGGGAGAGTTTGATCCATCTCTTTGCGGACTTTTGTGACGAACTCGGTATCGAGCATACCTTTTCCGCTCCACGAACACCACAACAAAATGGGGTGGTGGAATGGAAAAATAGGTGTCTCGAAGAGATGGCTAGAACCATGCTCGAAGAGGCTAAGATTCCCAAACTTTTTTGGGCGGATGCCGTGAGTACCGCATGCTACGTTTTGAATAGAGTAGTCATAAGGCCAATACTCATGAAAACCCCTTATGAACTCTACAAGGGAAGGAAACGAAATATCTCCCATTTTAGAGTATTCGGTTGTAAATATTTTATTCATAACAATGGAAAAGATCAATTGGGAAAATTTGATGCCAAATCCGATGAAGGAATTTTTATTGGGTATTCTACACGTAGCAAAGCATATAGGGTATTCAATAATAGAACCCAAACTGTGGAGGAATTCCCCCATATTGTGTTTTCCGAAAATAATGCTCGCTTGGCGAGAAAGTATTCTTGTTCTGATCTTGCAGGTATTCTAAATAGTTTAAAAGACAAAGTACAAGAGGAAACTCCTAAGGAAATTCAAGATGAAATCTTGGAACAATCAACGGAGGAAACGCCACAATTGGAGAAAGAAACGAAAATGCCTAACGAGTGGAGGACAATCAAAGATCACCCTCTCGAACAGGTAATTGGCGACGTCGGAAAAAAGGTAAGTACCCGAAACTCCCATAAGAACACCTTAGGACATATTGCTTTTGTTTCTCAAATTGAACCAACAACCATCTCCGAAGCAATTGGGGATGAATTTTGGACCTTGGCAATGCAAGAGGAGCTTAACCAATTCAAACGGAATGACGTTTGGGATTTGGTGCCAAGACCCGAAAATCATAACATAATTGGTACGAAATGGGTTTTTCGAAACAAACTAGATGAAAATGGTGTAATCACTAGAAACAAAGCTAGGCTTGTAGCAAAAGGCTATAATCAAGAAGAGGGTATTGACTATGAAGAAACATATGCTCCCGTAGCTAGATTAGAAGCTATTCGTTTATTGCTTGCTTTTGCCTCTTCTATGAATTTCAATTTATATCAAATGGATGTGAAAAGTGCTTTTCTAAATGGTGTTATTCAAGAAGAAGTTTATGTTGAACAACCCCCCGGTTTTGAAGATTATAAATCTCCCGATCATGTTTTCAAACTCAAAAAGGCTCTTTATGGTTTAAAACAAGCTCCCCGAGCTTGGTATGAAAGATTGAGTAAATTTCTATTGGAAAATGATTTCATTAGGGGGAAAGTTGACACCACTCTTTTTGTTAAGCATAAAAACAATGATATTTTATTAGTTCAAATCTATGTGGATGATATTATATTTGGTGCTACTAACAATGTTTTGTGCAAGGAATTTTCCGATTTAATGACAAGCGAATTTGAGATGTCTATGATGGGTGAGTTAACATTCTTTTTGGGATTACAAGTAAAGCAAATGAAAGAAGGTACGTTCATTTGCCAAGAGAAATATTGCAAAGAATTGCTGAAACGGTTTGAAATGACCAATGCAAAAGCAATGGCAATCCCCATGAGCACATCCGATCATCTAGACAAAGATGAGAAAGGTAAGGAAGTCGACATCAAAAATATCGAGGTATGATTGGCTCTCTCCTTTATCTTACTGCTAGTCGTCCGGACATCATGTTTAGCGTGTGCTTATGCGCTCGTTATCAATCGTGTCCGAAGGAGTCTCACCTAACTGCGGTGAAACGGATATTGAAGTATCTTGTTGGTACTGTAAATGTGGGTCTATGGTACCCCAAAGGTTCTTCATGCCAACTTGTTGGCTATTCCGATTCCGATTTTGCTGGATGCAAATTGGACCGCAAGAGCACTAGTGGCACTTGCGATTTGCTCGGTAGCTCTCTCGTTTCTTGGTTTAGCAAGAAACAAGTAAGTGTTGCGTTGTCCACAAACGAGGCTGAATATGTAGCCGCGGGGAGTTGTTGCGCTCAAATCCTTTGGATGAAACAACAACTCTTGGACTATGGCCTAAGTCTTGATCATATCCCTCTTAGATGTGATAATACTAGTGCCATATGCTTGACGAAGAACCCCGTTCTTCATTCGCGAACAAAACACATTGAAATTAGACATCATTTCATAAGAGATCACGTTCTCAAGGGTGATGTCGAAATTGAATTTGTTGAAACCAAAGATCAATTGGCCGACATCTTTACAAAGCCCTTAGAGAAAGAGTCCTTCTTCCGAATTCGTAGTGAACTCGGGATCCTTGACTCCACGTTGATCTAAGTCATGCATTGCATTTTCCCTTTCACATGTTTTCTAACTTGAGCGTCGGAGACGTCTAACGTATTTTTGCAGGTACCGCCCTAAAGGCAGGGGGAATTATAAAGCTTGACGCACAGAACAATCGATTTCTCTTTTATATAATCGATTATCCAGTATCAATAATCGAGGTCTTGACACTATTTGCGTTATTATTTCTGAAATTGCAGATTTAATAAATAAACAAGTTTTTTTAATTACTCTATATTTTTTTTGCTAATGGCAAAAGGGGGAAGATAATGGGTATGCACTCTCAATACTTATCGGCATAAATTGAGGGGGAATTCATATATTGAGGGGGAACTAATTGCATATCTATATACTTGTTGCATATCTTTACTTGTCTTGAATCGTCATTATGAATTGCCTAATATGCATATCCCGCTTAAAGTTTGCCATTATCAAAAAGGGGGAAATTGTTGGAAACACGTTCTCAAGGCATTATACTAAATGTGTGTTCATATTTGTAGGTTTTGATGAATGACAAACTATGCGCAAATTGACATATGACGAGGTCCAAGCACAAGCACAAAATTGATATATAACGAGATTCAAGCACAAGACAAAGATCGAGATTAAGTTTTATATGAGTCGGTATTTAATTGTGATCTTGATCCGACAACTTAAACTCAAGACTTGGCTTCTCTCGCAAAAATATTTTTAGCAAATCATGCATATTTAATTTAGAGCAAAATGATTTTAAATAATGCATATTTACTTTATTCAAAATGATTTTTAAACATGCCTCTAAAATCTGGACTAAGATAATCGATTATGTACTTATGATAATCGATTATGTTTAAGTCAGCTGCTTGACAATCGATTGTGAACTTATGACAATCGATTGTGTTAAGGCAGTGAGCATCAGATTTTTCAAATCTGCATGACAATCGATTGTGAACCTTATGACAATCGATTGTGATGAGGCAGTGTCCATCAAAGTTTTTCAAAGCTCAAAATAATTGACTGTGAAGCTAATGACAATCGATTGTGAAGAGACAGTGTCCATCAGATTTTTCAAAGTCACAAAATAATCGATTGTGAACTTATGACAATCGATTGTGTTGAGGCAGTGTCTTCCAGACTTTTTCAAAGTTATTAAATAATCGGTTGTGAACCTATAACAATCGATGGTCAAGAGGCAGTGTCTAAATTGATTTTTCAAGACTGATATATAATCGATTGTTAACTTAGTATAATCGATTGTATAACTGACCGTTGCCAAAATGTTTTCAAATACCGTCAGGTAATCGATTATTGATTTCCTATAATCGATTGTTTTAATTAAAATCTGGAAAGGTTTTTTTTAAAGTTGCTGAGTAATCGATTATTGATTTCCTATAATCGATTGTTTTAATTAAAATCTGGAAAGGATTTTTTGAACGTTGCTGAGTAATCGATTATTGATTTCTTATAATCGATTGTTTTACGTAAAATTTGGAAATGATTTTTTGAACGTTGCCAGTAATCGATTGTGAGTCTTAAATAATCGATTGTTATGCGTAAAATCTGGGATTGGTTTTTGGAAGATCTGGCAAACAATCGATTGTGGTAATTTGACAATCGATTGTCACAGAGTAAAATTAGCAATTCTTAATTGGCAATTAGGCAACGGTAATACAAAGTTTTTCAACTATAAATATAGCTTCAAATCAGTCTTTTAAGTACAACAACACACAACAACTGATCATACAATTGCTAAAGCTTGCATACTTTATAGCTTATCATTTTATATTCATTACATAAGCTTTTGAGAGCCAAATTCTTGTCGAAAGTTGTTGCGATCTTGAGCGTATTCTTTTTACTCATATCTACTCTTAAAGGAGTGTCTTGTTTGAGTGCTAAGTGTTTTTGTACACTTGAAGGGAAGTGTTAGTCCCTTGTGTTGTAAGAAGGAACTTGTGTTTCCTTGCTTGAAGTCTTGGAGTGTTGTATCTCCGAGCAAAGGTTGTTGAGGCTTGTGTCCTGAAGTTGTAACGGTTTGTTGAGCACCCGTAAGCTTAACAAGTTAGTGGAAATCTCGAGAGAGTCTCTCGGGGACTGGACTAGCCACGGGTTGTGGTGAACTAGGATACATCGGTGCGTTTGTTCTAATTTATTTACTTATCGCACTTATTTATTTCCTGCAATTTTTAAATTCCGCAAGTTTGCGCTAATTTTTATTATAACGCTATTCACCCCCCCCCTCTAGCGTTAAGTGTATTTACTTACATTAACCATGAACTAGATTGACCCGTCTTGATTGCTTGGTGAATTGGAGTAGAAGTGTAAAGGGGATATTCAATTCCAGGTATGTATCGCTAACTGTGATCCTTGTGAAACCGCCTTGTGTTGATATGTGAAATTACTTGATATCCATATGGGGATTATTGTGAAACTCTTGTGGTTTACACTTGTGTGGTAACATCTTGTGGCAAAGGTTGAGGAACGTGTGATTTACAGAATTCTTGAATGGTGGAACCGGAACTATTGTGTAACAATATATTATTGGTTAATTAGTAAGTAATAATTGTGGGGTAATACGTGGGAATAGGAAAGGCAACCAGGTCCGCTTGAATGGGGCTACCTGGTCAGGCGGTGGTCATGTCCCTCAATTTGGGGCGTGACAAACTTGGTATCAGAGCCTAGGGTTTTAAAAGGGGTCCTAGGATGTCTCGGAGCCGTGCCTAGTAGAGCCCTTCTTATCGGTGTGTTGTCGACCACATCTATGAGTTGGGGGCTACAAGGGAATTTAGGAAACTACTCCTTTCTTTGTTATTTCAGTTCATGCGATGAGGTAATGTTGTGTCTAATTCGTGCTTTATTTCGAATTTTCATAAATGGCACCTAAGAAGAAAGCTAGACTTTGCCTAGGGGCCAAGGCCACTTCCAGTGCGGCTGTGGATCATGTGTCAGCTGTCGTGGGAGAGAGTGATTTCCTAGTTCTAAATTTGCCTGCTGCATCCATTCCTGACCAAATCAATCATGTTCCAGCGGCGGTAGAAGGTGCCACTATCCCTCCTGCCGATGCTCCTAATCCTGATATTGCCCCAGCTTACGATCCCGGGATTTCTGATGGATACCTTATAGGAGCCATCCATATGCTGACCCAGTTAGTGGCCGCCCAGGCCCAGAGATCTCATGATGCCCTAGTGTCCTCTAGTTGACAGGGAGACTCAGCCAGCTCAAGAGTTCACCAGTTTCTGCGATTAGCCCCACCAGAGTTCTCAGGCACAGACCAAGAGGGCGATCCGTAGGATTTCCTTGATGATATGTACAAGACCCTTCAAGTGATGAATGCTACAGAGGTAGAGGGGGTAGAATTGGCTTCATGCAGGTTGAAGGGAGCGGTGCGTTCATGGTTTGAGATGTGGGAGGATTCCCGTGAGGAAGGGAGACCTCCTACTAGATGGGATGAGTTCGTAGATCCCTTCATGGACCATTTCTTGCCTGCCAAGACTATGGAAGCCCGTGCCACTGAGTTTGAGGGTAGTATGAGTGTTTGGGAGTATCATATGGAGTTCGTGAGGTTGTCCATGTATGCTCCTCAGTTGGTGTCTACTATGGAGGCTAGAGTTCGGCGATTCGTTCAGGGTCCAAGTCTATTGGTGGTAAATGAGGCTTCTACGGAGGCTTTGCATCCAGACATTAACTATGGGAAGATCGCGGGTTTTGCTCAAGCCACAGAGGCCAGGAAATTAAAGATTCGGGCAGACAGGGAGAGTAGCAGCAGGGCCCCGGTCTATGGGTCACTCAGGGAGGTCAGCTCCAGGTTGAGGGTTGTCAGGACCATCTCAGTCTTATACTCAGTCCTCAGCTAGTGCACCGCCATCCGTGCACTGTTACCAGTTGAGTAGCCCTTTAGGGCCAGGTTCAGACAGTAGGAGGCCCCGCCAGTTCAGTCACTCGGGGATGAGACCTCGACAATAGGGAGGTATATGTCCCAAGTGTGGGAGATTTCATACAGAGGCATGTTACTTGGATGCTCTAGTGTGCTACAATAGTAGGGTGAGGGGTCACATACAGCGGGACTACCGCGTGCCCAGACAGGGCACGGGTAGGGGACTTGCTCAGCCACCCAGTTCATCAGTCTCTACGTCATCAGTTCGCCCTCCAGCCCCAGCAGGGCGTGGTGCAGCCAGAGGTGGAGCTCGTGGTAGAGGAGGACCTAGTAGGTTTTATGCCTTGAGTGGCCGTCAGAGTGTTGAGGCTTCCCCAGATGTTGTCAAAAGTATCCTATCTGTCTAGACCGTTGATTGCCTTGATCTTATTGATCCAGGGTCTTCTTTGTCCTATGTCACTCTATTTGTTGTTTCGAGATTTGGGGTTGAACCCGAACAACTTCTTGAACTGTTCTTTGTATTAACTCTGATTGGTGATTCCATTACCTCTGCGCGGGTCTATAGGAATTGTGTCATTATGGTATGTCGTCGTGTTACTACAGCCGACCTTATCAAGCTCGGGATGGTGGATTTTGATGTAATCATGGGAATGGACTTGTCTCTATTCGTGCTTTGCAAAAATTGATTGTCGGACGAGAGTCATGAGACTCGAGTTCCCTAATAAGCCAGTTGTTGAATGGAAAGGAAATAGTGTTGTGCCGACGGGTAGGTTTATTTCCTACCTCAAGGCTTCAAAGATGATCGGAAAGGGGTGCATCTATCATTTGGTCTGAGTGGCGGACACTACTCCAAAAGTACCAACCCTCGAGTACATCCAGTTGTGAATGAGTTTCTTGAGGTGTTTCTAGATGAGCTTCCAGGAATTCCGCCAGATAGGGAGAATGATTTCGGGATTGATGTATTGCCCGATACCCAGCCAATATTTATTCCTCTGTACGTAATGGAGCCAGCAGAGTTACAGGAGTTAAAGGAGCAGCTGAAGGATCTATTGGAGAACGGGTTTATCCGACCAAGTGTGTCGACGTGGGGTGCTCCGGTTCTTTTTGTCGGAAAAAAGGACGGGTCGCTTCGGATGTGTATTGATTATCGGCAGCTTAATAAAGTCACACTCAAGAATAAGTACCCTTTGCCTCGGATAGATGATTTGTTCGACCAATTGCAAGATGCAAGGTTCTTCTCCAAAATTGATTTGGGGTTCGGGTACCACCAATTGAAGATCAAAGAGCAGGATATTCCTAAGACCGCCTTTGGAACTCGTTATGGTCACTTTGAATTCTTGGTCATGACTTTTGGGATAACAAACGCCCCAGCGGCTTTGATGGATCTTATAAATCGGGTATTTAAGTCATTTTTAGACTTCTTCGTGATTGTTTTCATTGACGACATTCTCGTATATTCACGGAGCAGGGAGGATCATGCCAGTCACCTGAGAGCAAATTTGCAGACTCTTCATCAGCACCAGTTGTATGCTATGTTTTCCAAATGTGAATTTTTTTTGGAGACCGTTGCTTTTCTGGGTCATGTTATTTCTAGTGATGGGATTCAGGTGGACCCCTAAAATATTGTAGCGGTGAAGGATTGGCCTAGGCCCACGATCCCGACGGAGATTCGTAGCTTCTTAGGTTTAGCAGGGTATTATCGGTGGTTCGTAGAGGGATTCTCCACCCTTGCCTCTCCTTTGACTAAATTGACGCAGAAATAGGCCAAGTTCCAGTGGTCAGATGATTGTGAGAAAAGTTTTCAGGAATTGAAGTCTAGGTTGACTTCAGCACCAGTATTGGCCTTGCCAGAAGGAACAGAGGGGTTTGTGGTTTATTGTGATGCCTCCAGGGTTTGTTTAGGGTGTGTACTGATGCAGCACGGGAAGGTCATAGCATATGCTTCCAAGCAACTCAAGAATCACGAAAAGAATTATCCGACGCATGATTTGGAACTTGCAGTAGTTGTGTTCGCCTTGAACAAATGGCGGCATTATCTTTTTGGGATTCATGCAGGTGTGTTTTCAGACCATAAGAGTCTCCAGTATTTGTTCAAGCAGAAGGAGCTGAATTTGAGGCAGCGGCAGTGGTTAGAATTGCTTAAGGATTATGATATGTACATCTTGTACCATCCAGGGAAGGCGAACGTGCTGGCCGACGCCCTCAGTTGGAAATCCATGGGTAGCTTGGCTCACTTGAGAGCGGATAAGAGGCTCCTAGCTCGGGAGGTACACCAATTGTCCAGCCTTGGGGCTTGTATCTCGGCCCCGAATGAGGAGGAACTTATGGTGCATAATACAGCAGAATCGTCGCTCGTAATATAGGTGAAAGAAAAGCAGTTTATTGATCCAGTATTGGCACAATTGAAAGAGGCAGCTCTAAGTAACAAAATTTCAGCATTGTCACTCGGCAACAATGATAGTGTGGTATGGTGCGATGATAGGTTATGTGTTCTTGATATAGACAATCTTCGGGAGAGGGTAATGGCGGAGGATCATCATTCCGGGTATTCAGTGCACCCGGGCTCTACGAAGATGTACCACGATCTCAAGAAAATCTATTGGTGGAGCGGTATGAAGAAGAGTGTGGCAGACTTCATCTCTAAGTGTCCGAATTGTCAGTAAGTGAAGGCCGAGCATCAACGGCCAGGTGGGTTGACTCTCAGCTTATAGAAAGTCTGATATGGAAATGGGAAATGATCAATATGGACTTTGTGACAAGGCTACTTTCTACTCAACACAAGTTCGACTCAATTTGGGTGATAGTGGATCGACTCACCAAATCAGCTCACTTTTTGCCAGTCAAGTCCACCGATACGGTAGAACAATATGCTCGATTATATATCAAGGAGATAGTTAGGCTTCAGGTACGCCGCTTTCTATTATTTCATATCGAGGAGCTCAGTTCACAGCTAACTTCTGGAGGAAGTTTCAACAAGGTTTGGGTACTCAAGTGAATGTTAGCATAGCTTTTCATCCACAGACCGATGGTCAAGTGGAGTGGACTATTCAGACACTCAAGGATATGTTGCGGGCATGTGTCTTGGATTTCAAAGGTAATTGGGATTATCACCTGCCCCTTATAGAGTTTGCTTATAACAACAGCTTCCATGCTAGCATCCAGATGGCCCCATTCGAAGCTTTGTACAGAAGAAGGTGTAGGTCCCCGATCGGGTGGTTCGAGGTTGGTGAAGCAGAATTGATAGGGCCAGATCTCGTGCACCAGGCCATGGAGAAGGTAAGAGTTATTCAAGAGAGGATGAAAATTGCTCGGAGTCTCCAGAAATCCTATGCGGATGTGCGTCGAAGAGAATTGAAGTTTCAAGAAGGAGATTGGGTATTCTTGAGGGTGTCTCCTATGAAAGGAGTTATGCGCTTTGGGAAGAAGGGAAGCTCAGTCCTAGATATGTCGGGCCTTTTCAAATTACTCAAAGGATCAGTCAAGTTACATATATGTTGGAATTGCCCCCTGAAATGTCCTTAGTGCACCCGGTGTTCCATGTATCCATGTTGAGGAAAGTCGTGGGTGATCCGTCTACGATCGTGCCAGTTGAAGACATCAAGGTTACAGAAGAGTTATCATATAAGGAGATTCTGGTTGCTATTCTGGATAGACAAGTCTGAAAGGTGCGAAACAAGGAGATTGCTTTTGTCAAGGTGTTGTGGCAAAACCAACAAGTCGAGGAATCCATGCGGGAAGCAGAAGATGAGATGAAGATAAAATACCCTCATCTATTTGAGCAAGTCTAGAAATGATCGTGCGAATCTTGTCCCTAGGAGAACTATTGTTGTGTCCCATTAGGTGTAAGAAACATCCCTTCTCTCCCTAAAATGCTTACTATTGTAGTTCCTCAAAGTTCTGCCGACAAAAATTTGATGTGTTGTAATTGCTTGAACAATGTGCAGTCCTTCTAGGTAATGAAAGTTTTGTACTGTCATGGTAAAGCGATGTAAGGGGATAATGATTAATTTTGTATGGATAGGGAGTATCAAAGTGTTTTAATTGTGTAATGATTAGATTTTGCATGGAGGATTGTCTTGAAATGATTCCCGGTGTCTTACCCTTGTGATAGGTATATGAATTTAATAAGTACAGATGATTAATGTTTAATTTGATTACATGTGGCGTGCCAAAATGGATAAAAGTGTATCGAGAGGTTGAATACGTGTAAGTATGAGGATTATGCATTTTTATAACTGTTATAAAGGTAGCAAGTTTGTGTAATAGTGCTTGGAAATATGTTTTGGGGGCTTTGTGACAGGTGGTTATATCCATATTACAAAGGAGACTTTGGAAAAATTTTTCTAAAAAACTTGAATGTTAATAAAAGTGTAGGAACTTGCATATCATGTTTTCGAAACTCATTAACTTCCAAGTCCTCATTCGAGGGCGAATGATCTTAAACAAGAGAGGATGTAAGGCCCCGTGAAAATCATTGCTCAAAATGCTAGCAGCTCATAGAGTCGAGTCTACCTACGTAGATCGGGTTCTTCTCACTGTTTTTGCACTTAAAAATTTGGAGTCGAATTTTTTCTAGAAAAGGTCCAATCTGCGGTCTAGAATGCGGTCGCAGATCAAGAATGCAGACCGCATTTCTGCCGCAGAAGTTTCCAGAGAGCTACTTATTTTTGATGTTGTAAATGCGGTCAGATCTGCGGCCGCATAATCAATATGCGGACCGCACAGTGATCGCATATGATCCCTGAAGAATTTCGAAGGTCAGTTCTGTTGTGCATTCTGCGATCGCAGAACACGAATGCGGACCGCATATCCACCGCATTCCCAACCATAGAAGTTCTAAATCTTGGGACCCTTCTGCGGTCAATTCTGCGGACCGCATGTCAGTTCTGCGATCGCAGAGTTGCATCGCAGGTCGAGCTCGCCCAGTTATTTTTCTAAAAATCTAAACCCGACCCCTCTTTTAATAAAACACCCCATCCCTCATTTTTAACACATTTTCTGAACAAAATAAGAGAGAGAAAGAGAGGGTCCTAGAGAGAGAAAGCTATTTCTTCATCAATTGATCTTCCAAAAACATTGGAGCCTGGGAAATTTTGGTGCATTGTCTTCACTTCTGATTTCACATGTAAAATCTCTAACCCTTTTCCCCTAAAATTTCAACCTAAGCTTGGGGAGGGAACCACATGCACTAGATTTTAGAAGTTTTGATAATACCTTCATGCATGTCTTCAAAACCCTAAAATCTTGCAAAAAAGGAATTTGGGTACTAAATTGTGAATTCCTATTCTAAGGCCTATGTATTAACCATGAACTAGATTGACCCGTCTTGATTTCTTAGTGAATTGGAGTAGAAGTGTAAAGGTAATATTCAATTCCAGGTATGTATGGCTAACTGTGATCCTTGTGTTGATACGTGAAATTACTTGATATCCATACGGGGATTATTGTGAAACTCTTGTGGTTTACACTTGTGTGGTAACATATTGTGGTAAAGGTTGAGGAACGCGTGATTTAAAGAATTCTTGAATGGTGGAACCGGAACTATTGTGTAACTATATATTATTGGTTAATTAGTAAGGAATAATTGTGGGATAATACATGGGAATAGGAAAGGTAACCAGGTCCGCTTGGTTTGGGCTACCCGGTCGAGCAACGGTCATATCCCTTGATTTGGGCCGTGACAGGATTGACTTGAAACTTTGCAGAGATGATCTTCAAGAGTTGGAGAAGCATTTCCAATGATTGGTTTGTTCCTAGTTTGGTCAAATGTGAAGATTCATTTAGTTGAATACTTATGATAGTCACGCTGACTGGGAGCTTTGATTGTAAAATTGGAGCAATTATTGGGTACCCAATTGAAATTGATGATGCAAACCTGTTCTCCTCATAGAGGGGGTTACTTTGGTACCAAGCGTATCCAATTTGAATAGTTGGAACTCCGCCTTCGGAGATTTTATTAACACCGACGATTTGAAGGAGGTCAGAGGGAACAATCCCGATGGTGGAATTGGCTGAAAACTGGTGGGAAGATGCGCTTTTGGTATAGAGAACAATCTCCATGGTTGACAATTTCAAGTTTTGGCCCAGAATTAACATAGCAAATTTCAGAAGGCTCCAGGCGATTTTCCCCAACAGTGATCCATGCACTATGTTGAAGATCTGCAGTAGCTGGAGAGGAATTTTTGGATGAAACTTGTGGGAGGTGGTGCGCAACAGTATTCCACTCATTTCGGAATTGGTCTGGTGGCTTTCCACCGTCGGACGGCGAAGCAGTGGCCATAATGCCTCCACTGCATACTGTTCACTTTGGTCGCTTGTACAGAGAGCTTTTTAGTTGTTTTTACTATTATAAAGATGATCAGAAAAAGTATATGTATTTCGTAATATAGCAAATAGTATCTATAGATGGCTAATTGTTACAAAAAGATAGTGCTTTAAGAAAATTTCACTTTAATTAATGCTTCAAAGGTTAAGAAATGGGTTTCTATTCCTTTTCCCTCTTCACATCAAAGTACAACGAAATTTCGGAAAGAAAAATTTAGGAATGTGTCAATATTGCAAATTCTTTAGCAAAGCCAAATTTGAAATACTTTGCATAATCTGACAAAAAGATTGATTTTACTATTAATTTTCAATACTTTAATACGAAAAAAAGTAGTTTTATTATTTTATTATTATAGTGAATAATATTCAGCGACCATTTTTCAAATTAACCCAACATTCATACACAAAGCTTTAGCCTTTAAGGATTAATTATCATAACAACAAGAAGTTTCACGAATGCACTCCACGTCAAAAAAATATTTGATTGCTCTTGCTAATATATTACTTATGTATATAATTGGTAATTATGTCTAGCATCTGTAATTAAGTGAGAACCTCTCTAATAGTGATAATTAAAATCATAATGTAGAATAACATAGGCAAAAAAGAAGGAGACAATTTTACTTTTAGCCGTTCGGCAGAAATTTTTGACAATCTCTAGCCCACAAATCTATTATGCAATTTGAAGCCAAAAATTAATTATAACAGCTAGCCAAAAACATAAAGATAGGCACAAAATTCCCGCTTCTCCTTCGCTTGTGTCCGTTCAACGAAATATCTAACAATGAACAACGAAATTTAATAGCTTTAGGAAGTCCAGTATTACAATTGTGGACCAAAATATGCTCAAGATAAGCCCGCTACCAAGCCCTTTTCCTTTCACAACTTTTCTTCGTACCATCAGAAGTCTTTCGTACCTCTTGTTCACTACCTTAGCATTAAGATCGTCGATCGAGCCTCCGCCGCCATTGACGGTGGAGCTCATGGTGGTTAAAGCGATGGCTGTGTTTGGTATAGTAGCCATTTTGTTAAATTACCTGATAAGCCCCTATAAATATTGTTAATATTTGATAAATAAAATGCAAAGGACGTGTCTTTATGTAAATTTGATGTTTTATGGGAATATTTTTGGGCAAGCAGTATTTTTAGCCGGGAAATGTCGCCGGGAAAGGATGGAAAGTGGGTGACGGTGGTCCATTTTAGAGAGAAAAGTGTTTTGGACTGTAGTGGTGCTCTTAATACTATTTATATGTTTTTTGACACGTTCCTTTTTTTGGGTTGTGTTAGGGGGAAATTTCGAGCAGTTTCAATAGAGATACAGAAAAAATTATATACAAATATTTCGCCGAAAATGGTGCCGGAGAAGAAGCAGAAGAAGAAAAGTGAGAGTTGAAAATTGAGTGCATGCTTTAGCCTTAACACAATTATGTGGTTGTATAGAGGTATGGATATACATGTGCAAAATATCTATATACATTTTTATATGTGTCCCTACATAACATAGAATTTAGAGCTTGAGATTTCCAAGCAATTTTGCTTGAAGATCCTCACCCACCTTCTCTCCTCCTAGCTTGTGATTATTCAATGTAGAAAATAGGTTGTCCTATACAAAATATATACTAATTAGACAGTTGATATATAAAAAATATATAATATAGACTGTCACTATACAAAATAGATTGTCATTTTACAAAAAATATACAAAATAAACTATCACTCTAAAAAAATATACATCATAGATTGTCACTATATATAAAATATATACAAAATAGATGTAACTATACAAAATATATACAAAAAAGACTGTTACTATACAAAAATACATAATACACTCTAAATACACAGTGTGCACACATTACACATACAAAATTATATATAATTTATACACAGTATATTTACATATTAGAAAATACATATTATATACAATTTTGATATATTGTTCAGACAAATTATACATTCACGATACAAGATACCTATGGCGTACACAAATATATACACTTTAGATACACAATCACACTCGAGATAGACTCAATATACACCAAGGATACACTGTCGAATTTAGGATACAATATTTATGCATTGCAAAAATGAGTTGTTCTATTGCGTCGGGTAGGGGTTGAACCTACGACGTTCAGCTTAGAAAACAAGCATTCTATCCAGTGAGCTACATGTGCTGATGTTTTCATACTATTTCCTTTCGGCTACTATATGCAATACTTTTGGGCCGAAAGACCATTTTTGTAAGTAGGACAAAATATCGGCTATTAAAATTTTGAGGGGTTATAGAGTGTAGTTTTTGGGCTTTTGTCATGCTTCAAATGGATGGTTCTCGTAATAAAATCAAGGGATTTTACATTCCTATGCCATATAGTAAACTATATTACTCTCCATGCTTAACTTTTAATATAATTACATTTCATATATCTAATTACTATTTATGTACATTTTAGGGGTTTTAATGGTATTTATTAATCTCCTAGTTTAACTCTACCGTATATTTCCTCTCCCCACAAGTTTCTCTCTCCAAACCCCACCCCCTCACCCACGTATAAAATCACACCCCACAATTTCCTCTTCAATCACCCACTATTTCCTCTTCTAAAATCAGCGAAAATCTGTAACCCCTCCATCATTAAAAATCTTTGAAGCTTTGAATTCGAATTTGAATTTTCAAAAGACATTGTTTGTTTGGATTGGATGTTGTTGCAAAATATTGAGAATTCTCGCTGTCACGACTTGGATTTTCCCACCATCGGGAGCCGTGATGGCGCCTACTGACGGAGCTAGGCCAGCCAAACTTTAACGTTTTTAGATTGCTTCTCAACTATAACAATATACGAACGCAATTTAAATAAAAGCTGAAGTCTTTAAGTTTATAAAACTGAAATCCAAATGCTGAACTTTCAAACATATCTCTACCAACATCTAGTGTCACTAGCTCAGGGACTACTAAAGAGTGCTACAAACAAGTCTGAATAGAAATCCTGAATGTTTGTCTCCATACAAGAAAAACAAACTAAATATAGAAAGGGACTCTAGCCTGCAGATGCTAGCTAGGCTACCTCGAAGTCCTTGGACTGTAGTCACCTCCCGATCAAATAGGCTACTGCTGTGGTCCAAAAGCTGCTCCGGTACCGTAATCTGTAAAAAATACATAAAAGTGTAGCATCAGCACAGCCGAGCACATGTGGTGTTAAGTGTCTGGCCAAACCCTGGCGAAGTAGTGACAATGCTAGACAAGACCTGCCGAGAACAACCTGTGCAGATATATGCAATAGCGGGAAAAATATGCATAATTTAAACAGCTAAGAGGGAGGGGAGCATGCTATAGGGTGTAACAATTCAGATATAAGATCAACTAACAAAGAGATGGAACTGTACAATAACATCAATTAAAGAGAATGGGTAAATCAACAATTGCATGGCACCAACCTTCGTGCTTTTACTCTCATTCTCACCAAAATAGTCAAATAAAGTGCACGACATTACCCTTCGTGGTTTTTCTCACATAACTCTCATATCAAGGCACAGAATTTCCCTTCGCGCTCAGTTATTTTAAACATGGCACGGAATGATCCTTCGTGCATAACTATCAAAATACGGCACGGAACGAGCCTTCGTGCATAATTATCAAAACGTGACACGGAATGACCCTTCGTACATAACACTCTTCCTCACCAATCAACTGTCACAATCAATCGGGGTGAGGGGATTAACAACAATATTAAACATCCCGGCAAGGGAGAACAAATCAACAAATAAGTCCCGGCAAGGGTACCACTGACAGCTCAAATATCCCGGCAAGGAAGAATACATATATTACTTAGGACCCGGCAATGGAGCATCAACAATTATAAACTACACATCCCGGCAAGGGAATAATTATAACACTTTCTCTTTTGATCACTTTTTTCGCAATTATCATATTCTCGTTTGAGACAATGCCCCAATAATGTACAAATCATAATTCTTTCTCAAACCTTTCACATTATATGAAACTTATTGATTAAACAAGGAAAAGGTATCATAAAATTCAAATAAACACAATTAAGAATCACTGTCATGTTAGACTCCGGTGTATAGATACTCGTCACTATGCCTATATACGGTACTCAACAATTAGCAACTAGCAAACAACATCCTAATCATATTTTCTCAAGTCAAAGTTAGAACAAACACTTAACTCGACTTCCACGGCTAAATCAACAGAGCTAAACAAAGCAACAATCTTTGGACCGCAATACCAAAATTACAAACCGAAATCACCAATTGATACCAAAAAGCTCGAAACCCAAATTGCCCCCAATTAAACGATGAACTAAAACTTCCAAATATCATTTGAAACCATCGCTGTCCGAGAGAATTATTTCTGGGTAGTGGGTTTTATTGTAAGAAAAGCACTGGCATACACTTTAAAATGCCGCAGTGCTATATGTCGCAATACCATTCTCAAATCGGAATAAGAGCAGAAGCAACTAAAATTTTGGCATTCTGGGCGGTGAAATGTGTAGACTGGCATAGAACAAATTGAAATACCCCAAATCTTAAATTAATTGATTGGTGTAAATTTTGTGACCATTAAAGTGCGGATGGATGACAATTTCAAAAAGGACAAAAATGTTAAAGTCTTTCTTTTAGTGACTGATTTGAGAATTTTTAGGAGTAGTTGACAGAAAATGGACCATGGACTTTTGTAGAGGATGAAGAAACGAACCTATGGTGACCAATCAGAAAACGGCTACTAGCTTGGAGTAATGGCTGCTCTCTTTTGTGTTGTATAGGTCTAAGAATTGAAAAACTTCATCAAGTTGAAAATTTTAAACTTTTAGTCTGTCACGCGTCAAACAATGTCTGATATTAACCAAACTTTATAAAATATTTTAAATCATATATATAATATGTACCGGATATTGGAACCAAAATAGAGGCACGATACCAACATGTTCTAATGAAAATTTCATATCAACTTTTCATATAAATTCAAGAAAAACAATTTCTTTCAAAAATTTATTTCTTGGGCTCGGGACCTCGGATTTGATTCCCGGCATACGCTCGAGTCCCATATTTTTTTACGGACCCTTCGGGAGCGTCACGTCACGGGTCCTGGTCCGTTTATCCAAAACGTTTACCAAAGTCAACTTTAACCATTTTAAAGTCGCAATTTAGCAATTTCATATATTTTAACATATAAGCTTTCCGATTACGCACCCGGACTGTGCATGCAAATCGAGGCGACTAAAAGTGAGGCTTTCAAGACCTCGGAAGCATGGAAAAGGAAGATTACGGTGATGACCCTTTGGGTCGTCACATCCTCCACCTATAAAACAATCATTCATCCTCGAACGGACAAAAAAATGAAGTACCCGAGTCGGGGAATAGATGAGGATAACGGCTCCGCATATCAGACTCGGACTTTCAGGTTGATGCCTGAGGAGGCTGACCTCTCTTTTGAATACGCATTGAAGGAAAAATCTTCGACCTCAACTGTCGAACCCACCGGTCTAAAATAGCTACCGGCTCCTCCTCATATGACAGATCCTTGTCCAATTAGACGGTGCTGAAATCTAACACGTGGGCTGGATCGCCGTGGTACCTCCTATGGACACATGGAAAACTGATGCACGACTGACAAGCTACGCAGCAAGGCAAGTCTATAAGCAACTCTCCCACACGCTCAAGAATCTCAAATGGGCCAATGAACATAGGGATAAGCTTTCCCTTCTTCTCGAATCTCATAACGCCCTTCATAGGCGATACATGGAGCAATACTCGCTCACCAACCATGAAAGCTAGATCTCTGACCTTGCGATCTACATAACTCTTCTGCCTAGACTGAGCTGTCCGAAGTTCGTCCTAAATGATCTTGACCTTATCCAAGGCCTTCCGAACTAGACCTGTACCCAACAACTGAGCCTCTCCTAGCTCAAACTATCCCACTGGAGACCGACACTGCCCACCATACAATGCCTCATATGGAGCCATCTGAATGCTGGACTGGTAGCTGTTGTTGTGGGCGAGCTCTGCTAATGGCAAGAACTTCTCCCACGAGCCTCCAAAATAAATAATGCAGGTTTGGAGCATATCCTCAAGAATCTGAATAGTCCTCTCGGACTGACCGTTTGTTTGGGGATGAAATGCTATACTCAAGTAAACCTGGGTGCCCAACTTCTGTTGTACTGCTCTCCCGAAATACGAGTTAAACTACGGACCCCGATCCAAAATGATAGATATAGGCACCCCATGAAGGTGAACGATCTCCATGATATAAATCCCAGCTAATCTCTCGGACAAATAGGTGGTGGCAACAGGGACAAAATGCGCTGACTTGGTAAGCCTATCAATAATGACCCATATAGCATCAAACTTCTTCCGAGTCGTCGGAAGGCCATAAACAAAATCCATGGTAATCCTCTCCTACTTCCACTTGAGAAGCTCAATCCTCTAAAATAATCCACCGGGCCTCTGATGCTCGTACTTAGCCTGCTGACAGTTCAAACAACGAGCCACATATACAACAATGTCTTTCTTCATTCTGTGCCACCAATAGTGATGCCTCAAATCCTGATACGTTTTCGCGTCGCCCGGATGAATAGAATATTGAGAACTATGGGCCTCCGCTAAGATCAACTCCTGAATACCATCAACATTGGGCACACAAACTCGCCCCCGCAATCTCAATAGACCAGCATCTCCCAAGTTCATTTTCGTGGCACCTCCACGCTGCACCGTGTCTCTCAGTACAGACAAATGGGGATCATCAAACTGCTTCTCACGGATACGCTCCATTAACGACGAAGGAGCGATCGTGTAAGCTAAAACACTGCTAGGCTCGGATATATCAATCCTCACAAATCGATTGGCTAAGGCCTGAACATCCAAAGCAAGCGGTCTCTGGCTGACTGGAATATAAGGCTACCCATGCTGGCGAACTTACTACTCAGTGCATCGACAACCATATTGGCCTTTCACGAGTGGTATTAGATAGAAACATCATAATCATTCAATAGCTCCAACCACCTCCTCTGCCTCAAATTCAACTCCTTCTGTTTGAACAAGTACTGAAGGCTCTTGTGATCCGTGTACACCTCACATGTCACACCATATAGATAATGCCTCCAAATATTCAAAGCATGAACAATGGCTGCCAACTCTAAGTCATGAACTGGATAATTCTTCTTGTGGATGTTTAACTGCCTCAAAGCATATGCTATGACTCTGCCATTCTGCATCAATACTGCACCAAGCCCAATACGGGAAGCATAAAAATAAACAGTATAAGGCCCTAATCCCCGTGGGAAAAACCAATACTGGTGCCGTAGTTAGAGCTGTCTTGAGCTTTTGGAAGCTCGCCTCACACTCATCTAACCACCAGAACTGGGCTCCCTTGTGGGTCAATCTAGTCATTGGGGCCGTAATGGATGAAAACCACTCCACAAACCGTCGGTAGTAACCTACTAACCCCAAGAAACTCCATATCTCTTTAGCTGATGCCGGTCAAGGTCTGTTCTTGACTGCCTCAATCTTCTTTGGGTCCACCTGAATACCCTCTGCTGAAACAACGTGACCCAGGAATGCAATAGAACTCAACCAAAACTTGCACTTCAAGAACTTGGCGTATAACTCACTCCCTTTCAGAGTCTGAAGAAACACTCTAAGGTGCTGCTCATGCTCCTTCTGACTGCGGGAGTATATCAGAATATCGTTAATGAAAACAATCACGAATAAATCCAAATAGGGCCCGAACACTTAGTTCATCATCCATAAATGCTGCTGGGGCATTGGTCAACCCAAATGACATGACCAGAAACTCAAAATGCTCATACCGAGTACAAAATACTGTCTTAGGGAAATCAGATGCCCTAATCCTCAGCTGATGATAACTAGACCTAAAATCTATCTTCGAGAGCACCCTCGCACCCTAAAGATGGTCGAATAAATCGTCGATCCTTGGCAGTGGATACTTGTTGTTTGTCCTCACCTAATTCAACTACCGGTAATAATTGCACATCCTCATCGACCCATCTTTTTTCTTCACAAATAACACTGACGCAAACCAAGGCAATACACTTGGTCAAATGAAACCCTTATCAAGAAAATCCTGAAGATGCTCCTTTAATTCTTTCAACTCTGGCGGGGCCATGCGATACGGCAGAATGGAAATTGGCTGAGTGCCTGGAGCCAGATCAATATAGAAATCGATATCCCTGTGGGGCGTCATACCCGGCAGGTTTGAAGGGAGAACCTTGTGGGAACTCCCGAACAATAGAAACAGAGTCAATAGATGGGACCTCTGCACCAAAGTCATGAACATATGTCAGATATGCTAGACACCCTTCTCGACCATGCATCAAGCCTTGACATATGAAATAACAGTGTGGGTGGCATGACCTGGGGTCCCTCTCCACTCAAGTCGGGGCAAGTCTGGCAAAGCCAAGGTCACGTTAGCGTGACAATCCAAAATATCATGATACGGGGACAACCAATCCATCCCCAAAATAAAGTCAAAGTCCATCATATGTAAGAGAAATAAGTCAACATGTGTCTCAAGACCCTCAAATACTACCACACATGAACGATGCACTCAGTAGACCACAATAGAATCACCCACCGGTGTAGACCCATATATAGAAAGACCCAAGGTATCACTAGGCATAATCAAATAGGGTGCAAAATAGGACGACACATATGAATATGTAGATACGGGATAAAATAGTACATAAGCATCCCAATCATAGACCAGAATAGTATCTGTAATCACAACATCTCATGACTCAGCCTTGCCTGGCTGGCAAAGCATAACAACAGGGCTGGTCTCCACCTCCCTGAACTATGTCTCTAGGACGATCGGCTACTGGTTGACCCCTGCCTCTGGTAGTCCGAGCTCCACCTCAACAGTCTCTGCCTCCACCTCTATGATCCCTACCCCCGGCTGGGCAAGATGGGGGACACCTAGTGCTTGAATCATGGGGCGAGGACCCTGCTACTGAGAACTACCCGAAACTCGAGGGCAAAACCTGACAATGTGACTCGGGTCACCACAACCATAACATGCCCTTGGCTGCTGAGACTGCTGGCACTGTCGACTTGTATGTCCTCCCCTAAGGCTATAAAGTGGCGGTGCACTGATGGGAGCTGGTGGTGCACTGAAGGACTGCTGATCCGAATAATGATTCTGAGAACCACCACAGCCTGGAGTACCATGAGAGACCTGGAGTGATGACTGAAAGGGACTCGCTAGATGGCCTCTACCCTAAGAGTCCCTACCTCCTGATGAGGTACTGCTGAACCTACCAGAATGACGGTGCCTCTTGTCTGACCCCTCACCTCCTCCTTGTTCAAGTGCCATCTCTATCCTGCGGGCCACATTGGCCGCCTCCTAAAAGACATATCACTACCGGCTCACATAGCCAACTGAAGCCGCATCGGCTGAATCAACCCATCAATGAATCTCCACAACCTCCCCCTCTCAGTGGGGAGTATAACAATAGCATGGCGTGCCAAATAAATAAAATGAGTCTCATACTGCGTGACTGTCATAGTACCCTGATGAAGACGCTCAAACTGCCTGTGTAGAGCATTTCGCTATGTCGTCGGGAGAAACTTCTCCAAGAACAATTATGCAAACTGATCCCAAGTCAGTAATGGCGATCTTGCTAGCCTAGATAAACAATAGTCCCTCAACCAAGTCTTAGCTGATCCTGCAAGCCGAAAAGTGATAAAGTTGACCCCATTGGTCTCCACAATACCCATAGTGCTGAGAACCTCATGACAGCTGAATAAGAAGTCCTGGGGGATCCTTAGTAGAAGCACCGCTGAAGGTGGTGGTGAAGTGCTTGGTGAACCTATCAAGCCTCCACAAAGCATGTGCGGAGATCGCTGCACCATCGCCGGTCTGAACTGGAATACTCGGCTGGGTTGCCACAGCTGGCTGAACTACTGGAACCTGCGGCTGACGGGCTACTTGCTCCGGAGTACGCATAGCGGGAGTCTGAACTCCTCCCCCAGCCTGAGATGTGGCTAGTGCTACGGGAAGCAAACCTACTCTAGAGACGCTCTCCATAAAGCCTACCAATCAGACCAAAGAGTCATAGAGTACTGGAGTGGCTATGAAACCCTCTAGGACCTAAGCTGGGCCCACTAGAGCTGGAGGTGCTGGAACCCCCTCATTATAGTCAACATGAGGCTCCACCTCTGGGATTGCTGCTCAGGGCTGAGCTCTGCCCCGGCCTCTAGCATGGCCTCGCCCTCGCCCTCGCCCTCTGCCCCTGGTAGGAGTTGCTGCCGGGGGCTCGGGCTGCTGCGCGGTAGAAGAGGAAGCACATTTTTCGCGATCTGCGAAAGAAAAAAGTAGAATAACAATCAGTATTTGAGAAACAGAATCGCACGATAAGAATGAATAAGGTAAAAAACAAATTTTCCTAACTCTGTAGCCTCTAGGAAATAAATACAGACGTCTGCGACCGGTACCTCAGACTCTGCCGAGTTTGTTCGTGAGTTGTGAGACCTACGTAACCTTGTACTCTGATACCAACTTTTTGCGACTCGGATTTTTCCACCATCTGGAGTTATGATGGCGCCTATTAACGGAGCTAGGCCAGCCAAACTTTAACATTTTTAGATAATTTCTCAGCAATAACAATATACGAACGCAATTTAAATAAAAGCAGAAGTCTTTAAGTTTATAAAATAGAAATCAAATTGCGTAAGTTTAAAACATATCTCTACCCAAAATCTGGTTTTCACTAGCTCACAGATTACTAAAGAGTTCTATAAACAAGTCTGAATAGAAATACATAATGTCTGTCTCAGTACAAGAAAAACAAACTAAACATTTAAAGGGACTTCAGCCTGCGGACGCCAGGTAGGCTACCTCGAAGTCCCTGGACTGAAGTCAGCTCCTGATCAAATAGGTTACTGTTGTGGTCCAAAAGCTGCTCTGGTACCATAATATGTGCAAAAAGCACAGAAGTGTAGGATTAGCACAACCGATCCCATGTGCTGGTAGGTCCTGACCTAACCCCGGCGAAGTAGTGACGAGGCTAGATAGGACCTGCCGAAAACAACCAATGCAGATATATATGCAATAGCGGGAAAAATATACATAATTTAAACACCTAATAGGGAGGGGAGCATGCCATGGAGTGTAACAATTCAGATATAGGACCAACGAACAAAGAGATGGAACTATACAATAACATCACTTAAAGAGAACAGGTGAATCAATAATTGCATGGCACCAACCTTCGTGTTTTTACTCTCATTCTCACCAAAACAGTCAAATAAAGTGCACGACATCACCCTTCGTGCTTTTCCTCACATAACTCTCATATCAAGGCACAGAATAACCCTTCGTGCTCAATTATTCAAAATATGACACGGAATGACCCTTCGTGCATAATTATCAAAATATGGCTCGGAATGACCCTTCATGCATAATTATCAAAATATGACACGGAATGACCCTTCGTGCATAATCGCTCTTCTTCACCCAATCAATAGTCACAATCAATCGGGGTGAGGGGATAAACAACAATATTAAACATCCCGTTAAGGGATAAAAAATTAACAAATAAGTCCCGGCAAGGGTACCACAGACAGTTCAAATATCCAGGCAAGGGAGAATACGTATAATACTGAAATCGTGGCAAGGGAGCAACAACAGTTATAAACTACACATCCCGGCAAGGGAATAATTACAACACTTTCTCTTTTGATCACTTCTTTCTCAATTATCATATTCTCGTTCGAGCCAACGCCCCAATAATGTACAAATCATAATTCTTCCTCAAACATTTCACATTATATGAAAATTATTAATTAAACAAGGAAGATGTATCATAAAATCCGAATAAACACAATTAAGATTCATGGTCATGCTAGACTCCGGTGTATAGATACTCATCATCATGCCTATACACCATACTAAACAATTAGCAAATAGAAAACAACATCATAATCTTATTCCCTCAAGCCAAAGTTAGAACAAACACTTACCTCAACTTCCACGAAAAAATCAATAGGGTTCAACAAAGCAACAATCCTTGGACCGAAATACTGAAAATACAAACCGAAATCACGAATCGATACCGAAAAGCTCGAAACCCAAATTTCCCTCAATCAAACGATGAACTAAAACTTCCAAATATCATTTGAAACCATCGCTGCCATAGAGAATTAATTCTGGGCAGTGGGTGTTATTGTAACAAAAGCACTGGCATACACTTTAAAATGCTGCACTGCTATATATCGCAATACCGTTCTCAAATCGGAATAAGAGCAGAAGCAACAAAAATTTTGCTATTCTGGGGGGTGAAATGTGTTGACCGGGGAAGAACAAATTGAGATACCCCAAATCTTACATTAATCCAAAGATAGCCATGCGATTAATTGATTGGTCTAAATTTTGTGACCAATAAAGTGTGGATGGACGGTAATTTAAAAAAGGACAAGAAGATTAAACTCTTTCTTTTAGTGACTGATTTGAAAATTTTTAGGAGTATTTGATAGAAAATGAACCATGGACTTTTGTTGAGGATGAAGAAACGAAGCTATGGCGACCAATTAGAAAACAACTACTAGCTTGGAGTAATGGCTGCTCTCTTTGGTGTAGTCTAGGTCTAAGAATTGAAAAACTTCATCAAGTTGAAAATTTTAGAACATTAAGATGTCCGATTTTAACCAAATTTTAAAGAAATATCTTAAATCATATATAAGACCAGTATCGGGCATCAGAAATAAAATACGGGCCCGATATCAACACGTTCTAATCAAATTTCATTTCAATTTTTCTTATAAATTCCAGAAAAATAATTTATTTCAAAAATTTATTTTTTTGAGCTCGGGACCTCAGATTTCGATTTCGGGCATACACCCGAGTCCCATATTTTTCTACGGATCCTCCGGGACCGTTACATCACGGGTCCAGGTATGTTTACCCAAAACGTTTACCAAAGTCAACTTTAACCATTTTAAAGTCACAATTTATCAAATTTCACATATTTAACAGATAAACATTCCGGCTACGCGCCCGGACTGTGCATGAAAATTAATGCGACTAAAAGTGAGGTTTTTAAGGCCTCGGAAGCATGAAAAAAGAAAAAATTACAGTGATGACCCTTTGGGTTGTCACACTCTCTATCTCTTAATTCCAAATTTCAGTAATGTAAAGCAAAGGAAAAGAGAACAACAATTCCACCATTGACAGCCATTAAAAAGGGTTGAAGCTTTAAATTCTAATTTGGGTTTTTAAAAATCATTATTTGTTTGGATTGGGTGTTGTTGTAAATAATTAGGAATATGGTTTGGAGTTTATATCTCAAATTTGAGGAGTTCTGGTGAAGATTAGACTTGATTTTGGCTGAATTTTAGATTCAAACTCGAAGAAGAAGAAGAAGAAGAAGAAGAAAAAGAAGAAGAAGAAGAAGAAGAAGAAGAAGAAGAAGAAGAAGAAGAAGAAGAAGAAGAATACACAAAAGACACAAAAGACATATTGTATAAAGTTTGTATTTAAGTTGTATTTTATTGTAGTTATATTTAACTGGGTAGAAATAATGTGTGAAAATTATAGATAAATTATATAATATATAATTATATAATTAGTTGTATGAATTTTATTTTTACTATGTATAAATTAGATACAAAATATACAAAGGACATATTGTATAAAAATTATATCTAAGGGGTATTATATTGTAATTGTAGATAACTGAGTAAAAATAACGTATGAAAATTGTAGATAAGTTGTTTAATATATAATTAGTTCTATGAAATTTATTTTTACTATGTCTAAATCAAATACAAAATATACAAAATACATATTGTATAAAATATATATTTAAGTTGTATATTATTATTATTGTATTTAACTGGGTAGAAATAATGTATGAAAGTTATAGATAAATTGTATGCCAACCTCAATATTTTACATTTTAATTTTATGAATTTAAATTTTATGAATTGTATGATAACAATGTATAATGAATAATCCACGAGAGTTTGATCATTACTACATTTCATGTCCTACCAATAGTTTTAGTTTTGTTATATGTATCACTTATCCGCGAGTCGCTTCTTGATACACGTGATATTTTGAAGAAAAATCAAAATTTAATTTCGCATATGTGTATCAAATCAATAGTGTGATACAAAAAACATACTGACATAAAAGAAAGTAGTACTGTGAAACGAATTCCTTCTTTCAAATATCAATGTAAAGCCTAATTTCTTTACTCATTGGCTTGTACATAGGACCTAGAGCGTGGGATGCGTATTAATTATGTAACGACCCGTTCAGTCATTTTTAGAATTAACGCCCCAATATCTTATTAACTGCTTTCTCCGAGTATATTTCTACTAAATTGATTTGCTGGGACGTTCGACTTGGAGTTTCGTTGAGTTTTGGAACACTTAGTTCCTATATGAGAGCTGAAGTGTTGGAAAATTGATCGTAGTTGTAACAGTGTGAAGACAACCTCTAAATGGGTGTTCGGTGGTTCCGTTAGCTTCGTTGGGTGATTTTGGGGATAGGAGGGTGTCTGGATTGTGTTTTGGATGCCCGTAACTAATTTACGCTTGAAATGCCGAAGTTGAATTTTTAAAGTTTCCGGTCCGATAGTGAAATTTTGATCAGTCGGAATGGAATTCCGGATGTTGCAGTAGTTCGTCATGTCCTCTGGGATGCGTGTGTAAACTTTCAAGTCATTCGGACGTGGTTTGGTTAGATTTTTTATCGAAAGCGTATTTTGAGGAAATTTGGAGTTTTTAATCTTAAATACTTGATTAAATTCGAGTTTCGATTTTGTTTTAGGTGGTTTAAGTATTGGTACTAGTTTGAATGACTTATTAGGTGTTATTGATGCTTGTGGTTGAGGTTTCGGAGCCTCGGGATGATTTCGGATGGTTGACGAGAAGGTTGGAAAAGTGTTGCAGCAACTGTAGTATTGGTTCTTCTACTATTTTCGCATTTGCGACTTCGGAACCGTAGATGCGGCACCGCAAAAGAGATTAAAGGGCCGCAGAAGCGGCTTTGGGTCATTCCTTTAGAAATCACAGATACGGTGTGAGGCCCGCAGAAGCGAAATTTCATGAGCGGTTGAAGGTCCGCAGATGCGGAAGCTGGCCACTTAAGGGAAAGTCGCAGTTGCAACACTTGTTCCACAAAAGCGGATCGCAGATGCGATCCCAGGGTCGCAACAAGATTGGAAATGTACTAATCGCTGGACAGAACATATAAGTAGTTGCCTTTGCAAAAATTGGCTATTCTTCCACCATGTTTACCCTAGTTTGGAGCTTCTAAGAGGTTTTTTTTTGAAGAAATCAAAGTGAATCACTTGGAGGTATTGTCTTTGACTACTCATTTTTATATGATCAAAGACCTTAATGGTGAGAAATTTGGAAAAAATAGGTAATTAGGGCTTGAGTTTAAGAGACCTTTAATTGATGATTTGAGGGGGCATTTGGACAAAAATTTCAGTGTTCTTGTTATGTATAGACTCATGAGAGTGTGATGTTTCTGAAAATATAAATTTCACCCGATTCCGAGGCATTGGCCTGGGGGAAGTTTTGTCATTTTATATTATTTCGCGTATTAGCTTAGAAAATAATTGTAGAATTAGTTACTTGAAGTGTTATTTACAATATGTAATTGAATTTAAAAAAATTTGGGCAATTTGGAATCGGATACTCATGGTAAAAGTGTGATTTTGAGTTGATTTTGAGCAAGTTCTAGGTAAGTGACTTGTCTAACCTTGTGGGGGGGACCATTCCCCTTAGGATATGATGTTTGGTAATTGAATGCCTTGTACCTGTGGTGACGAATGCGTATTTGAGCTAATTGTTAAAAATATGATTTTACT
Source organism: Nicotiana benthamiana (assembly GCA_034376525.1). NCBI lineage: Eukaryota > Viridiplantae > Streptophyta > Magnoliopsida > Solanales > Solanaceae > Nicotiana > Nicotiana benthamiana. Next base: position 124,393,996 of record CM067338.1, on the reverse strand, counting down.
TTAAGTACCTAAACTGAGTTCCTTTCATACATGTTTTATTATACTTGTAAACATAGCCCGTGTTAGTTTTGAAAAGCATGGTTAGTCGACTTAATTATCTATTTGCTTAATCTTCCTTAATTGAATTATGTGAAGCATGTTAGGCTAGAATTTACTGTTTACTTATTACAGACTTAGTATTTGTTTTGATATTCTTGAGCTGCTGCAATGTGCTTTAAAATGGGACTACGGGATGGCTTCTCGGGAGATCCTTTGGACGTGTTTATGATCTTGAATGAGGTGTGGGATACCAAGATATCCCAAGCATGTATATATATATATATATATATATATATATATATATATATATATATATATTGAGAATACCAAGAGATTCCTGGCATACATATTAAGGATACCAAGAGATCCCTGACATAGTTATTGAGGATACCAAGAGATCCTCTGAATACCAAGATATCTGTAGTGCATATGATGAGGATACTAAAAGATCCTCAGGATACCAAGAGATCCCCAATTATCATTATTGTTGTGAGCGATATTTCCTTATGTTTGCCTTATTTCTGTTTATGTTACTGTATCCTTATTATCCTCTATAGATTCTTACTGTAGATTCTCATTTATACTCCTTTATTATCCTGTCATTTATTTATTTATCTCAGTAGGGCATGACCTTCCTCGTCACAACCCGACCGAGGTTAGGTTTGGCACTTACTGAGTACCGCTATGGTGCACTTATTCCCTTTCAGTGCATGTTTTTCATGTGCAGATTCAGGTACGTCTGCACATGCTTACCATCCTTGATGCATAGAGAGCTTTTGGAGACTTCGAGGTAAATCTGCTGCGTCCATAGACACAAGAGTCTCCTTCTTTATTCTCTCTTGTATAGTTAGCCCTTCCATCGTACTGTTGATGTAGACATTCTGGGGATTAGAGCACTATACTGTATTTCTTCAAGCTTGTGTCCCGTGAGTTTCTGGATTTTGGGATAGGATTGTAGAAGTTTGAGATATAGTGATGTATGTGCCGAGTGAAATTTTATATTTAGTTTCCATTTTGTAAAATCTAGGTTTTAAGTTATATCTTCCACGAAGTTTTGATTATTTTTCTGCACTTGCTAGGCTTACCTAGTCGTAGGGACTAGGTACCATCACGATAGTTTTCGGAGGGCGAACTGGGTCGTGACAAGTTCGATATACGGGAACATACACTTGGAATTATATTCTGAACCAATTAATTCACTTTTCAAAAGAAAAGGTTTAATTAGAGCCTAATGATAGTATTCGCAGAGAATTGATCGAGCTGTAACTCACTGACAAAGTTAGAAGGTGGAGAAAGACAGAATCTGGAGAGAAGAGGGGAGGGAGGAGAAACAAAATTGTGTAATTAAATTCCTTAATTGAAGGTACTAATAATGGATTGAGAGTTTTTTAAGGCGGATGTATATATTTTGTAAATAAAATTTGTTTAGGTAGGGTAATTTACATAACATGAAGATTTAGGGTAATAAAGTTTTCAATAGTGTATAGGAATAAAAAAATCCTTTAAATTAAAGAGGCTTCCCCACGCGAACAAGAAAAAATTATTACTCGCATTAATAGTCTATGTCAAATCAAATAATTTAATTATAATTCAAAATAAAAACATATATCACTAAAACATTATGGGAATATATATCACTTACACTATCAGGATCCTTAAAAGTTATGTGTAACTACACATAACCGTCCACATAAAATAGCATTAGCAACCTATAAAAGAAGATATACTTGCTATAGTAGGTTAAAATATACTGAGTCACAATGAAAATTTTTAATCACCGTATATATTTTAAATTTAGAAAAATTATCAGTTATGTCACTTTAGAAATTTTTCTACAAAAAAAATAGTCGAAAACAAAATTTCTACTAAAAATGGCCCAAATGTCATTTTAGGCCCAATTAGTTTCAAATAATGTCAGTTTCTTTTTGTATCCGTTATTAGGCACCCGTTATTATACAAAACCGAGTTCTCCCTCTTCCTCTGTATCTCTCTGTCTTTATCTCTCTCTCTCTCTCTCTCTGCGATTGTTTGTACATTCAACCAAAATTGATGAAATTGACGACAAAACAAGATATATTTTCGATTATTTTTGTCTGATTCCAGGTATTTTGGAGCATAAACCTCTTATTTTGTATATTTTTCTTATTTGCATGTATTTTTGTAGAATAAGCTTTTGCGGCTGATTTTTTCGTACATTCAACTAAAATTGGTGAAATTGATGACAGAACAAGATACATTTTTGATTATTTTCGTTTGATTCCAGGTATTTTAGAGTAGAAACCTCTTATTTTGTATATTTTTCTGATTTGCACGTGTTTTTGTAGAATAGGCTTTTGTGACTGATTTTGTAAGTTTTGGTCTGAGTTTCTGCATTAATTTCTTCACAAATTTCTGTAACCTTTTGTTCATATATATTTCAATTTTTTTGTCTGTTAACCTAGTTTCAATTTTGAAACAGAGCAATATGAGAATACAAACTCGTTCGATGAGTTCATCACCTTATTCAAAGTTTGTTTCCATAGAGAAATTGAGCAACATCATAAAAACTAGGTCGATGAGTTTATCTCCTCATCAACCCCGATTTTAGTTGAGAAATTGATTGATGAACAAAATATGCAAAGTTAAAATCGGTCCGACATTGTTAAAGTATTAGAATGTCGAAAGGATATTGTTGGAAAATCTGAGAAAAATAAGAGCAAGAGAAAACGTGTCGTGGAAGACGAAGTGAATTTGTGTGTCAAACAAAAAAAACAAGGTTCAAAAGGGAGAATAAGTTAAAATTCTTGACAAAGTTTGTAAGGTATATACAATTTCAGTTATACTTTTTCTGTTGTTGACTGTTCTTTTAAAATTTTGTTTTCGTTTGTATTTATTTGTTTTTAATTCATGTCATGTTTTTGTAGCGTTGGAAGCTCTATATTCCAGTGGTGAGCCATTTTCTGTTACTCATTGGTCATCATACACTAATGTGGACGTTGTATCGATTTTACATTCAAAGTTGACTAATGTCCAGCTTCAAATGTTTAGGGAAAGCTGTTTTGGCTATTTCCTTGATTTATCTCGAGTTGCTATCCAGGCACAACTTATTCGTTCTTTAATGTTTAGGGAGTTGTTTCAAGATAAGTGTGATCAATTTTATGTGAAATTAAATGATGAGTGTGTTTTACGTTTCGGTCTTCGAGAATTTGGTATTGTAAGTGGTTTAAACTATTGTGGTAATGAACCTGTTGAGGGTAAATTCAGTGGACCTAATAGGATGGGGAATACTTGTTTTCCTGGTTTTGAAGTGGTGTCAAAGAAGTCACTTATTGATTGTTTTGAGAAGAAGGAATGGCAGTCTAATGAATACGCAATTAAGATTGCAATCATTTATTTCATATACACATTTATAATGCCCACTCAGTATGAGAAGAACGTTATAAGTAAACGTGATTTCCATCTTATCGAGAGTGGTGAGTATGTGTTGTTTCTATGTGGTAAGATTGCGTTTCGAGCTTTAATGAAGTCGGTGAGGGACAAGTTGAGGGGGAAGTCTGAGTTTTATAGGATTGGTGGATTTCCCCTTACACTACAGGAGTGTTTCTATGTATGTTGCACTGTAGTTGATCAAAAATTTGCCGTTCGCGTTGGAGATCATACACAACTCATATTGAGTTGGTAAATGATAGACAGACCAACGCATGAAGACTTCTCTACTATTTTCTTCAACAGCACATGGAATAAGGTACCATCATTTATTTCTTGATATGATATACATTTATAATACACTATAGTTTATTATGATACATCAAACATACAATTTTTATACATCCTTGATACATCTAGGACTGATTCACTTTTGGTTACCTTTGTGGCTTAAAAATATTTCTCCGACAATTGAAGAGCTCAGAAGATTTACTTTACTTGTTAAAGTTACCGATGAGTATCAGAAATATCTTACATCACGTAACAAGGGAAAACTTCCTATTGATGATAGCGATGATTTTGTCTCGCCACTCCTGAAAGACATTAAGGAGCATGTACCACCAAAAAAGGCGCCAAAAAATGTGCCAGGCTTCCAACCTGTTGATTATGACCGTGAGTTGCAGAAGTTGAAAGCTGATGTGAAGCAAGTATGTATCGGTCTTTATTATATTTTTTTGAAAGTATTCTTTAACTTGTATATTCAAAGTCTATTATCTTTTTTATTTGTTTCCTCTTGTAGCTCCATAAGCATTTAGATTCCTTCATGGAATATGTTTCTCATAAATTCAAGGAGGTGTTTAAGTTGATAAATTTCAAGGTATGTGTTTCTTTTTTTGTTGTGCATTTTTATATTTTTTAGTTAACTTACTATATCCTTTTATATAAAATAGCTTGGTGCAAGCTATGTCAATTACGGTGCACATCCAGAGGAAGACACTAGTGATCGTCAAGACAATAACGGTTTTGTGAGCAATATGGACTTTGGTGGCAATGAAGATGTGAAAATGGATGGTTGTCATGTGTGTTTAGTTGTGTGCATTCTATACTTTTTCTTTTTCTTTTCTTTGTTATTTTTGATAATTCGATTCTTTTTTAAAACAATAGTTCGGTGGAAGTGAAGGCAAAGATGGTCCACAATCTCAAGGAAATACTAATTTAGCAGAGCAGTTAGGTGTCAATGCTATAGAAGGACTTTCTGGTGTGAAAGTTGACATTTTTATTGCTAAAGTAACTTTCACACCAGATGTAGCACATTCTGGCGGTATTGGTGAGATTGCAGATGTAGTAGAATGGGAGACAGGGGAAGAATCTGAGAAACAAAAGCTTCCTGAATCCCAAACTGGTGAGAAACATGCAACTGCAACTATTGATGCGGTGCTAGGGGAGACGGAGGAAGAATCTGAGAAACAAAAGCTTCATTAATCCCAGATTGGTGAGAAACATGCAACTGCAACTGTTGATGCGCCATGGGACATGGTTATGTACAATACTGAATTACTTCCTGAAGTATCGCCGCAAATGAAAAAAAGAAAGAGATGTCCTGCAAAGGCCGTGCAGTCTCCGTTCATTACTGTGTTTGATTAAGGTTCTAGTATTGGTCTTGTTGCAGCGAAAGCAAAAAAGCATATTTATACTATTAAACATCCTTTTCAAAGAAAAATCGGAACTGGTGTTAACAACTCTTTGTTGTATGCTTTTGCTGCGTGTGTCAAAGAAGGGAAGCCAAGAAAGAAGCATGTTTCCAACTTTTTGATTTTTTATTTCAGTTTTATATTTTGATATATTGTCACTTTAGGAATTTTTTTATATCAAATCACTATACTCTTTTGTGTGTATATGTTACCCTAAATGAAATTTACCTGAAGCATGTTAATGAACTCAATCCTGCTTATGATCTTGGTGTATTTCATGCTGAAGACAAAAACTGATTTTACACTTTGGCGTATAATGGTCAGCCCTTGATGACTCGGTATGTAAGAATTTCCTATTTCAGTGATTTTTTTAAATTGTAGCTGGTGTACACAGTTCTGTTAAATTAGCAGTGAGCATTCTTTTCCCTTTGTTTTTTGTGAATTTTCTTTGAAAAACTTTAGCTTCTTAAAGCTTTCGAGCGCGTTTAGTGATTATTTATTTGTTATGTTTTGTTTCAGCACATTGATGTTTTGTTCTATTATCTGGGGAAGATGGGTAAGTATGAAAAAGACCTACCTGTAACATTCACCACCACAAATTAGTTCTTCGATGAGAAAATTAATGAGTTGTGGCAGACATTTATTGATACAAATGGAGACAATGATGTGTGCAATCTGAAACATGTCATTGCAGAGTATATTCAGGGGTTTGTTTTGGATGCCAATGTTCCATGGAATACTGTCGGGCATGTCTTAATGCCAATTAACATTGCAGAACAATGGCATTGGATTCTGGCTGTGATGTCCTTCAAGGTTAGGTGCATTTATGTGTTTGACTCTATGCGCGGTGGAAATGCTCATCAAGCCAAAGCTCATAAGGCCATGGCCAAGTATTCTGTGTTTCTGCCTCATTTTTTCGTGCATACGCATTTCTATTTAAAAAAAAACATATCAATTGGCGCACTGGTATCTACAAATCAAAAGACTTGACTACCCCATTTGATGTAAAACTGGTTGAAGGATTGCTTCAACAAGTCGAAGCGTATGAATTTCTTTCAACGCAATCTATCTTGCTTTTAGATTCCTTGGTGTGCTTTTAGCAGTTTGATAGTTCTCTTTATTTTTGCAGTAATTGCGGTGTATTTGCGGCATCATTTGCCGAGTATTTCATTGAGGGCAAGAAGCCTCCTGGAAAATTCAATGCCTATGGACACGGGCGTAGATTTGGTGCTCTCTTGTGGGACTATGCTAGAAAGAAGATGTAACTGAACGCACAAAGTGATGATGAGATTGTTGGTCGACAGAATAAGGCGAGGGAGCAGAAGAAGTTGTTACTTTTGTCATTGTTGTAGGATGAACTCTATGTTTTGTTTTTTGGTATTCTGTTATGTTATGTTGTCATTATTGGAAGACGGATCGGATTTATTTGTGTTTGAATTTTGTCAATACTTTTAAGAATCGTATGGCAAATGAGATGTTTGTTCTGTTATAAAGGTTTAATGAGTTTCATTGTGATATTGGATTGTTGCATTTTAGTTTATTTTGGTGGTTTCTCCCTTGATTTTGTGTTGTGAATTAAAGATATGATAAATATACAGTAGTTAGTGATACAGTGTCTCCTGCAGATACACGCATGATACTTACATGATACATATATGATACACATATGATACATATAAGATACATAAATGATACCAGTTTTCAATATATGTATTAATGAATCCACTTATATTTGCAAATTTCTAAAACTAGGAGAATGCCATAGTTTTCTTGCTGCTACGACTGTTTTCCATTAGTTAGCTTTGTTACTACACAAATGCAGGCATGAGTAAGAGCCAATAAATAGAGATACATAGTTGATACACAAGTGATACATAGATGACACATATGTTTTGCACAAGCAATACATATATTATACAAATGTGATACGTATCTGACACGTTCTTTTAAATCAAACTGATGTATAATATAAACTTGCAACACGAATTTTAAATGATAGGTCAAATATTTATCTAAAATTCAAATGACATTATATAATTATATAGTTCTTGATATATTGCATTCTTCTAAATCTGTATGATATTCAGTAAAGTAAAATAACACCTAATCCTAAATTTGGCATATTTCATCCTCTCTTTGGATTATTTCTACAAGTTTTCTTGTTGTGACCTCCTTCTCCACACTGTCCACATGTAATCGATCTTTTCGTTCCCTTTTCAGATATTGGCTTGCGCCTCCCCTTCCTTGGCCTTCCTATTGTTTTAGTCACGTCTGGTGGCAAGACTTTTTCATTTAGAACTTCTGCAGGAATTTCCCATGTGCTTTCATTGGGAACCGAATAAATTGGAATTTCATAGGTCTCCAATAGGCACTTCGTGGTGTAGTACACCGAGAAATACTCAACGTGATAAATGTGTTTGTATTTTAATACTGCCCAAGCATGTGCACATGGAAGCTCATCCAACTGAAATCTTCTACAGCTACAAGTTCGATCTTTTAGGCACACCATTCTCTGCTTACCCTTGTGAAGTACTGAATATAAGTAACTCGTCGAAGGGGTCACCTACAAAATTTATCAACTATCATTAGTGGTGATAGACTTTTCTTTTGTGCAGGTACACACTAGTTTAATAGAATCACCGAAAGGGTTCAAGATATAATAGATCCGGAAATTCGGCATGATTACATATTCTATGAACAAGTATCTACAGATTCTAGTCATACCTTCATCTGATGTGACAATTCTAGATTGTCCATCGGCATATTATCATATTTTTTTTTGCAAGATCAGTGAATGACTCTACTGCATTCTTTAGGTTTGTAGTATTCCATCGTCTGATCAATTGCCTTATGTAGTCTAGCAAATGCAGTACTGGGAGTTCCCTAGCAGCCTTGAGCGTTGCGTTGATCGACTCCGCAATGTTTCAAGTCATTGTCAATGTTCTGTTGACAGTGGAATATGCTCTGGATCTTCTTTCATACCCAATATTTTTTAAGTAATCTTTGACCCTCTTATCAATTTTCTCTACCTCTGCCATGTGGTAATCAAATTTGTCAAATGTTTATGCTTTGGCCATAGCAAAGAATATGTCTTTGAGCAGCAAATGGTTTGTTTTTGTTATTCTTTTTTACATTATTCCATAGATGCCATATGCAGACATAATGAGGTACTTGTGGATACAATGTTGCCGCTGCATTTTTAATGCCTTCATGCCTGTCTGAGAGTATGCACATCCCTCCCTTTCCCCAAATACATCCTTGAGTCTCGCAAAAAACCACTCCTAGGAAGCGTTATTCTTTGAACCTACTATTGCATATGCGAGTGGTTGGATATTACTTGCTGGATCTTGTGTTGATGCTATCAATAATGTTCCTCTATTTGCCGATTTAAGAAAAGTTCCATCTATAATAACAATCGGTTTGCAATACTTCCATCCTTTTATAGACGAATATAGTGCAACGAAAGCATTCATGAACAAATCTTCCTCTGTTTTTTTCAAATTTACCACCGACATAGGATTTGTAAGAACTAGCATATAAAAGTAGCTTGGCAACTTTTCATTTTTTTCGCTCGGGTTCCCTCTTAGTGCTTGAACTGCATATTCTTTTGATCTCCATGCTTGCATATATGTCATCTGAAGAACATACTGCTTGTTCATGTCTCCAATTATAGCATTAGGAGTGTATATTGTTGTTGGGTCTTTATACTTGTCTATCAGAAGATTGCCGATTACTTTTGCAGTAGTTTAAAGTTGTGTGTAAGATTTGTCTTTCAACGGGCATGAGTGCACTTTGCTTAAATTTCTGACCTTGAAAACGTTTGCTTTTTTCAGGCTCGAAGACTTAAAATACCAATCACATTTGTTGTTGATGCATACTAGGCAGTACCTACGACAAGTATATAAACTTTTCCATCAATAAACAGAGATACATGAAATACAATCATATATAGTGATACACACTGCCATGAACAATACTAGATGAAAAAATACAACAACTATACAGTACTAGACTGTGACAACCACAGTTTAAAAGTGCACAACCACATACTTACAAGCAACAACTTATTTTCTGCATAATTATGCTTCTAACATCAACTACAATATATGTTGAGATACATAATTATACAATAAAATTTGATACCTTCTTTCACTTGATCTATGCACCTTAAACAAAAAAAAATTCCTTTACTGCCAAATGCTTCATGACTTTGATTATTGTTGCCTTCTCTTTATAAATTTGACCTTCTACATCTATGTGTTGTGGGTCAGTTGTTCTTGTAATTTCTTCAGATTCTGTATCATCCCAATCTTCTCTATCCCCAAAATCGAGCATCTTAATTGTATCGCCATTGTATCTCTCATCTACATTTGAGCTTTGTGCACATTTGAGGAAATCAAAACAGAATTGGAATTGTAGCAGGTCACGTCCATATCCTTTTCAGTTGATGTTATTCAAAGGGGATACATTGTAAATTCTGAGCTTTATTTTAGCTCAAGATATACACATACACCCATACTATTGTGTATCACTATTGGCGGAGAACCGTTTTGGACAGTATATTTGATTTCAATATCATCCAATGAAGTATCTATCATAAGTTGTTTCGATATCATGTCTACAAAATCTTCAAAACTTATATTTGGAGTAACAATTACATCATCTGCATTATAATCTACAAAGTTGTTGTCAACATTTCATCGTCCATCATACTGAATAAAAATTGGTAAATTTCCCATTGAAGAAGCTGAAATTAGGTCAAAACTCACTAATTCCTTGATTGATTGTGATTGCAGTTCATAGGCCCTTCTGCACAGAAATTGCAAAACCTGTATCTACGCAGAAATTGCGAAGGTATACATAGTGAAATTGATCTATTTTTAGTGAAAATTGGAGCTCATTTTGAGAATTTTTTGGGAGAGAATGTCGTGATTTACAGAGGTAGAAAATGTTGTGATCTTTTAAATTGATACACACAGGGAAGGAAGGAAGATCTTTAGCGTGATTGTTGGATAAAAGAATCCTTCCTTACATGCATCTCTAAATTTGGGCTACTTTTGGTAAGTGTCTATTTTTGGGCTAGAGGTCGACAAGTTTGTATTTTAATGGGCTATTTCTATATTTTTCCCTTAAATTTAAAGTTCGTAGGTAAGACATACGTCAAGAAGTTGGAAAAATTAGCCCATAAAAATGGGTTGTGTTGGCCATATTTATGGAGGATCAATCTGAGTGTAACCCAAGTCAGCGGTCTGATTTAGGGGGTTTTGACCAAGCTACCCACAAAAATAAAATAATTTACCCTTATCTACCCATTTATTTTCCCTGCCTATAAAATAATTACATTTCCTATGCATAATAGGTTTTGTGGGGAAAATTCCTTTAATCTTCAATTTGTTTTTATTTCTATGCTTCTTTTCTTTTCTTTTCTTTTTTCTTTTCTCCTTTATTCCTCGTTTTCTTCTTATTTTTTTCTTTTTTCCTATTCTAATTTCATTTAACTTCTTTTTTATATGCTTTTTCTCTTAATAATCTAATTTTATTTACTATCTTTACTATTTTTGTTATTATTTTATATATATATTGTTACTAAATAAAAATAAAATCGTGTACCAATTAAATGTAGATAATATAACCAAAAAAATATTAACTAACATTTAATACCAGTATAGTATATAGTTATGACAACATGGTATATAGTTATACGCAAAGAGGTAAAAAAAGTTTAATTCAATTATTAAACTGAATTAATATCAGTTATCAATAAAAAAAGTTTACAAAAATCTAAAAGGATATAATTATAAGAGTATACCGTTACATTATATAGAAAACTATAATTTATTATTTTTTTTCATTTTCAATTTGCCGCTCATGCTAAGTAAAAGACTAAAATAAATTAAAAGGAAAAAGGCAAGGGAATTCACGGGTAATAAGTATATTATTGTAGTATATTGTATACTATTACAGCATATTGTTACAATATCTTACGTATTATTACAGTATATCATAATAATATATTTGTATACTATAATGGTATAATGTTGTAGTATAAATATTTACTCCTATAGTATATTAGTATACTGTAGCAGTATACTGTTAGGTAACAGTGTGCTTCTTCGATTATTGTAGTTCTCTTCTTCGATTTTCAACTAAAAATTTCGATGTCATTCACCTCAAATTAGCTCCAAGTCTCGACCAAGCTGACTCAACACTTGGTTACAGTTGGCAATCGATATTTTAATCAAGTGAGTCAAATCTAATCAAATAATCACAAACTCGACAAATTCAATTTATGATTTTTCAAGTTTTATGGTCTTTCAATGGTTGATCTAATTTTTCTTACAATAAATTATTATGAACTTCTTTAAGTCAAAAATACAAAGAAGCAACCTAGAATGAACAACAACCATTACATAAGGTCTTTATAGTTCATGAAAACCAGCATAAGAAAGAACTTCCACTGTTACAACGACTCTCACCTCTATCACACAAATCCAAACTCAAACATCATCTTTATAAATTCACAATCAATTGCACAAAGGTGAAGAAAGAAAGAAAAGAATAGCAACATTCTTTTGCACGTTTCTCTCAATCAATCGTCATAATATGGCCATACAAGGAAGGATGCTAGGTCACAGAGAAGCTCCACATTCAACCAAATTTCACTCAAAATCAAAAGTATCGAAATCGGAAGAAAAGATGAAACTTGAACCCAAACTCCTACATTCAATAAAATTTACCAATAACAGAGAAAATCCAATTCAGCAAACACCAGAACAAATAAAAGTAAGCAAAAACGACTACATAACTAATAGAGGAAATTTAGAACCAATTTAGGCAAATTATATTTCCGACGAAAACAAAAAGAATTACTAAAATAAATCTGCTAGTCTTATCACAATTCTCGGCTAAATCCAATGTAACAAAAGCCTTTAACCATTCTTGAACTTTCCCTTTTCGTTTAAAATTCCGTTTGCGTTGTACTCAACCTGTTTCTCCTTCATAAACAACCATAATATTTCTCTATTTCCTTTGTTCGTGAAAGTTTTGAAAGGAAGAAAAAAACAAAGGTAATGTAGCTAAAGAATAAGCGGGTGAATAGTTTGGAATGCATAGGTAGGAGTGGTAAATAATTTGGGTATGGGCATTAAAGGGTGAATAGTTTGGAATTAATGGGTATAAAGTGAGATTTTTACCTGATTTAGACTAAACATACAGCCCAATCCATAAGAAAACATTTCAAATTATTGGGGACATTCCTATCTATACTCAGTTTTGGGATCACAATTGAAGTTATTTCCATTTTGCACAAATATTTGCAAGTTTACTCACTTTAGAATAATTTCTGACTTATCGGGCCCGAAGATGAAAAACATTAATACGAAATGTGATACACTTAAGGTAAATTAAGTCTAAAGTGTAAAAATTTCACTTAAAATGTACTTAAGGCCAAACAGTTCTAAAGTGCAATAAGTGCTTTCATACACTTAAGGCGAAATAGGCCTAATGTGACAAAAAGTTCACTTTAGACGCATTTAAGACCAATTAGATATGAAGTTCAACCAATATTTTCATACACTTAAGGCAAATAGTTTCTGAAGTGAAAATATTGCACTTTAGCTGCATTTAAGGCCAAATGAGTCTGTAGTGCAACCAATATTTTTATGCACTGAAGGCCAAATTCTAATGTATAAATTTCCTAGGAACAAAAACTTGTTCTTTGAATTTTAACAATCTAATACATGTTTTAACACTAAAATCTACTCCAAATGAGCTCAAACTAGAAACATAACCTCCAGATATCATCAAGAACAAATCGAATCATCAATTTGTCAAAACTAACAAAAAATCTAACAAACTTATTTTGCAATTAAGAAGAAGAAGAAAACCTAAGCAGTAGTGAAAAATAAAGTACCACAGGAGCTCACCACCATAAAACCACCTTAAGATATATATGCTCACAAAAACAATAATGTCACCTTTATTTTCATGTTGAAAAAGGAGGACGAGGAGGAGGCCTGAAGTTGCCTATAGGGCATGAAATCTTTACGAAAATTCTTGTTTGATGTGTTGCGTATACTTATTACAAAAGGGAAAAAATCATAAGTTTTATTTGGCAAAGAAATAAATTATATTAAAATAAAATAAAATTGTAAAACTTGTTTAGAGTTGATTGAATTAGGCTAGGACTCTATTATCTAGTCCATCTTTAATCTTCCCATCTCAATTACGTAAACCTTTGAGCGTGTTAATAATTTTGCTCCGTTATACTGATTCAGCTCATGTTAATCCAATCAAGTTTTTCTGGTACCCACCCTTTTATCAACTTCAGTTCTAAGAATATATATGATATTTACATTACCAAAATATAAGAGCTTTCAGATATTCTCAGAAATAGTATTATTAAGTTCCCACCTGACCGCTATATTATTGAATGTGAAAATGGCAAATATATATTTATTGTTATGAAACAAAGCAATTTACCAAAATAAAATAACAATAAATATGTAAGATTAAGAACATGTCACGATCCGAATTTTTTCCACCATCGGGAGTCCTGATGGCGCCTACTGTAGGAGCTAGGCAAGCAAACCATTTTAAAATATTCCATAAAATCTTAGTCGAAACAATATAATAACTGAGATAATTAAATAGAAATGCGTGAAAGACTTTTAACACAAATAATAACAAAGTGCAGAAATTTGTAACATGCCTCTACCCAGTATCTGGTGTCACTGCTCACAGACTACTAACAGAGTTCTACAAACATCAGTCTGAAAGAAATGTATAACAAGTCTGTCTTGATGCAATAAAACAAACAGAAAGAGATAGATGAGACTCATGGCCCACGAACGCCAGCGAACTACCTCGGAGTCTCTGGACTGAAGGATCGTTCCTTAGCTACTGCTGCGGTTTGTAAGCTGTATCCTGACCTGTGCACAAAAAGGCACAGAAGTGTAGTATCAGGACAATCGACCCCATGTGCTGGTAAGTCCCCGACCTAACCTCGACGAGGTAGTGACGAGGCTAAACTGGACCTACCACAATCAACCTGTATGGATATATGTGCAATAACAGAAAGGTAGCAAAATTTAAACAGATAATGGGGAAGGGACATGATGGGGGTGTAACAGTTCAATTATAAGTTCAACGAACAAGAAATGGAACTGAATATATAACAATAATAAAAGAAGCCAGTTAATCAACAACTGCACGACACCACCCTTCGTGCTTTTACTCTCATTTCTCACAAAAACTGTCAAATATAAAGCACAACATCACCCTTCGTGCTTTTACTCTCAATACATAGTGCACGGCATCACCCTTCGTGCTTTCCTCACATAACTCTCACATAAAGGCACAAAATGTCCCTTCGTGCTCAAATAATCAAGAAACATGGCACGCAAAGACCCTTCGTGCAAAATCTCTCTCTTTCTCACCTAATCAATGATCACAACCAAACGAGAAAGGAATGTACAACAAGATAAAATATCCCGGCGAGGGAGAATAACTCAAAAAAAGTCCCGGCAAAAGGGAAATCAGCTCAACAATAAGTCTCGGCAAGGGAAAAATACCTAAATTCCTTCTTTTGCTCATTTTCTTCTCAACTATCACTTCATAGTGCATTTAACAAGTAATTATCACAATTGTTCACCTCTTTCAAAATTTTAATAGCAATTATTACTCACGGTCATGCTAGACTGGGGCGCATAGGTAACCATCACCATACCTATACACCGACTCCACAGAGCACATAGCAAATATTATCCTAATCCTATTCTCTCAAGCCAAAGTTAGAACAAACACTTACCTCGAATCCGACAATAGCAACTCAAAGCTGAACAATCTCCTTTCCTCTAGAATCCGACCCCGAACCAATGATATCTAACATAAATCGATTCAATATTATCAATAATAGCACAAGGATACAATTTTCTAGCTTAGAAATACATTTTCTAACTTCCCTCCAAAAATACCAAAATCCGACACCAGGCCCAGATGGTCCAAACTCGAAGCCCAGACCAAATTTCGATTACCCACAACCCCACGAGCCCAAATATATGATTTGTTTTAAGATTCGACTCCAAATTGAGGTTGAATCGCCCAAAATTTTGAAAAGCCTAACTCTACCCAAAAGCCCTAATTTCCACCATGATTTCATTATTAAGGTTAGATAACTGATGTTTAGTTGAAGGAAGCAAGAAAAAATGAATTTAGAATTACTTACCCAAAGAACTATGAAGAAATAGGAGCTTGAATTTCGTCAAATGGAGAATTTTAGAAAGAGCACGTGTGAGAATTTGGGAAGAAATCCCGTCATTGTTCTGTTTTTAGATTTTTATAATCACTGGGCGAATTTGGTCTATGCGATCACGGGGCAACTGATGCGATCACATAGAAGAGTGAGAAGTTAGCTTATGCGATCACATACAAGGTCATGCGAACACATAGAAGAAAGGGAAGCCAGAGTTCTAGGTGGGGCTTAATGCTATCGCGTAGAAGGGGATGCGATCGCATTGAAGAGGCTGGCCAAGCTATGCGGTCACGTACGAAGGAATACAATCACATTGAACAAAGTGGGAGGGATGATAAGGGACTCTATGGAATCGCAGACAAGCCTATGCGACCGCATAGAGGCAAAGACCTGTGCAAAAGCTGCAGAAAATCGGCTAAGTGTTTTAAGAACAAAACACCCCGAACCACACCCGAAATCACTCCCGAGCCCTCGAAGCTCCCAACCAACCACACACACAAACTCACTATTACCCTATAAACTTGCTCGAGCGATCAAATGGCCAAAATAACATCAAAATCAAAGAATCAACTTCTAATACTCATGATTTTCATTTAAAAGTTCAAAACTTCCAAATTTTCCATTTTTAGTCCGAAACATGTCAAACGACGTCCGATTTCGACCAAACTTTACAGATAGCGCTTAACGCTCATTTAAGACTTGTACTGAGCGTCAGAGCCAAAATATGAGCCCAATACCATTACTTTTGATCAAATATCATTTTCATTTTTCCTTAAGCATTTTCAGAAAACAATTTCACGAAAAGTTCCGTACTCGGGCTTGGGACCTCTGATTTTGATTCCGGGAATACGCCCAGGTCCCAAATTTCCCTACATAACCTCCGGGACCATCACATCACGGGTCTGGGTCCGTTTACCCAAATGTTTGACCAAAGTCAACTATAGCAATATTATTATCAAATGTACTGTTTTTAACACAGAATTCAAATATTTCTACATAAAAATTTTCCGGCTTCGCGCCCGGACTGCGCACACAAATAGAGCAAACCAAATAAGAGGTTTCTAAGGCCTTAGAAGCACAAAAAGGGAGAGTTACGGTGATGAGTCATTGGATTGTCACATCATCCACCTCTAAAACACCGTTCGTCCTCGAACGGAGAAAAGAAAGAAGTACCTGAGTCGGAGAATAGATGGGGACAACGACTCTGTATATCAAACTCGGACTCCCAGGTCGATTCCTCAGGAGCCTGACCTCTCTAGTGAACACGCATTGAAGGAATACTCTGTGACCTTAATTGTCGAACCTGTCGGTCTAAAATAGCCACTAGCTCCTCCTCATTTGACAGATCCTTGTTCAATTGGACAGTGCTGAAATCTAAAACGTGGGCGGGATCGCCGTGATACTTCTGAAGCATGGATACATGAAAAACCAGATGCACGACTGACAAGCTAGGCGGTAAGGCAAGTCTATAAGACACCTTCTCCACACGGTCAAGAATCTCAAATGGGAAAATAAACCTAGGGCTAAGCGTGCCCTTTTTCCCGAACCCCATCACGCCCTTCATAGGTGATACACGGAGCAATAATTGCTCACCAACCATAAAAGCAACATCCCTAACCTTACGATCTACATAACTCTTCTACCTAGGCTGAGCTGGCCGAAGTCAGTCTTGAATAATCTGGACCTTATCCAAGGCCTCCTGTACCAAATCTGTACCCAATAACCGAGCCTCTCCTGGCTCTAACCATCCGACTGGGGACCGACACCACCTACCATACAATGCCTTATACGGAGCCATTTGAATAATGTACTGGTAGCTATTGTTGTAGGCAAACTCTGCTAAAGGCAAAAACTGGTCCCACGAGCCTCCAAGATCAATAACGTAGGCTCGGAGCATATCCTCAAGGATCTGAATGGTCCTCTCAGGCTGACCGTCCGTCTGGGGGTGAAATGTTGTACTCAACTGGACTTGGGTGCCCAACTCATGCTGTACCGCTCTCTAAAAATACGAGGTAAACTACGAACCCCGGTCCGAAATAATAGATATGGCACTCCAGTAAGGCAAAAGATCTATGTGATATAAATCTCAGCATACCTCTCGGACAAATATGTGGTGGCTATTGGGATAAAATGTGCTGACTTGGTCAACCTATCAACAATAACCCTTATAGCATCAAACTTCTTCCGAGTCACCAGAAAACCAGTAACAAAATCCATGGTGATTCTGTCCCACTTCTACTTGGGAAGCTCAATCCTCTGAAATAACCCATCGGGCCTTTGATGCTCGTACTTAACCTGCTGACAATTCAGACAATGAGCAACATATCCAACAATGTCTTTCTTAATTCTGTTCCACCAATAATGCTGTCCCAAATCCTTATACATTTTCGCAGTGCCCGGGTGAATAGAATATGGAGAACTATGGGCCTCTTCAAAGATCGACTCTCGAATACTATCAACATTGGGCACACACACTCGCCCCTGTAATCTCAATACGCTGTCATCTCCTAATATAATCTCCCTGGCACCTCACCGCTGCAATGTGTCTCTCAGGACACACAAATGGGGATCATCAAACTGTCGCTCCCGGATACGCTCCATTAATGACGAGCGAGCAACCGTGCAAGCTAATACCATGCTGTGCTCCAAAATATCCAATCTCACAAATCTATTGGCCAAGGCTTGAACATCTAAGGCAAGGGGTCTCTGGCTGGCCAGAATATAGGCAAGACTACCCATGCTGGCGGACTTCCTACTCAATGCATCGGCCACCACATTGGCCTTTCCCGGGTGGTATAAAATAGAAACATCATAATCTTTCAACAACTCCAACCACCTCGCTGTCTCAAATTCAACTCTTTTTGCTTGAACAAGTACTGAAGGCTCTTGTGATCAGTGTACACCTTACACGTCAAACCATAAAAATAATGCCTCCAGATCTTCAAGACATGAACAATGTCTACCAACTCTAGGTTATGAACTGGATAATTCTTTTCGTGGATCTTCAACTGCCTCGAAGCATATGCTATGACCTTGCCATTCTGTATCAACACTACGCCAAGCCCGATACGGGAAGCATCACAATAAACAGTATAAGGCCCAGATCCAGTGGGAAAAATCAATACTAGTACCGTAGTCAGAGCTGTCTTGAGCTTCTAGAAGCTCGCCTCACACTCATGTGACCACCTGAACTGGGCACCCTTCTGAGTCAATCTATTTATCAGGGCTGCGATGGATTAAAACCCCTCCACGTATTGCCTGTAGTAACTAGCTAACCCCAAGAAGCTCCGAATCTCTGTAGCTGAAGCTGGTCGAGGCCAGTTCTTGACTGCCTCTATCTTCTTCGGGTCCACCTGAATACCCTCTAATGATACGACATGACCAAGAAATGCAACTTAACTCAACCAAAATTCGCACTTTGAGAACTTGGCGTACAACTCACTATCCTTCAGAGTCTGAAGAACCACTCTGAGGTACTGCTCGTGCTCCTCCTGACTGCGGGAGTATACCAAGATGTTGTCAATGAATACAATAAAAATAGAGCCTGAACACTCAATTCATCAACTCCATGAATGCTATCCGGGCATTGCTCAACCCAAATGACATGACCAAAAACTCATAATGCCCATACCGAGTACGAAATGCTGTCTTAGGACATTGTTGATACCCAATTTTTCCATATATATTTCTTGCACCCAAAATTCTTTCAAAATAGTATATGTATGCATATCTAAGCATGCCTAGGAATTTCGGTGTTTTCCTTAATTTTTAAAGATTTTTAAAATCAATACAATGACTATTTTTGAAAATATAAAGGCCAAAATTATTTCCAAATTTTTAGTGCACAATGTGTTTCATTCTCATATTTAAACAAGACATAATTTATATAATTTTTGACTTTTTTTGTTACAAATTTTTTTGGATTTTTAATAAGCTAATTGAACAGAATTGCAATTGTGGCCTATTTTGCAATTTTGCTATGTTTTATAGCTATAAAATTATTTCTAACATTTTTAGATTAATATTTATATGTTATTAAGTAGTTCTATGCTTTCAATTTTTCTTTTTAATCTATTTTATAAATTTTATAATTTTAATTTGGAAAGAGAGTCTGTTTAAATTATAGCCAGATTTTATTTAAAAGATGGCCCAAATTCAACCCCCCCGGTCAGCCTAATTTTTAACCCAATTAAACGACCTAATTTGCCAAATAACCTGACCCAATACCCATTAAACTACCCGACCCAGCCAAGACTTGGTCTGAGCCGTTGATCAAACGAGATCAACGGCCCAGAATAAATTTTCTAAATTAATACCTAAATCCCTAACCCCTCACCCTCATTTTGTAATGCCCGTCTCTCTCTCAAAACCCTCGTCTCTGAAGTTCTCTCTAGAACCTTCGATCCTCTCTCTTCTCTGATGGCTTCCACTGCCGTTCCGGCCACCTCTACCCTCACTCCTCTCGACCACCGCTCACCATGGTACTGTATCTCGCTTTTTCTCTCAAACTCGAAGCGCAGAAGCTACCTCCATAGAAGAAGGTTGATTGAAGCTTGTCTGAGTCTTTGCTAGCCTCTCCCCGGTGGTTTTCACACGATGATGCTCTATGTTGTGTTAGTGATGAGTTTCACGACCAGGTTCCGCCTTTCTTTAGTTTGTCTTCAAACCCTAATTTTCCTACTCAAATACTCTTTAATTGTTTGCCCTTTTAAAATGATTTTCAGTTTGATTATTTGTTTTCTACTCTAATTTTCACTTAATCTCTGATTATCTTAAGTTTCTCCAATTTTTCAAAGTTAGGGTTTCTGACCCTTTTGTCAAAATCGCTTCTTCTACTTTTCTGAAGTATTATGTGTTTGTTTGCGTTTGTCCGTGTTACGAGCATTTAGGTTCCTTGTTAATATTAGTTCCATGCTTTAATTTTCTAGCTATGGTTTCGACCCTTTGTTTACCTGCTTAGGGTTATCAGAATTCCAAGTCAATTACGCTTTATAGGCTTAAGTGTTCATTATTTGTGTAATATTGTGTTGATTTTGAATATCTCTGCGAATCTCTGATTTGTATATAATTTTCTGTAGAGGTTCTTACTGGTTTTCTTTTGAATTATTTCCTTATTTGCGCATGCTTTCCTTACTTAGAAACAATTCTCTCTAAGTTTTAGGTCTTGTCCGATATTCTTTGACCAATTGGTATAACTAGCTTATAGTTTCCTCGCCATATTTGTGCATGAACAACCTTCAGTATATTTTCCCTAACTTAAGCTACTATGTGTTTAACCCTTATTGTATATTACATGCTTGCTACTATTACTAGGGTAAATGTAGTTAATTGATTTCTTTCCTTTTGAAATCAATGCTTGTTACCGTTTGTCTTTGACTTCTTAGTTAAAGGGGAGTCCTGATACTAATTGGATTCTTGATTGATACTAGTCCCTTAATTAAAGATTTTCTTCTTGTTTATATACTCATTTTCCGGTACAATAAATACTCCTCCCCATTCTCTTTAAAAAACAACCAACACACACTACACATCTCTCACAATTTAAAACGCTGTGAATTCTCTCTTTCTCTGTTATTTCAATACTCTCTCATTCTCTTATTTGAACACTCAATCGACTGAAAATCCAAGACTGAGTAAACTTGGGTTGTTTACTTCTACACTACTGTATTCTATTGAATTGCTTACTTGGGTTTGCCTGCTGCTCTCTTTGCTGCACACTGCCATTCTCACACTATGCTGCACACTGCTATTTTCTCTGCTGCTTACACTCTCTGCTCACTTTGCTCTATCTGTGCACTCTTGATCATTGCTCTTTGTGTTATGTTTGTCTGCAACTGGTATGTTATCTATTTGGTATAGAGCCCCCAAAATAATATGCTTCTGTTTATCCTGCACTTTATCTTGTTCTTTGTGTGCTTTTATATGTGGTTCTGCTGTTCTTATTGTCACTTGTATGCACTTACTAGCCTACTTAGCTTAGATTAGTATGTTCCCCTTACCCCTTCCCTGTCTCAATGAATGTTTCATTTTCCTTGTGCATTACTACCATGTGTCGAGGGCTGCTTGGCTATTTGATTAGCCTAAAACCGCTTCCTAAGGTTAAGTGTATTTGGGTTTGGTGTAGTAAGAACTGAACCCCTGTTGTTCTAAAACTGTGTTTGATTACCTGCCTTCACTATGTTTGCCTGTGTGGGTGTAGGTCCCTGTACTTATCTTTTCCCTTCCCCTTTTCTCCTGTTTGTGTGATGCTCTGTTTTAAACTGGTTAGTACTAATGATTTCAAAAGAACTCCTTTCAACTCTCTTGAACTATTTTCTCAAACTGTCTCTCAAATCTTCCTGTTGTTTTCTTAAATGGACTCTCAACTGTTTTAAACTCTCTCAATCCTATCACAACCTCAATACTCTTAGAACACGAGGTTCTGCCCCCTTAGTGTAAGCATTGCCTTTCGAGCCCTTGAGCGCCCATTGAACTTTGATGCATAAGGCTGGCACTTCCACACTTGCACTTGTGTAATAATGATACTTTGGGTGCTTGGTATTGGCCAGGGTTTCAAACAAACCCTTAGGAAACTTTGCCGCACCCAAGCCTTGGTAAAGGTTGTGAAAATCGAAAGAACTGAGGTTGGAGATGTTTGGCATGGCTGGAGGCTCTCTATAGAATAACTTCTTGTTTTTCTTTTATCACTGTTGTAATTTATGTTTCTGGGCTGTAATAATTTGTAAGAATATTGGGGTATATAGTGAATATGGAGAGCTATGCATGTTTAGTTAAGGGTAACGGGTAGAAAACATGCCTATAGGCCATTACTTATTTACTTGTGCAATAGCTACCATACATTAGGGCATGCATCCTCATATATAGAAATCGTGTTATTAAGGTTTTCACTTTCAGTTTATTATTCAGAATATTCTCATAACCATGACGATTAATATTCAATAAGTCATTAACCTTACATTTAGATGTCATGTTCATAGGACCTTTTGTGCATTAGATACTATGCCTTTAGGACTTTTATCTACAGTTGCTTAAGTACTTCGCTAATATTGGTTAACAACTCTCTCTTTAAAACTGGAAGCAAATGTGCATGTTCACCGTCCTTTAATAACGCATAGGCAAGCCTTAGGCCGGATAAAATGGGCTAATCACCTCTAAGTCATGTTCAAACTAATCCGCCTCTGCCTGAACTCGTTTGTTTTTGAAGCTATTCAATTTTTTATAAACTTCTACCTATTTTTAGTACATATGAAAGTGATTTATACTTTGTCAAGAACTGGACTACTATTTTCAAACAATATATGCAAATGTTTCTACTGTGTTTCCTCGTCCAACACTGGGCTACTATTTTTCAAGCTATCAGAATATTATAATTTTCAAAGGTTCAAAGCCTGACGTGTTTTTCTTTATACTTCTGCAATCTCAAAATACTTCCATATTTGTTCTTCTATTCTGCTTGTCCGAAAACTGTGTTCCATAAATATTTTTAATACATCTGTAGATTTTTCTAAAACTACTACTGTCTCTTTGAAAGTTCTGAACGCTTTCCCTTGTGTTACTTTTCTGCAAAACCTCCAAACTTCTGTTTTAATTTATGCTCCAGTTTTTCGAAAGACTCTTCCTTCCTTGGACTTTAAATGTGTTCAAGTCATGCTAATTATGTGTTCGTCTATAGAGGGATATGCGAGCCATTTACATGCTTATATGATTCCCCTTATGTGCTAGTCCTATTTGTTCTTGTATGTCGTCTAGAATTTTAACCATTGAACCTAGGGGTTTAGCTAGTTTCTACATTATAGGAATAGTTATCCTAAATGCCCTCTAGGATCTATAGAATGAGACGGGTAATAGAACCCAATAAGTGTTCATGACCAATCCACACGCTTAAATAACCCATACGTGGTGGGAAGGGAGAATATAGAGATGATGATGACGCGATAATATCATAAAGCGACCCCACTTTGGGAATATGTGCGGGATATTGTAACAAATGATCCATATTATGGTAAAACCTAGGACCTCTTTCTCTTTTGCTTGATTTATCCCATCATTTTTCTAAAGTAATGCTCTTCCCTTTTTGCTTTTATTTAAATTATGCCTTTCCCCTTTTCAAAATTCTCAAGGTGTTTGAATGCTTTATATGCGAACCTTACTTGTTTATTTGCCTTGTTTCTCATTAAAGTCACACTTAGCACGACCGGGAACCACACTAGTGGATTTTGAGGGGTGCCTAACACCTTCCCCTCGAGATAATTTCAAGCCCTTACCCGGACTCTGGTTTTCCTTCAAAATACTCTGTTCTTCTTAAAAGCGTCCTAATGCACTATAATCATTAGGTGGCGAGTCTTCAACTTCCAATACCCAATTCCCAAATGAGACTAAGAGTTGTTTTATCCATAATGTCGTATACCCGATTTTGCTTCTTTTTAGTAGTTGAAAAAGGGGGTGCCGACAGTATGACGACTCTGCTGGGGATTTCTTTAAGGCTTTTACCATTACGTGCTTTGTGACTTTGTTGATTTCTTTACTGCCTTTATTTACCGCTTAATTATTTCTTCATAATTACTAACTTAATTCTTTGTGTTTTTCTTTTTATTTAACGGCTTTACTGGTCTTACTTCATTTCAACTCCGTCTTAAATTTCGAGCATCCATTGTAATCATTATCTTATGAACGTGAAAATACGTGTATTTCTTTCGTTGTTGTAATTGCATATTTTAACATCATGTTCCACTCATGCCAAACAAATCCTATAGCAATGCTTATAATGAGTGGTTTCACTCTTCCAATATTATGAACCCCCTAAATGTGGCAAAGGTATATTTGCAGTAAAACCAGTCGATCAACGGTGCAGTCGGCGGTTCCGCGTCTTTTCCTCTTAAGTTGTCTGCTGAAGGGTACCTTGTCTACCACTTCAAAAGTAGAAACCTTATTCCGTTATACTGTTCATGCATCATGGTCAAACTTAGCTGAGTCATTCATGTCGTCCGCGTAATGACTTATTATGATAGCCAAAACCAAAGTCCATCGGGTTTCCTGAAACCCAAACGGATATTCACGTTATGTGCATTGATTTGGAGAACTAAAAGCCTTTTGCTAATTATTGAGTTAAATAGTTGAGTACGGTGGGGTTAGGGCCTAACACTCTATTTTGCAGGAAATGAGGCACGAGGTCCCTAGATTCGATATGGTATCTAACATTAACCCAAGGTTACTAAGCTAGTGGGAGGATCTGCATGGTATTGATCGGGTTCTTGTCCGCAAGCACTTAGAGAATCTTCCCTCACTCTTGGAAGTTAGGCCAGATAAAAAAATTGTGGAAGGCGCAACTCTGTTTTGGGATAGTGAACAGTCTATCTTCCGCTTTGGGGACATTGAAATGACGCCGCAGTTGGAAGAAATTTGGGGTCTAGACAGAATTCCTTGGGATAGCCCGAGGCTGCTTATGCCAGAAAATCGCAAAGGTAAAGGGTTCCTGAAATTGATGGGCTCAAGAAGAATCCTAATATGACCAGTATGAAGGACTCCTACATATCCTTCGACTTCATGTATGAAAGGTTCGGACATAGCAAATCCTACCGCACTCACATGGACAAGTTCGCCCTCACCTCTTTGGGGAACATACATATGGGAGCCTTTGTATTCATGTTCTGTTTCCCTGGCATGATAATATTTCCAATGAAGAAGGATATAATCCATACAAGACTAGTCATAGTAACCAAATCCATAATGGAGGGTATGGACGGTGAGGAATTAAGCATATCACCCATGATCCTCGCCGAACTGTACCGAGCGTTAGCGAAATGTAACAAGGGGCACCACAATTTGAAGGATGCAATTTTCTAGTACATCTATGGCTCATTGAACATCTCCGGAAGGGAGATTATATACAGGAGATCATATGCCCAGATTGGGATGACCATATCGCTTTTCATAATCCAAAGCGAATGCACTTCATGCCGGATATGTTCTCTCCCCCGAAAAATGCCAGTGGATGGGTGGAACTATTGGAGAATCTGAAAGAAGAGCAGTTACAATGGATGTATGAGTGGTTTCCAACTAGAGAGTCTATCATTCGGTCTAGGGATGCTCCATTCCTTATACTCATCGGCTTAAGAGAAACTTACCCTTATGTCCCTCTCCGGGTCATGAGACAAGCAGGAAGAAAGCAGATTATACCAAAGGTAGAAAAGATGAGTCACTACAGGGCTGACTTCCAAGATGACGATAGCCCACACAGGTGTCAGGCTCATCGTATGTGGCATTCCAAACTAATCTTGGAAAAGGAATCTATGTAACTAGACAGGTATCAGGTGGGACATGCGCTGCTTTATCCAGGGTGGTTAGAAGATGACTGCATCGGCTTGGGAAAGCCAGGTTTCGTCTATGGTCACAGGGTTATTGATAAGAAAACTGCAGCAAAAGTCAAGTACAATCAGCTATGCAAACGGATGCGATAGTGTAAAAGATAGCATCGGGAAATACTAGAGACCTAAGAGAAACTAATCAATGAATGGAAGGACATGGTTGTCCGCGCAAACAACCGTTTAGGGTACTTGGAACAGGGTCTAGTGGAGCTGGAAAGAAAATTACTAAAAAGGATCAACGATTGTCAGGAAGCTGAAGGTAACGAAGGTGGGCAGTTGGCTCGAGCTTACTTGTTGCTGGGACTGCGCGAGTTGATGCAGCTGTACGAGGGAGGCAAAGATACCGAATCTGGGGAAGGTCCTTCTAGGACCAAGTAGTTAGGATTTTTACATCTTTCTTAATGTAATAAGGCCACTGGCTATTAGTGACGATTTCACTTTATTTCAGTTTGTTTTGGCTCGTTCTATTTTCTATCGATAAAATGAGGCACTTGGTGTTATAAGTTCTCCAATTATATCTGTCGCTAGGCCTACCTCGGGCACAATGAGGCACCCAATAGGAAATGACTTATATTCTTGCAACAATGTGTTTAAATACCGCAATATTTTCTTTCTCAGAATCCGCACTAAATTTTTAACTTTTTTGTTTTTCTATTATTTTATTCCCCTCCCCAAAGGTTAGTTCGTGCATTCTGGCACCATCAGCATACTCCACAAGATCAAATGGTGCTCCACCACCTCCTCCTCCTCCTCCTCCTCCCAGAAACAGGAACAAGAACAAAATGGAAGATACCAATGCTAGAAAGGAAGCCAGAGAAGCTTCAATCACCAAAGAAACTGCTGCTCATCTCGAGCAAACTTTGCTGAGGTTTCAAGAAGAGTTGAAATAAGTTCGAAACTTGGCAAGTCTGTCGGTCACTCTTGCTACTGCTGATGCCAACAAATAACCACCGCTGCCACAAACCCAGCCTTCTCAGACTCAAGTCCGCAACGCATGCAATCCGCTGCTCATCCTAGAGCACCAAAACACCACAGATAACTAGAATGCTCCTATCTTTGTGGATACTGTACCATATTACGGTCATCTAGACACCAATGTAGCCGAGTCGGACAACAAAAGCTCCCTCATCCAGAATCTGGCCGCTGACATTAAGATGTTGACTAATCGGGTTCAGGGTTTCGAAGGAAACATGGGTGTTGAAGGGTTGAATTATGAAGATCTCTGTGTTCAACCAGATGTTGAGCTCCCGGAGGGGTACAAACCTCCCAAGTTCAAACTGTTTGATGGTACCAGGGTTCATTTGAGGATGTATTGTGATAAGCTAGTAGGAGTTGGTAGGGACGAAAAGATCTGTATGAAGCTATTTATGAGAGTTTGAAGGGTGATGTCTTATCCTGGTATATTAGCCAGGATGCGAAGAAATGGACAAGTTGGGTGGACATGCCGTCAGATTTCATGGACCGTTTCAGGTTCAACACTGAGATGGCACCAGACGTGTTCTATATCAAGAATATTAAGAAGAAGCCTACGGAGACCTTACCCGAGTATGCTACTCGTTGGAGGTCGGAAGCTGCTAAGGTCAGACTGGCCTTGGAGGAAGAACAAATGAATAGATTCTTTCTCCGTGCTCAAGACGCACAGTACTATGAAAGATTGACGCTAATTGAGGGTTAAAAGTTCTCCGATATCATCAAATTGGGAGAAAGGATCGAAGAAGGCATTAAGAACGGTATGGTCACTAACCTAGAGGCATTGCAAGCCACCAACAAGGCTCTACTGTCTGGTGGCTCGACAAAGAAGAAAGAGGTAAATTCTATAATGGATGCGCAAAGAAAAAACTCTCCATGAAGTACCAAACCTATCCCTCAGCTCCATTCACATACCAGCCTACCCTAATTTACCAAGCACCATCACCCACTTACCAAATTCCACCACCTGCTTACCAATCACCTCCACCACCTACATATCAACCCACTTCACCCCGATATTCCCAACCTGCGCCCGTATACCAAGCATACAACTCCCAACCTTCTCACTACCCATCACCACCTATTCACCAAAATTTCCCTCGACCTAGACCAAATTTCGACCGCAAACCCCCTGGATAATACACCTCCATAGCCGGGCCGATTGACTAATTGTATGAAAACTCAAAGTAGCAGGTTACGTCACCCCTATCCCAGCTGTAACTCCAGGAAACCCTTCCCAGTGGATTAACCCACACAAGACTTGCTCATACCATTCCGATATGAAGGGCCATACCATTGACGAGTATCGCTCGTTAAAAGACAAAATTAAAAACATGATTGACAACAAGATTATTATAGCAAAGGAGCCCGCTCCTAATATCCGCAACAACCCTCTGCCTGATCACAAGGGTGGAGGCATCCACATGATTGAGATCGAAGATGATTGGGACACCAAAGGGTAAATTATTTTAATAGCTGAAGGAGATGAGCCCAAAAAGCCGGTGGTTACTCTTAATCCTATTATTGTTCAAATCCAGCCATCTAAGGCGATGTGGTAAATGTATCTATGCCACTCGAATTTGAAGTACCTTCCGCAAAGACACTAAAACCGATCGAGGTTGAGTTCGGAGCTCCGAAACCACCTATACCATTTAAAGTTTCTGTGTTGCCTCCCAAGGGACCTATTTCAATCTCCATGACAGACATGACTCCATTCAAAACAAATGCTATCCCTTGGGACTACACAACCCAGGTGAGAAGCAAAGGAAAGACACGCATTGGATAAGCAACTACCGCACATGGCATGACTAGGACATGCAGGGTATACACGCCAGAACACCTAGCTGAGTCCAGCAAGCCATGCCGTTGAAATCGGACATATCTCCATCTTGTCACTCCTGCAGAGTTTCGAGGCATATAAAATGCCCTGATGAAGATACTAAGTGAAGCTTATGTTCCCAACAACATAACAGGAGGCAAAATGACAAACAAGGTGGGACAGATACTGGAAAGCCATAGGATCACCTTCCACGAAGATGAATTGCTACCGGAAGGAATGGGTCACAACAAAGCATTGCACATCACTCCGCAATGTGAGGATCGATTTATCACCATGATTCTAGTCGACGGGGGCTCCAGCCTCAACATTTGTCCGTTGGTGACTCTCAGGAAATTGGGCAAAGGGTTGCACGAGATCAAAGACGGGCCTATCAACGTCAAAGCTTTTGATGGATCTTAGAGATCCACCATTGGAGAAATCTGTTTGTGCCTATAGATGGGGCCTACCTGGTTCGATGTTGAGGTCCAAGTCATTGATGTACCAGCATCCTACAAATTATTGCTAGGGCAACCTTGGATTCACGCCGCCGGGGCTCTGGCGTCAACATTGCATCAAGCCATGAAATTTCTATGGAATCATCAAGAAATAATCACTGATGGTGACGATAGCAACCCCATATACAGTCGCCAGACTATCCCAATGATCGGAGGAAGAGGAAGAATATGTAGAGAAACATACCATCACATCAAACGAGTCAATGCCATAGACAAGGATAGGTGGTGAGATAGCAAAATCGAGAGCATTTTGAATTGGAGCGGATACGAGCCCGGAAAGGGGCTTGGCAAGAATCTCCAGGGTATCATCAAGCCCATCCATTTGAAGAAGCATGGTCTGGGTTATGAATACACTTCGGAGGAGTTCCAGCATTGGTCGCCTCCATGGGGCAATCCCTACTACCAATTAGAGCACCCTTTACCTCTGTTAGAGCAGTCCTTTTAGCCTGCCGATGTCATAATAGAGGAAGATGAGACGATGGCAGCCATGAAGAACCTGTTTCTCGAGGATGATATGGATTGTTTTGTTACCTTCAAGGAGGAAGGGGAGGAAGGCCCTTCCATTCAAGCTGTGGCTGAGGGGAGCGCCTCACAAATTGGTCAGTCAGGACCACCAGTGCCCATAGAGCCTCGGGGTCGCAAGGCTAAACGACACTTATGCATCACACTTTACTTTTAGTTGATTTTACTTTTCAGTGTTGTCTTTACTTTTGAAAAGAGCTCCCATGTTTCAAACAATTATGAATTTATTTAAAGCATTTTCCAAGTTTATATTTCGCTCTCATTTATTTCCTCTACCATTTAATTTATTTTATACAACATTACTATTACATATCTTGATGATGAACCAACGACCGTAACTTGCAATGAGACAATGCGACAAACGGACATAGATTCAGAAAAGGATGAAATACCAAAAGAGGTTGTTAAAGAGGTTGAAACTTTTGAGAACAGACCTAAGTTTAATCTAGACGAAAATGAGGTCATTAATCTGGGAGATGCATAAAATATCAAGGAAAAACGAATCAGTGCACACTTGTCACCGTCAGAAAATGAAGAATACACAGATTTTTTGAAAGAGTATGAGGACGTATTCGCCTGGTCGTATGATGATATGACCGGCCTCAGCACATCCATTGTTGCTCACAAGTTGCCGACAGAACCGACATGCCCGCAGGTCAAGCAGAAACTCAGAAAATTCAAGCCAGACAAGAGTTTGAAAATCAAAGAAGAAGTCACAAAGCAAGTCAAAGCCATGGTTCTCAGAGTAGTGGAGTATCCAACATGATTAGCCAACATTTTGCCGGTGTCGAAGAAGGACGGGAAGGTTAGAATGTGTGTCGACTACCGGGACCTCAACCGGGTCAGTCCTAATGATGACTTTCCTTTGCCAAATATATACATACTGATCGACAACTAAGCCAAACATGAGCTGCAGTCGTTCGTCGACTGTTTTGCTGGGTACCATCAGATATTGATGGATAAGGAGGATATAGAGAAAACGACATTCATCACGCCGTGGGGAATGTATTGTTACAGAATGATGCCTTTCGGTTTGAAAAATACTGGTGCTACTTACATGAGGGCCATGACCACAATCTTTCATGATATGATACGAAAGAAGATCGAGGTATATGTG
This sequence comes from Nicotiana benthamiana, assembly GCA_034376525.1. NCBI lineage: Eukaryota > Viridiplantae > Streptophyta > Magnoliopsida > Solanales > Solanaceae > Nicotiana > Nicotiana benthamiana. The sequence continues at coordinate 124,363,303 of CM067338.1, read as the reverse complement.
GATAATGTCATCATTAAATCCAGAAAAGCTGCAGATCACATGGAAGATTTGAGGAAATTCTTTAACAGATTAAGGAGGTATAACTTGAAACTAAATCCCTCCAAGTGCGCATTCGAGATTCCTGCCGGAAAGTTATTAGGTTTCATTTTAAGTCATCGGGGAATAGAGCTTGATCCCTCGAAGGTCAAATCTATCCAGGAGTTGCCACCGCCGAAGAACAAGAAGGATGTGATGAGTTTCCTAGGGAGAATCAATTATATCAGCCGATTCATCGCTCAATCCACTGTCATTTGTGGACCCATCTTCACAATGTTAAGGAAAGACGCCGCCACTAAATAGACCGATGAATGCCAAAAGGCTTTTGACTGGATCAAGGAATACTTGTCTACGCCTCTAGTCTTGGTTCCACCTGAGCCTGGGAGACCTTTATTGCTATATCTCGCTGTTTTGGATGGGGAATTCAGTTGAGTTTTAGGGAAGAATGATGAAACGGGGAGAAAGGAGCAAGCTATCTACTACCTCAACAAGAAATTTACCCCGTACAAAGCTCGGTATTCCTTATTAGAGTGCACTTGTTGTGCTTTAACCTTGGTAGCTCAGAAATAGAGGCATTATTTCTGTGCTTACACCACTCATCTCATATCCAATATGGATCCTTTGAAGTGTACTTTCCAAAAGCCCATGACCACTGGCAAGCTCGCCAAGTGGCAAATTTTATTAAGTGAATTCGGCATTGTCCATGTCACTTAGAAGGTAATCAAAGGACAGGCTTTGGCAGATCATCTCGTCAAAAATCCTGTAAGAGGGGAATATGAACCACTAAAAACGTATTTTCCCGATGAAGAGGTAGCTTTCATAGGAGAAGATATTGCAGAATTTTATGATGGTTGGAGAATGTTTTTTGACGGGGCCGCAAACTTCAAAGGAATGGGTATAGGAGCGGTTTTAGTATCAGAAACTGGTCAGCATTACCCGGTGTCCGCCAAGCTCAGATTCCCTTGTACCAACAATATGGCCGAGTATGAAGCCTGCATCTTGGGGCTTAACCTGGAAATTGACATGAACATTCAAGAAATACTAGGGACCAGAGATTCGGACATACTCATACATTAGGTCCTATCAGAATGGGCAACCAAAAATTCCAAGATACTCCCATATCTACACCATGTGCAGGTATTAAGGAAAAGATTCAGAAATACAGAATTCCAGCATGTTCCCTGAACACAGAACGAGTTAGTCGATGCTTTGGCCACATTATCCTCCATGATCCAGCATCTGGATACAAATTTTATTGATCCCATTTCGGTCAAGATTCACGATCAGCCACCTTATTGTGCTCACGTCAAGGAAAAAGCCGACAGGAAACCTTGGTTCCATGATATCAGGGAATACTTGAAAATGGGAGGGTACCTAGCGTTTGCCAATGCTTCTCAGAAACGAACACTTCAGAGGTTTTCTGATAATTTCTTTCACATCGAAGGAATCCTTTACAGAAGGACTCTTGATTTGGGACTATTAAGGTGTGTCGAGGCAAAAGAAGCAATCAGACTATTGGAGAAAGTACATGCTGGAAATCGTGTACCGCACATGAACGGTTTTGTTCTAGCAAAAATGATACTCCGAGCAGGGTATTTTTTGATGAATATGGAGACGGACTGTATTCAATACGTTTCCACCAATGTAAAGTACATGCAGATATGATACAGGTGCCTCCAAATGAGCTTACTACAACAAGCTCACCATTGCCGTTCGCCGCATGGGGAAGGGACGTCATCGGACCAATTGAGATAGTCGCGTGAAATGGGCACATGTTCATCCTAGCGGCAATCATTTACTTTACCAAATGGGTTGAAGCAACATCATACAAGGTAGTCACCAAGAAGGTAGTCACAGATTTCGTCCGAGATCGTATGGTTTGTTGGTTGGGGTTCCAGAGTCAATCGTCACTGACAATGGCTCCAACCTCAACAACGACCTAATGAAAGCAATGTGTGAAACATTCAAAAGCAGACATAAGAACTCTACGTCTTACAGAACCCAGATGAACGGAGCTATAGAAGAAGCCAATAAGAACATAAAGAAGATACTAAGTAATATCATTGAAAAGCACAAGCAGTGGCATGAGAAATTGTCGTTCTCTTTATTGGGTTACGGCACCACGGTCCGCACATCAACCAAGGCCACTCCTTACATGCTGGTTTATGGAACAGAGGCGGTCATTCCTATTGAGGTAGAAATCCCATCCTTAAGGGTCATACAAGAAGCTGAATTAGATGATGCGGAATGGATCAAAAGTCGTTACGAGCAGTTAGCCCTCATCAACGGAAAGAGAATGAATGCTGTCTGTCACGATCAATTATATCAGAACAGAATGTACAAAGCCTTAAACAAGAGAGTTCGACCAAGGAAGTTTATACCAGGGCAGCTGGTGTTGAAGAAGATATTTCCATATCAAGATGAAGCCAAAAGGAAGTTCTCTCCTAACTGGCAGGGTCCGTATGTGGTTCACCAGGTTCTAACGGGAGGATCCCTCATTTTTGCGAAAATGGACGGAGAAGTCTGGCTGAAGCCTATCAACTCAGAAGCAGAGAAAAGATACTACATTTGATCATTACGCTTTTCCTGATGTAATCTAAATACGCCTGACCTGATTCCCGTTTAAGAGGGGATATGTAGGCAGCCCTATGGGTTATGTCACATTTTTAATAAAATCCCATTTTCCCTCGCATTTGGAACTGGGGCAATATTTTGAGGGGGACCCCTAAAATTACAAATTCAATTTGCCCGCATCAGCGCCAGCCCAGTAAACTGGGGCAGAATTTTGAGGAGGACCCTCAAAATTCCGGAGCATGTAAGGTTGCCATGTCTTGAACCACGTTACATTTGTTGGGTCATATTTGTCAAATTTTGCATAAAATCATTTGGATCAATATCGTTCAGAAATGCTCCCAAAATGGCATAAACCGTCACGAGCCGAGAGATAGAACTAACCTCCTCCATTACAGAACTCACGATTTTTCTTTAGATGCAGGAATTCAGGATACAAAGGGCGACGCATGTGACTTACAGGACAAAAACTCCCGAAACAACTACTTACTTCGCAACAAGTTTACTATCCACATCCAACATTTCCCAAGCAGTCATGATATTGCAATCATCTACCAGCTAAGAAAATCATTAATATCTCCTCCTTTACGTTTTCGCATTGCATAAGGCTATTGTCTGCCTTTCGAGACTAAGCTCTGTCTCCAACTTGCATTTTGCATAAGGCTATTCTCTGCCTTCCGATGTTAAGCTATACCTCCATTTTGCATAAGGCTATTCTCTACCTTTCGAGACTAAACTTTGTCTCCATCCTGCATTGCATAAGACTATGCTCTTCCTTCCGAGGTTAGGCTCTACCTCCATTTTGCAGAAGGATATTCTCTGCCTTTCGAGAGTAAGATCTGCTCCATCCTTCATAAGGTTATTCTCTCCCTTTCGAGGTTAAGCTCTACCTCCGTTCTACATAAGGCTATTCGCTGCCTTTCGAGACTAAGCTCTGTATCCATCCTGCATTGCAGAAGGCAATTAACTACCTTCCGAGGTTAAGCTCTACCCCAATCTTGCATAAGGCTATTCACTGCCGTTCGAGACTAAGTTCTATCTCCTTCATAGGTTAAGCTCTACCTCCTTTATTTTGCATTTGGCCGAAAAAATCGCCACCCTATTTTTTTCGCTGAAATATCACCACCCTGCATTTTAAATTTTTGCTCGGCTGAAACATCGCCACCTTTGCATTCATTCGGCTGAAATATGGCCACCCTCTCTTGGGCTGAAATATCGCCAACTTATTCAAAGGCGTCATAGTTCGGAGGCACCATCTCTATTGCCCGAGAAAACCATTTCATGGCCTACAAATCTTTACTTTTATGCTTTTCATAGTCCAGTACGTCAAAGTCTGAGGACGCCATCCTAATCTTCCGATGACAACATTCATGGTCCAATGAGAACTTGCATCATGTTTAAATTATGAAATATATATGCACATAATCTCATTGCAGGTACACCGCCTGGCTCACGACCGTCTCAGCAGGAGCGATCCCGCTCCAGTTCTCCGCAGCCTGTCCAATCTCCAAACCCCTATCACATCTCAAACCCCATTGCGTCTGTCTTTTTCGAACCTCCATTAGCATATTCCGCCAATGGTTCCTGAACTACTTATGGCTTGATTCCTGTAAAACCAGGGATATATAGGCAGCTCAGAAACTGGAGAGCGGTCAAAACTCTCTTACAATCGCCAATTCCGGTCAAAATTGGCCATCTTATCTTTACCCATCGACTCTTTCATCCTCCTCGGGTAATGAGGGGCAGCTGTTGATACCCAATTTTTTCCTAATTATTTCTTGCACCCAAAATTCTTTCAAAATAGTATATGTATACGTATATAAGCATTCCTAGGAATTTTGGTGTTTTTCCTTAATTTGTATAGATTTTTAAAATCAATTTAATGACTATTTTTGACAATATAAAGGCCAAAATTATTTCCAAATTTTTAGTGCACAATGTGTTTCATTCTCATATTTAAAACAAGACATAATTTATATAATTTTTTCACATTTTTTAAAAATTTATTTGGATTTTTAAAAAGCTAATTGCACAAAATTACAATTGTGGCCTATTTTGCAATTTTGCTATGTTTTATATCTATAAAATTATTTTTAACATTTTTAGATTAATATTTATATGTTATTAAGTAGTTCTATGCTTTCAATTTTGCTTTTTAAACTATTTTATCTATTTATTAAATTAATAGGGAAAGAGAGGCTATTTAAATTATAGCCAGATTTTATTTAAAAAATGGCCCAAATTCACCCCAGGTCAGCCTAATTTTTAACCCAATTAAACAACCCAATTTGTCAAATTACCCGACCCAATACCCATTAAACTACCCGACCCAGCACAAACTTGATTTGAGCCGTTGATCAAACCAGATCAACGACCAAGGTTATATTTCCTAAATTAAAACATAAATGCTTAACCCCTCACCCTCATTCTGTAATGCCCGTTTCTTTCTTTAAACCCTCTTCTCTGAAGTTCTCTCTAGAATCATCGATCCTCTCTCTTATGCAATGGCTTCCATTGCTGTTCCGGCCACCTCCACCCTCACTCCTCTCGACCACCACTCACCATGGTACTGTATCTCATTATTTCTCTCTCAAACTCGAAGTCCAGAAGCTTCCTCTATGGAAGAAAGTCGATTGAAGCTCGGCTGAGTCTTTGCCGGCCTTTTCCTATTGGTTTTCACACGATGATGATGTATATTGTGCTAGTGATGAGTTTCACGACCAGGTTGCGCCTTTCTTTAACTCGTCTGCAAACCGTAATTTTTCTACTCAAAATCTCTTTAATTTTTTGCGCTAATAAAATAATTTTTAGTTCGATTCTTTGTTTTCTACTCTAATTTTCACTCAATATCTGATTATCTTAAGTTTCTCCTCTTTTACAAAGTTAGGGTTTCTGACCTTTTTGTCAAAATCGTTTCTTCTACTTTTCTGGAGTATTATGTGTTTGTTTGCATTTGTCCGTGTAACGAGCATTTGGTTGCCTTGTTAATTTGAGTTCCATGCATTAATATTCTGGCTAGGGTTTCGACCCTTTGTTTACCTGCTTAGGGTTCTCAGAATCCATGTCTATTATGCTTTATAGGCCTAAGTGTTCATTATTTGTGCAATATTGTGTTGATTGTGAATATATCTTCGAATCTCTGATTTGTATATAATTTTCCTTAGATGTTCTTACTGGTTTCCTTTGAATTATTTTCTTATTTGGGCATGCTTTCCTTACTTAGAAACAGTTCTCTCTGATTTTTAGGTCTTGTCCGAGATTCTTTGACCAATTGGTAAAACTAACTTATATTTTCCTTACCATATTTGTGCATGAACAACCTTCAGTATATTTTTCCTAACTTAAGCTACTATGTATCTGACCTTTATTGTTTATTAAATGCTTGCTACTCTTACTAGGGTAAATGTAGTTAATTGATTCCTTTCCTTTTGAAATCAATGCTTGTTACCGTTTGTCTTTGACTCCTTAGTTAATGGGGAGTCCTGATACTAATTGGATTCTTGATTGATACTAGTACCTTAATTAAAGATTGCTGCTTGTTTATGTACTCGTTTTCCAGTAGTATAAACACTCCTCCCTATTCTCTTTAAAAAAATAACCAACACACACTGCATATCTCTCACAATTTAAAAATCTCTGAATTCTCTCTTTCTCTGCTATTTCTATACTCTCTCATTCCATTATTTGAACACTCAATCAGCTGAAAAGCCAGTAAACTTGGGTTGTTTACTTCTATTCTTCTGGATTCTATTGCATTGCTTACTTGGGTTTGCCTGCTTCTCTCTTTGCTGCACATTGCAATTCTCACACTGTGCTGCACACTGTTATTCTCTCTGCTGCTTACACTCTCTGCTCACTTTGCTCTCTTTATGCACTCCTGCTCATTGCTCTTTGTGTTCTCTCTGTCTGCAACTGGTATGTTATCTATTTAGTATACAGCCCCCCAAACAATATGCTTCTGTTAATCCTGCATTTCATTTTGTTCCTTGTGTGTTTTTATCTGTGCTTCTGCTGTTCTTATTGTCACTAGTATGCACTTACTAGCCTACTTAGCTTAGATTAGCATGTTTCTCTTACCCCTTCCCTGTCTCAATGAATGTTTACTTTTCCTTGTGCCTTACTACCACGTGTCCAGTGCTGCTTGGCTTCTTGATTAGCCTAAAACCTCTTCCTAAGGTTAAGTGTATTGGGGTTTGGTGCTGTAAGAACTGAACCCCTGTTGTTCTACTACTGTGTGTGACTACCTGCCTTCACTATGTTTGCCTGTGTGGGAGTAGGACCCTGTACTTATCTGTTCCCTTACCCTCTGCCCCTGTTTGTGTGATGCTCTATTTTAAACTGGTTAGTACTAATGATTTCAAAAGAACTCCTTTAAACTCTTTCAACTCTCTTAGACTATTTTCTCAAATTGTCTCTCGAATCTTTCTGTTGTTATCTTAAATTGACTCTCAACTGTTTTAAACTCTCTCAATCCTATCAAAACCTCACTACTCTTAGAACACTAGGTTCTGCCCCCTTAATGTCAGCATTGCCTTGGGAGCCCTTGAACGCCCATTGAACTTTGATGCACAAGGCTAGCATTTCCACACTTGCATTTGTCTAATAATGATACTTTGGGTTCTTGGCATTGGCCAGGGGTTCAAACGAACCCTTAGGGAACTTTTCCGCACCCAAGCCTTGGTAATGGCTGTGAAAGTTGAAAGAAGTGAGGTTTGAGATGTTTGGCATGGCTAGAGGCTCTCAATAGAATAACATATTATTTTTCTTTTATTACTGTTGTACTTTATGTATCTGGGCTATAATAATATGTAAGAATATTGGGGCATATAATTAATATGGGGAGCTATGCATGTTTAGTTAAGCGGAACGGGTAGAAAACATGCCTATAGACCTTTACTTATTTACTTGTGCAATAACTACCATACTTAAGGGCATACATCCTCACATATAGAAATCATGTTCTTAGGCTTTTCACTTTCAGTTTGTTATTCGGAATATTCTCATAACCATGACTAGGGGTGCTTATCGGGCGGATTGGGCGGCTTTTTACTTTTAACGGTTTGGCTTAACAGTTATCGGCTTTTAAATGTATTAATCTTTTAGAAACATGATAAGTTATCGGGCGGATTGGTATCAGGTTAGCTCTTACCGGGCAGTTATTGGGCAGTTTATCGGCCTAACATACATATTCACTAAATATGTCTCATTCTCCCCGTCTTAGAAATAATGAATTGCCATAAAAAAATAACATTTCAGAGGCAATATGTTGCATTCAATTTTCTTTGCCAAAGTAATTCAATTTGATTCCCATGATTAGGAAATTAGCTTTACCATCTCCGGCATGTTGCGTAACAGGAGGATTACAACCAAAAATAAATTAAAAATAGAACCAAAAAATTTCTTGATCCCGAGATTAAAAATGCTTAGAAGTAGAAATAACTTTTTGTTAATCATTTTCAAGGGTTTAGTTTTTTATATTTAATATATATAAATAAAATTATATATATATATATATGTATATATATATATATATATATATGTATATATATATATATGTATATATATTTATATTTATAGTCTTAACGGGTTAACGGATTAGCCGTTAAGAAATTGAATAATCCGTCCCCAAACCGGTAGGGCGTTAATAAAAAAAATTCAATCCGTTCCCCGTCAATTAAGCAGTTAAGCTTCGGTTCGGATCGGTTTTGAACACCCCTAACAATGACTAATTAATAATCAACAAGTCATTAACCTCACATTTAGATATCATGTTCATAAGACCTTTTGTGCATTAAATACCATGCCTTTAGGACTTTTATCTGCAGCTGTTGAAGTACTTCGCTAAAATTGGTTAACAACTCTCTCTTTAAAACTGGAAGCAAATGTGAATGCTTAACATCCTTTAATAACGCCTAGGAAAGCCTTAGGCCGAATAAAATGGGCTAATCACCTCTAAGTCATGTTCGAACTAATCCGCCTCTGCCTTAACTCGTCTGTTTCTGGAGCTGTCTAATGTTTTATAAACTTCTACCCTATTTTTAGTACTTATGCAAGTGATTTCTAATTTTTCCAGAACGGGACTACTATTTTCAAACCATATATGCAAATGTTTTTACTGTGCTTCGTCATCAAACACTGGGCTACTACTTTTCATGCTATCTGAATATTATTATTTTCAAAGGTTCAAAATCTGACGTGTTTTTCTTTATACTTCTGCAATCTCAAAATACTTCCATATTTGTTCTTCTATTCTGCTTGTCCGAAAGCTGTGCTCCATAAATATTTTAATACATCGGTAGATTTTTCTAACCTGCTACTGCCTCTTGGAAAAATCTGAAAGCTTTTCCTTGTGTTACTTTTATGCAAAACCTCAAAACTTCTGTTTTAATTTATACTTCAGTTTTATGAAAGACACTTCCTTCCTTAGACCTTAAATATGTTTGAGTCGTGCTAATTATGTGTTCGTCTATAGAGGGATATGTGAGCCATTTACATGCTTATATGATTCCCCTTATGTGCTAGTCCTATTTGTTCTTGTATGTCGTCTATAATTTTAACCTTTAATCCTAGGGGTTTAGCCTAGTTCCTACCTTATAGGAATAGTGATCCTAAATGCCCTCTAGGATATATAGAATGGGATGGGTTATAGCACGCAATAAGTATTCGTGATCAATACACACGCTTAAATAACCTCTCCGGGGTGGTAGAATATGGAGATGATGACGATGCGATAATATCATAAAGCGACCCCTCTTTGGGAATATGTGCGGGATATTGTATCGAATGATCCATATTATAGTCAAACCTAGGACCTCTTTCTCTTTTTCTTGATGTATTCCAACGCTTTTCTAAAGTAATGCTCTTCGCATTTCGGCTTTTATTTTACTTATTCCTTTCCCCTTTTCAAAAATCTCAAGGTGTTTGAATGCTATATATGCAAACCTTACTTGTTTATTTGCCTTGTTTCCCATTAAAGTCACAATTACCACGTCCAGGAACCATACTAGTGGATCTTGAGGGGTGCCTAACACCTTCCCCTCGAGATAATTTCAAGCCCTTGCCCGGGTATTGGTTTTCCTTCAAAATACTCTCTTCTTCTTAAAAGTGTCCTAATGCACTATAATCATTAGGTGGCGACTATTCAACGTCCAGTACCCAATTCCCAAATAGGAATAAGAGTTTTTTGTCCATAATGTTTTAAACCCGATCTCGCTTCTATTTAGTAGTCAGAAAAGGGGAACCTGGTAGACATCAGACGCCCTAATCCTCGGTTCATGATAACCACACCTCAAATCTATTTTCGAGAACATCCTAGCACCCTGGAGCTAGTCAAACAAATTGTCAATCCTCGGCAGTGGATACTTGTTGTTTATCGTCACCTTGTTCAACTGCCGGTAATCAATGCACACCCTCATCGACCCGTCATTTTTCTTCACAAACAACAGGGGTGCACCCCAAGGTGACACACTGGGTCTAATGAAACCCTTATCAAGCAAGTCCTAAAGCTGCTTCTTCAACTCTTTCAACTCTGGCAGGGCCATACGATACGGCGGAATGGAAATAGGATGAGTGCCAGGAGCCAGGTCAATACAGAAATCAATATCCCTGTCTTGCAGCATACCCGGAAGGTCTGAAAGGAAAACCTTGGGGAACTCCCAAACAATAGGAACAGAGTCGATAGACGGGACCTCTGCACTAGAGTCGCGAACATACGCCAAATATGCTAGACACCCCTTCTCAACCATACATCTAGCCTTGACATACGAAATAACACTACGAGTGGGATGACTTGGGGTCCCACTCCACTCAAGTCGGGGAAAATATGGCGACGCCAAACTCATGGTCTTGGCGTGACAATCCACAATGGCATGATACGGGGACAACCAGTCCATCCCCAATATAACATCAAAGTCCACCATTTCTAGAAGCAATAAGTCGACACGGGTCTTAAGACCCTCAAATACCACAACACAAGAACGGTGCACTTGGTCGACCACAACAGAATCACCAACCGGTGTGGCCACATATACAGGAATACCAAAAGCCTCACTAGGCATGATCAAATAGGGTGCAAAATAGGACGACACATAAGAATACGTAGATCCTGGATCAAATAATACTGAAGCACCCTTATCACAGGCGAGTATAGTACCTGTAATCACAGCATCAGATGACTTGGCCTCCGTCCTGGATGGCAATGCATAGCAACGGGGCTGGCCCCCACCTCCCTAAACTGTATCTCTGGGACGATCTATTGCGGGCTTACCCCTGCCTCTGGCTGTTCGAGCTCCACCTCTAAGGTCTCGCCCTCCACTTCTATTATCCCTACCCCTACCTCTAGATGGCTGGGTGGCCTGTGGATCACATGCTGCCTAAATCGTAGGTCACAGACCCTGCTACTGAGAACTACTCAAGGCTCGAGGGCAAAACCTGACAACATGACTTGGGTCACCACAACCATAACATGCCCTCGGCGGCTGAGACTGCTGGCCCTTTCGACTGGTATGTCCTCCCCTCAAGATCTGAAGTGGCGGTGCACTGATGGGGGCTGGTGGTGCGCTAAAGCACAGCTGGTATAAATAATACTACTGATGACCACCACCGCCTGGGGTACCATGGGAAACCTAAAATGTCGACTGGAACGGCCTCGGAGGATGGCCTCTGTCATAGAAATCCCTACCTCCAGATGAGGTACCACTAATTCTGCAAGAATGTCAAGGCCTCTTTTCTGAACCCTGACTACCTCCTCGAACTAGTGCCATCTCTACCCGGCAGGCCGCATTGGCCTCCTCCTGAAAGGAAGTATCACTTCTAACTCCCAAAGCCATCTGAAGGCGAATCGGATGAATCAATCCATCAATAAACCTCCGGACCCTCTCTCGCTCTGTACGGAGTATCACAACTGCATGGCGTGCCAAGTCAATAAATCTGGTCTCATACTGTGTAACTGTCATGGATCCCTGCTGGAGGCGCTCGCACTGTCATCGAAGTGCCTCCCACTGAGTGACAGGGAGAAACTTCTCCAAAAATAACTCTGCGAACTAATCCTATGTCAAATCTGGAGACCCTGCTGGTCTAGATAAGCAATAATCCCTCCACCAAGTCTTGGCAGATCCTGCAAGCCTGAAGGTGCAAAAATTGACCCTATTGGTCTCTACTATCCCCATAGTCCTGAGGATCTCATGACAACTGAATAAAAAATCCCGGAGATCCTCCGATGAAGCACCGCTGAAAGTTGTAGTGAAGAGCGTGGAGAACCGATAAAGTCTCCATAAGCATCCGAAGACATGGACGTCCCATCTCTGGCATGAGATGTAATGCCTGTCTGAGTTGGCACTGTGGGCCAAACCAATGGAACTTGAGTTTGGGGAGCTACCTGCTCCGGAGTACATGTAGTAGGAGTCTGAACTCCTCCTCCAGCCTGAGAAGTGGCTGGGGCTACTGGCAACAAGCCCGCTCTAGTGACAATTTACATAAAGTGTGCTATACGGACGAGAGCATCCTGGAGGTCCGGGGACAACATCACCCCTCCTGGGAGTTGAGCTGGGCCCACTGGAGCTGGTGGTGCTGGAACCTCCTCATAAGAGTCAATATGAGGCTCCACCTCTGGGACTGCTGCCTGGGGTTGAGCTCTGCCCCTTCCACGGCCTTGGCCCCTGCCCCTTGTGGGAGTTGCTGTTGGGTGCTCGGGCTACTGTGCGGAAGAAGAAGACACACGTGTTCTCCCCATCTGCGAAAAAACAAAGTAGAACGACAATCAATATTTGAGAAACATAATCGCACGAATAGAAAGAACAAAGTGAAATTTTGCTAACTCTCTAGTCTCTGGGGATAAATACATACGTCTCCGCACTGATCCCTCAAATTCTACCGAGCTTGTTCGTGAGTTGTGAGACCCAAGTAACCTAGTGCTCTGATACCAACTTGTCACGACCCGGATTTTTCCCACCATCGGGAGTCGTGATGGCACCTACTGCAGGAGCTAGGCAAGACAACCATATTAAAATATTGATTAAAACCTTAGTCTAAACAATATAATAACCAAGATAATTAAATTGAAATGCGCAAAAAACTTTTAATAGAAATAATAACAAAGTTGGGAAATTTGTTACAAGCCTCTACCCAGTTTCCAGTGTCACTATTCACGGACTACTAACAGAGTTCTACAAACATCAGTCCGAAAGAAATGTATAACAAGCCTGTTTTGATGCAATAAAACAAACAGAAAGAGATAGATGAGACTCAGGGCCCGCGAATGCCATCGAACTACCTCAGAGTCACTGGACTGAAGGATCCCTCCCTAGATACTGCTGCAGTCTGTAAGCTGTATCATGACCTGTGCACAAAAAAGCACAGAAGTGTAGTATCAGCACAACCAACCCTATGTGCTGGTAAGTGCCCGTCCTAACCCCGACAAGGTACTGACGAGGCTAAACTAGACTTACCACAATCAACATGTACGGATATATGTGCAATAACAGAAAAGTAACAAAATTTAAATAGATAATAGGGATGGGACATGCTGGGGGTTAACAGTTCAATGATAAGTTCAACGAACAAGAAATGGAACTAAATATATAACATTAATAAAAGAATGCTAGTGAATCAACAACAGCATGGCACCACCCTTCGTGCTTTTACTCTTATTTCTCACCAAAATTGTTAAATATAATGTACGACATCACCCTTTGTGCTTTTATTCTCAATACATAGTGCACGGCATCACCCTTCGTGCTTTCCTCACATAACTCTCACATCAAGGCACGAAATGAACCTTCGTGCTCAAATAATCGAGAAACATGGCACGGAAAGACCCTTTGTGCAAAATCTCTCTCTTCCACACCCAATCAATGGTCACAAGCAAACGGGAAATGAATGTACAATAAGATAAAATATCCCGGCAAGGGAGAATAACACAACTATAAGTCCCGGCAAGGGAAAACAGCTCAACAATAAGTCCCGGCAAGGGAAAAGTACCAAAATTCCTTCTTTAGATAATTTTCTTCTCAACTATCACTTCATAATGTATTTAACAAGTAATTATCACAATTGTTCACTTCATTCAAAATTTTGATAGAAATTATGACTCACGGTCATGCTAGACTCAGGCGCATAGGTAACCATCACCATGCCTATACACCGACTCCACATAGCACATAGGAAATATTATCCTAATCCTATTCCCTCAAGCCAAAGTTAGAACGAACACTTACCTCGAATCCGAAAATAGCAACCCAAAGCTCAACAATCGCCTTTCCTCTAGAATCCGACCCCGAACCAACGATATCTAACATAAATTCAATATTATCAATAATAGCACAAGGATACAATTTCCTAGCTTAGAAATGCATTTTCTAACTATCCTCCAAAAATGCCAAAATCCGCCATCGGGCCCACATTGTCCAAACTTGAGACTCGGACCAAATTTTGATTAACCATAACCCCACGAGCCCAAATATATGATTTGTTTTAAGATTCGACCCCAAATTGAGGTTGAATCGCCCAAAATTTTCAAAAACCTAACTCTACCCAAAAGCCCTAATTTCTACCATGATTTCATGTTTTAGGACGCAAGAAGAAATGAAGTTAGGACTACATACCCGAAGAATTATGAAGAAATGAGAGCTTGAATTTCGTCCAATGGAGAATTTTAGGAAGAGCTCGTGTGAGAATTTGAGAAGAAATCCCGTCACTGTTCTATTTTTAGGCTTTTAAAATCACTGGGCGAATTTGGTCTATGCAATCGTGGGGCAACTGATGCGATGACCGAGAACTACATAGGAACTGAGACTCACTTCCTTGAAAAGAGAGAGAGAGAGAGAGGGGTTATGCAGGCAGTAGCCGTTCAAGAAATGTTGCTGTTGCTCGACCAAAGACGGTCAATAAGACAGATACGGATCCTAGTGCTTTCGAGATGGTTCGATCGATAGCAAAGATACGAAAAGAGCAGGCTTCCAACAAGCATTAGCCCTTCCTGAAAAGGAGGTGATCCAGCCACACCTTCCAGTACGGTTAAAATTTTAGGACTTCACTCCTGTCACTAGCCCTGACTCGGTCATCCCTTTCTAGAAGAGTAGGAACTTAGCTTATGCGATCACATGCAAGGTCATGCGAACACATAGAAGAAAGGGAAGCCAGAGTTCCAGGTGGGGCTTAATGGTATGCGATCGCGTAGAAGGGGATACGATCGCATTGAAGAAGCTGGCCAAGCTATGCGATCGCGTACTAAGGAATGTGATCGCATTGAACAAAGTGGAAGGGCTGATGAGGGACTCTATGCGATCGCAGAAAAGCCTATGCGTTCACATAAAGGAAAAGACATGTGCAAAAACTACAGAAAATCTTCTATGTTTTTCAAGAACAAAACACTCTGAACAACCCCCGAAATCACTCCCAAGCCCACGAGGCTCCCAACCAACCACACAAACTAACTCAATATCACCCTACAAACTTGCTCGGACGATCAAATCTCCAAAATAACATCAAAATTACAGATAGAGCTTAACTCTCATTTAAGACTTGTACCGAGCTTCGGAATAAAAATACGAGCCCGATACCATTACTTTTGATCAATTTCATTTTTATTTTTCCTTAAGCATTTTCAGAGAGCAATTTCATGGAAAAGATCCGTACCCAGGCCTGAGACCTCGGATTTTGATTTCGGGAATACTCCCAGGTCCTAAATTTCCCTACCGTCTCCGGGACCGTCACATCATGGGTCCGGGTCTGTTTACCCAAAATATTGACCAAAGTCTATAGCAATATTATTATCAAAATTCATAGTTTCTAACACAGAATTCAACTATTTCAACATAAAATTTTTTTGGCTTCACATCCGGACTATGCACGCAAATCGAGGCAACCAAATAAGAGGTTTTTAAGGCCTCAGAAGCACAAAGAGAAGAAGAATTATGGTGATGACGCTTTGGTTCCTCACAGAACAAATGTCGTATAAAACTCTTTCTTTTCTCTTTCTTGGTGTGTTCTTTACTAATGTAAATTTTCATGCTTTTATAGTAAGAAATGGTAACTTAAGATCTATTTTTCATAGCAAAAAGCATGATATGTTGTAGGAAAATCTATCTACACACTATTTACATCATGGAAATACATCCATACACAATTTACAACACTCTCTCTTTGATTTATATGTAAAACAAAAAAATGATTCGTAAACCTCACTAAGAAAAACCCATTGGGAAAAAATCCTAGTAAAAGAAAAGAGTACACAGTTATTTTCAATATGCATTACTTGATGCCTCATTAAAAACCTTACCAGGAAAATCTAGTGGGATAAAACCTTGGTTAATAAAAGAGAGTGCAACACATATTTTACTCCCCCTGATGAAAAATCACTTAATGTCTCTAAGACGACACATTCCAATCTTATATATTAGCTCTTCGATTATTGATGTTGATAATGCCTTAGTGAATAGATCATCTAAATTATCACTTGAACGAACTTGTTGTACATGTATTTCACTATTCTACTGAAGATCATGAGTGAAAAAAATTTTCGGTGAAATGTTTTTTGTTATATCTCCTTTGATATATCATCCATTCAATTGAGCTATGCATACATCATTGTCTTCATACAATATAGTTGGAATATTCTCTTTAGAAGAAAGACCACATATTTGCTTAATGTGTTGCGTTATTGATCTCAACCAAATACATTCTCGACTTGCTTTGTGTATGGCTATTATCTCCGCATGATTTGAAGAAGTAGAAAACATAGTTTGTTTTGTCGAACACCATGATATTGCTATATCTACACATGTAAGTAAATAGCCTATCTAAGATCGACCTTTGTGTGGATTAGATAAATACCATGCATCTGCATAACCAATCAATGATGACTTGGATTTATTTGAATAAAATAAACTCATATCAATGGTCCCTTATAGGTATGTAAATATATATTTAATACCATTCTGGTGTCTTTATGTTGGTGAAGAACTAAATCTTGCCAATAAGCTTACTCAGAAAGCTATATTTGATCGGGAATTATTGGCAAGATACATTAATGCCCAAATTGCACTAAAATATGGTACTTCTGCACCAATAAGCTCTTCATAATTTTCATGAGGTAGAAATGGATCTTTCTTTATATCAAGTGATCTCACAACCATCGGGGTACTCAATTGATGTGCTTTATCCATATAGAATCTCTTTGAAATCTTTTTTCGTGTGTGTTGATTGATGGACAAATATACTACATTTTATATACTCAATTTGTAGACCAAGACAAAATCTTATCTTTCCAAGATCTTTCATTTCAAATTGTTTCTTCAAATAGTCTATTGCTTTTGGAGACTCTCCAGGAGTTCCAATGATATTTAAATCATCAACCTAAACAGCGATTATAACAAATTTACACCATGAACTTTTGATAAAGACACAAGGATAAATTGGATTATTTTTGTACACTTCTTTCAACAGGCACTCACTTAGGCGATTATACCACATGCCCCCTGATTGTTTCAATCGGTATAAGGATTTCTGCAGCTTTATTGGACGAGTTTCTTAAAAACATTTATGTGCTTTAGGTGCTTTAAATCCTTCAGGAACTTTTGTAAAGATTTTATTGTCTAGTGAGCCATACAAATAGGGTGTGACAACATCCATTAGACGCGTATCAAGTTTTTCATGCATTGCTAGATTTATAAGATACATGAATGTGATAACATCTACCATAGGAGAATATATCTCCATATAATCAATGCCATGTCTTTGCAAAAATCCTTGTGCCACAAGTCGTGCTTTATATCTAGCGATTTTTTTATCATTTTGTTTTTGCACAAAAATCCCGTTGTACCCTACTGGCTTTATACCATCATGTCACAACCCAAAATCCACTAAGGTTTGTGATGGTGCCGGACACCATTGTCAGGAAAGTAATCAACAAATAACTACAAACTTCTTGTATTAAAACTAATTGAAATCGTTCCTTCTATAAATTTAAACAACAAGTGATGAAATTCATTGAAATAAGAAAATGTCTTTAACCAATTAAATAATGAACAATCCTATAACCATCCTAGAACCCGATGTCACAAGTGCATGAGCAATTTCTAGCAAATTATATAATACAACAACCATCCGGAATACAGTATTGGATAGAAAATAAATAGAGAAACTGAAATAGACTTTTGAGACTGCGGGTTTCCTCGAGAAGTGCAGCTCACCTATGTCTCCGTATCAGTCATACTTCTACGCCCAGTAGGCCACAAGAGATGCATATTTATGTGCAACAAAAATGCACAGAAGTGTAGTACAAGTATGAAAACAACGTGTACCCAATGAGTATCACATCTAATCTTGAAGAAGTAGAGACGAGAGGTTGACTTGAATACTTCCTAGTGGTCAAATAATAATATAAGAAAAATGTGATGAAATCAAGGATTCTTATAGCATTTCTAACTCACAAAGCCGGAAACAGTTATACACCTTAAGTAAATAAAATAAAGGATTTTCAAGATTTACTTTTCATCATCTCTGTTAGTTTATAGAGGGACAAAAGGGCAATATCAACTTCAGTTTATAACAATTCCTATCCCCGATCGAAAAGTTGACGAAAACATCCTCGAGCCCACGTGCTCGCAATCGAAAAAATTTCAAATAAAGTTTACCAATGAACTCACGAACTAATAAATATAATTTTCTCCTAGTTCCATACCTAAAATCGTGGTCGAATCCTAAGAATATCAAAATTTCTAGGTTTTATTCAAACCCCAAGTTTTGTACAAATTTCCATGTCTAAATCCATATATATAACTTGTATTTAATTCAAAACTAGCATAAATTACTTACTTCATGATGAATGACGGAACCCCCTCTTCAAAAGCTACAAAAATCGCCCAAGCCAAGAGAAAAATGGGTAAAATGAACTCAAACCCCGTGTCTAAACATTCTGCCTTGTCCAGGTCCGCCCTTCTTCGCATTCGCGAAGGCCAGATACCCAGCCCCTTCGCGTTCACATACAAGTCCTTGCATTCGCGTAGGCCAATGACCAGGCCCAGCTTTTCCTTCTACGCGTTCGCTTCCACTCCCTTGCGTTCGCTTAGCAGCCCAATCCATCTGTCACGACCCGGATTTCCCACCTTCGGGAGTCATGATGGTGCCTACTAATAGGAGCTAGGAAAGCCACATATCAAATATTTCTTTAGCGAACATCCAAAATATTAACAACATTAAAATATTTAACATTAAAGCGGATGTCTCAGATATAATCTTCTGAAAGAAATGCGGAAGTCTACCAAATCCTCTACCCAAGACTGGTATCACCTTACTCAATAACTTCTAGGATTACTAAATACAATCGTCTGAAAGAAATCATAACAGTTTGTTTCAATACAAGAGCTAACAAACTGAATAAAGATAGAGGAGACTTCGGGCCTGCGGACTCAGCAAGGCTACCTCAAGAGTCCCTTGACTGAAGGTCTGCTCTCGATCTAATACTGCTGCGGTCCGAAAGATGCATCCTGATCTGTGCAAAAGAAATGCACAGAGTGTAGCATCATCACAACCGACCTCATTTTGCTGGTAAGTTCCTAGCCTAACCCCAGTGAGGTAGTGACGAGGCTAGACAGGACCTACCACAAATAACCTTCACAAATATATGTGCAATTACAGGAAATATACTAAATTAAACAGTTAAAGGGAGGGGAAACATATTGTGGGGTACGACAGTCTTAATATAGAAATCATCGATAAAGAAATGAAGCTAAACAATAACAATAGGCAAGGAAAACATAGGAAGTCTTTACATTCAAAAATAATACATTCAGTCTATACTCCGTTACAACGCGCAACTCCGATCCTCCACATATATCACCGTTGCGGCGCGCAACCCAATCCTCAACAATTAGTACCGTTGCAACGTGCAACCCGATCATCAACAATTAATACCGTTGCAGCGTGCCTCTATGTTCATCAACATCGTTGCAGCATGAAACTCGATCATCAACATTTAATACCAAGAACTCACCCAAACAACGACCGCAACTCATGTGCAAGGGGAGAAACAACAATTACGAGAAATCCCGGCAAAGGAATACAATTAACGATTCAAATATCCCGGCAAGGGAATACAATTAACAACTCAAATATCTCTCGAAGGGAATGATCACAACACGTACCACTTTTAATCACATATTTCTTAAGTAACAATTTCTAGTCCGAGCCAATGCTTCAAATGACAAACCAATTACTAAACTTTCTCAATTATTCACTTTATATTATACTTATCAACCAAGCAAGAAAAATGTATCATTAATTCTGAATCCAATGCATATAAGACCCACGGTCATGCTAGACTCTGGTGCATAGATAACCGTCACTATGCCTATACACCGTACTCCACAATTAGCAAGTAGCAAATAATATCCTAATACTAATCCATCAAGTAATAGTTACAAAAAACACTTACCTCGAAAGCTCCAAACTCAAATGCCTCCGGTATAGCTTTACCCTTCGAATTCACCTCAAAACCGTTCGAATCTAGTCACAAATTACTCAAATATATCAACAAATTCTAGTTAAATCAATTTGAATGCATAAGAATGAATTTTCCAAAGTTTTGCCCAATAATTCCAAAAATGCCCCCGGGCCCACATGGTCAAAACCCGAGCTTCGAACCAAAACACGGTTACCCATTCCCCCATGAGTTCATATCTCCAATTTGTTTTGAAATCAGACCTGAAATTAAGGTCCAACTCGCCAATTTATAGAAAATCTAGGTTCTACCCAAAAATCAAAATTTTACCCATGAAAATCCTTGGTTTCAAGTGGAAAACATGTTTAATGATGTTAAACATTGAAAAAATTGAGTAAAAATCAACTTACAAGTGATTTGGGATGAACTTTTCTTTTGAAAAATCGCCTGTGGGGTTTGGGTTTTGAAAGAATAGTGAAAAGTGATGAAATTTCGACTAAGTATAAAAATTGTTGGGCTGCAGTTATAGGAATTGCGAACCTTCCGCTTTTGTGCACAATTTGATCGCATTTGGGATCTGGACCATATTTCTCTTACTTCGCATTTGCGGGTCTCGCATTTGCGAGAAATTCTTCTTAAATGCGAAGATACCAGATTGAGGAATACCAACTTTTTCAACAATGAGAAATTCAATCTGATGCCTATCCAAGACACTTCCGAGGCCTCGAGGCTCCAAACCAATTATGCACCCAACTCCAAAAAATATCCTATAGACTTACTTGTGCGATCAAATTGCCAAAATAACATCATAAAATGAAACCTCAAAATTCATGATTTTTCTTCTACTTTCATAAACTTTCAAATTTGGAACTCATAGTCTGAAACACATCATAAGACGTCCATTTTCATCCAAACATCACAGAAAGCTCTTAAAAAATATATGAGACTTGGACCGGGCATTGGAACCAAAATACGAGCCCGATACCATAGTCTTTTAATAAATATGCATTCCCATTATCCTTAAAAATTCGAAAAAAAAATTAACAAAATTTTTTTTACTCGGGTTCTAGGCCCCAGATTTTGATTCCGGGCACAAGCGCGAGTCCCATATTTTCCTACGGACCCTCCGGGACAGTCAAATCATGGGTCCATGTCTGTTTACCAAAAATGTTGAGTGAAGTCAAGTTTAACCATATTACTATCAAAATTTATCATTTCCACACTTAATTCATGTATATGACTTCCGGCTACATGCCCGGACTACGCACGTAAATCGAGGGAAATAAAAGTGAGGGTTTCAAGGCCTCAGAAGTGCAAAAAAAGGAGAATTACGGTGATAAACCTAAGGGTCGTCACATCCTCCACCTCCAAAACAACCGTTCGTCCTTGAACAAACAAATGAAAGAAGTACCTGAGTTGGGGAATAGATGAGGATAACAGCACCGCATATCTGACTCGGGCTCCCAGGTCGATGCCTCAAGAGGCTTACCTCTCCACTGAACATGCACTGAAGGAAAACTCATTGACCTCAACCGTCGAACCTGCCAGTCTAAAATAGCCACCGGCACCTCCTCATATGACAGATCCTTGTCCAATTGGATAATGCTGAAATCAAACACGTGAGCTGGATACCTATGAAGCATGGATACATGAAAACTAGATATACGTCTGACAAGCTAGGCAGAAAGGCAAGCCAATAATCCACATCTCCCACTCGCTCAAGAATATCAAATGAGCCAACGTACCTAGGGCTAAGCTTGTCCTTCTTCCCGAATCTCATTACGCCCTTCATAGGCGATACACGGAGCAATACTGGCTCGCCAAGCATGAAAGCAACATCTCTGACCTTGCGGTATGCATAACTCTTTTGCCTGGACTGAACTGACCGAAGTCTGTCCTGAATGATCTTGACCTTATCCAAGGCCTCTTATACTAGATATATACCCAATAATAGAGTCCCTCCCGACTCAAACCATACGATTGGGGACCGACACCGCCTACCATACAATTCCTCATACGGAGCCATATGAATGCTGGATTGGTGGCTGTTGTTGTAGGCAAACTCCACTAAGAGCAAGAACTGGTCCCACGAGCCACTAAAATCAATAACGCGGGCTCGAATAATATCCTCAAAAAACTGTATAGTCCTCTCAGACTTACCGTCCATATGGGGATGAAATGTTGTACTCAACTGAACTTGGGTGCCCAACTCGTGCTGTAGCACTCACAAGAAATGCCAGGTAAACTGCCGGACTTGATCTGAAATGATAGATATAGGCACCCAA
This sequence comes from Nicotiana benthamiana, assembly GCA_034376525.1. NCBI lineage: Eukaryota > Viridiplantae > Streptophyta > Magnoliopsida > Solanales > Solanaceae > Nicotiana > Nicotiana benthamiana. Next base: position 124,340,974 of record CM067338.1, on the reverse strand, counting down.
TGAAGGAAAACGATCTCCCAGATATAAAATCCTGCTAATCTCTCGGACGAATAGGTGGTGGAAACCAGTATGAAATGCACTGACTTGGTTAGCCTATCAATAATGACCCATATAACATCAAACTTCCTCCAATTCATCGGAAAGACAGAAACAAAATCCATGGTAATCTTCTCCCGCTTCCACTCGGGAAGCTCAATTCTCTGAAATAATCCACCGAGCCTCTGATGCTCGCACTTAACCTGCTGATAGTTCAAAAAATAGGCGACATATGCAACATTGTCTTTCTTTATTCTGTGCCAACAATAGTGTTGCCTCATATCCTGATACATATTCGCCGTGCCCGGATGAATAGAATACCGAAATTTATGGGCCTCCGCTAAAATCAACTCCCTAATACAATCGACATTGGGCACAAGAACTCGACCCTGAAATCTCAATACACCATCATCTCCCAAGGTCCTTTTCTTGGCACCTCCCCGCTGCACCGTGTCTCTCATGACACTCAAATGGGGATCATCAAACTGCTGCTCGCAGATACGCTCCATCAACGTCGAGAGAGCAATTGTGCAAGCTAACACCCTGCTAGGCATAGAAATATCCAACCTCACAGATCGATTGGCAAGGCCTGAATATCCAAAGCAAGAGGTCGCTGGCTGACCAGAATATAGGCAAGACTACCCATGTTGGCCGACATCCAACTCAATGCATCGGCCACCACATTGGCCTTTCCCAGGTGGTATAAGGTCGAATCATCATAGGCTTTCAACAACTCTAACCACCTACTCTGCCTCAAATTCGATTTCTTCTGTTTGAACAAGTACTGAAGGCTTTTGTGATCCATGTACACCTCACACGTCACACTATATGAATAATGCCTCTAGATCTTTAAGGCATGAACAATGGCTGCCAACTCTAGGTCATAAAATGGATAATTCTTCTCGTGGATCTTCAACTGCCACAGCACATATGCTATGACTCTACCATTTTGCATCAACACTGGGCCAAACCCAATATGGGACGCATCATAATAGACGGAATAAGGCCCTGATCACGTGGGAAAAACCAATGTCGGTGTCGTAGTTAGAGCTGTCTTGAGCTTCTGGAAGCTTGCGTCGCACTCACCAGACAACCTGAACTGGGCACCCTTCTAGGTCAATCTAGTCATCGGGGCTGTAATAGATGAAAACCCTTCAATGAACCGTCAGTAGTAACCTGCTTAGCCCAAGAAACTCCGGATCTCTGTAGCTGACGCTGGTTGAGGCCTATTCTTTACTGCCTCAATCTTCTTCGGGTCCACCTGAATACCCTCTGCTGAAACAATGTGACCCAGGAATGAAATAGAACTCAACCAAAACTCACACTTCGTGAACTTGGCGTACAACTAACTATCCTTCAGAGTCTGAGGTACCACTATGAGGTGCTGCTCATGATCCTCCTAGCTGCGGGAGTATATCAGAATGTCGTCAATGAATACAATCACGAACAAATCAAAATAAGATCTAAATACTCGGTTCATTAACTCCATAAATGCTGCTGGGGCATTGGTCAACCCAAATGACATGACCAAAAAACCATAGTGCCCATACCGAGTATGAAATGTTGTTTTAGGGACATCAGTTTCCCTAATCCTCAACTGATGATAACCAGACCTTAAATCTATCTTCGAGAACAACTTAGCCCTCTGAAGTTGGTCGAATAAATCGTCAATCCTCGGCATTGGATACTTGATCTTTATCGTTACCTTGTTCAACTGCCAATAATCAATGCACATCCTCATCGACTTATCCCTTTTCTTAACAAATAAAACTAGTGTATCCTAAGGAGATACACTAGGCCTAATGAAACCCTTTTCAAGAAAGATCTAAAGCTACTCCTTCATGTCTTTCAAATATGGTGGGGCCATGCGATACAGCAAAATGGAAATAGGCTGAGTGCCCGAAGCCAACTCAATACAGAAATCAGTATCCCTGTCAGGCGGCAGACCACAAGTCTGAAGGGAAAACCTAGGGTAACTCCCGAACATTAAGAACATAGTCAATAGATGGAACCTCTACACTAGAGTCACGAACTTACGCCCGATATGCTGTACACCCTTCTCGACCATGCATCGAGCCTTGATATATGAAATAACACTGCGCGTGGGATGGCATAGGGTCATTCTCCACATCACTTGGGGAAAATTTGGCAAAGCCAGGGTCACGATCTTGGCGTGACAATCCATGCGCATGATACGGGAGTCAATTTCTTGGCACCTCCCCGCTACACCGTGTCTCTCATGACACCCAAATGGGGATCATCAAACGACTGCTCACAGATACGCTCCATCAATGTCGAACGAGCAATCGTTCAAGCTAGCACCCTGCTAGGCTAAGAAATATCCATCCTCACAGATCGATTGGCCAAGGCCTGAACATCTAAAGCAAGCGATCGCTGGCTGACCGGAATATGGGCAAGACTACCCATGTTGGCAGACTTCCTACTCAATGCATCGGCCACCACATTGGCCTTCCACGAGTGGTATAAGATCGAATCATCATAGGCTTTCAACAACTCTAACCACCTCCTCTGCCTCAAATTCGATTTCTCTCTTGTTTGAACAAGTACTGAAGGCCTTTGTGATCCATGTACACCTCACACGTCACACTATATGAATAATGCCTCCATATCTTTAAGGCATGAACAATGGCTGCCAACTCTAGGTCATGAAATGGATAATTCTTCTTGTGGATCTTCAACTGCCACAACACATATGCTATGACTTTGCCATTTTGCATCAACACTGGGCCAAACCCAATATGGGGCGCATCATAATAGACGATAAAAGGCCCTGATCCCGTGGGAAAAACCAATGCCGGTGTCGTAGTTAGAGTTGTCTTGAGCATCTGGAAGCTCGCGTCGCACTCATATGACCACCTGAACTGGGCACCCTTCTAGGTCAATCTAGTCATTGGGCTGTAATAGATGAAAACCCTTCAACGAACCGTCAGTAGTAACCTACTTTGCCCAAGAAACTCCGGATCTCTGTAGCTGACGCTGGTCGAGGCCTATTCTTGACTGCCTCAATCTTCTTAGAGTCCACCTGAATACCCTCTGCTGAAACAATGTGACCCAGGAATGAAATAGAACTCAACCAAAGCTCACACTTTGTGAACTTGACATATAACTGACTATCCTTCAGAGTCTGAGGTACCACTATGAGCTGCTGCTCATGATCCTCCTAGCTGCGTGAGCATATCAGAATGTCGTCATTGAATACAATCACGAACAAATCAAAATAAGATCTAATTACTCGGTTCATTAACTCCATAAATGCTGCTGGGGTAGTGGTTAACCCAAATTACATGACCAAAAACTCATAGTGCCCATACCGAGTATGAAATGCTGTTTTAGGGAAATTAGTTTCCCTAATACTCAACTGATGATAACCGACCTCAAATCTATCTTCGAGAACACCCTAGCCCTCTGAAGTTGGTCGAATAAATCGTCAATCCTCGGCAATGGATACTTGATCTTTATCGTTACCTTGTTCAACTGCCAATAATCAATTCACATCCTCGTCGACCTATCCCTTTTCTTAACAAATAAAACTCGCGTATCCTAAGGCGATACACTGGGCCTAATGAAACCCTTTTCAAGCAAGATCCAAAGCTTCTCCTTCATGTCTTTCAAATCTGGTGTGGCCATGCGATACAGCAAAATGGAAATAGGGTCAGTGCCCGAAGCCAACTTTATACAGAAATCAATATCCCTGTCAGGCGACAGACCAGAAGTCTGAAGGAAACCTAGGGTAACTCCCAAACATTAAGAACAGAGTCAATAGATGGAACCTCTACACTATGGTCACGAACTTACGCCCGATATGCTGTACACCCTTCTCGACCATGCATCGAGCCTTGATATATGAAATAACACTGCGCGTGGGATGGCATGGGGTCATTCTCCACGTCAGTTGGGGAAAATTTGGCAAAGCCAGGGTCACGATCTTGGCGTGACAATCCATGCGCATGATACGGGAGTTATTTTCTTGGCACCTCCCCACTGCACCGTGTCTCTCATGACACCCAAATGGGGATCATCAAACTGCTGCTCAGAGATACGCTCCATCAACGTCGAACGAGCAATCGTGCAAGCTAACACCCAACTAGGCTTAGAAATATCCATCCTCACAGATCGATTGGCCAAGGCCTGAACATCTCAAGCAAGCGGTCGCTGGCTGACCGGAATATAGGCAAGACTACCCATGTTGGCAGACTTCCTACTCAATGCATCGGCCACCACATTGGACTTTCTCGAGTGGTATAAGAACGAATCATCATAGGCTTTCAACAACTCTAGCCACCTCCTCTGCCTCAAATTCGATTTCTCTCTTGTTTGAACAAGTACTGAAGGATTTTGTGATCCATGTACACCTCACACGTCACACTGTATGAATAATGCCTACAGATCTTTAAGGCATGAACAATGGCTGCCAACTCTAGGTCATGAAAAGGATAATTCTTCTTGTGGATCTTCAACTGCCACAACACATATGCTATCACTCTGCCATTTTGCATCAAAACTGGGCCAAACCCAATATGGGGCGCATAGTAATAGGCGGTATAAGGCCCAGATGCCGTGGGAAAAACCAATGCCGCTGTCGTAGTTGGAGCTGTCTTGAGCTTCTGGAAGCTCGTGTCACACTCATCTGACCACCTGAACTGGGCACCCTTCTAGGTCAATCTAGTCATTGGGGCTGTAATAGATGAAAACCCTTCAACGAACCGTCAGTAGTAACCTGCTTAGCCCAAGAAACTCCGAATCTCTGTAGCTGACGCTGGTCGAGGCCTATTATTGACTGCCTTAATCTTCTTTGGGTCCACCTAAATACCCTCTGCTGTAACAATGTGACCCACGAATGAAATAGAACTCAACCAAAACTCACACTTCGTGAACTTGACATATAACTGACTATCCTTCAGAGTCTGAGGTACCACTATGAGGTGCTGCTCATGATCCTCCTAGATGGGGGAGTATATCATAATGTCGTCAATGAATACAATCACGAACAAATCAAAATAAGATCTAATTACTCGATTCATTAACTCTATATATGCTGTTGGGGCATTGGTCAACCCAAATTACATGACCAAAAACTCATAGTGCCCATACCAAGTATGAAATGCTGTTTTAGGGACATCAGTTTCCCTAATCCTCAACTGATGATAACCAGACCTCAAATCTATCTTCGAGAACACCCTAGCCCTCTGAAGTTTGCCGAATAAATCGTCAATCCTCGGCAATGGATACTTGATCTATATCGTTACCTGGTTCAACTGCCAATAATCAATGCACATCCTCATTGACCTATCCCTTTTCTTAACAAATAAAACTCGTGTATCCTAAGGCGATACACTGGGCCTAATGAAATCCTTTTCAAGCAAGATCTAAAACTTCTCCTTCATGTCTTTCAAATCTGGTGGGGCCATGCGATACAAAAAAATGGAAATAGGTTGAGTGCCTGGAGCCAACTCAATACAGAAATCAATATCACTGTCAGGCTCCATGCCACAAGTCTGAAGGGAAAACCTAGGGCAACTCCCGAACATTAAGAAGAGAGTCAATAGATGGAACCTCTACAATAGAGTCACGAACATACGCTAGATATGCTGCACACCCCTTCTCGACCATGCATCGAGCCTTGATATATGAAATAACACTGCGCGTGGGATGGCATGGGGTAATTCTCCACTTCAGTTGGGGAAAATTTGTCACAGCCAGGGTCACGGTCTTGGCGTGACAATCCATGATAGCATGATACAGGGACAACCAATTCATCCTCAAAATAACGTCGAAGTCCACCATATCCAAGATCAATAGGTCGACACGAGTCTTAAGATCCTCGAATACTATCACACATGAATGATGTACTTGGTCAACCACTTTCAAATCACCCACCGGTGTAGACACATATACAGGAATACATATGGCCTCACTAGGCTTAACCAAATAGGGTGCAAAATAGCACGACACAAACGAATACATAGATCCCAAATAAAATAACACTGAAGCACCTCTATCACAAACTAAAAATAGTACCCGTAATCACAGCATCTGATGACTCAACCTCTGGCCTGGCTGGTAAAGCATAAAAACGAGTTGGGCCCAACCTCCTTGGATTGCGTCTCTAGGAAGATCGGCTACTGGCTGACCCCTGCCTCTGGCGGTCTTAGCTCCACATCTATACTCCCTACCTCCACTTCTATGGCCTATACCCCCGCCTCAAGCTGGCTGGGTGTCATGTGGATCACGTGGGGCCTGAATCATGGGATGAAGACCATACTGCTGCAAAAAAGCACCTCTCAACATTGGGCAATATCTCCTAAAGTGAGCAAGGTCTCCACACTCATAACACCCAGCTGAATGAGGAAATTGATAAAAGTGAGACTAACTCTGCCGCCCCGAATGATCTCCTCGAAGTATCTGAAGCTGCAATGCACTTATGGGCTGCTGGTCATAATAGTGCTGCTGAGAACCGCTACCACCTGCAGTACCATGTAAAACCTAAAGTGCTGACTAAAAGGGCATATGAGAGTGGCCTTTACCATATAAATCCTTACTTCCAGATGAGGTACCCCTGAACCTACCAAAATGAGAAAGCCTCTTATCTGACCCCTGACCACCTCCTAGTGCAAGTGCCATCTCTATCCTACGGGCTACATTGGCCGCCTTCTGAAAAGACATATCATTACCGGCCCCCGGAGCCATCTGAAGAGGGATCGACTGAATCAACTCATCAAAAACTCTCCGCACCCTCTCACTCTCAGTGGGGAGTAAAACATTAGCATAGCATGCCAAATCAATAAAACGAGTCTCATACTGCATGACTATCATAGTAACCTGATGAAGATGGTCAAATTGCCTGCGTAGAGCATCTCGTTCAGTCACTGGGAGAAACTTCTCAAAAAACAACTCTACAAATTGATCCTACGTAATAGAGGTGACCATGCCGGCCTAGATAAACAATAGTCCCTCCACAAAGTCTTGGCGGATCCTGCAAGCTGAAAAGTGATAAAGTCGACCTCATTGGTCTCCACAATACCCATAGTTCTGAGAACCTCATAGAAGCTGAATTAGAAGTTCTGGGGGTCCTCTATAGAAGCACCATTGAAGGTGGTGATGAAGAGCTTGGTGAACATATCAAGCCTCCACAAAGCATCCGCGGACATCGCCGAACCATTGCTGGTCTGAGCTGGAATACCCGTCTAGGCTGCCACAGCTGGCTGAACTACTGGAACCTACAGCTGAGGAGCAACTTATTATAGCATACGCATAGCCAGAGTCTGAACTCCTCCCTAGCCTGAGATATGGCTAGTACTACAGGAAGCAACCCCTCTCTAGAGAAGCTCTCCGTAAAGCCTACCAGTAGGACCAAAGCATCTTGGAGTACTGGAGTGGCTATGAAACCTTCTGGGACCTGAGCTAGGCCTACCAAAGCTGCTGGAGCTGGAACCTCCTCATCGTAGAAAACATGAGACTCCACCTCTGTGACTGGTGCTCAGGGCTAAGCTCCGGCATGACCTCGACCTCGCCCTCTGCCCCAGATAGGAGCTGTTGCTGGGGGCTCGAGCTGCTACGTGGTAGAAGAGGTAGTACGTGTTCTTGTCATCTGCGAAAGAATAGAGTAAGATGACGATCAGTAATTGGAAAATAGAATCGCATGACAAAAATGAATAAAGTTAAATATTTCCTTACTCTGTAGGCTTTGGGGATAAACAAAAATGTCTTTGTATCGATCCCTCAGACTCTACCGAGTTTGTCCATGGGGTATGAGACCTATGTAACCTAGTGCTCCGATACCAACTTGTCACGACCCGAATTTCCCACCATCGGGAGTCGTGATGGCACCTACTAATAGGAGCTAGGAAAGCCACATATCAAATACTTCTTTTGCAATCATCCACAATATTAATTACATTAAAACATTTACCATTAAAGCGGAAGTCTCAAATATAATCTTCTGAAAGAAATGCGCAAGTTTAACAAATCCTCTACCCAAGACTAGTATCACCTTACTCAGGAATAGCTTGGATTACTAAATACAGTCGTCTGAAAGAAATCATAACAGTCTGTTTCAATACAAGATCTATCAAACTGAATAAAGATAGAGTAGACTCCGGGCCTGCGGACATCAGCAAGGCTACCTCAAGAGTCCCTAGACTGAAGGTCTGCTCTCGCTCTAATACTGCTGCAGTCCGAAATTCGCGTCCTGATCTATGCATAAGAAATGCATAGAGTGTAGTATCAGCACAACCGACCCCATGTGCTGGTAAGTGCCTGGCCTAATCCCAATAAGGTAATGACGAGGCCAGACAGTACCTACCACAAATGTGACGACCCGGCCCGTCGTATCATGTGCTATTGCTCTGTTTTCCTTGTTTATTGCTTCTTCATATTTTGTTATCGGTATGTGGTGTGTTAGAGAGTATTTGGACTGATTTTTATAATAAATGAGGCGCTTAGTCTCTATAAGGAAAGCTTAAGTTGGAAAAGTCAACCAAACGTTGACGATTAAGTTAGATGGTTCAGATGTGATTTTCGATGATTCGGTTAACTTTGGGAAATGATTTAAGATTTAGGAGTGTGATCGGAACTAATTTTGGAGGCTCGGTGTAGAACTAGGCTTGAATTGGCTAAGTTCAAATTTTGGGGAATTCTGGTTGAGAGGTGAAATTTTGATCTGAGGGTCGAAATGGAATTCCGATAGTTGCAGTATATTAGTAGGTGATTTATGATGTGTATGTAAAATTTTAGTTGAATCGGAGGCGTTTAGGTCAGGTTTTTAATCGACTGTGAGTTTTGGAAGAATTTGATAAACATAGGCTTTGATTTGGTGAAGATTGAGGATTTTTGTGTAACGATAGTATTTTGATGATTCGAGCAAGTTTGGTTAGGGAAAAAGATCATTTTGTGTTTGTTGTTGGGGTCCCGGTGGCCTCGAGGTGAATTTGGGTGGTTAATGGAGAGTTTAGAGTTATTGCATGTTTAAAATTGTTGGTTCTATCATTTGCGCACCTGCAAAAAAGGGACCTCATAGGCGGTTCCATAGATGCGGCTAAGAGGTCTCAAACGCGTTCATGACGGCCAGGGGAACTTCTACAAAAGCGAAGGGCTTTCCGCAAAAATGGAGACCACAATTGCGTAAATTGGACCACAGAAGCGGTTTGGGCAGTTTTTGGAATAGCCGCAGAAGCGGTTGAAAAATACAAAAGCGGTGACCGCATATGCGGAAAATGGAGCGCAAATGCGAAATGACCTGGGCAGATTGAAGTTAAGTCTTCTGCGTAAATTGTAAAGAACAAACGTTTTGGAGTTCGAACAAGAGAGTGTTGGACGATTTTTGAAGAGGGTTTCAAGAGCTATCATTAGGTATGGATTGTTGGAATTAAATTATGAAATTATGGTGTTTAAACATGGATTAACACTTAAAACCCAAGGAATTTAAAAACGGAGATTAGGGCTTGAAACTTAAGAGAGCAAAAATTGATGATTTGAGGGGTCAGAAGGACTCTGATTCTTGTGAACTTGATATTGATAGACTAGTGGATGTGAAGTTTTATGGATTTCAAGAAGCGGGCCTGGGGCTCGGGTTTTGTGTATCGTCCCCTTAGCATATTGTGATGCATTCGCTTTGATTTTTGTTAGATTCGATGCACGTGGAGGCTGATTTGAGGGGAAAAGGCGTCGCAGGCTATGGATTTTACCGGCTCGAGGTGAGTAATACTTGTAAATGATATCCTTAGGGTTTGAAACCTCAGATTTGCACATCATAAAGTTGTACTGAGGTGACTTGCACGCCAGATATGATCGTGGGGTAGAGCACCTTTGGGGATTATGATTTGGTCCATCCCGGTTGTTGATTTTACCGTGTATTTGACGAAAATTATTTCTTATCATCATAATTGGGGTTGATTGCCATGTTTGGGATTCGTGCCAACTATGTGAACCATTCGGGGATGGATATTACTATTTTTGCATTAATTGCATATTATTTGATCATGGTACAAGGTTTTAATACTGTTTTGCAAACTCAGCAATTGTTCTATGATTTGAAAACATAAATAGTATTTCATTGATGTTTTGAGCTGAGGATTATCATGTTAATATTGCCCAAGTGGATTATGTGCATTTCTGGATTGAGCATGGACCGGGCTTTGCATTGCAGCAGTGTCATAGTGATTTCTGAATGCAAGGGTGGCTCAGGCTGCATGCTGCAGCGATGATATATAATGATATTGAGGCCGAGAGCCTGTTTTATGTCAATACCTGGTTGATATTGCGCTTGGGCTGTAGGAGCCCCTCCGGAGTCTGTACACATCACTAGTGAGCACCGTCGATGTTAAATGGATCGGACTACACGTCGCAGCGGGTACCGGAGTGTACCGTCATATGCATTGTATTGCATTCACATTTTGGGGCATTTATTCGTTGTTTGTGTTTATTTTGGAGATATTTATTTGCTGCTATGATATTTTCTTATTACTTTTAAGAGAATAAATTGGAGACAGTGGTAACAATGACATTGTATGATGTAAACGGGTCAGGTAACAATGACTGACCAGGAACGATAATATTGCTTGTAGGGCGAGTTTATGATCTCAATTGTGTATACTTGTTTGTGCCCGAGAGGCTAGCTTTTGTGCATAATTGCACTACCTGTCGTGCATTTACTTTCTTAAATTGTTGGAAAATTGTATTTTTAAAACAGATTTTAAACTGAGTCAAATATTTCTAAAGGATTTTCCTGGACTTACTGTTTTTCCAGAAGGGTTGTGGTGTCCTATATTGCATAGTGGAGTGATCTGACATGATTTTTTGCCTTTCAGTTATTATTTACCCTTATTATTCATTGAGTTGGAGTACTCACATTACTCCCTGCACCTCGCGTGCAGTTGCATGTATTGTTCGCCCAGTAGCGAGTTTTTAGCGAATTGAAGATTTGTTATCATATCTGAGCTATGTGACCGCTAGCGTCTGCGATATCGTATTTTCTCCCTTATTGTATGTTGATTTATAATATTTTCATACTTTTTTCCTATCCCCGGACTTGTAGTACTTTAGTGAACTTCGTAGTAGTTGATGATTGGTGACACCCCGATGTGGGGCTTTGTTTAATTGTGTTCCGCAAAATTATGTTATTTAATTTTCTTGAAAATTGTTTATTCATGTTTATTTAATGTTGAAAAAGGTTTTTTAATTGCTTGGCTGGCCTTGTCTTTACAAGAGCCGCCATCACGACCGGACCCGGGTTTGGGTTGTGACAAGTTATTATCAAAGCCTAGGTTAATAGGTCTCACGAGTCATGAGTAGGTTTAGTAGAGTCTCACGGTTCAGCATGGAGACGTCTGTATTTATCCTCATGAGGTTGTAGAACTTTTAGGAAAAACTTCACATTGTTGAATTCTTATTGTGCGACCTTGTTTCAGCCTCAAAAGAAAGATCTTGAAATTCCTTCCATGCGATTGTATGCGCACGTGAGTGCTCAGTATCAGATGTGCCCTGGCTACTTGTTATTCCCCGATCGAGGGGCAATATGTGATTTCTATGAGTTGATGTAGGGATAGTCTGGGAATTTGAGGTCGGATCTTTGCTTACGGATTGAGCACTAAGGTGCTGATTGTGCGAGCTAGTGTTATGAACTTATATGTTCACTATTTCCCCTATTAGTGGGAATGATAGCTAGATAGCTATGTGGTGAGCATGTTGGTACTGCGAGATGCTCCTATATGCTTGGAAGTGTCGAAGAAGGTCCGCTTGATGATAGATGAACCGCTAAGTGTTTTATTCCATTGTGATTGGATGTGTTGCCCCGAGTTATGGGTTCGTGGAGAATCTTTTTAAGTCTCCTAGTTGGGAGTGAAGTAAATAGCGTGTTGCGGTTTGAGTTCAGACTCAGAAAGACTAGTCGACTGTGCAAGGTGTATGACAGTGGAAGGTATATGGAAATTTTATATTGAGGCGAAGCAGGTGGGCTACCTCTTGCGGAGTGTTCTAGCGTGGTAAGGTCCATGCGTGCATGTGAGAAGATCTATGTTTCACAACTTATAAACGATTTGAGCTTATTCTCACTATGTTATTATGGCAACAATGGAATAAAAAGTGTTATGAGCTATTGAAATATATTGGTCTATGGCTTCGAGCAAAGTTGGGGAGGTTGTTGTTGATTAGCTTATTGCATGGTCATATGCTATGTTGGTTCTGTTTTGAGATATGGTGGAGGATCTGTTCTGGATGTAGAAATTGAGCCGAGGATGGAACGATCGAGGCAAAATTTTTACAAAGGTTATATCGTATTTTGTAGATGTGTGGACATAATAGGATGTATTGAGCTGTTGTTGATAATGAACGCTTAGTGTCAAGAGAAGGAAGCTGTTTGGTTGTATCGGAATGAGATCATGTCCTGCAGGGTCAGAGTGCTAAGGAGGCACGAGTGGTCATGTATGTTTAATCAGGTAAAATGGAATTGAATAAGAGTGAATGACTTGCGAGAATGGTTCTAATGGGTTCAAGAGTCTACGTGCATTAATTGAGAGTTCTAAAGTTGCATATGGGGTTAGGAACTGAGTTTCATTAGAGGATGTCAAGACTGGTGGTATTCTATGTTAATTATTGTAATCTATGTATCCACACCAGGAAAGTAAAGGAAACAGAGTTAGATTTGCAGTAAGTTCTTCAAGTAGAGCATGCGAGAATGTGGTATTTCTAGGGAATATTTGAAAGGGTATTCAGTGGCATATGGGTCTTAGACAATGTGGTCTTATGTTCGAGTCTCGTGTGGTAAGCCTGGGTTGAGGCATTGTGGCGCTACGGCATGAGGGAGTATCGAGTTGATCATGAATCGGGAGGAAAAATTTAATAGATGGAATAGCTTGATAGTAGACAGAGTCAGTATGGTAAGGGTATGATTAATTATTCATATGTGCTCGAGGTAATGAGCCTCACAGGTATTTTACAACAATGCTCTCAAAGTTTTGGAAGCTTGCCCATCTTTGTTTGGGTAGAAGGATTTAGTCCTGGCTGATTATCATGTGTAAATGGGACTGGGAAAGTGTTCTCGTTGAGCTTTACCATAGTTCGGAGATGCATATATATATATATATATATAAATATATTTTCTTGAGGCATGCGAAGCATGGAATGTGTAATGATTCATATAGTAGATGTGTTTGATGGAAGGTCCTGTCTAGATAGTTAGAGTTCAGTTCTGCAAAGAAGTTCATAAAGCACTTAGGCCGGAGGTAGCCTTAGATAATCAGGGGAATGGTACGGCTGATTAGAAGCGATGTGATGAAAGTATATATTTCAGAGAAAGGGCAATCTAATTAAGTGATGGTACTTTGGTGGTGTTGTGCCACTTTCTTATTAGATCGACTTGTGATAGTCGAGTTTGTTTGGTGGCTCAGGGATATTTTTAGTATGTATCATGGAATTATTGGATCTTGAGTTATGGCACATGTTCGGACGGTGAAATTGGGGTCAACTAGGGTGATTCATATACTATGTGGAGTTGGAGACGGAAGTCCTCACATTCGGGCTATGCTTGATGGTTGATCATGTGTATCAGCATCGTTTTGCGAGGTGCATTGGGTTATGTTCTTGTGGAGTGGTTTATCTTATAAAGACCTAGCTGGCTGCTGGGAAGGATTGCTTTCCTAATTGAGCCTTCATGATAGATGTCAGTGCAGAGATTGCAATTATTGAGTTGACTCGATTGGCTCCGAATAGTATTGTCGAGGGATAGGTTGACTCGACTGTTATTGAGCTTATCAGCGATCTGGAGAGATCTAGAGAGTTGTCTTATGCGTTGCGAGATGTTATGATTTGCGGGCTATGGGCATATATGGTGAGGTGTTATCAGTATCTATTGTGGAAGTTGATGGGGAAACCTTACTTGTTCTTGAGTTTTGTAGCTTATAACTCTATATGTAAATATTGTATGCACTTAGTATGCTTACGACCGGTACTCGGTATTTTGTTGTAATGAGAAAATTTGGCTCGATGTGCATCTCCTTGTGCGAGATATATATATGGATAGGGTGGCACGCCGCCATAAGTATGTGTGGATGTGATGGCATGCCGCCATGAGTATGTGTGGACGGGGTGGCATGCCCCCATGGGTATGTTATCTGCATTGGGTTGCGCACTGTAGCAGTGTCATGTTGAGAATAGTTTTCCATATCGAGTATAGCGACTTGAGGTGCTTCATGTGTACCAATGTTTGAATAAGATCACATATTATAGTGAGGCTACGTGGAGATTAGATCCTTCGGGGTAGATCCAGGTACTCTATTTCTATGAGGTGGGACGGGGTCCCAGCCTTGTGCTGTAACGGTATGGAAGGGCTTAAGGTACAAGTCTTTCGTTTGAGTCATTTTCATGATTTGAGTATGTTCCGACCGTCTCTTATGGGTGTGTGTATTATACAAGTTGTGGCTTAGGCCGGTGTTGATGTGTCATATCACCATAGTGGTGTGTTGGACCTGAAGCGATTGTTGGGGTCATTAATTAATAAGAGCGCATTTGGTTTTAGCTTATTGGAAGGTTAATATCGAGGTTCAGATCGGAAATTTGTTGTGGTAGTAATCAAAAGGTGAATGACTTTATGAATGGTTGATCTGAGAAATTGTTATACTTTATTGCATGTTTCATTATTTGTTGGCAGTATATGAAAATGTTGGAAATAAGAACTTGGTCGATCTGAGGTTTCTTTTCCCACCGGTATTCGGGTGTTGTGGGAAAATGTTGTGAGTAGAAGTGATCATTTCGAGTGTCTGGGTTATATAGTATATCATGTGATTGCACCTGAGGTTGCAGGTATGGGTCATTACAGCTGGTTTGGGCTCATTCAGAGTATAGATGTGAGATTCTGTTATTGTGTATAATTTAAGAAAGTGCAATGCGGTCCTACGGTTTATGGGTTGGATGGACTGTGCAATTTCAACTATGTTGTGTTGTCGGACCTATAATGGGTAGGGCGACGTGGGATCACCCCAGGTATATGCTTGGTAAGATCATTTAACATTTGGTTGGCTTCTAGGAAAACTCTGGGTACGCTCGAGGATGAGCATTTGCTTAAGTTGGGGAGGATGTGATGACCCGACCCATCGTCTCATGTGTTATTTCTCCGTTTTCCCCGTTTATTGCTTCTTCATATTTTTATTGGTATGTGGTGTGTTAGAGTTGATTTGGATGGATTTTGATAAAAAATGAGACGCTTAGTATCTATAAGGAAAGCTTAAGCTGGAAAGTCAACCGAACATAGACTATTGAGTTAGAGGGTTCAGATGTGATTTTCGGTGATTCGGTTAACTTCATGGGATGATTTATGACTTAGAAGTGTGATCGGAACTAATTTTGGAGGCCTGGTGTAGAATTACGCTTGAATTGACTAAGTTTGAATTTTGGTGAATTCCGGTTGATAGGTGAGTTTTTAATCCGAGGGTCGGAATGGAATTCCGAGAGTTGCAATAACTTCATCATGTGATTTATTATATGTGCGCAAAATTTAAGTTGAATTGGAGGTTTATAGGTTGGATTTTTGATAGAATGTGAGTTTTTGAAGAATTTGATAAACTTAGGCTTTGACTTGCTGAAAAATGAGGATTTTGGTGTTAACGATAGTGTTTTGATGATTCGAGCAAGTCTGGTTAGGGCAAAAGATCATGTTTGTGTTTTTGGTTGGGGTCCCGGAGGACTCAGGATGAATTCGGGTGGTTAAGCCGATAGTTTGGAGTTATTGCATGTTTAACATTGCTGGTTGTGTCATTTCCGCATCTGTGGAAAAGGGACCGCATAGGCGGTTCCGCAGACGCGGCTAGGAGGTCGCAAAAGCGGTCATAAGGGCCTATGCAACTTCCGCAAATGCGTAAACTGGACCGCAGAAGCGGTCTGGGAAATTTTGGGAATAACCGCATAAGTGGTTGGAAAACCGCTAAAGCGGTGACCGCATAAGTGGAAAATGTAGCGCAAATGCGAAAAATACTTGGGAATATGTAAGTTAAGTCTTCTTCGCAAATTTTGAAAGAACAAACATTTTGAACTTTGAACCAAGAGAGTGTTGGGCAATTTTTTAAGAGAGTTTCAAGGTCTATATTCAGGTATGGATTCTTGAAATTAAACTATGACATTATGGTGTTAAAACATTGGTCAACATTGAAAACCCAAGAAATTAAAGGTTAAAATTGTAGATTAGGGCTTGAAACATAAGAGAGCGAAAATTGATGATTTAAGGGACCAAATGGACTCCGATTCTTGTGAACTTGGTATGTATAGACTCGTGGCGAGATAAGGGTCGTTTTGATGTAAAGTCTTCTGGATTTCGAGAAGCAGGCTTGGGGCTCGGGTTTTGCTAGTTTTGAGATTTTTTCTAGTTTTCGATTGTTTTCGATTGGGTATTATCCCCTTAGCATATTATGATGCATTGACTCAGATTATGGTTAGATTCAACGCACATATAGGCTGATTTGAGGGGCAAATGAATCACAGGCTAGAGATTTCACCAGCTCGAGGTGAGTAATACTTGTAAATGATATCCTAAGGGTTTGAAACCCCGGATTTGCACATCGTAGTGCTGTATTGAGGTGACTTGCACGTCAGATATGAGTGTGGGATAGAGCACCATTGGGGACTGTGACTTGGTCCGTCCCGGTAGTTTATTTTACCGCGTATTTGACGAAAATTATTTGTTGTCATCATAATTATGGTTTATTGCCATGTTTCGGCTTCATGCCAACTATATGAACCCTTCGGGGATTGATATTATTATTTTTGCATTACTTGCATATTATTTGATCTCGATCCAAGGTTTTAATACTGTTTTGCAAATTCAGCCATTTTTCTATGATTTGAAAACATAAATAGTATTTTAGTGACGTTCTGAGATGAGGATTATCGTGTTAATATTGCCTAAGTGGCTTATATGCATTTCTGGACTAAGCATGGATCGGGCTGCATCGCAGTAGTGTCATAGTTATTTCTGAATTTATGGGTAGCTGGGGTTGCACGCTGCATTGATAATATATATATTGATATTGAGTATGAGAGCCTGTTTTATGCCAATACCTGGCTGATATTGTGCTGGGCTGTAGGAGCCCATCCGGAGTCTGTACACACCCCCAGTGAGCGTCGTCGACATTAAGTTGATCGGACTGCACGCCACAGTGGGTACCAGAGTGTACCGTCATATGCATTGCATTGCATTCATATTTTTGTGCATTTATTCGTTGTTTGTGTTACTTCTTGAAATATTTATTTGCCGTTCTGATATTGTCTGATTACTTTAAAGAGAATAAATTGGAGACAGTGGTAAGAGTGACACTCTATGATGTAAACGTGTCCGGTAACAATGGCTGACCAGGAACAATAATATTGCATGTAGGGTGAGTCTATGAGCTCAATTATGCATACTTGTTTGTGCCCGAGAGGCTGGCTTTTATTCTTACTTGCACTATCTGTCCTGGATTTACTTGCTTAAATTCTTGGAAAATGATATTTTTAAAAGAAGTTTTAAATTGAGTCAGATATTTTTTGTCCCATATTTCATGGTGGAGTGCTCTTATGTGATATCTTGCCTTTCTGTTATTATTTACCCTTATTAATCATTGAGTTGGAGTACTCACTTTACTCTCTGCACCTATCGTGCATTTGCAGGTATTGTTTGCCCGGTAGCGGGTTTTTAGTGGATTGAAGATTTGTTATCATAGCTGTGCTAGGTGATCTCTAGTGTCCGCGGCATCGGATTTTCTCCCTTATTGTATGTTGATTTATATTATTTTTCAGACTTTTTTCCTATCCCCGGACTAGTAGTACTTTAGTGAACTTCGTAGTAGCTAATGACTGGTGACACCCCGATGTGGGGCTGTCTTAGGTTGTATTCCGCGAAATTATGTTATTTAATTTTCTTGAAAATTGTTTATTCATGTTAATTTAATGTTGAAAAGGCTGTTTAAATTAGTGGCTGGCCTTGTCTTCACGAGAGCCGCCATCATGACCACAACGGGGTTTGGGTCGTGACAACAAATGACCTGTACAGATATATGTGCAATAACAGGAAATATACTAATTTATACAGTTAAAGGGAGAGGAAACATGTAGTTGGGATACGACAGTCTAAATATAGAAATCATCGGTAAAGAAATGAAGCTGAACAATAACTGATAAGGAAAACACGAGAAGTCTCTACATATGAAAATAATACACTCAGTCCATACTCCGTTGCGGCACGCAACCCTAATCCTCAGCAATTAGTACCGTTGGGGCGTGCAACCCGATCCTCAAAAACCCAATCCATAATGTTCATAAACATCGTTGCGGCGTGCAACCCGATCCGTAACATTTAATACCAAGAACTCACCCAAACTATGACCACAACTCAAGTGCTAGGGGAGTAACAATAATTACGAGAAATCCCGGCAAGGGAATACAATTAATAAATGAAATATCTCGACAAGGGAATACAAATTACAACTCAAATATCCTGGCAAGGGAATACAATTAACAACTCAAATATCCCGGCATGGGAATGATCACAACACGTACCACTTCTAATCACCTATTTCTCGAGTAACAATTTTGTATTTTGAGATAATTCTCCAAATAAAAATCTAATCACAAATATTTCATAACTATTCACTTTATATTATACTTATCAACCAAGCAAGAAAAGTGTATCAATAATTCCGAATCTAACACATATAAGACCCACGGTCATGCTAGACTCAGGTGCATAGATAACCGTCACCATGCCTATACACCATACTCCAAAACTAACAAGTAGAAAATAATATTCTAATCCTAATCCCTCTAGCCAAAGTTAGAACAAACAATTACTTCGAAAGCTCCAAACTCTACTAAAGCCTCTAGTATAGCTTTACCCGTCGAATTCAACTCAAAATCGTTCGAATCTAGTCACAAATTACTAAATGTATCAACAAATGCTAGTTAAATCAATTTGAATGCATAAGAATGAATTTTCCAAAGTTTTGCCCAAATATTCCCAAAATACCCCCGATCCAAAATGTTCAAAACCAGATCTTCGAATTAAAATTCGGCTACCCATTCCCCTACTAGTTCATATCTCTAATTTGTTTTGATATCAGACCTCAAATTGAGGTCCAACTCCCAAATTTAAACCTAGGTTCTACCCAAAAATCCCAATTTCACCCATGAAAATCCTTGATTCCAAGTGGAAAACATGTTTAATGATGTTAAAGATTGAAAGAATCGAGTATAAATTAACGTACAAGTGATTTGGGATGAAGTTTTCTCTTGACAAAATCTCCAATGGGGTTTGGATTTTGAAAGAATAGTGAAAAGTGATGAAATTTTGACTAAGTATAAAAAGTGCTGGGCTGCGGTTATGGGAATTGCGAACCCTGGTTCACAATTGCGAGAAACAGAGGCTTGGGAATTGCGGTATTTTGGTTTGCATTTGCAAACACTGGGGACTGGATGCGGACGTCGCATTTGCGAAGCCTTGATCGCATTTGCGATCTGGTTCCCTCCACTTTTGTGGAAAATTTGATCGCATCTGCAATCTGGCCCAGTTTTCTTTTATTTCTCATTTCAAAGGGTTTATTTGCATTTGCGAGAAATTCTTCACAAATGCGTAGATACCAGAGCTGAGGATCACCAACTTTTTCAACAATGAGAATTTCTATATGATGCCTATCAAAAACTCTTACGAGCCCTTGGGGCTCCAAACGAATTATGCACCCAACTTCAAAAATATCCAATGGACTTACTCACGCTATCAAATCGCCAAAATAACATCATATACATAGAATCAAGCCTCAAAACTCATGATTTTTCTTCTAAGTTTCATAAACTTTCAAATTTGGAATCCATAGTCCGAAACACGTCATACGACATCCGTATTCAACCAAACTGCACAGAAAGCGCTTAAATAGTATATGAGATTTGTATCGGGGATCGAATCCAAAATACGAGCCTGATACCGTAATTTTTTAATAAATCTTTGTTCTTATTTTCCTTAACAAATTTAGAAAAGCAAATTAACAGAAAAATTCTTTTACTCGAGTTCTAGACCTTGGATTTCGACTCCAGGCACATGCCCTAGTCCCATATATTCCTATGGACCCTCCGGGACTGTCAAATCACGGGTCCAGGCCAGTTTACTAAAAATGTTGACCGAAGTCAACTTTAGCCATATTACTATCAAAATGCATGATTTTTCATATAGAATTCATATTTAAGCCTTCCGGCTACATGACTGGACTGCGCATGCAAATCGAGGTAAATAAAAGTGAGGTTTTCAAGGTCTCGGAAGTGCGGAAAAAGGGAGAATTATTGTGAGGACCCTTAAGGTCGTCACACCATCCCTTCTCGTTTGAGTGTTCAACTTTGTATTCTTGAAGGCCAAATCCAACAGCCTCGCTTTTTCCTCTTCGCTTTCGCGAGACTTCATTCGCGTTCGCGAAGAAGGAAACCAGAGACCAGTAACCAACAATAAAGTTTTACCCAATTTCAATCCGTTAACCACCCGGGATACACCCATGGCCCCGGGACCTTAACCAAACCTAACAACCAATCCCAAAACACATTACAGACTTGTTCGAGGCCTCAAATCATATCAAGCAATGCGAAAATTGCGAATCACACTCCATCTTGAATTGGAAGAACTTAAAATTTAAAGCTTCTACATTTGATGGCGAAACCCATCAAATCACGTTCGATTGACTTCAAATATTACACATAAGTCATATTTGATATTACGGAGCTACTCCATCTTTCGAAATTGTATTCGACCTTGATATCAAAAAGTAAACTTCTGGTCAAACTTCTCATATTCTTCAAATTTCTATCTTTAGCCAAATGACTTCAAAATGACCTACGGACCTCTGAATTCACTTCCAACCATGCTCCCAACTCCAGAATCCCTATACGGAGCTATTATTAGACTAGTAGTCCCAAACGAATATCGATAATACCAAAATACACTTCAAGCCAAACATATGAAATTTCTTCCAAAATGCTAACTTTCACAAAGGCGCTAAAATGCTCTCGGGTCATTCAAAACCCGATTAGGGCATACGCCCAAGTTCGAAATCATCATACGAACCTTCTGGAACCTTCAAATACTTATTTCGAGGTTGTTTACTTAAAAATCCAATCCTAGTTAATTCTTTCAACTTTATGTTTCCGAAATGAGAATTTTCTTTCCAGATCAACTCTGGACTTCCCGATATTAAATTCTGGCCACGTGTAGAAGTCATAATGACGAAAATGAAGCTGCCCATGGCCTTAAACGACTGAATGATGCGCTAGAGCTCAAAATTGTCGGTCGGGTCGTTACATTCTCTCCCACTGAAACATGCGTTCGTCCTTGAGCGTGCTGAGAACTACACTGAAGTAGTTTAAAATCATTTTTTAACACCTCATGCACCTTCCCATGCTACTACAACACAGTTGAGCACATTAGCTCGACCAACTCTGAAGCTATTCCCTTTTATTCAAGCAAATAAGCCTTATAGCCCAATTCCAACATCTGGAATTCTATGCCAGATCTACTTCCAACATATGCTCACCATAACAACACTACACGTTGTACCCAAACATGACTGCACAATGTATGCTGAATTCACACCTTGCATCACATTACTCAGTGTACCACAATAGTACTTTCTGATCAACTTTGTTGAAATTCCACGAATCTAATGCTCCCATTGCACCTCATGACATACATAGGTCATACTTTAACTCTCACAATGTCACCACGATGGAAGAGATGTGTAGAAATTCATAACCAACAGTCGAATCAACAAATCATTGCATCTATACTCCTGACAAGAACCATTATTTTATTCTGAATCGAATAATGGCCTTAGATCCATATTGTACTTCATATAATCAAATTGCATGGATCTTAAATTCGATAATCTCGTCTCACCCAGTACGAACTGCTCAGGTTATAAGCCTGTAGATGATCAAAAGAAGTCTCATATGATGCCACAATGTGCCAATATGCTGCCAATTCGAACGCATTACAGAAAGGAAAACGAATTTTGTTAAAAGGAAATCCAATTATCCCGCTCGCGGATAATATATGTGACACAGGCACATAGCTAGCATGAGATTTCCTCAAAATAATAGCAAACAAAACACATAAATATAGATATCGGGAAATGTAATGAATATCACACTGTTGGGTGTGCAACCCGATCCAAACGGCATAACTATGGCAGCCGTGCAAACCGATCAAAACTTAGAACTCACATAAGGAGATGCAAATCAAGCTAAATTGCTCATTATAATAAAATACCGAATAATGGTCACAAGCACGCTAAGTGCATAATACCATCCATGAGGAAACATACAGCGCTAAGAGCTACAAAACTCAAGCACAAATGAGGTGCAATACCTGATCTGAATATAAAGAGCCATCCTACTCAAATAACATCATTGCTACGTGGAACCTCAACACATAAGAAATTTATCAAGCCGTCTCACAACTCACATGGTGCAATACATCATTACCTGGAATAGGTGACATCAAAATAAAACCCTGACTACCCTTCCATAAGTAGCGCTTTGCTGAAATAAACACAACTGTCCTTACATAGAGCCCATATTCACATTTAAATCCATCACCCAACCTGAAGTCGATCATCATCGTATCAAACTAGGCCAATAACCTTTCAATGGTCAATACTAACTCCCCTCTTCTCATAATACACAAGAACAACCATCATAACTGGAGTAGTCATCTACAGCCCATAACTCAGTAAGCCATGTGCCCTACAGACATCAATTCTCAAATGGACGATATCACCCCCAATCTTCATACTTGGTTTAAGTCTTTAGTTAATCAAGTGACCATGCCACACTTAAACAAATCGTCCTGCGGGCACACTCTCCTGACCTTCTGTGATGAATAATAGGTATGCACACCCAAACTACCTGTCATACTAACCCTGAAAAGCGATCAAGAATCATTAGCTAGGATGCAAAGACTTTTTCACAATACACCAATCTCATGTGTCATTGAAGACAATACCACTTACTTTAAACCTCAAAAATCTTTTCCTGCACATCTGAGCTCATGACATCCTTGTCAACACCAAACTGCTACGTTTATCCTCACTTCATAGTCCACACCACTCACTACATCCAACGTGCCAATATACAATATAATACGATTTTTAGCATAACACCAGAACCACTAATAAGTTCACACTTCATCACCTAAAAACTTTTTACTTAACTCACTTTAGGAGAACCATTGTATCACATAGGTGAATTCTCATAACCGTTGATTATGTAAATCTCTAAGTAGTGGTCTAAGCCACCATAGCCCTTCTGGGGTCCGCCTACATATAACATGCCATAACAAAAAAATACTTCCAAACATAGTCGATTAAGGCGGCCGTCAAGTCCTGCATGTACCGGCACAAATCACATGCAAAACTTGATCATGTTGAAGGAACTGATCTCTACCACCACTATGCCAACTCAGCTTTTGCTAACCAATCTATCTTCTTTCGATTTACCCTGATTTTCATAGAAATAATATAAACTCCATGCAACACATAACACACTCCATCCGCACTCACCCCAAGTGACCTTGAACCACGAGACCATGCTTTCTAAAATCCCACGAACCATTTTGTATTTCCCAAATGCTATACTGCAAGTCAAAACATCATAGAACATTCCGGGCCTCTCCTCACAAGCTGCTACAAAAGCTTGATTCTTAATTGTACCTATAGACTTGAAATCATTAGGCACCACACTTTACCCCTTCAATCCACTAGGACTGTTGCTGAGAGCGACTCGCTCTGAATTGGCCCTAAATATAATACACTCCATGAATCCTATAGCACATTAATTCCCTCTCGGTAAAGCACCCAGCATAATCACTTCCCTTGAAACACGCATCTATACAAGGCATAAATCAAGAATCTTTTCCCAAGTGTGAACATGAGCTAATAAGGCCAACAATAGAACCCTTTAACAATCCCTTGATCAAATTATCACCTATGTTTTTTTCATGTAGCTAAATATAACCCGTCAATATACTAATAACTTGAAATCTCACAAGTAGTTAATCATGCAACCCAATACTAAGCGGTGGGACTCTCCCGCTTAGCTCAAAGCCGGTATTACACAACTTTGGAATTCACCAGAATACATAACCTTGCGTAATCAACCGCCAAATCCTTGGAATCCTTATGTAATCCCCCCCCCCCTTTTGAACTTTGAATCCTCATGTACATTCGCCCGACCGACCCGTTTGCTGCATAACCAATAGAATTCTTCGCAGAAGCTTCGTCAACCATGCAACCACTAACCTGCTCACGGGGAATAACCCACCTGTGGAAATCACTTCCCAACATCTTCCAACGCTGTTGCACGGGGTACAACCACTACGGAACCAATAACCCGTCCTGAGTTCGAGCTCACTCTCTAGCTGCACAAGTCCATTCACCCCTCATGGACATCAATTAAATATGCGGAAAAATAAATGTTATGATGCATCCTCCTTCATTTAAAGCAGCTCTTTTCCATTATATCAAATCTCCTGCCGCATAATAGTCCATACTTCAAATTAAAACCTTAGGCCCCAATCACTAATCTCTGAAATTCCAAAATAATTCAACCTCTCCTTAAGGTTCGTAGTCATCCTACCACACTTCATATATGCACCTCCTCCACTCTCACACTTTGGCAGAACTCATCCCTTTTATCGACTACTCGACCTTAGCTAGTGCTTGATACTTCTCACATTTCTTTCCTCATCCTTGCTGCTCCATTGTTGACTTAAACAAAATCTCTTTTCATAGAACTTGAACCCACAATTGCTACTAACATTAAACCATTCTAAAGATCATCTTTCTCGAGCCGTCAATTTAGGAACATCGATTCAATCCTGCACCGCCGCACCCCGCGATACTTGACAGTCTCTTCTTCAATAATGAACTGCATTAACCTAATCCAAAGTAGAATTTCCGAACACCATAACACCGGTGAGCTTAACACATACAATTGTGGACCACGGCACTACATCACAGATGAAAATTAGACCATGCTCAAAGACCCCAAGTCTCGTTACCCCCCATCAACCCAAACCCGAACACTTTAGCCCGATTGACTTTCCCTTTCCGGGAATATAATACTGAATCTATAAATTATGCATTGAATAAACCTGCCTTCAAGTCATTTACTGCCCAAAAAATATCCTACATTCATAACGATTCCACAGTACAATCTTTCATAAGCACCATGGCAACTTGTGCCTAGCCTCAAAGCCCTTAGAAGTACCACTAATGGGGTGAAAGAATAGAATATCCTTCCACAAAGTGACAATAATAATGCCATCAACTATATTAGAAGAATCATCCTGTACCAAATCTGTAGTACCATTGCGATTCTTCAATTCTCGATTTATAACAAGTGCGTTACATCGCATAAGATTGAGTAGGAAAGAAACAAAGGAAAAAGCCTCAGAGGAATAAAATCGCATGATGAGGAATCAAGAAGGGAAGTACTCCTAATAACCCTGTAGCCTCCTGAAGATAAGTTCAGATGTCTGTGTACCGATCCCCGATACTCTACTAGACTTGCTCATGACTCGTGAGACCTAAGTGAACCTAGTGCTCTGATACCATGTTGTCATGATAAAAAATTCACTAAGGGTCGTGATGGCACCAGATACCATTTTCAGGCAAGCCAACAACAAATAACTAGAGACTTCTTGTTTTAATACATATAGAAATTGTTCCATTTATACATTTAAACAACAAGTAATAAAATTCATTGAAATAAGAAAATTTCTTTAACCAATTTATTATTGAACAATCCTGTAACAATCCCAAAATCGGGTGTCATAAGTGCATGAGCAATTTCTAGGAAATAATATACTACATCAACCGTTCGGAATACAGTATTGGAAAGAAAATAAATACAGAAACTAAAAAAAGACTCTGCTAACTGTGGGTCGCCTCGAGAAATGGAGCTCACCTAAGTCTCCGTATCAACCATGCTTCTACGCCCATTAGGCAACTAGAGATGCATATGACTGTACAACAGAAATGCACAGAAGTGTAGTATGAGTACGAAAATAACGTGTACCCAATGAGTATCCCGTCTAATCTCGAAGAAGTAGAGACGAGAGGTCGACTTCAACACTTGCTAGTGGTCAAATAATAATATAATAGAAATGTGATGAAATCAGGGATTTATATAGCAGTTCTAACTCACAAAGCCGGAAAACACATATACACCTTTCGCAAATATTTAAGGATTTTCAAGATTTACTTTTTATTATCTTTATTAGTTAATAGCGGGCTAAAAGGGAATATGAACTTCAATAAGTTTAAAGGTAAGCAATGCAAGAATACACATATCATGCCGAGGTGACTATGTGATCCAACAGAAATAAATTGTGCACTTGCCGATGGTCGACGACATGCCTATAGATTCATCTATTTATTCTACCGAGGTGTTCGGCCCGTTCTAAAAATAAACACACAAACACAGACGGTCAATCAAGAAGTCAACATGGAGAACTTATCCAAAGAAGGCCAAATCTCTTTAATAATTTAAGAAAATTAAGTTTGTATTTTTGTAGAAATTCATGTACTAATTTAATATGATATAAGCAGTACAATCTGTCAATAAGATTTGCAATTATTCCAAGTACAACATGCTTATGGGTCCTAGGCTACCCGGACAATAGCATAATAGTAGCTATGTATGGACTCTCGTCACCTCGTCCGTTCGTAGCCCCCACAAATAGGAGCACATAACTAATTAACTCACATATAGGGATAATTCCCTCTTACAAGGTTTGAAAGGAGATCCATCTCGTGTTAGGATTTATGCCCGTCACTAGAGGGGGGGTGAATAGTGCGGCACGAGAATATTGATAAATATTGCGGAATTAAAATTGCAGGAATAAAAATAAATTCGGTAATAAAAATAGCAAGGAAAGAACACACCGAATTTATCCTGGTTCACCACAACTTGTGGTTAGTCCAGTCCCCGAGAGACTCTCTCGAGATTTCACTAACTCCGTTAAGCTTACGGGTGCCTAACAAACCGTTACACTTGCTCGTAGATGTACACTCTACAAGACTTCACCTTGCTCGTGGATACCGCACCACAAGACTTCACACACTAAGATAGAGGGTACTTAGTAAACCCGATAATCAATGACAAGATATGGTCTTCTCAAACACCTTTCTCTTTTTACAATAAGAACTCTCTCAAAGGAGTAGATAAAGAGATACAATTTTAGCTCTATGAACAACTCAAAGATGTCTCTCAAATGGCTCAACAAAAGCTCTAAAATGATGCTCAAATAATATCAATATGTATATGAATATTGGGAGGTGTTATGTGTTTTAAATTCAGCTCAAAAGACCTCTTTTAATAGGGGTTAAAGGGTGGATGTCCGTTACTTAATTGGCAATCAATCATGCTGATTTTATGCCAAAATAATGGATTATGTGATTGCATAATCGATTATCTTCTCAACGTTCATAAAAAGGAACGTTGGGAAGGCAACGGATAGCGAAATAATCGATTATTCCAATCACATAATCGATTATGTTGCTCCAGTAAAATCTGGAAACTCAGCAAAGCTGGTATATACCAGAGTATACCAGAATCAAAGCTGGAGTATACAAAAATATACTTGAATCGAAAACTTACTTCAAAAACCATTTTGGTTAAAATGAAAACGTTAAAATCATTTCGTTTGAAGTATTTGAAATATGTTTATGATAAATATGATTTGATAAAATGATTTTATGCATATTTATGATGACCTATCTTGAGCCAAAAGACGAGATAACTTAAACGTTGCTCTTACATTGGTTCTACCTAACGACCTACGCCTTGGGTCTTCGGTCTTGAACTTTTGAGCTCGTCTTTGGCTTGTCTATGCAATCCATTCATCAATATGCTTCTCGGCATTCAATCTTGATTGTTTGTCATATAATAACGTTGTTTGACACTTGACTTCATTGTTTGTCATTCATCGACTTCGTTGTTTGTCATTCATCAAAACCTATACTTGAAAATCATGCTAATACAACCAAAGCACATATATCATGGATAGAATGATTTTCTAAAATTTCCCCCTTTTTGATAATGACAAACAACAGGAGATATGCATATCGGATTCCCCCTAACTTCATGCTATATCTCAACATACAATTCATGCACACAATTCCCCTTAATGATAATTCTCCCTCAAATAAGGCATACTATAACATAGATACATTTCCCCTTATTTGATGCATATCCCCTAAACTCTTCCCCCTTTTGGCATTAGCAAAAAGAGAGTATACAAAGGCTATTATCCCCTTTCGACACTTCCCCCTTTTGGGTATATCAATTGTTAGTGTCAAATATAGGATAGGAAATACAATGAGGAATATACATTGACGATATTTAAGAAATCATACCGACATGAAATAATACCAACTGTTAGTAAAAATATAACAACCATATCAAAGGTTATTTTTGGCTAATATACCAACTGTTAGAAAAATATATCAATCATTATTTTCAAAATGATACCAATTGTTAAAAAAAAACATGATAAAATCAATTGGTTACCAACTGTTATTCAAATCAAAACATGAATGAAGTGTTTTTAACAAAAACATGCTAACAGTTAATACATACCAACTGTTACCAACCGTTAAACAAGACAAACATTTCAAATGTTATTTTTATCAAAAAGATACTAATTGTTAACACATATCAACAATTAGGTTTTTATCAAAAGAATAACTAATATTCATCAAAACATGGATCAATCATTATTTTTAACAAAAATAATTGATACCAATTGTTATTCAAAATAAAAGTTAGCAAAACATGAATCAACAAAAATAATTGATACCTATTGTTAACAAAGACATATCAATAGTTAACACATATCAACTATTGCGTTTTTATCAAAAATATGATAACTAACCGACATTCCCCCTCGATATAATAAGGTTTCGTGCTTGGTGCATTTACTACAATATTGTAGTCTTCAAGCACACCTGCAAACGTACCTAAAAATAGGTTTTCGGTACCCAACTGCTTTTGGGTCCTTTGGGGTTAGGCAAATAATAATCATAGCCAAAAGATAAATCTCTATGTTTTGCAAAACATGCGGGTGCTATGTGTCCTACCCGGTTGCAATAATGACATATAACATTCGGGTTGTGCATATGTCTTGGTTGAGCCAAAAACGTTCTAGGTGATCTAAAGTCGTTATTCCTAGACGTATTGCGATTCCTAGAGTTATTTCTAGGTGGTCTAAAATGATTAATTCTAGACTCATTAACAATGTTCCTAGAATTATTTCTAGGTTGACCAATATTATTTCTATCATCCTTTTTAATGACTTCAATTGTTTTAGGATTATCAACACTACATTTTTCTAGTGTGTTCCTAAGTTCTATGTTCTCTATTTTCAAAGACTTACAAGAAGAACAATTTGAACTTTTATCAATTGAAGAGGCTTCATTCATTTCCTCAATTTTATTTCTAAGATCAATATTGCCATTTTCTAAAAATTTATTTTTCTCTTCTAAAACATTAATTTTAGCCTTGGCCTCTTTGGAGATTTTTGAAGTCTTTTTCAATTCACCATATAAGTCATGAAAAGCTTCTTGTAATTCTTCAAAAGAATAAGAGTTAGAATTACTTACCTCTTCTTCCTCGTTGGCCATGAGGCATAATGCGGCAGTTTCATCGCCCGAGTTGTCCGAATCCCATGTCACGCGCCTATGGTGTTTCTTCTTTTTCTTGTCCTTGGGTTTTGGACAATGTGATTTGGTGTGGCCAAGTTTTCCACAATTTTAGCATGAAGGACTTGGTTCTTCTTTCTTTATTTCCTTCTTCATAAACTTACCAAACTTTTCAATTATATCATTGGAAATAATATCATCATCGCTTTCCGAATTACTTACCTCTACTCTTATAGAAGATGAGGCTTTGAAGGCAAGATTTGAATTTTTACTTCTAGGATAGGGATTAAGAATTGTGCTTTCATAAGTTTCGAGGTTACCTCTTAGTCCATCAATTGTGACATCCGTGATTCCTATCGACTCTTGGATGGCATTGGCTTTGGAACGCCATTCGGGAGTGAGACTCCGTAGAATTTTCCGAACAAGATCTTTGTTCGTGTACACTTTCCCGAGAGCATGAAGATCGTTGATGATTGTTGAGAATCGTTCGAACATAATACCGATGGGTTCTTTCTCCCTCATTTTAAAGATTTCATATTCATGTGTTAGAAAATCAACTTTAGATTCTCGGACTTAAGGCGTACCTTCATAAGTAATCTCGAGTTTATCCCACATCTCCTTGGCGGTTGTGCAACAAGAAATCTTCCGATAGTCATCCGGATTCACCGCACAATATAGCACGTTGATGGCTTTTGCATTTCTTTCAACCTTCTTGATGTCCTCGACATCATATTCATTTTCCTCCTTTGGAACCATGATTTCCCCAACTGTCTTTGTTGGCATTTGTTCACCGTTCTTGATGATTTGCCATAATCGAAAGTTGTTTGATTGGATGAAGATTCTCATCCGCTCTTTTCAATATGTGTAATTTGTTCCGTCAAGTAGTGGAGGCCTATAGGGGGAGTGTCCTTCGCTCATCATTCCTGCGTTCAATATTATCAACAAAAAAATATATATCGTTCTCTCAACCGGTTAAGGCTTTCAGAGAGTTAGGCTCTGATACCAATTGTTAGGATTTATGCCCGTCACTAGAGGGGGGGGGGTGAATAGTGCGGCACGAGAATATTGATAAATATTGCGGAATTAAAATTGCAGGAATAAAAATAAATTCGGTAATAAAAATAGCAAGGAAAGAACACGCCGAATTTATCCTGGTTCACCACAACTTGTGGTTAGTCCAGTCCCCGAGAGAATCTCTTGAGATTCCACTAACTCCGTTAAGCTTACGGGTGCCTAACAAACCGTTACACTTGCTCGTAGATGTACACTCTACAAGACTTCACCTTGCTCGTGGATACCGCACCGCAAGACTTCACACACTAAGATTGAGGGTACTTAGTAAACCCGACAATCAATGAGAAGATATGTTCTTCTCAAACACCTTTCTCTTTTTACAATAAGAACTCTCTCAAAAGAGTAGATAAAGAGATACAATTTTAGCTCTATGAACAACTCAAAATTGTCTCTCAAATGGCTCAACAAAAGCTCTAAAATGATGCGCAAATACTATCAATATGTATATGAATACTGGGAGGTGTTATGTGTTTTAAACTCAGCTCAAAAGACCTCATTTTATAGGGGTTAAAGGGTGGATGTCCGTTGCTTAATTGGCAATCAATTATGCTGATTTTATGCCAAAATAATGGATTATGTGATTGCATAATCGATCATCTTCTCAAGGTTCATAAAACGGAACGCTGGGAAGGCAACGGATAGTGAAATAATTGATTATTCCAATCACATAATCGATTATGTTGTTCCAGTAAAATCTGGAAACTTTGCAAAGCTGGTATATACCAGAGTATACCAGAATCAAAGCTGGAGTATACCAAAATATACCAGAATATACCAGAATCGAAAACTTACTTCAAAAACCATTTTGGTTAAAATGAAAACGTTAAAATCTTTTTGTTTGAAGTATTTGAAATATGTTTATGATAAATATTATTTGATAAAATGATTTTATGCATATTTATGATGACCTATGTTGAGCCAAAAGACGAGATAACTTAAACGTTGCTCTTACATTGGTTCTACCTAACGACCTACGCCTTGGGTCTTCGGTCTTGAACTTTTGAGCTCGTCTTTGGCTTGTCTATGAAATCCATTCATCAATATGCTTCTCGGCATTCAATCTTGATTGTTTGTCATATAATAACGTTGTTTGACACTTGACTTCATTGTTTGTCATTCATCGACTTCGTTGTTTGTCATTCATCAAAACCTATACCTGAAAATCATGCTAATACAACCAAAGCACATATATCATGGATAGAATGATTTTCTACATCTCACTCCAAAGATCCATAACCGTTATTCCACGCCCTTCTCAAGATACAAATCGATGTACAACACTCCAAAACTAGCCAATAATTATGTAAACCCTTTAATATATGCTAAGGTACTCATTATAATACAATTTATAACAATTCATAGCCCCAATTGAAAAGTTGACAAAAATGCCCTAGGGCCCACATACCCTACATCCAAAAAATTTCAAAGATAAAGTTTACCCATGAATCTACAAACTCAAATATATGATTTTCTCCTAGTTCCATACCCAAAATTGTGGTCGAATCCCAAGAATATCAATTATTTAGGTTTTCTTCAAACCCCGAGTTTTCTACAAATTTCCATGTCTAAATGCATATATAACCCTTGTATATAATTCAAAACTAGCATGAATTATTTACCTCATGATGAATGACGGAACCCCCGCTTCAAAAGCTCTAGAAATCGCCCTAGCCAAGAGAAAATGGGTGAAATGAACTCAAACCCCAATGTTTAAACATTCTGCCCAGCCCAGGTGCACCCTTCTTCACGTTAGAAGCGTGTTGCTCACATTCGTGAAGGCTAGACACCCAGCCCATTCTCGTTCCAATGACCAGGCCCAGCTTTTCCTTCTATGAATTCGCGATCTCTCCCCCGCGTTCGCGTAGTAGCCCAATCCACCCCTTCACATTCGTGAATGCCAAATCCAGTTGCCTCACCCTTTCCTCTTTGGGTTCGCGAGACTTCCTTTGCATTAGCGAAGAAGGAAACCAGATACTAGCAACAACGTTTTACCCAATTTGGATCCGTTAACCACCCGGGAGACAACCGAGGCCCCTAGGACCTCAACCAAACCTACCAACCTATCCCAAAACATATTAAGCAGTTGCTCGAGGCCTCAAATCATATCAAAAAATGCTAATATCGTGAGTCACGATCCATTTCAAACTTGAAGAACTTACAATTTCAAGCTTCTACATTTGATGCCGAAACCAGTCAAATCACATACGATTTACTTCAAATTTTACACATAAGTCATATTCAACATTGCAGACCTACTCCAACTTTTAGAAATGGATTCCGACTCCGATATAAAAAGGCCCACTTCTGGTCAAACATCTCAAAACCTTCAAATTTCTATCTTTAGCCAAATCACTTCAAAAAGATCTACGGACCTCCGGATTCACTTTCTATTACACTCCCAACTCTAGAATCACCATACAGAGCTATTCGAAGATTCAGAGTCCCAAACGAACATCGATAACACTGAAATGAAATTCAAGCCAAGTCAACGATCGGAGCATACGCCCAAGTCAAAAATCATCAAACGAACCTGCTGGAACCATCAGATCCTTATTCTGAGTTCGTTTACTTAAAAATCCAATCCTAATTAATTCTTTGAACTTTAAGCTTCCTAAATGACAATTTTATTTCCAAATCAACTCCGGACTTCCTGAACTTCAATTCCAACAATACGTACAAGTCATAATGTTTGAAACGAAGCTGCTCATAACCTCAAACCATTGATAGACGTGCTAGAGCTCAAAATGGAGGGTCAGGTCCTTACAATTTAGGTGTTCGAACTATGGGTCTGAAGACTTTACATTTTCAAGTGAAGTTAACTCTGCCTGGATAGCGTCTTTCAATTTTGGCCAATCATTTCTCTATCTACATTAACCAATAGATTTTGGTTCAAGATCCTCATCCTGTTGCATTATTTAAACGTCAACATTATAAGCAAAAAGTGGTATCGATAACAATATTATTTCGGTTTAATCTTTTACCGTTTGAGACGCAACTTATTGATATCTCTTCATTCTCATTATTTTCAGGTACATAGACCTCTCCTAAGGTCTTATCATTTGTTACATCTTGGGCTCTTTATGAGCCACTAGCTCTGTGTTGTGTTCACTTTGATCACTTGATCCTTTTCTTCCTCGAGGATTGTTATCTTTAGAACCGATTGGTCTACCACGTTTCAAGCATGGCTTAGACACACTTGCTTTAAATAATTGTCCTGCCGGGGTATCAACTCGAGCTGGAGCATTAGCAGCTGGAATATGTGACTTAGTCACCTTTGGTAGGTCAGTGAATGCATCTGGCAATTGATTTGAAATATTTTGCAAATGAATAATCTTTTGCACCTCTTGCTCATATTGATTTGTTCAAGGATCTAAATGAGACTGTGCTAATGCATTCCAATCTATCTCTTTTTTATGCTGCTTATTTTCTCCCCCTAATGTTGGATATATTGATTCATCAAAATGGCAATCAAAAATCTTGCCCTAAATAAATTTTTAGTCATCGTCTCTAGATATCATATAATAGAAGGATATTTATATCCAACATATATTCCCAACCTTCTTTGAGGACCCATCTTCGTGCGTTGTGGTGGAGCATTTGGAACATATATCACGCAACCAAAGACTGTAAGATGGGAATTATTTGGCTTCTGACCAAAAGCCAATTGCAACAAAGAGACTTTATGATAACTTGTGGGCCTTATACGCACAAGTGCTGCTGTGTACAAAATAGCATGACCCCGTACTAAAATGTGAAGTTCTGTTCTCATAAGCGTTGGTCTAACAATTAATTGGAGGCGTTCAATCAATGATTCATCTAGACCATTTTGTGTATGAACATGAGCAACCAGATGATCAATTGTTATCCTAGTTGAAATACAATAATAATTAAAGGCTTGGGATGTAAACTCACCAGCATTATCAAGACGAATTGTCTTAATTGCATAATCTAGAAATTGTGCTCTTAGCTTTATTATTTGAGCCAACAATCTCGCAAATGCCATATTGCGAGTTGATAGTGAGCACACATGTGACCATCTTGTAGATGCATCTACCAAAACCATATAATATTTGGATGGTCCACATGGAGGGTGAATGGGCCCACATATATCACCCTGTATACATTTCACAAATGTAGGGGATTTCATCCTAACTTTAATAGTTGATGGTCTAATTAATTTTACTTGAGAACGTGCAGCACAAGAGAAATCCTTAAATTGAAGAATCGTTTTGTTTTCCATTGAATGTCCATGTGAATTCTCCATTATATTACGCATTATATTAGAACCAGGATGGCCTAACCGGTCATGTCGCATAAAAAAATTATCCTGATTAGTACACTTTTTGTTTACTACGGCATGTGTTTCAATCCTGCTAAATACATGTGTAGTATAAGAGGGAGGAAAGGGCATGTAATATTTCTAGCACATATTCTTAGCAGACATTATTGTAGTAATTTAAACATATTCAATTTTTTCATCATTTGTAGTCTCAATATGGTAGCCATTTTGGCAAATATCTTTTAAACTTAATAAGTTTCTTTGAGATTTACTACAATATAGTAGTGCATCAATAGTCAAATTTGTTCCTCATGGTAGTAATAAATTGGCTTTTCAAAAACCTTCAATTAATCTTGTACTACCGGATATTGTATTAACATTGGCTTCTTTCATTACCAAATAAGAGAAATATCTCTTATCACTTAAAATAGTGTGTGTTGTAGCACTATCCGAAAGACATATATCATCTTTATTAATCTTGAGTCAAATTGAAGATTGAGAAATTTTCATATTCTTCATAAAAAATCTAAAAGTACATTATAAGAAATATGAAAAAAAAACATAAGAAATACGTTAGGAATGTATAAACTAGTAACACATGATGCAATAGGAAAATACACTCAAGAAAAATAAACTAGCTGCAAACATAAAAAAATGATAACTTTTATTATAGCTTCATTACCTAGTAAGATGACTTGTCCTTCAGTAAATATACACAAAGAAGTCTCCATAATCTAAATGAGTAATATTTTCTAGGCCTAAAAAACCATCATCTTTATATGCAATATGTGCCTCGGAATCATATTTGTTTGAGGGACCTACTTCATCATCATTATTTTCAAAGGTCAAGTGTGCCTCCACATTATTTTCTTTCTTTCTAAGGGAGGCTTGATAAAGTTTCACTAAATTATCTGGCGTACGACAAATATGTGTCTAGTGACCTTTCATACCACATCTGTGATACATACTAATTTCACCTTTTGAATGATTAATGTGAGAATTGTTAGTGTTCTCTTGTTTATTTCTATCATAATGACGATAATTGTTTCGTCCCCTTCCACGTCCACATCTATGACCATGTCGACTACTACGGTAATTATTTTATTTTCTCTCAGACTTATCATATGCTGCTATAACATTGACTTCCAAGAACAGAGCTGACCTAGTGGGACAAGCTTCATGATTTTTCATTAATAGAGTATTATTCTGCTCTGCTAGAAGTAGGCATGTGATTAACTCAGAATATTTCTTGAAACCTTTTTCACGATATTACTGTTGTAGCACAACATTTGAAGCGTGAAAAGTAGAAAATATTTTTCTAATAAGTCCTCATCTATGATAGAGTATCACGATCCCAAATCCCCGGTCGTGATGGCGCCCAACACGATACTAGGAAAGCCCGACCAATTCATCACTCTCAATCCTTGATGTACAATTCATTTTCAATTAAAAGGATTTAATGCCAAATTAACATGACTATAACTCTGTACAACAGATAAAATAGTGCGAAAAACCCATAAAATATCACTAAAATCCCACCGATCTGGTTTCACGAGTCAAGAGCCTCTAATACAAGTATAAGTAGCAACCTATACATAGAATTGTCTAGAATGCGGAAAATAAAAGAGGATAAGGGGAGAAATCAGGTCCGTCGGACGCTATACAGCTACCTCGATGACTCCGGCGATAATCTAGACAGTAGCAGAAAGCTCAACTATGCCTCCGGGATACCTGTGTCTGCATACATGGTGCAGAGAGTAAAGTGAGTACTCCGACTCAGTGAGTAATAGCAATAAATAATGACTAACAGAAAGAAAACTCGTAAAAAGGCTATGCAGTTCTATAATAAATCGTAATAATATTTAAACAACAAATGAATGAAGAAGTCAGTTGAAAATCCTTTAAGCTAGAGAT
Source organism: Nicotiana benthamiana (assembly GCA_034376525.1). Lineage (NCBI taxonomy): Eukaryota > Viridiplantae > Streptophyta > Magnoliopsida > Solanales > Solanaceae > Nicotiana > Nicotiana benthamiana. The sequence continues at coordinate 124,303,957 of CM067338.1, read as the reverse complement.
TATCTCATTTACTCCTCAGGATAACCGAGTTCATGACTGTACCCCTGCAGCGCGCAACATATATATATATATATATATATATATATATATAAACACACTACTGCGCTGTGCACCTTGATTCAATAATAATAGTCGATTGCGCTCACTGGGGGTGTGCAGACTCCAGGGGGCTCCTACATCCCAAGCGCTAAACTATTTCGGCGTGCAGTCCAATCCATACAGGTGTTCAGCACTATTTGATAATATACTACTGCAACATGCAACCCGATCCGTATAAATATATATAATGTCACGGCGTGCAGTCCAGATACATATAATATCAAATACCCTCACAATGGGGTTCTCGACCCCTCTCATCCAATATAGACTTGACCTATCGGGCACACTAAGATAAGACAGGGTTCCCAACCCACACGTTATTCTCATTAGGATTTACCAATTTCTAATGCTGGTTCATAATATATTCAACACTGAAGAATATGACTAAGGGTATGTTTTTAACAAGTATAGTGAGGTCAACCAGTACAATATCCCCTAAGGTTTCTACATGTCTGCACAAGGCCCCAAACATGGCATCTAGCCGAGACTACTATGATATTAATTATGTCGAAGTTAGAATACAGAAGATTCATCAACCGGGATAGACTAAGTCTGAATCCCCAACGATATCAGACCCAACGCTCATCATGCAGCGTGTGTCTCATATCAACATAGCACTACGTCATTCAAATCCGGGGTTTCAAACCCTCAAAACATCATTTATAACCATTACTCACCTCAAGCAGTCCGAAATCCTAGCTCGCTACTCCTAGCCTCGCAAATCAACCTCCTCGAGCGTCGAATCTGATCAAAACCACAAGGAATACGTCACAATAGTCTAAGGAATACAACCCAATCGAAAAGACTCAAAAATATCAAAAATCTCGAAGTTGGCAAAACCCAAGCCCCAGGTCCACTTCTCCAAAAATCAGAAAATTCACATCACATGATTCCTTATATCGCCACGAGTCTATACATATCAAATTTACCAATATCCGAGCTCAAATGCTCTCTCAAACCCCAAATTTCCGTTCAAAAAGTCAAGCACTAATTCCTCCCTTTTTAGTCAAAATTTTTTGCATTTAGGTGTTGAATTCACAATTAAATGATGTTTCTAGGCCATACGACTCACCTCCAATCGATTCTCAGTCGAAACCCTCTTTAATCCTCGTCAAAAGCTCTCCAAGTTACTTAAAAATGGTCGAAATGGGACTTGGGTCGCAGATGAAATGTTATTAAAACTCTTCTGTACAAGCCTTTTTTCCTCTATGCGATCGCAGGCCCAGGCTTGCGATCGCAATGTACAAAAAATCTCCATCCCTGAAATTATTCTATGCGATCGCAATACGCCACATCAGATCACAATGCACAAGGTCCTAAACTTATGCGATCGCACTCCAATATCCCGGATCGCATTGAACAAATCCCACTCAAGCCCCCAAGTTCAGTTAACACTATGCGATCGCAACACTCCCTTTGCGATCGCATAAATCAAAAGGCTCTGCGACAGCTGATGCATTTTTTGCAACTTTTTTCCGAGCTCAAAACCTCCCGTTAGCCATCCGAAATCACCCCGAGAACCCTAGGACCTCAACCAAAAGCACCAACATATCCCAAAGCATCATACAAAATTGTTCCAATCATGAAAACACATCAAACAACACTAAAAGCATCAGTTCTCGTCGGATTCAAGCATACGTTCTTCTAAAACTTCCGAAATACGCATTTGATCAAAAACACGACCAAAATGCTTCCGAACAATATGAAATTCTTTACACACATACCAAATCATATAACGAAGCAACTGCAACTATTGAAATTCCATTCCGACCCTTGGATTAAAATCTCACCTATCAACCAGAAATCGCCAATACACTAACTTTGCCAATTCAAGCCTATTTCTACAGCGGTCCTCAAAAACAACTTCCAATCACGCTCCTAAGTCATAAATCAGTCCCTCGAAGCTAACCTAATCACCAGAAATCACATTCGAGCTCTTTAACACATAAGTCAACATCCAATTGACTTTTCCAAAACAAGCCTTCCTTAAAGAGACTAAGTGTCTCATTTTATATCAAAACCAAACCGATTTAGCTCTAAAACACCGAATACCGTTAACAAAACATGGAGAAGCATAAAATGGGGGAAAATGGGTGGTAATTCATGAGATGAAAGGCTGGGTCATCACATCCTCCCCAACTAAAAAACGCTCATCCTCGAGCGGGTCAAGAAATATACCTGGAACCTCAAACAAGTGAGGATATATGCTCTGCATCTCCCGCTTGGTCTCCCAAGTAGCCTCTTCCACAGGCTGACCTCTCTAGTGCACCTTCACCGAAGCTATATCCTTTGATATCAATCTCCGAACCTGATGACCCAAAATAGCCACTGGCTCCATAGCGTAGGTCACATAATCATCCAACTGGACCGTGTTAAAGTCTAAAACATGAGACGGGTCCCTAACATTCTTTTGGAGCATACAAACATGGAACATCGGATGAACACTCGATAAGTTGGGTGACAAAGCAAGCTCATAAGCCACCTCTCCAATCCTCCTAAGTACCTCAAAAGGCCCAATTAACTGTAGACTCAGCTTCCCTTTCTTCCCAAACCACATAACACCTTTCATGGAAGAAACCTTCAGCAAGAACATCTCACCCACCATATATGACACATCTCGAACCTTCCGATCCGCATAACTCTTCTAACATGACTGAGTTGTACGATGCCTCTCCTAAATCAGCTTCACCTTCTCTAAGGCATCCTCAACCATCTCTGTCCCCAATAACCTAGCCTTGTTGGGCTCGAACCATCCAACAGGAGATTTACACCGCCTCCCATAAAATGCCTCGTATGGAGCCATCTGAATGCTCGAATGTTAACTGTTGTCGTAGGCAAACTCGGCATGCGGAAAAATCTCATCCCAAGAACCCCAAAATCAATAACACAAGTATGCAACATGTACTCCAATATCTGAATAGTGCACTCAGACTACCGGTCCGTCTGAGGGTGGAGTGTTGTGCTTAACTCTACCTGCGTACCCAACTCTTGCTGAAATGTCCTCTAAACCTGAGAAGTGAACTAAGTACCCCTATCTAAGATAATAGACACTAGAACCTGCTGTTAGTTGAGACACCGATCCACAAACCCTACTATATCCTTTTTCATCCTTCTCTAGCAGTAGTGCTCCTCAAATCCTAATACATCTTTGCGGCACTCAGATGAATTGAATACCGCCAGTTGTGGGCCTCCTCCAATATCAACTCCCAAAGCCCATCCACCTTGGAACGCAATTCGGTGCTGCATCCTCAACAGACCATCACCATCAATAGTCAAATCGCTGGTATCATCATGTTGAACCATATCCTTATGGTCAAGCAAATGTAGATCATCATACTGGCGCTCACTGATGCGGTCATACAAGGAAGACCGAGAATCCACACAAGCCAACACCTGACTAGGCTCTCAAATATCTAATCTCACCATCCGATTGGCCAAAGCCTGAACATCAACTGCAAAGGGCCTCTCCCCAACTGGAATGCATGCCAAACTCCCCACGGTAAGCGCCTTCCGGCTCAACGCATCAACCACCACATTGGCCTTCCCCATGTGCTACAAAAAGGTAATATCATAATCCTTGAGCAACTCAAGCCACCTCCGCTACTTCAATTGAAGATCCTTTTGCTTGAACAAATGCTGAAGACTGCGATGATCGGTGAATATCTCACAAGATACTCCATATAAATAGGCCTCCAAATCTTCTAGGCATGAACTATAGCAACCAACTCTTAGTCGTGAACATAGTAGTTCTTCTCCTGGGGCTTCAACTGACGAGAAATATATGAAACCACTCTTCCCCCCTGCATCAACATATAGTCAATCCCAACTCTTGAAGCGTGACAATAGACGGTATAAGAACTTGAAGCTGATGGTAACACCAATATTAGAGCTATGGTCAAAGTTTACTTGAGCTCTAGAAAGCTCTTCTCGCACTCGTCTGACCATTCAAACGGAACACCTTCTGACCATACAACTCTTGAACAACCAGCAATAATAAACCACCAAACCAAGGACACTACGAATTTCTATAGCTGAGGTTGGTCTAGGCCTACTCTGTACCATGTTTATCTTCTTGGGGTCGACCTGAATACTGTCACTATACACCACGTGCCCCAAGAAAGCCACTAAACCAAGCCAAAACTTACACTTGGAGAACTTTGCATAAAGATTCTCCTGCCTCAATCTTTGTAATACTACTCCCAAATGTTGTGCGTGCTCCTCATGTACAAGTACACCAGAATATCATGAATGAATACAATAACGAACGAATCCAGATAAGGTCGAAATACACTGTTCATCAACTGCACGAACATTGTTGGGGCATTGAACAACTCGAAAAATATGACAAGAAACTTGTAGTGCCCATATCTAGTCCTGAAAGAAGTCTTCATAATATCTGAATCCCTGATCTTCAACTGGTACGCGAACGGAGATCAATCTTTGAGAACACCCTCACTCCCTAAAGCTGGGGATACTTTTTTTCATAGTTAGTTTGTTCAAATCTCTGTAATTAATGCACATCCTCATTGTGCCATCTTTCTTCTTCACAAATAGAACAGGTGCACTCCACGGTGATATACTAGGACGAATAAACCCCTTATCTAGGAGTTCCTAGAGCTACTCATTCAACTCTTTCAGCTCTACTAGTGCCATACGATATGGGGAAATGGAAATGGGTTGAGTGTCCGGCACCATATCAATACCAAAATCAATGTTCCTGTCCAGTGGCATGCCCAGCAAGTCTGCAGAAAATACATCGGGAAACTCCCTCCCAACTCGAACATAATCAATTCTAGGAGTCTCGGCTCTGACATCCCGCATAAAGGTTAGATATAACAGGAAACCCTTCCCAACCATATGCTGGGCCTTTAGGAAAGAAATCACTCTACTAGGGACATGATCAGTCACACCACGCTACTCGATCCCCGGGACACCTGACATTGCCAAAGTGATTGTCTTAGCATGGAATTCTATAATAGCATGACACGGAGATAGCCAATCGATGCCCAGAATAACATTAAAGTCTACCATGCTAGATAGTAATAAATCAACTCGGATCTACAGACCCCCAATGGTCACCAAACACGACTGATATACATGGTCCACAACAATAGTATCACCACCAAGGTAGATACATGAATAGGTAAGGCAAGAAACCCTCGGGCCGTATCCAAATGATGAGCAAAATTTGAGGACACATAGGAATAGGTGGAACCGAGATCAGATAATACTGAGGCATCCCTGCAGTAGATTGAAATAACATTTGTCCTGCCGTGAAGAGCATAAAAGCGAGCCTGACCTCTGCCTGATCGGCCTCCCCCTTTAGGGCGACCCCTGGCTGCCTGACCCTCACCCCTAGCTGGTGGGGTTGGTGATGAAGAAACTGGGCTAGAATATCACTACCAGAAAATGTACCTATTGCAACATATTTTGAAACGGATTAACAATCGTTGCCATAGATCATGTATGGTAACGGTTCTAACCGTTACAGTAGCATTTATCTGATATCAGCACACTTTACCTATAGAACTATTGCAATTGTTAAACAACCGTTGCCATAGATTCATCTGGCGCAATGGTTATACGAACCATCCCAATAAAACAATCTACGAGAACGCTTTCGTTGTAAGAAATTCTGTTGGAACGATTATTTATCACCGCTTTATTTTCCCTCATAAATTTTATTACACCCACCAAAACAACCCCTATTGATTTTATTTTTTAATTTTTTAATAATATTAATAATACATATCAAATAAAAATCTTTTTGGCACCTAATTTCCCATTAAATGGATATCTGCTATGCGATACCCCAAAACACTTAGGTCATCTTCTTCTTCACTAAACACCGAGAAATTAGTGCCCCCATCTCTCTCTCTTAAAATCTTTGATCTTCTCCTTTGATGACCTAGGCCATCTTCTCAAAATCTTGCTAAAAACTCCGATACTCCCATATCTCTCTCTCCAATGACATAGGGTTCGTTGTTTTTGTGAGTGTCTGAACAAATTGGTTTTGGGATTTTATTCTAATTAGTGTCAAGAAGTTGTGGTGAAGCTCGGGTTCATTTGTTTAGTGTCTATAATCGAATTTCTGGTGCTGAAGCTCGAAGAACAACTTCACATTTCTGGAGTTGAGTGCCTGAAGCTATTGCGTAGCCCATGCACTCATCGACGCATCAAGTCTGATTTCTCTACGCTTAAACTTGTGTCATTTTCTGAATTTTGAGGGATTGTGATTGATTAATCGAATAGAAGACTGAAATTCATTACTATTATTTGGGATCGATCGATTTGAATCTGTGAATTCGACTCACGTAGTTTAAGCTTGATATTTTTAACCGTAACTCCTTTTCGGTGTGTTTGCCTAGAACTCTTTTTTTTTTGTGGGAAATTGGCGTGAGGAAGTAGTAAGAGAAATATAGCAAACCTAATCAATTACACGACGTGTCAATAGTGTCTTAATCATATTGAAGTTACTTTTAAGTGATTAATAGTTGATAAGTTACTTGAGAAAATATTAAGTTTATTCTCTTTCTCCCTTCAATTTTTTCTGTTTCTCTATGCCCATCGCTTTATTTTGGTTTCATGAGCATGGAAGCATGCAACAGTTAGTAGTAAGTTTAAGAGGTCCAGATTGTTTCATCTCATTCCTTATCCTATATGTATCCACTATAACAAGTTTTGATGTAAGTGATTGAGGATAAATTAATTCTTCATTTTCTTCTAATAGTGTGAGCTTAACTTCATTTTTGATCCAATGATAAAGATAGCATCCACTCTAACATGCCTAAAACTTGAAAGATACATCTACATTTCTGTTTACTTTCTGTAGAGTACTCTTTTTTGTGGTCTTGAAGAAGCATCATACGAAAGGGTTGCTTTCCCACTTTGTGGATCCTTTCAACAAATCATGCATTAGATGGGATAAGAATAATTCAAGCCACATACACTGTACAATTGGGAAACCGATAGTTCATCTTTGCTGGGATTACATTGCCAAACTTGCAGACGACTGAGCTGGTGTTAAAGGTTTTCTAACTGTTTACATATTTTTTACGTTGGTATTGAATCATTTACTATTTATATTTGTTATAGGAAAGACTTGAAAATGTTAGTTGTCAGATTGTAGTTCTATCTAAGCCATATGTTGCAGTAGCACATCCAAGCATTCTGCCAAGGAAGAAAAGTGAAGTGGTCCACACAATGGGGTACAAAATATAAGTTACAGGACTGGGCGGCTTAATAACAATCAGTTTTGACTAGCTATGGAGTTCTGCAACAAACATTTGCCAAGTTGAAAAATGTCGTTACTGGTTCTCTTAGATAGGTTATCGGAAGGACATTGTTCTTATTATTTTCCTGTGAAAATATTCTAAACAATATACCTTATACATGTTGAATAGATATGTTCTCTAATTTGATTGCAATACGTCGCACCGAGTCTACTATTACCACGGTAATTGAAAAAAAAATCACATAATATGTCCACCCCGCGCTATAGCACAGGGCACTATCTTTCTAGTTATCTTAGAAGTGACCTGCTAGTGTAAGCTGTTTCATCAAAAAGTTAAATTGCTTTAGTTCACGAGCTACGATTAATCTTAACTTGACTTTTTGTTTTGGTTTAGTGAGTCTGTCAATAATTTTCCAGATAGTCGAATGTTAGGTCAGCGGGAAATGTTCCATGGTCAGGTATGAGTTTCAAACCTGTCCTCTTCGCTTCCCAAGATATTTAGGGAAATGGGCCTTGTCGGCCACAGAAAGGCCGTAGTACCCTAGGCCTGACAGAATAATGAGAAGAAAGAGGCTAAGGGACTAGACCCATCACTAAAAGTTGTAGAGCTGGTCGTCTTTCATATCGATCCATTGAATCAGCGCGTCGTGCTATAATCGGACACTTCCATCGTGCTATGAGCGGACAATTCCGAAGAAATGGTAAGATATGGGTAAGAGTTCTCGCAGATATCCCTATTACCGGGAATTCTCGATGCTTTTCGTTGCCCAGTTTCGTAAACAAGGGAATGACCCCTTTTTTACTTTCAACCAATATTTTTATTTATCTATAAGGAGGCTACAGATCCCCAAAAGTATTTCTGGTTCTTCAGATTGATCAAGAAATTAAAATTTGCCATTTGTCTTTATGAAAATTCTTAAAATCCATGAATGAGTTCTATGAACTTCATATTTCAAGCAACTTAATGAACAACATGACTTGGGGTTAATAAGGTTTTGGAATCAACTCGGATTACACATCTTTTAGTGGTATCTTTCGATTTCTTTGAGAGAAAATGCAGATTTTTGGTTCTTTTAAGCTCATCTTCTTGAAGAATTTTCTTCCTTTTATTGTTGCTGATAATGTTCTTTAAATTTTCATCATTTTGTGTCTTTGTAGGTAGGTAAATACATTTGGTTAACTTACAGGGAAGTGTAGTGTATGATCTACTGCTGAAAGTTGGAGCTTCTATTCATGTCTGCGGTGTTAAGCAAGAGTTGCATTCTTAATAACTTTTCTGAATATGCTCGAAAGAGTAAATTGTTCTCTCTTTTCTTTTTACATCTATATTGTGTGTTGTTTGCAATAATTTGACTGGTATCATATGTTACATTTACTGTATTCTCATAGCTACAGAGAAGGGCTCATTGGGTTTTAAGAGAAAGACCTTTTTTGCCTCAATAGTGTAGAAGCCTCAACTTTGTATACCATGCGTATCTCTTGGGATATTATCTTAGGTATTGTCTATCTTCATTCGATATACAGTTACTTCGCCGGGGGGGGGGGGGGAGAGGAGGTGGGGAGTTAGCTACTTCACAAGATCGAAAATACTGAAAAACATCTTTTTTTTTCAAGGACAAGATGATATCAAACTCATTTACTACTTTTTTACAGGAATGGTCACTTGGAAATTTTAGTCGTCAGGACTCAAGTATTGCTTCAATCCAAATCATGTGTTGCAACTGCACTGTCAGGTCTTTCGTCAAGGTAGGAAATGGTCAAGACACTGTTGAGTCGAACAGGATATGCAACAACCTATAATACTAGATGACTTGATCACAAATAATTTTTGGGCAACTGTAGAGTACAACAGAATGCAAATACAAATAATTTTTGGGCAACTAGAGTACAACAGAATGCAAATAATGAGAACCTTGCAACAAGAAGTAGCGAATTGGAAAAATGCACGGGCATCACTTCTCTAGTACAATTAGAAGAATAAAAGGGAAGATGCAACTAACCTATTCTCTACTAACAAAGTTACAATTAGAGAAAATTCTACGTACCCATTTTTATTTAATGACTTTATTATTGCTCTTTTGTAGGTGGAGAAACAGCAGAAAGGGAAGATGGAGAAGGTGGAGCAACTGAAGAAAGGGAAGATGGAGATAGTGAAGATATAGATCTTACTTAAGAAGAACTTTGAGTTGTTGTCGATATTCTTATAGTCTTTTGTTATAGCATTTGAAACATTAACTTTTGAAATGTTGAAATTTAAGACTTATGTAATTGGGTTAAGAAATTTATGATATTATCGTTATTCTTAGCTTATTGAATACAAAATATTATTAAGTGTTTTATCTTTTTATTTATATAATTTCTAGGTTATAGTTATAAATATTTGCAGGTGATAATGTAAATTAAACGTTTAAAATAGCCTAATAGAACCGTTGCAATAAGTACAAATATCATTGCCATAGACATTGGATAGGTCTTGCAAATCGTTCCATAAAGTGTGACAAACTCATGAAATAGAAACAAAACCGTTACAGTAGCGCAATAAAACTGTTACAATAGCTGTAAACAAATGTTGCAATAGCTTACATAGCCGTTGCAATACACTATATTGTAACAGTTTCCAACCATTGTAGTAAATAATATGGTAAAGGTTTACAACCGCTGCATTAACTATACGGTAACGGTTTTTGACCATTGCTATTGAATCTAATACTCATTGCTTCAGATAGAGGGAAAACTGTTGCGATAGCTGGATCTATAGCAATGGTGTTGTCAACTGTTGCCGAAACCGTTGCCGTAGATCTATTGACACGCGTGCGGATGTCACGGTTGCTGAACCGTTCCAATACCTCTGTCGCAACGGTTTTCTTATCAATAGAAACGGTTTACCAACCGTTGCCATAGGCGTTCTTTCCAATAGTGTGTTAGGGCTGACCCCTCTGGTGAGATGAGCTGGCAATACGGCGAGGACACTCCCTTCGCATATGCCCAAACTCTCCACACTCATACTAACTCTAAGGTGCTGGGGACTGGGACTGAAGGGAACCTCTCACGCCAGAGTAGCTAGGTGATGCACTCGGCCTGGAAGAACCGTGAGCAGATGGAGCATAAGAAAAACTCTATGTTGGAAGAGCGCTTAAAGATGGCTGACTCTGCTCAGAACCCTGATAACCGTGAGCAGAAGTTCCACCTTGGTACTAAGCTCGAGCTAACTGAGGGTTCTTGAAAGAACAACCCCGACCCTGTTGGAACTGGCCCCTCAAATGAGCGCCACTAAAACTGCCAGAACCTTGAGGCCTCTTGGCCTCCCTCCCCTCCCTATCCTAATGGAATTCCCTCTCAATATCAGAAGCAATATCAACTGCATCATCAAAGGAAATACTCAGAACTCTCTCCCGAGTCATCAGAATATGAAGGTGATAATTCAGACAATCAACAAACCTCTTAATCCTCTCCCGATAAGTCGGAACTATCCATGAGGCATGACGAGCCAACTTCATAAATCTCGTCTCATATTGAGACACAATCATATCTCCCCAGTGAAGCCACTCAAACTGTCTATGCAGCACCTCCTTCTAAGACTGTGGTATCCATGTCTCCAAGAAGAGAGTGGAGAACTCCTGCTAAGTCAAAGGTGCTGCATCTGCCGGCCTACACTGCTCATACGCCTCCCACAAAGTGAAGGCCGCTCCAGTAAACTGAAATGTAGTAAAAGCCACACCGTTAAACTCAAGAATCCCGGTTGTCCGAAGAATACGCTGACACTTGTCAAGAAAACCCGGGCATCCTCGCCCTGAGCACCACTAAAAGAAGGAGGCTAAAGCCTACTGAACCTCTCGAGGCGACGCTACTCATCGTTTGGCATAAATAGAACCTTGTACTCCTGACATGCTACCACTAGCTGAGTTGGACGTGCTTCTGCAGTTTGTAATCCCTGCACAACCTGCATAGATATGCGAGCAGTGGGGGCTTGATTGCCTCCCCGGCCTGTGAAGCAGCTGCTGCTGCTGTGGTGGCTGAAACCACCTGAGCCAGGCCTGTACAAAATATCAATGTCTGGCCCAATGTCTCTTGGAGACCCAGTATCACAATGGGCACAACTGGTGCCTGCACTGGTGCTGCTGGAGCCTGGTCCTGAGCTGGGGCAACTAAAGGATCCACAGGTGCTGCCCCTGCTGCTCTTCCTCTACCACGACTGCGTCCACGGCCTCTGGTAGCCTCAGTAGGTGGTACCGGTGGCCGTCCGGCACGTTCGGTAGGTGGTGTCTTTACCATCTATGAGAGAATAGAATAAAGAGAAATTTAGTATTCGGGTCAACAAGTTCGCATGACAAGAATTTCAACAATGTGAAATTTTCATAGCAAGTTCTGCAGCCTCACAAGGATAAGTACAGACGTCTCTGTACCGATACACGATACTCTACTAAACCGGCTCAAGACTTGCGAAACCTAGTAACCTTTGCTCTGATACCAACTTTCACGGCCCCAAATCCTGGTCGTGATGCCGCCCAATATGATGCTAGGCAAGCCCGACCAATTAATCACTCTCAATTCCTTATCTAGAATTCATTATTAATTAATAGGATTTAATGCCAAATAACATGATTATAACACTGTAACAGTAGATAAAATAGTGCGGAAAACCTATAAAATATCACTACAAATCCCACCGATCTGGTGTCATGAGCAAAGAGCCTCTACTACAAGTTTGCGTAGTAAACTATACATTGAATTGTCTAGAATGCGGAAAATAAAAGAGCATAAGGGGAGAAATCGGGTCCTGCAGAAGCCATGCAGCTACCTCGATGACTCCGGTGATAATCTGGACAGCAGCAGAAAGCTCAACTATGCCTCCGGGATACCTGTATCTGCACACATGGTGCAGGGAGTAAAGTGAGTACTCCTACTCAGTCAGTTATAGCAATAGAAAATGATTGACGGACAGAAAATTCGTAAAAACACTACGCAATTCTATATTAAAACCGTAAGAACATTTAAACAAAAACTGAATGAAGAAGTAAGTTAAAAATACTTTAAGCTAATAACTAACTCATTTAATCCTCACGATAACCGAGTTCTTAACTATTCCATTGCAGCGTGCAGCCCGATACACATAGTGTACTGCTGCAGCGTATATATACATATATATATATATATATATATATATATATATATATATATATATACATACATACATACATACATTCATACATACATATATATTTCCGCGGCGTGCACCCCGATCAAATAATAATAGTCGACTGCGGCTCACTGGGGGTGCGCAGATTCCAAAGAGGCTCCTACAACCCAGGCGCTAAACTACTGCGGCGTGCAGTCTGATCCGTAAAAATATATACTGTTGCGGCATACAACCCGATCCAATAATATAATGATGTGGTGTGCAGCACAATCCGTATCAATATATATATATATATATATATATATATATATATATATATATATATATATATATATATGCTAATGTGGCATGCTGCCCGATCCATATCATATCAAATACCCTCACAATGGGGTTCTAGACCCTCTTAGTCAATATAGACTTGGCCTCTCGGGAATACTAAGATAAGACGGGGTTCCCAACCCACTTGTTATTCTCATTAGGATTTACCAATTTCTAAAGCTGGTTCATATTATATTTCAAAGTGAAGAATAGATTCCGGAGAGGCTCCTACAGCGGCGTGCAGTCTGATCCATACAAATATATACTACTACGGCATATAACCCGATCCAATAATATACTGTTGTGGTGTGCAGCACAATCTATATCAATATATATATATATATATATATATATATATATATATATATATATATATATATATATATATATATATATATGCTAATGTGGCATGTAGCCCGATCCATATCATATTAAATACCCTAAAAATGGGGTTCTCGACCCCTCTCAGTCAATATAGACTTGGCCTCTCGCGAATACTAAGATAAGACGGGGTTCCCAACCCACACGTTATTCTCGTTAGGATTTACCAATTTCTAAAGCTGATTCATATTATATTTAATAGTGAAGAACATGACTGAGGGTGTGTTTTAACAAGTACGGTGAGATAAACTAGTAGAAATTGCCCTAAGGGTTCTACAGGTCGGCACAAAGCCTCAAACATGGCAACTAACCCACACTACTATGAAATTAATTAAGTCCTAGTCAAAATATGGACGATTCATCAATCGAGATGGACTAATTCTGAATCCCCAACAATACCAGACCCCACACTCATCACGCAGCGTGTGTCTCATCTGAACATAGCACTATGTTGTGCGAATTTGGGGTTTTGAACCCTCAGGACATCATTTGTAACCATTACTCACCTCAAGCAGGCCATACTCCTAGCTCACTACTCCCTTGTCTCGCAAATAAACCTCCTCGAACGTCGAACCTGATCAAAACCCCAAGGAACACGTCACAATAGGTTAAGGGAGTACAACCCAATCCAAAAGACTAAAAAAATATCGAAAATCACGAAGTTTGCAAAACTCGAGCCCCAGGCCCACTTCTCGAAAAATTAGAAAATTTACATCACCGGATTTCTTATCTTGCCATGAGTCTATACATATCAAATTTACCAAAATCTGAGGTCAAATGCTCTCTCAAACCCTGAATTTACATTCAAAAAGTCAAGCCCGAATTCTTCCCCTTTTAAGCAAATTTCCATGAATTTAGGTGTTGAATTCATAATTACATGATGTTTATAGGCCATATGACTCAGCTTCAATCGATTCTATGTCGAAACCCTCTTTAATCCTCGTCAAACGCACTCCAAGTTACTTTAAAATGTTATTAAAAACCCTTATGTCCAGGCCTCTCTTCCTCTATGCAATCGCAGCCCTAGGCTTGCGATCGCAATGCACAAAAATCTCCAGGCCTTAGATTACCCTATGAGATTGCAGCATGCCCCATATGATCGTAATGCAAAAGGTCCTCAACCTATGTGATCGCATTGAACAAATACCACTCAAGCCCCCGAGTTCACTTAACACTATGGGGTCGCAACCATTACTATGCAATCGCATTGCACAACCAAACAACCCCTAAAAATCCTCTTATACGATCGCAACACTCCTTCTGCAATCGCATAGAGCAAAAAGCGCTGCTACAGCTGATGCATTTTCTAAAACTTTTTTCCCAGCTTAAAACCTCCCATTATCCATCCGAAATTACCACGACGCCCCCGACACCTCAAACAAAAGAACCAACATATCCTAAAACATCATACAAACTTGCTCCAATCATCAGAACACATAAAAAAATGCAAAAATCATCAATTCTCATCGGATTCAAGCCTATGTTCTTCTAAAACTTCCGAAATACGCATTTGATAAAAAACTCCGACTAAAATACTTCTGAATCATATAAAACTTTGCACACACATCCAAATAATCTGACAAAGCTATTAAAACTCTCAAAATTCCATTCTGATCATTGGATCAAACTCTCTCCTATCAACCGGAAACCGCCAGAATACTAACTTTGCTAATTCAAGCCTATTTCTACACCAGTCATCCACAACCACTTCCGATCACTCTCCTAAGTCACAAATCATCCCCCAAACCTAACCGAATCACCGGCAATCGCAATCAAGCTCTCTAACCCAAAAGTCAACATCCGATTGACTTTTCCCAAACAAGCATTCCTTAAAGAGACTAAGTGTCTTATTTTCTATCAAAACCAATTCGATTTAACTCTAATGCACTGAATACCGATAATGAAATATGGAGATGTATTAAATAGGAAAAATGAGGCGGTAACTCAAGAGACGAAGGGTTGGGTCGTCACATAGTGTATCCTTATAATTTAAGTGGAGAACTAACTTTAAATATAGCATAATTACACTCACTTGCAGTTTTAAAGTATTGCAACCTTAAATGTATCCTCTATTACTGAGCTTTCGGTAAAACCGTATGTTTTAGGTGGTTATATCGATCCTTCAAATTAATACATAATTCAAGTTGATCTTTTACGGTTAAATATTTAGTTTTTAACCCTTCATGTAGATGAGGAAGAAGGAAAATTATGGGCTTTGCTTTATCGTAATTTGATGCTTTATTTCCTTGTATAATAGTATTTCCAAGACCTTTAGCGTCAAGGTGAATTTTAGTATCAAGGACCCATGATAAATAGTTCTTCCTGGTGATGTCATGTGCCACAAATTCAAGTTTTGATATATTTCACATAGTAAAAACTATCATAAAAGATAAATAAGTTAGAGAAATATTTATATTAATAAACAATTGATGAAACAAACGAGTAAGAGAAAAAACGAAAATAGAGCTATATCATATCAGTAACCTAATATTTTGTTTTATTCTGTCCATAAATTAAAACAACATACTGTTTTATTTCACTTTATATAATTGATATATCTATGTGTTATTAAGAACTATCTTTTATAAATTTATTTATGATTTACAAATCAAATGAGTTCCTGATACTATACTGACATTGCAATAGGATTCTTAAATCACTACTAGAATTTAGAAAAAAGCAATCAAAGTTGATCTGTGGAGAAAAACGACCAAAGTTAGTCGCTAAACTAGCGAAAATAATAAAATAAATAAAAGAAACAAAAAAGTGACCAAAGTTGGTCGCTACTTGATCGCTATATTAGTCAAAATGTTTACTGGACTGGTCAGACTTGCTTGGTCAAACGTTAACTGAGATTAGCGACCAATGTTGGTCGCTAATGTGGGATCCACCTACAAAATTTTAATAATTATATTATTATTTTAAAAATTTATAAAATATATATATACATAAAATAAAAATAGCGACCAGCGTTGGTCGCTAGTTAAAGGGTAGGCATATAGCGACAAACTTTGGTCGCTTAAATGAGACACAGTTATACAATTTTAATAATTATATTATTAGTTTAAATGTTATATGAAATATAATTAAATTTGATTTAAATATACGACCAACATTGGTCGCTAAACTACATTCTTGAATAAATAGCAACGAAAGATGGTCTTTATTCAGGTCAATAATGGTCAAAATTAAAAATTACTGTTGTATTTACTATCTAAATAATATAAATGTAGGCTGTTAATACTTTTGAAATACAAAGGAAGAATTGTACTACGAATCATACATGTCTCTTTCTCTCTCTCTCTCTATTTATATATATATATATATATATATATATATATATATATATATATATATATATATATATATATATATATATATATATATATATATACACATATATATATACACATATATAAATATTCGCATATAATATACTAGTTTCTCGGCACGTGCATTGCACGTGTATACCAAATTATGTAATATATAATTTTGTAATTAATATTAGTATTATTAAAATAAAAGTTTGAGTAAACATATTTAAATAAGAGGATAAATTACAAGTTTCTATGAATAACCAATATAAATAGCGATGCCAGTAGTGTTTCTACATTATCTCTCAATCTCAACCAAACTTCCCCTGATGTCCAACTCTTCTAATGAAAACCTTACTCCTCCCAAACCTCCTAATTTAATCTCACCCTCAAATGCTACCACATGGAATTCACTAAGTCACAGTTTAAAAGAAAAAATAATAGAAGGATTGAGGAAGGAGAAATCAACTTGGCAATTGATGAACAAACTCCTCCTCTGAATCACTGTAACCAAATTCCCTCCAAACAACATCCCAAAGATGATCATCAAATCCAATTATCTCCAGAAGAGCTCCAACGTATATATTCTCCCTGGAAATATTCTACAATAATAAAATTGCAAGGGATGAGGATTCAACATCAACTTCTGAAAAGGAAGATCAAAGATCTAAGGAAGTTAAAAGAAAATTTCCCATTGATTGACTTTGGACATGATTATTATATTACTGAGTTCCATAATGAAGATAGTATGTTCAAAGTGTTACACCAAGGACCTTGGTTTATATTTGGTCATTTTCTCTTTGTCCAAATATGGATCCCTAACTTCATAGCATCAAGAGCAATGATCTCTACTACAACTATTTGGATCAGATTTCCACAACTACCCACAGAATTTTATGATAGCCAAATACTAACCAAGGTGGGAAATAAGATTAGCTAATTATTAAAAATTGATGCATGTACCACTTCTACTCTTAGAGGCTGCTATGCTTGATTATGTGTGGAGGTGCCATTAGATTCACCGGTGACACCCTTTGTTTTTATTGGAAGCCATAAGCAAGAAACTTATTATGAAGGTTACAAAATCTTATGCCAAAGCTATGGCACACTAGGACACGCCGTTGTCTCATGCAAGTACAACACCCAATACTCTACTCACACGAGCCCTAAGGAAGAACATGCCATTGGCAAAAACGAAATTATGGCCTCCAATGGGATTTACTCTAACAAAGAGGTATCATTGCCCAAGAAAGAAATCTTGCACGCAGTGACATTCCCCAAGAAGTAGAAACCCATGTATATCCCCAAGCCTTCTCCAACCAATATTGGTAAGATACTTTATCTTACTACACACAACCCAGGTATGTCTTCAACTCCTACTCTATACAGTAATTCGAATAAGGTAGCTACTATTTCCTCAACCTATCCTAATACTAATCATGATAAGCTAGCTAATAAAACTATTAAAACTAGCAACTCTTTTATTGTATTGGACACTCCGCCTAATTACATTGCTAATGAGCCAAACCACATAGGAGCTAACAGACAATCTTGCATGGAAATAGAGGTGGCACTTAAAGAGCTTATTAATGGACACTTGGCACATCCCCCATTAGGACAATTAGACCACATGCAAGGTACTCATACTCTAGATAACCCTAATACTACCATTAATCAAACTAATGCAAACATATTACAAGACCCCACACGTCTAATATTTCAAATGACCCCCATAACAACCAGTCTCCTAATTTAATATCTTGCATGGCCTTAAACACTTTGAAAGATGCTTGCAACCACGTGGTCTTAGAAACCTCCGCCCCCACCCAACTGGCCAATTACAAACTCCACTCTTACCCAACACAATCTTCCCTAAATCTTAAGCACACTACTACAAGTAACCTTATTAATTGCAAGACGGATATCAATGCTAGCACCTCCACACTCAACAGTCCCTCTCCTCCTAACCTAAGTATATCTACAAATAGTGCTACTATTAACTCTGATCTTTCTAAACACAATGCCCAGATTCCCCATAACCCAACGAAGGAGATCAATGCTAGTTCAAATCCTAAGACATCGAAGAGCTCTCAACATGTCCAATTCACCATTTCCTCCAGATCATGTCCAAAACAACCATACCTACTTATCCACCCCCCACTACCCCAAGATCACCAACCTCTCTCGGGTAGAACATGCCTTCATGGGCCATGCAATAATGTTCAGCTTAATACTCAATGGCTACGACACGGTAGTTGTCCTCCAAAACTCACACTTCCTAGACCAGCTTGTATTAGAGGGGATAAACATGGCCATGAACAATTACTTCAACCATGTTTGGTTGAACAACACACTTCATCATCTAGCCCCATATCTCAATCTCAACCCAGCTCAGAATATGATGGGCCACTGGAACCTCCCACCTCATTTCAATCCCATTAAGTCAGAACACATTCCAGTAGATCTCCCATTCTTTCTTCCGGTGGAGATCAACACCATGAATCCCATCTTCGTCCCACGGACAACCCCATTGGACCCATTAGCTCCAAAAATTAACCTACCGCAACCACAATCACCACCCCCACAGCCTCCCCTACAATAACATTTGAATGTCAAACAAGAGAATCCTCCCATGCACCAGCAGATTCCACCCCCTCTCAATGTTCAAGAACAAAACAATGTAGAGATGGAGGAGGAAGAGGAAGAAAACCTAATGGGGCCAGGACCAGTCCTAGAATTTTCAAGTCTAACTGAGGTAAAAGTCTACCTATTTCAGGAACAAGAGGAAAAAAGACATGTTCTAAGTTGTCTAACTGCGCTTCACAAGTTCACAATAGACGTTCACCCCCCAAAAGACCCAACAGTGCGCAAGCATGCTATGATCTTAGTCCCTTCCTTGAGGAGGAACCCAATTTCACATTCCGATAAAAGTAATGGGAACCCTCCTAACCTTCCAAATATGCATAGAACCTCCAATGTTTTAATTTGGAATATCCGTGGTGGAAACAATGAGAATTTAATAATTAACGTTCGAGAGTTGCTTAACACAAACAAGCCTTGCATGGTAACTCTCCTGGAAACAAGGATGGAAAGTCACCTTTCCCTCTTGAGTGACTTTAATTTCTCGCAAATGATAGAGGTCCCTAGTGAGTGGCAATCTGGTGGTATGGACTTTCTTTGGGACGCGGAAAAGGTTAGGTTCACGATTTTGTGAGAAACATTCAAGAAATCTATGCCATGATTGAGGTAATTCCTTCCGAAACAACTTGGCTATTCTCTTCTGTTTATGCTAGCACTAAATTATAAAAACGTAGAGAAATGTGGAATAATATTAACAAGATTAAGAACTGAGTCAATGGACCATGGCTTCTAGGTGGTGATTTTAATGAGGTCTTTAGTTGTAATGACAAATATGGTTGTAATAAAGAATTTTGGAATAGTATTAATAATTATAACGTACTAGACCTTGGCTATAAGGGGTGTAAGTATACTTGATCGAATCATAGGAAAAGATATAAGGGTCTTATTTTGGAGAGGTTAGATAGAATTTTTGTTAATAAAGAATGGATTAACTTATATCCTAAAGCCATAGTTTGTTTTCTCCCAAAAACACATTCGGATCACAATCCTCTTCTATTAAGCTTAAAACCAAAGCAAGCCATTGGTAGAGATAAACCCTTTAGACTTGAGACTATTTGGTGTAGACATCCATATTTTGTTAATATTATTAGATCAAACTCGACTAGTAATGATCTTGTGAATACCCAGAATGATTCCACAAAAAATGTCCTATTTTGAAAAAAAACCTTTGGTGATATTTTTTTTTAAAAAGAAAATCTTACTGGCCAGATTAAGCATCCAAAACTCCCCCCACTATTTGCATAGTGATTTTCTACAAGAGCTTGAAACTTATCTAAAACTTGAGTACAATAACATCCTTCATATGGAAAATGATTTTTGGAAATTAAGATCGAGAAATAATTGAATAAATGATGGGGATGCAAATACAAGATTTTTCACATTACTATCTCAAATCGAAAACGTCGCAATACTATCATGTATTTTGTTAATTATAATGGTGATATGATTACTGAACCTAATGAAATTATTGAACACTCCCTTAATTTTTTTAGTCTAGCCTTCTAGAATGCTCAAGTTAGTTCACCATTACACTCCTTGATAACTAACCCCTCAAAGGTTGATAATGTCAAACTCAATAGCCTAGACAACCCTTTTTCTATTAATGAAGTTACAAAGGCTATCTTCTACATTAAAAAATTTAAACCCCCCGGGCATGATGAAATTCATCCTTTTTATACAAAAAATATTTGTACATCATCAAAGACTCCTTTATACATTATTATAAACAAGTCTTAATACTCAAACCTTACCTGATGGCATAAATGATACCTACTTATTCCTTATTCCAAAATTCCCTAATGCAAAGAACCTTAAGAATTTCAGGCCAATAGCCCCTTGTAATACTGCTTACAAGGTTATTACTAAGATCATTGCTAATCGTCTTAAACCCTTCCTCCCAAGTCTCATAAGCCCCCTATAATGTAGCTTCATAAAGAATAGACATACTTGTGATAATGCTATCATTATTCAAGAGCTAATGGGCACTCTTAATAATTCAAAAAACTCTAATCTAAACATAATCATTAAATTAGACTTGGAGAAAGCTTTTGATAGAATTGAATGGTATTTTATCTACAAAGTCCTTCACTTTTTTAACTTCCCTCCAAAGGTTTCAAAACTTATCATGTATTACATGACTACTAATTCAATTGGGGTCCTAGTAAATGATACAAAAATAAAATACTTCCAACCCAACAGGGGTATTAGTTAGGGTGACCCTCTCTCGCCCCTACATCTTTATCCTTTGTATTGAATTATTCTCTAGACTTATCAACCACCAAGTTATATTAATAATTGGGACCCCATCAAAACTGGTCCTAGAATCCCTACTTTTTCCAATCTTTTGTTTTCTGACGGCACTACTCTTATGGGAAAAACTAATAAAAAAATCTCCCAATGTATTAAAAATTGTCTTGATCTTTTCTCTATGGAATCTTGTTTAACCATAAAAAAGGCTAAATCAAAGATCATTATACCCCCACATTGACCTAAAGAGACCTCATGCTACCTACAACCCCTCTTTGGAATAAAATATACTACTAAGTTTGGTAATTACTTAGGCTTTCCCATCCTCAATAATCATCCTAGGGCTAAAGATTTTCAATTCATCAAAGATATGTGACAAAATGGACTTGCCAATTGAAAATGTTCTACACTTAGTATGGCAGGGTGTATCACGCTCGCTACAAGTACACTAGGCTAGAAAGGCTCGTTTGAGTGATTCATAAACCCTAGTCGGGATAAACAAGCAAGGGTTTTACCCTTCTTCCAAAAAAGACCCCCCACTCTATTTACAGAATTCAGTGTAACTTCATATGGGGTACGATCAATACCAAGAAAAAACTTCACCTTATTAAATGGGACATAGTTACTAAAGACAAAGGGGAAGAGGGTCTAGGCATTAGAAAGGCTATTGATAAGAATACCACTTCACTTGCAAGCCTTGTATGGAGACTCTTAAAGAATTCCTCCTCCCCCTGAGGTAATTTACTTATCTACAAATATGCTTCCATAAAAAATGATCTAAACTCCTCCTTTATTTGGAAATTCATTCTCCATGGTTGGAAGATTTGCAATAATGGCATCCTTTGGCACCCATCCTACCTCTCCAAACTCAATATTTGGTATAACAATTGATTTTATAATTTACCCATCCAAAGAAGCATTATTGATGGGCCCATTAATCTAACTGACCTAAAACTCACACTAGGAAACCACCATGCAAACGGGGTTTGGGATATGGGAAAATTTTCTTTTGATCTTCCCCCTAATATTTCCCTTAATATAAATATGACGCCTACTCCCCCTTCTACTACTAAAGTCAATGAACTAAGTTTGAATTGTACCTCCTCAGGTATTTTTACCACCAAATCTTGCTATAACCTATTAGGTCCTAATTATCCAAATAGACACCTTTAGTTTGATTTGGGACCTCCACTGCCCAAGTAAGATTAAAACATTCCTTTGGAAATGTAGCCACAATCGTCTTCCTTGTAGAGCTTTGCTTAAACAAATTGGTATGAACATTGATGAAACATGCACCACTTGTAGGGCGAATATGGAAGACATTAACCATATTTTTTTGTACTTTCTCACGTTAAAAAACTTCTGGAAAAATATGGGAATTCGTCTGAATACAAACATTGACAATGGGAACTGGCTTACCATAATTAAAGATTCCTTCATTAATCATAATCCCTTTGACATTCATTGGAAGACTCTCCTACCTTTCTGCCTATGGGAAATTTGGAAAAATAGAAACAATAATAATATCAATAATCTACAAAACCATGCCTCCATCACATCCATTCCCCACCTTGCATGGCAGTTTCAATTCTTCACAGAAAAATATCAATAAATTAATTACTATTAAGACAATCTGGCATAAACCCCCAGTAAATTCTTTAAAGCTTAACCGTGATGCTGCTTTTTCTATTACTAACAAATCTGCAGGTCTTGGTGGTTGCCTAATAAATAGCAATAGTGATTGGATTGTTGGATACCAAAAAAATACACATGCAGTCTCACCCTTGCATGCAGAATTATTATCACTCCTAGAAGGTCTTAAAATGACAAAAGACTTCAACAACACAACTATGGAGATTGAAACAGATTGCACGGATGTGATTAAATTTTTATTTGACGAAACCTCTAACTTTAAAAATTTAATTGCGGAATGCAGGTGATTAATGCTCCATCAGAAGCTCCTAGCAGTGAATCACAATTTTAGAGAAGGCAATCAAGTGGCTAACAAACTGGCAAGGGAAAGCCTCAAGCTATCAAGAAAAGATAAAAGTGTATTCCTAGCTTGTCCACCTATTTTTATGCACGATGAACTTCACAAGGACAAGCATGGCACTAGTACTAGTTTTAAATCTATTCCTACTGATGTTTGTAATGTCCTAGCTACTATGGGCAACACCAACACCCTTAACTCTTTATCGTAAGGTTGTAACTCCTTTTACTAAAGTTATATATAATATCTATCCTTCAGTTAAAAAGAAACCCAATATAAATAGCGCATGATAACTTATTTATTGAGATTAAGATAGTCGGACATCGTCTAAACATTACCAAGTAATAGTTTTGTTTCTTCTTATTTGAAAAGGTAGCAACGATTGGAAACAAAAGAATCGGAAATTTTAGTTAGCAATTATTTTGAACATTAACAACTAATCTGAAAGATTTTATCCCTTCAAATAAATTTATCTTTTTATTGGTATAAATTGGATATTTAGGTCATTAAGATTATTTTAATTTGTTCGCATTGATATTTTCACTTATACAATAATATAGACATTGAAATAATTCTAATTAGCAAAAAGCAAAATTATTACTAATTGTGTGATTGATTAATCTAAATAATCTGTTAGAAGAGTATAAAATAAATTTACATTAAGCATAATATTTTATAACTAAATATGCATCTATCGGTTGTCATATTACGTTAACAGATACAATTTAGTGCATATTTGGAAAGAAAATAAAGAGAAGGTCATTGTGTTTAATATTCTCTTTCAGCCACTAGTCAAAGAATTGTAAGGAATATCTTATGTGAGATGACTTCCGCGTTATTATATTGAATGAACCCATCACACCATTAGCAAATTATTATATCCACACAACAAAATCACAAAATAGATCAAAAAAACAACGTACAGACGTATCAAATGTAAAATACAGTTGCGTACATAGTAAACTCATCAAAAGACATACGCAATATTTAGTTTATTACAAAAACATAAATATGATCTTTCTAAACAAAGTATTTTATATCACCTAATAACTTGAAAGTAAAGTCCTAAAAGATCTAATACATGTAATTATATAATAACCCATATAGATTTCAATTTAGCAATAGAACAACAAAGTTAAATTTAACATTATTAACAAATTCATTACTAATCACAACAAACATTTATTGCAAAATCATAGAATAACTCTTCTACCCCAATGTCTATATCAGTTGTCTTTCATAAAAAACACAAACGCAGAAATTAATAAATAAATAATAGGGTACCCGATTGTGTTGTCGCTTTCTCTGTGATCTATCACTCTGATTCTTTCTAAATTTTTATTTTCTCAGAATCTCTGGCAAATGTCGTGATTTTATAGTGGAGATCTCTAGGAAGAAGAGAGAAGAATATTGATCTACCAAGGCAGTGCACTACAATCAAAAGATTCGGACATATAGTCACTTGAAAATTAATGTAGCAAAAGAGATAAAATAGCATATCAATGTTATTGCAGTAAATTCAGTAGATGCTAATGATATGAAGCTATTGTTAAAAGATTGATTGGATGTACACTTTTGACATTGCAATCTAATATCTATATACTTTTCCAGCATCAAAGTAATAAAATATATACGTACGTCATTTTCCATCACAAACTTGAGGCAACCATAATTTGAACTTAATGACTTTTAAATTCTAGAATAAATACACCAAGTTTAGAAATTGAGTTCCGAATTTGAATTTTTTTATACAGTTAGTCAATATTTTAATATAAATATAGAATTTACATTAAAGCTACTGAGTTCGAGCACAATGAACTCAAACCATCACTAATATATCAAAATAATTATAATAACGCAAAGAAAATCGTTTATAGCAGTAATTACTACAACACTTTCTCTAACATTGATCTCTAGCATCAACACTTTTACACTTGCTGAAGTAATTGATGTCTATGGCCGGGACAAGGATTTTTTGCACGTCATTATGGAAAAGGCCTTGATACATGTATGGGATGAAGGGACATGAAGCGTTAGTTCGCATCGTATGAAGCGTTAGTGTCTTTTGGTAGTTTTTTTTGTTTAATAATAATTAAATAAGATAGATTAATAAGAAGGGTAAAATAGTAATTCAACGTTTAAGTTTAGGGGTTCCCACTTTTAATATAGTATATATATAGATAGATATACTTATATTTATTCTGCATAACTAATTCATGTATTATTTATTCTTGAATAACTAATATATACATAACTAATACACTATTTTTGACAAGAAAAGACTATTGGTCAGAGAAAAAGTCTCATTACTTATGGCATTCAATCTGTAGCCTTTTCTTTTCAAAATTAATGTGTTATCTTTTATTTAAAAGTAGTCTTAGGTTTACAAAAACTTCCTCAAGAAGTCTTGAAAGCACCTGTATGTGTTTGTGACAACCTAAAGGGTTTTTACTAAAATTTTCCATTTATTCGTGCTTCCGAGACCTTAAAAATCTCGCTTTTAGTTGCCTCGATTTGTGTGCGCTATCCGGGTGCGAAGACGAAAAATTACTATGTTACAAATGTGAATTCTGTGGAAAATCTTCATAATTTTGATACTAATATTAATATAGTTGACTTTGATCAACATTTTGGGTAAACGGACCCGTACCTGTGAAGTGATTGTCTCGGGAGGTCCGTAGAAAAAATATGGGACTCGGACGTATTCCCGAAATCACAATATGAGGTCCCAAGTCCGAATATGGAATTTTGAAAAACCCTACGACGAATTTCGGCTATGACAAATGCCACACACCAGCTCCTGGACTTACCTGGCGGAACTGGCCGGGTGTATTCGGCATGGCGGAGAGTTGGCTAGTGATTTTGAGGCCCCAATGCTTGACGGGAGGGGACAAGAAAGGCCTCTGCCCTTCCATTCCTTGGATAGATAGAGAGGGAGGGCAGAGCTTTTGGTTTTTTCATGTTGTCAAAGAGTTTAACAATATTTTTTTCGTATTTTCAAAGATTTGAACAATGAAAATAGATGGCGAGTGCCTTATCGAATTGATCAGGTCTATTAGGAACAATGTTCAAGTCTACCAGTTTTCTAGGATGCCTCAGCTGCGTACATCGCTGCACTTCCACTTGACACGTATTAACGATAAACGACTCGTCTCGATGTGACATTCTCTTGAATTCTCAAAAAAGAAGTTTACCTGATGAGTTGACCAATTCCTGTACCCCACATTCTCTTTCTTTGCTGTGAAGTGGATGTGGATTCGAACCACACAAGGATTTTTAGTCCAGCTGAGCTACCTGAAAATGAATTAGAAATATAGGTATCAGGCTCGTATTTTTGTTCCGATGCCCAGCACAGGTCTTAAATATGCTTTAAGCACTTTCTGTGAAATTTAGTTGACATTGGATGTTGTTTGATGTGTTTCGAACCTAAATATCTAAAGTTAAAGGTTTATGAAGTTTGAAATGAAAAATGATGATTTTGAGGTTTAATTCATTGAGTTTGATGTTATTTTGGCGATTTGATCGCTTGAATAAGTTCATAGGATGTTATTTAGTTAGTGCGTGTGTTTGGTTGGGATCCCCGAGGGCTCGGGATTTTATTTAGAGGTGGTCGGGGTATTTTTACACTTAGAATGTCATCAGATTTTGATGCAATTATTACACCAACCTTTTCCTCTATGCGATCGCATAGAGTCCCTTTATAGCCATCCCACTTTGTTCAATGCAATCGCATTGAGGCATTATCATTATGTTGTGACGTGTGAGGTGTACGCGAATCAAAAGAGGATTCAATACTTGTTCAAACAGAAGGAATTGAATTTGAGGCAGAGGAGGTGGTTGGAGTTGTTGAAAGACTATGATGTTTCGATCTTGTACCACCCAGGGAAGGCCAATGTGATGGCTGATGTGTTGGGTGGAAAGTCTGCTAGCATAGGTAGTCTTGCCTATATTCCGGTCAGCCAGAGATCTCTTGCTTTTGATGTTTAGGCCTTGGCCAATAGATTTGTGAGGTTGGATATTTCTGAGCCTAGCAGAGTGTTAGCTTGCACGGTTGTTCGTTCATCAATGATGGAGCGTATCCGTAAGAGGTAGTTTGATGATTCCCATTTGTGTGTCTTGAGAGACACGTGCAATGTGGAGGTGCCCAGAAAATGACCTTGGGAGATGATGGTCTATTGAGATTGCAGGGGCGAGTTTGTGTGCCCAATGTTGATGGTATTCGGGAGTTGATATTAGCGGAGGCCCACGGTATTCAGTATTCTGTTCATCCGGGCACTGCGAAGTGTATCAGGATTTGAGGAAGCATCATTGGTGGCACAGAATGAAGAAGGACATTGTTGCATATGTGGCTCGTTGTCTGAACTGTCAGTAGGTTAAGTACGAGAATCAGAGGGCCGGTGGTTTATTTCAGAGGATTTAACTTCCCGAGTGGAAGTGGGAGAGGATTAACATGGATTTCTTTACTGGCCTTCTGATGACTCTGAAGAAGTTTGATGTTGTATGGGTTATTGTGGATAGGCTTACCAAGTTAGCATATTTTATTCTAGTTGACACCACACATTCGTCTAAGAGATTCGCTAAGATTTATGTCACGGAGATCGCTAGCCTTCATGTGGTGCCTATTTCTATCATTTCGGGCCGGGGCCTGCATTTAACCTCGCATTTCTTGAGAGCAGTACAGCAGGAGTTGGGTACCCATGTTTAGTTGAGTGCATCATTTCATCCCAGACGGACGGTCAATCGGAGAGGACTATTTAGATTCTTGAGCATATGCTCTGAGCCTGCATTATTTATTTTGGAGGCTCGTGGGATTAGTTCTTGCCTTTAGCAGAGTTTTCCTATAACAACAGCTACCAGTCAAATATTTAGATGGCTCCATATGAGACATTATATGGTAGGTGGTGTCTATCCCCAATCGGATGGTTTGAGTCGAGATTGGCTCGGTTATTGGGCACAGATCTAGTTCAGGAGGCCTTGGATAAGGTGAATATTATTCAGGACAGACTTCGGTTAGCTCAGTCTAGGTAGAAGAATTATGCAGATCGCAAGGTTAGGGATGCTACTTTCATGGTTGGTGAGTGAGTATTGCTCCGTGCATAGCCTATGAAAGGCGTGATGAGATTTGGAAAGAAGGGCAGCCCTAGGTTTATTAGCCCATTTGAGATTCTTGTTCGCTTGGGACAAGTGGCTTATAGACTTGCCTTGCCACCTAGCTTGTCAGTCATGCATCAAGTTTTTTCATGTATCCATGCTTTGGAGGTATCACGGCGATCCAGCCCACGTGTTAGATTTTAGCACTATCCAATTTTACAAGGATGTGTCATATGAGGAGGAGCCGGTGGCTATTTTAGAATGGGAAGTTCGACGGTGAGGTCAAAAAGTTTTCCTTCGATGCTTGTTCAGTGGAGAGGTCAGCCTCATGAGGCATTGACCTGGGAGTCCGAGTCTGATATTGGGAACCGTTATCCCCATCTTTTTCCCGACTCAATTACTTCTTTCTTTTTTTCGTTCGAGGACGAACAATTGTTGTAGAGGTGGAGGATGTGACCATGTCACGCCCCAAATACGTGGGCATGATCGGCACTCAACCGGGTATCCCCAGTCGAGTGGACCTGGGTGCCTTTCCTATTCCCACGCGTTACCCCACAAATTTTCAATGATAGTTAACCAAAAGATACCAAATTTTAATTAAAAGAATGTAGGATTTCTTTTATATAACCACACATTATGATTAACAGGGGACACCTTTTACAAAACATATATTTGATTAGCAAGGAACGTGGTACACAAGTTTATAGTGCCCAAACATACACTTTTATATATAAGTCCTGACCCACATACCACTGTCTACGGAGCCTCTACGAGAATGATAGTACAACAATTGCTGGTGATAAGGCCTTGGCTATACCTTTACCAAAAGATAAAAACTCAAAAATACAACAACAGGAGTGGCGTAGGCCATACATGGCCCCAAAATGAAAGGGGCTCACCAAACTTGAATACTGCCGATAGTGGGGAGGAGGAGGAGCTACAAACGGTGGACTGGAGTGCCTGCCACGGATCCACCTACAATCATAACACGAATGTAGCGCCCCCGGCAAAAGGGACGTCAGTATACTTGAATTGTACTGGAATGTATGAACTAACTTTGTCCCAAGTAAACTAAAGCCAAATTGCATGAACAAGTATAGAATAGAACAACAATAGTACAAGTACAACAAGGAAGCGACAACCAAACATTTCACAACAATTATTCACGTTGTCATACAAAGGGCCAATCAGTTCCCCACATGTTACAAACTCTTCTGTTCTCTCCTTTCACTTTTTCATATTTATCATTTCAAGATTCATATTCATATCAATAGTGATATTGGATCAGATTTCCACCCTTATTGCCTCTTCCACCCTTATTACCTTGGCCACCCTTATCACCCCAACCCACACCTTATTTCCCCATGTTGCAGCGCGCCACCTGACCCCGCCTGACAGTTTTCAATTCACAACACCAAACAACACAACAACAAGTACGAGAAATCAACCATGGCACTTTGTTAAAGTAATTCCACTACAAGGGTATTAACATCTCAAAACTAGCAACAACAATTTTCCTCATGTTCATCAAAGTTGATACACAATTTAGATCATACAACAATTTTTCATAACTAACCACACAGATTATTCAACAATATTTCCATTTCAAGTGTTCCACATTATTTCCATTTCCATTAAGCCACATTGTTTCCATTCCCGCTATTCCACATAATTTCCGTTTCCGTTGTTCCAATTACAAGTTACACAACATTCACCACAAGGTAGTACCACACAATTTGTACAAAACAAAAGCTTCACAATGATTTTCACATGAATATCAACTATAAACAATTTCACAACTAGCATAGGCGATTTCACGAGAATCACAGTTAGCCATACATACCCGGAATTGAATATCCTCTTTAACCTATACTCCAATTCATCAAGCAATCAAGAAGGATCAATCTAGTTCATGATAAATACATAGACCTTTAGAATAAGAATTCACAATTTACTACCCAGTTCCCTTTTTTAAGATTTTTGGGTTGTGAAGACATGCATGTTGATTTCTAAAAGAAATTTTCAAAATCAAAGTATGAAACTCCATCCCCAAACCTGAGTTCGAATATTAGGGGAAAAGGGTTAGGGATTGTACCTTGAAATTAGAGGGGAAGACAGATGCTCATGATTTTTCCGGGCTTTGATGATTTATGAAAGGCAATTGATGAAAAAATAGCTTTCTCTCTCTAGAACCCTCTCTTTCTCTCTCTTATTTTTTTCAGAAAATGGGTTAAAAATGAGAGATGGGGTGTTTTATTAAAAGAGGGGCCGGGCTTAGAATTTTAGAAAGTAACCGAGTGAACACGATCTGCAACACCTATCTGCAATCGCAGAACTCACATGTGGTCTGTAGAACGGATCGCAGAAATGGCTCAAGTTTCAAATCTCTCAGGTTGAGAATGCGGTGACTATCTGGTCCGCATTTGCGTTCTACGGTCGCGGAATGCACCGTAGAACTAACCTTTGAACTTCTTCTGGGACAATATGCGATCACTCTGCGGTCCGCATATTGATTATGGGATCGCAGATTTGACCGCAATTTCAACATCAAAATTTTGTTGCTCTCTGATTCATTCTGCGGTAGGAATGAGGTCCGCATAGCTTATATGCGACCACATTCTGGACCGCATTTTGACACTTTTCTAGAAAAGTTAATTCTTCAATTTTTAAAGGCTTAAATCACTACCAAGGGTCTGAACCCTCGCCGTGAAGAACTGTACACATCCATAACACATAATCAGAATAGACACCATGATTTACTAAGTTCTAGAACAAAATTATTTACAGGACCTTACATTCTTCCCCGCTTAAGATCACTTGTCCTCGAATGAGAATATTGGAAATAAACGAGTTGGAAAACATGATATGCAAGTTTCTACACCTTTTATTAACTTTCAAGTTTGTTTTAGAAAAATTTCGCCAGAGTTCCCTTTGTAATATGGACATAACCACCTGTCAGAGAATCCTCAAAATACATTCCTAAGAACCATTGCACAACTTGCTGCCTTTACAACAATTATAAAATGCAAAATTCTCATACTTGCACATATTCAACCCCTCGACACACTTCTAGCCATTTTGGCACACTACATGGAATCAAATTAAGCATTAATTATCTGCACTATCAAAACATTTTACCTGACACATAAGTACGACACAGTTATTTATCTCAATACAAATCCTCCATGCAAAAACTAATCATTATACAATTAGAACACTTTGATACTCTCTATCCATGCAAAATTAATCATTGCCTCATACATCACCTTATCATGAGAGCACAAAACCTTCATTACCAAAAAGGACTGCACATTGTTCAAATAATCACATCACATAAATTTTGTCAGCACAACTTGGAGAACTACTATAATAAGGCATTTGCAAACAGAAGGGATGACTCTTACACCTAATGGAACACAACACTAGCTTCCTTAGGGACAAGATTCGCACGATCATTCCTAGCTTATTCAAATAGATGGGGGTGTTTCGTCTTCATCTCATCTTCTACTTCCCATATGGCTTCCTCGACTTGTTGGTTTCGCCACAACACTTTGACAGAAGCAATCTCCTTGTTCCACAAATTTAGGACTTGCCTATCCAAAATAGCAACCGGAATCTCTTCATACAACAACTCTTTTGTAACCTTGATGTATTCAACTGGCACAATCTCAGACGGATCACCCACAACTTTCCTTAACATGGATACATGGAACTCCGGGTGCACTAGGGACATTTCAGGGGTCAATTCCAACCTATACGCAACTTGACTGATCTTTCGAAGGACTTGATAAGGCCTGACGTACCTAGGACTTAGTTTTCCTCTCTTCCGAAAGCGCATGACTCCTTTCATAAGGGACACCCTCAAGAATACCCAATCTACTTCTTGAAACTTCAACTCTCTACGACGCACATCCGCATAAGATTTCTGGCGACTCTGAGCAGTATTCATCCTTTTCTGAATGACTCTTACCTTCTCCATGGCTTGATGCACGAGATCTGGCCCTATTTGTTCCGCTTCACAAACTTCGAACCACCATATCGGGGACCTACACCTTCTTCCGTACAATGCTTCAAACGATGCCATCTGGATGCTAGCATGGAGGCTGCTGTTATAAGGAAAATGTATACGAGGCAGGTGATCATCCCAATAACCCTTGAATTCCAAGAGACATGCACGCAACATATCCTCCAGCGTCTGAATAGTCCGCTCTGCCTGGCCATCGGTCTGCGGATGAAAAGTTGTGCTAAGATTCACTTGAGTACCCAAACCTTGCTCAAATTTCCTCCATAAGTTAGCTGTAAACTCAGCTCCTCGATCCGAAATGATTGAAAGTGGCGTACCATAAAGCCTCACTATCTCTTTGATATACAATCGAGCATATTGTTCCGTAGTATCAGTGGACTTGACTTGCAAGAAGTGAGCTGATTTGGTGAGAATATCCCTAATTACCCAAATTGAGTCGAACTTGTGCGTAGTATGAGGTAGTCCAGTCACGAAGTCCATATTGATAATTTCCCATTTCCACATCGGTATTTCTATAAGCTGAGTCAACCCTCCCGGTCGCTGAGGCTCGGCCTTCACTTGCTGGCAATTCAGACACTTAGAGACGAAGTCTGCTACAGTCTTCTTCATACCACTCCACCAATATGTATCCTTGAGATCGTGATACATGTTCATAGAGCCCGGGTGCACTGAATACCTGGAATGATGAGCCTCTTCCATTATCTTCTCCCGAAGATTACCCATGTCTGGGACACACAGCCTGTCATGGCAGCGTAGCACACCATCATCGCTGCCGAGTGAAAATGCAAAAATTCTGTTGCTTAGAATTGCCTCCTTCAAATGTGCTAATGCTGGATCAACAAACTGCTTTTTTTTAACCTCTTCCACGAGTGACGATTCCGCTGTATTATGCACCATAAGTTCCTCCTCATTCGGGGTCGAGATACAAACTCCAAGGCTGACCAACTGATGTATCTCTCGAGCTAGGAGCCTCTTTTCTGCCCTCAAGTGAGCCAAACTACCCATGGATTTCCGACTAAGGGCGTTGGCCACCGCGTTCGCTTTCCCTGGATGGTACAAGATGTCCTTATCATAATCCTTAAGCAATTCGAGCCACCGTCGTTGCCTCAAATTTAGCTTCTTCTGCTTGAGAAAATAATGGAGACTCTTGTGATATGAGAACGCAATTACATGAACCCCATAAAGATAATGTTGCCATATTTTCAAGGCAAACACAACTGCCGCAAGCTCCAAATCATGCGTCAGATAATTCTTCTCGTGATTCTTCAGTTGCCTGGAAGCATATGTTATGACCTTTCCATGATGCATCAGAACACACCCTAAACCAACCCTGTAGGCATCACAATAAACCACAAATCCCTCAGGGCCCTCTGGCAAAGCCAACACAGGTGCCAAAGTCAACATTGTCTTCAGTTCTTGAAAATGTTTCTTAGAAACATCTGACCACTTGAACTTGGCTGATTTTTTGCGTTAATTTTGTCAATGGGGAGGCGACGGTAGAGAATCCCTCTATGAACCTCCGATAATACCGTGCTAACCCCAAAAAGCTACGGATAATCCTTCACCGCCGCAATTTTTTTGGGGGTCCATCTAAATCCCCTCACTGGAAACAACATGACCCAGAAAAGCGACGGACTCCGAAAAAATTTCACATTTGGAAAACTTGGCAATCAATTGGTGCTGATAAAGAGTCTGCAAAACCGCTCTGAGGTGATTGGCATGATCCTCCCTGCTTCGTGAATATACGAGGATGTCGTCAATGAACACAATCACGAAGGAGGTTAAGAACGACTTGAAGACCTGTTTCATAAGATCAAATAAAGCTACCGGGACATTGGTTAGTCCAAATGACATGACCAAAAATTCAAAGTGGCCATAACGAGTTCTGAAGGCAGTCTTAGGAATATCCTGCTCCTTGTTCTTCAATTGGTGGTATCCGGACCGCAAATCAATTTTTGAGAAGCACCTGCACCTTGCAATTGATCGAACAAATCATCTATCCGAGGCAAAGGGTACTTATTCTTGATGGTGTCTTTATTATGCTGCTGATAATCAATACACATCCGAAGCGAACTATCCTTCTTTCTGACAAAAAGAACCGGAGCACCCCGTGACGACAAACTTTGCCGGATAAACCCCTTCTCCAATAGATCCTTCAACTTTTGTTTAACTCCCGCAACTCTGCCGGCACCATTCTGTACGGGGAATAGATATTGGTTGGGTATATGGCATTACATCAATCCCGATATCAATCTCCCTATCTGGCGGGATCCTGGAAGCTCATCTGGATATACCTCAAGGAACTCTTTCACAACTGGAACAGACATGAGGGCAGGCATTTCTGGAGTAGTGTCCGCCACTCGGACTAAATGATAAATACACCCTATTCTGATCATCTTTGAAGCGCTAAGGTAGGAAATAAACTTACCCCTCGGCACAATACCAGTTCCCTTCCATTCAACAACCGGCTCATTAGGGAACTCGAGTCTCAAGACACTTGTTCGGAAATCAAGCTTAGTATAGCACGAATAGAGCCAATCCATCCCCATGATTACATCAGAACTGGGGGATCATTCTCCCCCACGGCAGTCGGCACATGATCCAAAGCGGCACTAGAAAAGGCATTGGCCCCTAGACCGAGCCTAGCTTTCTTCATAGGTGCCATAACTACAAATTTGAAATAGAGAACGAATTAGACATAACATCATTTCACCCACAAACTTGAGATATCAAAGAAAAGGATAGTTTTTCCTAAATGCCCGTGTAGCCCCCAACTTATTGATGTGGTCGACAACACACCGATAAGAAGGGCTCTACTAGGCACGGCTCTGAGACATCCTATGACTCCTTCAAAACCTATGGCTCTGATACTAAGTTTGTCACGCCCAAATATGTGGGCATGAACGGCACTCAACCGGGCATACCCAGTCGAGTGGACCTGGGTGCCTTTCCTATTCTCCATGCATTACCCCATATTATTCAATGATAGTTAACCAAAAGATACTAAATTACAATTAAAAGAACATAGGATTTCTCTTTTATAACCACACATTATGTTAACAGGGGACACCTTTTACAAAACATATATTTGATTAGCAAGGAATGTGGTACATAAGTTTACAGCGCCCAAACATACACTTTTATACATAAGTCCTGACCCACATACCACTGTCTACGGAGCCTCTACGAGAATGATAGTACAACACTTGCCGGTGACAAGGCCCCGGCTATACCTTTACCAAAAGATACAAACTCCAAAATACAAAAACAGGAGTGGCGTAGGTCACACATGGCCCCAGAAGGAAAGGGGCTCACCAAACACGAATATTGCCGATAGTGAGGAGGAGAAGGAGCTACGAACGATGGACTGGAGTGCCTGCCACGGATCCATCTACAATCATAACACGAATTTTGCGCCGCCGGCAAAAGGGATGTCAGTACACTTGAATTGTACTGGCATGTATGAACTAACTCTGTCCCAAGTAAACTCAATCCAAATTGCAGGAACAAGTATAGAACTGAACAAATTTAGTACAAGTAGAACCAGGAAGAAACAACCAAACATTTCACAACAATTATTCACGTAGTCATACAAAGGGGCAATCAGTGCCCCACATGTTACAAACTCTAATGTTGTCTCCTTTCACATTTTCACATTTATCATTTCATAATTCATATTCATATCAATTGTGATATTGGATGACATTTCCACCCTTATTACCTTGGCCTCCCTTATCACCCCAACCCACACCTTATTTCCCCGTCTTGCGTTACGCAACCCAACCCCGCCTGACAGTTTTCAATTCACAGCAACAAACAACACAACAACAAGTACAAGAAATCAACCATGGCACTTTGTTAAAATATTTCCACAACAAGGGTATTAACATCTCGCATCTAGCAACAACAATTTTCCTCATGTTCATTAAAGAGTATACACAATTTAGATCATCACAATAATTTTTCACAACTAATCACACACATTATTCCACAATATTCCATTTCAAGTGTTCCACGTTGTTTCTATTTCCATTATTCCATATTATTTCCATTTCCGCTTTTCCGCATTATTTCCGTTTCCGTTGTTCCCATTACAAGTTCTACAACATTCACCACAAGGTACTGTCACACAATTTGTAAAACATGAAAGCTTCACAATGATTTTCACATGAATATCAACTATCAACAATAGCACAACTAGCATAGGCGATTTCACGAGGATCACAGTTAGCCATACATACCTGGAATTGAATATCCTCTTTAACCTCTACTCCAATTCATCAAGCAATCAAGAAGGATCAATCAAGTTCATGATTGACACATAGACCATTAGAATAGGAATTCACAATTTACTACCCAGTTCCATTTTTACAAGATTTTTGGGTTTTGAAGACATGCCTGTGGATTTCTAACAAGAATTTTCAAAATCAAAGTATGAAACTCCCTCCTTAAACCTGAGTTCGGAAATTAAGGGAAAAGGATTAGGGATTTTACCTTGAAATCAGACGGGAAGGCAGATGCTCAAGATTTTCTGGGCTTTGGTGATTTTTGAAAGATCAATTGATGAAGAAATAACTTTCTCTCTCTAGAACCCTCTCTTCCTCTCTCTTATTTTGTTCAGAAAATGGGTTAAAAATGAGAGATGAGGTGTTTTATTAAAAGAGGGGTCGGGCTTAGAATATAGAAATAGCTGAGCGAACACGATATCTGACGCCTATCTGCTATCGCAAAACTGACATGCGGTTCGAAGAATGGACCGCAGAAATAGCTCAAGTTTCAAACCTCTCGGGTTGGGAATACGGTGACTATGCAGTCCGCATTTGCGTTCTGCAGTCGCAGAATGCACTGCAGAACTGACCTTTGAATTTCTTCAGGGACAATATGCGATCACTCTACGGTCCGCAATTGATTATGCGATCGCAGATTTGACCGCATTTTCAACATCAAAATTTGGTCCGCATAGCTGATCTGGGACTGCATTTTTTACCGCATTTTGACACTTTTCTATAAAAGTTAATTCTTTCAATTTTTAATGGATTAAGTCACTATCAAGGGTCCAAACCGTGACGAAAAAGCTCGTCGTGAAGAACTCTACAAATTCATAACACATAATCAGAGTAGACACCACAGCTTACTAAGTTCTTACACAAAAGTTTTTACGGGACCATACAGATGACCCAAAGGGTCATCGCCAAAATTTTCCCTTTATTTGTGCTTTCGAGGCCTTGAAAACCTCGCTTTTAGTTTCCTCGATTTGCATGCGTAGTCCGGGCGCGAAGCCGGAAAATTTCTTTGTTAAAATATGTGAATTATAAGGAAAGTTTGAATAATTTTGATATTAATATTTATATAGTTAACTTTGGTCAATATTTTGGAAAAACGGACCCGGACCTGTGATGTGACGGTCCTGGGAGGTTTGTAGAAAAATATGAGACTCGACTGTATTCCAGGAATCAAAATTCAAGGTTACAAGCCCGAGTATGGAATTTTTTGAAAGAAATTATTTTCTTGAAATTGATATGGAATTTTGAAAAGAAAATTAATTAGGAAATATAGGTATCGGGCTCGTATTTTTGTTCTGATACCCTGCATGGGTCTTAAATATGCATTAAGCGCTTTATGTGAAATTTGGTCGAAATCGGACATCGTTTGACGTGTTTCGGACTAAATATCTAAAGTTCAAGGTTTGTGATTTGTGAAATGAAAAATGATGATTTTGATGTTTAACTCGTTGAATTTGAGTTATTTTGGTGATTTAAACGCTCGAGTAAGTACTTAGGATTTTATTTAGTTAGTGTGTATTTTTGGTTGGGAGCCCCGAGGTCTCGGGAGTGAATTTGGAGGTAGTTCGGGGTGTTTTTACACTTAGAATGTCATCAGATTTTGCAGCAATTGTTACACATACCTTTTCCTCTATGCGATTGAATAGGCATGTCTGTGTCCGCATAGAGTCCCTTTGTTGCTGTCCCACTTTGTACCATGCGATCGCATGGTTTCATTTGCGATCGCATAGCTTAGCCAGTCTCCTCAATGGGATCACATTCCACTATATGCGATCGCATATCTTTGGACCTCACCCAAATTCCAAGCATCCTTTCATCTACGTGATCACATGACTTCTTCTGCGATCGCAGTAGCCAACTTTCCCACTCCACTATGCGATCGCATTTGTTGCCCTATAGTCGCATAGACCAAAAGAATTCAGTGATTTTTTTAAAAACAAAACCTTAAGTTATGGGATTCTTCTCCATTCTTCACACGAATGCTTTCCTCAAATTCTCCATAGGCGATTTCCGAGAGCTCCTTTCTCCATAACTATTTGGATATCATTGTTTTGGAGTTGGATTTCAGAGGAAAGGTGGTGTAGGCTTGATTGCTATTTTCAAACCGAGGTATGTGTTTGATCTAACTCTTGCTGGAGGGATTAGGATTAGGATGTTAATTGATATTTACTAAATGAGGAGTATGGTGTATAGGCATTGTGACGGTTATCTATGCGCCAGAGTCTAGCATGATCTTGAGTCGTATTTTCTTTTAATTCGAAAGATGTGACACAATTGTCTTGTTTAGCTGATAATTCCATATAAATGTTAGTTGAGAAGGAAATGAATCAAAATAGAAAGTGTGGTATTATTCCCTTGCCGAGATTTATCTGTTTTTTTGTTCTCCCTTGTCGGGATATTTAATACTGTTGTTTATTCCACCTCACCCTAATTGGTTGTGACTATTGATTTTGTGAGGAAGAGTGATATCTATGCACGATGGGTGATTACGTGACATGGTTGATATTTATGCACGAAGGGTCATTCCGTGCCATGTCTGATATTTATGCACGAAGGATCATTCCGTGTCATGTTTGATATTTATGCACGAAGGATCATTCTGTGCCATGGCTGATATTTATGCAAGAAGGATCATTCCGTGCCATGGTTGATATTTATACACGAAGGGTCATTCCATGCCATGGTTGATGTGTATGCACGACGGATCATTCTGTGGCATGATTGATAATTATGCACGAAGGATCATTTCGTTCCATGTTGGATATTTATGCACGAAGGATCATTATGCGCCATGTTTGATATTTATGCATGATGGGTCATACCATGCCATGTTTGATAACTATGCACGAAGGGTCATTCAGTGCCATGTTTTGATTAATTATGCACGAAGGTCCATTTCGTGCCTTGATATGAGAGTATGTAAGCAAAAGAACGAAGGTTGATGACATGCACTTTATTTGACTGTCTTGGCGAGAACAAGAGTAAAAGCACGAAGGTTGGTGCAGTGCAATTGTTGATATACATGTTTTACTTAATTGATAATATTTTTTAGTTCCACTTCATTATTCATTAATTCTATATCTGAATTGCTAAACCCCCATAGCATCTTCCCCTGTCACGACCCACTTCCACAACATGTCGTGATGGCGCCCAACCACCTTTCCGGGTAAGCCAATTGCAAAAAACATTTCTAAGTTAATTAACACCAACATTATTTATGAGGGGATTAAGTGTCCCAAAGGGTTTTTCCAGAGCCCAAAATAAAATAAAGTGGAGATAAAATATTACAACCCAAAACTAGTCTACTAAAGTGTGTGCCAGAACCTTTTACTGGCAACTAGTAGAGAATATACAAAAATGAATAATACATTATCCTAATGTCTTAATCAGGATAGACAGAAAAGCAAATGTACAAGAATGACTTCTTCGATTGTAGGTCGTCAATGAAAAGGGGGAAGCTCACCGTAGAAGTCCAAGGTATTTCACTGGTGCGCGCCCGAGTAATGACCAGATCTACCTGCCTCAAATCCTGCACATTTAAGTGCAGAATCGTAGCATGAGTACATAAACATTATGTACCCAGTAAGTATTTCGCCTAACCTCAAAAGAGTAGAGACGATAGGTCGACTTGATACTTACTAAGGTCAAATAATAAATAAGATTTAATATAAGCATGGGAGCTAATAGTATTAACAAGTTCAAGGCAAGAGATATAAGTCATGTCCTTTAAAGTGTCATAAATTAATACACTTTCATGCTCAATGTCTAATAACAAGTAGAGTGAATACAATTTTCCACATAAGAGTCATGTGCACATTATACCGAGGCCACGTTCCGAACCAACATAATAAAATGTGCACTTGCTGAGGGTCGACGGCGCGCCTATAGATGCATCAATTCATACCGAGGTGATCGGCCTGATCCAATAATAACAAGAAAGCATCCAAAATGCATAAGAAGGAAATATGTGTCAAATTATGTCATGCAACCGTTCAACAAGTTTACCAGATCACTTTTATTTTCTTTCTAGCATTTAATATAATGTAAGCAGTCTCATTAGCATGATAAAGTTTAGACATTCATAGATATATCATGATGTGGGCCCTAAACTACCCAGAGAGTCAATGTAGTGGTAGCTACGCATGGACTCTTGTCACCTTGTGCATACATAGCCCCCGCATTTAGGAACAATTATTCATTTTGTTAATCCTAGGGGGATATTTCCCCCTCACAAAGTTAGAAAGGAGACTTACCTCACTCCGAAGCATTCCTCCTATGACAAGAGTGGGCTCCAACCTTAATTCGAAGCCGAATGAGCACCAACTAGTTAAATAAAGAAAGATCTAGTCAATACGTGCTCACAAAGTGGAATCCCAACTAATTAAATGATTTCCCAACCTTTCCCATATTC
Organism: Nicotiana benthamiana; assembly: GCA_034376525.1. Taxonomy (NCBI): domain Eukaryota; kingdom Viridiplantae; phylum Streptophyta; class Magnoliopsida; order Solanales; family Solanaceae; genus Nicotiana; species Nicotiana benthamiana. The sequence goes on along the minus strand of CM067338.1, from coordinate 124,262,788 downwards.
CAAGATTTGTCGAAGGAAAATATTCTACATACCCTAAGGATTACTAATATGTAAATTTTAGTTCGTTACATAGCTAATTAGATGGTTAAATCATGATTTTATCCAAACCCTAGGTCTAGCTTTAACCCTTGTTTTTATTTAATTTATTAGTGTTAAATGTATGAACTTTTTATGTATTTAAGCTAAGAGTGAGTGGGGATTACTTACCTTTTGATGCTATGTTTGAACCCTCTTTTTGGAAGTTCAAGAGTCGCCCAAGTGTGGAGGAAATGGGAGAAAATTGCACTTGAGGTCGTATTAAATGAGCTTCACTGCCCTGTGATTTCCGCTTCTGCGGTTTGGTGACCGCTTGTGTGGTCCCGCATCAATGAATAATTGACCGTATCTACGGTTTTGGGCAAGGGATAGGTCGACCGTTTCTGCGGTCTGGGGGCCATTTCAGCGAATTCCGCTTCTGCCGTTCCTTGGCCACTTTTGTGGTTACCCCTAGGCCGGCCTTGCCGTTTCTGCGATGAAAGGACCGTTTCTGCGGTCCAAGAGTCGTAGAAGCGGTTTTGACAGAAACAGCAGGTTTTGTTGTTCTAAAAATTCTAACTTCGCTAGAAACTCGACCATTTGACGATCGGGGCTCCCAAGCCTTGTCCGAACATACCGACAAGTCGGTAATATGAGGTGGACGTAGTCGCAACCTCGAAACTCCCAAAACAAAACTAAATCAAGGAATCGGACCCCAAAACCATTTGATCAAACTTAATGAACTTCAAGTTCTAAATTTCCTTCCAACAGGTCAAAACGCCCTTAGACTACTCGGATTGACACCAAATTTTACGGGTATGTCTTTACGAATATTTTGGACTTGTACCAAGTTTCGGAATTGGAATCTGAAACTGATACATAAGTTTTGGATAAATTATTGGATTCTTTATATCCTTAAAACTTTGATTTAACAATTTTACATAAAAATTCTGTACTCGGGCCAGGGACCTCGGAATTCGATTCCAAGCATATGCCCAGGTCCCATATTTTTTTACGGACCTCCGGGGACTCTTAACTTACAAATATAGGTCTGTTTCCCGAGAAAGTTGACCTAAGTCGAACTTTTCTTTTTAAGAAAACCTTAAGGGATTATTCTGTTCTTATTTTCACTCAAACCCTTCTAACTTCCAAACCGATCGCTCCCGCAAGTCATTATTTAGCTATGGAAGGTGTGGAAAGTTTTTATTTGAGGGAACAGGGTTCTAAATAGTAAAATGAACAGGCGGATCGTTACATTCTCCACCTCTTAAACAAACGTTCGTCCTCGAACGGACATAAAGGAAAAGTACCTGGACGGCTGAATAGGTGGGGATATCGGCTTTGTATGTCTTCTTCAGACTCCCAGGTCGTCTCCTTGACCGGCTGGCCCCTCTACTGGATCCTTACCACAAAAACATTCTTGGGCCTCAACAGACGGTCCTGTCTATCAACAATGGTAACTGGCTCCTCTTCGTAGCTCAAGCTCGCATCTAGGTGAATGGTACTGAATTGCAATATATGAGAGTAGTCGGCATAGTACATCCGATGCATCGATACATGGAAAACTGGATGGACTCCTAATAAACTGGGAGGTAAAGCAAGCTCATAAGCAACCTCTCCAACTCGCCTCAACACCTCAAAGGGGCCAATAAACCCTGGGCTCAACTTGCCCTTCATCCTGAACCTCATATTCCCTTCATTGCTGAGACTTTCAAGAGTACTTTCTCGCCAATCATGAATGATACATCACGCGCCTTCTGATCCGCGTAGCTCTTCTACCTAGACTGAGCTATGCGGAGCGTCTCCTGAATCAACTTTACCTTCTCCAAGGCATCCTGCACCAAATCTATACCCACTAACGTAGCCTCACCAGGCTCAAACCACCCTATAGGGGAACGACAATGCCGACCATACAATGCCTCATACATGGCCATCTCTACGCTGGACTAGTAGCTATTATTATATGCAAACTCCAAAGTCAATCACACATGCTCTAAGCATATCCTCTAGAATCAGAACTCTTCCTTTCGACTGCCCGTCGGTCTTAGGGTGAAATGATGTGTTGAGATTTATGCTGGTGCCCAAACCCCTATGGACGGTTTCCCAAAAGTGAGAGGTGAACTGAGGGCCCCGGTCTGATATGATGGAAATCGGTACACCATGCAACCGGACTATCTCCCCAATGTAAATCTGAGCATACCTCTGCGCGGTATAAGTAGTCACCACTTGAATGAAGTGTACCGACTTGGTCAACCTGTCCACAATAACCCACACCAAATCAACCTTCCGCAAGGTCTGCGGCAACCCAACCACAAAGTCCATAGTGATGCTCTCCCACTTCCACTCCGGAATGGGCATCTGCTGAAGTAAGCCACCTGACCTCTGGTACTCATACTTGACCTGCTGACAATTTAAACATCTAGCCATATACTCACGTCACAATCCATCTTTGTGGCACCCGGATGAAAGGAGTACCTCGAACTATGGGCCTCCTCTAGAATCGTCCTCCGTAAACCATCCACATTAGGAACACATACACGACCCTGAAGCCGTAACATTCCATCATCGCTGATAGTAATCTCCTTGGCGCCTTCCTGAAGCACCGTCACTGTGAGGGATGTCAAATGTGGATCATCAAACTATCGGGCCTTAATCTTCCCTAACAACAACGACTGAGCCACCACACATGCTAGAACACGGCTGGGCTCCGAAATATCCAACCTCATAAGTCTGTTAGCTACGGACTTAATGTCCAAAGCCAAATGTCTCTACGCAGCAGGAATAAATGCCAAACAGCCCATGCTCTCCACATTTATGCTCAATGCATCTGCGACTACATTTGCCTTACCCGGGTGATAAATAATGGTAACATCATAATCTTTTAGTAACTAAAGCTACTTGCGCTGGCTCAAATTAATGTCCCTCTGCTTGAATAGGTGGCGTAAACTGTGATGATCGGTGTAAGCCTCACATGACACCCCATATAAGTAATGCCTCCATATCTTCAGAGCATGAACAATCGCTGCCAACTCTAGATCGTGCACTGGATAGTTATTCTCATGGATTTTCAGGTGACGCGAAGCATATGCAACAACTCGCCCCTCCTACATCAATACACATCCCAAGCAAACGCGAGAGGCATCGAAATATACCATATACATCCCTGAACCAGAAGGTAAAACAAAAATCATTGCGGTAGTCAAGGTCGTCTTGAGCTTCACAATGCTCTCCTCGCACTCATCAGACCAATATAATGGGACTCCCTTCTAGGTTAATCTAGTCAAGGCCAAAGCAATAGAAGAAAACCATGCAAAAACCGATGGTAATAACATGCCAACCCCAGGAAGCTCCTTATCTCGGTAAGTGAAGTAGGTTGAGGCCTACTCTAAACTGCCTCCACCTTCTTAGGATCCACCTTAATACCCTCTCTGGACACAATATGCCCCAAGAATGCCACTGGCTCTAGCCAGAAGTCACATTTAGTGAACTTGGCATATAGCCTCTGCTCTCGCAAGGTTCAAGTACTACTCTCAAATGATGCTCATGATCCCCCAGGCTACAGGAGTATATCAAGAAGTCGTCAATGAAGACGATAACAAAAGAATCAATAAAAGGTCGGAACACCCTGTTCATAAAGTCCATGAATGCCGTTGGTGCATTCATCCACCCAAAAGACATCACCAAAAACTCGTAGTTGCCATATCTAGTCCTGAATCAAGTCTTTGGAATGTCTGTATCCCGAATCTTCAGCTGATAATACCCTGATCTCAAGTCAATCTTAGAGAATACCGTATAAACATGCAATTGGTCAAACAAATCATCAATGCATTGCAATGGGTACTTGTTCATTATGGTGACTTTGTTCAACTAGCAGTGATCAATGCACATTCGCACAGTCCCATCTTTCTTCTTCACAGATAGAACTGGTGCACCCCATGGTGACACACTGGCCTGACAAACCCCTTTGCTAATAATTCCCCCAACTGCTCCTTTAACTTCTTCAGCTCTCTAGGCGCCATACGATATGGTGGGATAGATATAGGCTGGGTGTCTAGAGAAAAATCAATACAAAAATCAATATCACGATCCGGAGGCATGCCTGGAAGATCAGAAGAAAAAACATCGGGAACTCTCAGACCACTCGCATTAAATGAATCATCAAAGAATCTGCTGCGGTCTCTAAAACATTAGCCAGATAATCCAAACACCCTTTCTCGAACTTGCGCAGAGCCTTCAGAAAGGAAACAACTCTGCTAGGCGTATCAACAGTGGAACGCTTCCACTCCAATCTTGGCAATCCTAGCATTGCTAGCGAAATAGTCTTGGCACGACAATCAAGAATGACATGATAAAGAGATAACCAATCCATACCCAGGATGACTTCAAAATCGACCATATTAAGCAAAAAAAGATCTGCCCTAGTATTGTAACCATAGAAATTAACCACACAAGACCAGTAGATTCGGTCTACAACCACAGAATCGCATACAAGAGTGGACACATGAATAGAAACACCCAAAGTCTGAATAGAGAAGACGAGAAAACGAGCAAATAGAGATGACACATATGAGTAAGTAGACCCTGGATCAAATAATAGCAAAGCGTCCCTGAAGCTGACTGGAATAATACTTGTGATGACGATATCTGAGGCCAATGAGTCTGGCCTAGCTGGAAGAGTTTTAAATCTAGCTGGAGCACTGGCTGACTAGCATTCACCGGACTAAGAAATAGCGGGCTTTCCTCTACCCGCCTGGCCTCCATCCCTGGAATGACCTTTACCAGTATGCCCTCCAACTCTAGGTGGCAGGGCCGCTGGTGCTGGAGTCACTAGTTGTTGTCCCTACTCCACGGCCTTGCCCCGAAGCCTGGGACGACCTCAAGTGACTAGGATATCCGCACTTAAAGCAATGTAGTACGGTGGCATGTTGCTCGAAGACTGAACTTGGAAGCATGTAGAACTACTAGGAGGAGCTGGAAGTGCTGGTAGACGATATGAACTCTCCGACATGGAACTGAAGTAAGAGCTAGAAAGACCCCGAGGACCTGAATACCAACTGGATGCGCCCTAAGTAGCTGGTGGGCGATAAGAACCCTTTGGCATAGCACTGAAATACGGTCGTGCTGGAGCTCCCCGGGCCGGAGGTGGTGGTGCTGGAGCTCGGTTCCTGCTCGGCTGACCCCTACCATGCTGACCTCTGCCCCATGCTAGGGCACCCCTAAACTCCCCAAAGTACCTCGCTCTTTTGTTCTGCTGAACCTACTCCCTGTCCCTCTGGCGATACCCCTCAATACGGCAAGTAATATCTACCACTAGCTGATATCCTGTACCTATCTCCACCTCTCGGGCCATGCTGTTCCAGATACCTAACTGAAACCCGAGACAACGCTCTGCACTCGCTCCATGTCTGTAGAAAGTATTGTAAGTTCATGGCGAGATAACTTAGAGAACCTCACCTAATAATCGATCACTGAAATCTGACCCTTCTCGAGATGCTCAAACTGATACCGCAGCTCTTCCCTCTCGGAGGGAGGAATATACCTGTCCAGGAATAACTGAGTGAACTGATCCCAAGTGAGGGGAGGAGAACCTGCTGGCCTACTAAGAACATAAGACTTCCACCATCTGCGGGCCCTGCCCTCCAACTAGAAAGTGGTGAAGTCAACACCAGTTGACTCCAGTATCCTCATGTTGTGCAGTCTGTCCCTGCACCTCTCAATGAAATCCTGAGCGTCCTCATGACGATCACCCCCGAATACTAGAGGGAGAAGTTTTGTCCATTTGTCAAGTAACTTCTGCGGATCACCATCCCCCCTGGCATGACCTAGGGTGCCACTGCACCAACTGGTTGAACCCCATTAGTGGGTAGTGCACCTGGAGTCAGATAAACGGCGGATGTGCTACCTGGAGCCTGAGCAGTAGGGGTCTGTGCTCCCCCTCCTGCTTATGAGGAGGTTGGATGCGGCCCATGACCTCCTGAAATCCTTGTGCTGTCATGAAATCCACTGGAATATGCTCAGCTGCTGGCCCCTCGCCATGCTCCTCAACAATCATATCCATCGCAAGATCTACTGGCGGTGCAAATGGAATAGCTCTGAGGCATCCTCGTCCCCTACCACGAGCAATTGCCCTCCCCCGGCCTCAACCGCGGCCTCTAGCAATGGGGGGAGCAGCTCCTCTCGACTCAGGAACATCAGCGGTACGAGTCCTCACCATATATGAGAGAATAGAATGGAAATTTGGTACATTAACCACTGCACGATAGGAAGTGAATAAAGAGTAGTCTTTCCAAACACCCTATAGCCACTCGAAGATAAATACAGACTTCTCTGTACCGATACAAGACTCTAATAGGTTTTGCCCGTAACACCGTGAGACCTACGTGAACCTAGTGCTCTAATATCATGTTTTCACGACCCATTTCCACAACAGGTCGTGATGGTACCCAACCACCTTGCCGGCCACGACAATTGCAGAAAATATTTCTAAGTTTATCAACATCAATATTTTTTTAAAAGGGGATTAAGTGTCCCAAAGGTGGTTTCCAGAACCCAAAACAAAATCAAGTGGATATAAAATATTACAACCCAAAACTAGTCTAGTAAAGTGTGTGCCAGAACATGGTGTCATTGTTACGGACAACGAGTAGAGAATATACAAAAATGAATAAAACACTATCCTACTATCTGAATCAGACAGAAAAGCAAAAGTACAAGTCCAAGGTATTTCACTGGTGCGCACCCGAGTAATGAGCAGATCCACCTGCCTCAAATCCTGCACATTTAAGTGCACAAGTGTAGCATGAGTACATAAATATCATGAACCCGGTAAGTATCCCGCCTAAACTCAAAGGAGTAGAGGCGAGAGGTTCACTTGATACTTAGTAAGGTCAAATAATATATAAGATTAATTATAAGTACGGGAGCTCCTAGTATTAACAAGTTCAAGGCAAGAGAGATAGGTCATTTCCTTTAAAGTATCATAATTTTGAACATTTCATGTTTAATGTCTAATAACAAGTAGAATTAATACAATTTTCCACATAAGAGTCATGCACACATTATACCTAGGAGACGGTCCGAACCAAGATGCATCTATTCATACCAAGGCGATCGGCCCGATCCACAAATAACAAGCAAGAATCCAAAATGCATACGAAGGCAATATGTTTCGAATTATGTCATACAAGTATTAAACAAGTATACTAGTTCACTTATATTTTCTTTCTAGCCTTTAATATATACTAGGTAGTTACATTAGCATGATAAAGTATAGATATTCATAGATATAGCATGATATGGGCCCTAAACTACCCAGACAATCAATATAGTGATAGTTACACACAGATTATCGTCACCTTGTGCGTACGTATTCCCCCGCATTAAGCAACAATTATTCATTTTATTAATCCTAGGGGGACATTCCCCCCTCACAAAGTTAGAAATGAGACTCAACTCGCTTTGAAGCGTTCCTCCAATGGCAAGAGTGGGATCCAACCTTAATTCGAAGTCGAACGAGCATCAACTAGTTAAATAAAGTAAGAGCTAGTCAACACGAGCGCACAAAGTGGAATCCCAACTAATTAAAATTTCCCAACCTTTCCCGTACGTTTTGTAAACTCTGATCCCCGAGACTACGTGCCAGGATTCAATGATTTGTCGAAGGAAAATATTCATCATACCCTAAGTATTATCATTTTTAAATTTCAGTTCGTTACATGGCTAATTAGATGGTTAAATCATGATTTTGTCCAAACCCTAGGTCTAGTTTTACCCCTTTGTTTTTATTTTATTTTTTAGTGTTAAATATATGAAATTATTATGTATTTAAGATCAGAGATAGTGGGGATAACTTACCTTGTAATGCTATGTTGAAATCCTCTCTTTGGAAGTTCAAGAATCACCCAAGTGTGGAGGAAACGGGAGATAATTGCACTCAAGGTTGTGTTAAATGAGCTTCACTGCCCTGTCATTTCCACTTCTGTGATTTGGGGACCGCTTTTGCGGTGCAGCATCAGCGAGCAATTGACCACATATGCGGTTTTGGGCAAGTGAGAGGTCGACCGCTTCTGTGGTCTTGGGGTCGCATTAGCAAATTTTGCTTCTGCGGTTCCTTGGTCACTTTTGCAGTTACCCCTGGGCAAGCATGGCGCTTCTGCTACTAAAGGACCGCTTTTGCGGTCTCCGCTTCTGCGGTCCAAGAGCCGCAAAAGCGGTTTTGTCAGAAGCAACATGTTTTGTTCTTCTTATAATTCTAAATTCGCTCGAACCTCAACCATTTGACGCTGGGGGCTCCCGAGCCCTGCCCGAACATACCAACAAGTCTAAAATCATGTGGCGGACCTAGTTGCAACCTCGAAACTCCCAAACTAACACTAAATCAAGGAATCATATCCCAAGACCATTTGATCAAACTTAATGAACTTCTTGTTCTAAATTTCCTTCCTACTGGCCAAAACGCCCTTAGATTACTAGGACTGACACCAAATTATATTTGTAGGTCTTAACAGATATTTTGGACTTGTACCAAAGTTTCAGAACCAGAATCCGAAACCCACACCTATGTTTTCAATAAATATGTAGTTTCTTTAAATGCTTAAAACGTCAATTTAACAATTTTACAAAAAATTATGTACTGGGCTAGGGACCTCGGAATTTGATTCTGAGCATACGCCCAGGTCCCATATTTTTCCACAGATTTTCCGAGACTTTCAAATCACGAATCTGGATCCACTTTCCAAGAAAGTTTACCTATGTCAAATTTGGATTTTTAAGAAATTTGGTTCTTATTTTTACTCAAACTCTTCTAACTTCCGAACCGATCACTCTCGCAACTCATTATTTAGCAAAGGAATGCGTGGAAAGTTTTTATTTAAGGGAATGGGGTTCTAAATAGTAAAACGGCCAGGAGGGTCATTACATCCCCACCCTCTTAGCTTTTTAAATTCTGTGTATTCCTGCTATTACATACAGTCTCTGTAAGGAAATGTTAGTTTAGTAAAAACAACCGGAACATAACTTGTGAGTCAGAGGACTCGGATATGATTTTTGATGATTCGGTTAGCGTCGGAGGATGATTTTAGATTTAGGTGCATGATCGGAAGTAATTCTGGAGGCTCAGTGTAGAAGTTAGCCTATTATGGCAATTTTAAAATTTTGGCAAAAATTGTTGGTAGGTGACATTTTTATCCAAGGGTCGGAATGGAATTTTAAGAGTTGCAGTAACTTCATTAGGTTATTAGGGATTTTTGTGTAAAATATTAGTTTATTTGGGGGTGTTTAGGTCGTGTTTTAATCGAATGCGAGTTTTAGAAGTTTTGGTTGAACTTAAGCTTGAATCCGTTGAGAATTGGTGATTTTTCTAGTGTTGGATGTTTTTTTATAATTGGAACAAGTTCGTATGATGTATTAGTAAGAGTTGGAACTTAAGGTTGAGGTCCCGGGGGCCTCAGGAGAATTCGAATAGCTAACGGAGAGTATTGGGAAGTTGAGGAGTTGTAGAATTGCATAGTAGTTGCAGACAAATATGGTCTTCGCATTTGCAGTGTTTGGCCGCATTTGCGTAGAATTGAGGTTCAGGTTCATCGCATTCGTGGAAGGGACCCCGCATTTGCGAAGAGGAAGATTAGGGGGTCCCAGGTCCTTGTGCTTCGTGTTTGCGATCGAGGGGTCCACGTTCGTGTAGGAGCAGCAGCAGGAACATCGCGTTCGCGGTATGGGGGACGCATTCACGTAGCGGAGCCAAATGAAGCTTCGCGTTCATGGGAGAGGCTCCATGTTTACAAAGAGGTAGTTGACCCAGTGGACTTTTTGGGCCATTGTGTTCGCATAGAAGGAAGCGGAACCTAGGGCGAATGTTTAATAACATTTCATCTGCGAGTTTGGGGTTCATTTATCCCATTGTTGGTATTTTTGAGTTCTTTGAAAGGGAATTTAAAAGGGATTCAAGGAGAATCAATTGGAGGTAAGAATTCTTAACCCAAAACTAGTCATTATTATGTAGTCTATCTCAAAATCTATGGGAACTAAACATAGGAATTGATAATCTAGCGCTTGGATTTTTAAATGAGGATTTGGGATTTGAGGGAGCATTTGAACTCCGTTTTAGGGGATTTTGACATGTATAGACTCGTGGTGAGATAAGGAATCTGGTGATATAAACTTTGTAATTTTTTTAGATGTAAGCCCAGGGCTTGGCTTTTGCCAGCTTCGTTATTTTTGATAATTTTTGAGTCTTTTCGATTGGGTTGTATTCCCTTAGCCTATTGTAACGTATTCTCCTATGGTTTATGAGGCAAGGGAGAAGCGAGCTAGGATTTCGGCCTGCTTGAGGTGAGTAATGGTTATAAATTATGTCCTGAGGGTTAGAAACCCCAGAATTGCACAACCTAGTACTATGTTGAGATGAGACACTCGTTGCATTATGGGCGTGGGGTCTAATATTCTAGGGGATTTGGACTTGGTGCGTACCGATTGATGAATCTACTGTATTTGGCTGAGACTTAATTAACATCATTATATTCTGGGCTAGTTGCCATGTTTGGGGCTTTGTGATGATCTGTAGAACCCTTAGGGGGAATTTGTACTGTTGACCTTACTTTACTTATCGAAATCATACCCCAAATCGTGTTGTTAACTAACAAACGTAATCATACGGATTTAGAAATTTGATAAATTCTAATGAGAATAACTTGTGGGTTGGGAACCCCATCTTATCATAGTGTGCCTATGGGGCCATATCTATATTGACTGAGAGGGGTCGAGGACCCCAATATGAGGATATTTGATATGCTATGGATCAAGCTGCACGCCATATATATATATATGCAGATCGGGATGCACGCCTAAGCAGCATTCTGTGTAGATCGGGTTGCATGCCGCATCAGTATGGTGATGAATTCGGTTATCAAGAGAAGTAACTGAGATGAATACTGGCTTAAAAGGGTTTTAACTGACTTTCCTCATTTAATTGTTGTTTAAAATGCTCTTACTGTTTTACTATAGAACTGCGTAGCCTTTATACGAGTTTTCTTTCCTTCAGCCATTATTTATTGTTATTACTCACTGAGTCGGAGTACTTACTTTACTCCGTACACCATGTGTGCAGATACAAGTATCCCGAAGGCATAGTTGAGTTTCAGCTGCTATCCAGATGATCACCGGAGTCATCGAGGTAGTTGTATAGCGTTTGCAGGACCCGATCACTCCCCTTATTCTCTTTATTTCTCCACATTCCAGATAACTCTATGTATAGGGTGATACTCTGACTTGTATTAGAGACTCGTGACACCAGATCAGTGGGAATTGTATTGAGAATGTATGGTTTTCCGCACTATTTTAGGGTTAGAATCATGTTAATTTAGCATTAATTTAAGTTGATTGGAAATAGATTCTACATAAAAGATTGATAGTGATGAATTGGTCGGGCTTACCTCGCACTGTGTTGGGCTCCATCACGAACATGGTTTGGGGTCGAGACAAGTTGGTATCAGAGCCTAGGTTACTAGGTGTCGCGATTATTGAGACGGTTTGGTAGAGTCTCGTGGATCGGTATGGAGAAATCTGTATTTATCCTCAAGAGGCTGCAAAACCCTTAGGAAAACCTCATATTCTTCAAATTCTTGTCGTGCAACTTTGTTTATCCCCAAACTAAACTTATGTATTCTATTCTCTCGCAGATGGCGAGAACACATGCTACCGGAAGTGGCGGACGACCACTTTGTACCACCTACTGAGAACACCAAAGGCTGTGGACGAGGCCGTGGTCAAGTTAGAGCCACATGGAAATCACCTGTTGACCCACCACTTGCCCCGACTCAGGATTAAGCTCCAGCTGTAGAGGCTCTAGAAGCAGCTGCTCAGGCACCAGCTGTGCCTATTATGATTCCGAGTAAATAGGAGTCCCTAACTCAAATTCTATCAGTTTGCACTAGCCTGGCTCAGGCAGTCTCAGCCACTACTGCAGCAGTTACTTCGCAAGCCAGGGGAGGCAATCAGACCTTTGCCGCTCGCACACCTGAGCAGGTAGTGCATGGTTTGCATACACTAGAGGCACCACCATCTCAGCAGGTTGATACGGTTCAGTATTTTGTGGTTCCAGTTGTGCCAGAAGATGAGCAGCGTCGTCTTGAGAGGTTTAGTAGGCTTCAGCCTCCTTTTATAGTGGTGCACAGGGTGAGGACGCCCAGGGTTTTCTTGATAAGTTATCAGCATAGTCTACGGACAACGGGGATTTTCGAGTCCAACGGTGTGGCTTTTACTACATTTAAGTTTTCTACAGCGACCTTCACTTGGTGGGAGGCGTATGAGAGGTGTAGGCCAACAAATGCAGCACCTTTGATTTTGCAGTAGTTCTCCACTCTCTTCATGGAAAAGTGGATACCGGAGTCTCAGAAAGAGGATCTGTGTAGATAATTTGAGTGGCTCCTCCAGGGAGATATGAAGGTATCTTAGCATGAAGTGAGATTTTCAAAGTTGGTTCTCTATGCTCCTTGGATGGTCCTGACTGATTGGGAAAGGATTAGGAGATTTGTGGACGGGCTTGTCTATCCCCATTCGTATTCTGATGACTCGAGAGAGGACTCTGAGTCATACCGTCAAGGGTGCAATAGATATTGCTTGTGATATTGAGACATCTTACCGTCAGGAGAGAGAGGAGAGGGATGTTAAGAGGCGTCAAGGTTCTGACAGTATTAGTGGCGCTCCTTTGAGGGGCTAATTCCAGCAGGGTCAAGGTTGTTCTTTCAGACCCGCTCAGTAAGTTTGACCTGGATACAGAGGTGGATTATCCGGTCGAGGTTATCAGGGCTCTCAGCAGAGTCAGCCATCTCTCAGCGCTCTTCCAGCATAGAGTTTCTCTCATGCTCTATCTGATTAGGGTTCTTCTAGGCCGAGTGCATCAGCAAGACACTCTGGTGCGAGGGGTTCCCTTCATTCCCAGTTCCCAGCACCCGGGAGTTGCTATGAGTGTGGAGAGTTCGGACATATGTGGATGGAGTGTCCTTGCTGTTATCTCATCTCAACAGAGGGGTCCGTCCTCATCTTCTAGCCCAGCTTCTTCAGCACTCGCCCCGCCAGCTATGGGCCAGGTACAGGCAGCCGGGGGCCACCCCAGAGGTGGAGGCCGATCTAGCAGAGGTTAGGCTCGCTTTTATGCTCTTTAGGGGAGGACAAATATTATTGCCTCAGATACTGTTATCACATGTATTATTTCAATCTTCCATAAGGATATCTCAGTCTTATTTCATAACGGTTCAACCTATTCCTATGTGTCTTCATATTTTGCTCATCATTTGGGTATGACCCGAGGGTGTCTTGCCTTACCTATTCATTTATCTACCCCGCTGGGTGATACTATTATTGTAGACCATTTATATCGGTCATGTTTGGTGACTATTTGGGGTCTGTAGACCAGAGTTGATTTATTTCTATTGAGCATGGTGGAATTTGATGTTATTCTAGGCATGGAGTGTTTATCTCCGTGTCATGCTATTCTATACTATCATGCTAAGACAGTCACTATGGCGATGCCAGGTGTTCCGAGGATCGAGTGGTCTAGTACGTCTGATTATGTACCAAGTAGAGTGATTTCTTTCCTGAAATCCCAATGTATGGTTTGGAAGGGTTGCCCATCATATTCAGCCTTTGTGCGGGATGTCAGAACCGAGACTCTGAGTATTGATTCTATTCCAATTATTCGGGAATTTTCCAATGTTTTTCCTGCAGACCTGCCTGGCATGCCTCCGGATAGGGATATTGATTTTGGTATTGATCTAGTGCTGGACACTCAGCACAGTTCCAATCTCCCGTATCGTATGGCACCGGCGGAGCTGAAAACGTTAAAGGAGCAGCTTTAGGAACTCTTAGATAAGGGGTTTCTTCAGCCTAGTGTGTCACCGTAGGGTGCACCTAACCTATTATTAAAGAAGAAATATGGAACAATGAGAATGTGCATTGATTACAGGCAGTTAAGCAAAGTAACAGAGAAGAACAAATATCCCCTACCTCGTATTGATGATTTATTCGACCAGCTTCAGGGAGCGAGGGTGTTCTCCAAGATTGATCTCCATTCGGTTAATCACCAGTTGAAGATCAAGGAATCAGATATTATGAAGTCTGCTTTCAGGACTAGATACATGCACTATGAGTTTCTTGTCATGTCTTTCGGGCTGACTAATGCCCCCGCAGCGTTCATGCATTTGATAAACAATGTATTTAAGCTGTATTTGGATTCATTTGTAATTTTTTTATTGATTTTATTCTAGTGTACTCACGTATCCATGAGGAGCATGCACAACATTTGCGGGTAGTGTTGCAGAGATTGAGGGAGGAGAAGTTGTATACAAACTTCTCCAAGTGTGAGTTTTGGCATGGGTCAGTGGCTTTCTTGGGACACATGGTTTCTAGTGAGGGTATCCAGGTCGACCAGAAGAATATTGAGATGGTACAAAGTTTGCCTTGGCCAACCTTAGCCATGGAAATTCGTAGTTTCCTTAGTTTGGCCAGTTATTATCACCGGTTTGTTCGGGGTTTTTCATCTATTACCTCGCCTTTGCCAAAGTTGACTCGGAAGGGTGCTCTATTTGTATGGTTAGACGAGTGCGAGTAGAGCTTTAAAAGCTCAAGACAGCATTAACCAGAGCTCCAGTATTGGTCTTGCCATCAGCTTCAGGTTCTTATACCGTTTATTGTGACGCTTCGAGAATTGGGATTGAATGTGTGTTGATGCAGGAAGGTAGAGTGATTGCTTATGCTTCTCACCAGTTGAAGTCCCATGAGAAGAACTACCATGTTCATGACTTAGAGTTGGCTGTTGTAGTTCCTGCTTTGAAGATTTGGAGGCACTATCTGTATAGAATATTTTCTGAGGTATTCACCAATCATCGCAATCTTCAGCATTTGTCCAAGAAAAAACATCTTAATTTGAGGCAACGAAGGTAGCTTCAGTTGCTAAAAGATTCTGATATTACAACTTTGTACCATAAGGGAAAGGCCAATGTAGTGGCTGATGTTTTGAGATGAAAGGCAGTCAGTATGGGGAGTTTGGCGTATATTGATGTTAGGGAGAGACACTTTGCAGTTGATGTTCAAGCTTTGGCCAATGAGTTTGTGAGATTAGATATTTTAGAGCCCACCCGAGTATTGGCTTGTGTGGTTTCTCGGTCTTCTTTATGTAAACGCATTAGAGAGCGCCAGTATGATGATCCACATTTTCTTGTCCTCTAGGATAGAGTTCAGCATGGCGATGCCCGAGATGTGAACACTGGTGATGATGGTGTATTTAGGATGCGGGGCCGGATTGGTGTGCCCAATGAGGATGGGCTTACAGATTTGACTTTGGAGGTTCGTAGGATGAGTTCTTGCCGCTTGCATATTCGCCTTCAACAATAGCTATCAGTCCAGTATTTTAATGGAACCATATGAGGCCTTGTATGGAAAGCGGTGTAGATCTCCAGTCGGTTGGTTCTAGCCCGGCGAGGCTAGGTTGTTGGGGAAAAATTTTGTCCGGGATGCCATAGAGAAAGTGAAGGTGATTAAGGGGAGACTTCGTACGGCCCAGTTATATCAGAAGCCTTATGCGGACCAGAAGGTCCGAGATGTGTCTTACATGTTGAGTGAGAAGGTTTTGCTGAAGGTTTCGCCCATGAAGGGTGTTATGAGGTTTGGGAAGAAAGGGAAACTAAGTCTGCGGTTCATCGGACCTTTTGAGGTGCATAGGAGGATTAGGAGAGGTGGCTTATAAGCTTGATTTGCCACCTAGTTTATTGACTGTGCATCCGGTATTTCATGTCTCAATGCTCTGGAAGTATGTTGGGGACCCAACTCAGGTTTTAGACTTCAACATGGTTAGATGAGGATTTGACTTATGATGTGGAGCCAATGGCTATTTTGGGTCGTCAGTTTCAGAAGTTAGCTTTGGTGAAAGTGCGGTGGAGAGTTCGGCCTGTGGAGGAGGCCACTTGGGAGACCGAGTAGGAGATATGGAGTAGATACCCTCACCTATTTTAGACTTCATGTATGTTTCTTGACTCGCTCATTAGTTGGGAAGGATATGACTACCCGATCCGTCAACTCATCTGTTTCCATCACGTTTTCACCGTTTTATGCTTCTTCATGTTTCTTTATCTACTTTTGGTGAGTTTGGATTTATTCGGATTGAGTTTGGTAGAAAATGAGATATATAGTCTCTTAAAGGAAATGTTGGTTTGGAAAAGTTAACCAGAAGTTGACTTGTGAGTTAGAGGACTCGGATATGATTTACCATGATTTGATTAGCTTTGGGGGACGATTTGATGTTTAGGAGCATGATTGGAAGTAATTGTGGTGGCTCGGTGTAGAAGTTAGCCTATTTGGCGAAGTTAGCATTTTGGCAAAAATTGGTTGGTAGGTGAGACTTTTATTCGAGGGTCAGAATGGAATTTCGAGAGTTGCGGTAGCTTTGTTAGGTGATTTGGGATGTGTGTGCAAAATTTTAGATGATTCAGAGGTGTTTAGGTCAGGTTTTTTATCAAATGCGAGTTTCAAAAGTTTTGGTTGAACTTACGCTTGAATCCATTGAGAATTAGTGATTTTTAGTTTTTCGATGCATTTTTATGGTTGGAACAAGTTTGTATGATATTTTAGTATGGGTTGGAACTTTTTGTTGAGGTCCCAGGGGCCTCAAGGTGAATTCGGATAGCTAATGGAGAGTTTTGGGAAGTTGACGAGTTGTAGAAATTGCATTGCAGTTGCAGACCAATTTGGTCTTCGCGTTCGCAGGGCCAGGCCGCGTTCGCGTAGAATTGAGGTTCAAGTTCATCGCGTTTGCGGAAGGGACCTTGTGTTTGCTTTGAGGAATATTTGGGGGGTCCCGGGTCCTTGTGTTTCGCGTTCGTGACCAAGGGGTCCGCATTCGCGTAAGAGCAGAAGTAGGAACATCGTGTTCGAGGTATGGGGGACGCGTTCGCCTAGGGAAGCCAGATGAAGCTTCGCATTCGTGGGAGGGGCTCCGCATTTGCGAAGAGGAAGTTGACCCAGTGGAATGTTTTGGCCATCGCAAACGCTAGAAGGAAATCGTGTTCACATAGAAGGAAGCGGCATCTGGGGCAGAATGTTTAAAAACATATCATCTGCGCGTTTAGGGTTCATTTACCCCATTGTTGGTATTTTTAGAGCGCTTAATGGGAACTTAGGAGGGATTCATGGAGAATAAATTGGAGGTAAGAATTCTTAGCCCAAAACTCGTCATTATTATGTAATCTATCTCGAAATATATGGGAATCAAGCCTAGAAATTGGTAAACTAGGGCTTGGGTATTGAATCAGAATTTGAGATTTATGGGAGCATTTGAGCTCAGACTTTGGGGATTTTGACATGTATAGACTCGTGGTGAGATAAGAAATCCGGTGATGTGAAATTTATAATTTTACGAGAAGTGGACCCAGGCTTTAATTTTTCCAACTTCGTGATTTTCGATAATTTTCGATTAGGTTGTATTCCCTTAGCATATATTATGTATTCCTTGTGGTTTAGATCAGACTCAGCACTCGAGGAGGTTGGTTTGCGAGGCAAGGGAGTAGCAAGCTAGTATTTCGGCCTGCTTGAGGTGAGTAATGATTATAAATGATGTCCTGATGGTTAGAAACCCCGGAATTTCACAAGGTAGTGCTATGTTGAGATAAGATACACGTCGCATTATGGTTGTGAGGTTTGATATTGTAGGGGATTTGGATTTGGTCAATCCCGATTGATGAATATAATGTATTTTTACTGAAAATTAATTAACATCATTGCATTCTAGGCTAATTGCCATGTTTGGGGCCTTGTGCCCATCTGTAGAACCCTTAGGGGCATTTGAAATAGTGGACCTTACTTTACTTATCAATATCATACCCTCAGTCTTGTTCTTAACTGATAAACATAATATGAACCAGCTTTAGAAATTTGGTAAATACTAATGAGAATAACATGTGGTTTGGGAACCCCGTTTTATCTTAGTGTGCTCATGGGGCCAAATCTATATTGACTGAGAGGGGTCGAGGACCCATTGTGAGGGTATTTGACATTCTATGGATCAGGCTGAATGCCGCATAACTATATATATATTATACGGATCGGACTGCACGTTGTAGTAGTATATTATATGGATCGAACTCCACGACGCAGTAGCATAGCGCTTGGGATGAAGGAGCCCTCTAGAGACTGCATGCACTCCTAGTAAGCGCAGTCGACCATTATTATTAGATTGGGCTGCACGCTGCAATAGTATTCTATGTGGTTCAGGTTGCACTCCGCAGCAGTATAATTATGAATTTGGTTATCGTGAGAAGTAAATGAGATGAATACTGGCTTTAAAAGGTTTTAACTGACATTCCTTATTTAGTAGTTTTTAAAAATGCTCTTACTGTTTTACTATAGAGTTGTGTAGTGTTTTTACGAGTTTTCTTTCCTTCTACCATTATTTATTGTTGTTACTCGCTGACTCGGAGTACTCACTTTACTCCATACACCATGCGTGCAGATACAGGTATCCCGGAGGCATAGTTAAGTTTCAGCTGCTATCTAGATTATAACATGAGTCAACGAGGTAGCTGCATGGTATCTGCGGGACCCGATTACACCGCTTATCCTCTTTATTTCTCAGTATTCTAGATAACTCTATGTATAGGGTGATACTCAGACTTGCATTAGAGGCTCGTGCCTCGTTACACCGGATCGGTGGGATTTGTATTGAGATTGTATGGTTTTCCGCACTATTTTAACTGTTGTTTCAGGGTTATAATCATGTTAATTTGGCATTAATTCATGTTAATTGGAAATAGATTCTACATAAAGGATTGAGAGTGATGAATGGTCGGGCTTGCCTAACACTGAGTTGGGCGCCATCACAACCGGGGTTTGGGGACGTGACATATGCACTGAGTATAAGTCTATTACATAATGTTATAACGAATATAGCTTTTATATACATATAATATATATACTAATGCAATACTATGCACTAAGTATAAGTGTATTAGGTAATACAGTATTGAATATAGCTTATATATATAGTATATAAACTTACGCTATACTATGCATTAAGAATAATATAATTGTTTTAAACATACCGACCAACTTTGGTCGCTATTTTATTCAAACCGTCAATAAATAGCAACCAACGTTGGTATCTATTTCTAAAGATTCAAAACTTATTTACCTACCAAAATAGCGACCAACTGGTCGCTATTTTTAATTCCAGACTATCAAAACCGGGATCCCCTCCCATTCTTTCTAAAAATTTCCCAAAATCTCTCTCTTCTCTCTCACACTCAAACACGACCACCCGCCTTCCAACTCCCAGCACCAGAGGCCCCGCCCATGAACCATTGACCGCCGCCCAGCTGTCGTCGTGCCTTGCCTTCCCCGCTAGCGCTACTGCGTCTCTTCCTCCTAAAAGTTGTAGGTTAGACAATTTATATCTTTTGTGTAAGCTTATAATGTTTTGTTTATTAGCTATGAATTAGTTTCAAATGATTAGTGTTTCAACTGATTATTTAACATTGTATTTTATAAAAACCTAGGTTTTAAGTTGTATTTATAATTATTTAACAGGTTTATAGAAATCTAGGGTTTATAGAAATGTTAACATTTTATTTAACATTGTATTTAACTTTATTTAACATTTCATAGAAATCTAGGATTTATAGAAATCTAGGGTTTAGGGTATGGGTTGAATTTTTAGGATATAATCATAACTTTTAGGATATAATCAACAAGTTTAATTATTTGTAAGAGCATTTTCATACTTTTGTCGGTCAAATCATTGTCTGAAACTGAAGAAATATCACCAATATTACAGTAAGCTTGTACGGATGAGACTTGGAAGATGTTGATCACAAAACTTCCTATAATCTTTGTCATCATAGAGTCGTATGATCCCCATTTAATGGGAACTACGACGACCAAAGGAAAACCTTCTGTCTTTATCAACCTTTTCACTATCAATCAAACTTTTTTTCCTCTTGAAAAATGAAGTATAGAATTTCTCTATAACCTCTTTTATCTACTTAGGAAATGTTAAATCCTACACACACCATCACTATTTTGAAACACATGTCGTTACCTTCTCATTATCATTGTAGCTAATGAGATCAACAATTGATCAAAGACACACCCTATTAGGTACTGTATCCAAGTTATTCTCTGTATCCAAGTTCATCCCGACAATAGTACCACGAGGATAATCACCAAAGCCACCAGACAACTTTATGATGCCAATGAAGCAAGATGAGTTATTTAATGAAACTCGTATTGTTAAGAAGAAGAAGAAAGAGACTAATTCATAAAGGAGGGTTGAGCCTCCACTACATACATGTAAGTTTTTAAATTTTCATTAGGTATTTTGATCTACTTTTATATGTATTTTGAAATAACAATTCAATATAATTTTACATATACGTTAGCTTCACAACTGACGTGGGGAATTCATATGGAGTCAACCACCAAATGAATCAGGCAAGGCAATCCAGCTTTCAGACTAGGATGCTAAAAGAACACTCCTTGAGTACATCATTGTGACGACCCAAAGGGTCATCACATGTTTTCTATGTTTTTTTGTGCTTTTGAGGCCTTGAAAACCTCACTTTAGTTGCGTCAATTTCCTGCGCAGTTTGGGCACGTAGCCGAAAAGCTTATATGTTAAATTCTGTGAAAGTTGTTAAAACTTGGCTTCAACATTTTGAGTAAATGGACCCGAAATCATTATATGACGGGCCCGGAGGGTCTGTAGAAAACTATGGGACTCGAGCGTGTGCCCGGAATTCAAATCCAAGGTCCCGAGATCGAAAAATATATTTTTGAAAGAAATTGTTTTTTGAAATTTAATATGAAAATTTGAAATGAAAATGAATTAAAAAGCATTGGTATCGGGACCGGATTTTGGTTCTGGTTCCCAGTACAAGTCATATATATGTTAAGCGCTTTCTGTAATATTTGGTCAAATTGGACATCGTTTGACGTGTTTCGGACCTACATATAGATAATTTAAAGTTTAAGAAGTTTCAAAATTAAATTTGATTATTTTGAGGCTTGATTCAGTCATTTTGATGTTATTTTGGTGACTTTATTGCTCGAGTAAGTTCGTGGGATGATATAAGTTAGTGTGTGTGTTTGGGTAGGAGACCCGAGGGCTCGGGAATGTTGCGGAGGTGGTTCGGGGTTTTTTGGCCTCAGGAAGTGTTGTAGAAATTCTGCATCCAGTTGTCCCTTCTATGCGATCACATAGGCCTTCCTGTGATCGCATAGTATGAGTTTTTCCAGTGCCTCGTTTTGTTTTATGCAATCGCATAGATTGATCTGCAATCGCATAGATTGATCTGCAATCGCATAGTTTTGCCAGTCCCTTCACTGTGATCGCATTCCTAGTCTAGCGATCCCATAGCTTTAATCCCCATCCGGAAATTATCCCCCTTTTCTTCTATGCGAATACAACTTACTTCTTGCGATCGCAATGACCAACCACCTTAACCCTATGTGATCGCAACCCCCCTTCTATGATCGCATAGGCCAATTTTGCCCAGTGATTTAAAATTCTCAAAACAGAACCTTGATGGGATTTACTTCATTTTTCCACACGAACTCTTCTCGCTCACACCCCATAAACGAATTTTGAAGAGCTCTTCCTCGATAACTTCATAGGTAAGAGTTCCTGCCCCGTTTCCTCTTAATTTCTTCAGCTAATCACTAATGTATAAACCTA
Source organism: Nicotiana benthamiana (assembly GCA_034376525.1). NCBI lineage: Eukaryota > Viridiplantae > Streptophyta > Magnoliopsida > Solanales > Solanaceae > Nicotiana > Nicotiana benthamiana. The sequence goes on along the minus strand of CM067338.1, from coordinate 124,241,058 downwards.
AAAACGTGAAATCAAAGTAGAAATTTGGGGTTTTTGGTAGAGTTAGGTTTTTGGAAATATTGGGTGATTCAACAGCAATTTGGGGTCGAGTCATAAAATAAAATATATATTTGAACTCGTGAGGTTACGGGTGATCGGGTTTTGGTCCGAGCCATGTGTTTGGACCATGCGTGCCCGACGTCAAATTTTGGTATCTTTGGAAGAATGCTAGAAACTTCATATCAAGGCTATGAGATTATGCTATTGAGTCTTTATTGATATTATTATATTAATTATGCCTAGATATCGTTGTTTTGGAGTCATATTTTAAAGGAAAGGCGGTATTTGAGGGTTGATTTCTATTCTTTGGATCGAGGTAAGTGTTTGATCTAACTTTTGCTTGAGGTAGTAGGATTAGTTGTGCTTATTTGGGATTCTGTAGTGACTCTTCCTTGTTAATTCATTGTTTCTATATGATATGAAGGCTACGAGAAGGAAATATTATTTGTAAACTCTTTGGAGCGTTGGATCGATTGTTGATTTGATTAAAAAGTAAGAAATTAACGGAAGAGAAATAGATGTAACTAATCCCTTTTCGGGATGTGTAAGTTATTGTTGTTGCTCCCTTACCATGAATAATTAGTTGTATTCTCCCTTGCTGGGATAGTTGAAATGATACTTCTTCCCTTGCCGGGAAACTATTATATATTATGAACGTGGATCGTGTGGCACACCAACCACACGCTGACCACTTATATACTATGAAATGGAATCGTGTGGCATGTCGACCACTTATATATTATGAAATGGGATCTTGTGGCACGCCGACCACTTATATATGCTGAAATAGGATCGTGTGGCACGCCGACCACCTAGTTATATATGCAGAAATGGGATCGTATGGCACGCCGACCACCTAGTTATATTATGAAATTGGATCGTGTGGCACGCCGACCACTTATAGATTACGAGATTCGATGTAGTTTTGCTGTTTAATTCTTATAATTTGTTTTCATCTGTATTTCTGCTAAGCATGTCCCTTCCCTTCCTTCATTGGTTTTTTCTACTATTATTTCATTGCACTTGTATATATATATATATATCTACACAGGTTGTTTTTGGTAGGTCCTGTCTAGCCTCTTCACTACTTCGCCGGGGTTAGGCCATGCACTTACCAGCACATGGGGTCAGTTGTGCTGATGATATACTTTATGTATCCTTTTGCACATATCCAGGAGCAGTTTTGGGCCTCGGCAGTAGGATTTGATCGGGAGCTGACTTCAGTCCAGGAATTCTCAAGGTAGCCTTGTTAACGTCCGTAGGTTGGAGTCCCTTCTATATTATTAGTTTGTTTTTCCTTGAACCAAGACAAACATTGATGTACTTCTGTTCTGACTTGTTTTTAGCACTCATTAGTAGTTCGTGAGTCAGTCACACCGGATCTGGGTAGAGTTGTATTTAAGCTACCGTATTTGGTTTTAAGTTATCTATATTTTTAAGACTTCCGCTTTTATTTAAATGACTCGTTTTATTTGTATTGTTGAGATGTTATTTGTAACGACCCGACCTGTCGTCACGTAAGTTACTGCCCCAGTTTCCCCGTTCTGTGCTTTTATATGTTTCATTCTATGTGTTTCGAGAAATTGAAGTAATTCGGATAGACTTCAGTTAGAAATTAGACAATTAGTCTCTTTATGAGAAGGTTAGTTTGGAAAAGTCAACCGAATGTTGACTTATGAGTTGGAGGGCTTGGAATGGATTTCCGATGATTCGGCTAGTTTCAGGTGATGATTTAAGGCTTAGGGGTGCAATCAGAATTGAATTTGGAGGTCCGGTGTAGAACTAGGCTTGAATTGGCTAAGTTTGAATTTTGGCGAATTTCAGGTTGACAGGTGAGATTTTTTATCCGAGGGTTGGAATGGAATTCTGAGAGTTGCTTTAGCTCTGATAGGTGATTTTGGAAATGCGTGCAAAGTTTCAGATCATTTGGAGGTGTTCAGGTCTGGTTTTTTATCAAATGTTAGTTTCGGAAGTTTTACTTTGACTTAGGCTTGAGTCCTTGTTAATTTGATGATTGGGATGTTTACGATAGTGTTTTTATGCTATAAGCAAGTTTGAGTGATGCAATAGAACGTATATGTGCTTTTGGTTGATGTCCCGAGGGGCTCGGGGTGATTTCGAATGGCTAACGGGAAATGTTGAACATGAAAAGTGCAGCAAAAATTTGCAGAGCAGAAATTGCTCTCTGCAATCGGAAGCCTGGGGCTACGATTGCATAGAAGGTTCTGAAGGGGGTGCTAATTTGGTCTCTGCGATCGCGTAGGTCTGCGTGCGATCGTGTAGGCTTAAGTGTTTGGTCACTGCAACCGCGTATGAGCATGTGCGATCACGTAGGATCTTTGGTCAGTGTTCTGCGATCTTGTGGTCTTACCTGCAATCACATAAGAGGAATTTAAGGGCCTGGATTTTTTGTCTACGCTATCGCAATGGAGTTGATGCGATCGCATAGAGGTCGCTTTAGTAGTCGGGCAGAATGTTTAAAAACCATTTGGTCCGCGACCCACATCATTTTTCCACTATTTTTACTACGCCAAGAGAACTTTTCGACCGATTTGAAGAGGATTTTCAACGGGTATTAATTGGAGGTAAGTCTCTTGACTTAGAAACGCCATTTTATTGGAGAATCAACACTCAAATTGATGAAAGTGGAAATTGTTTAGAACTAGGGCTTGGTTTTTGAAAATGAATTTTTAGGATTTGAAAAGGCCGTTGAACTCCGTTATCAGTAAACTTTGTATGTACTGACTCATGGAAAGACGAGGAATCCGTTGATGTAATTTTCGAAATTTTTTGAGAAGTGTACCCGGGACTTGGGTTTTACCAAATTCGTAAATTTTAGTACTTTTCTAGAATTTTTATTGGGTTATGTTTCTTTACCCCATATTTATGTATTCGTTGTGATTTTGACTAGATTCGATGCGCGAGGAGGTAGATGCAAGAGGAAAATGCATTGTGAACCAGTCTACGGTCTGTTATAGGTGAGTAGTCTATATAGATTATGGACTGAGAGTTTGCAACCCCAGTTTATCACATTGTGACTCTAAATTAGGACGTCACTCGCACCCCATGGCAGGTGCAGGATCTTATATGATCGGGGATTGTGACTTTGTCCATCCCGAGTAATGACCATAATATATTGGTGGCTGATACCACATTGTATTGTTGAAAATTGGGTTTATTGCAATATTTGGGGCCTTGTGCCGACTTGTAGCATCCGTCTAGGATGAATATCAATGTGATAGAATGATTTGTATAATCATTGATCTCGGTCTTGTGTTTAATCACTGTTATGAAATGGTGAGTCACCTTTTTCATAAATATAAATAACTAAATTATATTCTTCTTAATAATTGGAAACTGGAAAGTAAATTGAATCTGTTAGGTGACTCATATGCATACTGTGGACTGAGTATGGATCGGGTTTCACGCCGCAGTAGTGAAATAATGATATTGCGCTTGGGCTGTAGGAACCCCTCCGGAGTATATACACACCCCCTGTGAGTGTCGTCGACGTTAAACGGATGGGGATGTACGCTGCATCGGGTTCATGTTCATTGCATTGCATTCTTGCATTATACTTTACTGATATACTTAATATTGTTTTGGTTTTGGTTCATAGTTAATGTGTCGGACTGTTAGTTTTAGCTTTACTTTGTGGCATTTCGTGGATTTCTTTCCTTCAGATATTTTTTATGCTTATTACTCACTGAGTCGATAGTACTCACCCCTACTCCCTGCACCTTGCGTGCAAATTCAGCTGTACCCGAGGCTTAGCTGAGCAGTCGTTGTCTCCAGAGATTAGCAGAGTTGCGAGGTAGCTGCCTGACATTCGCAGGACCTGGCAACTCTTCCTATTTCAGTTTTATATCTACATATACATTTGCAGACTTGGGTATTTTTGTTTAGATATTAATATTCAGTTTGTGTTAGAGGCTCTAGACTCGTGACCCCAGATATTATAAGAGTGTTTTATCAGATTTTGTATCTCTCCGTATATTAAATATTGGATTTTCTATTCTAAAACTATTACATTATTATTAAATCGTCAGTTTTGAGACCTATTTTTGAGTTGAGACCGATTGTTGGTCAGGCTTGCCTAGGTTTTGGTTTGGGCGCCATCACGACCGGGTTTGGGTAATGACAAGTTGGTATCAGAGCGTAGGTTACTAGGCCTCGCGAGTAGTGAGCCGGTTTAGCAGCGTCTTTCAGATCGGTGCGTAGACGTCCGTAACTATCATCGGGAGGCTATAGAACCATTAGAAACACTCCACTTACTTGAAATATTATTCTGCGTCCTAGATTTAGCTTGAAATAGTAACTCTTTAAATTCCTTCCACGTGTTCGCATGCGCGCATGAGCGTACAGTAGCAGATGTACCTTGATGGCTTGTAATTCCCCGATCGAGGGGCAAGATGTGATTGCTATTAGTTGATGTTGGGCCTGTTTGGAGGACTTGAGAGCCAAATATTCGTCAATGGCTTGAGCCTCGAGGTGCCGATTTTGCGAGCTGGTGTTAGAAACCTTTATGTTCGGTACTGTACCTACTTGTAGGAATGATGGTTGGATAGCTATTTGATGTGTATGTTGGCGTTGTGTGATGTGTCTTTATGACTTGGAAGTGTCTAAGAAGTTATGCTAGGTGATAGATGAACCATTAAGTATTTGATTTTAATTGCGATTGGGTGTGTTTCCCCGAGTTGTCGGTGCGTGTAGAATCTTTTTAGGTCTCTTAGTTGGGAGCGAAGTAAATAGCACATTGCGGGTTGAGTTCAGACCCAGGAAGATTAAATGACCGTGTAACGTATATGATGGTGGAAGGAAGGCTGAAATACTGAATTGTGGCCAAGCAGGTGGGATATCTCTTGCAGAGTGTCCTTAAATGTTATGTTCCTTATGTGTAATTTTGAAGATCTCATGTATAATTGAAAGGTATTTTATATTTTTTATGATTCGAATAGGTGCAACGCATGTCCATGTATCAATTTTGATTATAGAGTATATGTATTATTGATGTTAATGTTGTTTATATACATTGTGATGCTTTGTCAAGATGTGGACGTGTTATTAGGACGGTTTTGGTGATTCTATCGTAGGTGGATAGCCTTAATTACAAAGGAAACTCTGCAAAAATTTTTGAAAAATTAGGGACTCAGTAAAAAAAAATTCACCTACAGAGTGGGCTTAACTGTTATGTGAATGAATGCAAGAATTGCAGAAGAGTTAAAAATTTCTAATGATTCGTGTTTCTATAAGCTTATGAACGAGTGATTTAAATCTCACAATGATATTACGACATCAATGGAGTATATGTTTTGTGATATATATGGCTTCGAGCTAAGTTGTAGTGTCTGCTGTTGTTTAGCTAATTGTACAGTTATGTACTATGTTAGTTCTGATTTGACGCATGTGGGTGAATCAGTTCTGGTTACAAAAATTGAGCTGAGGGTGGCACGAGTGAAGAAACATTTTGACACAGGTTATATTGTGCTTTGTATATGTTACAAAATAATAGGATGTCTTGAATTGTTGATAAATAATTCTTAGTGTAAAGAGAAGGAAGTGGTTTGGCTCGTATTAGTATGAGATCATGTTCTGCGGTGTCAGGGTGCTATAAGGCACGAGTGGTTCTATTAGTTAAGTCAGGTAACTTGCAGTTGAATTAGAGCGAGTGACTCTCGAGAATGGTTTTATAATGTTCAAGACTTTTGCATGTAATAATCATGTGTTTTAAGGCTGAGTAGGTTACCAAGTCATTGTTTTGATTAGAACAGGTCAAGACTCATGGTATTTTTACGTTAATTATGAGATTCTATGTATCAGTATGTGGGAATTAAATGTAAAAGACATAGATTCACAAGAAGTTCTTCAAAGTAGGGTATTTCAAAAGGTGGTATTTTTGTAACGTTTAAGAGAGTATATAGTGTCCTATTGATCTTATACAACGTGGTCTTACATTCGAGTCTCGTGTGGTAAGCCTGGATTGAGGCATTGTGGTGCTACAACAAGAGAGTATATCATGTCGAAAATGAATCAGAAGGAAATCTAGACAAATGAAGTAGCTTGTTAGTGGACTAAATCAGTATGGTAAAGATATGATTAATTCCTTGTTTATGTTCGAGGTAATGAGCCCTTACGGGGTATTGGGCGGCAGAGCTTTTGAGATCGGGCAGCTTGCTTAGACTGGTGTGGGTAGAAGGATTTAGTCCTGGCAATATAGATTTTGGTTAGGAAAAGAGAGATGGAGTTCTCAAGTTATCCTAGTATGGTATGGTATGTGCGGTCTGTTGTGGAGGATTGGGATTTGTATGTGTAAGGTACGGTTCTGTTCCGAATGGAAAGTCATTAAATTCTTAAGGAGCACGGGCAGCTGCAGGTGATTTAAAAATCGACCCTCAGATGATTAAGGAAAATGGTATTACTATTCTAGTAAATTAACGGGAGCATACATTCAGTGACAGGGGAAGGTAATGTGAATTGATAACAAGTTGGTGGGATGCGGCAGTTTCCTATTGGACCGACTGTTGACATTTGAGTTTGTTGATGGCACGGGAAAATATTAGAATATCTTTCATTGAATAATTGGGTACTTGATGTGTAATATGTATTCATATGACGAAATGTAGGACCAGGTATAGTGATTTGTGTGTTACATGGAGTTAGAGACTGGAGTTCCCCGATACAGTCTATGTCACGATTGTGGATCATGAGTATTTGATACCGTTTTGTGGAAATTAGGATGAGGAGGCTAGAGTGGATCTTTAATTGTTGATACGATTGATCTTGGATGTGATATTGGGTGTAGACTGGTTGCCTCAGTGTTGGGTTAATGTAGACTATCGTGTTATGGTCTATGCCAGAAGATGCCACAAGTTGTGTGGCGAGGTGCATCAGGTGATGTTATAGCAAGAATGGGTTGCATTACAATGGCCATTGGACGTCTGAGAAGGATTTCTTGTCTTGTTCAGGCCTTCATGGAAAATGTCAGTGCAGAGGTTTTTACCATTGATTCAGTTTCGGTATTGAGGGACCTTTCAGATGCGTCCTCGTGGAGGGGCATTTCGCCGGGCGAGATTGTTAGACTTCATTACTTATTTGGTGTAGGGCACAGTATCGTACAGCTTTGGCATGAGCTATAGTAGTGGAAAAGGCAGCTTCAGGCTTCTTGGTAATGAGTTTTTCGTAAGCTGGATGAATATGTGTTTAGCTTGAGTTGGCTTGGTTAGTCCTGAATGGTATAAGGATTAGTTGCTTCGATCGTTATTAGACCTATTAGTGCAGTGGGAAGATCTATGAGTTGCTTTTTGGTGTTGCGAGGCGTTATGATTTTTTGGGCAGTGGCACATATATTGCGGTGCTACAGAGATTTATAGTGGAAGCTGAGTTTTGTAGCTTACAACGCTACAAGTAAATATGATTATGCGCTTAGTGTGCTTACGGCCGATACTAGATATGTTGTTATTATGAGCAAATTCGGCTCGATGTGCATCTCTCTAGGTGAGATATTTGAGTGAATTGGGTGGCATGCTGCCACAGTGTATGTTATCGGGATTGAATTGCGCGCCGCAACTGTTGATGCTGATGATAGTGTCTTTATTTTACTTGGTATGCCTAGCTTCTTGGTTTCTGAGAAAGTTCGTATAGGGAGTTGCTCGGTTAATAGCGCATCGATTGTGGCCTTTCAGGATTAAATGGGGTATATAACTTGCTTCACCGTGGGTGTGAAGTATTGCTTGGTTTCAGACATCAATCTGTGCGTGGCTGTCTATTTTGAGCATGGTGACTCGAATTATGTCATGGGTAATAGTGTTTGGATAGGACCACGCGTTATGGCGAGGCCACGTGAAGTTATGCCCTTTGAAGGAGGATTGAGGTATTCTATTCCTATAAGGTGAGACGGGGTCTCCACCTTGTGTTGTGATGGTACTGATGGGCTTGAGAAACAACTCTTTCATTTAGTCAATATCATGATTTGAGTATATTCAAGTCGTTCCTTATTGGTGCGCGTGCTATGCAAGTGTGGCTTATGCCGGTGATAAGGTGTCATATCACCAGAATGGTATGTAAGATTAGAGGTGATTGTTGGAGTCATTAATGAATATGAACATATTTGGTTGCACCTTGTTGGAAGGTTAATACCAACGTTTGACTCGGAAATCTGTTGTGTAGTAGTCTAATGGGAAGTAACGTCATGAATGGTTAGTATGAGAGATTGTTACAGTATTGCGTGTTTCATTTATTTTTCGCAGTATACGAAAGTGTTGGAAGAAGACCTTGGTTAATAAGAGGTTTCCACCGGTATTCGGGTGTTGTGGGCAAATATTGTGAATAGAGACTATTGTTTCGAGCCTGGATTGTTTGGTTTGTTGCATGGGTTCACCTGGGGTTGTAGGTGTGGGTTATTACAGCAGGTTCGAGCTTATTATGAGTATAAATATGAGGTTGTGATATTGTGTATGTTTTCGGAATTGCAATGTGGTTCTATGGTTATCGTCAAGATGGACTATGAAAATTCTTTTTGTATTGTATTATCGGGCCTATGTGAGTTAGGGTAACATGGTATCACCCCGGGTATATGTTTGGTAAGGACATTCAAGTATTGGTTTGCTCCAAGTACAACTCTGGGCTCGCTCGAGGACGAGAATTTTTTTAAGTTAGGGAGGATGTAACGACCCAACCCGTCGTCACGTAAGTTACCGCCCCGTTTTTTATGTTTTATGCTTCTATATTTTCATTATATGTGTTTGGAGAATTTGAAGTAATTCGGATAGAGTTCAATTAGAAATGAGACAATTAGTCTCTTTATGAGAATGTTAGTTTGGAAAAGTCAACCGAATGGATTTCATATAATTCAGCTAGTTTCGGGTGATGATTTAAGGCTTAGGAGTGCAATCGAAATAAAATTTGGAGGTACGGTGTAGAATTAAGCTTTAATTGGCTAAGTTTGAATTTTGGCGAATTTCTGGCTGATAGGTGAGATTTTTTATCCAAGGGTCGAAATAGAATTCCAAGAGTTGCAATAGCTCCATTAGGTGATTTTGGATATGCGTGCAAAGTTTCATATCATTCGGAGGTGTTTAGGTCTGGTTTTTAATCAAATGTTAGTTTCGAAAGTTTTAGTTTGACTTAGGCTTGAATCCGTGGTAATTTGATGATTTTGATGTTTACGATAGTGTTTTTATTCTACAAGAAATTTTGAATGATGCAATAGAACTATCTGTGATTTTGGTTGAGGTCCCTAGGGCCTCAGGGTGATTTCTGATGGCTAACGAGGAATGTTGAATGTGAAAAATGTAACAGAAATTTGTAGAGCAGAAATTGCTCTCTGCGATCGCAAGCCTGGGGCTGTGATCGCATAGAAGGTTCTCAAGGGGGTGATAATTTGGTCTCTACAATCGCGTATGCTTAAGTGTCTTGGTCAGTGCGCTTGGGCTGTAGGACCCTCTCCGGAGTCTGTGCACACCCCCAGTGAGCGTCGTCGACGTTAAACGGATGGGGCTGTACGCCGGAGCACGTTCATGTGCATTGCGTTGCATTCTTGCATTATACTTGACTTATGTACTTGATATTGTTATGTTGTTGGTTCATAGTTAATATGTGTCGGACTGTTAGTTTTAGATTTACTTTGTGGCATTTCATGGATTTCTTTCCTTCAGATATTTTTTATGCTTATTAAGTCAGTAGTACTTACCTCTACTCCCTGCACCTTGTGTGCAAATTCAGGTGTATAGGAGGCTTAGCTGAGCAATCGTTGTCTCCTTATATTATCAGAGTTGCTGAGGTAGCTGCCTGACATTCGCATGATGTGGCTACTCTTCCTATTACAGTTTTATATCTATATATACATTTCAAGACATGGGTATTTTCGTTTAGATATTATTATTCAGTTTGTGTTAGAGGCTCTAGACTCGTGACCGTAGATCTTATGGGAGTGTTTTATTAGATTTTGTTTCTCTCCGTATTATATTAAATATTGGATTTTCTATTCTAAAACTATTACATTATTCTTATATTTTTGGTTTTGTGACCTATTTTTGAGTTAAGAGCAATTGTTGGTCAGGCTTGCTAGCTTTAGGGTTAGGCGCCATCACGAGTGGGTTTGGGTTGTGACATTATTAGAAAATATTTTAATAATTGGCAGGCCTAGATCAGATAGTAGGCGCCATCACGACTCCCGATGGTGAGAAATTCGAGACGTGAAAAGTTGGTATCCGAGTGCTAGGTTACATATGTCTCACAACTCACGGACAACTATGGAGAGTCTAAGGTATCGGTAAGAAGACGTATAAATTTATCCCCCAAAGGCTGCAGAATTAGGAAAAATTTAACTTTTATTCTTTCTTGTTGTGCGGTTTTGTTTCTCAAATACTGATTGTCTTTATAATCTTTTCTTTCGCAGATGGCGAGAACATGTACTTCCTCTTCTAATGTGCAGCAGCTCTCACGAGAGGCAGAGGGCGAGGCTGAGGCTATGCAAAAGGCCGAGGCAGTGGCAGAGCTCAGCCCCGAGCAGCAGTCTAGGAGGTGGAGCCTCATGTTGATTATGATGAGAAGATTTCAATCCCAGCAGATCCGGTGGGCCCAGCTCAGGTCCCAAAGGGTTCATAGCCACCCCTATTCTCTAGAACGCATTAGTCAAATTGGTGGGCTTTGTGAAGAGCGTCACTAGAGCGGGTTTCCTTCTTGTAGTACCAACCACTTCTATGCCTTGGGAAGGCGTTCAAACTCCCGCTACACGTACTCTAGAGTAGGTAGCTCCTCAGGCTCATGATCCAGTGGTTCAGCCAGCTTTGGCAGCTCAGCCGGGTATTATGGCTTAGACCGGCGATGCTGCAGCAATGTCCACGGATGCTTTGTGGAGGCTTGATAGGTTCACCAAGCGCTTCACCACCACATTCAGTAGTGGTCCTATAGAAGACCCATAAGATTTCTTATTCAGCTGCCATAAAGTTCTCCGAACTATGGGTATTGTGGAGACCAATGGGGTCGACTTTATCACCTTTCGACTAGCAAGATCAACCAAGACTTGATGGAGGGACTTTTGTTTATCCAGGCCAGCAGGGTCACCATCATTGACTTGGGACCAATTTTGCAGAGTTGTTTTATGGAGAAGTTTCACCCTACTACTTATGCGAGAGGCTCTTCGCAGGCAGCTTGAGCGCCTCGATCAAGGCACTATGACAGTCATGCTTTATGAGACCGGGTTCATTGATCTAGCACGCCATGCTATTGCTATACTCCCCACCGAGAGAGAGGGTACTGAGTTTTATTAATGGAATGATTCAGCCGATCCGCCTCCAGATGGCTATGGGAGACGTGGGTGAGATTGTTTTTTAGGAGGCGATCAATGCAACCCGCGGGATAGAGACGGAACGTTCACGGGGATTTGGTCATGGGTCAGAGAAAAGGCTACGTCATACATGGAGGTTCAGTGGTACATCGTCCGGGGGTGGGGATTCTTATGGAAGAGGCCATCCTCCGAGGCCCTTTTAGTCAGCCTTACAGGTTTTACATAGTGCTATAACTGGTCGTGGTTCCCAGCCGCATTATACTGACCAGCAGCTTTTTAGTTCACCATCAACACCTATGAGTGCACCACCTCTCCACTATTCTCAGCAACCAAGGGCTTGTTATACGTGTGGCAACACGAGACGTATTGCAAGTTATTGCCCTCGAGCATTTGACAGTTCTTAGCAGCAGGGACCTCCTCCTATGATTCAGGTATTAGGTGATCCACAGTCCGCCCAGCCAGCTAGAGGTGGGGGTAGAGGCCATAGAGGTGGAGGTAGAGATCAGATAGGTGGAGCTCGGACCGCTAATGTAGGGGTCAGCTAGTAGTCGATCAACCTAGAGATATGATTCGGGGAGCTGGCACCCAGCCCCGCTCTTATGCTTTACCAGCCAGGCTAGAGGCTGAGTCTTCACACGCAGTTACTATAGGTACTATTCTGGTCTGTGATAGAGATGCTTCAGTGCTATTTGACCCTAGGTCTACTTGTTCATATGCGCCATCCTATTTTGCACCCTATCTTGTTATGCCTAGTGATGCTTTTAGTATTCCTATTTATGTATCTACACCGGTGGGTGATTCTATAGTGGTATGACCGAGTGCATCATTCCTGTGTGGTAGTATTTGAGGGTCTTGAGACCCGTGTTGATTTATTGCTCTTAGACATGGTAGATTTTGACGTTATATTGGGATGTCCCCGTATCATTCAATCTTGGGTTATCATGCCACAACTGTGACCTTGGCTTTACCACATTTGCCCCGACTAGAGTGTAGAGGGGACCCAGGTCATACCACCTGCAGTGTTATATCATATTTAAAAGCTCGATGCATGGTCGATAAGGGGTGTTTAGCGTATTTGGCGTATGTTCGCGACTCCAGCACAGAGGTCCCTTCTATTGATTCTATTCTTATTGTTCGGGAGTTCCCCGAGGTTTTCCCATCAGACCTACCGGTTATGCTACCCGAAAAGGATATTTATTTCTGAATAGATCTGTCTCCTGGCACTCAGCCCATTTCCATTCCGCTGTATTGCATGGCCCCGCCAGAGTTGAAAGAGTTAAAGGAGCAATTGCAGGATTTGCTTGAGAAGGGTTTCATTAGACTAGTGTATTTCCTTAGGGTGCATCGGTGTTATTTGTGAAGAAAAAGGATAGGTCGATGAGGATGTACATTGATTAGCAGTAATTGAACAATGTGTCGATAAAGAACATGTATCCACTCCTAAGGATCGACGATTTATTTGACCAGCTTTAGGGTGCGAAGGTGTTTTCTAAGATAGATTTGAGATCTGGCTATTATCAGCTAAGGATTAGGGCATCTGATGTTCCAAAGGCAGCATTTCACACTCGGTATAGGCATTATGCATTTTTGGTCATGTCATTTTGGTTGACCAATGCCCCAGCAGCATTTATGGAGTTGATGAACTGAGTGTTCAGGCCTTATCAGGATTTGTTTGTGATTGTTTTTATTGATGATATTCTTATATTCTCCCGCGGTCAGGAGGAGCATGAGCAACACCTCAGAGTGGTTCTTCAGACTCTGAAGGATAGTCAATTATATGCTAAGTTTTCAAAGTGCGAGTTCTGGTTGAGCTTGGTTGCATTTTTGGGTCATGTTGTTTCAGTAAAGAGTATTCAGGTGGACTCGAAGAAGATTAAGGCAGTAAATAACTGGCCTCGACAAGCATCAGCTACAGAGATTCGGAGTTTGTTGGGTCTAGCATGTTGCTACCGTCGATCAATGAAAGGGTTTTCATCTATTGCAGCATTGATGACCAGATTGACCCCAAAAGATTTCCCAGTTCAGATGGCCAGATGAGTGCGAGGCAAGCTTCCAGAGGCGCAAGACAGCTATAACTACGGCAGTGGTACTGGTTTTGCCCACAGGTTCAGGGCCTTATAGGGCCTATTGTGATGTTTCTCGTACTGGGCTTGGTGCAGTACTGATGCAGGATGGCAGAGTCATTGCCTATGCTTCGAGGTAGTTGAAGATCCACGAGAAGAATTACCCGGTTAATGATCTAGAGTTGGCAGCCATTGTTCATGCTTTCAAGATTTGGAGGCATTATCTAAATGGTGTGACGTGTGAGGTGTACACTGATCACAAGAGTCTTAAGTACTTGTTCAAGAAAAAGGAGTTGAAAATGAGGCAGAGGCGGCGGTTGGAGTTGCCAAAAGGCTATGATGCTACTATCTTTTATTACCTAGGGAAGGGCAATGTTGTGGTCGATGCATTGTGTAGGAAGTCTGCCAGCATGGGTAGTCTTGCTTGTATTCCGGTCAGTCAAAGATTGTTTGCCTTGGATGTTCAGGCATTGGGCAATCAATTTATGAGGTTGGATATTTCTGAGCCAAGCAAGGTGTTAGCTTGCACGTTTGCTCATTCTTCATTATTAGAGCGTATCCGAGATCGTCAGTTTGATGATCCCCATTTGTGTGTCCTGAGAGACACGGTGCAGTGTGGAGGTGCCAAGAAAGTTGAATTTAGATGTGGATGGTATTTGTAGATTGCGGGGTCGAGTTTGTGTGCCCAATGTTGATGGTTTTCAAGAGTTGATCCTAGCATAGGACCACAGCTCTCGGTATTCTATTCATCCGGGTGCCGTGAAGATGTATCAGGATCCGAGGCAGTATTATTGGTGGCGTAGAATGAAGAAAGATATTGTTGCATAAGTGGCTCGATCTTTAAACTATCAGTAGGTTATGTATGAGCATCAGAGGTTTGGTGGTTTATTTTATAGTATTGACCTTCCCGAGTTGAAGTGGGAGAGGATTACTATGGCTTTTGTTACATGACTTCTGATGAACCGGAAGAAGTTTGATGCGATTTGGGTCATTGTTGATAGGCTGACGAAGTCAGCGCATTTTGTTCATGTTACAGCCACTTATTCATCTGAGAGGTACGCTGAGATATATATATAAGAGATATTGTTCTCCTTCATGGGGTGACGGTATCTATCATTTCGGAATGGGGTACGCAGTTTACCTCACGCTTCTAGAGCGCGGTTCAGTAGGAGTTGGGCACTAATGTTTAGTTGAGCATAACATTCCATCCTTAGATGGACGGTCAATCCGAGAGGTCAATTCGGATATTGGCGGATATGCTCCGAGCCCGTGTCATTGATCTTGGAGGCTCGTGGGACCAGTTTTCTCCTTTAGCAGAGTTTGCCTACAACAACAGCTATTGGTCTAGCATTCAGATGGCTCTATATGAGGTGTTGTATGGTAGGCGATGTCGGTCTCCAGTTGGATGGTTTTAGCCGGGGGACGCTCAGTTATTGGGTACAGATCTAGTTCAAGAGGCCTTGGATAAGGTCAAGATCATTCAGGACAGACTTCGGACAACTCAGTCTAGGTAGAAAAGTTATGCAGATAGAAAGGTTTGAGATGTGGCTTTCATGGTTGGTGAGCGAGTATTGCTCTGAGTGTAGCATAGGAATGGCATCATACGATTAGGGAAGAAGGGCAAGCATAGCCCTAGGTATATTGGCCCATTTGAGATTCTCGATCGTGTAAGAGAGGTGGCTTATAGACTTGCCTTGCCGCCTAGATTGTCAACTGTGCATCTAGTTTTTCATGTGTCCATGCTTCAGAGATATCACGACGCTCTAGCCCACGTGTTAGATTTCAGCATTGTACAGTTGGACAAGGATCTGTCTTATGAGGAGGAGCCGGTAGACATTTTAGACCGGCAGGTTTAATAGTTGAGGTCGAAGATTTTTTCTTTAGTGTGTGTTTAGTGGAGAGGTCAGCTTCCTGAGGCATCGACCTGGGAATCCGATTATAATATGTGTATCTGTCATCCTCATCTATATCCCGACTCAGGTACTTCTTTCTTTTGTCCGTTCGAGGATGAACGGTTGTTTTAGAGGTGGAGAATGTGACGACCCAAACAATCATTACTTATTTTCTCTCTTTTGCATGCTTCTGAGAGCTTGAAAACATCAATTTTAGTCGCTTCGATTTGCATGCGCAGTCCGGGAATGGAAAGCTTATATGTTAAATTATGTTAAAGTTTTTATAATTTGGCATTAAAATGATAAAAGTTGACTTTGGTCAATAATTTGGGTAAACGGACCCACACCGACGATATGATGGTCCCGGAGGGTCCGTAGGAAAATGTTGGACTCAGGCGTGTGCCCGGAATCGAAATCCATGATCCCGAGCCCAAGAAAAATATTTTTGAAGAAATCGTTTTCTAAAATTTAATATGAAAATATGAAATGAAAATGAATTAGAAAACATTGGTAACGGGCCTGTACTTTGGTTCCGGCTCCGGTACAAGTCTTATATATATATGTTAAACACTTTCTATAAAGTATGGTTGAAAACGGACGTCGTTTGACGTGTTTTGGACCTACAAAAGCAACAACAAACCCAATTAGATCCCAATATGTGGGAGTATTTTGGACCTAAAGATAAAAAATTAATAGTTTAAGAGGTTTGAAATGAAAAATAATGGCTTTGAGACTTGATTCAGTTATTTTGATGTTATTTTGGCGATTTGATCATTAGAGTAAGTTTGTAGGATGCTATTGATTTAGTGTATGTTTTGTTAGGAGCCCCGAGGGCTAAGGAGAGTTTCGAAGGTGGTTGGGGGTGTTTTGGCCTTAGGAAGTGTTGCAGAAATTCTATGGTCAGTTGTCCCTTCTATGCGATCGCATAGGCCTTCTAGTGATCGCATAGTATGAGTTTTCCTAGTGCCTTGTTTTGTTCTATGCGATCGCATAGATTGATCCGCTATCGCATAGTTTTGCCAGACCCTTCACTGCTATCGGATTCCTAATCCAGCGATCACATAACATTAATCCCCATCCAAAAATTAGCCCCCTTTTTCCTCTATGCGAACACAACTTCTTTTCTGCGATTGAAATTACCAACCACCCTAACCATATGCGATCACAACCCCCTTTATGTGATTGCATAGACCAATTTCGCCTAGTGATTTAAAATGCTCAAAACAGAATCTTGACACGAATTACTTCATTTTCCACCAAAACTATTCTCCCTCACACCCCATAGACGAATTTTGAAGAGCTTTTCTTCCACAACTTCCTAGGTAAGCTAACTTCATTTTCTCTTAGTTTCTTCAACTAATCACTAATGTCTAAACCTAGAAACATAAAATCAAAGTAGAAATTAGGGGTTTGGGGTAGAGTTAGGTTTTTGGAAATTTTGGGTGATTCAACCTCAATTTGTGGTCAAATCTTAAAATAAAATGTATATTTGAACTTTTGGGGTTATGGGTGGTCGGGCTTTTGTCCGAGTCACATGTTTGGACCATGTGGGCCGAAGTCAAATTTTGGTATCTTTGGAAGAATGCTAGGAAGTTCATATCTAGGCTATGATATTTTGCTATTGAGTCTTTATTGATATTATTGAATTAATTATGCCTCGATATCGTTGTTTCGAAGTCGGATTGTAAAGGAAATGCGGTATTTAAGGGTTTATTGCTATTCTTTGGACCGAGGTAAGTGTTTGATCTAACTTTGGCTTGAGGGAACAGGATTAGTGAATTATTTGTTAATTGCTAAATTATGACGACCCAAAGGGTCATCACCGTAATTCTCCCTTTCCTTGCGCTTTTGAGGCCATGAAAACCTCTTATTGGGTTGCCTCAATTCGCATGCGCAGTCCAGGCGTGAAGCCGGATAATTCTTATGTGAAAATATTTAAATTCTTAATTTTTATAATAATAATGCTATAGTTGATTTTGGTCAACGTTTTGGGTAAAAGGAGCCGGACCTGTGATGTGACGCTCCCGGAGGTTCTATTAGGAAAATTGGGGCTCGGGCGTATTCTCGGAATCGAAATCCTAGGTCCTAGGCCCGAGTACGAAGCTTTTCTGTGAAATTGTGTTTTGAACATACTTAAGGAAAAATGAAAATAAGAATTGATCAAACATAGTGGTATCGGACTCGTATTTTAGTTCCGATGCCTGCTACAAGTCTTAAATGGGCAGTAAGCGCTATCTGTAAAGTTTGGTTGAAATCGGACGTCGTTTGACGCGTCTCTGACTAAAAGTGGAAAGTTTGAAAGTTTTGAACCTAGAATTGAAAATCATGAGTTTTGGGGGTTGATTCTTTGATTTTGATGTTATTTTGGCGATTTGATCGCTCGAGCAAGTTCGTAGGATGATATTGAGTTTTTGTGTGTTTGGTTGGGAGCTCCGGGGGCTCGGGGTGATTTTGGGTGTCTTTCGGGGTGTTTTGAAACTTGAAAAATACCAGATTTTTCAACATCTGTTGCAGACCCATTTTCCTTTCGTGATCGTGTGCATCCAGTCTCTTTTGCTTAGCCCAGCCTCCATTTGTCTATGCGATCGTGGAAGAGCCCCCACGTTCGCACTGTGTTACCAGCTCCCTCAACGTGTTCGCACTCCCCACTTCGCGTATGCGTAAGACACTTGGACCCTCCTCTGACTTTCTTATTCGCTATCGCGTGATCCCAATCGCGATCGCGATGCCTCCAGACCTCATACATCGCGAACGCGTCCCAAGTGTTGTGATCGCGTAAGGCAAATTCCTTTAGCGATTTAATTTAGTCCAAAACAGTGTTTTTCCGCATTTCATAAAAATTTCTCTCACGGGCTCTCCTCCTACACTCTCCATTGACAAACTCCAAGCCCCTACTTCACCATAACTCTTTGGGTAAGTGATTCCAACTTCGTTATCCCATTATTTCTTCATCCAACCTTCAATTTTCTAGCCCCAAATAATAGAATCATAGTAGAATATAGGGATTTTTGGGCATAGCTAGGGTTCTTAGAAAATAGGGCGATTCAACCTCAATCTGGGGTCGAATCTTAAAACAAATTATATTTGGACTTGTGGGTTTATGGTAATCGGATCTTTGTCCTAGCCTCCAGTTTGGACCATGTGGGCCCTGTGTCGGGTTTTGGTATTTTTAGAAAAAAAAATTAGAAATCCATTTCTAAGCTAGGAAATTGTATCCTTGTGCTATTATTGATAATATTGAATCAATTTATGTTAGATATTGTTGGTTCGGGGTCGAATTCTAGAGGAAAAGCGATTGTTGAGCTTTGAGTTGCTATTTCCGGACTCGAGGTAAGTGTTCGATCTAACTTTGGCTTGAAGGAATAGGATTAAGTTGTTATTTGTTATGTGCTGTGTGGGGTCGGTGTACAAGTATGCTTACGGTTACCTATGCGCCCGAGTCAAGCATGACCGTGATGTCATATTTGCGATTAAAATTGCGAAGTAAGTGAACAATTGTGATAATTACTTGTTACATGATCTATGAAGTGAAAGTTGAGAATTAAATGAACTAAAGAGGAATTTTTGGTACTTTTCCCTTACCGGGACATAATTTTGAGTTGTATTCCATTTTCGGGATTCATTTTTGAATTATTCTCCCTTGTCGGGATGTTTCGTTTGGTTTATACTTCCTTTTCCCGTTTGGTTGTGACCATTGATTGGGTGAGGAAAAGAGAGTAAAAGCACGAAGCGTGATGCCGTGCACTGCTTATTGAGAGTAAAATCACGAAGGGTGATGTCGTGCCTTGTGTTTTATATTCTTGGTGAGAAATGAGAGTAAAAGCACGAAGAGTGATTCTGTGCACTACATTTGACAGATTGGTGAGGAATGAGTGTAAAAGCACGAAGGGTGATGCCGTGCAATTGTTGGTTCACTGGTTTTCTTTAATTAATTGTTAAATATTCAGTTCCATTTCTCTTGTTGGTTGAAGTTATAATTGAGCTGTTACTCCCCCAGCATGTCCCCTCCCCTTTATCTGTTTAAATTCTTGTTCTCTTTCTGTTATAGCACATATATCTGCACAGGTTGTTTGTAGTAGGTCCAGTTAGCCTCGTTATTACTTCGCCGAGGTTAGGCCCGGCACTTACCAGCACATGGGGGTGGTTGTGCAGATACTACACTTCTATGCCTTTTTGTGCACAAGTCACGACAGAGTCTACGGACCGCAGCAATAGTTCGAGAGTGATCCTTCAGTCCAGAGACTCCGAGGTAGTTCGCTAGCATTCACGGGCCCTAAGTCTCCCTTATCTTTTCTTTTCAGTTTGTTTAATTGTATCAAACAGACATATTATGTATTTCGTTAAGACTGTGCTTGTAGTACTCCTTTAGCCGTCCGTGAGTAGTGACACCAAATACTAGGTAGAGACATGATGTTAGTTTCTGCATTTTGTTTTTGCTATTGTTGTTAAAAGACTTCCGCATGTTTTAATTAATCATTTTAGTATTTAACTTGTTTTAGATTTAAGTTTTCTGAAAAATGATTATAAAGGTTGGCTTGGCTAGCTTCGATTGTAGGTGCCATCACGACTCCCGATGGTGGGAAAAATTCGGGTCATGACAAGTTGGTATCAGCGCACTAGGTTACTTGGGTCTCACAACTCACGGACAAGCTCGGTAGAGTCTGAGGGATCGTTGCAGAGACGTCTGTATTTATCCCCAGAGGCTACAGAGTTAGGAAAAGTTTCACTTCGTTCATTCTTGTCGTGCGATTCTGTTTCTCAAATATTGATTTTCGTTCTACTCTATTATTTCACAAATGGCGAGAACAATGTGTCTTCTTCTTCCACACAGCATCCCGAGCCCCCAGCAGCAGCTCCCGCGAGGGGTAGGGGCCGAGGTCGTGCTAGAAGCCATGGCAGGGGTAGAGCTCATCCCCAGGCAGTAGTTCCAGAGGTGGAGCCTCATATTGACTTTGATGAGGAGGTCCCAGCTCCACCAGCTTCAGTGGGCCCATCTCAAGTCCCAGGGGGAGTGATGTTTCTTCATATCTTCAGGATGCTCTTGTCCGCATAGCAAGCTTCATGGACAGTGTCGCTAGAGCGGGATTGCGGCCAGTAGCACCGGCCACTTCTCAGGATGGATAAGGGGTTCAGACTCCTGCTACACGTACTCCAGAGCACGTAGCTCCCTAGACTCAAGTTTCGTTAGTTCAGCCCGCAATGGTAGCTCAGACAGGAATTACAGCTCAGGCCGGAGATGAAACGGCCATGTCTTCGGATGCTTTGTGGAGGATTTATCTGTATTCCAAGCTTTTTTCTACTACTTTAATCGGTGCTTCATCGGAGGATCCCCAGGACGTTCTATTCATTTGTCATGAGATCCTCAGGATTATAGGGATAGTAGAGACCAATGGGTTCGATTTTTGCACTTTTAGACTTGTGGGGTCTGCCAAGACTTGGTGGAGGGATTATTGCATATCTAGACCAGCAGGGTCACCAGCTTTGACATGGGATCAGTTCGCATAGTTATTTTTTGAGAAGTTTCTCCCCGTCACTCAGCTTGAGGCACTTCGCAGATAGTTTGAGCACCTTTAGCAGGGCTCCATGACAGTTACACAGTATGAGCCCCGATTTGTTGATTTGGCTCGCAATGCAGTAGTGGTACTCCCTAAAGATCGGGAGAGGTGCTGGAAGTTCATTAATGGATTTATTCAGCCTATTTGCCTACATATGGCTACGGGAGTTGGCAGTGATATTACTTTTCAGGAGGTAGCCTATACGGCCCGCCGAGTAGAGATGGCATTAGTTCGAGGAGGTAGTCAGGGTTCAGACAAGCGGCCTCGACATTTTGGTAGATTTAGTGGAACCTCTTCGGAAGGTAGGGATTTCCATGAGAAAGGCCATCACCCGCGACCTTTCCAGTCGGCACTTCAAGTTTCTCATGGTACACCAGGAGGTGGTAGTCAAAAGCAGTATTATTCGGATCAGCAGTCTTTCAGCCCACCACCAGCCCTCATCAGTGCACCGCCATTTTAGAGATTCAGGGGAGGACATACCAGTCGACAGGGCCAACAGTCACAACCGTCGAGGGCATGTTATGGTTGTGGTGACATAGGTCATGTGGTCAGATAATGCCCACGAGCCTCAAGTAGTTCTCAGCAGCAGGGTCCTCGCCCTACCATTCAGGCAGCAGGTGATCCACAGGTCGCCCAGGCAGCTAGAGGCTGGGGTACGGATCATAGAGGTGGAGAGAGAGACCGTAGAGGTGGAGCCCGGACAGCCAGACGTAGGGGTCAGCCCGCAGCATATCGTCTCAGAGACGTTGTTTAGCGAGGTGGGGGCCTGCCCTGTTGTTATGCATTACCAGCCAGGCTGGAGGCCGAGTCATCTGATGCTGTGATTACAGGTACTATACTGGTCTGTGATAGGGTGCTTCAGTATTATTTAATACGGGATCTACTTATTCTTATGTGTCATCCTATTTTGCACCCTATTTGATCATGCCTAGTGAGGCTCTGGGTATTCCTATATATGTGTCCACACCGGTTGGTGATTTTCTAGTGGTCGACCGAGTGCATCATTCTTGTGTGGTGTATTTGAGGGTCTTGAGACCCGTGTCGATTTATTGCTTCTAGACATGGTAGACTTCTATGTTATATTGGGGATCGACTAGTTGTCCTCGTATCATTCTATCTTGGATTTTCACACCAAGACCGTGACGTTGGCCTTGCCAGATTTTCCTTGACTTGAGTGGATAGGGACCCCAGGCCATGCCACCCCTAGTGTTATTTCGTATATCAAGGCTCGACGTATGGTCGAGAAGGGGTGTTTAGCATATTTGGCGTATGTTTGCGACTCCAGCACAGAGGTTCCATCTATCGACTCCGTTCCTATTGTTCGGGAGTTCCCCAAGGTTTTTGCTGCAGACCATCCGGGTATGCCGCCCGACAGGGATATTGATTTCTGTATTGATCTGGCTCCTGGCACTCAGGCTATTTCTATTCTATCGTATCGCATGGCCCTGCCAGAGTTGACAGAGTTGAAGGAGCAGCTTCAGGACTTGCTTGATAAGGGTTCCATTAGACCCGGTGTGTCACCTTGGGGTGCACCAGTGTTGTTTCTGAAGAAAAGGGACGGGTAGATGAGGATGTGAATGGATTACGGACAGTTGAACAAGGTGACGAGAGAGAAAAAGTATCCACTGTCAAGGATTGATGACTTGTTTGATCAGCTTCAGGGTGGTAAGGTGTTCTCGAAGATATATTTGAGGTCCGGTTATCATCAGCTGAGGATTAGGGTGTTTGATGTCCCTAAGACAGCATTTCGTACTCGGTATGGGCATTATGAGTTTTTGTCATGTCGTTTGGGTTGACCAATTCCCTAGCAGCATTCATGGAGTTGATGAACCGAGTGTTCAGGACTTATTTGGATTTATTTGTGATTGTATTCATTTGTGATATCTTGGTCTACTCCCGCAGCCAGGAGGAGCATGAGCAGCACCTCAGAGTGGTTCTTCAGACTCTAAAGGATAGCAATTGTACGCAAAATTCTAAAAGTGTGAATTTTGGTTGAGTTCAGTAGCATTCCTGGGTCATGTCGTATCACCACAGGGTATTCAGGTCGACCTGAAGAAGATAGAGGTAGTCAAGAACTAGCCTCGACCAGCTTCAGCTATTGTTATTCGGAGCTTCTTAGGGTTAGCTGGTTACAACAGACGTTTTGTAGAGGGGTTTTCATCCATCGCAACCCCGATGACTAGATTGACTCAGAAGGGTGCCTAGTTCAGGTGGTAAGATGAGTGTGAGGCGAGCTTCCAGAAGCTCAAGATAGCTCTGACTATGGCACCGGTATTGGTTTTGCCCACGAGATCCAGGCATTATACTATATATTGTGATGCTTCCCGACTCGGACTTGGCGCATTGTTGATACAAAACGGCAAGGTCATAGTATATGCTTCGATGCAGTTGAATATCCACAAGAAGAATTATCTAGTTCATGACCTAGAGTTGGTAGCCATTGCTCATGCCTTGAAGATCTGGAGGCATTATTTGTATGGTGTGACGTGTGAGGTATACACGGATCACAAGAGCCTTCTGTACTTGTTCAAGAAGAAAGAGTTCAATCTGAGACAGTGGAGTTGGTTGGAGTTGTTAAAGGACTATGATGTTTCTATTTTATACAACCCAGGGAAGGCCAATGTGGTTGTCGATGCATTGAGTAGAAAGTCCGACAGCATAGGTAGTCTTGCATATATTCCGGTCAGCTAGAGACCGCTTGCCTTGGATGTTCAGGCCTTCGCCAATAAATTTGTGAGATTGGATATTTCTGAGCCCATCAGGGTGTTAGCTTGCACGGTTTCTCACTCATCATTTATGGAGCGTATTCGGGAGCGGCAGTATGATGATCCATATTTGTATGTCCTGAGAGACACGGTGCAGCGAGGAGGCTCCAGGGAGATGACTTTGGGAGATGATGGCGTATTGAGGTTGCATGGGCGAGTTTGTGTGCCCAATGTTGATGGTATTCGAGAGTCAATCTTAGCGGAGGCCCACAGTTCTCGGTATTCTATTCACTCGGGCGCCGCGAAGATGAATCAGGACTTGAGACACTATCATTTGTGGCGTAGAATGAAGAATGACATTATTGCGTATGTGGCTCTTTGTCTAAATTGTCAGCAGGTTAAGAACGAGCATCGGAGGCCTGGTGGGTTATTTCAGAAGATTGAGCTTCCTAAGTGGAATTGGGAGAGGATCACCATGGATTTTGTTACTGGCCTTCCGATGACTCGGAAGAAGTTTGATGCAATATGGGTTATTGTTGATAGGCTGACTAAGTCATCGCATTTCATCCCAGTTGCCACCACCTATTCATCCGAGAGGTATGCTGAGAATTATATCAGGGAGATCATTCGCCTTCATTGGTGCCCATATCTATTATTTCGGATCGGGGTCCGAAGTTTACCTCGCATTTCTTGAGAGCGGTGCAGCATGAGTTGGGTACCCATGTCCAGTTGAGTACAGCATTTCACCCCTAAACGGACGGTCAGTCTGAGAGGAGTATTCAGATTCTTGAGGAAATGCTCCGAGCCTGCGTTATTGATTTTTGGAGGCTTGGGGGGCCAATTCTTGCCTTTAGCAGAGTTTGCCTACAACAACAGCTACCAGTCCAGTATTCAGATGGCTCCATATGAGTCATTGTATGGTAGGCGGTGTCGGTCCCCAGTCGGATGGTTTGAGCCGGGAGAGGCTCGGTTATTGGGTACAGATTTGGTGCAGGAGGCCATATATAAGGTCAGGATCGTTCAGGATAGACATCGGTCAGCTCAGTCTAGGCAGAAGAGTTTTGCAGATCCTAAGATCAGGGATGTTGCTTTCATGGTTGGCGAGCGAGTATTGCTCCGTGTGTCACCTATAAAGGGCGTGACGAAATTCGGAAAAAAGGGAAAGCTTAGCCTAGGTATATTAGCCCGTTTAAGATTCTAGACCGTGTGGGGAATATGGCTTATATACTTGCATTGGTGCCTAGCTTGTCAGCCGTGCATCCAGTTTTCCATGTATCCATGCTTTAGAAGTATCACGGTGATCCCACCCACGTGTTAGATTTTAGTACTGTCTAATTGGACATGGATCTGTCATATGAGGAGGAGCTGGTGGCTATATTAGACCGGCAGGTTCGCCAGTTGAGGTCGCGGAGTTTTCCTTCAGTGCGTGTTAAGTGGAGAGGTCAGCCTCTTAAGGCATCGACCTGGGAGTTCGAGTCTGATATGATGAGCCGTTATCCCCATCTATTCCCCGACTCAGGTACTTTTTTCTTTTGTCCATTTGAGGACGAACGATTGTTTTAGAGGTGGAGGACATGACAACCCAAAGGGTCATCGCTGTAGTTCTCCCTTTCCTTGCGCTTCTGAGGCCTTTAAAACCTCTTATTCGTTTCCTCAATTTGTGCGCGTAGTGCAGGCGCGAAGCTAGACAATTCCTATGTGAAAATATTTGAATTCTATGTTAAAAACTATGAATTTTGATAATAATAATAATAATGTTATAGTTGACTTTGGTCAATATTTTGGGTAAACGGACCCGGATCCAAGATGTGGCAGTCCCGGAGGGTCTGTAAGGAAATATGGGACCTTGGCGTATTCTCGGAATCAAAATCCGAGGTCTCAGGCCCGGGTACGGAGCTTTTTTGTGAAATTGTTTAATGAGCTTGCTTAAGGAAAAATGAAAACGGAAATTGATCAAAAATTATGGTATCGAGCTCGTATATTGGTACCGACGCCCAGTACAAGTCTTAAATGGGCGTTAAGTGCTATCTGTAAAGTTTGGTTGAAAACGGATGTCGTTTGACATGTTTCGGACTAAAAGTGGAAAGTTTGAAAGTTTTGAACTTAGAAATGAAA
Source organism: Nicotiana benthamiana (assembly GCA_034376525.1). Classification (NCBI taxonomy): domain Eukaryota; kingdom Viridiplantae; phylum Streptophyta; class Magnoliopsida; order Solanales; family Solanaceae; genus Nicotiana; species Nicotiana benthamiana. Next base: position 124,215,402 of record CM067338.1, on the reverse strand, counting down.
ATCATGCGTTTTGGGGGTTGATTCTTTGATGTTGATGTTATTTTGGCGATTTGATCGCTTGGGTAGGATGATATTGAGTTAGTGTGTGTGTTTGGTTTAGAGCCTCGAAAGCTCGGGGGTGATTTCCGGGGTGTTTCGTGGTGTTTTGAAATATAGAAAAATACCAGATTTTTCAACAGGTGTTGCAGACCCATTTTCCCTTCGCGGTCGCGTGCTTCCAGTCGCCTTCGCGTAGCCCAGCCTTTAGTCTTCTACGCGATCCCGGAAGAGCTACTGCGTTCGCACTCTGTTACCAACTCCCTCAACACGTTCGCACTCCCCACTTCGTGTTCGCGTAAGACACTTGGACCCCCATCTGACTTTATTCTTCTTGATCGCATGATCCCAATCACAATCGTGATGCGTCCAGACCTCTTACATCGCGAACGCGTCCCAAGTGTCGCGATCGCGTAAGGCAAATTCCTTCCGCGATTTAGTTTAGTCCAGAACGGCATTTTTCCACATTTCTTCAAAATTTCTCTCAAGGGATTTCCTCCTACACTGTCCATTGACGAACTCCAAGCCCCTACTTCACTATAACTCTTTGGGTAAGTGATTCCAACTTCGTTCTCCCATTATTTCTTCATCCAACCTTCAATTTTCTAGCCCCAAATCATAGAATCATAACAGAATTTAGGGATTTTTGGGCATAGCTATTGTTCTTAGAAAATTGGGCGATTTAATCTCAATTTGGGGTCAAATATTAAAACAAATTATATATTTGGACTCGTGGGGTTATGGGTAATCGGAATTTGGTCCGAGCCTCGAGTTTGGACCATGTGGGCCCGATGTCAAGTTTTGGTATTTTTAGAAGAAAAATTAGAAATGAATTTCTAAGCTAGGAAATTGTATCCTTGTGCTATTATTGATAATATTGAATTAATTTATGTTAGATATCGTTGCTTCGAGGTCAAATTCTAGAGAAAAGTCAATTGTTGAGCTTTGAGTTTATATTTTCGGACTCGAGGTAAATGTTCGATCTAACTATTGCTTGAGGGAATAGGATTAGGTTGTTATTTTTTATTTGCTATGTGGGGTTGGTGTATGGGCATGGCGACGGTTACCTATGCGCCCGGGTCAAGCATGACCGTCATGTCATATTTGCTATTAAAAATTCGACGTAAGTGAACAATTGTGATTATTACTTGTTACAAAAACTATGAAGTGAAGGTTGTGAAATAAATGAACTAAAGAGGAATTTTTGGTACTTTTCCCTTTCTGGGACATATTGTTGAGTTGTATTTACTTGCCGGGATTCGTTGTTGAAATATTTTCCCTTGCCGGGATTCATTGTTGAATTATTCTCCCTTGTCGGGATGTTTTGTTTGATTTATACTTCCTTTTTCCGTTTGGTTGTGGCCATTGATTGGGTGAGGAAGAGAGAGTAAAAGCACGAAGGGTCATGTCGTGCACTGTTTATTGAGAGTAAAAGCACGAAGGGTCATGTCGTGCACTGTTTATTGAGAGTAAAAGCACGAAGGGGGATGTCGTTCCTTGTGTTTGAAATTCTTTGTGAGAAAATGAGAGTACAAGCACGAAGGGCGATGCCGTGCATTATATTAGGCAGCTTGGTGAGGAATTAGAGTAAAAGCACAAAGGGTGATGTCGTGCAATTGTTGGTTCACTGGTTTTCTTTAATTAATTGTTCAATATTAAATTCCATTTCTCTTGTTTGTTGAAGTTATAATTGAACTGTTACTCCCCCAGAATGTCCCCTCCCCTTATTTGCTTAAATTCTTGTTCTCTTTCTGTTATTGCACATATATCGGCACAGGTTATTTGTAGTAGGTCCGGATAGCCTCGTCACTCTTTCGTTGAGGCTAGGCCGGGCACTTATCAGCACATGGGGTCGGTTGTGCTGATACTACGATTCTATGCCTTTTTGTGCACAGGTCCGGACACAACCAACAGACTGCAACTATAGTTCGGGAGTGATCCTTCAGCCCAGTGACTCCTAGGTAGTTCGCTGGGGTTCGTGGGCCCTGAGTCCCCCTTACCTTTTCTTTTCAGTTTGTTTAATTGTATCAAACAGAGTCATTATGTATTTCCTTCAAACTGTGCTTGTAGTACACCTTTAGCCGACCGTGAGTAGTGACACCAGATACCGGGTAGAGACATGTAGTTAGTTTCCGCATTTTGTTTTCTCCATTGTTATTTAATGATTAATAAAAAATAAAAAATGTATTTCAGATTTAGCAACCAACTTTGATCGTCAAATTTATATTATTAAATTAACATAATACCCGGAATATTTGCCCCTTTTAGCTTAGAGACCAAAGTTGGTCACTAAATAGCGACCAACTTTGGTCCTTAAATAAAATGGACCTTCACTATACTTACCAGGTGTGTTCGGTCGTTTTTTGGTCGCTTTTCAGACTATAAGCGACCAACTTTGGTCGCTTTTTATGGTCATTTTTTTTGGATTTCTATTAGTGAATACTAGAGAAATGTTATATTTTGTAACAATAATATTTGCAGTATATGTTACTAACGGTCACCAGTCTAGGGTCACAAAAAAATTATTGCTTTAGATTTAATAAATATACATCATCAATCACTACGATTATTTATAAGCACATCAATACAAGGTTTACACATTGTAAGTATCACACATGGTTTAATAGACACACTTATGTATATAAAACACATATTATATTTGGACTTGACACAATCTATAATTGAATTTTAATACTATCTTTTAACATTAAAATTGTGCTTACAAAGTATAATTGATATTATAATATTTGTATATTTGAATGCAAGTATCGTAAAGTTATTAAGTGTAATGTGACACTAATATTGTTTCAACATCACAATATTAGTTTAATAACAATCTAATTTGCAAGTGGTGACTATATGATATGTACTACCATAAATAAAATGAATAGTGATACATACCTTAATAAAATATGGCTCAACTTAGCAGAGGTTAAGGATAAAATTATAGTTTCCTTAAGGAATTTAATCCCCTTCTATCACCTAAGGTTATGGATTATTTCCTCCCAGGATAGAACGAATTACACACTGGTGTAGTGGTACTCCAAACGCTAGCGTTTCAGCGAACACAAAGATCAGTAGAAAATAATACTTACTTTTTGCTCTGTTTGTATGCTAAAAGTACGTAGAAGAAGGAGATAAAACTCAGAAATTCATAGTGAAATTCTGAGCAGAATAGCATTGTATTGATAGCCAAAATTTGGGTTGGAATATGAAGAGATGAAACTCTTCAGAATGGCTATTTCTGCAAAACTGCCACAGTATAAATGCCTTTACATAAATAGCTATTTACTCAACAACAAAGAGGTAAAATAAAGAGGAAAAATTGATGGGTAGTTAATTTTCTGTTACAAAAACAGAAAAACGGATTGGATTTAATTAATATTTAATATTAATATTATGTTATTAACAAATATTTAATAACACATTTTTGTTAATGTTTTACTATCAACAAATAAATTTGGTCCAAAAATTTAATCAATCAATCGACCATTTGACCAAATCCGAATCCGAATCCGAATCCGAAGCCGAAGCCGAGACGAGACGACCGAGCGACGGCGATGACGACGGTGTGAGGCTTGCTTTCTTATCAACTCTTTAAGATCTAGAAGAAGATCAATTACTTATAACCCATAAAAAATCTCTTCCTCTTCCAATATGGGACAATGTCCATATGCCAAGAGAGGGAAACTTGAAATTTCACTCAAAATTTCATTTCCCACCATTTCTCATTCACCCTTTTTTAAGTATTTAATTTATTAGTTAGATACATAAACTCAACAATCCCCCACATGAATGGGGAATGGCTATATTGCTGAAGTATGCATGAAAAACTGTGTGATTCGCAAGCAAGGAATAATTGCATCAAAATAAGTAGGTTTCCCTTTGAACTTTACGTAGTGAACTTATGTCGGATATACTCGATCAATAGGTAGATTTGAATATACTCGATCAATAGGTAGATTTGATATCTTTGAACCGTCGAACTTTGGTGAATACCTAGACAACCACAAGTCCCACAACCAACCCTTAACCATTTTTGGTTCTCATTGTTGTGTTCGTTACATCCATGAACACCGCCTGGTTTCATAAGTGCGTAGAGAACTGGCCTTAAAAAACTCTCCTTGAAGCGGCTAACACTTCATACTTACATAGGTGATCCTAAACGTGTCACCCGTAGATACATTATTTGATATACCCCGTATCAAACATAGAAATCATTAAAAATCCTTAATGCTTTATCCTTTGTACTGAACATTGTCTCATCACGAGAATAGACCAAAAGTTTAGTTGAAAATGTTGAACCGTCATAAATGACTTTGTTTGATCTCCTTGAACCTAGATCTTGGGATCTCCAATCTTCTAGGTAGAGTTGCCGCACTATGACATGTTCTCGGCCACAGTTCCATTCCCCTTGATGACTTTTCAGCTACCTCTCTAGTTAGGCTTTTTGTAAGTGGATCTGACACATTATCACTTGACTTTACATAGTCAATAGTGATAATTCCTCTAGAGATTAATTGTCTAACAGCTTTATGTCTCCATCGTATATGACGAGATTTACCGTTATACATAACGCTTCCAGCCCTTCCAATTGCCGCTTGACTATCACAATGTAAGCATATTGGTGCCAATGGTTTTGGCCAAAATGGAATATCTTCCGAGAAATTCCGGAGCCATTAAGCTTCTTCACCGGCTTTATCCAAGGCAATGAACTCAGCCTCCATTACAGAGAGGGCAATACAAGTTTGTTTGGACGACTTCCAAGATACTGCTCCTCCACCAATAGTGAACACATATACACTTGTGGACTTAGAATCAGTTGATCTGGTGATCCTATTTGCATCACAGTATCCCTCAATGACTGCAGGATATTTACTGTAGTTCAAAGCAAAGTTCTAAGCATGTATGAAATACTCCAAAACTTATTTCATGGCCATCCAATGAGATTGACCTGGATTGCTCGTACATCGACTCAATTTACTTATAGCACAAGCTATATCTAGTCATGTACAATTCATGATGTACATTAAGAATCCCAACACACGAGTATAACCCAATTGTGATATTCTTTGGCCTTTGTTCTTTGCTAATGCAAGATTCATGTCAATTTGAGTCTTTGCAACTTTAAAGCCCAAGTGCTTGAATTTTTCAAGTACTGTCTTAATATAATGAGATTGTGGCAATGTCGGACCTTGATAAGTCTTATGGATCTTAATTCCCAGAATTAAATTAGCAACTCCCAAGTATTTCATATAAAACATGCAAGTTAGCATACGCTTAGTAGCATTTATGTTGGCAATATCATTACTCATTATGAGCATATCATCCACATATAGGCAAAAAATTACTATGTGATTTGGAACATTTTTAATGTACAAACATTTATCACATTCATTTATCTTAAACGCATTTGACAACATTGTTTGGTCAAATTTCGCATGCCATTGTTTGCGTGCTTGTTTTAGTCCATAAAGGGACTTAACATGTCTACAGACCTTCTTTTCTTTACCTGGAACCACAAATTCTTCTGGTTGTTCCATGTAAATTTCTTCCTCCAAATCTCCATTTAAGAAGGCCGTCTACACATCCATTTGATGAATTTCAACACCATAAACTGCAGCTAACGCTACCAACGTTCATATGAACGTAATTCTTGTAACTGGAGAGTATGTATCAAAATAGTCAAGACCTTTTTTTTGTCTATACCCTTAGACCACAAGTCTTGCCTTATATATGTCAATAGTGTCATCATCATTCATTTTCCTCTTAAAGATCCATTTAGAACCCAACGGTTTATTTCCAGGAGGAAGATCAACCAATTCCCTTGTATGGTTGTTCAGTATGGATTCAATTTCACTATTGACTGCCTCTTTCCATTACAATGATTCCGAAGAAGACATAGGTTCTTTAAATGTTTGAGGCTCATTTTCCAAAAAGAAAGTCACAAAATCTGTTCCAAATGAAGTAGACACTCTTCGACGTTTACTACATCTTGGATCATCCTGGTTAAGTGTACTTTCTTTTGTTTCTTCCCGAGGTCTTTTAGATCCTTCACCAATCGACTCACATTCCTTTTTATACAGATATATGTTTTCAAAGAATTCAACACTATCTGATTCTATAACCGTATTATTATGAATGTCGGGATTTTCTTATTTATGAACCAGAAATCGATGTGCTTTACTATCAGTTGCATATCCTATAAAAACACAATCAACAGTATTCGGTCATATTTTTACCCTTTTGGGTTTAGGAACTTGCACTTTTGCCAAACACCCCCACATATTAAAATAATTCAAGTTGAGATTCCTTCCTTTCTATTTCTCATATGGAATTGATTGTGTTTTGCTATGGGGTACTCGATTTTGTATTCGGCTAGCCGCAAGAACGGATTCCTCCCACAAGTTCTATGGCAAACCAGAACTTATCAATAATGCGTTCATCATCTCCTTTAATGAACGGTTCTTTCTTTCTGCAATCCCATTGGATTTTAGCATGTAAGGGGCCGTTGTTTGATGAATAATTCCATATTCTAAACATATTAGTTCAAAAGGAGATTCATATTCACCACCCCTATTACTTCTCATCATTTTGATTTTCTTGTTAAGTTGTGTTTCAACTTCATTTTTGTATTGCTTGAATGCGTCTATTGCTTCATCTTTACTATTAAGTAAGTAAACATAGCAATTCTAGTACTATTGTCAATAAAAGTTATGAAATATTTCTTTCCACCGCGAGATGGTATTGACTTCATATCACAAATATCTGTGTGAATTAAATCTAAAGGAATTGAATTCCTTTCAACTGACTTATAAGGATGTTTAATATACTTGGATTCCACACATACTTGATATTTTGATTTGTCACATTCAAAATTAGGCAATACTTCGAAATTAATCATTTTTCGTTAGGTTTTATAATTAGTATGACCCAAACGTATATATCATAACTCATTTGACTCAATCAAGTAAGACGAAGCTGAAATTTTATTATTATTCTCCACAACCATTACATTCAGCTTTAAAAGGCCCTTAGTCAGGTAACCTTTTCCTACAAATATGTCATTCTTACTTATTACAACCTTATCGGAAACAAAAACACACTTAAATCCATTCTTAACAAGAACTCCAGTAGAGACTAATTTTTTCGTAATTTCGGGAACATGAAGGACATTGTTCAAAGTCACCACTTTGTCGGAAGTCATTTTGAGAAATATCTTCACATATCCTTCAATCTTGGCCTTTGCAGCATTTCTCATGGGAATTGTCTCATCAGGTCCAACAGGAGCATAAGTATCAAAAGCTTCCTTGACAGCACAAACATGGTGCATAAGTTATCAACATCATCATGCTTTTTTACCATATTTGCTTGACCCTTCTTCTCGTCTTTCTTCTGAGCATGCCACTCCGTAGATTTATGTCTGGTTTTTCTGCATTTGTAGCAGTTTTCACTGAACTGCTTCTTACTTGGGTCGTATTTCAGACCAGAAGCTTTCTTTCTCTTCTTGTTCTCTTCAACAATATTTGCTCCCATTATTGTTGAACTTCCATGGCCTCTTTTTCAGCAGCTTTATTGTCCTCTTCAATTCTCAGTCCAACAATGAGATCTTCATGGGACATGTCCTTTGTTTGTGTTTGAAGTAGTTTTTGAAGTCCTTCTATAAAGGAGGCAACTTCTCAATTATTGCTGCTAATGGAATGCTTCATTGATAACGAGACCTTCAATGAAATTTCCGTTAGTAAAAATACTAAGATTACTACTTTCAACATCAATATTAATTTGATTCATACCTTCAGCAAGGAGATCGTGAACAATCACTTGCAGTACTTGGACTTGAGTAATAACAGATTTGCTATCTACCATTTTATAGTCCAAAAACTTTGCAGCCACAAACTTTTTTAATCCGGCATCTTCAGTTTTATACTTCCTTTCAAGCGCAGCCCACATTTCTTTTGACGTTTCCATGCCATTGTAGACATTATACAAACCATCCTCCAACCTGCTAAGAATATAATTCTTGCACAAGAAATTTGAATGCTTCTACGCCTCAGCTACGAGCAAGTGTTCATTATTAGGAGTATCATCGGACAGCACATGAAAATCTTCCTTCATGAACTTCTGAAGACTTAAGGTAGTAAAATAGAAGAACATCTTTTGCTGCCAGCGCTTAAAATCAATCCCGGAAAATTTTTCGGGTTTCTTCGCCCGTGCTAATGCTGCCGGTGTTCGGCTCGTTGATGCATTGGCTGTCACCATTGAAATAGCTTGATTCTCATTCTCATTAGTCATCTCTGTAAAAGAATGACACCACCGTTAAAATCACGTAGATTTTAATAGAGTACAAAACCACAAAGGTTTTACTATCCAGAAACCAATAATACAAATATAGAAATATATTAAACTCCTAAAGCTTGTTAGTAACAGAAATTATGATAAACAGAAATGATCATAAATAATTCGAGCCCACTGAATTCACAGTGTCTCCTTAAGGAATTTAATCCCCTTCTAGCACCCAAGGTTATGAATTATTTCCTCCTAGGATAGAACGAATAACACACTAGTGTAGTGGTACTCCAAATCCAGTGTTTCAGCAAACACAAAAATCAGTAGCAAATCACACTTACTTTTTTCTTTGTTTGTATGCTAACAGTATGCAGAAGAAGGAGAGAAAACTCATAAATTCGTAGTGCAATTCTAAGCAGAATAGTGTTGTATTTATAGCCAAAATTTGGGCTGGAATTTGAAGAGGTGAAACTCTTCAGAATGGTTGTTTCTGCAAAACTGCCACAGTAAAAATTCCATTATGTAAATGGCTATTTACTCAACAATAAAGAGGAAAAATTGATGGGATTGGATTTAATATTAATATTCTGTTATTAACAAATATTTAATAACAAAATGTTAATAATTTACTTTTAACAAATAAATTTGGCCCAAAAAGTTAATCAATCAATTGACCAAATTCGAAGCCGAAGCCGAGCGACGACGACGACGGCGCGAGGCTTCCTTTCTTCTCAACACTTTAAGAGGTAGAAGAAGAGCAATTGCTTATAAACCCATAAAAAATCTCTTCCTCTTCCAATATGGGACAATGTTCATATGCCAAGAGATGGAAACTTAAAATTTCACTCAAAAATTTCATTTCCTCCATTTTACGTTCACCCTCTTTTAAATATTTAATTTATTAATTAAATACATAAACCCAACAATTAGTTTGCCCACTACTCCGAAATTAGAGTGCTAACAGTAACCGCATATCTTGCTGAATTTTTGTATTTAAAAAAAAGATATAACTTAGAAATATTGATACTGTAAAGAATATTTTATTTTCAGTACATTTTAGTATGTTGTAGAAAATAAGTTCTCTTAGTTTAACAGTCACTTATTTTATTGAAAATATAAGTGTTTATACATGACTAGTGTATCGCTACGTTTCTTTGATCTCTCCCTTCTTGTGTAGGGAAGAGAACGATAATGGACCACAAATGATAGACGTGGTTGATTATAGGATCTTATGTACTTGGCGAAGGGAACCTTTTTATCGCGTTGCATTTTCTCTCACAGACTCCCTAGCTCCCCCAACCCCAACCCTCAGTCCATTGTACTATAGCGATTCGAGGAGAAGAAAGATATATATGCAGCTTGTTTGAGGCTATTTCGAGGGATCTTTCCTTTCTTCTCTATATTGTCAATACCCTCCGCACCTTCGAAAAGAATTAGACATGAGGACATATATAGTGGTAGCAAAGTTCTTATTCAACGTTATATTAGAATACATGAGTTAGGCCTCATTGTCTATGTATATATATTCACAAAAGCTAGCTTCTCTATTCTTCAAATATTAGTCTTGAGTTCATTCTTGATAGTAGGATAACCAAAAGAACAGAAAGGAGACTGACCTATACCTATGGCTACTTTTTTTTTCTTCAACAGATATTACATGTATTAGTATTCTCTTCCATGTTGTGGTGAACTTGGTAATATGTGTGCATTGGAGGATAATATGGTCTATAAGTAGCTTGTAGATAAGGTTGTGGTTGTGACAAAAGTATCCTCTGCGGCTGTGGCTTCTTCTCTTCTTCCTTTTTAGGTTCTTCTTTCTTTTCTTCTTCTTTTTTAGGCTCTTCTTTTGTTGCTTCCTCCTTGGGTGGTCCCTCTTTCTTTGCTTTCTCTTTAGGTGGTTCCTCAACTTTTGCTTCTTCTTTGGGTGGCTCTTCTTTCTTTGGTTGTGGCTCCTCCTCTTTCTTGATTTCTTCCTTTTTAGTTTCTTCTTTCTTTTCTGATTCTTTTACTGGTCCTACTATAAGTATTTCTGCCCACCAAAACTTGCGCAATTTGCTCACTATACTCACTGGATCAACTATCCCAATGATGGCTAATTTCTTACCTTTCATATCCATTGAAATCTCATCAATTCCTACAAAAACTCAACACCAAATTAAATTCATTTGGTTAATCCCCCTATTCCAAGTCGGCATATACAAATCTTCGAAGAGTTCTATATATAAGTTCAATTAAACCAATTGTTTTTAACTTGAACTATGTGTATATACAAAAAAGAATTTTTTTAAAATAATACATGACTTCCTTTCCTTTTTATATTTGTTGGACAAAGAATTACAATTTTAAATCAGAATCCTAAAACCCTACGAGCCAACGGTTATCAAGGGAAGAAAATTGTAGCTACAAAGTGTTTGTTTAGCCCCTTTGCACTTCTTAGATTGCTCCGGAGCAAAGGCACATGCTCTTAGTAATGAAGTTTACTTCAATTCATGAACCAAAAATTCAAAATTATACTCTGTGTATGATATACTAGTTGTTATAACACTTTTTGCACTTCTTTTAGAAAAAGCACATGGTCATAGTAATCAATTTGCCTTAACCAAGACATTCCAAACAGAAAGTACTAGTACTAGTAAACAGCTTATGAGGACAGTGGACCCATTTGAGGTGGCGCCATGCTGGAATCAACTTAGAAAAGTTTACATATTTTCCTGATCAGTACAAACAAGAAATTAATTGCCATTGTTAAAATCCTCGTGCATTATATTATGGTCATTACCACTCCATTCACCTAACCTTTTACCGGCAATCCAATATTATCAACTAGAATTCTTCAAATTTACTGCTCTTCTTTCTATTTCCTAATCAGTGCAAACTAGAAATCAGTTGTCAGTAACAGTAAAAAAACCTCGTGCAGTATCTACTTACCAAACTAGAAATAGGAGCTTCACCATTCACCAAAAGCCTTACGTGAACTAAATATTCTCAACTTATAGCTAAACTAAAACACGCCAAATCAAAAAGGTTAAAGTAAAAATATATATTACTTAATTATATTTAAATGATAAATTTGTATAAGAAAGACATCAATAATTTGATTGAAATACTAGGTGTGAATCAGTAGCGGAGGCAGGATCTTCACGAAGAGGGTGTCACGAGCTGAGCTATAGAAGAGCTCAGTCGTGAAGAAATAGAATTGGAAAAGGAGAAGAGAAGAGAGAGAAAAATAGGAAAATTTGGATAATATTTCTGATAAATTCTTCAAATGAGTACACTGAGAGCATATAGGAGACCAACCCAGGATTCCCTATTCTAACGGCATACTAGCCACGTGTCTCTAATACTCAGTAATTGCAAAAGGGACCAACTACAAATACATAAATTAAAAGGGACTGAATTAAAGTAGTACTAAACTTAGAAACTTGCCTCTAATTACAACATTAGCTAGCTTAATTCTTGAAAAACCTTCCTCATTTTGGGAACCTTGTCCTCAAGGTTAGAAGTTTGGAAACTGAGATTTGATGAAGTTGTAATCTCCCCAAGTGGCTTCTTCCGGCAGTAAATTAGCCCACTGCACTAAGACTTGCGTAGCTGCAGCATTCCCTTTCTTCACTATTCTTCTATTTAAAATTGCCACAAGTTCCACAAGAGGCTGGCCATTATCCGAACACACTGGAGGTTCAAAGGAAGGAACCACATGCGAGCCTATCTTTTTCTTCAATTGAGAGATATGAAACACAAGGTGAATCTTTGCAGAAGCAGGGAGCAGAAGATCATAGGCAAACTGACTGATCTTCTTAATCACTTGGTAGAGCATATAGTACTTGGATGTCAACTTCAATTTGCTCGTGGGAACAATGGAAGTTTTCTTATAGGACCGCAATTTGAGATACACCCAATAACCAAGTTCTAACTCCCATTCGATTCTTTTCCTATCAGCATAGAACTTCATTCTGTTTTGTGCCTTCTCCAGATTCTCCTACAAAACATTTGTCATAATTTGTCTTTCTTGTAGCCATTGATCAACTGCAGCAAATTTACACTGAGATACTAGCTCAAATGTTAATTGAGGAGGACGTACCCATACAAAACCTTGAAGGGAGTCATCCGAGTAGCTGTATGATAATTAGAATTATACCAGAATTCAGCTAAGGAGAGCCATTTGTTCCAATCGCTAGGTCTATGATCAATCATGCATCTCAAGTAATTTCTCTAGGCATTGATTTACCCTCTCAGATTGTCCGTTTGTTTGGGGATGATATGAAGAGCTGAACTTCAATTCAGCCTTCAATCCTTTAAAGAGTTCCTTCCAGAATAGACTTAAGAACACCTTATCTCTATCACTGACAATACTGGTAGGTAAGCCATGCAATTTGTAAACCTGATCCATGAAGAACACAGCAACTTGTTTAGCAGTAAAAGAATGAGCAAGAGATAAAAGATGTGCACACTTGCTGAACCTATCTACTATGACAAAGATAGTGTTCTTTCCTTCAGACTTGGGCAGACCTTCAATAATGTCCATTGTTATATGTTACCAAGGTCTTGAGGGCATAGTGGTTGCAATAGCCTTGGGTACGCTAACTGCTCTCATTTACAACTCTGACATATATCACATTCCAAAACCACTTTTTTCACATCATTTATCATTAAAAGCCAACAGAAAATAGACTTTATCCTCTACAAAGTAGTAGTGACTCCAGAGTGGCTTCCCAAGCTTGTGGTGTGAATTTGTTATACTAATTGTTGTCTTAACTGAGTACCACTTCCAACATATACCTTAGCTTTGTATTTCAACATCCTGTTTTGCAAGGCCACATCCTCCACAACTACAGGGTCAATAAGGACTTGAGTAAGAATCTTAGTTACTTCTAGATCTCATTCATAGATGCTAATTATCTTCTCCACCCAATTAGGTTGTACCCTAGAAAGGATATTGCAATCAACACTTGACTCATGCATTCTAGGGAGTGCATCAACTACAGTATTTTCAGTACCCCTCTTGTATTGTATGTCGAAATTGAGGCCCATCAATTTATTCAGACCTTTATGTTGCAGAGTAGTAGAGATCCTTTGGTCCTTGAGGAACTTAAGACTAAATTGATCAGTCTTAATGTTGAAGTGATTAGCGTGTAGATAATGTCTCCATCTCTCAACTTCCATCAACAAGGCCATCAACTCTTTTTCATTAGTTGATAAACCCTGGTATTTCAGGCTCAATACTTGGCTCAAATAAGCTATAGGTTTCCTATTTTGTAACAACACAACACCAATACATGTACCACATGCATCCACTTCCACAATAAAGGTTTTACTGAAATTTGGCAATGACAACAAAGGAGTAGAATTCAATGCCTTCTTCAACTGTTGGAAAGCCTTATCTGCTTCTTCACCCCATTCAAAAGCACCATTTTTTAAGATAGATGTCAAAGGTTTTCTAAGCTGGGCATAACCTTTAACAAACTTCATATAATAGCCAGTAAGACCCATAAATCCTCTCAAGTCCTTGATGGTTTTTGGTTGAGGCCAGTCCAACATTGCAGCCACCTTGCTAGGATCTGTCCCTACCCCTTCTCCAGAAATAACATGCCCTAAGTACTCCACCTTATTCTGAGAAAAGTCAAATTTAGATCTCTTAGAAAATAATTTATTCTCCCTCAATAATTGTAGAACAATTTGAAAATGTTTCAAATGATCTTTTAAAGACACACTGTAAATAAGTATGTCATCAAAGAACACAAGTATAAACTTTCTGAGATAATGGCCTAAAACTTGGTACATCAGGGACTGAAAAGTTACAGGTGCATTAGTGAGCCCAAAAGGCATCACCCTGAACTGCCATAAGCCCAGGTGGGTTCTAAAAGCAGTTTTGTGCTCATCTTCTGTCTTCATCTGGACTTGGTGGTATCCTGGTCTTTAATCCAATTAAGAAAATAATTTGGGCCCATTTAGATCATCCAAAAGGTCTTCCACCATTGGAATAAGGTATTTTTCTTAACTGTCAATGAATTGAGTCTCATGTAATCCACACATAACCTCCAGGTATTGCCTTTCTTCTTTACTAGTAAGGCAGGAGAAGCAAAGCATGAATGACTAGGAATAACAGTGTGGGATTTCAGCATCTCTTCAATTGTGTTTTCAATGGTATTCTTTGGATCAAATGAGTATCTATATGGCCTCAAATTGAAGGGTTGTGCTCCTGGAACTAACGGTATTGAATGATTACAAGTTCTTGGGGGAGGTAGCCGTTTAGGTACATCAAACACTTCCCGATACTTCTGCAATAATGATTCCACCTCTTTAGGCAACTCATTCTTAGTTTGTGTTTCAAGATTGGACTTCAAGATACAGATTGCAACCACATTTCCACCGAGGTTTTTACTAATAATCCTTTCTAACTTATCTTCCTCATTGTGAATAATAGAAGAAAATTCCTGGTGTCCCATCAAAGTGACTAATCTATCTTCCAAATAGAAAGACAAACTAGGGGGCTTGATATTTAGGATAAGAGGTGAAAAAATATCCAGCCAGTTCATCCCAAGAACCATGTCACAACCTCCTACCCTCAGTACTCCCATATCAAAACAATATCTTCATCTTGCATTTTCCACCAGAACTGAGGAGAAACTGTCATAGTTCATTGCTTGCCCATTTGCTACATTTACTTTCATGGCACATGGAATCATCTCTTATTTGAGAGTCTGAACCACTTGGGATCAACAAAACTATGAGTAGACCCCGAGTCAATCAAAATAGATAAGGGAATCTTCTTTGCATAACCTAAAATATTGATTGTAGAGGGAGAATTAGGCATTCCCATAGCCACACAAAGGCATCATTTTTATTTGCACTAGTTTCACCCTCTTTTTGCAGAGCCTGCACTTGTTCCATCACTTGCATTTGGGCCTCTGGAATCTCACCTTCCCAAGTGATGGTATTAAGTGTTTTGGGTTTACATTGGTGGCCAGGGAAATAATTTTCATGGCATCTATAGCAAAGACTTTTATCTCTAGTGGCATCAAAAGGAGTATTTTGTTTGAAGGGAACTCTTTGTCTAGGAACAAGAGTCTTATTGTTGGAGGTTTTGATGTTTTGAGGTTGGTTATCAGTTCCCTGGTAAGGTACAATAGCTCTATAATTGGTTTGAGGGTTATTTAGATAATGGAAAATTCTAGGATTAGTGTTTCTGGTCAACGCTCTCAAAGATGCCTCATAGTATTTTGCTATTTCATATGAATCCATTAGAGATGCGGGATTGGCTGAACCTACTAAGGGCTTCAACTCTGGTTTTAATTCGCTAATGCTACTAGCAATAAAATGAGTCTCATTCAGAAGACGGTTCACTAGTGACATGTAGGATTTGAGTTCATCAAACTTTTCTTGATAGTTATCCACACTTCCAGTTTGCTTGTTATTGTTGAACTCATCAACAATGTCAATGGGTCTAACAGTTCAAAATCTGCGACACACCTCGACACAAAATAGAGGCCAGTTGGTACCCCTTTTTTCCAAGATGTAGCTATCAAACCATATGTCTGTTTTATCCTTCATGTGTACTTATACATAGCTCATTTTACTCTATTCTGGAATTTGATAGATCATAAAAAATTGCTCACACTTCCTTATCCAACCGTTGCGATTGAATCCTGTGAACTCCGAAAAATTAATTTTTGCTTTAAAAGGTTTTGCAGGTGATTCTGGAATAGGAGTACATGTAGCAATTGTAGGTAAAGGAAGCAAGGGGGGATTCAAGGTGGTTAAAGTAGTAGTGGGCAATAGAACAACACTTGTAATGGTAGGAGTAACAGGGGAAGCTCGAAAAGATAGGGATGTAAAGATTGTGGTTTGTGAGCTAGATTAGGCAGAACGGGAGGAAAAGTGAAGCCCCTTCCTATGGGGTTTCGTAGGAACCGAAAATGGAGTTACCTGAGCTCGAGAATTTGATGCATGACCAGATTCACGGATAACTACTGGTCCTGGAGCTTCCGGCGTTGTAAATATGGGAGATAGAGGTTGAGCAGCAGCTCCTGCCATCTTCACTGCATCAAGTTGCGATACAATGAGTTCGAGTTCCTATTAGTCTCTTGGGTCTCGCGCAACTCCAAGGAGATATTATTCTAGTTGGATTCGAGCCTCTCAAATCATTGGGCATTGTCAGTTGCCATAGCTCGAAGCTGCGTTTCGAGCTTTTTCATGCCATCTTCAAGTCCTTTGAATTTATGAGTTTCCTTTACTACCGAGATTTCTGCAGAATCGTGCTGCTCTAATACAATTGTCACGAGCTGAGCTATAGAAGAGCTCAATCATGAAGAAATATAATTGGAAAAGGAGAAGAGAAGAGAGAGAAAGATAGGAAAATTTGGATAATATTTATGATAAATTCTGCAAAGGAGTGCATTGAGGGGTCGATTGGTTGCCGGTTAGAGTTATGCAGTTATTAGTTATACACGTATTAGTTATGCATGTATAAGTTATGCATGTATTAGTTATGCAGGGATTAGTTATGCATGCATTAGTTATGCATGAATTAGTTATGCAGAGATTATATTTTTTGAATGTTTGGTTTATTATATTAGAAATTGATATACATTATATAAAATTTAAAATAAAATGCTTGTTTACAACTATACCCCCTCGCCTACTTTTGCATTATTTTTTTTCTGTTTCCATTTATTTAAGAAAAAACATGTCACATGTTTTTATTTATTATTAATTTTTTATTTTGTTTGTTTACATATTAGCAAAAGAATGCAAGATAAGAAATGTATTATTGCAGAAAACTAGATATAGCATTAGACAGAAAAATTTATAAACTGAAGCAACAATATAAAGTGATAGGGGTAAATTTGTCATTTCAATATTTTATCCATGTATTAGTTATTGCATCTTCTACCCTGCATAAGATAACACGTATATTGAGTCATAACTTATACATGTAGTATTTATGCATAATTGAAAATTATTAACCAAACATGGTATTAGTTATGCAAAATTTATACATCATAACTAATGTCTACCAAACATGGTATAAGTTATGTTACCCCTTATATATGCATAAGCTTTCTTCTAACCGCATACCAAACGACCCCTGAGAGCATATAGGAGACCACCCTAGGATTCCCTATTCTAACGGCATACTAGCCACATGTCTCTAATACTTAGTAATTGCAAAAGGGACCAACTACAAATACAGAAATTAAAAGGGATTGAATTAAAATAATACAAAACTTAGGACTTGCCACTAATTACAACATTAGCTAACTTAATTCTTGTTAGAGGTTCAATTTTTTTTTTTTACAAAATTACATTTGGGTTGTATTAAGTGGGTTCGAAACTTCATATTACGTAAAAAACATATTTTGGCTTAGATATACATTGTAATTTTTGGACGAAGGAGATTCAGGTGAACCTCTTGCGCCCCCGAAATCCTCCCTTGGTGCGAATAAACTTTTACCTACTCGATTATGTCAATAGAAATCAGCGGGGTTTGAGAGATAAGATTTAACGCTTACAAAAAATTTCATGCAAATTTAAAATAGTACTATGAGAAAATACAATGTTTTTTAATAGTTACAATACTGTAAGATATATTCGAAAAACATTGTTTTAACTCCCTAAGTATTAACGAAACAGGAAGTATCATTTTTTTAAAATTCCGAATCTTAATTAGTGAGAAATGAAATTTAGAAAATAGAATTCTTAAACCTGAAAGAGCAGAGACTGTCTTCAAGGCCTTTCGCTTTTCTCTAGCATCTTGTAAATCCACTTTGATGAGGATAAGTTTCTGGAAAAAAATCAAAAAAGAAGAATTAAGAAATTAGCGATGAAAATCAGTTCCCACAAATCTACAGAATAAGAGAATTTAATGAAACAAAAGATAAAGAATATCCAAAAGTCCATAGAGTTCAATGCAAAAGATGACACCCTGAATATTAATTGTATTCCGAAATTGGAAGAAGAAAGGAAAATTCATATACGTGTTATATGCTTGATTATGTTCGGACTTTCCGAAAATGTCAATAGATTCATGTCAGGTTTCAAAAAAATAAGTGTATTTTTGGAGGATTCAACACGAAAATAATAGCATTAAAGTCCGCACAACATAAACCTATGTATAAAGAAAAATGATGATCAAAGAAAATAAAGAATCAAACCTTCATCTTACAGAGAAAATGGAATCTGAAGAAAAAGCTACAAAGAGAAATTAAAGAAAGAAGAAGAAGAAATGAGGTGTCAGTAATAATGATGACAAAGAGAGACCGAATATATGCAGTCCGCTGAATCGTTAGTAAGAGTGGTTTTGAAGGGAGGATTATAAATAACAGAACAATACCAACAATTTCCGAATCAAAACAAAAAATACAGAATAAGAGAGTGAAAGAAAATGGTTGCAACTTGGGAAAATAAGAGTAAAACCTCATCCGGGTTAAATTTATGCCAAATCATATTAATTTATTATATTTAAGTAAATAATAATATGGTGTTGATAAATTATTATTATTATTATTATTATTATTATTATTATTATTATTATTATATACTATATAATTTATAAAAATAATAAATGTAAATAAAAGTGTTACAATACATTGTTGTTACTCGATTTATATTATTTTATACCAATAAATTTATACATTATGATAATTTTCTTCCCTCGTTAATTATTATGTTTGCTTCACTCTTAAATTTTGATTTTATTCTTTTCATATAGGAATTAAGTTATATATCTCGATAACATAATGAATTTTTTTTACAATATTCATGAACACAAAAGTATTCATGAGCCTTTTTCCTTTTAGTGTAATTCGACATATTATATTAGATTATTTATAATTTGTTTTAGATATTCACCAATAAGTACTACTTAATAAAATGAACTACAATTATCATTTATATTCATCAGAAGAAGTAAATATTTTTAATATCGTCATTGCTCAAAACTTAAGCTATTACGTTATGTACGCTTATTTCTTTTTCTTATTTGCGATGATAGCCAAATTGATATTACTTTGAGTTCTGAACCTCTACATTCGATAGTCCATCATTTTATTTTTTGTGCTCTTCTTCTTCCTTCTTTTTTTTTTTGGTCGAAATTCTCTTTTTTTGTCTTAAGGATTAATTTGTTATTTAAAAAGCAAATGTTGTTTGTGTAAATTCAAGAGCCTCCTGTCTCGTGATTCGTTGAGCCGCCCCTGAATATGTCTATTCACCAATTTTATTCATTGTATTGGTATAATTATAAAACTGTTTTTTATCATATTAAAATAATTAAATCACGAATGAGTTGCCCAGAAAACATAACGAGAGCACTTTGTTACTCCGTAAAAAATATTTTGACATAAGTATTTAATCAGTTCGAACCTTTAGTTTTAATACTCCGATATTTTTGACATAAGTATTCCATTAGTTCGAATTTCTTTTGTTTTAAATCGTCATGAAAATAAAAGTGATTTTTCATCAAATATGCTGACGCACTGATTTAAACAAAAAAAAATTAAAGAAAAAGAATTAAGTGAAACAGAAAAAAAGGTCTATTACAATGTAGATGCCATGTAAATCTAGAATTTGATGTGAAATTTACACAATGCTAAGGTGCTAACATATTATTATTTGATCTTTAACACCTAATTAGTTACTTTAGTATTGATTTTATAATATATTACTAATATTCAATATTCCAGATGACTTCGGAGTTTGGAGCCAAATGGGATCTCTGCATACTTCTACTGCCTCATGACTATCATGGACTGTGGGCTTGTTTCTTCTTTCTTCCTTCCTTTTTTCCTGTATTTCTTTTTTTTTTTTTGGTAGAAAAGATATTTATATTATAGATAAGCTCGTAGAACTTAATATCATATCAAAACTGTAAAGAAAAGTCGAAACTCCTATCTTAAAAGGAGAATGGTCCAAGTGGAAGAAGTTGAGTTTGCTGGTATGGTATAATAAATCTTTAGAAAGAGGATCCCTGCTTCATCGTCGAGAGGGAAAGAGCCCGGATCACTAGCTAAGGCCCCTAAATGACCGCTCAGTGAGTAGGGGTGCAGAGACACCCAGGAGGTTTGCCTAGAAGTAGCCACCCTTGAAAGAGTGCGTAATAGTTCACTGATCGAGCGCTCTTGCGCCAGAGTCATTTACAAGATGCCTTAGAGATATCATATTTATATTTGTAATAGTACCAGAACTACAAACTAAACTTGAACTAGGTAAAACAATACTAGAGGTACTAAGTACAGTAGTAGACCTAGTTATACTATTACACATAGCAGATTGACACTTAACCATCCGTCTTTGAAGTAACCCAAAGTGATCTTGTTCGTTGTAGGTTGTAGCAAAAGGTGATGAACTTTCAAAAATTGGACAGATTTCCTTCACATGTTGAGCTCAATAGTTAACCAAGCAATTAGCCACACTATTTTGCTCCCCGTAGATATTGTGCAGAGGGGGGCTACCCAACTGTTGGAGTAGTAACCTGCAACCATTAAGTATATTAGCATATGGTATTGTATTTCTATGACACATACCGAATGAGGCTTGTGCATCTGTTTCAATGATGAGCGGTGTGGTTTTTTTTCACAACAATTTTCAAGCCCATGAGCAGAGCAAGAAGTTCTGTTTGGATAGGAGGTCCAGGTAGCTTTCCCTTCAACTCCAATGGCCCAATCTCCTAAAGAAGAACGAAAAGATACCACCGATACCATAGGTATTTGTATGGGGTGAGCATGACCCATTAATATTTAGCTTATATAGAAAGTTTATTTGGAGGATGCCATTTAATATATAGAGGCAGTTGAGTATAATTTTTTTAATAGGATTTGTGAGATAATAAAATTCTGCCACTTTTTTAAGAAGTATAGCTCTATCCAAAATAATGTTCTTCTGATAAAAAATATTCCTATTTCATACAAGCCATAGTTCCCAAAGTGCAAATGGTATAAGAGTGGTAGCAGAAATCGTATGATATTTATACGTGGTTTGCTGATTTATAAAAGGGTGCAACCAATATACATTATTTTTAGAAGTTGTGGGTAGTTATGGATGGATAGGTGATATCTTAAACTTAGTCCACAATTGTACAGTTGCAGGGTATTCTAGGAAGGGATGTTGTGAATTTTTTGGTGCCATATGGTACTGTGGACAATTTGAAAAAGTAAGAATACGTAATCGTGCGAGATATGAATTTGTGGGAAAATGATAATGACATAGCAACCCTAAGAAAGAATGAAATTTTAGGAGACTGCAAAATCCATTTAAAATTATAAGTGGGAACACTATCTAAATGTTGTTCATTAGTATGGATAGCATTGTACATAGACTTAACTCTGAAAATGCCATCATGTGTAAGAGCCCAAAATGGCTTATCACAATTTATAGGGTCAAAATGCATACATATATTAGTTACAGCATTTTGTAAACTAGTAGGTAAGAAAATAGATAATTTATTAAGGTGCCATTTATAATTATAATAGTACCGTGATACTCTTTTGTCAATCTACTTTTGAGGAAATGGGCCAGAGATGCAATTTCAAAGTATAGTATTGTGATTTATCCAAGGATCCTTCCAGAATTTAATATGATGTCCCGTAACTAGGTTCCATTTAGCCTAAACCACAATGTGATCACCCATATAGAATATCACAGCAAGTTCTAAAAATATTCTTTTTATTAAGCGAGAAGAGCGTAAGTAATTATGAAGTAAGACTTGTGTCCATTGTTGACTAGGGTTATTAAAAATTTCCAGGCAAGACTGGCATGTAAAGATTGATTTTTAATAATAAGATTTTGTATGACTAGTCCTCCTTGCTCTAGCGGTTTTATAATTGTAGTCCAATTAATAAAATGGAGTTTTTTGTTTTGTGAATTTGTTCCCCATAGGAAATTGTGTTGATAACGCTTTAGAGAAGAAATTACATAGGAAGAGAGCTTTATGTATTGCATAATATGATTTGGAAGCTGGTTTAAAGTGGGACAGATTAAAATAGTCCTTCCAGGTTTTGATAAAAAGCTAATTTTCCATCCTGCTAAATTATTCTTAAAATTATCAAGAAGAAATTAATAGTCTTGTTTGTTAGGCATCTTATAAAAATGGGAAATCCTAAGTATTTTTTAATGTGCTTTCCTTCATTCATTGTAAACAGATGTTTGACAATATTTCTTACCTGAGGAGAACAGTTATCAGAGAAGAACACTTTAGATTTATGAAAATTAATAGTTTTGTCCTGAATGATAAGCAAGGTCTGTTGAAACACGTTCTCAAGGCACTAAACTAAACGTGTGTTCATATTTGTAGGTTTTGATTAATGACAAACGATGCGCAATTGATATATGACGAGGTCCAAGCACAAGCACGCAAATGTCACGTAACGAAGTTCAAGCACAAGACAAACAAAGATCAAGATTAAACAAAGTTATACATGAGTCGCTCTTTAATTATGATCTTGATCCGACAATTTAACTCAAGACTTGGCTTCTCTCGTAAAAACATTTTTATCAAATCATGCATATTTAATATAGAGCAAAATGATTTTAAATCATGCATATTTATTTTAGCAAAATGATTTTTAAACATGCCTCTAAAATCTGGACAAAGATAATCAATTATGTACTTATGATAATCGGTTATGTTAAGGCAATGTCCATCAGATTTTTGAAATTTGCATGACAATCGATTGTGTACCTTATGACAATCGATTGTGTTGAGACAGTGTCTATCAGATTTTTCAAAGATACAAAATAATCGATTGTGAACCTTATGACAATCGATTGTATTGAGGCAGTGTCTATTAGATTTTTCAAGAATGAAAAATAATCGATTGTCCATATAGCATAATCGATTATGTAAATGACCGTTGCCAAAATATTTTCAAACTCCGTCAGATAATCGATTATAGGGTTTTAATAATTGATTGTTTGAAGTAAAATCTGAAAAAGATTTTTTGAACGTTGCCAAGTAATCGATTGTGTATTTCTGATAATCGATTGTGTGAAGTAAAATCTGAAAAAGAGTTTTTGAACGTTGCCAAGTAATCGATTGTATATTTCTGATAATCGATTGTTTTAAGTAAAATCTGGAAATGATTTTTTGAACGTTGCCAGTAATCGATTATACGTCTTAGATAATCGATTATGCTGCGTAAAATCTGGGAATGATTTTTGGAACGATTGGAAAACAATCGATTGTGCCAATTAGACAATCGATTGTCGTAGCACAAAATCAGCAATTCTTAATTGGCAATTAGGCAACGGTTATGCATGTTTTTGACACTATAAATACATCTTCAAATCAGTCTTCTAAACACAACAACTGATCATATTATTGCTAAAGCTTGCATGCTCTCTTATTCATCATTTTCTATTTATTACATAAGTTTTTGAGAGCCGAATTCTTGACGAAAGTTGTTGCGTTCTTGAGCGTATTTATTTTACTCATATCTACTCTTAAGGAGAGTCTTGTTTTGAGTGCAAAGTATTTTTATATACTTGAAGAGAAGTGTTAATCCCTTGTATTGTAAGAAGGAACGTTGTGATTCCTTTGGTTGAAGTCTTGAAGTGTTGTATCTTCGATCAAAGGTTGTTGAGGCTTGTGTGACTCAAGCTCTCAGTTTGTAACGGTTTGTTAAGCACCCGTAAGCTTAACGAAGTTAGTGAAAATCTCGAGAGAGTCTCTCGGGGACTGGACTAGCCACGGGTTGTGGTGAACCAGGATAACATCGGTGCGTTCGTTCTTTATTATTTACTTATCGCACTTATTTCATTCCTTCAATTTTTAAATTCCGCAAATTTTTTTATTATAACGCTATTCACCCCCCCTCTAGCGTTAAGCGTATATTCTAACAAAGTGAGCAATGGTATTGACCATAGCTTGGAAGGAATTACCAATTATTTTAAAAGTAAGTATTTTATCATCGGGAAAGAATAAATGGGATAGTTGAGGTTCTTTATTCCCAATAAAATTGGAATCCATTTCTAATAGTCTACTGATGCATGAATTTGCCTAGAAAGCATTTTCAAACATAAAATATATAAATAAGGGGATAAAGGATCTCCTTGTCGAATACCTCTTGTTGGTGTGGAGTATTCCGTAGAGTTTTCATTAATTAAAATAGAGTTTGTACTAGTGGTTGTGCAAGACATAATTAGTTTGTTAAAAGAAGGAGGGAAATTAAGTGTCATTAGTGTATTATAAATGAACGACCATTCTAGTTTGTCAAAGGCTTTCCCTAGGTCTAGCTTCAAAAGCATGTTAAGATTTTTACCCTTCATTTTCCTAAAGCTTCTAATCAATTCTTTTACAATAATAGGATCATACGCTACTCGTTTATTTTCTGACAATTGGACTTGTTGGGTTAATAATATTTTCCGAAATGGGTTTAAGCCTGTTAACCATTATATTAGTGGTAATTTTATATATGGTATTACAAAGATTAATAGGTCGGAATTGCAAAATTGTGGATGCTGTTTTATGCTTAAGAATTAAACAAATGAAGGTTCTATTGATAGAAGGATCAACTTTATGCTCGTAGAAAACCTTATAACAAAAGTTTTTGACATAGTCATCTAATATGTGTCAATATTTTTGGAGAAATAGAGAGTGAAGGCCATCTGGTCCGGTGCACTTAATTGTTTGAAAGAATTAATAGCATTAGTAATGCCACAATCTTGTAATGGTTTAAGTAAATCATTTTGCTCACTAGTAGTTATGATGTTGCAAGGCTATAATTTCATATCAGGAATAGAACTAACCTTTTGTGTAGTAAAAAGAGTGTGATAGTAAGAAGTAATATGATCTCGAATATTATAAGGATTAGTAATCCAATTGCCCCCCTAAATCTGAAGGGAAATGATACGATTATGCCTTCTACGATTTAAAGTACTAAGGTGAAAAAATTTAGTATTTGCATCACCGACATTTAACCAATCAATACGTGATTTTAACTTCCAAAAATCCTCTTCAAGTTTTAGGATTTTATTAAATTCTTCATTTAAAGCAGATTCTAAATTTTGAGAAAAATACTAGAAGGGTAGTGAATAGAAGATTGAATACCAGCTAAACGTGCTATTAACATCTTTTTATGATGAAATAAATTATCAAACGAAGATTTATTCCATTCTATAACTGCAGTACTAAAACTATCAATGACAAGTAATAAGTTCACATTATCCAACCATGTATGTTGGGCTATAGATGAAAAATTAGGATGTGTAGTCCAAATAATTTCAAACCTAATGACTTTTTGTCTAGGTAGAGGGCACTATTGTAGTTCTAATTTTATAGGATAGTGGTCTAAATGTGTACGAAGTAGATGCGTAACCAAAGCATTAAGATATTGTTTAATCGAATCATAATTAGCCATTATACGATCTATACTTTATAGTATATTAAAATAGTGGTGCCTATCATTTGTCCATAACTACCTTTTGTAGCCCAAGTCTGCGAGTCTTGCATAATTTAAACATGCTAATAATTTATTAGCTCTAGTATTATTAATAGTTAAGCCCCCAAACTTATTATTTGCATGCAATATTTCATTAAAATCCCTACTCATTAACCAAGGGCCCTTATAATGGTCATATACATGCATGATGTTTGCCATAATGACTGTCGAATAGCTAAATCGGTGCTAGCATAAATGACTGTAAATAAAAAACAAAAGGGGATAGGGAGCAACTGTATGTGACAACGAATCTTCTGGAAGGTATTGCCACTTGTTCCACATGGATTGCATCCGAAAGCCACAAAATATCAATACCACCTGATTTTCCAATAACTGGAACTTCAATTAAGCCATTAAAATTAAAGTGATCTTTAACAACTTGGTGAGTTTGACAGTGAGTTTCCAACAAGACAATCATAGATGACCTATTGAAATCCAATAACGAACGGAACGAAAATTTCTTCTAAAATTATCAGACTGTGAACCCCTACAATTCCAAATAATAAAATTCATATGGCTAATGTTATCAGTAGGTGGACTGATCCTCTAATTCCTGGACTGCCCTAGGCGAAGTAGAAAAGTTGGCGGCAGAAGCGTGGCATATTTCCCTACGTCTGGATTTGTGGTTAGCCTTATTCGAAATGATGCTTTGAGAAGATTTTGAGGAAATCTTATGTAAATATTTCTTTCGTACTCCTCCTTCTAGGCAAAAACCTTATGCCATCTAGACATGAGTGAACTGGTCGTGTCTCCCTGTAGTAGATGAGGGCTGCTTCAAGTTCTCCCTAGAAATTGATGTCTGTTTCTTCTTGATTGGGAATATAGGGTGGTGAGTTGGTTGGAGATGGAGTTGGTGTTGGTGGAGTGAGGGGTTCCAGTTGAAGTGTTGTGGGTAGAGTTGTGTAGGGTTGGATCCACGGAGTGCCTGGAGTGGGTGGTAAATAAAAGGACATTTGAAGTACTTGTGGGTAAAGATGGAGGGGATCCCAGTGTGGTGTTGGTAATGGAAGTGAATGATATGAAGAAATATATGGCGCCTGCATCATGGACCAATGGTATGTCCCATAAAACTTTGTCCCCTGTTTCATGCCCTCCGCTACAATTTCTTCTAGGTCCCTTGGGTGGTTTATTAAAACTGTCGTCCCTTGGGTGGTTTATTAAAACTTTCACCACTTTATGATTCACCTCCATCGTGACGGTTAAGGTATAATCCTGCAAGTCTATTTCTAGCTAGTAAATCAACTGTGTTGGTGCATTTAGGGTTTTGTGCTGTATAGATAATAGTGTTTGGTGTCATAATCAGATGAGATAGAGGATGAGAGTAAGGAGTGTAGAGTGTTCGATGGAATAGGCAATGAGGGGTCTGCCTTGATCTATTGTTTGGTCTCCGAAGGTAGGTTAAATTTGGTGCATACATTTTTTTGAGAGATGAGGTAGTAAATGAAGTAGTAGATTTATGAGTACTTGGATTGACAGAAATTGACAAAGGAGTAGAGGAAGTTAATTGTGTGGAAGGCTTGGACGGTTCGAATGATTGATTTGCTGGTTGTGTGTTGAAGTTGTTTGTAGGGATGGATGTCTCATGATGCCCTAGTTGCATGGGAGGTATAGGGTTAGGCATGGGTAGTGTTACTCCGGTAATGGGGTGATTGGGTATGGGAAACATTAGGTCTTCTTGGGGTGGGGGGTAATGAGTTGTTGGAACAAGGAATGTGGTGTGCATGTGAGGGACCATATTGTGGCTAGTTTCCTGGGTTGTTATTGGCTCATTTTGTTTGTGTGCCGACGCAAAGTACACGTGAGTGGACATTACTATAAGTAGTAAATGCGATTCAAGTGGTGCATTTATGTGATGTGGCTTGTCCAAATACGGGTTGCTTTGAGAAGTGAATTTATTGTTAGTAATTATTGTAGTTATGAGTGCTGCAGAAGTTATATTAGTAGTAAGAATAGGCTTAGTGTTAGTAATTGATAGTATTGTAAAAGGTAGATTATTAGAGGTTATATAAACATACTTACTTGAAGAATTAGCCTGATTAGCATCCAAAGCTTGGTAATACGCCTTAGAAGGAGTTTTGTGTACTGAGTTTTTACATTTGGGAAACTGCGCTGTTTTCCATTCTTCGATACTTTCAGCATGATTTGGTTGGACACTAGTAGAAGGGATATTGGAAGATATGTTGGCAGACACTTTAATATTAGTCTGGGCTTGAAAGTATGAACAAACCCTTTGATTATGTCCCAACCATCCATACTTTGTACATAATAAATTTATTCCTTCGTACAGAATATTTTGCCTATGAGTGCCAAGATAAATATGTGTTTTTAACGGCTGATCCACTAGTATTTCAACACATAATCTTGCATAGTGGCCACTAGTAGTGGAGGAAGTACATGTATCAAGTGTTAAAAAATTTCCAATTTATTTCCTACTTATTGAAAAATTTTAAAATCATAAAATTCCGTAGGTAATTCAGGTAATCTTAACCATGTAGCTGAGTAATTGATTTTCATTTTAGAAGCCATAAACATAGGCTCCCATTGACAGACAGAGGTAAAGTGATTAAGAATAAACCAAGGCTCAGGATGTATTGCATGATTTTGTTTTCTTCTTTTTGGAACTTGAGAAGAAAAACAATCTGAGCCTAGAACAATGAGAGGAATATTTTTCGTAGGTTGCCACAGTGCATATATTTTTTTTCATAGGATTTATGTGCAACCTTTCTACCGTATTCCTTTACAATTATAGTTTGTTTCCATGGTTGATATATCCTATTTATTTCCTCAAGAGAAATAGGAATAAAATTTGATGGATCAGCTGGTGGATCCAATTCATCATGTAGCAACAACCCCATATTGCGCGTGTCATTGAAAGCAGTTTGTACAAGTGTATTAGTTGAAAAGATTAGGGTATTGAGATAAGATTTTTTTATTTTAAAGTTTGTTTCCTCGTCATGTTCTATAGGATCTACAAGCATGGTGGAAGAGTGCTTGGGGTTGGGAAAGATGGTGATGAAGGTGTAGGATTGGAAATGTCTTGTGCTTTTGGAGGGATGAACGAAGGCGGTGGAATATTTTTAGTAGAGAGCATTTTACTTTTTTTACTCTTTTCATTTTCTCATCTTCGTAGACATTATTGTAAGCAGTGTGATTACCCGTTTGGTTTCACAAACTTTTTAAACCTGATTTCTTTCGTTCTCCTTTAGGAGATTGGGTCATTAGATTTGCAGGGAAAGCTATACCTGGACCTCATATCCAGACAGAACTTAATGCTCTGCTCATGGGCATGAAAATTATTGTGCAAAGGAACCTCACACCCCTCATCATTAAAACAGATGCACAAGCCTTAATCGGTATGTTTCTTAGTAATACAATGCCATATACTAATTTACTTAATGATTGCAAGTTACTACTCCGACAGTTGGATATCCCCCCTCTGCATAATATCTACAGGGAGCAAAATAGTGTGGCTGATTGCTTAGCTATCTATGGAGCTCAACATTTGAAGGAAACCTGTGTAGTTTTTGAAAGCCCACTACCTTTTGCTACAACCTACCATGAACAATATCAAGCTGAGTTACTTCGAAGACGGATAGTTAAGTGTCAATTTGCTATATGTAATAGTATAACTAGGTTTACTACTATACTTAGTACCTCTAGTAGCCTTTTACCTAGTTCAAGTTTTGTTGTAGTTCTGGTACTACTACCAATGTAAATATGATGTCTCTAAGGCATCTTGTAAACGACTCTCTTCTACGAGCTTAGCTATAAATCAACACTCTGATGACCCGTTTGGTTTCAAAAACTTTTTGAACCTAATTTCTTTGCGCGGAAGGACAAGTTTAAAAAGACAATTGATAAATCGCATCAAATTTATAATTCTAGGCAAACAAAGAAAATAATTCCTACTACAGTTTGGTGTAATTTTTTTTGGTGTTAGAAAAGAATCGATCATAATTATTTTTGTTTGATGTTAAACTAAAAAATATCAAATCGGAATCGAATAAACCCGACATTATGTGTATAAAATTTTAATATATTTTATACATAAAAATATTTATTGTAATATATTTTATAATTATTTCTTAATTTTTTTAGAGTTTCATCTTTTAAGGTGTTATTTCAAGCTTGGACTTAGAACTATTGAATGTTCCAACGAGTTTTATAGCCCGTAAATATTAGTAACTCAACTAAAACAAATTCAAATTAATAATAATACTAACAAAAAATATTCAATCAATACTAGGAATGAAAATGCATTAGATATCTATTTTTTAGTTTTGCAACGATTTAGATAAAACTGTATAACCTATTTTTCTACTTTACGGTTTAGATGTGATTGCATCAGGGATCAAAACTTAGCCCATTTTTATTTTCCCCGGTGATGAATTCTTTGACGCGACACATTCAAGGAGAGGTGCCTTGGTGCTTGTTATTTGAGGATGACATAGTGCAGATTGATGAGACTTGAGGTGGCGTTAATGAGAGGCTGGAGGTTTGGATACATACTTTGGAGTCTAAGGGTTTCAAGTTGACCATGACCAAGACAGAGTACTTGGAGTGCAAGTTAAACGGTGTTACCCTAGATGTGGACGGGGATGTGAGATTGATACGTAAGTCATTCCTAGGAGAGAAAGTATTAAGTATCTGGGCTCTATAATTTATAAGGATGGGGAGATATATGAGGATATCATAGATCGTATCGGAGCAGGGTGGATGAAGTGGAGGCTCGCTTCCGGTGTCTTGTGTGATAAGAATGTGCCTTTTAGACTTGAAGATAAGGTTTACAAGGTAGTGATTAGACCAACTATTTTGTACGGGATAGAGTATTGGCCAGTCAAAAAATCACATGTCCAATAGATAAAACTAGCGAAAATGAGGATGTGGAGATGGACGTGTGGGTATATTAGGTTGGATAGAAGTATGAATAAAGTTATTTGGGAAAATGATGGAGTGGCCCCTATGGAGGCAAAGATACATGAGGAAAGGTTGCTGGTTTGGCATCTTAAGAGGAGAAGCACATATGCTCCAGTCATGAGATGTGAGAAGTTGGCCTTGGGAGGTGAGAGGAGGAGTAGAGGTGTCATGACCCCAAACCCCGCACTGGTCGTGATGGCGCCTCTCTTGAATACCAGGCCAGCCAACTAACTCAACTCGTCACTTTCAAAAAAAATATAGTTAAGCATAAATAAACAATAAAAACATGACTTAATGATATTAGTAAACAAAATTACAACCCAACACAGCCCTATTCGGGGTGTCATAAGTTAGGAGCATCTATAAGAATGTGGTTCAACTTTACAAGTTTAAAATATACAAATAGGACTGATAAAATAAAGGAAAAACATACGGTACTGCGAACGCTGGTAGTCACCTCTCTAATCTCTATTCACTTAGCCGTTGATCAGCTCAAAACACGCTATCGGGTGAACAAATACCTGCATCTACACATGAGGTGCAGGGAGTAAAGTGAGTACGCCAACTCAGTAAGTAATAAACATAAATAATAACATAGCAGCAAGAAATAACGTATGGCAACCAACATGCTGTATAGAAGCCGGGTAATTTTCTGAGAAAATAGTGAAATATGTGAAAACTTTAAGAATACCTTGACTCATTTCAAATCTCCTTTGAGAACGATCTTTTCAATAATTACAAAAATGATTTCAAAATAGTTAGTGCTGATTAGCATAGAAAATCCGCCCCTTGGGCACAAATACCACAATATTTAAGGTAAAAAGACAAATAAGTATGCAAGATGAGCACATAAAAGTTCACCCCTTGGGTAATATCTCAAACTGTACTAGCCCATAGGTCTCCCTCTCTCTCATATTACTTTTAGAACAATATCACATAGTAACTGCTACGGTGTGCAGTCCGATCCATATGTCGCTGCGACGTGCACCCCGATCCATATCTTGCTGCAACGTGCAGCCCCATCCATATCCCGCTACGGCATGCCTTCAGATCCATATTGGTACCCGCGCTCTTTGTGGGGGTGCAGAATCTAGAGGTGCTCCTACAGCCCAAGCGCTATATCATCATAAGGCATGAAAGCCTGATCATATTAACATAAGGCCTGAAAGCCTTCTCATATCACACCCGAGGCATGAAAGCCTCCTCCCATAACGCTCGAGGCATGAAAGCCTCCTCACATAACATTCGCCATATCCTCACATATGGACCTCAGCCTGAATCAGTCTTAAACAATCATAACCCCTTGGGCATCAGTAAAACAATATTGCTCAGCTAAAACATAAGTTCAAATATCAATTAAATCTCAAATTAGAGTAAAAATAGCTAAATCCATGAAACAATGTAATTTAATTGGACTGAGTTCAAATAATATTTTAAATAGTGAGAAAGCAGTGATGAAAATTCACAAAGAATTTGAAATAGTCGGCAATAAGACCCAAGTATGGAAATATGCCCAAGTCATAGTGAAAAACAACAAGTCTTAGTCAAATACACGGTAAAATATCAACTGAGATGGACCAAGTCACAATCCCCAATTGTAAATAACTCGACACTCATCATTGAGCGCGTGTCTCACCTTAACATAGCACTACATCTTGCATTACGGGGCATCAAACCCTCAGGATATCATATACAGTCATTACTCACCTCAAACCGGCGAAATCAATTGCTTGCGATGCCTTTACTTCTCAAACCAGCCTCCATGCACGTCCAATCTATCCAACATCAGAGTGAATACATCACAATATGGCAACAGGACATTACCCAATCGAAAATAGCAAAAAACTAGAAATTAGCAAAACCTGAGCCCTGGGCCCACTTCTCGAAAAATCAGAAAATTTAACATCAATGGATTCCTCCTCTTCTTACGAGTTCATACATACCAAGAGCTCTCAAATCCAAGCTCAAATGACCCTTAAAATCCCAATTTGAAATATAAAAAGCTCAAGACCTAGTTCATCAATTTTTAGGCTTAACTTCCATGAATTTCTATGTTAATTTCACATAATACTCATGTTTTTAACTCATAAAACTTACCTCCAGGCAATCCCAATCGAAACCCTCTTCAATTACTCCCAAAAAGCTCTCAAGATGCTCAACAATAGAGGAAAATCACTTAGGGTCGCGGATGAAATCCAACTAAAACCCATTCTGCCCAGTCATTACCATATATGCGGTTACAATTTTGCATCTGCGACTCCTGTTTTTGCGGTCAACACTGCCTTCTGGGGAATTTCACCGAGGCCCCATATACCGCTTCTGCGGTCCATAAGTCGCATCTGCGACTCCGCTTCTGCGGAAAATTCCCATACGTGAAAACTCGCTTCTGCGGCCTCCTCGTCTGCATCTGCGTGACAGCACCTGCAGTCCCATAACCGCATGTGCAAAAATACCAGATTCTAACTGTCCTTTACCTTGCAAAAATTCGAAAACTCTCCGTTTATCAACTTTAACTCACCCCGAGGCCCCCAGGACCTCAACCAAAAACATAGATATGATCCAATACCTTGTTCAAACTTGCTCCCATCATCAAAACACCACAATTAACACTAAAACCATTAAATTACATCAAATCCAAGCCTAAGTTCTTCAAATTCTTCCGAAACTCGCATTCAATCAAAAACCCAACCAAATAACCTCCGATTCATCTGAAATTTTTCACACACATCCCAAATTACCTAACAAAACTATTGCATCTCTCGGAATTCCCTTACGACCCTTGGATCAAAATCTCACCTATCAACCAAATATCACCAAAAATGCTAACTTTGCCAAATCAAGCGTAATTCTACATCGGACGTCCAAAATAAATTTAGATCATGCTCCTAAGTCACAAATCACTTCCCGAAGCTAACTGAATCACGAAATCACATCCGAGCCTTTTAACTCATAAGTCAACATCCAGTTGACTTTTCAAAACCAAACATCCTTTAAAGAGACTAAGTGTCTCATTTCCTACCAACACCAATCCAAATCAACTCTAACATACCAAATGACGATAATGAAATATGAAGGAGTATAAAATGGGGGTTAACAAGGCGGTAACTCATGAGACGACGGATCGGGTCATCACTACCTCCCCAACTTAAACAAGCGCTCGTCCTCGAGTGTACCCAGAGTTGTCCTAGTAGTTAACCAATAGCTAAATGCCCTTACCAAGCATATACCCGGGGGTGATCCCACGTCACCCAATCTCGCATAGGTACGATAACGTAACATAGCTGAAATTTCACAATCCATCTAGTCCATGAACCCTAGAACCACATTGTACTTATCCGCAATCATATACAAGATCAGAACCACACATCTACACTTAGAATAAGCCCGAACCAGCTGTAATAACCCATGCCTGTAACCTCAGGTGCAATCATTTGACATACTACGTAAGCCAAATACTCGAAACGATAACATCTGTCCATAGCAGTTGCCCACAAAACTCGGATACATGTACAAAACCTCTTATCAACCAAGGTCTTATTCCAACACTTTCACATATTGCCAACGATAAAAAAAACACGCAATAAACTTTAACCATTTCTGAGATCAACCATTCATGAAGCTACTTCCCTTTTGAATTATACCGCAGCAGATTCTGAGCCGAATCTCGATATTATCCTTCCAACAAGCTGAAATTAAATCTTTTCATCTTCATTAGTGACCGCAATGATCACCTTCAATCAAACACACCACTCGGGTGATATGACGCCTCAATACAGGCCTAAGCCACAACTTGCACAATACGTGCACCAATAAGAAACGATCTAAACATACTCAAATAATGAAAAATGACTCAAACGAAAGAGTTGTATCTCAAGCTCATCAGCACCATCACAACACAAGGATGAGACCTCGTCTCACATCATAGAAATAGAACACCTGAATCTACCCCAAAAGATGATATCCAAGACTCTATTTACTGATCACTACCCAATTTCTTCCGCTCGACATTCCCTATGAATCCCTAATAGAACCGCACCATATGTGCCCATGACCAACAAATCATAATGTCTTACAACACCGAAAAGCAACTCATAGCTCTCCTCAGATCACTAATAATCTCTATAATGATCAAATCAACATATCCGTCAAAATACAATTCGGGGCCAACCAAACCAACTCAAGCTAAACACGTATCGAGATCAGCCTACCAACGAACTCATTACGAAGAAAACCTGAGCTGCTCTTTCCACTACTATGTCTTCGGAGCCTTACTATACGGTGCCCGATACAAAATCAATATAGAAATCCATAACCTCGCTCGGTGACATGCCCGGTTGTAAGAAATACATTCGAAAAGTCCCTCAACACCGAAACTGAATCAATGGTAGAAACATTTGCACTGACATCCATCACAAAGGCCTAATAAAGAAAATTAGTCCTCCCCAGCCATATGATGGTCTTTGGAATACAAACCACTCTGCTAGAACATAATTCGATGCACCTCGCCACTCAACTCGTGTAATTTTCCGGCATAGCCCATATCGAATATTCTAGAATAACCCAAAACTGAGACAACCAGTCTACACCCCGACATCATATCCTAAGTCTAACATACCAAGCAAAGAAAGATCCACTCGGGCCTCCAAATCCCAGTAGTTGTTCCTTTTTGTTTAGGGGTTGCTCGCCTTTTGAATAGAAGGAAGTGAGAGAGAAGAGGTTATTTTGGTAAACTGATGCATGAGCTGAGGCTCCCATGTTCCGCCGACCCTCCAAAAAAATAAGGGCTCTAAACAGTGCCGATACACACGATCCACAACCACTACATAGTCTGTACATGAGAACTTCCAGTCTCCACTCCATATAGAACACGACTCACCATACTTGATCCTGAATTCCGCCGTATGAATACATATCACACCTTAAGTACCCAATCATTCCACAAAAGATATTCTAAAATTTCCTGTGCCATCACACACACTTAGATATCAGCAGTCGATCTAACACGAAAGCACCATAATACTACTGAAGTGTCATTAGTTTAATCACATTATCTTTTTCTGAGATATATACTCTCGTCACATCACTTCCAATTAGCAGTATCATTTTTATTATTATCTGAGGCTACCCGTTGCCTAAGAGTTTTATGAACTTTTTTTCAGAACTAAACTGAAACCTCTCACACGCCAGTCTCGGTCCTCTACAACATACCACATATACCATACCATCTAAGGATAACACGAAAATATTTATCACCCTTGCAAGCCACAGAAATCTATGTACTCAACTAGTCAAGAACTCCCCATTGGTCCCACCTAGAAGAAAATCATTACGCACACCATGCTCCACATGTCCATAGATAATATACATCTCCAAACCACGATGAAATCCAACAATAATTCTCTCCTAATTTCATTTGCACAAGCTAAATAGTCAAGACTGTATCCTTCTAACTAGACCATGCTAAACAAGCTGTCACAACTCAAGAGTTTTGCTGCAAAATCACTGTACGAACTTATTGCCTCGAACACATGCAAAGAATTAATCGCATCCTTACCATACTGATTCAGTCATCTATCAACATACCCACCCATCTAATTTCCTTCTATTCCATCCTCTACATCATATTTCCTTTTGCTGTAGCACCACAATGCCTCACCCAGGCTTACCACACGATACCCAAGCATGAACCACACTGTGTGACACCTATAAATCGTTGAAGCTTCTCCCTCGAATATTCCAAAAAACACCACATTCCACATTACTTTATTCTGAAGAACTTCCTATGAATCTAAGTCCGTTGCCTTTACTTTCCTGATACTGATACATAGAATCTCATAATTAACATAGAAATACCACAATTCTGAACCTCTTCCACTGAAAATACAGTTTCTAACCACACATGCAACTTTAAGATACTCGATTGTTCCCTGTAAAATCTTGAACACATTATAATCATCCTCGAAAGTCATTCTCTCTTATTCAAACTGAAAATCACCTGACTTGACGGACAGAACCACCCATGCCTCATTGGCACACCGATACCGAAAAATGATATCTTCATCCCAATACAACCAAGCAACTTCCTGCTCTATACAATAAGCACCATTTGCCAATAACTCTCAAGACATTCCATGATTCCTATACTCTATAAAGCATAATATGACCTCTGTCACAATTTTGCTCCACTTGTTCCATCCTCGGCTCAATTCCTGCAACCAAAACTGATTCGCCATCATTCTTCAATCCGCAACCAACATGCACATAACCGTGCAATCAGGTGATCAACAGCAAGCTCCCCAACTTGGCTCAAAGCCACATATCAAGACACACTCAACAACTCATATGACTTTTACTCTAATAATTCCACAATACCATTGTGAGATTAAACTCAGATCATTTACAAGTTTATGAAAACACAAATTATCTAATACTATAATCCTCTGAAAATCTCCCATTCATCCCCACATCAGTTGAGTCAACTCTTTTACGCAACCTAAAATTCCAAATTTCAACACGTAACCTCTAATTACACATGAGATCTTCTAACATACACATAAAGATAGCACCACTTAAGAACTTTCCGTAGAAGATAACCCACTTGCTTCGCCTCAAATTAGCATTTCTGTATACCTTCCACAGTCATACACGTTACACAATCATTTCGTCATCCCGAGTCTGAACTCATATCGCGACATGTAATTTACTTCAAATATCATCTAGGAGACTTGAAAGTATTCTTCACACGTCTATCATCTCGGGAATACACTTCTGCTCACTAGGGACATCATAAACTTAACAGTCCACCTTATCATCCAGCAAATCTTCCTCGACACTTCCAAGTCATATAGAAATATCACGTAGTGATAGCATACTCATCACAAAGCTATCCAACCATCATCCCCACTAATAGGGACAATACCGAACATATAAGTTCAAAACAATTGCTCATCCAACCAGCACCTCGGTGCTCAAGCCGTAGGCAAAGATCCAACCTCAAGTCATTCAGATGGGCCCAACATCAACTCATAAAGATCACGTCTCACCCCTCGATCAGGGAATCATAAGCCATCAGATCAGACCTGATATTGAGTGCTCATTCCCGTGTACGAACACGTGGAAGTAATTTCAAGAGTTTTCTATTCAAAATGAATCGAGGACACACGATAAGAATTCAAGAATGTGAAGTTTTCCTAAAGGCTCTGCAGCCTCTCGAGGCTATGTGCAAAAGTCTCCATACCGATCCACGAGACTCTACTAAACCTTCTCATGACCCGTGAGACCTATGTAACATAGGCTCTGATACCAACTTGTCACAACCCCAAACCCCGCACTGGTCGTGATGGAACCTCTCATGAAAATAAGGCCAGCCAACTAACTCAACTCGTCTCTTTCAAAATAAATATAGTTAAGCATAAATGAATAGCAAAAATGACTAATTATATTAGTTAACGAAATTACAACCCAATACAGCCCTAAATGGGGTGTCAGAAGTCACGAGCATCTATAAAATGTGGTTCCACTTTACAAGTCTGAAATATACAAATAGGATTGATAAAATAAAGGAAGAACATGCGGTACTGTGAATGCTAGAAGTTACCTTGCTAATCACTATTAACTTAGCCGCTGATCAGCTCAAAACCCGCTACCGGGTGAACAAATACCTGCATTTTCACACGAGGTGCAGGGAGTAAAGCAAGTACTCTCACTCAATGAGTAATAAAATTAAATGATACTTGAGGAGCAAGGAATCACGTAAGGCAACAAAGATGCTGTATAGAAGGGGGGGGGGGTTCAATTTTCTGAGAAAATAGTGAAATCTGTGAAATCTTTAGAAATACCTTGGATCAGTTCAAATCACCTTTGAAAATGATCTTTTCAATAATTACAAAGGTGATTTCAAAATAGTTAGTACTGATAAGAAGAGAAAATCCACCCCTCGGGCATAAATACCACAGTATAACAGGTAAAAGGCAAATAAGTATGCAAGATGAGAACCTAAAAGTTCACCACTTGGGCAATATCTCAAACTGTACGAGCTCCTTGGTCTCCCTCTGTCTGATTAATCTCAGATCAGTATTACATAGTAACCGCTGTGACATGCATCCCGATCCACATGTCACTTCGGTGTGCAGCCCGATCCATATCTCGCTGCGACGTGGAGCCTGATCCATATCCTGCTGCGTCATGCAACCCGATCCGTATGGGTGCCCTCGCTCACTGTGGGGTGCAGACTCTTGAGGGGCTCCTACAGCCCGTGCGCTATATCATCACAAGGCCAGAAAGCTTGATCATATCAACATAAGGTCTTAAATACTTCTCACATCACACCCAAGGCCTGAAAGCCTACTCACATAACACTCGAGGCCTAAAGCCTCCTCACATAACACTCGAGGCCCAAAAGCCTCCTCCCATAACACTTGACTTATCCTCACATATGGACCTCGATCTCAATCAGTCTAAAAAAATTTTACACCCTTTGGGCATCAGTAAAACAATAGTGATCAGCTTAAACATTAGTTCAAATATCATTTAAATCTCAAATTTGAGTAAAAATTGTTGAGTCCATGAAATCGTGTAATTTAATTGGACTAAGTTGAAGTAATATTTCAAATAGTGAGGAACCATGGATGAAAGTTCACATAGGATTTCAAATAGTCGGCAATAAGCCTCAAGTATGGCAATAAGCCCAAGTCATGGTGAAAAACAACAAGTCTTAGTCAAATACGCAGTAAAATAACAACCTGGATGGAACCAAGTCACAAACCACAATAGTAAATGACCCTGCACTCGTCATTGAGCGCGTGTCTCACCTCAACATAGCACTATGTGTGCAATCTGGGATTTCAAACCCTCAAGATATCATTTACAACCATTACTCACCTCGAACCGGAGAAATCTCTAGCTTGCTACGCCGTTGCTCCTCAAACCGGCGTCCACGCGTGACAAATCTATCCAACATCAGGGCAAATACATCACAATATTCCAATGGGACAATACCCAATCGGAAACAATCAAAAATTAGAAAAAATCTCAAAATTAGTAAAACCTGAGCCCCGGGCCCACTTGTCGGAAAATCATAAAATTTAACATCTATGGATTCCTCATCTTCCCACGAGTTTATACATACCAAGAACTCTCAAATCTGAGCTCAAATGACCCATCAAATCCCAATTTAAAATATCAAAAACTCAAGACCTAGTTCATCAATTTTAAGCTTAATTTCCATGAATTTCTAGGTTAATTTCACATAATAATCATGTTTTCAACTCATAAAACTTACTTCCAGTCAATCCCAATTGAAACCCTCTTCAATTGCTCCTAAAAAGCTCTCAAGATGGTTAACAATGGAGGAAAACTACTTAGGTTCATGGATGAAATATCATTAAAACCCATTCTGCCCAGTCATTACGGCATCTGCTGTCAAAATTTCGCATATACGACTCCCGCTTTTGCGGTCGACATGCCTCTTCTGCGTAAATTCACCGAGGCCCCATATACCACTTCTGCTATCTATAAGTCACATCTTATGTCAAAACATGCTTCAGTGGCCTCCTCATCTCCTTCTGCATGACCGCACCTGTGGTTTCATTATCGCATATGCGAAAATACTAGATACCAACAGTCCTTTACCTTGCAAAAATTCTAAAACTTTCCGTTTAGCCACCCGAACTCAGCCTGAGGCCCCCGGGACCTCAACCAAAAACATATATATGATCCAATACCTTTTTCATATTTCTCCCATCATCAAAACACCACGATTAACACTAAAACCATTAAATTACATCCAATGTAAGCCTAAGTTCTTCAAATTCTTCTGAAACTCGCATTCGATCAAAATCTCAACCAAATTACCCTCGATTCATCTAAAATTTTACACACACATTCCAAATCACCTAACAAAATTGCTGGCTCTCGAAATTCCCTTCTGACCCCCAGATTAAAATCTGACCTATCAACCGGATATCATAAAAAATGCTAACATCACTAATTCAAGTCTATTCTACACCGGACCTCCAAAATCACTTCCGATCACGCCCCTATGTCACAAATCACTCCTCAAATCTAACCAAATCACCAAAAATCACATCCTAGCCTTCTAACTCATAAGTCAATATTTGGTTGACTTTTCCAAACGAAACGTTCTTCAAAGAGACAAAGTGTCTTATTTCCTTCCAACACCAATCCAAATCAACTCTAACATACTAAATGTCGATAATGAAATATGAACAAGCATAAATTGGGAGAAACGGGGTGGTAATTAATGAGACGGCGGGTTGGGTCGTCATAAAAGGTAGGCCCAAGAAGTCTTGGGTATAACTGATCAGGCGGGACATGCAACAGCTTGAGCTAACCAAGGAAATGACACTAGATAGAAAGGTGTGGAGATTGAAGATTAGAATAGAAAGTTAGTAGGTAATCATACGTTTCCCACTGTCTTCTCTAGTTCGATTGTATTAGTGCTATTACGGTACCCCTTTTCCCTTAGTTTGCTATATTCACCTGTCTAGTTCCATTATTAATTGCTATCGGTAATTCCGTAGTTTTCTAGCTGTAGTTCATTCATATTCTCGTTTGCTACCTTGGATTTAATTTTCTAAACATATTATCTTGTTATTACTTGTTATCATTACCTCTTTTGTATTCTTTATTGCTATGTTCGAACTCATTTTATAATTATTCATCTTGTTATTACTTGATATCACGACCTCTTTCACCTTCTTTAGCCGAGGGTCCATCGAAAACAGTTCTCTGCCCTCCTAGGATAGGGGTAAGGCTGCATGCATTCTATCCTACCTCCACTTAGTGATATTACACTGGGTGGTTGTTGTAGTTATTGTCGTTGTTGTATTACTTATCTTTATTTTTTCTTTAGTGTTTAATTATGTCATTAATAGTATTTATTATGCATACTTATTTTAACATAACTTAGTAATTTTATATTATGTTCTCTTTTTTTTATTAGTACTTTTCATAATTAGTCGTACTTATTAGTCATCCGTATTTTAACATAAATATTGTGGTCATAACTTGATTTTAAATTGAATTCTGTGTTCCGAGGTCTTGAAAACCTTATTTTTGCACTACTATGATTTGCGTGCCCTGTCTGAGCATGTAGCTAGAAGGCCTAAATGTAAACAAGCTGTGAAAAATAATAAGTTTTGACTATGAGTTAAATTAATTTGACTTCGGTAAGCATTTTGAGTAAACGAATCCGGACACGAGATTAGATGGTTCAAGACAGTCCGTAGGAAAATATAGGACTTGGGCGTAGGCCATAATCAATTTTCGAGGACCCAAGCCCGAGAAATAAATTTTTAAAGAAAATTATTTTTTAAAATTGTTTAAAGGAATTTGAAATGAAATTTTATTAAAAAATGTTGGTATCGGGTCTGTATCCTAGTTCTAGTGCCTGATACAAGTCTTAGATGTGATATAAGATAATTCTGTGATGTTTGGTAAGAAACGGAATCCATTTGATGTGTTTCAGACTGTAGATGCAAAGTTTGATGCTTTAAAAAGTTTTGAAATGTTTCATTGATTTTGAGGTCTAATTCATTGTTATTGATGTTATTTAGGCGAGTTGATCTCACAAAGAAGTTTGCATGATGTTATTGAGTTAGTACGTATGTTTGGTTTTGATCCCAAAGAGCTCGTGTGTGTTTGCGAAAGTTATTGGAACTCAAAAGTTGCAGGTTTTTGCTATTTAATGCCTAGGGATTTTACTCTTTGCGTTTGTGTGGTCGAACGCGTATGGCAAATCTCTCGGGTGCCAGATGTTTTCTTCACGAACGCGGAACTTAAGATGCGAAAGTGAGGCTGAGGGGGGAATACTCTTCGTGAAAGCATCCTTGTACTCGCATAAAAATGAGGCTGAGGGGTACACCATTTTGTTCATTACGAACGTGGCCACTGGCCCCTGAATGCGTAGCTTGAGGAGTAAAAGTTTTGCCAACGTGAACCTGGGAATTCTAATGGGAAGGCCACTTAAGCTGGCTTTATCTCGAACGCGACAGGCCTATTACGAATGCGATGAAAGCCTGTCCAGTGATATTTAAAACAAAACCAAAACGGGATGTCGAAAAAATTTCGTAACTTCTTCTATTGAACTCCAAATAGGGTGATTTTTGAAAGGGGATTTCACCACAAATTCATAGGTATGTAATCTTAGACTCATTTTTTTCAGTTTCTATTTAACACCCATTAGATTTTTAGGCTTAAATCATGTTATTAAGGGTAGAAAATTAGGGATTTGGGTAGAGTTAGGGCTTTTTATATATTTGTGATTTAGACCGTGTTTTGGGGCCAAAATTTTGAATTAATAATATATTCGGGCTCTTGGGTGAATGGGCGATCGGGTTTTGAACTGAAAATCATGTTTTGACCAAGCTGTCCGGTGGTATATTTTTGACTTTTTGGAATAAATGATTATAAAGCTATAATTATGCATTGGAATTGGATTGTAGCTATTATTGATCTTATGAAGTCGATTATGTCTAGATACAACTGATTTGGAGCCAAATTCAAAATGAAAAGTGGTGTTGGAGGCTTGAGTTGGCCGTGGAAGTTCGAGGTAAGCGTTTGGTCTAACCTTTGCTTGAGGGATAAGGAGTTGTATCGTATTTGCTATATGTTTCTTGTTGGGTACGACGTATACGCATGGTGAAGGGTATCTATACGTTGGTGTCTAGCATGACCGTGGGCCTTATGTTTTGATTTTTATGATTTCTTTGTATTATTCATGACTTGTGAAAGATTTCTATTTGTTGTGTAAAGTTGTGGATATAATTGTGACCTATGAGCATTGAAGATCATTGGCTCCAATTATATAACGAATTGTGAAAGTATAAGTGATAATTGAAACAATAGAGCATTGATTCGGGTTGTAAAGTGAATTGTGAAGTAAAAGTGAGAAATAGAAGAGATAATTATGTTTCCCCATTTCCGGGCTATTGTTGAATTGTGGTACCTTTGCGTTGGGTTCTTAATTGATATTACAGATGCTTAGGTTGATGATTCTTAGTGTTGGGTATGGATTTTCGTTATAGCTGAGGTAGTTAGGTGTTGTAACAAGTTTTGTTCTAGCTGAGGTAGTTAGGTGTGGCAACGAATTTGGTTATAGCTGAGGTAGTTAGATGTAGTAACGAGTTTGGTTATAACAGAGGTAGTTGGTTGCTATGATAAGTTTG
The DNA here is from genome assembly GCA_034376525.1 of Nicotiana benthamiana. Classification (NCBI taxonomy): domain Eukaryota; kingdom Viridiplantae; phylum Streptophyta; class Magnoliopsida; order Solanales; family Solanaceae; genus Nicotiana; species Nicotiana benthamiana. The sequence goes on along the minus strand of CM067338.1, from coordinate 124,171,544 downwards.
GTTATAGTTTTTCCTCCCTTGCCGGGACAAGATTACTTATCTTGTCGAATCTCTTGCCAGGATTGTGTAAACCTTATTGATCCCTTGTCTGGACTATTGTTATGAGTTTATTAACATTATATGTGGATGGGGTTGCATGCCATAGCAATATTATATGTGGATCGGATTTCATGCTGCAACAATATTTTAGGTGGTTGCACTATATGTCGATCGGGTTTCACTCTGCAATAGTATTATATGTGGATCGGGTTGCACGCTAAAACAATGATATATGTGGATCGGGTTGTATGCCGCAAGAATGATAAACAATATGGATGGGATTGCATGCCGCAGCAGTGTTGATATATATTGGGATCCGGTTGCACGCAGCAACAATGATAAATAATATGGATCGGATTGCACACTGCAAAAGTATTGTTATATATTGGGATCGGGTTGTGCGCCGCAACAATTATTGATACAAGTGTATTTATTTTGGATATTAGTTTCTTTTTTTCGCTGCGAATTCTAAGCTGCCCTTAGACTGTTACTCTGGATTTACTGTTAATACTTGTATACTCGTGCAATATGTTTCCCTCACCCATATTTACTTGCTTATTACTGTTTTACTTTCCGCTATAAATTATGTAACTGTACATGTTTATTTAATAGTTTGGTCCTAGCCTCGTCACTACTTCGACAAGGTTAGGCTGGGCACTTACCAGCACATGGGGTCAGTTGTGCTGATATTACACTCTACACTCTTTTGTAAATTTTCCAGTGTTGTAGACTTCTGACGCAATGAGATTTGCTGAATCTTGTTCAGTAGGCGACCCGTGGTAGCCCTATAGGCTTCTGTAGGCCTTGGTGTTTCCTTCTATCTACTTTCCTATTACGTACATGTATTTCTATAGAGAATGTTGTATTTAATTCTTTCATACCTTTATTTGTAGAATTCTTATACCGGCTTTGAAACTATGATGCCAGTTTTGGTTAGTCAAGACTCAAATAGTTGTAATAGATATTCATGTTCAGATGGCTTATTGTTTTCTTCCGATTATATTATATTCCATTATCAAAATGTTATTTCTTTGTAATTGATCAACAGAATAAAATTGGTAAAAAGGTAGATGGTAAATAATTGGCTTTCCTAACTCACATTAGAAGGCGCCATCATGACACACGAGGGTGGAAAATCCGGGTTGTGACAAGTTGGTATCAGAGTTCTAGGCTATATGGGTCTCACAGTTCAGATACAACCTTAGTAGAGTCTGAGGGATCGATACAAAGACGTCTGTATTTATCCCCTAGAGGCTACAGAATTAGGAAAAACATCGCATATATTCTTTCATGTCATGCGAGTTTGATCTCTCAATGCTAAACTGAAACCTCTACTCATGTACTTTCACAAATGGCGAGGTCATGTAGTGCTTCTTCAGCGGAGCAACAACACAGACCGATGATAGTTCACCTACGTCCTCGAAGGCTTTGTGGAGGTTGGATAAGTTTCACCAAGCTCTTCACAAAATACGTTCAGCGGTGAATCTTCCGACGATCCCCAAGATTATCTAGGCAGCTATCATGAGGTTCTCATGAACACAGGGATCATGGAGACCAATGTAGTTGAATTTTGCTATTTTTCACTTGTCCGGATCTGCCAAGACCTGTTGGAGGGATTATTGATTGGTTATACCAGTTAGGTTATCAGCTTTGACTTGAGAACAGTTCATGCAGATATTTCTGGAGGAGTATCTCCACATCACTCAGAGAGAGGTCTATCAGAGGCAGTTTGAGCATCTCCAGCAGGGTTCTATGACTGTTACTCAGGACGAGATCGGATTCATCGACTTGGCCAGTCATGCTCTTATCTTACTTCCCACTGAGAAAGAGAGAGAGAGAGAGAGTGAGGAGTTTCATTAAGGGACTCGTCCATCCCATTCAGTTAGCTGGAGGCGGAGGTAGATATTAGAGGAGGAAGTAGAGGTACAAATTCTACAGGTGGAGGTAAAGGTATTAGAGGTAGAGGTACAAGTACTGTTATATTTAGTTGTAGAGAGCAATAGTTTTAAGTGCTCCTATTTATGTGTCTACACCAATAGGTGATTCTATTATGTTAGATCGTGTCGATCACTCTTGTATAGTTGTGATTGGGGGTCTTGATACTCGTGTAGATTTGTTGCTACTGGACATGGTTGATTTTTATGTTATATTGGCGGGGGGGGGGGGGGGGGGGCTGGATATCACCTTACCACGCGATCTTTGACTTTCATGCCAAAACCATGACCTCAGATTTACTGGGTTTGCCTCAGTTAGAGCGGAGAGGGATTCCTGGTCATTCTACTCGTAGTGTTATCTCTTGTGTGAAGGCTGAACGTATGGTCGAGAAGAGGTGTTTGGCATATGTTCGTGATTCTAGTGCTGAGGTTCCACCTATCCATTTCGTTCCCGTTGATCACGAGTTTCTCGAGGTATTCCCTTCAGACCTGTCGGGTATGCCGCCCGATAGGGATATTGAGTTTTGCATTGATTTGGCTCCGAGCACTGAGCCTATTTCTATCTCACCGCATCGTATGGCCCCGCCTGATTTGAAAAAGTTGAAGGAGTAGTTGCAAGACTTTCTTGAGAAGGGTTTCATTAGACCCAGCGTTTCACCAAGGGGTGCGCCGGTGTTGTTTGTTAAAAAGAATGATGGATCAATGAGAATATGTATTGATTACTGATAGTTGAACAAGGTTACGTTCAAGAA